>OY977953.1:1130000-2448276 GCA_963854355.1 Epinotia brunnichana | reverse complement strand
GACGTCGTCGTTTGCGTAGCTACTTTTGATGCTGATTGTACCACACTCACACCTTAGTTAGGGCATCCAAATACCCACAAAGCAAGTAGTGCTGTTATTATGGCTTCGGTCTTCTGTAAGTTGGAGGTATTTTCCCAGCTGGCCTGTTCCAAATATGAGCGTGTTGACTTGACATGCCTCTGACCTCTCTTACAATCTTGATCTCCCTGTCTTATCTTTTTAGGGTTCCGTAGCCAAATGGCAAAAAACGGAACCCTTATAGATTCGTCATGTCTGTCTGTCTGTCCGTCCGTATGTCACAGCCACTTTTTTCCGAAACTATAAGAGCTATACTGTTGAAACTTAGTAAGTAGATGTATTCTGTAAACCGCATTAAGATTTTCACACAAAAATAGAAAAAAAACAATAAATTTTGGGGTTCCCCATACTAAGAACTGAAACTCAAAAATTTTTTTTCATCAAACCCATACGTGTGGGGTATCTATGGATAGGTCTTTAAAAATGATATTGAGGTTTCTAACATCATTTTTTTCTTAACTGAATAGTTTGCACGAGAGACACTTCCAAAGTGGTAAAATGTGAGTCCCCCCCTTTAACTTCTAAAATAAGAGAATGATAAATCTAATAAAAATATATGATGTACATTACTATACATTGTACAAAATTATAGTACAAAATTGCTTTGAATGAGATCTAGTAAGTAGTTTTTTTTTAATACGTCATAAATCGTATAAAGCAATTTATTTAACGAAACCCTTCATGTGCGAGTCCGACTCACACTTGGCCGCTTTTTATTCATTCGTAATATGAAGTCGAAAAGTAGCTTATCATCGAACTATTACGTCTAAATAACAATCACGAGTAGATCAAAATGCTTACTCAACTGCACCTCCGCCGGACAAAAGACGTAACATAAAAAACTTAAAAAATAACACGCTTTCTACTTCACTCTTACTTATTTCTTAAAATCACAACTTTATCGATACACCGTCTAATAGAAACGCAAGGGAATAAAGTTTTTATGTGGTTGACAGAAGGGCTGATAGAGTTTTGAGTGTCGGTAAAATTTGATTGACTTTTGTTAAGGAAGTTAACTTTTTAATTTTTTGTGGCAAGGGTCCGATTGTCAGGGATCGAGTTACAGATTTGTTCATATTCGTTATCGTGGGATTGAATGGTAAGTGTTAGATGGTGTTAGATTGCATGTTGTTGTTTTATAGTACGATGTCATACGATATAAGTAGATAAAGACCAATTAGAGGAGTTTTCGATGGTATTTATTTATAGTTAAAAAAAAATTGACAATGCACACTATGTTCCAGTGCCGGCGCGTGAGAATTGTCGCGTGAAAAAGGGCTGTTTTGTGATGATTTACAAGTTTGTTAAAATATAGCAAGAAATTTTAGACAAGCCGGTGGGAATCGGCTTGTATGGGCGCTCCGCCACTGCTATGTACCTACCTATAGCAGTAGTTCCCAAACTTATTTTTCTCGTGGACCCCTTCCAAAATTTTACTGGTTTCGGTGGACCCTCTGCTGCTACATTTCTACCACATTCTTAAAGTCACCAAAAAATAAAAATTGTGTCGCTTCTGAGTTCTGTCCCTTTATTCCGATAGGTAAAATAAAAACGAAAAATGGTACATTTTATAACACTTTATTTATTAAAAGAATATAATTACAAGAAAAAAATAATAAGGTAATATACTAATATACCTAGGTTCAGGTCATAATTTTAATTAATGGGAAGGATGTATTTGATGGAGTGTCAGCAAACGATCAATGTTTGGCTTTATTTTTGTGAGCAATAACCGCAAATCCCCCCGTTCTGTGATGTTTAATTTGCTCCTTTTTTTTGTTAAGAGGTTTGTAACTGCACTAAAACTCCTTTCGACAAGGTATGACGAGGGAAAAGCTATTAAAAATTTCCTTGCGATTTCCCACAGTCCAGGATATTTTTCGGGTATTTCTGCTTGCAGCCAAAATGTTTGGTAGCCTTTTCTAAATTTCACCTTCAGCTCCTCATTGGTGCTTAGCTCGAGCAGCTCCTCTTGTAATACAACATTAGCCACTTCCGTTTCATCAAATGGATTTATGATCCATGGTGGTATATCCATCGTCAGCATATCTTCAAACCTGGTTTCAAAGTCATCATGCAGGGCACTTAAATGTTGACTGTAGGTATGGTTATCCTCATCAATACATTCTACCTGCGACAAGTTTGGAAATTGAGAGAATTCACGCCGACTAATGTTTTGCTTCATAAATTTCAATTTCCCAAGAAAAGCCGAAATTATCCCCTTTGTTTTAATTAAATTCAGGCTGTCCCCTTGTAACTGCAAGTTAATATGATTAAATTTTTTAAACAAATCTGTCAAATACGCAATGTCTGCTTTAAATTTGATCAAGTTTTCTTTTAAATCTGGATCTCTACTTTCTAGGAACTCTAATACGGAATCGAAAACAGAGTAAAATCTCGTTAAACATGCACCTTTTGACAACCAGCGTACTTCAGTATGTAAGAGCAGTCGTTTGAAGTCTTCATCATTTTCGTCGCACAATTGAGCAAATAAACGCGTATTCAATGCATTGCTTCTGATTTTGTTGACAGCTTTTATTACAAAATGAAGAGATTGGTTCAACCTGTCACTTAAATGTTTTGCCACAAGATGTTGTCGGTGGATTACGCAATGAATAGCTGTAAGTCCTGGTATAATTATTTTGAGATGACTTATAAACCCACGATATCGACCGACCATTGCAGGAGCTCCGTCTGTTGCCGCTGAAATAATGTTTGTAAATGGAATCGATTTTTCCGTAAAAAAATTACTCAGGACATTAAATATTGATTCGCCTTTAGTGTCAGTCTCCAAAGTTCTGGCAAATAGCAATTCTTCGTGAATTTCTTCCTCCATAATAAATCGAACATATGCTAATAATAATGCTTCATTACCGGGTAACGTTGACTCGTCCAGTTGTATAGAAAAATGAGTTTTTTGCAGATGATTGCACAAAAAACTTTCGGTATCAGAGCTCATTTCATCAATGCGTCTTTGAACAGTATTGTTACTTAATGGAATTCTTTTTAGTACGTCAAATGGAGATTTGTGCAAAACAGTTTTTAAAACCTCTTCAACAGCGGGTAAAATTAATTGTTCTCCGATAGTGTGCGGTTTTCCAGATTTTGCTATTAGTAATGAGATATTGTAAGATGCCCGCAAGCCATCATCGTTACTTTGAGATGTTGAAGCGAACATACTGTGCATGGTGGGTCTCTTTTCATATTTTTCCTTCAATGTTTGAAAATATTTCAAATCTTTACCTATTTTATCAGTATGACACCTTTTTAGATGATCTTCGAGCTTTGATGGTTTCATAGAGTCATTGCTCAAAACTTTGTTGCATAATAGGCACATGGGCAATTGTTTGTCTGCCTCTGATGGAACAAAACCATATTTCAAATAATCGACACTATATTGTCGACATTTTTTCTTTGCTGTAGCCATGTTTCGTGTCAGTTACCTTACCTGTAAAAAAAAATGTTTTAGTAACCAAGTTTTTTTCTGAATATAGGTATCACACCGCAGCCTTTGTCACCACGCGGTAATAGAATTACGGCTTGTAAAGGGACCAACTAATAAACCGCTAAGACAAATACAGACGTTTTCACAAAACGGTATCAATTTTAAAGTACCTAATTTACCACAAATTTTTAATAGTACAAATAAAAATTGGTGTACTCAGTATCAAATACTGATCATATTTGTGTAGAAAAAAATAAAAGTCGAAATCCCAAAATTGTCCATAAAAGCGATAACTAACATTTCATCAAATCAATGAGTTCACGCGCTCCGTGTATTTGCGTATTTTTTGTCTGCGGCTTCATTGTTAAAACGTGACAAACTGGCATCGAAGCTCAAGCCCTGCTCTTTCCAAAAAGAAATAGTTTTGATAAAATAGTTACTTCAAAATCAATTTAAAATGATTGTGAAATTACTGTTTTATAAAATTAGTAGTCATTTGCAAGAAAAATTACAAAATTAATTGCTCTGCAATATTGCTTATTCGGCCTTTTTAGAAAGGCAGTGCTTCTGTCGTGAAAAAACAATTGAATAAAACGTGCTCTTTGTCTTCAAATCAAAAGAGGACAATTAAAATATCTGTAAGTTACGAAGTTACCTATCTACAAGGTGTTTTTTTAACCGTCTTACACCAAAAGCCCATTTAATGTATCCATTATAAGAAATTGAAAGGTATACCTATTTATTAAATTTTAACTCTTTTTTCATAAAATAACGTATTTAATAAATAACAATTTTAATTTGAATCACTTGTTTAGTTTCAGTCAATAGGTGATAGTACCTAGCAATCGAGCCTGCTAATCAATATCCAATAAAAATAAGTCCACGTGGACTACCGTCCAATAACGTGCGAGCGGCACCTTTCAACCCCGCGCGTAATCCCTATTCTAAGGCGCTCGCGCTTCCCTTTGTGAAATGCCGCCTCAGTGACCTCAGTCACATTTTGGTTTTCGGCTAATGCACATTATGCACAAGTGCTGCTTTGTTATTGGCAAGTGTCCGATCGCGTGTGACGATGAGTGATAGCTGTGGTGATAAGTGATAGTGATAATCTGGATTATTTACAAATGGTTGATTCCAATCTTTTAAATACGCCTGAAATCCCTTACTTTGTTAAATACGTATCTACCACTAATGTTTTACATCGGAAAATTGTGTCAGACAGTCCTAAGCCTGTTTAAGTATGAAGGAAAGATTGGAATTAATCTCTTCCGACCGTCGCAGTGTTAGTGATACCTACCTATTCGGTTTAGAGTGCGTTGCCCTCACCGTTTGCGCCGTGAATACAAACAGTTGTGATCAACCGACTGGTACACGTAAACAAAATACTTAAGTACTATAAAACAAAAAAAAGGTAGGTACTTACTTTTCTCCGGCACTAGCAAACACTGATATAAATTTTCTCACACCTTCTTTTCGTAATTCCGGAAACAAATGAATGAGTTTGCCTTTGGCATCAAGTATTTATAGTGGTGATCAAATTCATGTCTGAACAAGCATTAAGCATTGTCGGGCGGATAGCGCTTTGCAAGTCTGTACACGAAATTGTACCTACGTAATATCGAATACGCAAGTTTGAACAAGTAACAGTCGCTTGCCTTATTAAAATATAATCTGCTTAGTTAGGTACTAAAAACAATGTAGGTAGGTAGTAGGCCCTTTTAAAAACTATGCTTACATTTTTGCTCTTTACTATCAAAACCAGATAAATTTTCGTGGACCCCCATTAACATTTTATGGACCCCCATTTTTTGTTCACGCCTACGTAGACCCCCAGCAAGTCTCCCGTGGACCCCTGGGGGTCCACCTGGACCACTTTGGGAATCACTGACCTATAGTAACTTTATATTCGTCTGTGCTTGGTGCGATTGACAGTTGTCGTTCTACTACACAACTTCTTTATTTACCTTTTAAAGTTGAACGTTACGCTGCGAATACCCAGTTGACAGTAGGTAATTGCCAACTGCATCGAGCTTCGATGAAAACAGTGTAGGTAATGTACCTATGGTTAAAAGTAAAATCCATATACACCAGGGGTTTCTAAACAAGACTAGGGTTATTAAAGTTTCTAAACGCACTCGACTTACGCTCCGCTTGGGAGGTCGCCACCTCCCCCCATTCGCTTCGCTTTCGGCCTCGTGCACCCGTTCAACTCAGGACCTCCTTCACGAGCTTCTGGCTCCGGAGGCTTTTATATACACTAGCTAGGGGTAGGAGTAGGACATAGGTAGGACACAATAAGATGCAACTAGTTTGGATACCAGGGCACAAGGGCTTCATCGGCAACGAAAGAGCAGATGAGCTTGCAAGAGGGTGCTCTACAAATCACTTTGTAGGTCCAGAACCATTTGTGGGACTCTCGCAGGGGACCATAATATCGGCCTTTAAAGCCTACGCCAAAACCAAACACCAACACGAGTGGAGGAATGAGGCTGGCTTAAGGCACTCTAAGCTATTCATAGAAGGAGTGGACTCGGGCTGGACCAGAAAACTCTGGAAATCCAGTAGGAAGCAACTCAGAATTATATCTGGGGTGTTCACAGGTCACTTCGGGGTCAAGGATCTCTTGGCCAAGATGGGACTATCTGATAGTTTAGACTGTAGAATGTGTGGCGAGGAGGATGAGACTATGGAACACTTATTGTGTGAATGTCATGCCCTTGCCAGACAAAGAATGAACTACTTGGGTAACGGTTACCCGCAACCAAAGGAATTCAAGGTGCTCTTGGTGAACTGCATCATCCGCTTTGTGGAAATGATGGAGAAAGCCTGGGAGCAGGTATAAAGGAGAGGGCAAATGCACATAAGATCCCACTGGGTCGAAGTGCATCCGAAAGGGCCCTCACCTAGATAAGATAAGATAGATAGGGGTAGGACAGACAAGACCAACGTGGAAGTGGGGTGCGCTGATTCGGGTTTTGGTAGCTATATATCTCGATAATTATCAGACCCCCTTTGCTACACTCCAACTCAAGACTAGTCAGAATGATGTAGATACATTGTAAGATCGGCAACTTTATATTTTGGCGTGGCAGGCGACTTCAATAAGAAGGCTCAAAGTCACCCAAAGGGCAATGGAGAGGGCTATGTTGGGAATTTCTCTGCGTGATCGCATCAGAAATGAGGTTATCCGCAGCAGAACCAAGGTAACCGATATAGCCCTCCGAATCGCTAAACTTAAGTAGCAGTGGGCGGGGCACATTGCACGTATAACCGATGGCCGCTGGGGTGGAAAGGTTCTCGAGTGGCGACCACGTACCGGAAGGCGCGGCGTGGGTAGGCCCCCCACAAGGTGGACTGATGACCTGGTAAAGGCCGCGGGAGTCCGCTGGATGCGGGTGGCACAGGACCGGTCATTTTGGCACTCTTTGGGGGAGGCCTATGTCCAGCAGTGGACGTCTTTCGGCTGATATGATGATGATGATGATGAGGCGACTTCAAAACGATTCATAGAAAATGAAACCTGACCTAAATAAATCTAGTATAAATGCTTAGTAGTATAAGTACCATTTAAATTTAAACGCAGTTTTATAAGCAAAAATATCAAAATGTCTAAAAGGTGTATATTTTTTTAAATTCCTCGTGCCGTCAAGAACAAACGATTAAATTCTTTCAGATACCTCGCAGGCACGGTGTACATATAATTTGTAAATAGGTACTCTGACTGACTTGGTAAGTAGGTACTCAGACTGACTTGGTAAGTAGGTACTCAGACTGACTTGGTAAGTAGGTACTCAGACTGACTTGGTAAATAGGTACTCTGACTGACTTGGTAAGTAGGTACTCAGACTGACTTGGTAAGTAGGTACTCAGACTGACTTGGTAAATACGTACTTACACTATTTCGCCATCCGATCACTATCAAAGTATCTCATCAATTTTGATCTGGAAAGTTCCTGTCAGTATCTCGGCCACTCGAGATAGCAGAAGACTGATTACCACTACTTATCAATATTGTTTTGCATGTGCAATTGACGTGCAGCAGGTATTTAAATCTTGTTTCTGGGCCAATCAACTTTTGGACCCACAGTATTTTGTCCGGTAACGCAAGATACAGAACTGTCATGTTTGTTAGAGAAACTGATATAAACCAGGTACCCAATTGTGTATAACGATGGTTTACACCAGCAGTTACGATATGCCACAGATTTTAATTGGATTGATAGACACAGGTTTGAAATAGATTGATTTGAAAGTTTGTAAAAAGTAACACAGAAGACAGAAAAAGTGTGGGTGAAAAAGTTGATTGACCCTTCTACCTATATTATTGAACTGCCTTTATTAATTTTGTTATTAAAATATCAGAACGGGAACCAATCTTGTTTATCAAGCAACTTTCGATCAGTTAATAACCGTGTGGCAAACGGCTTTCATCAATCGTATATGAATTAGGGCAAACCTTGGCTAATCTGTGATATGAAGTTATTCGGTGATAGTTACTTTAAGGTCTAATAGCGGAGTTACTCGATATCTTTCCGGCTTGTAATAATTACCAGTAGGTGCCGGCACTGTCGTTCAACTTACTTACGTGCAGCAAGAATCCGAACGCATCCGTCAAAATTAAGAAAAAAAAACCAAAAAAAAACTCAAAAAACCTTACTATCACCGATTAGCCAAGGTTTGCCCTATATGATAGTTTCCAGGCAATATAATATACGAGTATACTCGAGTGAGAAAAGCAAATAAGAGAGGCGGGGCACAACGGTACGTCATCTCGCTATATTTGGAGCCGCCCTACTGTGTATTAGGTAAGTACAGTCGCCATCACATACATCGGAGCAAACAAGCACGTCACAACCATCGGAACATACCCTCTATTTTCAAGGCATTAGGGTGGATGTGCCGATATTTTTGATATAGTGTACCATACCTATCTATAGTGTACCGATGTATGTGATGGCGACTGTACTTATAATATATTTATGTACACGTGTGACAACCACTAGAACATACATTTTACGTAAGTAACGATAGCTTGAAGTGATGTGAACGGTTCTATGATGGCCTATGAATCAAATTGGTTTACTGTACCTACTGGTAACATTTATTTGACGCTTCAGAGAGGCAGAGCTAGTTTCAAATGTAACTGTCAATTGTTAGCTTTGTTACCGACAAATTGCGTGCTGAATTAATTGTAAAAAGATTGCAGAATACAGAACTAAAAGAAAAAAAGCAGATATCTTCAACCGATTGAGTTGAAATTTTGAGTAAAGGCACCAGAAAAAAGTTGCGGACTTGTCAGCTGCATCAATTATTTTTGAAAATTATAAACACTTTCCTCACTTACGTTTTGGGTTTAGGACGGCAAATAAGACATTTTGCTTGATCCGTCTCATATTACAAAAGATATCATAAAAATCAGTGGTAAACTGACACTGGCAATGATATTGACAGCTGCAGCAGCTATATTTGTCATTTCCAGAGTCAGATATTTAAAATATTTTTTTCAATTTGAGACGGATCAAGGAGTGTCTCATTCGCCGTCCTAACCAAAAAACGTGAGTGAGGAAACTGTTTATATTTTTCAAAAATAATTGAGTCCGCAACTCTTTTCTGGTGCTAAGGAAGGTTATTCCTATCACCAAAAAAATAATTAGGCACTTCTAAAATTTTCATCCATTCCCCATTCAATATAATGGTACCATCGAGCTGATGGCCATGGGAATTCAGTACTTAACCGACGCAACCCCGTTGAGTTTGAGCTCGTTAGAGGAGGGTATACAGAAAAGTACAGTCGGCAATAAAAGCTTGTATCAATAATGTTTTTTTTTTACAGAAACTTATTTTTATTAAGGCTCCTGAGATCTACGAGTATAGCTCACACAGGCACTAGATATTCCTGTCGCAGAACTTTTTACAAAGTTTTGTGCTCAAATCTCTTACCTCCCTCCAATACTCTTTCATGCAATAAAAGGCAGCAAAAGTATTTTAAGTTTATTAACTCCGAAATCCCCTCTTTTTTGCCACGCGATTCTATTGAAACCGCGCCGCCGCCAATCCTAATCAATTCAATTAAGAAGTTTAATTTATTTAAAAGCCATGCCTGAAAAACCCTCTCATAAACTCGTTTGTGTGAAAAAACTTTTGTGTGTCCCCAAATAGATTATGGAGAGTAAACTCAGATTTTCTCATATTTTTATAAATCGCATAGCAAGAGAAAAAACCGGCCAAGTGCGAGTTGGACTCGCGAACGAAGGGTTCCGTGCCATTATCTATAAAAAACGGCAAAAAATCACGTTTGTTGTATGGGAGCCCCCTTAAAAAAATATTTTATTTTGTTTTTAGTATTTGTTGTTATAGCGGCAACAGAAATACATAATCTGTGAAAATTTCAACTCTCTAGCTATCGCGGTTCTTGAGATACAGCCTGGTGACAGACAGACGGACAGCGAAGTCTTAGTAATAGGGTCCCGTTTTACTCTTAGAGTACGGAACCCTAACAATGATGATTAAAACGAGCGGAGTCAATATAAAACTCTGCGAAAGCTGTAAAAACATAGTAAACATAAAACACGGAAACTCACATGCTGACAATGTAGAACACTGTTAACCAAGTGCATACATTTAACTCGAAAACACAGCTATCAGCTGTTTTCTATCACGTCTGATTGTGTGACATTTACGGAGAAAGTTAAGATGAGATCTCAAGTACGTTTGAGGAATACTACTGCTAGAGCCTGTACAGATGTCGTTAAGATACATACGTTTATAGAGTCGGATTCCAATTAAACTTATCTGACGCATCGTGAGCTATGACGTGACGGCTTTTAGGTCAGGCGTCAGATCAGTGCGCGTCAGAGACCATCACGTCAGAAACACTCATGTTGTACCTATTATCGGCCAAAGACAGAGTCGACCACCTTAAAGGCGCATTTTGGTTCCAGCCGTATAGCATTGCAAGCGATTCTGTTTTGAATCTGAGGGATAATCAGTAATCACGTAACGTTCCGAACGCGCGTCGGTACAATTTAAGTGTCAATTTTCCATATAAAAAGTGACATTTAGATCTACAATGCGTTACGTGATCGACCTGATACACTGAACAAAAGTTCAGTAAAGTTCAGTTTAGTAAAAACTAAACGCACCGAAAAATCAGGACAGGAAGCAAAAGCCATTTTGGCATGTTAATGAGTTCAAATTTTGCAACTCTCCAAGTGCATACTTACACCTTGTAAAATGCAAAAAGACCAATTCCGCACTAATTGCAATCTGTCAAGACAAGCTGCACCGATTGCGCAGGTGCAACGACAGATGTCAGTGTTTCGGCCCCGTTCGGCCGGTTTCTCTCGCTTGGACCTTATAAGTGTAAGCGGGAAGGATTCGCATCTGTTTTGGTCAGTTACCTTGACATTGGTTGGACATCTGCCTGGACAGAGAAAGTTCAGGGTTTTATAAGTAAGACATTTTTTACGAAGCTTCTGATTGGTACCATGTTAACTACTTAAAAAGCGGCCAAGTGCGAGTCGGACTCGCACATGAAGGGTTCCGTAAAATAAATTGCGGTTTACGATTTATGACGTATTAAAAAAAATACTACTAGATCTCGTTCAAACCAATTTTCGGTGGAAGTTTGCATGGTAATGTACATTATATATTTTTTTTAGTTTTTTTTGGGGGGGGGGGGGGCATATTATACCACTTCGGAAGTGTCTTTCGTGCAAACTATTCAGTTAAGAAAAAAATGATATTAGAAACCTCAATATAATTTTTGAAGACCTATC
Organism: Epinotia brunnichana; assembly: GCA_963854355.1. Lineage (NCBI taxonomy): Eukaryota > Metazoa > Arthropoda > Insecta > Lepidoptera > Tortricidae > Epinotia > Epinotia brunnichana. The sequence goes on along the minus strand of OY977953.1, from coordinate 2,436,975 downwards.
CATAGATACCCCGGATGGGTTTGATGTTTTTTTTTTGAGTTTCAGTTCTGAGTATGGGGTACCCCTAAAACTTAGGTAATGTTTTTTTCGATTTTTGTGTGAAAATCTTAATGCGGTTCACAAAATGCATCTACTTACCAAGTTTCAACAGTATAGCTCTTAATTAATATAGTAATATAATAGTAATAATAGCATCAGTATAGTAAGCTGTTGAGGCTGCCAAGGCACTGCAGTGCATCCGGTGTGTTCGCACAGGCGAGTACTGATGACTTTTTTGCCATCAGGCGCAAAAGAATCGGATCACTGCTAAGGCGTGTGCGCGGCAGCAGCAATGGCCTCCTAAGGGTGTTGGCCGAGCGCCTCAACTGTCCCCTCACCAAATATTGGATGGAGGTGACTATTGGCGGGGCCAAGTAGAGATAATGTTCGCTCTGTTTGGTACTGCCAATAGCTTGCCAAAACCATTTCTGTAATTTAATGCCCCCGATTCTTAGTTTGTAATTCTAACATAGTTTTTAAGTCTAATCTCGCTAATCTAATCACATATGGATCAAACTGGTCTGAAATAAAATATTTTTATTTATTTATTTTACTATTACAGTTTCGGAAAAAAAGTGGCTGTGACATACGGACGGACAGACAGACAGACATGACGAATCTATAAGGGTTCCGAACTTTTGGTTACGGAACTCTAAAAAGACGATCTAGACACGCGGCAGCGTGTCCAGCCAAGATCAAAGCCAAAAGGAACTGGCGACGCAGCAGCCGTGTCACACGAAACATTTGGAGCCACTTTTGACTCCTTAATAACTCAAAATCTATTTAACATAGAAACATGAAATTTGGTGTATGTACACCTCGCACCGTCCCATCTTCCAGGTACCAGCAAAAATGCCGGCAATGCTGCTTCTACAGCAGAAGACCTCAAACGCCGCAAATACAGCACCCTCGGTAGCGGTTACATGTTTGAGGCGTTTGGGGTCGAGACTCTGGGGCCGTGGGGACCAAGCGCACGCCGCATTTAAAAAGATGGTGACCAGAGGGCTGGCCAATACTTTGCACAACGTGTCAGTATCACCGTACAACGTGGCAATGCGGCCAGCCTTCTGGGCACACTACCCATCGGCACTGATTTGGGAGATATTTTTTATTTATAGGTAGTTTTTAGTTTTTTATTAATGTCAGTTTAAAAATTTTAATTGTTTTAGTAAATAAATTAATATCTTATAAATATTACTACATTTACTAACTAGGTATATTATCGTTTAGCGTAAATATGGAAAGATTCTCGAACAAATATTTGTGCTTATCACACATTGTACAACCATTTTTACAGATGCTTACGGCACTCAATCACAGGAAACGTTATCTGCCAGCAACATGTTTTCGCGTATTTAAGTATATGGCTTGCAAAATGTTGCAGTTGTGAAAACGACCCTGTAAATCCACTGATAAAACTTTATATTTGCAACAATACGACAAAATATGGCTTCCAAAGTGTTTGATGCCGTCTGTTAGGTTATTTTTTTTTATTGATAGTAAACGACGATATAGGTACTCATACACACTAGGATGGACGCAAAATACACCGAACACTCATATTTATTTTCAACACACAAATAACACAGCCATTCAAAAACTCACAATAGAAAACGTTATATCTATAGAAAAACACTCCGTTTAACGACCAAAATGTTTGGTGATATCCATATAGCTTGCAAAATCCCATACAAACGAAACGGTGCCGCGAAATGCGGGGTGACCTGAAAAACGCAATTGTCGTATTTACAGTCTGTTCAGAATCTGGGGTAATAGCATGCACTCGTGTTCAGCAGGCGATGGCTGAAGGACTTTCTCTGTAGGGTGAGCTATTTAAAAGATTACTTTACACGGGTCTCATTCAGGAAATATAATTTTCTTTCTCATGCTTGCAAAGTCCGCCTTTGTATGATAATAATATAATAATAAATTCGTTTATTTGATAAGAAATACATTTTTCGACCAAAAACAGTATCTGGTGGATCCCAAACTAGGCAAAGCCTGTATCTTGGGGCCCAGGAGTGCAGTTGACTTGATTGTTTTATTTTTTTTACATATGACTGATATGATATGATTGTATGTATGTATGTAAATACTTTTATTGTACATAAGACACTGGTAAAAATACAGCTAATGGGTTAAGTTGGTACAAAGGCGTACTTATCCCTGTAAGGGATCTCGTCCAGTTAACCTTTGAGCAATAGGGAACATTACTGCAATGTTCTGCCACCAGTGGCAGCACTACCACTAATAGTAAACCAGTATAGAAATATAGGGATTCACACACACATGCACAATTGATTGTCAAATGAGTGACAAGGATGATTGCATAGACAATACCGCAAGTGGGAACGAGATACAATGTCAACGCTGCTAGTGTCGCCACCAACGAAGAGTTTTGCGTAATGTTCCCTATTGAGACGAGATCAGGAACTAAAAGATAGACAAACTAACACGGGTACAGAGACGTATTTACCTCTATGTTAAAGCAAATTAATACTACAATCTAGTACAATTCATAAATTAATAATAACGCTTTGTGCTGAATGTAAACTGCACAAAATGCCACTTTTATGCTCTAGTATTTTTTTAAAGAGTAAGTTTATCGGGCCTAACAGCACTTTTATTACTAAATAATGAAATTACATAAAACAGATTAGATTATTTATTTCATGATTAAAAATTACATTACAAAAGCATACATGTCAAAAAAATAAGATTCAAGATCCTATCCCAGATTACGATTTTGTGTCATTGAATTAGGAACTTTTTGACATTTAGTAAAAGTTCAAACTTGATTTTGAAATTTGTACAAAAGTACGCGGGGCCTTAGGAGGTTAAGTCAATTATTAATTAAAAATGTACCGTGACATGAAATGACTTGGCAGTATGAAGTAAGTATTGCGACTATTACGAGCAACATCTCACCGCAAGTTGGAGTGTCCGAGTCCTGTCTAGTTATCTATTTATTTACAACATTGTTAATTTATTTACATAGCTAAGTTTAAACGCTTGCCCGCCTTCATTTTATGGGTGTGTACCTAACGCTAACCGCGCCGCAGACGCCTGCGCTCAGAGGCTGCGTTAGTCAACACGTTTAAAATAAGTCCAAACTGTTGCCACGTGCATAACATAATAGGGATGAATGGATGCAAGTGTAGATACGGAGCTCCCGAGATTGCCGTGTGTCGAGAATGAGTGACATGAGGGGTAATCACGTCACGTTCCGAACGCGCGTCGGTACAATTTAACTGTCAATTTTCCATATAAAAAGTGAGATTAAGACCTACCTGACGCGCGTACAATGCGTTACGTGAGGGGGTAAACACGTAACGTTCCGAACGCGCGATCGTACAATTTAAAAAAAAATGACATTTAAATCTACCTGACGCGCGTACAATGCGTTATGCGTTACGTGGTCGACATGTACCCTTATTGTGAGATACAATCGTAACCTAACGTTAGGTAACTAATACGAGGTCGAATAAACGCGCTTCGAATAGATTTCGATCTCGCTACGGTATTCTTCGATTCGACCCGTCAAACTTGTAACTCACACTGCCGTTGGACTACGAAACCAACTGCAAAACGTTAGGCACTTTGCGTTTAGTTTTCGATGCGTAATTTAACGTTCGATTCGTACTACCAATCGGTAGTGTGAGACATTTCGAATCGAAGAATACCGTCGCGACTGTAGTTTACTATTTCACTTGCAAAATGGCCCGTGATATCGTATTATTCCGCCAAGAGTTACCGTAGATCCGATCAAAATTTATCTCAAATTAAAGAACTTATAAAAATAAGGGTTTTGAATTGACAACATATATCCGCAAAATTCGGATTGTCGCGTATTTTGTATTTAAAAATGCAAATAAATGGCCCCCGCGCCGCCATATTGTATCGACAGTCGACACTGTCGACGTCGCGATGCGCGTTTTCTGTAATGTCATATTCATTTCATTTATTCACAATAATACAATGCAAGCTTACAGTTAACACCAAATCGCTTACACGCTAAAATAAACAAAAAAGATAAACATGCACAAGTAAAAATGTCAACAATCATAATTATAATGTCATTCCATTAATTAAGTGCCAATTCAAAAATATCCTAGCAATGTGGCACAAGTATGTCAAACGATCAGCGAACATGTCAGCGTCTTCGTGCTGAGTGAGCATTAGATGCAGCCATATCAAAGCACGTGCGGTAGGCGCGTGGCTCGCGTAGCGCGTGCGAGCGCACGGCCGCTGCAGCAGGCGCGGCCGGCGGCGCGGCGCCACCGCCCCGTCCGCGTCACTGGGTATCCGCGTTGGAACTATCAACCCGATCTGAGCCAACACCTCTGCACTATCCACTCGGTGATGGACAACTGATAGATAGTGGACTAGCAGCAATAACCTTCTTCTCAGTGCCAGCGTATCTAGTCCGACCATGCCCGAGACAAAGATGGAGGGATAGAGGTACGGGTAGTAACCGTAAGCTTTTTTATACAGCCAGCGAGCAAATTTGCGCTGTAACTTCTCAATCATGAGAGAATATTTGCTCTCGTACGGATCCCAAACAACAGCACCATATTCCAACTTGCTCCTTACAAATGCGCCAAAGAGAATCTTAGCCACTCCGAAATGAAATTGTTTTGCAATCCTCATCACAAATCCCAAGGTCCTGCTAGCCTGCTTACAAATACTATTTACGTGCTTATGGAAGTCAAACTTATCATCTAATAGCAAACCCAGGTCGCGAATTTCACTAACTCTTTCCAGAGTATCGTCAGCTAAATGGTACTCGGTTTGGAGTGGGGAGCGCTTGCGTGAAAAAGTGATCACCTTACATTTATTGACGTTAAAAGGCAGCCCATTTAAAATACTCCACTCAGCTGCCGCGTCAATGTCAGCCTGTAACGCTGCACTGTCTGCCGTACTACCTATGCCTCGGAACAGTTTCAGATCATCCGCAAAAAGCAAACTCTCGGCGGTGCGAGTCACATCAGGCAAGTCGTTAATCATCAGGAGAAACAGCGTAGGCCCTAGAGTACTGCCCTGACTCACTCCTGATAGCGTGGAGTAATGGTTTGACTCATAACCACCCACTCTGACATACTGCTGGCGGTCAGACATGTAACTAGCGAAAAAATTTAGAAGCTTTGGCGTGAAGCCCGCTAATGCTAGTTTTTCCAGCAAGATGTCGTTGTCGACCAGGTCGAATGCTTTCCTGAAGTCGAAATATGCAGCATCGACCTGGCGGCCCGCATCCATCTCCTTACATACGTAGTCAGCGAGGGCAACGAGGTTTGTAGTGGTCGATCGGGATTTTCGAAAGCCGTGCTGACTGGGGTGCAACCGGTCAGCTACCTGCAGACTGATGCAGCGGTTAACGATCATCTCAAAGACTTTTCCAAACACAGGAAGAACTGCAATCGGCCTAAAAGAAGTGATATCAGTATCAGGCCTCCCCTTAGGAACCGGCGTCACTCTCGATGCTTTCCAACAATTTGGATAAATGGACTGGTTAATTGAGAGGTTAAAAACGTGTAACAAAGGACTCATTAAGACAGAGGCACAATCTTTAGCCAAAAATACAGGGATGCCATCCGGACCTCCAGCCGAACGTGGTTTAAGTTTCTGAATCGCCTTCTTAAAGTCAACCTCAGAAACAAAGGGGATGGACACTGACCTAGAGTCACCCGAGGAGTACGCTGCGCGTGCCGCGACTGCAGGGTCTAGACGCGGTTTGACCTGTTGGAACACCGAGCTGAAGTACCTAGCGAAGGCATCAGCTGCGCACTGTCCACTAACTGTCTCCCCATCAAGATGGAAAAATTCATCACAGTGCTGTCGGTCTCTTTTTTTGTCCTTAACGTATTCCCAGAATTTTGCAGGGCAGTCAACAATACAATTTTGTACATTATTTATATACTGATTATACGCTTTATCAATTAGGTTTTTAACATGCGCTCTGTAGTATTTGAACATATTCCTATTGAAATCGTTCCCATCACGCTTGAATTTCTTCAAGTGGAAGTATTTGAGTTTAATGTTCCGAATAATATCTCCTGTGTACCATTTTGGGTATACGTACTTGGAATGAATACTAGAGCGCTTTCTAAGGGGAACATACTGGCTGACGCACGAATAAAGTTTAGCGTATAGTATTTCAGTAGCACAGTCAACATCCTTGGTCGCCAGGAGATCGTCCCAATCAATGGCAGAGAGGGCCAAATAGAGTGATTCATAGTCAGCTTTACGCCAGTCCCAGTCGGGGTGCGAAGCAGCGCGCGGGCGCGGCGCCGCCGACGGCAGCGGAGGTAGGCCACGCGGTAACAATGCCAACACCGTAAGCGGCGGGTGGTACGCATCCATCGGAACCAACATTTCATTAGTGCCATTGGACACAGAAAGGTTTTTTCCATCCAGGTCACTCAGCACGAGGTCCAACATGCCGCCATGATCGTTTACAATACTATTATACTGAGTCAGTTTACAAAAATTACAAAAAATATCAAAGTCAGTTTTTAAATTATTACAACACGAATTAAGATTAAAATCACCAAATAAAATAAAATGTAAGTCAGGATAGGCGCATACTGCATTTTCAATACATGATAGGACGCTCATGTACTGTATTCTATTATAACTAGGCGGTAAATATACGACACAACATAAAAATTTCAAATTCTTGTAAGTAATAATTGCAAATAACAGCTCCTTGTCAGGTGTTAGCCCATCAATATCATGGAGAATACGCATAGAATAGTGGTCGCGTGCGGCCAGCAGCACCCCGCCCCAGCCGGCGTCGCCCAAGCGGTCTCGGCGCGCCACGCGCCACCCGCTGGGGAAGAGCTCACCGTCGCACACGGAACTTGTCAAAAAAGTCTCAGTCAATATGATAATATCAAAATTGCAATGTGTTACACTCATTAGAAATATATCCGTTTTAGATCGCAAACCGCGTACATTTTGGTAATAGAAAATAAAGTTTTTACAAAGGGGACGAGCCACTGTCGCGTCTCTCCCCTCGGCGCCCACGAAAGTTCTGCTGCCAAGATTTGACACAAATACCTTCTGCCCAATTATCAGGCGACATAATAAGTTCAGCGTATTTACTCGGCACATAACCGACAAACATTTAAATTAAAACGATAAATGCTAGTGATATAAGGTTGAATATTGGAAAATCGTGAACGAACGTGCAGTCGATCGCGAATTAAGTAATGTATAAGTGCCTCACGTTACAGTTTGGATTTTTAGTTCTATGAGTGACCACCAGGGCCGGTGTATAGACTTTTCATACTAAATCTTGACGATAAGCGGTAGCGTCGATAGTAGACGCGACTCACTTCAATCCCACGCTAAGGGTACAATTGTTGGACGATGGCGTATTGCGTAACGTTCATACGTATACGTTAGGAAAATCTGTAATTTTTTGCATGGGTTAATAAATAAATAAATAAATATTAGGGGAAAATCTTACACAAATCAACCTAGGCCCAAGGTAAGTTCAATAAGGCTTGTGTTGTGGGTACTAGGCGACAGGTACTAGGGTAATGACAGGAGAGTTGTTCTAACGCTCGTTAGAAAAGTTACGCACTTACCATTCTGTAGATATTTGAATGAATGAATGAATGAATGAATGAATGAATGAATGAATGAATGAATGAATGAATGTTTCTTTATTTCAGGCAATAAACCCATTACTACATTACAATATATATGATACAAAGAAATAAAATAAAATAAAAATAAAATCCTTAATAATATTTGAACATGTCAACTCATTTTTCCATATAACATTTGACATTTACGTAGATCTACGTCATCTACCTAACGTGCGTACAATGCGTTACGTGATCGACCTGCTGACTGAAATCTTGATTTTCATATATATCAATATGGAATACTTCACTACATTTTCATTATGTTGATCTTTGTTTCAATAAAACTGAAACCTTCCTGTTTGCTCAAATCCGGCGTAATCCGCCTCTATCCCCAACTCAACTCATCTAAACTAACCTTTAAAACTGACAATTCCTTTCACTAGCACTTACTAAACTGTAACGAGTTTACAAGTTGCCGACACCCCTTCCCCTCCCCCACAAATGGGGGTGGTAATGGAATAAACTTGAGCGCCGACAGATTTTGGTAAACGGGAATTAGTCGGTGTTTACTTGAGGGTTGATTTGTGGCTGTGGTCGATGCCGGTAATCTAATTAATAATGGGTGGTTTGATTATGTCCCTTGCCATTGTTTCTTACTCGTAGATTTAGCAATACTAAAATAATGATAATGATTTAAGAGAGGTAGGGCACAGCGGAATGTCATCTCGCTCGTATGTGAAGCAGCGCAACTGTCGTTGACTCAGGCCTGTAATCGTACTTACGATATTTACGATCCTAATTGCAAATTGATTAAGATCGTGAGCGCTGTCTCCTACTGGAGGCATTCTCTTTAAATCTTCTAGCGCTTTGTCCACCAAAAAGTCGCTCCGACCGTACTGTTTGGTTAACACCTTTATTATTAATTCGGGTTGTGTTGCGGTGGAGAGTATGTGTTGCACACATGTTTTCGCGTTGCCTTTCAACGCTGATCGCAGCCTGGCTACGTTTTCGTAATCGCCGAATTTGAACCGGCGATTCGACTCTTCATATGCACTTATGAAGCTCCTCCATTCTGAAATGTCCCCGTAGAACGTGGGTAGTTCATAAACCTCTTTGGGTGCCGGTCTGGCGGCCATCTGCATTCTTTCAAATAATTGCACCATTACTTCGGGCGAAGTTTCGGTAGTATATCTTGTGTGCGGCGTTTGTGGCTCGTATATTGGTGATCTTCTTTGCTGATCATATTCTCGCGTAGGCGAGTGGGTTCCGAGTGGCCTAGTGGGGGGTAACCCCAGTGGCGCTTCTACTCGTCCTTTTTCTTTACTGGAATCTACCCACCTGGCTACTGATCCCATAAGGGACTGCTCGTCTAGTATCGAGCATTCCGATTCTTCACGCGTTCGCTTCAACATAGCGCGTTTTTTGATAAATTCGCGCTCCAGATTGATTTCTTCTTGTTCGCACTCGGCGTCTATTTCTCTCTTCTTTTTATTAGCTTGATGGCGTAGCTCCTTTCGTCGTAGCTCATCCAGCTGTTCGCGCTCTTCTACCTCCAGTTCTAGCAACCTGGTGGCGGATAATCGACTCTCGTTCGATCGTATCGATGCCTCTCGGCGTGGTGTCGATGTGTCAGCGAATGTTACTTCCTTTTCTGCTCCTGTGGGCTCTACCTCCGCCGGGGGAATGACGATGACCCTACCTAACGGGGCGTCCAGTGGGATGTTTGTAGGTCGGCGCTGTAGCCGCCTGTCCAAATCTCCTCGCCATAATATTGTGGTGTCCACGGACGGGGACTGGGGTTGTCCCATGTTTATTAATCGTGCCGGGACTGCCCCTCTTTGGGGTTCGGCTACGATAGTATCGTCGATACCTTTCGCCACTGACGTTGCTGTTCTTTCTCCAGGCTCCAGGACGGCGTCCTGGGCCTTGGTTGGTGGTTGCATCTTCCGGGAAACCTTAGGGGCGCGCTTAGTGTATGCGCCACTCCCAGTCGGCTTATTGTGCCGATCCGCTGACGATCCGCGTGCGCGTTCCTGCGCGGCGGTAGCTCCTCGTTCCAGGAACCTTGCCCTTTCTTCGTTTTCCTGGGCCGAAGTCGTGGATCTCGTTATCCTCTTCTTGCCTCCTGACATGGTGCTCGTCTTCTCTCGGAGCGTGCGTGCTTAAATAACGCCTAGTGTCACTTCGTGACTTGCTAAGTACTTTTCTCGTACTTGAGTCCTTTTTAACTCGAATACCTGCGGTTGCGCACTTCGGCAACCTATCTTACAGGTATGACAGGACTTCTCTACAATATTCTGCACGTCTTGTTTGTAGTCTGTGTCGTGACTCCGGAGTGACGTATGTACATACGCGATGTTCGATTTTTCACTACCTTTTGATCGCGTCGCGGCGATGAATTTTTGAGCTACGCTGTTTTCGCTAGCGTCGTTGGTTTTATACCCCCCAAACGACTTTCTTTGAGTACCCACACGTACTATCACTTTTTATAACTTTCACTTTTTTTTGGATCTCCAGATCCGGCTCGAAGGACCAAAACGACTGTGGACGACGCGTGGCGCCGACGTGGTCGATGTGCGACAGGCCTGGGTTTGACCTTCGCGACCTCACAGTCACCTAACAAAGGGCGTTTAAAAACCGCGGCGGGCGAACCGCGCGTTTCAACCGCGGCGGGTGAACCGCGGCGGTTGAACCGCTCAGCGTGTTTTTAAACGGCCGTAACGCGCTCTGATAGCGCAGGTGCTCTAACTAATCCCGCAGACTGAGCTGCACTGATGAAGGATGGGGTGGGGGTGACGATAAAATAATACTTGGCGAAAAATAAATGAAACGGTATAATAAAATAATGAGACACAAACTACTGATTAAACTTTCCCTATCACAATTTCCTACTTCCTATCACAATTTCCCTACTTCTTCCTTTCTTCTTCTTCCTAGGAGCTCCCACTGGTGGGGCTGAGCGAACACACTTCTATCCGGCGATTATAGCCTCTTTTATACCCCTAAGGCATTAAAAGTGGTGGGGATATAATTTTGAAGACCTCGCCCACTTTTACTATGGAAAAGCTAGTTTTTACGTTTTCCTGGTTTTCAGGGAAACCTTAAGGGTTTTTACATATTTTCCTTCAAAAGAACTATTTCTGAGCTATACATTACGATATCTACTAGTTTTCCTGCTTTTCCCGTTTAAATTGGGAAAGTCGATATTTACGTAAAATTACCAACTTTGGTAACATGAAATGGCTTTGCCAGGCCCTAGTGGCTTTAATTAACATTAATTATCAAAAGTGATTATACATACGTAAGGGCATTTACCGTACCTTCCTAACGATACCTCAATTGCTTTCGTACCTCATCTGGTTACGAAGCTATGGCCGGGTGAGACCGTCAATTTTCACATTTACATTAACGTGGTAGCATAAGTTTGACTTTGCTCCCGTCTTTTTAGCCAATCAGAGAAATCAACCTGAACCTTGACCATTATTGCACCATAATAAGCAATAATCTCTATGCATACGTTGTGTACATTTTTATTTCACATTTTATGTAACTCTAGTTACCGATGTCCCTTGTTGGCGGACTAGATCTGGATATAGTCTCAAGTTGGTTTCTTTACAATTAATTTGGCTATCTCTCCCTCATTTATCAGGGGCTCTCCCCCTATCGATCTTTATGAAATAATTACTGGAGGTACCTGGTACCTTTATCTTTACTTTAAGCTATTTTCTTCGTCTGTACCTATTGTACTTAGGTCCTAAATAAATCACGCGCTTCTTATATGAGCCGTTTGCTTTAGGAGCTTAATCTGGGCACAATTGCCGTCCTTATGTGAAGGAATTATAGTTACACGTCCTTTCCCTTCGTGACCCGTAGGCCTTATCGTTCACATACTATACAACACCCTTTCTCTTCGTGACCCGTAGGTCCTTCATTTCACAAACTACATTCTGTCGCCCACATTAATGTTTATTTTATTTATTTATTTTTATATGTCGGTAATAATATTCCATCTTTTGATGTTTATAAACTTGGAATGCATTACTTCTATAAAAGGAATGAGAATAATAAACTAAAAATCTGTATATAATAAGTTTCTGTCAAAAATTTCATTTTTGGTACAAGCTTTTATTGCCGACTGCACTTTTCTGCATACCATCATCAACTACTCATTGAGACGATTCTAACGAGCCCAAACTCGATGGGGCCACCTTCCAGCTCCAGCATCAAATCAGCTCCATGTTATCATAATATTGCATTGTCATGCGATATACATATGCATGCAAAATTTCAGCTTATCGGAAACCGGGAAATGGGTCAAATTTAACTTGCAAGATTTGATTACAGACAGACAGACAACGGGACAGGTGATAAATAAAAGCTTGTAAAAACATTCGATTATAAATTAGGTAATGTCAAATTAGGTTTTTTTTTACGTAGGAAACTGAACAAGACGCCACAAAACTTCATTTTGATACAGAGGCTCTAGTATAAGTTTTATCGATATAATACGTTTTCGAACGCGTTTGCGTTTAGTTCCAATTTGTATGGCAACACGTAGTTCCTAATAGTTACCACCAGAGGCGCTGTTCGAGTTGCCATACAAAATGTAACTAAACGCAAACGCGTTCGAAAACGTATTGTGTCGATAAAACTTATACTAGAGTCTCTGCTGATTCTTATCGATCTGTGACTAGTGGTGGTTATTCTAAATCACATCAATGTTTATGAGTAAAGTCAACAACACAAGTTAGACATCGACAACCAAAACTCACCTCTATTATTTAAGTGATATAGCTCATGACTAAGACATGGAACAGCTGCGTCGCCGATTGTACATAAAGTACAAGGCTGGTAATAAAACGTGGTTTAGTAGTTAATAAAACTTTTAGTCCGTTTTCGATATTGATTGGCCGTTTTGTAGTAAAACTGTGGTTTATGGCAAGAAGTTACATTTTCTATTTTATTAGGAGCGCGGTTACCAAGCCAAAGGGCATTTGCGTAAATTACGGTATCTTATTTTGTTCTCCCATTAGTTTTTTGTTGCCGAGCCGTGCCGACACCGAGCCGCTTCCGAGCCTCGGCCGTGGCTCGGCTTTTTATTTTTTATTAGATAACGGCCCGGGCCGTACACGGCCCGTTCTAGCGGGAGTCATCCTCAAAATTTGACTGCCGGTCTGATAGTAAGCGATTACCGTAGTCTATGGACGCCTGCAACCCCAGTGGAATAAACTAGGTACTCGTTGCTGACATTTTAAAAACCTGTCCACTCCTTTCTTGAAGAAAACCTCGGCAGACAGCTGTGTCCATAGACAGAGTGTTCATCATCAAATATGTCCACTGCTGGACATATGCCTCCCCCAAAGAGTGCCAAAGTGACCGGTCCTGCGCCACCCGCATCCAGCGGACTACCGCGACCTTTAGGGCTCGTCCAGAAATCATGTGACACCCCCCCCCCCCCCTTCCCACCCACTCCCTCTCCCTTGGTGATATTTGGTGATTATAACGCTACCCCCTCACCCCTGTTAACTTAAATATACCTACGGTTAAACCTTATTTTTTTTATTTTAAGTGACGACGTCACACTCAACTCACACTACGTCATGTCCTCGGTTAACTTATTGAGTAATTTCGTATTTTTTTGACTTTCCTGCTGTGTCAAAAAATTACACGTGATGTCTTCTCGGACCCATCGTGATCATTTTATGATATTTTTCTGATCCCCCATAAACGATCACATGATTTCTGGACGAGCCCTTACCAGGCAGACAGAGTGTTAGAGGGTGGAAAGGCCTCTGGAACTTCACCATTCATTCATTGCTATTTAGGTGAACTTATAAGGACGTTTCACATTTAAACATAATGATATTAGGCCCCTGAATGTCTTGGCCTTTAAATGTGTTTCTAAATAAATTAGAGAACTTCCAAACTCAGTGAAATATTTGTTCAACTAGTAGTGCCTTAAGTTACTAAGTTCGAAGTAGACATAAATCAGTTAGAAGTAACTTGGCCCATCAGTTAATACGTCAAACTAGTCCCTAATGGAACGTGGACCCTTTTAGAATCTCGTGAGGGCACTTTGAATCTTAATTTATACCTTGTTTTCTCGTAATAGAGTTGTTGCTACAATGTGTTTGTGATAGCTGTTTTTTAGGGTTCCGTACTCAAAGAGTAAAACGGGACCCTATTACTAAGACTCCGCTGTCCGTCCGTCCGTCTGTCTGTCACCAGGCTGTATCTCACTGATACCGTGATAGGAACAGCTGAAATTTTCACAGATGATGTATTTATGTTGCCGCTATAACAAAAAATACTAAAAAAAACACAGAATTAAATAGTTTTTTATAGATAATGGTACGGAACCCTTCGTGCGCGAGTCCGACTCGCACTTGGCCGGTTTTTTTCTCTTAATTGCAAATAAAATAAAAAGCAGTACCTAGGTACGAGTATGTTATTATTATTATAATACCAAATGTTTTGCTAATATTACTTTGTATCCTTACATAAAACCTCTTTTCATATTTCGAAATATTTAGCCACACAGCGGAATTCATAAAAGTAAAAGTAAGTAGTAAATGTAAGTAGTAAATAGTCCGTAAGCCCACTCCCAAAGTTGGACACCTTTGACAAGTACATCTGGCCATTTCAGGACTGACAGACTTAGGTTTACTCTCTCTACGATTAAAGGGCTAAAAAGTCTCGTTGTCACATGACGTAAATATACCTACTCTTACAATTTTGAAGTGGAAGTGAAGGATTTTTCAAACTTTCGGCCAATGTTAGGTGCGATAATCTTCTTATTCTTGCTCAGCACAACTTTCTCAACCTGCTACCATGCATTTTATCGTGTTGTCATGAGACGTAGTCGTATTGGGAGTGGGCTTACGGATTATAAGGACACAAAACAAAACCTTACTGAAATCTAAAAAAAGTAATCGTTATAAAATGCCCAAAAGGATCTCACTATTCTACACTTGTCTACTGATTTCTGATTTTAAAAATATCAGCTTAAATAGCTATTGAAATAAGCTGTACCAACTACTGTTACTCTGCCTTGGCTACAGCTTCCAACAAGCAATAGGGGGCGTACAGAGTTGGTCGCTTTGGTTACCAAGTGACTAGTTAGAAATTTGAAGTGTAACTCGAACTCGCTACTAAGTAACAATATAACTAACCAGCCAGCATTGACTTTCTTGGCCGACGCCATTCACCTTGGCCCATCACAAACACACGAGGCCGGGAAAGGCATTAAATCTCCACAAACTTACAAATGCTGTTCTCAAATACAGAACTCACATCATCGCTTACTAACTCCATTCAAATTGAACGATGGAGGTAACCAAGTAACCGCAAATTCAAATTGGTCATAACACAATCATAAATACAGGTGGTCAACGAATGATTTCAAGTAAAATGTGAGACTAAAGTCACGCATTTAACTGCAAATTGAATTTTGTCATCACAATTTTTTTTAAATGCCGTTGGTAAAATAATAGTTTCAAGTTGAGTGTATGATGGAAGCGTCATGCAACCGCATAATTATGTTTGTAACTCTGTCAATGGCTTTGATTTCGTTAGCGGATTATTTATCTGTTTCGATTTGGTTGTGAGGATAATGTTTGTTTGGTTTTAACAAGCATTATTGATGGCGCTTATTTACCTACTACGTATAAGCTTAATATATCATATTTAAAATCTATCATCTTTTATAGGTAATTATAAAATTATTATATGTAATGTATGAGTACAATTTTTAAACGCAAGAGTAGTGACTGACTCGAACACCTATGTTATAATTATAATTCGACTCTGAGCAGCAATTCGACTCTAGAACGCTCTTCCGCTAACTGTTCGTCAAGCACAAAGACTTTCAAGGGCAAGTTACGCAAGTAGGTATTCTTTCTGATAAGCGAGTAAAATAGTTGTCACCATAATATTTTTAACTCGGTACAAAACGCAGTTACAGTACCGGTCAAAAGTTTAAGTTCACCCTTTGTTTTTGGTACAAATTTGTACTTTTGTGCGATAATGTTTTGCAGTTCAGATGTCGAAAATTGTTTCCAACTGATTCGTTATTGTTTACAGAGATGTGTTTGATTAGTCAGACACAATTTACGTAAATTTCTAAACAACTGATTCCCTAAAAACCAACATTGTATCTGATCATTGTACGTTTTAAGTGGCAAGGCCATATATGGCCCAGCCTTTGCCGTCATTCCTATAAGATTTTAGGGAATGCGTTGTTTAGAAATGTACGTGAATTGTGTCTGACTAATCAAACAAATCTCTGGAAACAATAACGGATCAGTTGGAAACAAATTTCGGCTTCCGAACTGCAAAAAAATATTGTCCAAAAGTACTCATTTGTACCTAAAACAAAGAGTGAACTTAAACTTTTGACCGATAGTGTACCTAATATGTACGGTCGACTACAAAGAGATGTATACATACAATGTTACAAAAATATGTATACATAGACTTTACTACCATTGTAATAAGATATACATACATATATTTGAAACATTAAAAAACATACTTATCTTTGTAGTCGACTGTACATGAATATACATGCTAGTGTATATTATTTTGTACAGGGTGACTGCTAATTCAACCTATTCCTTGAAAGGGGTTATACTAGAGCTAATTTGCAACAATTTATGTCCAGTCAACCAGGGGTCAAAACACGATTTTTTTTAATTGTATATGTGTATGTTTATTTCAGTACATTATATTTTCTAAACGTTGCGAAGTTCGAAAAATTATAAAATTTTAAAGGTTTCTCGGAAACTATTGGGTCTACAGAGACATTTCTAGACTAATATTGCAGTAATTCTAGTCTTCTTAAAAAACGTCCTGAGAATGTTCTATCAAAAACTAGTCCTTAAGAGTTATAATAAATACTTTCGCGGTATTTTCGATGTTTTACAAAGCGCTCGAGGTCTCAAACTTGGATTATTCATTGGGCCAACATCATAAACAAGTCTGCAAAAAATCAGAACTACCGGATTTGACGCAAGCTCTGGATGTAGTGGAATATAGCTTAGTTTTCTACTTTTAAGCTTCGCAATAAAGAGTATTTGCATTGTATAGGTATTAGGTATTATGTATATTTACGAGGCGACTAAAAATGTTACATTTTATGATAAATCAAAAACATCTTCACAAGCTCAAGAAATACAGAAGAAATCTGTGAAGAGTTTTCTTAGACAAATCTTTAATTCATCTATCAGGCATAGCCAGCTTGTTTGTGCAACAGTGTTGCCTCAATACATTTTTAGACCAATCAAATTAGCTAAACCCGGACATAATTCGATAACTGTAATTTTCTTTTTCTATGATGTAAAGTATTGTTAGTTATAGTTAAAATAAAAAGAATTAAACATTTTAGGGTTCCGCGTCATTGTAAAAAAACCAAAAATCTATTTTTTTTACAAATTCTGATTTCATAAGTGCAGCATAATATGTAACTTTATAAAAGTGCCTCTATTATGATATGACGCTTGCATTCCAGTTAAAGAAATCATAATTAATCTAATTAATCAACCGGGACTATAAATAATAAAGAAAGTTCAGTAAGTTACACATTTTCTGGATTATCTTACCAGAAATTATAGATAACTGCAATTTAACAAATTATTCTGAATAGTATATTATGTGTGTTGATAAATTATTAAAAATTAAACAGATTCTCTTTGCGGATTTCTAAAATCACAAATATTGTTAGTTTTTGGAAAACCAAAATACATAACTACTTGGAAAGTGTTTGATTTATGCTGTCAACATATTATTAGTACTATAAGAAACAAATTAAACAAAAAATATCCACGATTATTAATTAATTCATATTTTTTCGTACTAAAGTTTTAATATGAACCTTATCTCTTGCAGAATAAGGCCGTCATTGCTTTGCATCTCAACTACCGACCGTGCTGTCGCGAGTCACAGGCATTCAAGGCCGAAACGCACTGACAGCGGTGGCGAAGCGGCGCGGGGTGGCGCGGAGGCGGTACTTGTAATGTTCGAGCTAATATGAAAGGATCCGAACGCTTTTTCCCGGCTTTATTAGATCGAACATTACAGCCGGTACCACCTCTACACTGCGCCGCGCCGCCGCTTCGCCACCGCTGTCAATGCGTTTCGGCCTTCATTTATTATGGATAGATCAATGATTGCCAAACATTTATAAAGACGAACGTGGCGTTTACCACGGTTTGGCTAGGGTAGATATTTATTAAAATATTGTGTTCATTAGATCGATAATAACTAAATTGTTCAGCATGAGACATAATTGTCGTGGAATGTCGATTACCTATTTATAAGCGCTCAGTCTTCTGTATAGAATTATTTAAATGAAGTATGTCGAATAATTATTCGAATAAACATTTATTCGCGAATAATTTATTCGTCTACACTTTCGAATGACGAATGATTTATTCTCATTTCATTCCAATAAATCCACGAATAATATTTAAGGATGCGGTTGCTCGTTGTAACACGTACACGAATTTAGCATGATCACTACAAGTGTACCTATTTTCAAGTATTAATACCCTTTTCTACTAATTAAAAATATTTTTGTGAGTTAAATGAGTCGCTTCATGGGGCATTTCACAGGTTTGTTTCAATATGTCATGTGTGTGGGCTTGTCCATATATTACGTCATCGTTTTTAGGGTTCCGTACTCAAAGAGTAAAACGGGACCCTATTACTAAGATTCCGCTGTCCGTCAGTCTGTCTGTCTGTCTGTCCGTCTGTCACCAGGCTGTATCTCACGAACCGTGATAGGTAGACAGTTGAAATTTTCACAGGTGATGTATTTCTGTTGCCGCTATAACAACAAATACTAAAAAACAGATTTTTTATTTTCTTTTTCTTTCTTATACAATCTTACAAAAATCGATCTAGTCCCAAACTAAGCAAACTACTATGGGTACTACACGACGATAAACATACTTATATAGATAAATAAATACATAAATACATAGAAAACATCCATGACTCAGGAGAACATATTTGTGATCATCACACAAATAAATGCCCTTACCGGGATTCGAACCCGGGACCTCCGGCTACGCAGGCAGGGTCACTACTAGGGTAAAACTGAAAGTTTCGGGAATATAAAAAAATATGCAGTTACATTGATTTAAGTATTTTTATTGTTTTTCAAAGTATTCTTTTATATTTTATGCACTTTCCCATGCGTTCAAACCAGTCGTTAATTTTTTTAAAAGCCTCCACTGCTTCTGCCGGCCGCCGAAACACCGCGCCCACCACGCAACTTATCGTTGATTTTGGGGAATGTGAAAAAGTCGTTGGGACTTAGGTCAGGGCTGTATGGAGGATGGTCCAGTAGTTCGACTTTTACACCTTCCAGGTACTCATTTGTTTTACGAGCGGTGTGAGGGCTGGCATTGTCGTGGTGAAGGATGATGCGGTGACTAGGCCCTTTTTTCCTAAGTTCAGCAAAGACAATCGGCAAACAAATACTTGTATACCAATCGGCTTTGACCGTTCTACGATCTTCAAGTGGAATAGTAGCCACGTGACCCGATTTGGAGACAAATATAGCCACCATCTTCTTGGCCTTGCTGCGAGAGCGAATAACTTTTGTTGGCTTGAAGCTCGTCTTCGTTACCCCATACTCGAGATTGGTTTTTAGTTTCAGGCTCATATGCGTATATCTACGACTCGTCACCTGATACGACACTAAAAACTGCATTTGGGCTTCCTCCGTTGAATTAATTCAATGTTTTGCGGCACCAATTGACACGAGTCGTTTTCTGCTCGTCAGACAATAAGTGCGGGATCCAACGGGAAAACAACTTTCGCACGCCTAATTCTTCCTGTAAAATAATTTGTATCTGACTCATTCCAATCCGCAAAGACTCCTGAATTTCCCGATATGTCACATGCCTGTCTTCTTTTATCAGCTGACTCACAAGGTGGACGTTTTCTTGCGTAACTGCCGATTTTGGTCGACCTTCAAGCGCGTCGTCCGTGAGGGATACTCGGCCACGTTGAAATTCTGAATACCACCTGTATATTGTCGTCTTTGAAGGTGTTTCATTACTAAAAGCAGCAATCATCCGGTCTCCACATTGTTTTTGTGTTAATCCACTTTGAAAGTCGTAATATTTTTTTACCGGACAATTCCATCTTCAGCGGCGACTCAACAACTCGAAAAAACAATTGAAACTGAACCATTGTGTTACATACTTTATGAACGCACCTACGGCAGCGCCACCTACGGACGTAAGAAGCAACATGCCCGGGTGGATTAAAATCCGTCATTGTCATTGTGTTCATGTTTGTATGTAATTTATTCCTTACAATAAATACGCAATTACTGATACAACCAGTTTATTAATAACTTCATACATAACAGAATTGGCGACGAGGCACGGAGATATCGAAGAAAGTGAACTTACGCAAGTAAAATGACCTACATGAAAAGTGAATAACCTCAAAGTGACAAGACGAACATTCCAGTGTTCCATACCTTTTCTTTTACGTTATCCAAGGGTTCTGTGATGCATAAAAATGGCAGATCCAGCTATGGCTGCGTTGGTTACGCAACTAGTTGAAACGCTACAAGGCATACAAAACCAACAAGCTACATTACAACAAGCCTTTCTACAGAATCAACAAAACCAAAACAGTGCACAATTTACAATTAGTGGCATTAATTTACAGCCTTATGACGAGGTTAACGAGTCATTTGACAGCTACTTACAACGCTTACAAAATTACGTAAATTTAAAAAGGGTTACAGACCCAGAAACAAAAAGACAAATATTTCTGAATTGTGTAGGACCGAAATATTACCAGATACTTAAAAACATAACGGCACCTACAACGCCTGAAGAGAAACCCTATGAGGAACTTATCAAAATCCTGGGAAACCATATTGCACCAGAACCCGGTGAAGTAGCACAGCAGCACAAGTTTTGTCTTCGAACACAACATGAGTGTGAAAGTATTGCTAACTATGTGGCCAGCCTAAAGGAAATCGGAGGAAAATGCAACTTTATATGCAACAATTGCAAACAAACCACATTTGAGACGCACCTCCGAGTTCAGTTCATACGAGGACTGCGAAACGCTGAAATCAAAGAGAGATTACTACAAGAATCACCAAGTACAAAATTTGAGGATATAATAAGAATGGCAATGTCCATTGAAATGTCAAAATCTGAAACAAGAGAAATGGATCAGGAAATACAAACAACTATAAATAAAATATCAGTACAAAAGAATAAAAAAAATATATACTATACAAAGAATAAAGACAATACAGATGAAAGAAAAATACAATGTTACTGTTGTGGAAAAGAGAACCACAAGGCGAGCCAGTGCCGCATTAAGGACAAATTATACTGCAAAAAGTGCAATACAAAAGGGCACATACAATCTGTTTGCTTCAAAGACCAGAAACAATTGGAAATGGACAATGATACATCATACTCTGGAAATGAAGGAGAAATATATGAAATACATAAAATACCTACAGAAAATGAAAATACACAAACAGATAAATTCAACATTACGCTACAATTAAATGGAAAATTACTTACCTTAGAGTTGGATACGGGTGCAGCAGTTACAACATGCTCGGCAGCATACTTCAAAACAAATTTCCAGAACCTGAAACTAAAAAATACATCAGTGAAACTCAGGACATACACAGGTGAAATAATACAACCTATCGGGACCTGTAACATGAAAATTAAATACAAAAACAAAGAAATAGAAGGAAGAATATTTGTGATTGACAGAGAAGTGGACCCTGTTGTTGGAAGAGAGTGGTTGAGAAAACTAAATCTACAGTTTGAAGTAAATGCCATAAATACAGAGGAAAATGATATAACGGAAAAACAGTTCAAAGAAAAATTACAGAAATTATTAGAAGAATATAAAGAAATATTTTCTGAAGAGATAGGAGAAATAAAAGACTATCAAGCTACATTTAAATTGAAAGAAGGAACAGTACCTGTATTCCTGAAACCACGCCCAGTTCCTTTTGCACTAAAAAATCAAGTGGAGTCAGAAATTGATAGACTGGAAAATGAAGGTATTTTGGAAAAAGTTACTTATTCACAGTGGGGAACACCGATAGTTCCTGTAATCAAACAAAATGGGAAGATACGATTGTGTGCTGACTATAGAGCAACACTTAATAAAAATCTGGAAACTGATAACTACCCTATTCCAAGAGTAGAAGAAATATTTTCAAAATTAAGTGGCGGCAAACATTTCTGCACTCTAGATATTAACCAAGCATACTTACACATGAAAACTACTGAAAAGACAGCGGAGATGCAAGCCATAAGTACATGCAAAGGCACCTACAAAGTAAAAAGATTAATGTTTGGGGTGAAAATAGCTCCAAATGTTTGGCAACGATACATGGATCAAACCCTACAGGAAATGGAAGGTACTGCCTGTTTTTTTGATGACATCGCCTTACAAGGACGCACATACATACAATTGTTACAGAGAATTAGAGCAGTATTCCAAAAATTACAAAAATGTGGACTTCACCTAAATAAAAAGAAATGCCAATTTTTCCAAACATCTGTTACCTACTTGGGACATACAATAAATGAGAAAGGACTGCATCCTACTCAAGACAAGGTGAATGACATTAAGAATAGTCCACGTCCTACAGATGTATCATCCCTTCGTACATTTTTAGGACTGATTAATTACTACCGACAATTCATTCCTAACCTGGCATCAAAGCTAAATCCACTGTATAGACTGTTACAGAAAGAAACAAAATTTGTATGGTCAAAAGATTGTGAGAAGGTTTTTCAAGAATTAAAAGGCGAAATCTGTGGAGAAAAAGTTCTGACACCATTCTATGGTAACTTACCTGTTACATTAGCTACAGATGCATCACCTTTTGGATTGGGCGCTGTGTTGTCACACATAATGCCGGACAAGTCTGAAAGACCCATAGCTTTTGCGTCAAAATCCCTAACTAAAGCTGAAAAAGGTTACAGCCAGCTAGATAAAGAAGCAGCAGCACTGACTTGGGGACTTAAGAAATTTTTCCAGTTTTGCTACGGAAGGAAAATACTATTGATTATTGATAACCAGCCATTGGCTAGAATACTACACCCAGAAAAAGCTACACCAGCAATTACAGCTATAAGACTAGTACACTATGCAAATTTCTTAGCAGGCTTTGACTACGAGATAAAATTAAGGAAAACTACAGAACATGCAAATGCAGACTACTTTTCAAGACTACCAAATTCTACATCTACTACGAAAGACTTTCTAACTGATGATGATGTGTTCTACTTGAATCAAATTGCTGAAATGCCAATAACATTGCAAGAAATAAAAGAAGCAACAATAAAAGATCCAGATCTACAAAAACTATATCTAGACATCCAATCGGGCAAAGACAATCATAAGAGACTACATGAATTTTCCTTACAGGATAATTGCATATTTTATGGTATAAGAATTGTGATACCAAAGAAACTTCAATCTACAATCTTGGAAGAACTACATACTGCACATACCGGTATAGTTAAAATGAAAGCTTTGGCCAGAAGTTATGTATGGTGGCAAAATATTGATTCTGATATAGAAAACATGGTAAAAAAATGCAAAACATGTTGCTTAATGCAGAAAAACCCTACAAAAGTACCTGTACATAACTGGGAACATCCAAAGGAGCCATGGAGCCGAATTCACATTGATTATGCTGGACCATTCATGAATCAATACTTCTTAATTGTGGTAGATGCCTACACTAAATGGCTAGAAGTTGTACCAACTACATCAATTACAGCAACAGCTACTATAAAAATATTGAAAAAGATTTACACCACTTTTGGATTACCAATTACTCAAGTATCGGATAATGGCCGACAATTCCGATCAGAAGAAATGCAGAAGTTTTTGAGAGAAAACGGGATACAAGCAAAATTTACAGCACCATTTCATCCATCAACCAACGGTCAGGCAGAGAGATACGTTCAGACATTCAAAAATAAAATGAAAGCTATGGCAAGTGAGGAAGGACATCTAGAAGAAAAATTACAAAAGTTCTTGATGATGCACCGAAAGACACCAAACAACTCCACTGGTTTGAGCCCTGCTGAAATGATGTTCAAAAGACTATACAGGACTAAACTAGATTTGGTTAAAAGAAGTAGACAGAATGAAAAGATGAACGAAAATGATAGCATAGCAGTAAACAAAGAATTCAAGACAGGAGATAGAGTACAAATCAGAATGTATGACGGCAGCAAATGGAAATTTGGGATTATAAAACATAGGAAAGGAAAATTACACTACGAAGTGGAAATAGAAGGGAAAGTACACCAAAGACATGTCGACCAAATAATGAAAACTGCATGCATCAGCAACGATCTAAATGTTCCTAACACTCACCTGTTTAGAAGACAGCTACTGGATGAAGCGAGCCCTGCACAGGAATATTCTGAGGTGGAGGCGGCTGCACAGCCTGAAGTAGTGGAGACGGGTATGCCTGCAAGAGAGCCCCAAGAGACACAACAGACAGAGCCTACGGTATTGCCTGTGGAAGTGGCGCCACCTGCTCAGAATGAGCCGCGTCGTAGTGCTAGGGTCAGGAGGGCCCCATACCGCCTGGACCTGTAATAATAATCGACGAGGGAGAGAGTGTTACATACTTTATGAACGCACCTACGGCAGCGCCACCGACGGACGTAAGAAGCAACATGCCCGGGTGGATTAAAATCCGTCATTGTCATTGTGTTCATGTTTGTATGTAATTTATTCCTTACAATAAATACGCAATTACTGATACAACCAGTTTATTAATAACTTCATACATAACACATTGTTTTTTTAGGGTTCCGTACTCAAGGAGTAAAACGGGACACTATTACTAAGACTCCGCTGTCCGTCTGTCTGTCTGTCTGTCAGTCTGTCAAACTGTCTGTCTGTCTGTCTATCACCAGGCTGTGTCTCAACAACAGTGATAGTTTGCCAGCTGAAATTTTCACAGATGATGTATTTCTGTTGCCGCTATAACAACAAATACTAAAAACCAGTTTTTTTTTTCTTTAACAATCTTACACAAATCGGCCTAGGCCCAAACTAAGCAAAGCTTGTATTATGGGTACTAGACGAACGATAAACATACTTATATAGATAAATAAATACTTAAATACACAGAAAACATCCATGACTCAGGACTTGGCCGGTTGTTTTTTGTCAATTCTTGACCCCCCCTCCTATCATCATCCTGTTAATTCCTAAATGGACACTACCCGCCTCATAAAATGACTACCGTCATCCAATAGACCCCCCCCCCAGTTTTGAAATGACGTAATTTATGGACAGCCACTGTTATTAGAGGCGATTACGCATGTAAGATTGTTCAACTATATACCTGTAATTGTACATTGTATGTACTTAATCATGTTATATTCTGATGATTTGTATGTTTTTAGGGTTCCGTGCCTCGAAATGGAAAAACGGAACCCTTATAGGATCACTTTGTTGTCCGTCCGTCCGTCTGTCAATACCCTTTTTCTCAGGAACGCGTGGAGGTATCAATCATTTAAAGTTTGAATTCCTGTGCATAGTGTGTGCATGCATTATTTTAGAATTCATATTTTTTATATTAATGTTGCTGTGCCCTAACAGGGTTATGCTGGAACTGTATTAATATGTAACATCTTGTAAGACCCATACTGCCACAAATAAATGAATTAAGCTGAAATTTATATCAAATACTCAGGTTTACTGTCTCTTGGAGCTGTGAAAAAATCAAACTTCTAAGCCAACACAATCAAAAGATACAGCCGTTTATGCCGCAAATTTCCGCAAGTTTTCGAAACCCGCAAGGGAATCAAAACCTACTTCCCGTGAACTCAGAAACTTGAAATTTGGTGCGAAGCAACGCCCTATAGCACAGATAAAGGAAAGATAGCGAAACCGTAAATTTTTAGTTACATCACTGAAAATTTAATGTCCAGTATATACTGACACGTACTAAGTATGTGAATACATACTTAGTGAGTGTCAGTTTATAGTGGACTTGGTTTTATTGTACGGGGTGGTCCGGAACCCTCGGTGCGCGAGTCTGACTCGCACTTGACCGGTTTTTTTTTCACCCGTGGTAAAGCCGAAATAGTAAAAATAAAACAGGTGAAATAATTACAATTAATATCCGTTTCACCATGCACATCGATGTTACTTGGTACCCTTGATGAAGCGGTAACCTTTTTCTAACAAATTTAGAAACTAGGTATCACTGTTCTGTCCGTAGGAAAATATTACGTTTTTGAGATATATTCTATTAAAAAGCATTCCTACAATATTCGTTCAAAATATTATTCCCGAAAAGCATTACGAATGATTATGCGAATTAAGAAGTTATTCGCGAATAAATATTGGCGAATAATTATTCGAAATATTTATTCGTCATTCGCGAATAATCCTATTTATTCTTAAACGTTATTCGTATTCGAATAAATTTATCCCATCTCTGGGTGGATAAGCATATTTTTTTTTTTTTTGGCGTTCTGGCTAACTGTGTCGGCTCAATTTTGCCAATAAGGATATCGACTACCGTAGGCTCAAAGGGCGTAAGGGACGAAATGCCCATGCCCATATCCCGTGAACTCTGAATCTTGAAATTTGGTACGAAGTATTTATAGCACAAATAAAGGAAAAATTGTGAAAACCGTAAATTTTTAGTTACATCACTGAAAATTTGATGTCCAGTATAAACTGACACGCACTAAGTATGTAAATACATACTTAGTGAGTGTCAGTTTATAGTGGACCTGTTTCTATTGTACGGGGTGGTCCGGAACCCTCGGTGTGCGAGTCTGACTCGCACTTGACCGGTTTTTTTTTATGCTAACCACGATCATGGCATCATCTCTTTCATTTACTTAACAGTTAAGAGTTTACTTATGTTTTCGATGATAAAAGCAAATCAATCGTTCCTTACGCCCTTTGGACCAGAGTTTTCAAAGGGCGTAAGGGACAAACTGTGATTTTTCATTAGAGCTAAAAATCCTACAATTAGGATATTCCGTTATATTTGTTTTATTTGTACACGGCGCGGTCGGTGCAAAACACGTAATTGAAATAAACTCGTTAAGACGGGTTCGCCGTGCGCTCGCCCGCTGGCGCCCCACTCTCTCCCCGCCTCGCACCCACCGCATGCATCTGACTCCACGACAAGGTCGCGAGTATTTTCAATTAAATTTTCAATTTCTTAAGCGTGAAATTAACATGCTTAATTTTGATGAAAACATGATTATCGTACACAAAAGGCTATTAGTAAACAAAAAATTCATAGTTACTATTTATAATTACTGAGAAATACATTATTATTAAAACGTTAAAAATAAATGTTTAATTATTGTCTTAAATGTCTAAAAAGACGCAATATACCTTAAACAGATAAAAACATCATAGTTACCATTTTTGCTTGTCTAGATAATGAGATCAGAGGAAAACTGTGAAAAAAAACGAATACGCGAATTTGATATCAGTTTAATTTTGCTATTAAGTGATCGAATTTGAATGTACCTCAAAGTTATACTAACAAGGTACTTGGTTACCTTTTTTACTTTTAAGAAAAAGTTAAGTAGTGTACGTTAACTCGTGTTTTTTTTAACTACGGTTTTGATCGCGGATTTTTTACTTAATATATTTCATTAATATTTGATACTGAATAGTAAAATCCGATAAAACAATAAAAACAACGAGTTTACGAATTAAGTCCAGGGTAAGCTAATTTGATTGGTCTATTTATTATGTTTTCTTGTGTTGGACAAAAAAAGTTAAGCAATAGCCATATATTATTTTTAACGCAGATAATTAAAAATAATATGAAGACTAAGTATAACATCTTACTCGATAAGCATTGCGTTTGAAACGAAGGTATTAAGTAGTTATATTATAATCTAAGCTTTAAAGAAACTTCAAAGACATCAAGGTATTCATTGTTTCCTTGAAAAATCCTTATAAGAATCGAATGGTCTCCTTTTTTGATGCCGGCTAAAAAGAGCTATAAAACTTTAAAATCTCCACAATCCATCAACCGTTCCAAAAATAATCCCCCAACGGTTAAAGTAAACAGTTAAAATTAACGGATCACCGGCCTTTGATGGAGTGTTTACACGTTAGTTAAGTTTAACCGTCAGTTAGGTTACGGTTAAGTGTATGCAGGGTGTAAACATAGTTGTTTATAGTTGCTTTGATATCTGGGAATTATGAAGGCGTTAGAAAGGCGAATTGATTGGTAATTTTATCACTGTTATGTGACGTAGCGATTCTGTGGCAGTTTAATACGGGCTTAGACTAGTCGAATTTTTGGCTTCAAATTTGCAGTGATGTTTAAACAGATTTTTCTTAATGGACAATTCAAAAAATCCATGTAACATCTTTGCTGTTTGGCCGCAATATGCAAGTCCCCGTATATGTTTACCCCGATGTCAAAGGCTGATGCAAAAAAACTGGTCAAAATAGATGAGCGTTTTAACGCATAACGACCCTGATTAAATATAATATATAGAACTAGTCGCTCTGTGAGCTGTAGAACTCGCGAGCAAGCGTTTAAAAGAAAATACTTTCGAGAAAAAACTCAAAAAGATTCACGACAATCGGATGAGAAATGCGACCAGAGGAGAACAGGGGACCGATTTTTGACTTTCGAGCACTCGAATCTTTCACTCGAAAATTGACAAAAATTACGAAATGCTCTTTTGAAATAGCGATAGAAAATTGAAAACCGAGTGATATTGACCACTCGTATTCAATTCTATCGGTAGAAAGTTAGTGCCTGCAATTTTGACACTAAAATCGTATTTACTTTTATTTAATTTTCGAGCGCTCGAAAGTCAAAAATCGGCCCCCAGCTTGGACTTCGCTTCGCTCGCTTGCTCTTTCGTCTAATAAGATGTCCGAATCCCGTTGAATCGTTTAAAGTGACGAAATCCAATGCCTCAGATTACAGTTGCCTACTATGTATTCTTGATAAAGACATCCTAATATATAAATATCAAAAAACTTTCGTACGAGCTCATACCTAAGCGTGACTTAACCCTTACTAATACAGTAGTGGTAAAATACGTCACTAACACGATTGTGAACTTTACCTCTATATAATAAGGTTCAATTCCATGAAAACGGATGCCTTTACGCCCTATCAAAGCGAAAAGTCATATCGGCGCGTGTCGAATAGCAGCCGCGATGGCTATCTGCATCGAATCGTGACGCACCAACCCGCACGAATGCAACGTGACTGCCAAACTCCGTGATAATGGAACGTGTTATATGTAATACAATGGGATTGCGACTTGTGCAATGGAGTTGTATTCTTGTAATTGAATATCGCCATTGCCGTCTGACATCGACTCACCACTGAAGCCGGTGGTGCAAGCGACTTTCAATCTGCAGGGTCCTGGGTTCGAATTTGAACCCTGGCAATGCCTATCCCACTGTAGAACATATGGCAATAGAGAGATCTATCAGGGACCGAAGTCCAATGAGAGTTGTTTGGATGTTATATTTATGCAACTGGTTCAAGAAACTTCGATAGCGCGATGCAGAACTCGTCAGATTTGACAGGAGTGACGCCACATCAGCCCCCCTTTGAGACGGAGGGGTCAGCGATGTATGAAGAGAAGAGTGCAGCTTGCCAGTACTCAGAGCCAGCGTGGCTAGCGGAGAGAGAGAGTCTGGCTTGCTAAGAAGAGTCGGGCGTCAGTCAGGACAGGATCTTCAGAGTTGCGCTTATGTCCATTGTCGGGGTGACCAATGTAGAAGCTACGGCAATAGAGAGATCTCCCAGGGACCGAAGTCCAATGAGAGTTGTATGGATGTTATATTTATGCAACTGATTTAAGAAACTTCGATAGCGCGATGCAGAACTCGTCAGATTTGACAGGAGTGACGCCACATCAGTCCCCCTTTGAGACGGAGGGGTCAGCGATATATGAAGAGAAGAGTGCAGCTTGCCAGTACTCAGAGCCAGCGTGGCTAGCGGAGAGAGAGAGTCTGGCTTGCTGAGAAGAGTCGCGCGTCAGTCAGGAACTTCAGAGTTGCGCTTATGTCCATTGTCGGGGTGACCAATGTAGAAGCTACGGCAATAGAGAGATCTCCCAGGGACCGAAGTCCAATGAGAGTTGTTTGGATGTTACTGATTTAAGAAACTTCGATAGCGTGATGCAGAACTCATCAGATTTGACAGGAGTGACGCCACATCAGCCCCCCTTTGAGACGGAGGGGTCAGCGATGTATGAAGAGAAGAGTACAGCTTGCCAGTGCTCAGAGCCAGCGTGGCGAGTGGAGATAGAGAGAGAGAGAGAGAGAGTCTGGCTTGCTGAGAAGAGTCAGGCGTCAGTTCAGAGTTGCGCTTAAGTATGTCCATTGTTGGGGTCACCAATGTAGAAGTAACGGTAATAAAGAGATCTCTCAGGGACCGAAGTCCAATGAGAGTTGTTTGGATGTTATATTTATGTAACTGATTGAAGAAGCTTCGATAGTGCGATGCAGAACTCGTCAGATTTGACAGGAGTGACGCCACACCACTTTCATTTTGGCGGGAAATGAAGGTTATTGTAACCTCCTGTTGTAGGTCTAGCGACTCTAGCGCGTCAAGGGCTGTAGCCTCATAGCTTATCGCAGACAATGACGTTTCAATATATTTACGTTCCGTTGTACGTAGTTCACATAATTTCAATGAGCGCACTAGCACGTAGCTTTTCGGTGAAGGAAAACATCGTGAGGGCACCAGTTAAATCTCAGCAATGTCTAGTTTTCCCTCTGGGTTGGTAGGTCAAATGGCACGCGCTTTCGTAAACACCAAATCTTGGAATGTTGTGTTTACGCTTCTTTAGGCTACAACCGGGAAAACACTAAGATGATGACGATGATGATGATGGACATCAGAATTGAGTTCCAAGGGGCGGTCTTTTCAACGAGGGGTAATATAAGTTTAACTGTGGCATCGTGTCTCCCAAACGAACAAGCCAATTTGAGTGCGTTGGTTTTAAATTGTTTTTGGGGGGTTAAAAATCACAAACGTTCTATCCGCATTTTACATTAATGCCAGTACGTTCCTATTTGAAACATAAAAAAAAATCCTTCACAATAATATATTCCCTTAGGTAGGTATCTACTTTAATGTAGATAAAACATTAAGTAATTATAATTAAACACTTCGGCACCTCTTGTTCAAACTAATTGACGTAGTTTAATCAACTATTTACGTCAATCAACATAGACAGGCTCCAACCACCTCATTAACATTGCTTTGTGCTATCAAGGACATTCGTACTTAACAGGCAGCTGTCAAGCAAATCTACTTTCAAAACAACTTATCTCATTTCCAAACTCACTCCTAAAATCAACTTTAAATCTATTCAATCTAGGTTCACTTTCAGGGATCGCGTTGTTTCATATAGCCGCTTGTCTTCAAATGAATCAATGGCTGCATTCTAAAAGGACGTAAGCGACTATGTTAATGTATGGGTATTATACCTTTTGTTTGAGACTGGAAGGAGTCACGGAGTCAACTGGTTAGGACAGGTGCGAAATCTGCACGCACATCTGTCGGTAATAGGGTTGTCAATATTTGTAATATGTACCTTCAGATCAAAGGTAGGTTAATTTCTCAACTGCCAGGGCCTCAATTCGATAGGTATATCTTTCATATCAATAGCAGATTAGTTCGCGCGCCCGTTCTAGAACGTATAGAAGCAAGCGCGTAGATATTGGAATGAAATTGGGATGGTAAAAAAATATTGAAATAAACAGTTAAAAAAACTGTAACCCGGCTACGGAAAATCAGCTGAAATAGGGTTTCATTTTTCATACAAAAGGTAGCCTATGTGACCCGGAGCAATATTTGGAATTGATGATACCTCATTTACCAAAATCGGTTCAGTATCTTAAACGCTACGGTCAAACACACAAAAATACAAACCTTCCTTTCGGCTCTGCCTTAGTCAACAAGTTTCTGTCAAAAATATCATTTTTGGTACAAGCTTTTATTGCCGACTGTACTTTTCTGCATACCATCATCAACTACTCATTGAGACGATTCTAACGAGCCCAAACTCGATGGGGTTGAGTCGTTTTGTTGCGGAGTTCCTATGGCCACCTTCCAGCTCCAGCATCAGATCAGCTCCATGTCATCATAATATTGCATAGTCATGCGATATACATATGCATGCAAAATTTCAGCTCAATCGGAAACCGGGAAGTGGGTCAAATTTAACTTGCAAGATTTGATTACAGACAGCGGGACAAGTGAAAGTAAACAAAATACTTTATTCATCATTTACTAATATACTTATGTACGTTTATTATTTGCAAACGACTTGTAAAAAGGAAGTCGATAGCCAGCCATACGGCACATCACTGGAATTAAGTCACTGATTATTACGAGTAGGTACATTTTATCGAATACTATATAACTGCCCGCGCGACTCCACTATAATAGAGAACCCATCAGGAGAAAAGGCGTGATAAAATATAGCCTATGTTCATTATGCCTATTCTATCTACGGGTGAAAGAATTGGATCGATCGGATCATTACGTACATCAGACGTTACCAGGCTCGATAAAATCCGCAACGAGTACGTACGAGGAAGCCTGGGCGTCCGTGACTTCGCCGATAAGATCCAAGAAAGCCGGCTGCGATGGTATGGTCATGTGAAGAGGAGGCCACCAAACTATGTTGGTAATTTGGCACTACAACTTTCCGTCTCTGGTCGAAGATCCAGGGGCAGACCCAGAACAAGATGGAAGGATGTAGTGCTAAGAGATATAAGATAGAGCAAGTTATCCGAAACCGATGTCGAGGACAGAGCGAAGTGGAAAAGTAAGACGAGGAAAGCTGACCCCACCACCATGTGGGATATATAGCTGGGAAGAGAGAGAGAGAGAGAGAGAGGATCATTACGTACAAACTTGCAAAGCTGCAACAGAATTTTCCTCCTCATAATACTAAGGGCCATTACAATGATGCAACTACTCGTATGCTAGTAAATAAAACGCTGCTTTGTCTCGAATAAATGTTTGTTTCTTTCTTTCTATTTTCATTACATTGTGGGACGGCGGGCTACCGAATTTTGACGAATTAAATCAAACCCTGCAATGTATGCGAGCTGTTTGTTGCAAAATATTTTATTAACTTTAAATTGTAATCTCCGAATTAACCCTGCGACCTGCGCGCGCGGCGTTAAACGTCAGATTGATCGACGATCCGATAAATGCCGTCATCAATCATTGGTAGGTGAACACCTTTTAAAATGTTTGTTTCTTTATAACAAATACTAGGCAAGAATTATAACATTCGTGTTTTATTTGGCTTAATTGTATCAAAGCAAGATTTTAAGGTCATTTTGGATCAATTTTAACTAAGTACTAAATCTAAAGTAGGTACAATTATCTTTACAGACTTCACAGAAAATCCACCCATATTTCTACGCATGACGTAGGTAAAGACGAATAAAAACTGCTTCAGGATGTATTATCCAGTACGCTCTATTCAAAATATTTGTAGTTAAAGAACAATTTAGTACCGGTACTTATATTTCTAGTACCTATGACATCTGAAATAGGCCAGAAACTAAATCTCGAAGCAATTTGTAATGCAATCTAAAATCAATTTACGATTAAAACCGATATACTCGTAATATTACATTTACTGAAAATGTCCAACTCGTGGCAACCCTAGGTACAATTTTGTAAAAGTAGGCTATACAAAAACGATACCTAAATTGATAACGAGAAGGTTGAATATTTTAATAAGCACAATAATACTTAGTAAAAGTGCGGTGGACATGCATGCAATTTTTGTAGCAGGTGGTTTGAAACGACTTGTGTGGCGAAAAAACTGGTTAAAATATTTCAATCTGTTGTCGGCATTTTATAACTTTAATTAAGATAAATACAGTCTTAGAACTCGATTCGGGTTCAGGTGAAATCGCTTATTTTGGCATACTTATGTGCAGTGGTCGAACTAGGAGTTCAGTTGGAATAAATAGACTTTGGTTTGGCGACCACGTACCGGAAGGCGCGGCGTGGGTAGGCCCCCTACAAGGTGGACTCATCAGTCCACCTGGTCATCACCTGGTAAAGGTCGCGGGAGTCCGCTGGATGCGGGTGGCGCAGGACCAGTCACTTTGGCACTCTTTGGGGGAGGCCTATGTCCAGCAGTGGACGTCTTTCGGCTGATATGATGATGATAATGATTGCTTAGATCTGCAATTAACTTCTCAAAAGAACTAAATGTAGATTATCTTATATCCAAAATCAATACGTGGCACAGCGCGTGAAGCGTTTACGAACACACAACGCTTATCCATAGACGAGGCCTTACATCAATTTATTTAGTTACACTATCGACGTCTATAATACTGAGCTATTTGGATTTCCCACCCAATAACCTACTTAACACATTAAACAGTGAACAAAGAGCAGTGTACGCTCCTTATCGCAGGCGCCACTATTCATTGCAAAGAATGCAGAACAAAAGTTAGCCTTCGATAACTCAAAAGGCCGTAACGGGAAAACGATTTTCCTCGACTTGACCGAGTTTTTCCTTGTATTGTAAGTTTGGATTGATATGGTCTCAACTTGATCTGCTTACTTTTACTGACGACATTGATATTTGTTACGTTTACTCTTACAACCACACAGTATGTATAGGGTTCTTCAAGAAAGGTGTTCACATTTGTAAAAGGTTGGCAGGCTACGGCTACTTACCAGCCGTGCGATTGTTTGCCACTGACATGGTAAAAAAAACGTCACAGTTCAATGTCTTGACATTCAACTATAAATATATTGTCTTCTGCGACTATAAAGTCTAAAAATGTTACCCAACTAGATTTATTATTCATTGGTGGTCCTTATGAGAATTAATAAAATGAAATAACTGTCCTCATTCTCGTATCTTAAATATTTTGAACCTTTAATAAAACTGTAAATGTTTTTTCTAATAGCAGCACATCGACAGTGATCATCATAATTTCGCTGGTCCCGACCCGCAGGTCGATCACGTAAAGCATTGTACGAACGTCGGGTAGGTCTTGTCAATTTTTATATGGAAAATTGACAGTTAAATTGTACCGACGCACGTTCGGAACGTTACGTGATTGCCCCTCCGATCATTGATCAATCCGTACGAGTAGATACATGGCGGAAATAACGGAATAAGTCGAAAATATAAAATTGAAAACATCTTAACTTCTCATAGAGATTTTGCTAAATCATGTATTAATGTGGTTGTGGTGTACTTACTTTATCTCCACTTATAATAAATCTCTAAATTAAAAAAAGAATCAGCCAGTTTGAAACTAAGCTTTGCGCGGTTCGAATGTTCTCAGCATCCCATGAACGGAAAAATATGAAACATTTTATATAGGTACATTATTATTCTAGCTGCAACTTAGGATAGTTTTTATCCGACTGCGACAGTTAATTAATTTTCCGAAATATACGACTTCATTTAATTTTTCATTTATTTTTATTGAAATCAAACGCTGCTCCAACTGTCAGCTGACAGTTGGAGCAGCGTCAAATTATATTAGGATAAGAACCGTCAAATTTTCGTCAAAATGGCGGAATTGCTTTGCCTTTCACTTATTAATAATTTAAAACCCGTCTACGATAGACCTTTACGAGACAAATGCTAAAATATAAACCATAAAAAAATATTCGATTCTGATATGAGAACTTATATGCGCAAATGTCGTTTTATGTCGTAATTTCAATAAATGAAATCAACAAATTTGAACAATATAATTAACACGAATTTGTTTTTTTTGAATGACAATGGCACGCGCTCGGCGCATTCAGCCAAAGTACCTGCGGCGCTACCACGAAAACAGATACTCAATGTTCATATATTTGCATCCCTGTCACTCGAGTATGGTTAGTGCGATAGAGATAGAGATACCCGAATATTTTCGAATTCCGAAGTTCGTGGTTATAGCTCAGGAATCGAAAATATGGTAAATAATCATAATGTATTTTCTCGAAAAAGAATTTAAAATAAATATAGTCAAATGGAGAAAAAAACAAAGCAAGAGGTTATATAGGTAATGATTAAGTTATAAGAGTCCAAAGTTTTAAGAGGGGGTATGTTCTGTCCCTTTTCCGCAAAACGCACCTTCATATGAAACGATTGTTTTTTACTATGACGCTCGAGTATATTGACGTCACAGTCCCTCATCGTTTTCTCACTCTAACAAGCGACATTAAAACGGATGTAGCTTCATAATTTTTTGAGATATTTGAATGGGAGTTTCATTATCTTCTATCTATTTATCTCCACTTATAATAAATCTCTAAATTAAAAAAAGAATCAGCCAGTTTGAAACTAAGCTTTGCGCGGTTCGAATGTTCTCAGCATCCCATGAACGGAAAAATATGAAACATTTTATATAGGTACATTATTATTCTAGCTGCAACTTAGGATAGTTTTTATCCGACTGCGACGGTTAATTAATTTTCCGAAATATACGACTTCATTTAATTTTTCATTTATTTTTATTGAAATCAAACGCTGCTCCAACTTTCAGCTGACAGTTGGAGCAGCGTCAAATTATATTAGGATAAGAACCGTCAAATTTTCGTCAAAATGGCGGAATTGCTTTGCCTTTCACTTATTAATAATTTAAATCCCGTCTACGATAGACCTTTACGAGACAAATGCTAAAATATAAACCATAAAAAAATATTCGATTCTGATATGAGAACTTATATGCGCAAATGTCGTTTTATGTCGTAATTTCAATAAATGAAATCAACAAATTTGAAAAATATAATTAACACGAATTTGTTTTTTTTGAATGACAATGGCACGCGCTCGGCGCATTCAGCCAAAGTACCTGCGGCGCTACCACGAAAACCGATACTCAATGTTCATATATTTGCATCCCTGTCACTCGAGTATGGTTAGTGCGATAGAGATAGAGATACCCGAATATTTTAGAATTCCGAAGTTCGTGGTTATAGCTCAGGAATCGAAAATATGGTAAATAATCATAATGTATTTTCTCGAAAAAGAATTTAAAATAAATATAGTCAAATGGAGAAAAAAACAAAGCAAGAGGTTATATAGGTAATGATTAAGTTATAAGAGTCCAACGTTTTAAGAGGGGGTATGTTCTGTTCCTTTTCCGCAAAACGCACCTTCATATGAAACGATTGTTTTTTACTATGACGCTCGAGTATATTGACGTCACAGTCCCTCATCGTTTTCTCACTCTAACAAGCGACATTACAACGGATGTAGCTTCATAATTTTTTGAGATATTTGAATGGGAGTTTCATTATCTTCTATCTATTTATACATAATAAATGCCTATGTCCTGACTGACTTATTCACTCACTCACTCAACGCACAGCCGAAACTACTAATCTTAGAGAGTTGATTTTTGCACAGTATGTTGCTTTTATAACGTGGGCTAGGGATAAAAAGGGATTTTTGAAAATTCTACCCCTAAGGGGGTAAAATGGGGGTGCAAAGTTTGTATGGG
The DNA here is from genome assembly GCA_963854355.1 of Epinotia brunnichana. Classification (NCBI taxonomy): domain Eukaryota; kingdom Metazoa; phylum Arthropoda; class Insecta; order Lepidoptera; family Tortricidae; genus Epinotia; species Epinotia brunnichana. The sequence continues at coordinate 2,399,818 of OY977953.1, read as the reverse complement.
AGAACCTTTTTTTTTGAGCTATAGACTTAAACTTTGTAGAAAAATTCGTTATTAGAATACAAATGAAACACTTTCAACGTTTTGGAAAATTCCACCCCTACGGGGGTAAAATAGGGGTGCAAGGTTTGTATGGGGGAAACATTTTTTTTTTAAATAGAGACTTAAAACTTTGTAGAAAGATCAGTCATTAGAATACAAATAAAGAACTTTCAGGGTTTTAGAAAATTCTACCCCTAAAGGGGTAAAATAGAGTGCAAAGTTTGTATGGGAAAAACTACTTTTTTTTAAATAGAGACTTAAAACTTTGTAGAGAAATTATTCATTAGAATACCAATAAAGTACCTAGATTCAGTGTTTAAAAAAAATCTACCCCTAAGGAGGTAAAATAGGGGTGCAAATTTTGTATGGGGGAAACAATATTTTTTTTTAAATAGAGACTTAAAACTTTGTAGAAAGATTAGTCATCAGAATACAAATAAAGTACTTTCAGCGTTTTAGAAAATTCTACCCCTAAAAATAGGGGGCTAAAATAGGGGTGCAAAGTTTGTATGTGGGAAACTATTTTTTTTAGCTAGAGTCCTAAAACTTTGTAGAAAGATTATTTAAATACAAAGAAAGTACTTTCAGCGTTTTGGAAAATTTCACCCCTAAGGGGGTATAATAGGGTGCAAAGTTTGTATGGGAAAAACATATATATATTTTTAATAGAGACTTAAAATTTTGACGAAAAATTACTTATTAGAACATGAAAAATACTACATTCGGCGTTTTACAAAAATCATTCCCTAAGGGGGTTAAAAAAGGGTGCAAGGTTTGTATGGGGAACACTTTTTCTGAGCTAGACACTTAAAACTTTGTAGAAAGATTACTTATAAAAATACAAAAAAAAAGACTCAGCGTTTTGAAAAAATCTATCCCTAAGGGGGATAAAAAGGGGTGCAAAGTTTTTATCAGGGAAAGTTTATGTTTTTGAGTTAGAGACTTGAAACTTTGTAGAAAGATTACTTATTAAAATACAAAAAAAGAACACAAATCGTTTTAGAAAATTCCACCCCTAATAGGGTTAAAAAGGAGAGCAAGCTTTGCATGGACAACACTTTTTTTTGAGTTAGACTTAAAACTTTGCTAAAAGATTACTTATTAGAATACTAAAAAAGAACTTTCAGCGTTTTAGAAAACTCCATCCCTAAGGGGATCCTTAAGATCCTTAAGAAGGGTAGCCAGTGTTGTGTGGGAAAAACTTTTTTTTTTACTAGACTTAAAACTATTCAAAATGTTACTTATTAAAATTAATAATAAAGTACTTTCAGAGTTTTAGAAAATTCCACCCCTAAGGGGGTTAAGAAAGCTTTGTATGGGCAACACTTTTTTTGAGCTAGAGACTTAAAAGTTTACGAAAAAAGTTCTTTCAGCGATTAGAAAAATTCAACCTCTAAGGGGGTTTAAAAGGGGGTTCAAATTTTAAATGGCGAGCAATAAAATTTTAAAGTGTGAGTAAGAGATGTTTAACTTCGGTCTTATTCTGTACGTTAAAAGACTACAAAACTGATTTCAGAGTTTTTCCAAATTCATCCCCTAAGAGTGTTAAAATTGGTTCAAAGTTTGAGTATTTCAAGGCATTTTTAAAGTATGAGATTTTTAACTTTGGTTTTAGACTGTTTGTTCACAAACTAGAAAATGAACATCAACTTTTTTTTTAATTATCCCCTAAAAGAGGGTTCAAATTTTGTATTGAGAGAAATCATTTTCTAAGACGATAAAAAGTTCTACGCGGACGAAGTCGCGGGCAACAGCTAGTTTGAAATAAATACGTAGTAGATTTTTTTTCTAAGTTCAAATTCTTCAAGTTTACGACTCGATTTCTCATCTTATACCTATATGGAAACTATAGCGACCCAACCCGGCTTCGCACGGGTTTATATGTATAATACATGCATGTATAATAGAAACAAGTATTAGAAATTATAGAGTATGTTAGAAACAAGTCAAACACGAAAGTAACTGTGTCTATGATCTATATGAAGACTCAAAAAAAAGATTATAATTATACATATAAACCTTCCTCTTGAATCACTCTATCTATTAAAAGCTACCCGTATCAAAATCCGTTGCGTAGTTTTAAAGTTCTAAGCATACATAGGGACAGACAGACAGCGGGAAGCGACTTTGTTTTATACTAAGACACTACGAGTATGTAGTGATAATGGGATGACAGTTACAAAACCTCATATTTCTTAAGAAACAACCATTGGCATACTAGTTCCTATTTAAAACAGTTACACTGTGAATACAGTACCCGTCTGCGATTCCACAACTTAATGTCTTTTTGGTGCCAAAAATAGTTCGCTTGAGACTGTTCTGCTTCAATATATCTTACTTGAGCGGAGCTGAGGAATTCTTTACAAAGCGACACTGCGCTGTATAGGGTATCCATATAATAGAAAAAAATAGATTAGAATTTAGAATAGAATAGGCATTTATTCGTATTTAGACTACAAAACCAAGTGAGGAATGTTGGCGTTGGACACTAGAGTGCGTGTCTACCAACTAGGCATACTTAGTGGCAACCAGCTTCTAGAAGAAATATTAATAGTCGCAATATTAATATTGATTCATATTATATAATATTACGACCTCTGAACAAAAGCTTTTGAAATAACTTTAACCATAAGTTAATATTATGAAAAACGTCGTCTGTTTGACATTCCGACACGTTTCACGGATAAAGGTGCTTTTTAATGCCCTTAGACCGCAAAACGACAGATTTTTAAACACAATCTTTATCGCTTATGACCTTATGTTTTTGAAACTGCGGTTCAAGGAAGGCATTGTTTCAGTCAGTTCTAAATGATTGGGTTAAGAGGAAATGGACTGGCCTTGGTTTTAAGAGCTCATAATAATATGTTCTTTGAAATAAATGGTCGGCTTACGTCACTATTAAAACTTGATATATGTAATGTGAGACTTAAAAAAACCTATTGCCGTCACACATCTACCGTACCGGACTACTTGTGACCTAAGATCCGGTAGACGCAGATGGGATGACCTCGACGCTCTTCGGAAGGACTGGCACGGTTTAAGAGTAGATAGAGACGCATGGACGAATGAGATTGAGGCCTTTGCTCAGCTAGAATTAATGAATAGAAACATTTTGATTCAGATAAAACATACAGTCCGTAGGGCCACTTCCAATATACCTACGCTCATGACAATACGATAAAATGCATGGCAGCAGGTCGAGAAAGTTGTGCTGAGCAGGAATCAGAGGATAATCGCACCTAAAATTGGCAGAAAGTTTGGAAAATCCTTTACGTCCGGTCTAAATTTTAAGGTTATAAATAAATAAAAAATAAATATTTTTCGGACAATCTTACACAAATTGGCTTAGTCCCAAACTAAGCAAAGCTTGTACTATGGGTACTAGACGACGATATACATACTTATATAGAGAAATAAATACTTAAATACATAGAATACATCCATGACTCAGGAACAAATATTCGTGCTCATCACACAAATAAATGCCCTTACCGGGATTCGAACCCAGGACCTCTTGCTTCGTAGTATATTTACATCATTTGACAACAGTACGTGACATGTGGCATCATTTAGATTTAGACCTTTAATCGTACAGAGAGTTAACCTGAGTCTGTCAGTCCTGAAAACGGCCGGAACTACTTGGCAGACGGTGCCAACTGCCAACTTTGCGATAATCTTCTGATTCTTGCTCAGCACAACTTTCTCGACCTGCTGCCATGGATGTTATCGTGTTGTCATGAGACGTAGGTGTATCGGGAGTGGGAATACGGACTAATATGAGTACCTACATTCACATAAGATACCTCAAAAACTAACAAATAAGGATGTGCTACCGAAAGTTCTCCACTCAGCAATGACGTCGACAGTAAATAAATTCAAAGTCGATGCTGGAAGCTAATATATAAGTATACAGGGTGGAAATATAAGTCGGGCCCTGGAGGGAAACTACCTTAAATCCTTAAGCTGGGTCATTTTACTTAAAGGATACATTCCTTTACTTTTTAAAAGAAACAAAACTGCATTCAAAGATTTTCAAAAAAGCCTTACACACGGCCGGGAATCGAACCCGGTCGAATCTGTCTAAAAATCTGAGTTCGTTTTTTTGCGTAAATTAATAGTTCTAGGTGTAAGGAACTATTGTTGCTAAGGAACTCTGTATCTGCAATCACAGGAAAATGCTGAATTTCATAGTTTAATGTACGGAAATGGACCTCCCCATACTAACCCGTTTAGTATGTCTGTATGTAAGTATGGGGAGATGTGACATCTGAAATTAGACAAAATTGGTAAATTCGTAGTTTTATTTATTTATTTTCATTATTTACACCAAACTGTTCAAAACTGTAATAAAATATCATTCCCATACTTAGGTACCCATAGTAGGTACCTATACCTACTGTTTGTACGAGGAGATCCGTTTCCGTATTTAAACTGTGAAATTCAACATTTTCCTGTGATTGTAGATACAGGGTTCTGTAGCAACAAATGTTCCATATATCCAGAACTATTTTATTTACGCAAAAAAACGAACTCAGATTTTTAGACAGATTCGACCGGGTTCGATTCCCGGCCGTGCGTGAGGCTTTTTTGAAAATCTTTGAATGCAGTTTTGTTTCTTTTTAAAAATAAAGGAATGTCTCCTTTAAGTAAAATGAGCCAGCTTAAGGATTTAAGGTAGTTTCCCTCCAGGGCCCGACTTATATTTCCACCCTGTATAAGTATATAGCATAATTTACGAATACCAAAATTGCAACCCAGGAGACCTTAGGCTTCACTTACACGCTAATTCTGGCGTCAGTTCGTTCAGTCCATCAGTATGGCCTGTCTGTCTCTGTCATTCACAACGGTTACACTATCATTCTCTCATAATACTGATGGACTGGGGGACAACTGTCACTTGCGTCCGCAGGAGCTACCTACCACAACCCTGCACGTGTCCCCTGGGTGGTACTAAAAAGTGACAAATTCAAAGGCCAAATAATATATGCCATACGATTAAATTAAATAAATACTGATGGACTGACTGACGCCAGAATTAGCGTGTAACCGATGTCTTATTAAACCAAGTGCGAAAATCATGTTTTCTAGTGCACGTAATTCCTAAAAAGGTGTGTCCTAACCACAGATGTATGAATATAAGGAGATCGGAGATGCCGGCCGATTTGTATTGAGTAGGTACTCGTACGCCTGTCGCAAGTACATTAACCCACACAAAGCCCAAGTAGGTAATTGACAAGACAAAGCACGCACACATCTAAAACGCACACACTTGTACTAGTATACCTACACTTTTATTGGACAATACACGCGCATCATCTTACCGCCGACGACCGCCTTAGCCTAGTTGGTAGTGACCCTGCCTACGAAGCAAGAGGTCCTGGGTTCGAATCCCGGTAAGGGCATTTATTTGTGTGATGAGCACGAATATTTGTTCCTGAGTCATGGATGTTTTCTATCTATTTAAGTATTCTAGAAACAAGTTCCGGAAGATGGTCGCTGACATCCGCTGAGGATATGGCACAACAAGAAGAAGAAGAAGTATTTATCTCTCTATATAAGTATCTATATCGTCGTCTAGTACCCATAGTACAAGTTTTGCTTAGTTTGGGACTAGGTTGATTTGTGTAAGATTGTCCGCAAATATTTATTTATTTATTTATTTATTTATATCAAGTATTTTGCAAAGAAACGTAATACACTCTGCGATTAGCACGCGTGCACAGTATGGCAGAGTATGCCCATTGAGCTAACAACTGCGACGCGGCCACCGGCGGCTTGTCCTCTCTCTAGTATTCTATGCTCTGAGGTCCTGACGCTCAAATGTTCTATAAGTAATCAAAATTCTAATCTAATTTACAAAGGTTCGCAAGTTTCGCAACCTGCCGATTCACCTCACCGCAAACAGGATCGAGCTAACTTCGAAGCAAACATCAGCTAGGGCATTAAACAGATTTAGACCGGTCTTTGTGACTTCACTTAGCCAGAAGTCTATTTTAAACCACGCCTGCAGCCATTCCTTTGATACGGTACGTTTTGCGGCCACACTAGGCAGAAGCCACAGACGTATATCTAAATTGACATCGCATATAGTAAATGCGATCTCGAGTCGAGATTTTTAATTCGAGATGGCGAGTTGAAAATTCTGAAGTCGAGATGCGATTCGAGATCTAGTTCTTTTCTCGATTAATCTGGACATTATCAAGATTCCACTTTTTTTTTAAATTTAAACTGAATTCGATTCATGCAACCTACTTAGGGTATTCATTATCATCATATCAGCCGAAAGATGTCCACTGCTGGACATAGGTCTCCATCAAAGAGTGCCAAGGTAATCAGTCCTGCGACACCCGCATACAGCGGACTCCCCTGAACTTTACTTAAGGTGTTGCTCGATAGTAATTCTCGAAAATGAACAGAGCCCAAATCCAAGAACTATTTGGATAATGCACGTTTTAATTGTAATCATTTATTTCAGATATAAATCCATAAACTTTGTTAATACACAGTTACACAATCAAGTAAAATATGTTAGTAAATTAAATTAAGCTATATTAATCAATACTCAGTGACTTACCAGTCAGCTTGACCCAATGCCTGCAAATGCCACAGTCATACCGATCAGCTAATACATTCAGAATATTGTATTTAAGACAGTTACATTCACCTTGGAAAATATAGGGACTTAACTACAAATCAATTTAATATGCTCTATAGACACGTTTCCCCCTGAGTGCTTTCCCTTTTCTTGCTTTCCGCATAAGGCTCGCAGGAAGGCTGATTTGACCAAAAAAACAGTAAGTAGATACTTGTTGGTACAGATATGATATGATATGATTTATTTATCTCACAATATACTTACAATTTCACTTAAAACTAATGTAGTGCAGGATTTTATTGTTTTCCATCGTATTTTCTCGGATTATTTATCTCACAATATTTTCACTTAAAACTATTACACTTAATTTAGGATGTAGTGCATGATTTTAATGTTTTCCATCGTATTGTCTCGGAAACGTTCGTGTTTGTCGTGCTACTTCAGTCAACCTCAGTAATTTTTGTACCGAGAGTGACTGAAATAGCAAGACTAAGACGTAAGTTTCCTTGAAAATACGATGAAAAATAATTATGCACTACATCTGTAATGCGTTTGTGTAATCTACATAAATACGTCTGTGACAGTCACTTGGCTAAACTTTAGCTTTGAGCTAGGATTTGTACTCCAGTGAATTCGACAAGGTGCAAAGTGAAACCTTTTTTTTTGCATATGACGCTATATTGCTGCAAGCCGTTGCAGTGTATACAAGTGAATAGTGACAGAGTTTCTTAAACAAAATTAAATGTCCGATCACGGGTGTAGCTAGGTTTTAATTTCTTAGGGTTTCTAGGAATTTCAGGTGGGGTTAAAAAAAAAAACCAATAATATGCATAAAATGACACTGGCTATGCCCGTGTGTCCGAAGACAGAGAATGGGTTTAAGTACCAATGTAATAAAGCCACATGTTCAGTACATTAAAACTCCAGCTCTTAGAGTTTTCCAGGAGAAGTCACCATGGAAACGAGCAACAAAAAATTGTTGTTGAATTAGTTGAAGAAGAAAAATATTTGAATGCGGTAGGGATATTAAATTGACTAACCGGATAGGATTTAGGCTCTTTATTGTTCTGCAGTCTGACGAGAGTCTTTGACCAGTGTGTGTTGCCAGTGATGTCATATGGTGGTCGCTTAACCTGGGCCTTATAAGAAGGCTTAAAGTCGCCCAAAGGGCAATGGAGACGGCTATGTTCGGAGTTTATCTGCGTGATCACATCAGGAATGAACAGAACTAAGGTCTCCGAATCGCTAAACTTAAGTGGCAGTGGGCGGGGCACATTGCACGTAGAACCGATGGCCGTTGGGGCGGAAAGGTTCTCGAGTGGCGACCACGTACCGGGAGGCGCGGCGTGGGTAGGCCAAGGTGGACTGAAGACCTGGTAAAGATCGCGGGAGTCCGCTGGATGCGGGTGGCGCAGGACCGGCCAGTTTGGCACTCTTTTGGGGAGGCCTATGTCCAGCAGTGGACGTCTTTCGGCTGATATGATGATGATGATGATGATGATTGTTCAAGTAACGCTTTCGTTGTATTTGTAAACCGTAGCACACGGTTGTTGCCAGACAATTCGCTCTATGCAAAACATTCGGTCGTTACGGCGAACTCCGAAATAAAGACATTCGCGGAAATTACTGTTCACAAATATGTATACAACTTCGCACCTTATTCCGTTCAGATACGGTTTAAAAACGTGTACATGTTTTTGACGTAGACTAAACTTAACGAGTTCCGTGCGGGCGTTGCGTTGGTCCAACAGGCAACACCTCTTTGTTTCATAGCTGCATTCTACTTAGCACTCAATTTAAGGACATTAATTTGTAAATTGCAAGCGTGTTAAGCTGTTATTATGCAGCGAGTTCCTTAAGGTTTGATATCGAAGCAAGTTATTTTAAAATCGTAGGTATAATTAAAGTATCATTTCGGGCAGTTCGTTACTACATAGATCGTCACGTTCGTTGTCGAAGTAAACAGGCGTCTTTTATTTATTTAATCGTATGGCATACATTATTTGGCCTTTGAGTTTGTCACTCTTAAGTACCACCCAGGACACACGAGCAGGTTCGTGGTATTAGGTAGCTCCTGCGGACACAAGTGACAGTTGTCCCCCCTTTGTCAAGTGAGTGGGCAACTCGACTGTTAGAGGTTCTTAAGCTGCCCGAAGGCCTCTAACTCGGCATAAAAGGCGTCTGTTTGAAAAGAGTGACAAGACTTTTCAACTCTGCGAAAGAGCTCTAAAAGCATTTGTCCAATCAAATTATGACTTTGAGATGTAAAAGAATAGGTTCAAATGTTTGGCACGGATCCGTTTTTAAGCATGCGAGGGGTTAAGTTTTTGTAAAACCCAGCTGCAATTGGCCGGGGATCGAAAAGTTCTGTAACTTGCTTTAAGCTCACCTCAACGCTCACCCACAAATATATCTTGACGCCGCGATTCGTAGTAGCTAAGCATAATCAGAGATCTAGTTTCGTTAGGCGTGAGGGGTGGGGTGAGATGCATGGTGCGCGTAAAGAATAACAGCCCTGCGTGTGCGCCGCTCCGCAACCAGTGGTTCTGTAATCGAATTCTATTGCCGATAATGCCGATACTATGGAAACAACTTTAGAGCTCGAAGAGGTTCATTTCAAATTGCATATTGTTGGCTATATTTTAGCCAAACTAGATGCACAAGGAACGCAACAAGTTCCTGCAACAAAGAGAACCGAAACAATGTGTTTAAATCGGAGAGTGTATGCTGATTTCACCGCGAATTACAGTGTGTGGCGTGATGGAAGTAACAAAGTTTGTGGGTGGCTGAGTCTGCTCAGCAAACAACCCTTTGGCCATTTTGGAATGCGTTTTTGACGTGTTAAAATGATATGTCAATCGACTTTGTTCATGTTTCTTTTTGCGAGTTTTTTGAGCAGTTTATTATGGGTTCATGGATTTAGCATAGTTTGCTAGATGTAACAGTGGCATAACCCTTTCATGATGTCAATATTTACCGTTAGCTTTTCGGTGAAGGAAAACATCGTGAGGAAACCGGTCTAATCCCAATAAGGTCTATATAGTCTTCCCTCTGGGTTGGAAGGTCAGATGGCAGTCGCTTGCGTAATACTAGTGCCTATGCCAAATCTTGGGATTCGATGTTAAAAGCGGACCCCGGCGGGCTCCTTTAGGGCACAACCGGGTATAACGCTAGGAGGATGATATGATAACCCTGTCATTATGTAGCTGTCATATCGATTAGACCAAAATATTTACGTGCAGAAGGTGATGGCGAGGTCCTTGTTAAAATCTCCTAAACGGATCCTAACCGTCATAGATCGTTATACATAAGACCTATATCATAAACCGCGCAAGTTATAAGTTGACTTTAAAATTAAATTTTCGGTTTTAAAATATAAATTTGTGGTGTTGTGTTCCTGGTGGTGAGTAAGGTCGCCAGAGCTCCCTAGGGTACGCTGTGTTGGGAGTGAGGGACCTGCATGTCTCTATCTGCCAACACAGTGAATCCTCAAGTGAATCGCAATCGGTGGTCGGCAACGCGCTTGTGATTCTTCTGGAGTCACAAGTGTCCATAGGCGACGGTACCAGCTTACCAACATCAAACAAGCCGTAAGCTTGTTTGCCACCGTCGTAGTATAAAAAAAAGCGGCCAAGTGCGAGTCGGACTCGCACATGAAGGGTTCCGTGAAATAAATTGCGGTTTACGATTTATGACGTATTAAAAAAAACTACTTATTAGATCTCGTTCAAACCAATTTTCGGTGGAAGTTTACATGGTAATGTACATCATATATTTTTTTTAGTTTTATCATTCTCTTATTTTAGAAGTTACAGGGGGGGGGACACATTTTACCACTTTGGAAGTGTCTCTCGCGCAAACTATTCAGTTTAGAAAAAAATGATGTTAGAAACCTCAATATCATTTTTGAAGACCTATCTATAAATACCCCACACGTATGGGTTTGATGAAAAAAAAATTTTTGAGTTTCAGTTCTGAGTATGGGGACCCCTAAATCTTAATGTTTTTTTTCGATTTTTGTGTGAAAATCTTAATGCGGTTCACAGAATACATCTACTTACCAAATTTCAACAGACAGACGGACGGATGGACATGACGAATCTATAAGGGTTCCGTTGTTTGCCATTTGGCTACGGAACCCTAAAAAGAAACCCTGCAGCGGCAAGCTATTCGTAAATTACACCGGCTTGCTTATTTTTAAATATTTAGTGCACTTTATTCTTGATGAAAAATGTAATCCTATTCCGCTGCTTTACCGAACGTGAATAATTGATTCTCCGGTTCTGACTGAGAGAGCGTTCCTAAACTTGAGTTCCTACTGAGATCCACTATTTTTAAAACCCGAGATCATACTGTACTGTATTTTGTGTTTTTCTAAACCGAGAATACTGAAAAGAAATATAGGTTTGGCAAAATAATTTCGTGCAAGTTTAAGTTCCAATTAGAACCCGCAATCGATATTTAGAATTTAGTAGCCCGAAATCGAACTTAATATAATATTGTTATGAGAAAAAATGTAAATAATTGTTTTAAATAAGTAGGTACATAGGCGCAGGCCAGGACAGGTTCGTGCGCCGTACTTTTCACATCATCATCATCATCATCATCATGAAATCAGCCGAAAGACGTCCACTGCTGGACGCTGGACATAGGCCTCCCCCAAAGAGTGCCACAATGACCTACGCCGCCCGCAACCAGTGGACTCCCTGTTCATATATTGCACCGTCATTGGTAGGTTTTGTGTTATTGTGACATTTTAACAGTACCTGTAAAGCAAAGCATTGTGCATGCTTTCATTCACATACATGCCAGTATTCGTAGGTTTTGTGTTAGTTCTTTTGTGACTTTAACAACACCTTAGCTTCAAACACGTTTCCTACTTTTCCATATAAGAGACAAGCTTTTAAAAGGAATAACATTCTTCAAAACGGACAAACAAGGCTGTTTAAGTGTATACTTATAGGCGCTGAGGCGTATCTAGGACGCCTGTGTTATGTTAAATAGTGTCCTAGATAAAGCAGGATAGTTTCTATTGCTTTTTAGCGTAGCCTTTGACGAGACGTGGTTTGGGTAGCGAAGTAGTGGAATCACTTAAAGATTCTCATCCTAGGATGTCGTTAGCAATGTACATCGCATATTTTTATCTTAGGCCGCGAGCGATGAGCGGTCGTTCATGGATTAAACTCGATCAAATGGATGACGGTGTGCCCCTATTATTTTTATACAAAAATGCTGCTCTTCGGTATCTCGCTTATTATTATTACTTTTTGTATTCTAACCGACTCTTCTGATATTTCAGCGTCATTACTTAAATACACTTTAGGCTGGTCGCAAACGTTCGGTTTCCGCGTACGGTTTCCGGATTCGGTTTTCGACTTATAGCGCTCGCAGGCGTTTACAGAACAATAATTATCGCTCTAGAGGGCTGTAAGTCGAAAACGGAATCCGGAAACCGAACATTTGCGCCCAGCCTTAGAAATACCGATAAATAAATAATCGCGAGAAGATATTTCAATATTTATAAATACCGGTAAAAGTCCCTGGTATGAACTCCCGCTCGTCGCCCCGCTGCCGTCCAGACCATACCTTATAACTTTTATCCTCTTTTTTTTTAATCTATCCTGGTTGCATCATGAACGCGTCTAAGGTACGCTCGGCTACCTAATAACAATGATCTAAGAGCGCGAAAACATTGAAGTGCGACTGTAACCAGAAGCGACGAATAAAAAAAAACAGACCATACTTTTAATGGCGTTTCAAATGTTACCCGCGGAAGTTCCACGCTAGAATTCCAGGTCATTCGCCAAATTAGCTTTCAACAGCTTTCGTTTGTCGGTTTCCGCGGGAGGCGGGAGGTGGCGCTAATCGGGCGGCGCGGGATCAAAGCGCGCGGCGGACCAATTACCGCGCGTGCGCCGCGGTATGCGCGGGCGCAAGGGACGGGCGGCAGCGATCTCTTTTAAACTTTTTTTTAATGTATGCCACGAAACTGGCAAGAGTCTTCCTCCTAAGCGGCCCATAAGACCCAGGGAGGCTGACCCCTGACAAATTTGTTACTAACCGCTTTGCAGAACAAACGAGGCAAAAAAAGACACTGGCAAACAAGCAGGCCTGAATTATTGTGTTACTGTAAGCATACACGAAAATAGCACACAAGTAACCACTCAAAGCGGTCACCAAGAATTCCTTCTCTCTGCCTTATCATATCTCAGCAGAAAGACGTCCACTGCTGGACGAGGTCTCCCCCAAAGAGTGCCACAATGACAGGTCCTGCGCCACCCGCATCCAGCGAACTCATGGGACCTTTACCAGGTCATCAGCTTGAACATGCATTAAAATATACGTGATATTTGACATATTCACTGCCGCAAAGACACAGTACACAATATGTGTTAAATTGTAATGTATGTCTACTCCCTTTGTCTCTGTGTGTCTTTTGTGTAGTGAATAAATGTCTTCTTTCTTTATTTCTTTCTTTCTTTCTGATGCTACTTTGAGCAACAGCGATAATGTCTCCAAAAGTATAGGAAGGTAAGTTTCTGTATATAAAAAAAAAATAACTGTTTATTTCTTAAAAAAGATACTTAAATTTACATCAGATATAGCTTTAATCTTTTAATTTTAAGATTTTTAGAGCTATATGGTGTACTATTAGGTACGAATACCTGTCCTCCCATGGCTATGTAGTATATTTTCTATTGACATCCGGAGTTATCTTTTGGGGAAATTTTGTAGATATAAAAAAAAACATTGTATGGGTACCACAAAAGACGCTTAAAAACAATGTATCACATGACAATGATTGATTTTGCTTTAGAGTTAGAGATTCGAAGTTCGTATATCTTCGTCTCTATCGCACTTATGGTTTATGGTACCCGAGCGATCGAAACTGAGATATACGAAGTTCGAGATTCGAAGTTCGTGGTAGCGCCGCTATGCACATATGTCTAATATCTATTTATTGGCGATTATTACGGGCTTGGTCCCAGGCGGCATACGAAAGGGGGCGGCGGATAAGGAATATAACGAACCCACGCTACGCCACTGAGTTCACCTCAACGCTCACCCACAATCTTGACGCCGCGATTCGTGCTATCTGTTTCTTACCGGTCTTTGCCTCACCCGTATCATGCGATAGAGAGAGTTGCAAGTGGAGGCAATTGCCTACATTTCCTTGTTGAAATATTGTTTCGGGTGATAACGTTTTTACCCCCCTAAACCTTTATGAAATGAAACAATTATGTTATTATTGGATTGAGTACACTTTAATCTATGTCTGGACTGAAAAATAAACGATAGACAAAGTTTTTAAGTCATACACATAGATTTTTAGATGATAATAACTTTTAATGTGAGCAATATGTCTTAAAAATCAAAACGTACAGACCTAGTTTTTCATTATATCTACAACATATCCGAAAATTATAAAAATCGACCTATGTTTACGGGGTTAACAACGTTATCGCTTTTTGTATGAAAATTTATAGGTTCACAATCCTCTTAACTTGGACCAACGGGTTTGCTTGTGTCGAAACCGTGGGTGCATTGTGCAACCGACGCTAATAGAACGGTGCGATTTTACTAACAAATAACCGAACCGATAGTTAAAGTATCACGTTCTTTTAATAATTAAGCCTTCATAGCTACTGTAATTATATATGTGGGTACATGTTGTTATACAAGATGATGGGGATCCGGTATTACGATCTCAATGCATTCAGCGTGCAGCGGTGGGATTACGTAACGTGTACCTACGGATTCAAGGCCTCCACACACCGGTCGCGGGCGCGGGTCGTGAGCGGGTCGGGCGCGGGTCGGGCGCGGGCCCGCGCAACTTGTAAAACATTGAAACTACACTTATCTTATCTTATCTTATCTAGGTGAGGGCCCTTTCGGATGCACTTCGACCCAGTGGGATCTTTTGTGCATTTGCCCTCTCCTTTATACCTGCTCCCAGGCTTGCTCCATCATTTCCACAAAGCGGATGATGCAATTCGCCGGGAGCACCTTGAATTCCTTTGGTTGCGGGTAACCGTTACCAAAGTAGTTCATTCTTTGTCTGGCAAGGGCATGACATTCACACAATAAGTGTTCCATAGTCTCATCCTCCAGAAACTACACTTTAAACACACATCGAACGCGGGCCCGCCGCGGGCCCGCGGGACCGCGTTCGACGTGTAGTTTCAATGTTTTACAACTTGCGCGGGCCCCCGCCCGACCCGCGCACGAGTCGCACGACCCGTACCCGCGACTACGACGTTTAGAGTCGGAAACGTATGTACATGGGACATGTGAGTTGCAAGGTCCGGAGGCTACGGTAACCGCTTATCTTCAGGCGGTCCGTACGGTTGTATGCCACTGACAATAAGGTATACAAAAAAATAGCAACATCAGTTGTCGTTCCATTGTTAAAACTGACAACTTAGAAATATTGAAAAACCCCCGACATTTTCATTTCAAATTTCAATATCTCAAAAGCGGCTGAACCGATTTTAATGAAACGTAGCTAAAAACCATCTCGATTACGTCAGCTTTCGGATAAAAAAAACCGCATTCAAATCGGTCCATTGGTTTAGGCGCTACGGTGCCACAGACAGACACACAGACAGACATACACGTCAAACTTATAACACCCCCTCTTTTTGCGTGGGGGTTAAAATAAGGGGACAATCTTACACAAATCGATTTGGTCCCACCGTAAGCTTAGATTTGTGTTATGTCAATACTTGTATAGTTTAAATTGCTTCAACTGAGCTGATCTACTTATCTTCAAAACAATGACATTCAATTCAAACAATACTACTTATTGTGCGGTGGCGTTATACTACTATAATATATATACATAAATATAAATACTTACATAAAACCCATCGAAAACTCAGGAACAAATACTATTTCATATTCATATTCATTTATTGCGATCATGTTCATTGTCCATACAGTAGATCTTAAGATAGTTTATACAGTAGGTACATGATACCCTGTTAGTGCATTGCAATGTTCTTACGTACTAACATGCTAACAGCTATATATTTAAGAGCTATATGTAAATATTGAGCTAAATATTATTTAAGAGCTAGGCTCTTGTCGGTGGAGTCATTTCTTCCGCTTGTATTATAACTATTATAAGTTGTAAATTGTTATTCAAAGGGTCCCAGGAAATACTGTTAATGAGTACTCCTGTCAAACTCTTGGCATTGTAAATGAATGCTTTTGTCTGGAACCATACAAATATTACGCATTAATCTAGTCATTTTATCAGTGTCATTAGTGAGGAAAGTTATTTTTCTGCAATTGTCATGCATATGTGCATTTCCTGTTCAATTTCTTTTGTTTCATTGACAGCTCGACATATGGCGAACATATGGCTTTTTAGTGAACATTGGCTTTTATATTTTAAACATTCATATGTAGTATAGAGATAATTAGAGTACTGGAAAATACATAGGGTAGGTATTATGTTTTTTAGCCCTTAGAAAATACGAGTATTAACTGTATAACCCTTGATTCAACAAGGTTCACCTGGCTGGAAATATAGTACTAGTATTTGACTATTTGAAAAAAATCGTATCGGCTATTCGGCGTAACCGAAGCTTGAACTATAGACATTCGCTATGTTTTGTCGAATTAAGGAGTTTCTATTTTTTTTTATACAACTTCGGTTTACGCTTAAGGCCTGATGTTAAGCAGTTACCGTAGCCTATGGGCACTTGTGACTCCAGATGCTCCAGAAGAATCACAAGCGCGTTGCCGACCCTTTATTCACTTTAGGATTTTCTGTGTTGGCAGATAGAGACATGCAGGTCCCTCACTCCCAACATAGCGCACCCCAGGGAGCTCTGGCGACCTTACTCACCACCAGGAACACAACACCACATACTTCATCAATGTAGCAACACTAGAAAGCAGTAGTGCTATTATGGCTGCGGTCTTCTGTAAGGTGGAGGTACTTCCCCAGTTGGGCTGCTCCACATACGAGCGAGATGACATTCCGCTGTGCCCTACCTCTCTTATGAGCACGATCGACTAGTTATGAGTAGACGGAGCCACGGGCGGAGCTTGTAATAAAAGCGCTATCTAGCCAGTCATAACATTCGTCATAAAAATACAAAACCACACGTCAGCCTGTCTGATTGAATGAGCGAACGCAAAACGCTGCCGCACGCGACAGACTGCCAAAACTGTCAAAATGCAGGGATTTGCGGCCCGCGTGGCTCACAGAGTAGGTACTTAGATAGATACGAGTACGTGGCCTCTAGTGAGCGTTTCAAAAAGTTTATATATATACGCCAATAATGTAAAGTATAGTAAAAAAATGCATTTAAATACTTGGAACACGAACGTAATAACGCATAATTTGACATTTGTGACGATTATTTAAGTACATAAAAATCCTGCGAACTTCTTTTGTTTAGTTTAGTTTAGTTTATTTCATCTCATTGTACAATGTTCACAGAACATTTTTTTTTACATTTTATTACTTATCGTACAGCGATCGTCGAGATATGCAATAATAAAACATTGAAAACGAATATAATTATGTGTTAGGTATATACGATATATTATTATGTATATAACTACAATTAAAATTAAATGAAAATCAAATTAAATGTCAAGTCAGGTTATTCCTGTGTATACAATACAAATACAAATACAAATATTTGGTTTAAACAACTTGTTTTGCTGTTATGGATTGAAACCATACACTTAGAAACATAGTTTTTTTAAATCTTTCAGGTCGCGTATCTAGAGAGTTTTAAGAAAATGCCTAGATTAAGGTTAACTAAAGTGATCTTTAAGTCACGTTTAACCGTCGGTTTTGTTACTAAACGTATGCGATTGACATTGACTGTCGGTTTTGTTACTATCCGTACCTACCTAACTGTCCGTTTAAGACTTAAATTATTTTACAATTTTAAGGACAAAAATAATGAATACCTATGCCCAACTATGCTAACGAGCAACCAATTGATTAACCATTTTTAAAGTCGGTTGGAAACTCAAGTTCAAAACTAAAATAGCCCCAAAGATCACAGACAAGTAATATTGGAAGTGGCACTCGAGGGGCTATTTCCAGTCCCTAGAGCATAATCAGCACCTTATGCGCAAACGCAAGCACTTTGCCAACATAACGACACAGCTGTCAAAAAAACTACGTTCGAAATCTGATCGTATTTCGATAGGGATAAGGTTGAAAGTAAATATAAACACTAAAATCAGGATTCACGGTGCATATGGCTCGTTGACGGTTCGTAATCATCGGTGACGTTTATGGATGACTAAATATAGAATGACAGAGATATGTTGGATAGAGGATGTATTTTGACGCGTGCTTGACAATGATTTAAAAATAACGCTTTTTCGTTTATTTCGTGAGACACATTCTCCCCTGTTCATGTCACCTGAGGTTACAAAAATAACCCAAATATTCATACGTAATTTTCAATTCGACCAATCATGAATATATTTGTGTGGTCGCACAGTTTCTGCAAATATAGGCTCATCAGTCACCTGCATGACAGCTCACGAACACCGCTCCAATTAGCCATATTTCCAGTCGCCGAGGTCGAAATCGGCCAGGATGATGATATGATATGATTTATTTATCTCACAATATACAATGTCACTTAAAACTAACACTCAATCAATTTTAAGAATTTATATGATGATGATAATGATGATTATGATGAATGATGATATTTGTGTTAATAAACTTTATACGATCGCTAGTTGCTATGGTTGTCTCCAGAGTCATTGACTAATGGCTAACGAAACGGAAAAAAAACAAGACATAGTTATGATTGAGCCATTTGATTTTAATATTATTACTACAAACGTTACTCCATTCTGACGACAGTTTGAGATCCACTCTTATTTTCAGCGTCAAAGCCATGTATGTAGTAAAACTACAGAATTGTTATAGGTTACTTTTATTTTCTGTTTTTACTTAGAAGCATCATTTAATTTTAAACTAAGTTATTCCCATGCAATAAAGTGTGAATGCCTTTTGTCCTATTTATAGGACACTTTACTTTTGTCCCCCGACTTTTAAGTGCCGTGCTGGTATTAATAAAGTTCTGTCTGGAAACTTGGTCGGTACAGACAGACAGACGGAACAAAATAACCGCACAATAAAGCGGTTACGTCAATTGGAAGTTTCCGTCGTTAAAAAGTTTTGGCCTTAGTCTGTATAAAAAACTTGTATAACTTAATCGTAATACCCATATAATTTACCTAACTGTATTCGAACACTTGCGAACTGGACAAGTGCGAGTCAAACTCGCCCACCGAGGGTTCCGTGCAAAATTACAAATGTATAGTTTTCAGACTGTACTTGTAGTATTAAACGATATTACTTGCCAAACATAGTTACAGGTCAACGGGAAGTACCCTATAAATTTGGATTCCCTTGAGTGTCGAAATATACGTTTACGTCATACCTGGCCATAAAGTAGGAATTACCCCACTTCCTGGCCAGATAGAGACGTAAAATTTTGAACTCACCACGGGCGGTAATAAAGAAAGCCTCAGAGCGCATGTTTATCGCCCTTGCCTTCGGCTCGGGCGTCAAATACCTGCAATCTGAGACATTCTTTGTTTAACCGCCCTGGGTAAGTAATGTACTATTTTCTACTCGTCGACTTTAGGCACTTGTCCCACCGCCGGCGACGAGCGAGTACTCTCATAGTAATTCTTACTCGCGCGAGTAAAAGCGAGTAAGAATTACTATGAGAGTACTCGCTACTCGCCGGCGGTGGGACAAGTGCCTCAATCTTTGAATTAAGATTTCGTACACGAAACTAAGAAGACATACTTTTTAATCCTGGAGCTCTACGAGCTGGTGACGGAGCTCGTGGTTCCATAAGATAACCGCCAGCAGTCATCTTATGAATCCAGGAGCTGTATAAGATAACTGTGAAGACATCAACGCGCAAATATACTAAGCTGCTGCGCTTCATTTCAGCAGGGCGATTTTCAATAGATACCAAGTTTGTTTAATAAATTATTATTTCCGTTGACTCGTAGAAAAAGTATTGTATACAATAGTTATATAATTAGCTTTTTAAATCTCTTACCTTAATTAGGCCACTCAGCAAGCTTCGTGGCCTAAACGTGGTACTCGACTTAAAAAGCATCCATTATATAACGATTGCATAAACTACTATTTTCTACTCGTCGACTGTAATCTTTGAATTAAGATTTCGTACACGAAACTAAGAAGACATACTTTTTAATCCTGGAGCTCTACGAGCTGGTGACGGAGCTCGTGGTTCCATAAGATAACCGCCAGCAGTCATCTTATGAATCCAGGAGCTGTATAAGATAACTGTGAAGACATCAACGCGCAAAATTACTAAGCTGCTGCGCTTCATTTCAGCAGGGCGATTTTCAATAGATACCAAGTTTGTTTAATAAATTATTATTTCCGTTGACTCGTAGAAAAAGTATTGTATACAATAGTTATATAATTAGCTTTTTAAGTCTCGTACCTTAATTAGGCCACTCAGCAAGCTTCGTGGCCTAAACGTGGTACTCGACTTAAAAAGCATACATTATATAACGATTGCATAAACTACTATTTTTGAGGCATAATCGAGCGAAATATATATTTTTTTTTTATTATCGAACCAGTTTTTTTTTTAATTCCCGCTCGCTACTTTTACAGCTTGTAGAGGCACTGGTTTATTATAATTGTGCTATTGGTACATAGTATTTCAATAGGTACCACAAACAAGAATAGCTTCGTTCTTAGCTAACATCGCTCAAACGTTCATAAATTAAATTTTCCTTCCCAAAACATGTTATATTTTCTTACCAACAATTGTATAATGGGTCAGTGTCAGTCACAAAAACAAAAATCATCTTTCCGGTGGTCATAGTTAAGGGCTTACGCTCACATTATAATATGTTTTTATCACATAGAATTATAGAAGGGGCAACGCCGTTTATGCGGATTCAGAGTTCAACCAAAAATTAGGCTTTATAGCCCTTAACTTTGGCAATGTCCACCGAAAAGACGCGAACCTAAATCTGACAATGACCCTAATGAATCGAGCAAAACTCATTCCTAATGTATAGGTACAGTAAATTTCGCTAGAAAAATATGTACCTGATAAACTCGCTTATAATACAATTTTTAACCCTATAACAATAATATTAAGGTCTATATTCCCTTTTGAAGTATACAGGTTGTTGTTTGGTTTTAATTTTCTGGTTAAAAAACTCTCTTATATTATAACACCATTTTTAACCCTATTACAACAAAAATAAGGTCCATATTTATTTGTTTTGTGTCTCTTATTAAGTATACAGGATGTCCGTTTTTCTTTTGGGGTTTGTTTTTTTTTTGTATTTTTGTATCGCCCCTTCGCGTGTCTCCTTGCAATTCCGGAACCGTACGTCAAACGAACAAACTGACACCGCCCTTTATGTTAAGATCGGTTAATCATAATTTCCTTTATGTTTTTTTTTGTTTAATGAGCACTTGGAAGACAGGGTAGCGTATTTGATAGCTTTTAATTATTGTTCCACGGGCACACATTGCATGTGGAACCGATGATCGTTGGGGCGCAAAGGTTTTCGAGTGCCGACCACGTACCGGCTGGCACAATCCAACTGTCATATTTCCATATAAAAAGTGACATTTAGATCTACCTGACGCGCGTACAATGCGTTACGTGATCGACCTGCTGCTGGTCGATCACGTAACGCGTAAACGTCTAGATGTCAAATTTTATAATTTTAAAATGACAGTTGGATTGTCCTAACTCACGCGTGCGTAACGTTACGTGATTACCCCTCTGGTAAAGGAGTCCGCTGGATGCGGGTGGCGCAGGACCGGTCATTGTGGCACGCTTTGGTCAGGCCTATGTCCAGCAGTATATGCTGATGATTAATGATAGGTATCTAGTTATGAACACAACACAACGTTTCCTCAAATCAATAAAGGGTCGACAGCGATTGATTCTTCTGGAATTACAAGCGACCATAGGCGACGGTGTCTATTTACCATCAGGCAGACCGTATGGTTGTTTGCCACCATCGTAGTTTAGGTGGTGATAGTGGCCGCGGTAATATGATGTAGGTAACTTTTGTTAAATGTTTGCGATTAAGATAAGATAACATATTTATTAACATATTTAAAAATTAAGATAACAAAGAAAAAAGTAACTTTATTGCACAATGAATTAAAATACAGTTCAAAACAAAAGGTAAACGCTGGTGAAGTGCATATGAGTTTTACAATGCAAAAATGCCAGGGGCTCCCGCAATAGGCTAGGCCACGCTAGGCCAGTATCGCGAGAAACCGGTTTCATATTTGGTGTCATGCTTATATTATTGTTTACAATTACAATAAGTATACGTTAAGTAATTGACAAGAAAATTAAAACAAAATGAACATAAGAACTAAACAAATACAAAACTAAAGCTTATACTTGATTGAGATTGAGAGAAGACACCAACGGATTGTGAAATTCGCCAGTTCGCATTCTATGTTATAGAATGCTGCATCATAATTTTATTCCCGGTTCTGCCCTAAAGGAGCCCGGGGTCCAATTTGACAACTAATAACAAGATTTGGCATAGTTACTAGTTTTACGAAAGCGACTGCCATGTGACCTTCCAACCCAGAAGGAAAACTAGACCTTATTGGGATTAGACCGGCTTCCTCACGATGGTATCCTTCACCGAAAAGCTAACGGTAAATATTCCGTACACACAATCTTGGGATTAGATGTCAAAGCGGACTCCGGGCTCTTTTAGGGCACAACCGGGAATAACGCTAGGAGGATGAGTGACTTAGCAATCCAGGAAGCACTTTAAAAAGGCGAGCCCTGTTCCGTCACCCCGCATATACTTATTAGACTACCATGTCAACCAAAAACAATTCCAACATGTCAATCAAAATTACAAAATTCACGCAACCATCATTTACATCGTTACTCGATACGTCACACCCTGTCTTGTGTGCACTTTATTTAAAAAAAGTTTCCTCCTTCCGGGGTCCTGTCAGAAAAGGCGGGAAACTGATTGACGGGCGGAAGTTTGGGACCGTAAGGAAAGGCGAGGAAAAATTGCATTTCATTTAGCGGCCATGTTTTTGAAATGTGCTAAGTGAGTTGAAAGTTGAATCGTTAATATTCTTGGTTAAAAATATATTCATAATATTTTGTTTATACTCTTTGAAGTAAACATTTATTTTGAAGAAGAACATAATGTTTACACACTAATGTGTACCAGAGCTATGTTCTCTTTTCCTTTAGATCTAAGGGTATCTAGTGGGAGCGAGTGCCCTAGCGGGTAATGTTTCTTAAATGCCGTTGCGACTGTTTACAGATAAGTTGTTAAATTGTTGTTAAAATACTATGAAAGAGAGATAGGCGCCACGTGATTTGGTCAGTGACCTGCCAAACAATCACGAAGGCATTCAATATTAAAAAGGAAAGTCAAGAAATGTTCATACAATTTGTGTATTTTCTTAAATAAAAAAATATCAGTACATATCCCTCCAGCTTGATAGGATGTTCTGTATATACCTCCTTAGAGCTATGCTTAAATTCGATTAAAATTAAGTCCGGACCGAGATCCACCTTGACAAATCTTCATTTGAATTGCACATAAAATCATAAGATGATGTCTGCTGTGCCTTAAGGGCTAGCAGTGTATGTGTGTGTGTGTAATGAAAGGAACGTGTTCACCTTATTTAAAACGAAGCAATGGGCTCAGGAGCCCGGGTGCCACCCGTCGACAACCACATCCAACACCTTTAGGTTAGGGACCCTCAGTGCAGCCGCGATGATGTAATCGTGACGCCTGATTCCCTGCTCCCCTCGTCACCAAGTTCAGCATCCAAGAAGACAGAAGTAGAAGCCAAGTCCTCAGACATCGACTCCAGGCCGTAGATACCGAGCGACCGAGCGACAGAGCGACAGAGCGACCGGCTTGTAGCTGTAAAGAATGTAAATAAAATTAGAAGTCATCATCGTCCTAGCGTTATTCCCGGTTTTGCCCTAAAGGACCCCGGGGTCCGCTTGGCACCTAATCCCAAGATGTGTGGCATACCGCTTGGCCACGACTTTGGTCTTAAGCGACCTGCGACCACAGTCGAGACGCGCAACGCACTGTGGTTAGTTGGGATCACGCGCAATGAACAGATAAAACGCTGGTCGCATCAGGTCGCTTAAGACCAAAGTCGTGGCCGAGCGGTAAGGCACTAGTTTAGAATGTAAATTAGAAGTAAGTTGAAAATACAGAAACGTTCCAGAAACGTTCAATAAAAGCCGTCGTTGGCTTGATGACAAATTTGATCACTTACGGAAATATAGAGATCTTTATCCGAAATATCTTATATGCAAAGGATAAATCGAACGTAATACAAAAAATAAGTGCTCCCACAAGACACCTCCAACGTTAACCTCTCGAACACTCTCGAAACGGCATAAATAAACAGAATAACATTCGCAAACAATTCCATCAAACAACGACAACGAAAAAACACGCTTAAATCATGCAAAAACATACCTTAAATCAATGCCTCAAAGACTACACAATCTGCATTTTACTCAAATAAAACCAGGACAAAAAGTTCAAGAGTCAAAGAAAAATAACCCTTCAGCAAAAGTCACAAGAACTGACGATACGTTCCTCCGGATTTATGTCAGCAAAAACACGTTACGCGTAAGCTGAGCGATAATAACTCTTCTGTACACGTCATAAGGGTGTGTAACAAATTGTGTGACGCGTCAAATACATGCGTCGGTTCCGTATATATATATATGCTACGTCATAGCGTGAATAGATCATGGCGGCAAACAACTTAAGATTCAGTCAAGTGAGAGTTTCCTTGAAAGGTCTGAAGAAATAGGCTGTTTTTGTAAGGCTTTAACAATAACATTACATTCGTGGGTTGTATTTTTGTTAGCAAGTTCAAGTTCTGCGTGAGAATTGGAGACGATGTAGAACTACAATTACTTATTACAATTTCATTTGCAAATATTCTACCACTCGTTGAGGCGATTTTGTATACGTCATCTATTTATTTATGTATTTAAACTATATTGTACAAATAAAAGCACAAAAAGGCCTTAAGGCATTCTCTACCAGTCAACTGCAGGCTAAACAGCAGCAGGCAGTTAACTAAAAAAAAATTACTAAAGAAGATATCTAACGTAACTTTTTTTCAATTATAAGTAAATATGTAGGTATTTATGATTGATAAACTTTTTATTTAAGAAAAGCGATGACGCCCGTTTAAAAATAAAATAATTTCGTGCATCAATTATCATATGGTAGTTATTAGTGAAATACTTATGGCACAAAACAACATTAAGTACCCTTAAATGAATTGGATTTACATAAACGAGAACTTACCTCTTCTGCCTCGGGCAACAGGGTAAATAAGCAGAACTCATCTAAATTATGTTTTAAAACGGAACGCGAAATTGGATATAATCCCACCCCTTCCCTTCAATCAAATGAAGATGGAGCCTCCGGCATCCATTGTTCTGACAAATTCAAACCGTATGTTAAGAGTTTGTATCCCCTTCATATTTGCACAAGCCTACGGAACCCTAACAGCAAAGACAATCGCTCTTCGGGCGATATTTCAAAATTGACATTCCGCCATTACTGGGGAATATGTTTACTCGGTTCGTGGTAAGAGATATAGGTTGGTATTCGGGCGTCGAGTTTTGGATGATGGGGTGATCTATCAAACCACGTCAAATCGGCAGGTAATATGCAAACGTTTGCATATTTGGGAAATGACGTAGCTAATATAGACGTAAGAACTACTGGTTTTTGGCTGTCAAGGCCGGTAATTGGCTTTCTATGAATACCTGGTGGTACACTCCAGTGTAGATTGCCCATTAAAAGGCTCCAAATGCTACAATACTGGCCTTTTATACCTTTACCTCTGAAGCCTGCATCACACTGGCGCGGCCTGCGGTGGCGCACCATAGTAAATTTGACAGCTAATGACAAGCTTTCTATTGTCCGCCGCGGCCGGCCGCACCAGTCTGTGAGAGGCCTTAATGTCAACTCGATCAGACAAGAAATCATATCCATATGACGTTTAATATCAAACTATGCCTTATTCCTGTTTGCTCCATTCCCAATCCGAATTCATATTTGTCAGTCGTGACGTATCTTGAGTCATGACGCGACAAAAAGATTTCGGTTTCATTCAATTATAACTGCTATATTTACATTCATCTGATGCGCTGTGACGTTAGGGATCTTGAAAGTGACAGGATACGTTAGTATCTCTTAGTAGTCTGTGGTGTCAGGCGTCAGATAGTTGCACCACGTCAGATAAATAGTGAATTCCGGTTTTACTCTTGTTTAAATTATAGTTTTGTGATACTTTATTTTGACCAATTTTGACTATAAAAATCATTGCATAATCTTCCGCACTCACTTCATTATGAGAACGTATTACGCTAAGTTAAAGCACATTTCCCTTATACTTCCAGCTGGCAGCTACATAAAACCGTATTAGACATTTTATTAATATGAATTAAACTCGAGAGATAATAACAATTTTTCATCGGACGCCGACGTCGAAACTTATGGCGCCGATTGACTTTATTCCCCAACCCATTATGAATTCTAACAGTGGGGGATAGAATATATATTTTCTCAGCATGGGGAGTGTATTTAACGATACATTTATATCCATTTGGAAGTGTTTTGGCAGACACGCTGATTTATAGGCGTAATTGTGATTGGCAGAGGTCACGGCTTCGATTCACGGAGATGGATATTTTTGTATCAATCATAATCGTTTCGAATCGTTTCTCGTGAATAACGAAATCATGGGTGATGTGTTGTGTTGGTATACATATAATTTATCCATGGGCTTGTTATATTTAATTTTCTCCTGCGGGTTTTTATCCGGTGGTAATCTTTGTTGTTTGCTGAAAACAGCTCATAGCAAATGTGTGGTAGCCACGTGTGTCACACTGCTACCGCTAAAATCGTGGCCAAGCCCTAAGACTTAGGTATATGTATTCGTGTGACGTAAATATATAATCTAATCACATAATGTCTTTCTGTTACAGGTAATATCGCCGACCAAATAAGTAAAAGTAAGAAACCCTGTAATGCTGTTTTACGACACAGACGAATAGCGGGTAAGGGCGGTAAATATGTTTTATATAGGCAATAAAATCAAAACAGTCGTAAGGCTGTGGCAACAAGATTGATGGTAACAAATCGCATAGCTTTTACTGTCTTTGCTTAAGGTCACGCCTTTGTTGTAGCTGATAGTGCTACCAGTGTTACGTTATTTACGTTGTTATGCTTGTTGGTTTTAGGAATTCGGTTGGTAAATATAAATAACTTCATGTGGTAAAAATCGATGTGAAGCGTAGCGTAGAAGTGAGCGATGATAGGTAGTTGAAATGTAGTTGCGATGTAGAAAATTTAAAAAATGTTAAATATTCATTGGATAGTTTCTAAATATGAAAATAAATAAAAAATATTTTTATCCCGCTATATTCGGATACTTTGTGAATATACTCGTATTCTCGTAAAACTAAAGTTAATAGTAGTTGTATCCTTATTTATTATAGATACCATCACCAGCATCAATATATGCCATAAAAAAGCGAGCAAAAATATTATGATATTTATGATACATCGTAATGGCTCTACAAATTGAGTTGTATCAGATATTTATGCTCGCTTTGTTGTGGTTATTACAGATGATACTCTATATTTTCCTCTATCTAATATAAAAAAAAAAAAACCTGGAAGAAACCCAGCCTCCCCCTGACTGCAGCCTTACCAAATTGGGGTGTTCACCCTTAAAATTAGATATTAATTTAAAACTCCCCTTTAAGGGAGGCATAAAACAGGATTATGCACAATGTCGTGATGGATCTAATGCAATATCTCGGAAGACAAACATTTTAAGCACTTAATGATACTTTAAGGTACCTGATTTGGAACTTCCGCGACCTGGGGGCTGGGTTTTGTGAGTTTAAAAAGGTCGTATGTCCCGTTGGATATGTTGTTAGTTACGTCGTTTCTAAGGTTAGGTTCGGATACTTGTGATTATGTTGTGATGAATTAGAAGGTCGTATCTCCCGTCGGATATGCTGTTAGTTACGTCGTTTCTAAGGTTAGGTTGTGATTATGTAGTGATTAAATTGGACATAGGAATTGATCACTTAATACAGAGAATTATGATATTCTGTTAAAGGCTATAGTTAAAGGGGGCTTTCCAGGAGTGATTTGCTTATTATTTCAAGATGTCTTTAATTTTACCCCACCGAGGACCTGGCGGGAGACATATTGAAGCGATATCAAAACAGACCGATGATAAGATCGCTCGCAATTAGGCCGCCAAACTTAAATAGCTAACACCGCGCGCGACATAGTCTATCCGTCTCTTTCTAATTAGAAAACTCAGAGAGCGACGGGTGGTTTATCTCGCTCGCGATCTTGTTCTGGCCGCGCCTAGGCCTGGGGGCCTACCGCGAACAGCATTCGAAGTTTTCCGTCTCTGTCGCACTTAAGTACGAACTTGCAAGTATGACAGAGAGAGAAAACTTCGAATGCCTTTCGCGGGAGGCCCTCTGAGGGCTTCTGCACGCTTAGCACAAGACCGAACGTGTGCTGTCTCGCGCGCGAGATAGACTATCCGTTTTTTTCTAATTATAACATGTAATAATTTACTTTGAAAACAAAGTTTTAACCGACTTCAAATCAGTAGCCAAATTTCTTAAAGTTTGCCTATAAAATTTGAAGAGTTCCCTCGATTTCTCCAAGATCCCATCATCAGAACTGGATTTTGGGGACAACGGGACCAATCTGGAAGTATATATACCTATGCTTTCAAACAAAGCATTTTTTTTCAAATCGGTTCATAAATTACCGAGTTATCGCGTAACAAATACAAAAAAAAACATACAGACGAATTGAAAACCTCCTCCTTTTTTGAAGTCGGTTAAAAAGAGACGAGTAGCTTATCTCGCGCGGGGTCTTGTGTTAGCCGTGCTAGTCTTTTAGCTAGTTGTAATATCCACAAAGCTTACCGCCACGGCAATGTAGTTCAACATTACGTCATGCCCCCCTTCAGTACGTATTTAGGTAACAATCGAAGATCGAACATGTGCGGCTAAACGTAACATATTGACACAATATGGCCGGCATTCATCAATATGTCCCCTCTTGACCAATATAGCACATTGAGTCATCCCTGCTCAGGATAAAAAAGTCCTAAGTAACGAGAAAACTCCTTAAATATATGATGTTTTGCAAAAATAGGGTAGAACGGGGAATGGACTAACAGTCGAATTTTAAGGGTGATAAATACTTGTTAAAATTGTGGAATAATTTGCTTCGAATCGGGGCAAGCAACCCTTAAAGGATGACTCACGCTAGAACGGGCCGTGTCCGGCCCGGAGCGTGTTTTTAAAAAAAACGACGGCGTTTTTGAGCGGCCCAGCCATACCAAAGCCCGGCCGAGCCACGGCCGGGCAGTTACCGACACGGAGCCGCTTCCGAGCCTCGGCCGTGACTCGGCCGGGCTTGGGTATGCCTCGGCCGCACAAAAACGCCGTCGTTTTTCTTAGAAAACGCCCCGGGCCGGACACGGCCCGTTCTAGCGTGCGGGACGAAAATTACTACATTTTCCACTTTAGAAACTTTAATTAAATTTACAAAAAAGATAAAATATACGACTTTAAATATGACTTGGCGTAATGCAACAAAAATTACTTCATTATTTTTATTGTTCAATGTCCTGTCATTGCGTGCCTATTTACTTGTTTTTTTTTCTCCATAAAAACGAAATATTTTCCAATCATCTTAACGAAATGCAATCAAACCCAACAATGGTACGTTTCATCGGCTTTGTACTGGATCCAAATCAATTTCGTTCCACTGCAATATCAAAATACCCTGAAAACTCTTCTTAGCTACTCGTATCACCAAAAGGCACATTTTCATAGAAGACCTACGGTTTATACGACGTTCTTGTAGCAAGTATTGGTTTGAAAGTACGTCATAATCTTGTTTACAAACCCGTCTCTTACATTAAAAAAACTCTATTGTGTTTGACGTTTCCTTTGAGTCTGACCCTCTTGTTTTGAGCATTGACAGTAATATGCGGCATTGTTGTATGATTTAGAAAATATGCCCCTTTGTATAGAATTATTGATCCGAAATGAGGAAACGACACCCCAAAACAGGTGTGGACTCGGGAAATTCGAGTTTAATACTCAGGCCATTTTATTTGGAGGTGGGCTTTTGTTTGCCGCAAGGCATTAAAGATAGCGGGGGTGATAGGCATGGTGCCTCATGTTAAAATTGATAACGTAGTGTTTCTAAATGGATAGTAAACCATCAAATTATTGTAATAAAGTATCATCATCATCATCATATCAGCCGAAAGACTCCCCCAAAGAGTGCCACAATGGCCGGTCCTGCGCCACCCGCATCCAGCGGACTCCCGCGACCTTTACCAGGTCATCAGTCCACCTTGTGGGGGGCCTACCCACGCCGCGCCTTCCGGTACGTGGTCGCCGCTCGAGAACCTTTCCGCCTCATAAAGAATAAATTATTATTAAAATCATAAAAAGGTATGAACCTCGAAAGTTAAAAAAAAATTGGTATGTATTTTTTTTATTGTCGAAGAGTAAATTTATAGCTACCAATAGAATCCTTTCGCTTTTATAGAAACAAAATTGTATGATAACTAATATGTACCTAAACCCAGTATTTCGCGAGCGAAACAGCATTTACTTGATTTTCCATACAACGATTAGTATGAAGCGTTTATGGCTGCCGCCAGCGAGTTCAATCTTTGTCTCAATTTTTAGGGTATTTATGTTCTTTAATTGTTGTTGCTCCCATAAGTCCCATACAAACATTTAATTGTTCCTATCCAAAAACTGGTTCGAATGGTGTCGTAAAAAAATCTTAGTCATCATCCCTATAAGAGAACATATCATATGCATAAGTGGCAGTGGGCGGGGCACATATTCCACGTAGAACCGATGGCCGTTGGGGCGGGGGAAAAGATTCTCGAGTGGCGACCAAGGCGCAGCGTTTTCAGACCCCCACATAAGGTGGACTGATGACCTGGTAAAGGTCGCGGGAGTCCGCTGGATGCGGGTGGCGCAGGACCGCTCATTTTGGCACTCTTTGGGGGAGGCCTATGTCCAGCAAAGGACGTCTTTCGGCTGATATGATGATGATGATGATGAAGTATACTTCAATGGTGGTCTCTCATAAATAAAACTTACACTATCCGCTTCTACCTTGATCCACTATTTCAACTACGAGGGTGGAACCCTCTGTTGGAAATTTTAAACACCCCCCCCGGCCCGGCCGTAAAACGACTAGCTAAGTGTGCAGTCGATCATTACGTTTCAGGTTGCAATGTTGAACTTACCGCCCTGCACGGTTTATTAGTATGCGTCTGGTTGTCTCAGATAAACCCGGCCAATGGATTGGATTTTACGATGTTTTGAGATATAATTATATTGAGGGGTTGTTTTGTGACGAAGCGTTCATAGCCTAGCGGCGCCTGCGAATCGGAAACGATAACGCAGGATAAGCAAAGATGGCAGCGGTCAGTCTTTGAATGAGTGACCGCCCGTTTAAGTGGTTACGTGAGCGCTTCCGTGCTGTGGAAGGCACGCTAAGCAGTTGATCCCGGCTATGACAGTAGTCGTTAAGTCGAGGTAGAGGCCTTCGGGCGGCTTAAGAACCTCTAACAGTCGAGTTGCCCACTCACTTGACAAAGGGGGGACAACTGTCACATGCGTCCGCAGGAGCAACCTTTTTTTTTTCATGGGGATATGCTTTACGCATTCCGCCTGGATGGGGAACCAGGACGGGTATGACGGACTCCTATGAAGGAGCTACCTACCACAACCCTGCACGTGTCCTCTGGGTGGCACTAAAGAGTGACAAACTCAAAGGCCAAATAATGTATGCCATACGATTAAATAAATAATGATTTGAAGAGGACAAATAACCAAATAGTGTCGGAGCATAAAATTGGTATCGCCAGTATTCGCCTGAAAACCATTGAAAATAGACATGGAAAGATGTTTAAACACCTTTTATGACTCGATGAATAGATAAAAAACATTCTGGAAGGAAAAGTAGAAGGAAGGCTAAGACTGCCGCGTTTCTGCAATCATCTATGTTTACCGACGCACAGACGGCTTTGATCACAGAAAACTTAATACTACAGAATGGCGATGTGGGCGTGGCACGCGCGCCACTAGAGTTTGAGCATGCTCAAGCTTTCGCACAAACGTCACCCGATCGCCGCCGCCGTGTAGTTGTAGGCGACGTGGAGGGAACGAGGTGGCGATGTGGTCTATAGTATTTAGTGTTCTGTGGCTTTGATGCTGGCTGGCGCAAGAAAACTGTCTCACTGCTAAGACAGCGTGCACGGCAGTAGCAACATCATTCTACATGTCATAGGCTCATAGCCATACCCATGGATGTTTTCTATGTATTTAAGTATTTATTTATCTATATAAGTATGTATATCGTCGTCTAGTACCCATAGTACAAGCTTTGCTTAGTTTGGGACTAGGTCGATTTGTGTAAAATAAATCCCAAATATTTATTTATTTTTATTTTATAAGGCAGATTGTCCTATGATGTGGAAACTCAGTCAGAGGACCAAATCCACACTATCAATTATATACTAACGTAGGCTAAGAATAACTAACACCGATTGGCACCTTTGTTGTCTTTTAAAATAAACTAGCTGACCCCGCAAACTTCGTTCCGCCGTACAAAATTCATGAAAAAAAAACTTAATTCTTCCATTTTTTTTAAGTTATTCTGCTATTCGGGGCAAATCAACAATCATCAAAATCGGTTCAGCCGTTCTCGAGTTATAAGCAAAGGAACTAACACAACTTTATTTTATTAATATAGATATGCCTTTGCCTACGACGGAACTACGGCAATCAAAACAGAATTCTTACATACAAAAAAGACTTTTTACTGACCAATCATTTAATTCATTTTATATTGACATTGAAAATTATAATTGGAATTTTATATTTGACGAGGTGATTTCTATCAATAATAAATTTGATAAATTATTTAATGTTTTAAGATACTATATTGACATTCATTTTCCGTTAAAAAATATTTTAGTAAAGAAAAATAAGCATGTACCGTGGATTACACAAACCTTATCTAAATTAATTTCTAACTATAATGACTTAACAGAAATAAAACGCCAGTACCCAGAAGTCGATTTTCTCTCAGAATGCATTAGTACTCAGGTAGATCGCATCAAATCAGAGACCTTAACCGCCCGCCGAGAATATTTTACAAACCGAATAATAAACAGCAAAAATCCACCAAAAGAAATGTGGCGCGTAGTAAATGACGAAGCATCCACAAAACCATTAAAACACGCCATCTCACTTAAGGATGAAAGCGGTCACGACATACCACCTCGCCTAGTACCGAACCACTTAAACAACCACTTTTTGACAATAACATCGAAATATAACTTTAGTATAAACAAATCAGCCTCAGCATCGTACCTAAGCCGTTTCTTGCAAGACAAAAACATTCCTGACCTCGTTCTACCTACAGTTACGCTCACAGATCTAAATCGCACACTGAAGTCCATAAAAACACGCGGAACCTTAGATATATACGATATATCGCTAAACATACTCGAGTGCATATGGCCAGTCGTTGCAGGGTTACTAGTAAATCTCATTAACACCATGTTTTCATGCGGTGTGTATCCTAACGTACTGAAAAGCACTCGAGTGTGTCCAGTGTACAAAGGAAAGGGAGAAAAAAGTGCTGTAGATAACTACAGACCGATCACAATTGTACCTAACATATCAAAAATAGTAGAATCAATTATTTCAAATACTTTAATGCTTCATCTTGAGACAAATGACCTACTGACTAACAAACAATTTGCTTATAGAAAAAACAGATCCACCACGACAGCTGCATACGAAATATATGATTGCATAACAACGTCGTTGGATGCTCGAGATAAGGCAGCAGGGGTATTCTGCGACTTATCGAAAGCATTCGATGTAATACATCATGAATTACTTTTGGAAAAGATAAAACAGTACGGAATCACAAATAATGCCCACAAATTATTTGCATCCTTTTTAGAAAACCGACACCAGACTGTTGAGGTCAAAATAAAAGGCAAAACCATCAGATCTGAGGCAAGTAGGCTGGACCTCGGAATTCCACAAGGTTCTGCGCTGGGAAATACCCTATTTCTTGCCTTTATAAATGACCTCCCTACCTCTGTTACTGAAGGTATGATGGTCCTATTCGCCGATGATACCACCGTGGTAGTAAAAGCTGATACGTACTCACAGCTTAAAAAAAGAGTAAGTAATACGTGCGACCAACTTCATGAGTGGTTCTCGGCAAACGGCCTGATCCTTAATGTTACGAAGTCGAATGTGTTGTTGTTTGCAGCAGGAAACACAAAAAATATCCCGCTAATACAAAGTCCAATACCGCGCTGTGACTCGTGCAAGTTTCTCGGGTTTACCATTGACACCACGCTTAAATGGAAGGAGCATGTAAACAACCTGTGCGAAAGGCTGAGCAGCGCTGTATTTGCGCTGCGTAAACTTAAGCCAGTTGTTTCCAGTGATGCATTACTCCAAATTTATTACTCATATTTTTTTTCTCTGATGTCATATGGTATTATATTATGGGGAAACTCAACAGACTCGGACCGAGTATTTAAATTACAGAAACGAGCCTTACGTATACTGGCAGGTATAACTCCGAGGCACTCATGTAAACAGCTTTTTAAACAATATAATATGATGACCCATTATTCACTTTATGTATATGAAGTAATAATGTTCACACGTAGAAATATAAACTTATTTAAAAAAGTGAATATCCCCGGCAGAATCACCCGTCAGACGGGGCGATTACAGGTCGTGCCGCGGCGTCTCGCGCTCCTCGACAAGTCACCGCGCGTAATAGGCCCCGCTTTGTACGGAAGACTACCCGCCAGTCTCAGAAATGAATCATCAGATGATGGTTTTGGACACCGACTGAAAGACTTTTTACTGTCAATGTCGCTGTACTCAGTAAAGGAATTCACAGACCAAAAACAATATTAGACAATTCTATTTTGATGCTATTTAAAATTAATATTATTATTATTTTGAATTTTTTTTTTCTGACTTTATCATACTCGTAATCTAGGATGTCCTAGAGATAAATTATTTATTGTGTTGTTATTATGCCTGTAATTTCTGATTTAAGTATATTTTTTGTACATTTATTTGACATGGAATTGATAAGTTTTGACATAAGTACGTATATTTTATTTTTGTTTTTCTAGTTTAGACATTATATTATATTTTTTGACATTATTACATATGATCAATATTGTTTTAAATTTGTAACTAAGTAATTATATATTAATTAATTATTATTGCTTGAAATTATTGTAAAAAAATTGTTGTATTTACCTGACGAGCTTTCTGTGAATTCATTATATTTATGTACAAAGAGAATTTGTAAAATATTATGTCAATTTTCAATCAGCAATAAATGAATCTAATCTAATCTAATCTATGAATAAATAAGAAGAACATAGGTCTGGACCAAATCAAGGAATGTAAAATGTCGTTTCGTATTAGGATGTCAAGAAAAGGCCCAAGAAAAACATGTAGATTGCTCCATCGACAACAGCCTAGCTCTTAAATATATGTTAATGAGTGACAAACTCAAAGGTCAAAATAATGTATGCCATACGATTAAATACTGGCACTCTTTGGGGGAGGCCTATGTCCACCAGTGGACGTCTTTCGGCTGATATGATGATGATGATGATACGATTAAATAATAAATGAGTGTTTTAAACTTTTTTGGAAGCTACGGTAGCCTAGGTTCAGGCATGCGGCTGCCAACCTTATTGGGATTAGACCGGTTTCCTCACGATGTTTTCCTTCACCGAAAAGCTAACGGTAAATATTTCATACATACCTAAATTCCACCTTGTGGGGGGCCTACCCAGGCCGCGCCTTCCGGTACGTGGTCGCCACTCGAGAACCTTTCCGCCCCAGCGGCCATCGGTTCTACGTGCAATGTGCCCCGCCCACTGCCACATGGGTAGGCCCCCCACAAGGTGGACTGATGACCTGGTAAAGGTCGCGGGAGTCCGCTGGATGCGGGTGGCGCAGGACCGGTCATTTTGGCACTTTTTTGGGGAGGCCTATGTCCAGCAGTGGACGTCTTTCGGCTGATATGATGATACCTAAGTTCCGAAAAACTCATTGGTACGTGCTGGGATTCGAACCCACTACCGCCGCTTGACACATGCCTGAACCACTTAGGCTACCAAAGCAACCTCTTAATAATATTAACGCTCTATTTTGTGTCTACAAGCAGCCATCTTGAAAACAAATATCACGTCAAGAATACCGTCATACATGTATATTGAGGTTAAGACGCTTTGAGTCCCAATTTGAAGTTTGCCGAGCAGAGCTGGAAACGTTAGTTAGCGGAACTTAACGTTTGCCTAATTAAAACTGTTCCCTCATCACTCACGCTAAGTTTAGTTTAAGCATTGCAAGCAGGAACATCTTTGGGCATACATACCTAATTATCTCTTAACGTATGTGCTCGCGACGGAAGAATCGCCATCTTTATTATATTCATGCATAAGTTCACGCCCGCTTTTCCAAAAGGGGTTTTCAAAGGTTATTTTTAAATATAAGCGTCACAGGCTACGCATCGCACGCAACAAATTTAAGAATCATCTAATTTCCTAAAAAAAAAATTTAGTCAATCAAATATATAGCCGGTTAAAGTTCCGCGTTACGTCACATTATGGTACACTTTTTAGCACAATGTGACGTCACGCACGCGGAACTTTAATGGGACACATCTTCATAATTTTTTGTTTGTTTGTCAAAATAAAAAATACGTGTACAATATTTTTTTCACGCCACTGCTCGGAAATATGGCCAAAGATGGATTGAAATGAGAGTCGAAAGTAATTCTTAGTAGTACAATTCAAAAACAGTTAAACAATGTAGATTTGCAAAGTAAAATGTAGTGTTTAGCGGCCTTTTTTTACTTTCTACTCTGCTATTGGTCGATTATTTTTGAGTGGTTGTTCATTGTAATAGTGGTTGTTCAGTTTGAACAGCTGTTCGACCAATCACAGGGCTTCGAGCGGGAGGAGCGGCGCCGCCGCGCCGGCGAGCGGTGCCGCGCTTCTTTTGTTTCTTGATTAGTATTATGGTCTTCAATTAGGAACTTTATTTTGATTTAAAATTATGATTATTTGCAATTTCCTCGCAGTAGACGTGAAAAGCACTATGTTAAGCCTCGGCCGAAAGTGCAATAGCTGGACTCGTACTTTCGAACTAACTCGTCCATCTATTGCTTACTTTCTAGCCTCTACAACAATGTACTATAGATTATCTAACTGATGGACTAAATAGAATCATATTGTTTTAGCCAGTAAAATACTCAATTCTTTGTATAGATTCATTCATACAATACTGTCCACTGATTCGCATCGCACGGATCGCACGCATCGGCTTTCCGATGCCGATCAGTGGACGGCACCAGCGGCGCTGCCACGAACTAGAGACGGAGATATACGAAGTTCGTGGTAGCGCCGCAGGTTGTATGTTGTCTTAATAAATGTTGTTTCATGATATTAAGAAGTCGTCGATTTAGCATGAGACATGCAAAAATATTGAAAGAACTTTGCGTCGTCGTTTTGAGAATCAGTAAATCTATATGAATGATATTTTCCAAAATGGCGATCTCTTCTTAAGTACGTAACGCATTGTACACACGTTAGGTAGATCTAAATGTCAAATTTTATATGTAAAAATGACAGTTGGATTGTCCTAACGCGCGTTCGGAACGTTACGTGATTACCCCTCTGGGGTCGGAACAGGTTGTTTCAAAAATCCCCGAAGTAGAATATTAGAATATTATAAATTATTTTAGGCTCTTAATTTAGGACTCTATCATGTATTTAGGTAAGATTTTCGTATTAGATTGCCCAATCAAAAATGATATCATAAACCAAAGAACGAAATAGAACGTATTAATACCGGTATTTTTGTGAAGTGAAAATACCGGTATCCAATCCCTGGTCGCAACGCGTGCTAACGTACGACAAGCACGTAACGACCCTAAATAGACGAAAGGGCACGCGCTATACGGTAGAGCGGGAAGCCGTGGTTTTTGTTTTCTAGCTACTAAACATTCGTTTTGTTAGACAGTGGATCCTCTGTACGTAAGTACTATACTGTTTTGTTGTTTAAATACTGTTTAATCCGGGTCTGACACGATATTTATTTACCTTTATTTCTGACGTTTCGACACGGTTAAATAAATATCGCGTTAGACCCGGATTTAAACAGTATTTAAATATGTGTACAAAGCGCGAGAGTTTAAAGTGTTATGTTTTGTTGTTTCATCATACTCCCAAGTGAATACAACTACAGCTGGATCGCGGACTTTGATTTCTAAATTCTAAATACTGAACTATTTCCAATGTTAGCTGAAAGAGTAAATATTTTCCCACCGAATCGTCATTCCCATTTTAAAACTGATAAAAGAGGTCAATGCATCAGTAAATATTGACGAAAGGAGTTATGCGTTAACAAGTGGGGTCAATATTTACTCAGTTTTTGAAAAAGATCCTAAATTATAAGGAAATGACAGTGACTTACCTCTGTTTACACATTGAGCCTAAAAACCTTTTGTTAAAACTAAAGAGTCTTATATCACTATCGGGTCCTCAGTGTGATACGACGTTTAGAAATTATTGGTCATACTGTTTGGTTTTATCTAAAAGGTCTTATCTCAGTGTGAGCCTATAGTAAGATAAGACATTTTGGAATATAATGTCCGAGTATTGACTCGCCAATGAGCCCGTGTCCGAGTAATACGATTATACGATCCGATTGTGAAACAGCTTTTAACACGGTTAGAATATTAACGACAGTATATTGTTCGATCGTATATTGGTTTAGTATAATATGTATTCCATGGATAGTTTTCATTCTGAATGTCGCTGAATTATGGGCATAGAAATCCTTATATGTAAGTTAAAATGGTATAGAATAATTTACTTTAAAAACAAAGTTTAAACCGACTTCAAAATTCCACATTTCCTTTCCAATTTACCACATGAACTGCTTTCCGAGACCAAATGCGTTGATTATTACAGAAAAAATCCAAGTCGCTATATGTGGGCTGATAATATTTGAGGAGTTCCGTCGATTCCTCAAGGATCTCAGAATAACACTTCATTCGTTGCTACTTCAACGGAATCATGTCAGAATCTTTGACGTACGTTACATCTTTGAGGAGTTCCACTTCTCCAAAATTACGATTTCCGAAGGTGAATACACGAGTTTTAATAGAATATAAATACCAAAATCACTCCACGCGTACCTATAAAATTTGAGGGTTGCCCTCAATTTCCCTGGGATCCCATCATCAGATCCTAAATTGGTGACACCGGGACCACCACGGGAGCACCACTATATCGAATAAAAAAATAATTTTGGAAATCGGTCCACAATTGACGGAGAAATCGGCGAACATACATAAAAAAAAAATATATATACATACAGTGGAACATATATCCTCCTCCTTTTTTAAAGTCGGTTAAAAATAACGCAAGTCCACCTAATCGTATCAGATCTGTTTTATTTTTCTATTCAGCTGGTATTCACCCTCTTCTGGGTATATGCCTCTTCTTATTATTCCGTTGTCCTCCTGTGCCACTTTTTTTAGGATTCCGGAGCCAAATGGCAAAAAACGGAACCCTTATGGATTCGTCATGTGTGTCTGTCCGTCCTTATGTCACAGCCACTTTTTTCCGTTAAAACTTGGTAAGTAGATGTATTCTGTGAACCGCATTAAGATTTTCACACAAAAAAGGAAAAAAAATACAAATGCATTTTGGTGTCTCCCCATACTTAGAACTGAAACTCAATTATTTTTTTCATCAAACCCATACGTGTGGAGTTATCTATGGATAGGTCTTCAAAAATGATGTTGAAGTTTCTAATACATTTTTTTCTAAACTGAATAGTTTGCTCGAGAGAGCTATGTCTTGCTGTGGGTTAATGCTGAGTGCCCCACTTACTGATCCTGATTAACGTTGAATTAAGCGTTTTCTTTTATTTGTTTTTTTTTAATTGTGTAAATAGTGACGTTAAATAATCGTATTTTTATTCTTCTTTTTCGTAGTTAACATACTGTATATGAAAATTGTGGACGTATGTTTGGTTTATAACGGGTCCAAGTGTCACAGCGACAAGGAGCTGGATGTTAGCTTATTGTGGAACCTTCTGTTTGAGTTTCCGGATTTAGATTAAACAGGAATAGGGCTATTGTTTACACTGAACTATTTTCGGGTCTCACTGCAGACTGTTACCTATCTACACTGAAAGAACTGGATCAAGGTAAATATTCTTAAACCAAGAATTCATTAAGAAGTTATAAATTGTCGAATGAAGCGAAATTATCTTAAAGCATTTTGTTTTCTGTAATCGAGAGAATCGACCTAATTCAGGATAATATCTGTTTCATTTAAGTAAGATAATGGCGGTCTTCGTATTGAACTTTTTGATTCACGCTTTTTTTCTGTGTAGTATCTATTTAAATATCTACTACGAGTATTTAACTTTTTATAGTGTTGCCTTTTAATTTTTTTGTGTTTCGAAGGCATTTCGCCCTCACATTCGTTCATTAAGTTAGTGCCCCCCTTAGCATCGCTTTGCGTCTTGTAGTTTGAGAGACTACTTATAAGAGTCATGAATACCTACACTGGCAAAACTGGTAACAGCATCGTTTTGCCAGTTTGCAATTTCAAAACAATTCAGCCCCATTTTTCCTAAATTCCTACAGATCTTGAAGGAAAAGTAAGCCATATTAAATTCGCTTCAGCTTGCTCAAATGTGCACGTCAACCGTTAATAAATCGACGTCTGACTGAAATACTGAAAAAAACGACGCCTCAACATCACGCATCATACAAACAAAAAATACATTTTCCACTGAATAAATCAATCAACACAGAAAGTCATTAATCCCCAATTTTAACAAAAAACTGCCAGCCCTTTGTTCAGTGGCACCCCTAATCCAAAAAAGACAGCGTGCATTGACAACTCCATGGTCTGTATAAATCAACGCTAGATTGGCGTTAACGCGGGCTTCCGCCCACAGACAATCAATTTTCCGTGCCGGCCATAACTTATAGAGTTGAGAGCGATTGGTGGACTTTTGGCTTTAGAACGGTCTAGCCGGATGAATTATCGGGTATAGAAACTACGAACACATTTATTGTATAATGAAAGAGCACAGGCGTTAAAAGAAAATATTTTCGGCAACCGCTACTCACTTGCTTGTGACATCCACACAGTTGCCAATTTCGCGCACCCCTAAACTAATTGTGTTGTGGCAACTGTGGTTGCCAAGCGAAGTATGAGCGGCTTTGGAAAAAAAAACCGAAATCAAGTGAGCGAGCGGTTAGCTAGGTGTTTTCCAAAGTTCAACTCATACTTAGACCAGTCCACTTTGTCGCTCAACCCGGCTATCGCACATCTACGAAGTGCAATTCATACTTAGACCAGTCCACTTTGTCGCTCAACCCGGCTATCGCACATCTACGAAGTGCAACTCATACTTAGACCAGTCCACTTTGTCGCTCAACCCGGCTATCGCACATCTACGAAGTGCAATTCATACTTAGACCAGTCCACTTTGTCGCTCAACCCGGCTATCGCACATCTACGAAGTGCAACTCATACTTAGACCAGTCCACTTTGTCGCTCAACCCGGCTATCGCACATCTACGAAGTGCAATTCATACTTAGACCAGTCCACTTTGTCGCTCAACCCGGCTATCGCACATCTACGAAGTGCAATTCATACTTAGACCAGTCCACTTTGTCGCTCAACCCGGCTATCGCACATCTACGAAGTGCAACTCATACTTAGACCAGTCCACTTTGTCGCTCAACCCGGCTATCGCACATCTACGAAGTGCAATTCATACTTAGGCCAGTCCACTTTGTCGCTCAACCCGGCTATCGCACATCTACGAAGTGCAACTCATACTTAGACCAGTCCACTTTGTCGCTCAA
Organism: Epinotia brunnichana; assembly: GCA_963854355.1. Lineage (NCBI taxonomy): Eukaryota > Metazoa > Arthropoda > Insecta > Lepidoptera > Tortricidae > Epinotia > Epinotia brunnichana. Next base: position 2,358,044 of record OY977953.1, on the reverse strand, counting down.
CCCGGCTATCACACATCTACGAAGTGCAATTCATACTTAGACCAGTCCACTTTGTCGCTCAACCCGGCTATCGCACATCTACGAAGTGCAACTCATATTTAGACCAGTCCACTTTGTCGCTCAACCCGGCTATCGCACATCTACGAAGTGCAACTCATACTTAGACCAGTCCACTTTGTCGCTCAACCCGGCTATCGCACATCTACGAAGTGCAATTCATACTTAGACCAGTCCACTTTGTCGCTCAACCCGGCTATCGCACATCTACGAAGTGCAACTCATACTTAGACCAGTCCACTTTGTCGCTCAACCCGGCTATCGCACATCTACGAAGTGCAATTCATACTTAGACCAGTCCACTTTGTCGCTCAACCCAATTCATCTCCTCGATTGCACTTCTCGAACCTTACGATTCCGGAACGATGAAACTTGTCAACTTGTTCATGTCTGAGAATCGTATTTCGACCTCATTCGGTCACCATTTCAAAAATCTAATCTAATCTGTTTTCTAATCGTTCTCGCAAACCACCATGGCAGAAAGCTCTCGCAACGCAGCAAACTGGCGAAAATGGAACGACGTTGCCAGGAAAGCAGTTCAAGCCGAAACGACCAACGAAAATTAACCATATACGTGTTCCCTCAACCTCGTATGCCGTCGGAGTCGGAACAACCACGGCTGTCAAGAGAGTACGACTGAGGAGAGAGAGTCACTATTTGGAATTAATAAAATTGTAACAATCATTACTATTTATATTGTCCTCTTCACGCTTAAACCGCTTGAGTCCCGGGGAAGGACATAGGATATTTTTTATCTCGAAAATCACCCCGTAACGGGGGAAATGGGGGGTGAAAGTTTGTTTGAAGCTACGATATAAAGAGTTCTAAGCGGACTGAGTCGCGGGCAGAAGCTAGTTCATTATAAATACGTAAGGTTATTACGTAACGTTGAACGGTTAGTACAAAATGTACTAATAAATAAATAACTCAAACGTGACGAACCTAATTAGATTTGAGTTTTTGCACAGTTATCATTATCAACTATTCGTCAAGATTTGAGCCCTAACACTACGGGCTTGTCTTGTGTAGTTCAGGAGGTGGTATGGCCACCTTCTGTCTTCATCATCAGATCAACTCGGCGGTGCCATGTTGCATTGTCACCAAATTACATACTCACGTATGTATTTTTGCAGCTCAATCGAATACCGGCAGGTGGCTGATAAATGGTTAGCGGAATGGTGTCATGATTCGTATTAAAATAAAATTAACACAACGTAGCCTAACAATGTACTTATATCTATTCTGTCCACCTAAATTCCATAGAACCACTTGTGTTCTAAGAAGGTACTTTATTATGTCTACATTCGTGTCAACGACCGCTTCTCGTAATTCACGTTGCCTGATAAAAAACCTCTAGCAAAATGAGACCTCTACTTCCGAAATCTTACTTCAAACTTTCTCTTGTTATTTGAATGTGAACTCTATTTACTACTGTTCAAGGTTGCTTGTACAGCTACGCGTTGTGAAAAGATATGAGTTTTGGAAAGTTAATGTCGAAATTTGCTCAATAAAACAGTTGAGGTCTTTGTTCTTTGAGGCGGCGGTTACGTAGATGAGAGGAACGATAACAAAGCTTGTAAAATTTATTGCATAAGCTATCTTATTGTATAGGTTCTAGTGGCCATTTTGGATTGGCTAGGTATGTGGTTTTATTAATTTTTTGGCGCAATCTAGTCTCTATGCCTTAAATATAGTTATATTCAAGGTAACTAGAATATAAATTGGTGGAAATCGGAAATTCGAACTACACTATAACACTTTTTTTCAAATCAGCTTCGAAAACTTATATTTGTTACGAGTAAAAATATGCCATTGGCGAACATTTAGACTTATTGCTCAGCCATCTTGACATCTGGTCGTTGGATCAATTAGATTAAAAGTTTCTGACACTTAAAAGTTCTAAACTTAGCTAATAATCTTAAAAATTTAAGATTGGGTTATTATAAGTTGTGTATGAAAAATTATTTTGTGTTCTATTGAAATATTTAATCAGTTCAATTTTTTTTTTTATTATTATTGACGGAAGATCAGCGCTGCGGACCTTACAGCAGTCACGATGAGTCAGCGCCTATTTTACACCACAACAGATAACCCTGGACTAAGTCTTACTTTTCAAAATGCCTTAAGGTTATAAAATTCTTCGATGTTGAATGTTTGCATTACTATACTAAATAATCTTATAATAATACTAATACGCTGTCAACACAGCAAACCTCCAAATGTACTACCTACCTATACTTATAATTTGGCGACGAGCATGTGAGATATATACATTTGGAATTGTGTGCTACGGTGACCGCTGACCATCGGGCCGTTCGCTTATTTGCCACAATCTATACTTAATTATTATATAGAGAAAGATTATAGCTTTGTATGTTTGTATGTAATGGGTAATCTCTGGAACCACTGAACCGCTTTTAAAAATTATTTCACCTGTGTGTAGATTGGATTTTCCAGGTCTTATCTTATCTTATCTTATCTAGATGAGGGCCCTTTCGGATGCACTTCGACCCAGTGGGATCTTTTGTGCATTTATCCTCTCCTTTATACCTGCTCCCAAGCTATCTCCATCATTTCCACAAAACGGATGATGCAGTTCACCGGGAGCACCTTGAATTCCTTTTGGCAGCGGATAGCCAAAGCCAAAGTAGTTCATTCTTTGTCTGGCAAGGGCATGACATTAACACAATAAGTGTTCCATAGTCTCATCCTCCTCGCCACACATTCTACAGTCTAAACTATCCGCTAGTCCCATCTTGGCCAAGAGATTCTTGACCCCAAAGTGACCTGTGAACATTCCAGATATAATTCTGAGTTGCTTCCTACTGGATTTCCAGAGTTTTCTGGTCCAGCCCGAGTCCACTCCTTCTATGAAGAGCTTAGAGTACCTTAAGCCAGACTTTCCGGGTGGTCATAGGCTATATTGTACCCCGCGGGTTTACCTGCATTCTTTGCTATACGCGTCCGAAACCGCGCGGGTAGTTGTAGTATAATAATTGACTTTCAAAACAAAGTTTTAACCGACTTCAAATCAGTAGCCAAATAGCTTCAAGTTTGCCTATAAAATTTGACGAGTTTCCTCGATTTCTCCAGGATCCCATCATCAGAACTGGATTTTGGTGACAACTGGACCAATCTGGAAGTATATGCTTTCAAACAAAGAAATCATTTTTCAAATCGGTTCATAAATTACGGAGTCGCGTAACATACACGCATAAAAAAAAAACATACAGACGAATTGAGAACCTCCTCCTTTTTTAAAGTCGGTTAAAAAGCTTAGAATACTACCAAGACCGAAGCCTTAGATTCGCATGGCGGGACTTTTTAGACAATTACGATTAAGCCCGCTCATAAAAACTTCTTTGGTACTTATCTTTTTGCGTTCCATACAATAAACCGCGAAATTGAGTGTTGCCAACCTCGGGAGTTAGGAGTTCTTATTGTTTCTTTTTTATACAATAAAAACATCAACAACTTAATCAAAGTTTCGTCTATACGAAAATGAGTTCGCAGTTTCAGAGTAAGGCACTTGTCCCACCGCCAGCGAGTAGCGAGTACTCTCATAGTAAAACTCCGAGAGTACTCGCTACTCGCCGGCGGTGGGACAAGTGCCTAAGTAGGTAAGTTTGTTCTTTTTTAGGGTTCCGTACTCAAAGAGTAAAACGGGACCCTATTACTAAGACTTCGCTGTCCGTCCGTCCGTCCGTTCGTCCGTCTGTCTGTCTGTCTGTCACCAGGCTGTATCTCAAGAACCGTGATAGCTAGAGAGTTGAAATTTTCACAGATTATGTATTTCTGTTGCCGCTATAACAACAAATACTAAAACCAAAATAAAATATTTTTTTAAGGGGGGCTCCCAAACAACAAACGTGATTTTTTGCCGTTTTTATAGATAATGGTACGGAATCCTTCGTGCGCGAGTCCAACTCGCACTTGGTCGGTATTTTTATTTTTGTTAAGATATAATAAGTATTATAGTTTGACCTAAATATTCATGAAAATAGTGAATTTCAAAATAAAAATATAGAGTATACTAACCAGTAAGCTATGTTTATAGGCGGTGAATCGAAGATTACGACTAGTAACATTTTATATTTCAATACCTATTTTATAACGATTGCATTGTCCATTTTATTTTGATAATTTTCTATAAAAATATAGTCAATACCTCTGTCTAGAAATGCGTCGAAAAACCCGCAGTCCGTATGACAAAAGAAAATATTTCGCGCCAAAAAAGCCTAGTTACAAAATCAGAGTGTACAATTATAATAGCAGCGATAGAACGAAGCTACGAGCTGCGTTCGGAATAGGCCTAGTGGTACAGTCGGATTTAAACGTTTTTGGGCATTTTAATTTTATATGCTGTTTATTTAATCATATGGCATATATTATTTTTGGCCTTTTGAGTTTGTCACTCTTTAGTAACGGACAAACCCAGGGGACACGTGCAGGGTTGTGGTAGGTAGCTCCTGCGGACGCGAGTGACAGTTGTCCCCCCTTTGTCAAGTGAGTGGGCAACTCGACTGTTAGAGGTTCTTAAGCCGCCCGAAGGCCTCTAACACGGCTTAACGACTACTGTCATAGACAGCAACCGGGATCAACTGCTTAGCGTGCCTTCCAAAGCACGGAAGCGCTCATTCATATAGTAACCACTCAAACAGGCGGTCACCCATCCAAAGACTGACCCCTGCCGTCTTTGCTTGACCTGCGTTATCGTTTCCGATACGCAGGCGCCGCCGGGCTATGAACGCTTCATTTAGATGCTGTATCGACACATGACTGTCGTTATATTTCATAGTCATTGATGTTTTTGGTCGAAAGATGATCACAATCCAACGGCGATCAACAAGTTATTCAAACAATTAGGTACGTACTTACTTGGGCTATTTTCAATTTAGTGTTACTTAAGTAGTCATAGATATTTTAAGTTTTATATTATCATTTGCTGCCTGCCATTTGATTGTCTGTAATTATAAAAGTGCTTAAGTGCAAAATATTTTTCAGAATAATGTTTCAGTTTATTACCTTCCCCCTTTAACGAATTCTATAACTCACTTTTCAAAAAATAACCGTTTCAACGCAACCAAATTATTTGTGCAGTAGGTACCAAGTCCTTGCCGCATTGACACAGAGTCCACTATTCCCTGTCCCTGCTACAAACATATATTTGTGCTTGCATTCTATTTATTTTTCCGTTTGGCCAGTAAAATTTAGTTGGTACCAGAATAGTTTCGGCTTGTTCGACGCTCGGACACGCAATTGGCAGAATTTATTGAACGAATTTCAGCGGCACAGGAACATGTTGAATTTATCAAACGGAAAAACTAAGCTGGATTCAGATCGCGTTTTGTAAAGCTTTTTAGTATCTTTCCTAAATTTTATTCTTATAGCAGGAATCTCATAGAGAAGCCATAAGCGTGCCACCGTTAGGGATAGAAAATAAATTTCCTACGAGAAGAGCAATGAAGAGGGCTATTCTCAGGGACCCGCCCGGTATCCCCTTCGAGGGTTTTTGAAGGGGTTTTCCGTAAGGCTTTGCTTACCAAAGCCGTAGCTCCGCAATACCCATTCATTTGGCTTTTTAAGCGCTATAAATACGGGTAAGCGGTTCCCTAAACGAATATCAGATACCCTTTCCAAGCGCTTAAAAATACCCTTTCGAAAGGGTTTTCTATCAACGCTCTTGAACAGGTTTTCTTTTCAACGCTCATGCAATTTTTATCCTTTTGCTAATGACTATAAGAACAATATTGCAAATTAGACGTTAGAGTCCAGAAGTGTCGGCACAGGGGCCAAGGCCAAAGCGGACGCCTTTAACAATGCCGCCGCCTACTTACTAAAAATACTTATCACATTGTAATATTGTTTCCTTTTGTATGGCGAAGAGCCGGAACAAGTTGGTGCGCGTGCGACGCATTGTACTATTATTTAGCCATGTTTATATCGCCATATGATTTTGGGATGTTTGATGGTAATCATTAACTATAATAGATATTTCGACATGCGATACAAATCACGACGGGTTTTTTTGACCTATTTCCCCTTTTTGTCTAAACTATGTTTATATAGAATATGTATGTCCTTTTTTTGATTTCTTTTTATTGTTTAAGTATATATAATTATTTTAAGCATGATAGGAATGAACCAACTTACTTAGTCTTTTAATGATTTTAAAAAGTTTATTTTCTTGATGTTTATGCCTATTTTTTAATGTTTACATTTTTGTAGGGTCTTTTATGTTATTTTTATGATTTTTTATCTTTTTTTCCTTTTTGTATGTTTTACTTTTCTTTTTTTTCTTTTTTTTGTAGTTTTTTGGTTTTTTTATTCTTTTTTTGTTTCTCTTTTGTTTTTTAGTCTTGTTTTTTTATAATTTTTAATTTTATTTTTCCTTTTTGTATGTTTTACTTTTCTTTTTTTTAATGTTATTTCTTTTTTTGAATGGTTATTGTTTTTTCAATGTTTTTAACGTTTTTTTTTGTTTATTTAATGTTTTTTTTGTTTTTCTCGTTTTTTAAATAATTTTTAAATGTTTTTTTTTCTTTTTTTGTATGTTTTACTGTTCTTTTTTTAATGTTATTTCTTTTTTCGAATGTGTTATCGTTTTTTCAATGTTTTTTAACGAGCTGTTTTCTGTTTTTCTCGTTTTTTAATAATATTTCATGTTTTTTTTCCATTTTTTTTTATGTTTTGTTTATTTTTTAATGTTTAAATTTTTGTTTCGTCTTTTTTGTTAGTTTTTAAGTTTTTTCTATTATATTTCCTCTTTAAATGTCTTTTTTCCCCTTTTTGTATGTTTTACTTTTGTTTTTTTTTGTTTTTTTTCTTTTTTTTTTCTTTTTTTAATGTTTTTTAACTTTTTTTTTCTTTTTTTGAATGTTTCAGCTGCTTTTTTTTATTTTTTTTCCTTTTTAAAATGTTTTTTTTTGTGCTTTTGTCGTTTTTTAATGATTTCTAAACATTTTTTCTTCCTTTTTGTTTTTTTTTTGTTTTTTTCTTTTTTCAATGTTTTTGAAAAAAAAATGTTTCTTTCTTTTTTTTTTGGTTTTCATTTCTTTTGATTTAAAGAAAAACCTTTTTTTGATGGAGTATTTTTTTATTGTTTAAAGTTTTGTATAGTCTTTTATGTTATTTTTCTAGTTTTTTTTCTTTTTCCCTTTTTAAATGTTTTTCCCCCCTTTTGTATTTTTTCTTTTTTTAAATGTTTTTTCTCTTATTTTAATGTTTTTAATATTTATTTCCTTTCGTTGTTTTAAATGTTTTTACTGTAACTTTTTTTTTGTGCTCTTTTTTTTTCTTTTTTATTGTTTCTTTTTATTTTTAGATTTTTTTATGTAGAATTTTTCTCGCTTTAGTGAGGTGAAAAGGATTCTATTTTTAAACCTCTCACATTCGCTAGCTCGTGTTTCAATTCCACACTCGCGGTTAAATTATAACTGCACCCTTGTATAACAAATAACTAGGTATTTATTATTTCCTCACATCGTTTGAGAAAAGCACTATATACAAGCCTCGGCCGGAACAGAGATTGCTGGACTCGTTGTATCCGGCCTCGTCTACGACTCGGCCGTCTACCCCAAACTCGTCCATCAACCCCTTACTTCACGGCCTTTGCAGTAATGTACTATTTTGGTACAAGCTTTTATTGCCGACTGTACTTTTCTGCATACCATCATCAACTACTCATTGAGACGACTCTAACGAACCCAAACTCGATGGGGTTGTGTCGTTTTATTGCGGAGTTCCTGTGGCTACCTTCCAGGTCCAGCATCAGATCAGCTCCATGTCATCATAATATTGCATTGTCATGCGATATACATACGCATTCAAAATTTCAGATCAATCGGTTGACAGTTGAATTTCAATTACTAAATTTGACCCAAGAAAGAAAAATAAAACAAACGGGGTGAGCTAAATAAAAGCTTGTAAAAAATACATTTATCTATCTCTCAGGGAACAAGAAAAAACTCTTACAGTTCAGGAGTATTAGGTTTTAAACATAAAATCCTCCATAACTAGCTGAAAATTGGTATACTGACGCTGAATTTGATAATTAAGAACTAGTCTACTCGTAAACTCCCCAGTCCTCCACCGCTTGCGTTCCTAAAATAAAAGAACGATTTTTTTTGTTCTGGAACCTATCGTGTGTGGTATCAAATGGAAGGGCCGATTCTAATAATATATCACATCATAACATTTCAGTAATTTGTTTTTAATTAAAATAATTTTCAAAACATATTAAGTTTGGGCTCCTCCAAATACGATACAATTGTTCTTTTTTTTATTGTAAAATATGCCTCAAATGGTACCTTATATCCTCAATTCCTCATAGCTAACCCCGAGAAAGCAATTTCGAAAATATTTACATTAAGTATAATTTTTATTTTTATTTTGTCGTGAGTTAATAATATCATCCAAACATCCGGAGACCAGAGGGCTGGCAGCTATTTTGGCCAAAGGATTAGCCTAGCAATCCAAAGAGGTAACGCTGCCAGCCTTCTGGGCACTATAGCCAACGACGTCGACCTGGGGGGCATTTACTTTTTATAGTTTTAGTTTATAATATAGGTTTAGTTTAGTTTTATTTCTTTATACATATTATTTTATACCATTTCGTTAATAATATTAATTATCAAATACAGCTAATTATGAGGGATTCTATGTATTTGGTCAATTTCAATCTAACACTCCTGGACTATTAATTATTTTCTAGTCAAAATAACGAGTAGAAGTTATTCAAACAAAACTATATAAAAAATACGGCGTTGGCTTCCATAGAATTGAAGTGAAACTATTAATCTATGCCGCTTTAGGCAAGTCGCAAATACCTACCCAGCAGTGCCAGAACCCCCTTTGAGGGTTTTTGAAGGGGGTTTTTCGTAAGGCTTTGCTTACCAAAGCCGATGCCCCTCAATACCCATTCATTTGGCTTTTAAAGCGCTACCCTTTCCAAGCGCTTAAAAAAAGCCATTCGAAAGGGTATTTTATCATTTAGTGGTAGCCTCGTAAGGGAAACCCCTTCATACGGCTAAGTAAAATGAATGGGCTATTAAACGAACGGCTTACCCGTTCAAAGGCTTTTTTCTGGGAAGGGGTGGACGGGTCCCTGGCTATTCTAGGAGCTTATCTGCGTGATCGCATCAGAAATGAGGCTATACGCAACAGAATTAAGGTAAGTAACCGATATAGCCCTCTGAATCGCTAACTTAAGTGACAGTGGGCGGGGCACATTGCACGTAGAACCGATGGCCGTTGAGGCGGAAAGGTTCTCGGTTGGCGACCACGTACCGGAAGATGCAGCGTGAAGGGTAGACCACTCACAAGGTGGACTGATGATCTGGTAAAGGCCTCGGGAATCCGATGGATGCGGGTGGCTCAGGACCGATCACTTTGGCACGCTTTGGGGAGGCCTATGTCCAGCAGTGGACGTCTTCCGGCTGATAAGATGAATAGAGTACTAGTTTTAAAATTGCTGATGGTTTGCTATGTAGAGTCCGTCCAAGCTAATTCTGCATAAAAAATATTTGACAGTTAATGAGTCGTATTTACAATTTTTTTGTTGCAGAGTTAACGTGGTCACACTTTAGAAGGCGAGGCGTACCTGCATTAGTCTTAAAATCCAGTAGCCCTAGTATAAGTGTTATCGATACAATACGTTTTCGAACGCGTTAGCGTTTAGTTTCAATTTGTATGACAACGCGTAGTTTATAATAGTTACCACCAGAGGAGCTGTTCGCGTTGCCAATTGCCATACAAATTGAAACTTCCACAAACCGGATGATGCAGTTCACCGGGAGCACCTTGAGTTCCTTTGGTTGAGGGTAACCGTTACCAAAATACTTCATTTTTTGTCTGGCAAGGGCTTGACATTCACAAAATAAGTGTTCCATAGTCTCATCCTCCTCGCCACACATTCTACAGTCTAAACTATCCGATTGATCTTGGCCAAGAGATCCTTGACCCCGAAGTGACCTGTGAACACCCCAGATATAATTATGTGTTGATGCTTCCTACTGGATTTCCAGAGTTTTCTGGTCCAGCCCGAGTTCACTCCTTCTATGAAGAGCTTAGAGTGCCTTAAGCCAGCCTCTGCCTTTGCCTCAGCCACAAGGCCCATAAGAATACGAAGAGGACGAAGGAGAAGAGACGTTAATTGGTTTTAGTGGCAGTATAATAAGTCTCACAACGCTGTCTCGGCGGCTGAAATCTAGACACGTTGGCAAGCTTTGTGTCAGCCTGTATGTCCATCATCCGTGATCGCAACTTACCTAATCCAAGTCTCATTAATAATGTTCTAAAATAATATTTCTTGGAATATGTAAATCTACATCGGTCTAATCTAATTTTAATTATAGGGATTCGTGCGTGCGTTTGGAAGTTTGTAACTTTGAAGTACCTACTTAACTAGATCCTCAGTAAAAATGGCGAATACTCGTATATCTTTAAAATTAGTGTACGCATATCCGTATAATATTGTTCCTGGAGTGTCAATAAGCCACATTGTCCATTCAATATGATCCTAATCTGATTTGCCGCCATCTTGCATAAACCTGTCCACAAATCCCACATTTTCCCATTCGGCAGCTAGCGGACACATTAACAAGTCACAACACCGATTCTGTTGACGAGCCGAATCAAAACAACCGAGTGCATGAATTAATTACTGTACTTAAGTGTCTCCCACGGGGGCTTTGATCTGACGGGACGGCGGTGTGCGGGATGTCGCCAAAATAGTTGAGTGACAACTACAGACCGTGAGCATTTAGGATTCGGTGATAATGATGATGATGATGATGATCCGTAGATTAAAATGATGCATCTCCTCAACAGTATACGCCAATAGTAATGTAGCCAAATGAGTAATAATACTAAAGAATTCGGAACTAGGCTAGGTCGAGTTTTTCCAACTAGTTGAATGATTATTGAAAGCGGTAGAATAGGGGTGTAGACACTAATTAAAATAATCAATAATGTTGTATTTTCTCGAAATAGGATTAAAAATGTAGTCAAATGGAGAAAAAAGCAACGCAAGAGGTCAAATAATCACAAAGTTATAAGCGTCCAAAGTTGTAGAGGGGGTATGTTCTGTCCCATTTCCGCAAAACGCACCTTCATATGATACGATTGTCATTTACTATGACGCTAGACGATCGTGACGTCACGGTCCCGGAGCGTCTTCTCTCTCTAACAAGCAACATTAAAACGGTTGTACCTTCGTAATTTTTTGAGATATTTTAATGGGATTTTCGTCATTAGGCATATTTTTTTACCTTCTTTATTTTGAAGTAATAATAAATTTTGAGTCTACACCTATTGCCTGTTGTTCTATCATCAATTTTTATCTAAATTCTATTAACATCTTTCCTTTTGTTGTGGTGCAATGTAAAACCATTTTTTATTGATTTAATTAATTATTTGTTTTCTAGATATACAGCCGTGGAATGAAAGGTTTGTAACTTTTGGGCGTTAAACGGCATTCGAAAAATGGTGAACGTTTGAATTCCGCGACTCTATTTACTAGATTTGAGGCATAAGTCGATGCGATTTTCAAATGACACTGAACTGAGTTGACTAATTATTTTATATACGCATCTCAATCGGTAACACACCAGCCAGATTTTAACAAAATCTATAGCGCGTGATATTAAACATATCGACGCACGGCGAAGTACCATGAACTCTTAACTAACATTTTGACGATTTGGAAAAACTGTACTATTAACCGTAATATTTGGTTGTAAACTGTAAAATTAGGTTTTCGTATAGGAGTTCATGGTACTTCGCCGTCGATATCTTGGTTCCATATGGCATGTGTCGTCCAATCGGCCAGTCTCAAAGCAATTGAGTTTAATGGAGCCTGCTCAAGTGTACAGCGACTGTTTGTTCCGGTCTACAGTAGACAAGCCTTACGCACACTACGCATTAAGCACACAAGTTACTGTACTGTGTGCTACTTGTATTGTGTATTTATTTATTTATTTAAACTTTATTGCACAAATACAAAGAACAAGGGGCGGACTTAATGCCTTAATGTAGTGACTATAATATTGTATACGCACACACGTCACTGTTCTTTGAAATGTAGGTTGAACTAAATTGGAATTGGCGTTGTGACAAGGTAAAAAAAAACATTTATCTTCGACGGTAGTTTATTCGTTTTGACCTAAGGGTCCTATAGTAATATATAATTATATACCTACCACAATTTCTACAAAACATATGCCATTGTTACTGGGAAATTAAGAATATGGTAAACGTTACAACATTTACGTCATACCTGGCCATAAAGTAGGAATTACCGCACGCTATGCGTGCGGAAAACCCCACTTCCTGGCCAGATAGAGACGTAAAATGTTGTACTCACCACGGGCGGTAATAAAGAAAGCCTCAGAGCGCATATTTATCGCCCTTGCCTTCGGCTCGGGCGTCAAATACCTGCGATCTGAGACATTCTTTGTTTAACCGCCCTAGGTAAGTAATGTACTATTATGAGGGCAGTAGATTTCTTATTTTAGAACATTTACAATAAATCTCAATCAAAATCGTTATATATTTATAATATTTTTCTAAAAACTAGGTACTCAAAACCCATAAGTACTTCATATTTTTTTATTCCTGTACCATTTACTCCACGTATCCCATAATAGAATTGACTATAAAAGCCCCAAATCCAAAAATAACAAATGTTGTCACTGATCTCTAACAAAACAAATTAATATTTTATAACACCAAACAAGCCCCGCTACATTAGTCAAAGCAATTCCATTTATCAAACAAAAAATACCTTTATACCAATATCCATACGTCACATTTTCCTTTACCACAAAGCAAGTACACTCAGTAACAATAAATATCGCTTGTAAGCTACAATTATCTTCTAATATATCATAAAGCCATATTTTTAACCGTGTGCCAGGCCCTAATATTTCTATCCTTGCTATTAATATAATATTTTTACGGAACGACATATTTTTATTGGGCTATCTCTCATCCCCGTAGAATACACATGCAGACAAGATAAGGGTACACTTGGGTTTATTGTGTAGTAAATCTGGTAAGGAGGCGTAAATGTTATTATTATGTAATAATTAATCGTTTATATAAATAATGCGAGGTTTATTTATAGAATTACTAGGTGTGTAAAGTTTTTTTAAATTATTATTATGAAATAAGTTTAGAACAGAGAGGAAAAAAAGGACGCTTTTGCTCAGTGGTGGGATATTTAAGGCTCTTAATAATAAATAAAGTATATAACAAATAAGTACTACATCTGACTTTACGAATAAATTGTTGTATGCTTTGGGTCACTTAAGTAGACTTGAAGGACGTTGATGTTTACTGTTACTTATTATTGTTTAAGCTAGATACTTGTTAAACTAACTTCATTCAGCATATGTATACATAAATAAATAAATAATAAAAAAAAAGTTATTCGTTAACAGAATGAAAGATTATCTCTTATACCTACAGGTTGGCATTTCTTTTTAAGTATACAGGATACTTGTAGTAAGAGGCACCGCTCTTCCGAAGGATGTATTACTTACAGAGTGCTTACAGAGTGTTCGTATTGGTATAAAAGTTAAGAAAGAAAAAGTTAATTGCATTACAATACAATTACAAAGCGTTTAATAATCATAGAACAAGCCTAGAACTGTACTACATTTGTGTATTAATCTCTAATTTAAGTTTTCGTACATTAAGCACAATACAATAAACGCCCTAAATGTTTTAAGAAAGAAAAAAAAAGTTTATTGTCACACAATCATACAAAAAAAAACAAGGTAGGTATAAGAGCGGTACAGGTATCCTGTATACTTACAAAGAGGTATCAGCAAAGATACTTACTAAATATGAATAACTTTAAATTATTGAATAAATAATTTTCATAAAGATAAAATAAAACAGTATTTTTAGTGTAACAGAAGGAACGAACTCCGCGTGTGCTGTGACAGTCATTGCGGCTGGCTGCACAGCGCTGAGTTTCAATTTCAATTCGTCCCCTTTTCACTGATATCACATTGTTGTTTGACACCTTAATGCCTCAGTTGACACCTATTGTTCACCTCTACACATCATTATGAAGGACGATTGAAACAACACTTTCAATTGATTTGTACTACAATCTGGGAAAATATTATTTTTGTTATTTTCAAAAAAATAAGGAACTCTAACTGAAACGTAACATCTAATTGGATCTCTCTTGGATGATGAGTGAATTAATCCAATTAGATGTTACGTTCTTTGTAAGTATACAGGATACCTGTACCGCTCTTATACCTACCTTGTTTTTTTTTGTATGATTGTGTGACAATAAACTTTTTTTTTCTTTCTTAAAACATTTAGGGCGTTTATTGTATTGTGCTTAATGTACGAAAACTTAAATTAGAGATTAATACACAAATGTAGTACAGTTCTAGGCTTGTTCTATGATTATTAAACGCTTTGTAATTGTATTGTAATGCAATTAACTTTTTCTTTCTTAACTTTTATACCAATACGAACACTCTGTAAGCACTCTGTAAGTAATACATCCTTCGGAAGAGCGGTGCCTCTTACTACAAGTATCCTGTATACTTAAAAAGAAATGCCAACCTGTAGGTATAAGAGATAATCTTTCATTCTGTTAACGAATAACTTTTTTTTTATTATTTATTTATTTATGTATACATATGCTGAATGAAGTTAGTTTAACAAGTATCTAGCTTAAACAATAATAAGTAACAGTAAACATCAACGTCCTTCAAGTCTACTTAAGTGACCCAAAGCATACAACAATTTATTCGTAAAGTCAGATGTAGTACTTATTTGTTATATACTTTATTGGAACAGCGAACAGCTCCTCTGCGGTAACTATTAGGAATTACGCTCGCCAGAGCTACCGTGAACGCGCTGTGTACATGTAGAGTGCGTTTATATACCTATAGTTCTATACAGAACATATTCTCGTCAATAAATGAGTCGCAAGCGTCTATGGACTACGGTATCTGCCAGGCAAACCATATGCTTGTTTATAACTAGTGTTAACAGTTTGTGTTGCATAAAGAACATATTTAATTCTAAAACGGTTTATGTGGTTACAAATTCGTATTACCATTTTATTGCACTGCTCTGTACTTAACACGCCCTAAACCCAAAGGGCCAATTAGTAAAAAAACCCCATAATTAACAACGCGTGTGAGCTCATAATCGTTCAAACGATACTCCGATTGATGAAGACCTTTTTAGGGTTCCGTAGCCAAATGGCAAAAAACGGAACCCTTATAGATTCGTCATGTCCGTCTGTCTGTCCGTCCGTATGTCACAGCCACTTTTTTCCGAAACTATAAGAGCTATATGTATAGGATATGTATATAGTAGTCTATGGATAGGTCTTCAAAAATGATATTGAGGTTTCTAATATCATTTTTTTCTAAACTAAATAGTTTGCGCGAGAGACACTTCAAAAGTGTTAAAATGTGTGCCCCCCCCCCCTGTAACTTCTAAAATAAGAGAATGATAAAACTAAAAAAAATATATGATGTACAATACCATGTAAACTTCCACCGAAAATTGGTTTGAACGAGATCTAGTAAGTAGTTTTTTTTTTAATACGTCATAAATCGTAAACCGCAATTTATTTCCCGGAACCCTTAATGTGCGAGTCCGACTCGCACTTGGCCGCTTTTTTTAACATTGGGATAAAGCATTTTCGCATCCATCGACGAAAACCTATTCCAATCAACCACCAGTCTTTTCAATCAAAGATTATTTAAGTTATATGTCTTCGTTAAGTGTGCCGACGTCGCTGTTAAAATTCTGATCTGAAGAATTACCTAACTACCAAGTGCTTTTATATTTTTCAGATATCATCTATTACGTTGGGGGGCAAATTCCCATTGATCTGATAACAAAATATAATACGAATTGATATCAGCATCATGATGAGAAATGACAACACGACAGTTATAAGGGGAATCCAATAAAGACGAAGCTATAATGATAATTATATTTTTACTAGCTTTTGCCCGTGACTCCGTCCGCTTGGAACTCATTTATTACCATACAAACTTTCGCCCCCCATTTGACCACCTTAGGGGATGATTTCTGGGATAAAAACTATACTATGTCCTTGCCCGGGATTCAAACTATCTCCATTTAAAATTTCATCTTAATAGGTTCAGCGGTTTAGTGTGAAGAGGTAACAAACAGACCGACGGGCAGACAGACACATTTTCGCATTTATAATACTAAGTATCGATTACAGAAAAAAACACATATTTTGGGCTACGGCGATGATGTATAGCTACAGAATGTGTCAAAGAAAACTGGAGGGTGACAGTGTTTTTTTAGTACAAAAAAAAAACAATAATCCCTAGCTTGTACTTGTCCCGTTTCGTGTACTGAATTGAGATGGCGCTCAATGTAAATCTCAAAAGGCGACTTCCGATACCGTTCAATGTTACCCAGTATCTTGTAAGCAAGGGAAACAGAACGGAACTTTTGGCATCCACCCAAATGAATACAGCAGTAACTGTGAACAGAATGGGAAAAATAATTAGTTGATGCCATTTTAACGAGGAGCGACGACACAGCGGCCGAGGGCTGACGGTTTTATGGCTGTTTTCAACTTGACAAGTTACTGAGACCTTTAGGATTCCGTGTCTTGAAACAGCAAACTGAAAATAAATTATCAATTATAAATTATCAATACTAACACTAGATTAAGTAATTTGTATGTTTACTAACACTCTGTGAGGTACTTTGTATGTCCAAAATAAAGAAATTGAATTGAATTAAATTATAAATAACGCGCTAGCGTTTAAAAGCTACACATTCATAATGATAAGTATGAAATGTCACTACGGGTGACATAATATATGTAGGTCCAGAACCCTTTGTGGGACTCTCGCAGGCAACCACTATATCGGCCTTTAAAGCCTACGCCAAAACCAAACACCAACACGAGTGGAGGAATGAGGGTGGCTTAAGGCACTCTAAGCTCTTCATAGAAGTGGACTCGGGTTGGACCAGAAAACTCTGGAAATCCAGTAGGAAGCAACTCAGAATTATATCTGGGGTGTTCACAGGTCACTTAGGGGTCACTGTACAATGTGTGGCGAGGAGGATAAGAATATGTAACACTTATTGTGTGAATGTCATTCCCCTTGCCAGACAAAGAATGAATTACTTTGGTAACGGCTGTACGCAACCAAAGGAATTCAAGGTGCTCCCGGTGAACTGCATCATCCGTTTTGCGGAAATGATGGAGCGAGCTTGGGAGTAGGCAGGGCAAATGCCCTAAAAATCCCACTGGGTCGAAGTGTATACGAAAGGGCCCTCATCTAAATAAGATAAGATAAGATACGACACTTAATACGTGAGTTTAATGGTATAGGTAATTATTAAAATAAAATTTAAAAAAAAATGACATGTAAAACTATGTTTTATCAAGGAATAGGTAAATGAAATTTAATTTATTTATTCATTGCAATATAAACAGCTCACCAAACAGGTTAACCAGTGGTTTGTCAGGATCGTAGCAAATGGAGATCCGTGATCTCTGCCTACCCCTCTGGGAAAGAGGCGTGATTATATGTATGTATGTATGTATGTATAAAAACAGGAGGTCAATTATAGGTTCTCACAGATAGAATTATTCACGTTATCTTAAACATTGTGAATTATGAATTTTTAATTTAACTTTTGACAGTAAAATAGTGTAGTATGACATAGTTATTATTTGATTACATGTTAAACCGTTCATGAACGCTCGAGAATGTCCCCGTCACATATGTTTACCAGATTCGCGTCTCGGAAACCATAAACGTGATATGTTACGAGTTACGGACGTTTATTTACGTCTTTAGTGGAACAATTACTTAAATGGCAAACGACATATGTGACGTTGTTATATATGTAAATAGAGAATAGTCGGGTGACAAGCAAAACTCACTAAGTAACAAATACCTACTTAAATCAAACGTCGTATCTCGATATTGACTACGTACCGAGATATGAGGTTTTGAAGAGCAGTGACAGTTTTGGTAGTGACTTTTGCTTGTCACCCGACGAATGCTTGGTTGCGGTATGTTCGATTCCTTTAGGATATGGGTCATACAGAGTTTACGTGAGCCACTTTCCTGTGGAAATTGCTAATCGTAAGGAATATAAAGCATAGTTTTTAACCGACTTCAAAAAAAAGGAGGTTCTCAATTCGGATGCATTTTTAAGAGTGCTCTTCAAAAAAGCGCTCGCTCAGAATTCGGTATTTTGACACGCGTAGTGCGTTTGTGTGTGTAAATACTACTACCACCCACACAAACGTACCTAACCCCCACATGCACAGCGAGATCGCACCAGCCGCGGGTGCCGTCCCTTTCTAGCTATATGTAAGTGCGATCGGGATAGAACTAACCGCGGAGCTTGCCGATGCAAATAGCTGTATAGCGCACCGTTGGAATTAACTCCGTGACCGATATTGATACTTGCACTAAAAAGTGGTAAGTATTACTTCGCTAACATGATGTTCTAGAACATCATGTTAGCGAAGTTAGATAACTTGAATAAAGTAAGTATTTGATTTTTGAGCACAAGTTTTCTATTTGTATTAAAATACTATGATATGACAAAGTACTGCCATCTGACCTTCCCTCTGGGTCGGAAGGTCAGATGGCAGTCGCTTCGCAAAACTAGTGCCTATGCCAAATCTTGGGATTAGGTGTCAAAGCGGACCCCGGGCCCCTTCGGGGCACAACCGGGAATAACGCTAGGATGATGATGATGACAAAGTATATTTAGTTTCGTTTTTTTAGTATAAAATAAACTAACGAGTTTTAAAGTTGTCAGTAATAAGAATAATAATTTGTTTTACGGATATTAATAGTTTGCATGTTATCTGAGTCTTATTTATATATAGTAATGTAATGAAATTATACCAGTAGACCCACTACTAGGAAATTACTGGGTACTTACGTATTCATTTCTTGAAGAAATTTTTTTTTGTTATGGTCAGTAAAAAAAAACTGCCCTTCATAGAAATTGCTATGTCCGTTTCTTGCCAAAGGAACTGAAAATTATAAATTATACAAACACAGCTTTTTATCTAGAATGCAATTAATTAATGCGTGATTTTATTCAAAAGCCTAAAACCTCAGATGATAAAAAGGAATAGATATGAAACGGGGGCTTGGCGCGTGTCGGTGCGACATGGCCAAATGGGCATGTCACTGCCCACCGCATGTTAGTCGCAATTTGCCGTGAATCTGAAATGTTATTCCACGTTTACTCAAAATGCCGAATTGTAGCGTGGTTACATGCAAAAATAGGAATGAAACTAAAACCTACATGAATGGTGGAGTCACGCACCACATGTGAGTATTAGTATTTTCACTTAAGTCAGTAAAAACTAATATTTTAATAAATAAACGCAACGCCGCATCATTTCTCGGGATCGAACTAACATATCGAACGAAAAAGCATATTTTTGTTCTATGCGTTGTACATTGATCGTTCAATACAGTAAACCACGGCGCAATGTATTAAACCACTATGGATACGGACGATGCTTGAATTTTTTAGTGGTACGGCCGCTGCTTGGCGTCGCAAACTAGAGCGGTGCCAAAGTGCAGTTACAATTTACGCGTAATCGATAAAATAGAAGTACGATATCATACTAGTTATTTTATTTCGACTACTTTCGCTATTTTATTTTATTTAATTACTTGTTTTGGTTGGGTGCCTATCTTAAAGGTAACTAATAAGATTAAAAGGCACAAAATGTTTACGGTACCTACTAATAAGATTTTCACTAAGTTGCAGTATGAACGGTAAATAGACAAATTTAAATTGTATATACTAGTATATAATTTAGTTGCAAATGGCTTCAGAACAACTTAAAATGTGATATTATTACCAATATTTTTTTTTAAATGAGTATTTTTTACTTTCATTTCAAATGTGATAATTGAAGAAGAAATCTCGGTTTCTTATTACAGTTTTCCAAAGAATCCGAGTAGGTACTAAAAAAATGGATAGATGCTACTGGCAGAGGTCCTAACTGGTTTCCTGTACAGAGAAGAGTTAATGTGTTCGTAACATTTTCAAGAAAAATGTTTCTAACCACTTAATAAGAGCCGTACACTTTTCGAATATTTGACACCTCGCTTGCTTGAAACCTAGGTGTAAAATGTATGGTAACACATCTTCGCACATCTTTGGTGGATACTCGCCCTTAGCTTTAAATCTCGTAATATGAGTAATGGACATATTATTTCGCGCCAAAATGCGAGTCGGATCGGCCTGGTACCTACAGGTCAAAAATATCGATGTGACTAGAGTTTTAAATGTATGTGAACACGAACTTATAAAAAGCCGTTTATGTTACTCTGTAGGTATTCGTCAATATTTTTTACTTTTGCGATTTATGATAAGTTAACAACACGTGTTATTTAAACTTGTAGCTAGAAGTTTAAATACCACCACATAAACTTACCATGCTGTTGAAGTTGTTACCCATCAATATCATAACATAATATTAATTTTAATATCAATGTCGATAAAACATAATTTTAACGTTTGTCGCCCCCCTAGTGTAGTGCGTTTAAGCCAATCACAGCCCTTGTTTGCATGTTGCCGTAGACTCACTGGCAACACCCGAGTCTTTGTTTTTACACGGTTCAATGTGTGTGCCTGTGGGCGCTGCGGTGGGAGAAAACTGGGGACATCGGTTTTGGTTGAAATTAAGCAGTACGGCACTTCTACCTTTTTTATGTTCTGAGCCTAAAACCTATGTCACTTATTAGGATTCCGTACTCAAAGAGTAAAACGGGACCCTATTACTAAGACTCCGCTGTCCGTCTGTCTGTCTGAATGTCTGTCTGTCCTTCTGTCACCAGGCTGTATTTCATGAACCGTGATAGATAGAGATTTTCATAGATGATGTATTTCTGTTGTCGCTATTTATAACAAAAAATACTAAAAAACAGAATACATCTTTTTATTTTTATTTTAGTTTTTATTTGTTTCTTTTTCTTTTACAATCTTACACAAATCGACCTTGCCCCAAACTAAGCAAAGCTTGTACTATGGGTACTAGACGACGATAAACATACTTATATAGATAAATAAATACTTAAATACATAGAAAACATCCATGACTCAGGAACAAATATTTGTGGTCATCACACAAATAAATGCCCTTACCGGGATTCGAACCCGGGACCTCCAGCTTCGTAGGCAGAGTCACTTTCAAGTTACTAACTAGGCTACAGGGGGCTCCTATACAACAAACGTGATTTTAGATATAGATATTTTGCCGTTTTTAGATATAGATAATGGTACGGAACCCTTCGTGCGCGAGTCCGACTCGCACTTGGCCGGTTTTTTTTACATTTATCTCGAAATAAAGAGTGATACTCGGAAATGTCGAAGGGAAGGTCAATCGTCGAATCCGACTCGGCTGGGCAGCATTCGGGAAGCTACGGCACATCTTTTCGTCCAATATTCCGCAGTGTCTCAAGACGAGAGTCTTTGACCAGTGTGTGTTGCCAGTGATGACATATGGCACGGAAACGTGGTCGCTTACTATAAGGCCTCATAAGAAGGCTCAAAGTCACTCAAAGGGCAATGGAGAGGGCTATGCTGGGAGTTTCTCTGCGCGATCGCATCAGAAATGAGGCTATCCGCAGCAGAACCAAGGTAACCGATATATCCCTCCGAATTGCTAAACTTAAGTGGCAGTGGGCGGGGCACATTGCACGTAGAACCGATGGCCGTTGGGGTGGAAAGTTTCTTGAGGGCAACCACGTACCGGAAGGCGCAGCGTGGGTAGGCCCCCCGCAAGGTGGACTGATGACCTGGTAAAGGTCGCGGGAGTCCGCTGGATGAGGGTGGCGCAGGACCGGCCATTGTGGCACTCTTTGGGGAAGGCCTATGTCCAGCAGTGGACGTCTTTCGGCTGATATGATGATGATGATGATGATGACTCGGAAAAGTAATAAAACCACGTAAAAATCTCCCTTTCCAGTGTAAACCCCCGGTGTGTGTTATTATTATATATAAACGAAAATAATAACTAAATGCAAGGTAGGATCGTGCTGTACTTAACAAACGCCATATAAGCTTGTTTTTTAAAAAGTTTTTTATTCATCTTGTTATTTTCAATAACCCTGCATATTATGTCGCTGGTTCGTGGGTACTTGTACAGACAAATCACACAAACCCAAACAAGATAGGTCTATCTATTTTAGTTTAGGAGTTCCCATGACCACCTTCCATCATCAGATCCTGGAAATCATCCATCACCAAAGTGTTTACCAAGACAAAACAGATGAGCCCAAACTAGATGGGTTTATCTAGTTTAGTTTAGGAGTTCCATGACCACCTTCCAGCTCCATCATCAGACTCTGGAAATCATCCAGCATCCAAGTCTTGCCGTGCCATGACCAAATAAATGAGCCAAAATTCGATGGCTTTATCTTGTTGAGTTTAGGAGTTGCTATGGCCACCTTCCGACTCCATCATCAGACCAGCTCTATGATATTATGGCATTGTCACCGAAGATACTTAATATAAGAAGATAATTGTACCTAATTTGAATATTTCGCCCAAACTAACATACATACATACATACATACTAAATAATCATAATGGCCGTTGGGGCGCGAGGTTCTCGAGAGGCGACTACGTACCGGAAACTGCAGCGGACCTTCCACAAGGTGGACTGATAGTAACAAGTAAATAAATTAAATCTATCAAGTATCACGATCACTCGTACAATAATAATTGACTATAGAACGCGTAGTTTAGACAAAAGGATCCAACCCACAAGACATCACCATTGAAATGTATGACTTTTGTTTTAGGTAGAAGGTTCAATTTTAAATGTTACGTATACTGTGGGTTTGAGCCTTTTCGCTACACTACGTCTTATCATGGCTGCTATGCAATTCATACCTTGTCTCGATTAGCCTCACGAATGTATCCCCAGTATAGTTTGACCCCGAGGTTGGTAACAACTATGCCTAGTCGGAGATCAAAATAATATTATTTTATCTGAAGTGTGACCGGTTAGCTTCGTGAATAGCCACAAATAAACACAGTACACGTCTGTCTCGGAGGGCTATTCAGCCGGTACTGAGATATATTCCCGCGCGACGGTAAATTTATACTAGTTTTGAATAATTATTTATAAATATAAATTTTGACTAAAGTTATATTTTTGGACTGGATCTTGTTGGTACAAGCATGACCTTTAATGTTGTGTAAGATTCAATACACAAATAATTCAACAATAATGAGAAAATCCTTGAGTTTTCAGTAAGATTTTGTTGACAAATATGGTGTAATTGAGAACAGTTTACATATATATACGTGCAGAATAAGGAAAATTCGAGGCGGCTAGGCGCAATGGCAACATATTACGCTAGTGAAAATAGAATAAAACAAGTAGGTTCTCATATAACATCATGGAGTATTAGGGGCTCAAACTTATGACTCTGCGCTCTCTTCAGAAAACTACTGTCGGTAATCGGGTATTTTCGGTTAAAGTATTCAGTAATTCGTAAATTGGAGGCGGCTAGGACCAATATGAGGAGTCTACCTATGCAAATAAGTAATCAGGATCTAGAAAAAGCTCTCCGTTTCTTAGAATTACAACGTCAAAAATCCGTCATTCTCGCTTATTCCTGACCAAAAAACGAGCGCCCTCTTAAAAAAAAATATTTCAATGTTTATTACAAATACAAAATACAAAATAGTTTATTTCACAAAAACTAATATAACATTAAATCGAGGCTGTCCATCAGTGACCAAACTAGGCTGAGCCTGTATCTTGGCCTACTGCGAGTGCGGTCCTCAGAACTCCGTCATTTATGAGCCGATTCGTAAATTTTATTTTTGTTTGACAGTAAGTATATAGGTACTTTCAGTTTGGTCCCATTCTAAAATAAATAAAAATTCGTTTATTTAAAAGAAACAAAATACAACATAGGTAGTTAACCCATGGTCCCACACTAGGATTAGCCTGTATCGTGGTGATTCGTTAGGAAATGAGGGAAGTCTTCAATTATATTAGGCACGCGTGTAGTGATTTTCTATTATAACTAGTGTATTTACACCCGGAAATCACACATTTGGTGAAGTGGAACTGATGATGACGACCACAGATGACTTATCGAACTCGTACTTAGAACTGTAAAATAACGTTACGGATTCTGATATGATTCCGTTGAAATAGCAACTAATGAAGTGCCAAGCGAGGCGAAGCGAAGTGCGTGCGTCAAGTGTGCCAAATCGACGGAACTACTCAAATTTATCAGTATCTACTCAGTATTTACTCTCGGAAAGCAGTTCATGTGGTAAAGTGGAAAGAAAATGTGGAAATATTAATGTGGCTTCGCTGATTAATAAATTGAAGTCGGTTAAAAAATTGTTTTTAAAGTAAATTATTAGTTGAACTCTTAGGGTATTTACTCGTATTTACCAAAGCTGTGTAATAAGCTAATAGGTAGATAATAGTAATTTTTAACCCCCGACGAAAAACTGTGGCAATCGAGCTTCGAAACGATTGGACCCGATTTGAATGCGGTTTTTTTATCCGAAAGCTGACGTGATCGAGACGGTTCTTAGCTACGTTTCAACAAAATCAGTTCAACCGTTTTTGAGATATTGAACTTTGAAATGAAAATATCGGGGATTTTTCAACTTTTCTAAGTTGTCAATTATTTTCTGTTCGTCAATGTTAATGTAGCACGGCTCCGAAAGTTAAATAAGAATAAAGTATGTCAATCATAATTTATCAAATAACATTTACTAGGAAAAGTCAGATGTATACATTGATTTCGAACAACCCTTTTTTAACAAAATACCAAACTATCTCTCAAATGTTCAAGCGTACTTCTCATAAATCCTACCATGCTAAGCAAAAAACATTCCAGGTATTCTAATCCTTATAATAAAAGGTGTAAGGTTGAAAATAACTCCTTAAAAGCGCTTTAGACAAGCTTAAACCTTATAAACTAACAGACAAGGTTTTGTATCGAAGGAATTGAAAGTGAATATAATGTATGCCTTTTCCGACTCTATTTCAAAGCTTATAAAGTTGTAAATTGGTGGAGGGATGAATGTTAATGTTACACCGTATCTCAGGTGGGTCATTGACCCCGTACGTGACAGGTGGCTGTTTTGCAAAGTGACTCATGCGCATGTACTGAACGGATCGAAAATATTTCACCCTCGTTGTTATCGCTGACTTACCTATATCCTGGGCCCCTTCATGGTTCCCTGGACAAAACGGTTATTATGTAATCAGTTATGGGTATGCTAACTTTTGCACTAAGGTTTCGCCATGATATTACCGTTGCGCCTACCGAAACTAGACCTCTACCTACGCTTAGTTACTACGAATCGCGGCGCTAAGATGTATTTGAGGTAGGGTTGCCAACTTTTTTTGGGGGAGATATAGTGTTTTCCAGAAAAAACCGACAAAAATATAGTACACCGTAAAAAAATTTAGTACTTGGCTGGGCAATGTAATCTAGTAACTTTGTCGCCTGAAAGTATGCGGAAGTATGCGTCAAATCCAGTAGTTCTGATTTTTTGCAGACTTGTTTGTAATGTTGGCCCAATGAATAATCCAAGTTTATGACCTCGAGCGCCGAACGCAACTTTGTCAAAAATCTAAAATACCGCGAAATCCCTAAAGGACTCGTTTCTGATAGAATCTTATAAGGACGTTTTTAAAGTAGCCTAAATTAGCTACAATATGAAACTAGAATCGTCTCTGTAGACCCAATAGTTTCCGAGATAAAGCTTTTCAAAATTCATAATTTTTTCGTACTTCGAAATTTTTTGCAACATTTTAGACGTCGCTCTAGTGGGATGAAGTTCCGAGTACCCCCGACGGAGTTTGCTGGTGTTGCGACGTTCGAAAAATTATAAACTTTAAAAGGTTTTATCTGGGAAACTATTGGGTCTACAGAGACAATTCTAGTCTCATATTTGAGCTGTATTGAATGTGGGTAGATTAAGATTTACGCACCTACCGACCAAGGTGAAATAAACCAGTCTTGAATATACTCGCGTGCTGTGTTATTTGTCTCCCGATTAACATACCTAGTACACGACATTTTGGCGAACGAGGATGTCGAAAACATTACCTTTAAACGTTAAGGAGTTTAATCTACGCTCGGAAAAGTGGAATACCTATATAAGTCAGCTAACTGCGTGGTTTGATATAAGTGGCATTAAACCGAACGCCCGGGCGAAGTACCTCATCGCAGTGGTCGGAACCGAGACTTTAGACTTAATTATAGATTTGTGCTATCCATCGGAGCCGGATGAAGTGAGTTACGATGATATAGTGTCAAAAGTGCGTGAACATTTGTCACCTAAGCGGTCGGAGTTGGCGGAGCGTATGTGTTTTCGAGCGTGCAAGCAAACGACGGACCAGTCAATTAGCGAATACGTGGCGCTGCTCAAACAACACGCGCAAAGATGTAACTTCACGGGTACTATATATCTAGAAGAGAACTTGCGCGACCAGCTGGCATACGGGATGAGAAGTGAGGCGATTCGTTTTAGACTGCTAACGGAGACTAAACTAACCTTTAGCCGCGCTGTAGAAATAGCGACGTCGCTCGAGGCGGCGGATCGAGACTCAAAAGCGAGTGGACCCGGCAGCGGCGCCGGAGCCATGACATCGACGGCGAGGTCGGTGAACGACGAGGGCGTGCACGCGGTGCGCGCCGGCGGCGGCGGTGGCGGCGGCGGCGGCGCGCGCGCGCCCCCGCGTCACAAGGATAGGGAACCCACGGCGGCGCCGCGCGCGCGTTGCACACGGTGTTTGGGTCCCCATCCTCCTCAACGCTGTTCTTTCATCAACACGGAGTGCTACGTGTGCGGCAAGAAAGGACATATAGCGAAAGCGTGTAGGAGACGAAAGGCTCATAATGTCAACGCGTGTACAGAGTCTATTGGGCACAGAAGCGAGGACGAGCCCGAGGTAGACGACGACGAGTACGACGTCCCGCTGTACGCGGTGGGCGGCGACGACGACGACGAGCCGTGGTGGCGCACGGTCAAGGTCAATGGAGTAAATGTAAGAATGCAATTGGACAGTGGATCGGCGTTAAGCGTCGTGTCTTACAAATTCTGTAGTGAGCTATTTAAAAATGTTAAATTAATACCTACTGCCATGAAATTACAGATGTATTCGAGACAAAAAATAGTACCAAAGGGCATACTTCCATGCGAAGTAATATATTGTAAAAAAACCTTTACCAAATTGAGTTTAGTAGTAGTAGATTCTAAGGATAGCCCTCCCATTATGGGACGTCGGTGGATGACGGCGATAGGGATCGAGTGCAACGCTAAACCGGTATTTAGCACTCAATGCGACTGCGATGGCGTGGGGAGTCAGCTCGCGCTAGCGTTCCCGCAGGTGCTCGCGCCGGGAACAGGTGAATTCACAGGCAAACCCACCCAGCTGAGCGAGGCGCGCGACGCGCTGCCCGTGCTGTGCAAGCCGCGGCCCGTGGCGCACGCGCTGCGCGCCACCGTCGAGGCCGAGCAGCGGGCCGAAGGAGGTATCTCCCCGGTCGAGACCAGCGAATGGGGGACGCCCGTCGTCGTGCCCGTCATCAAGCAGTCCGGCGAGGTAAGACTATGCGGAGATTTCAAAATAACACTAAATCCGGTGCTGGAAGACGATAAATACCCGATACCCCGTATAGACGAAATCTTTTCGAATTTGCAGCGGTGGGCCGTTATTCTAAGCGGGTACGTCTATAAGATACATTGTGTCGCATCCGACCAGAACTGTTTTGCTGATCATTTATCGCGGGAGGACGGTATATCGCTTAATCATAAAGATATAGCCAAAGCTACGAAGCAGGGCCCCATAATGAGTAAAGTGTTTAACCATTTAGGTAGGGGCTGGGAGCATTGCGGAAACGAAGAGGTCAAGCCGTATTGGCGAGTGCGCGAGGCATTAAGTCGCGAGCAGGTATGTATCACGTTCGGAAACCGTGTACTAGAGCCAGAAGCGCTGCGCGGGCGCGGGCACCGCGAGCTGCACGCGGCACACAGCGGCGCCATGCGGACTAAGGCACTGGCGCGCGCCTATGTGGGGTGGCACGGACCGGGCGCGGACGTGGAGGGCATGACGGCCTCGTGCGCCGTGTGCGCGGCGGAGCGCCCGACGCCGGCGCGGGCGCCGACGCACACGCGGGAGTGGCCGCAGGGCAGGTGGTACCGGGTACACGAGGACTTCCTTACGCCGTCAGGCGGTACGTATTACTTTGTCCTGATCGATGCCTTCTCTAAATGGATCGAAGCAAGCAAAATAAAGGCGACACGAGCTGCAGATACCATAGCTAAGTCGCGCGAAATATTTGCTCGCTTCGGAAATCCTTATGAGTTGGTGTCAGGCAACGGGCCTCCTTTTACGAGGGGTCAGTTGGAATCGTATTTGAAGAAAGAAGGCGGTCATCACATTCGCACTTCGCCGTACAAGCCGAGCAGCAACGGTGCGACCAAAAGGACGTTTGGAATAATAAAAAAGGGCCTAAAAAAGGCAGAGTGCGATAATGTGGACGTAGACGGAGCCCTGCAAATGTATTTGCTGAATCATCGATGCGCACCACACTCCACAACGGGTAAGTCACCGGTAGAGTTAATGTTGAAAAACAACATTCCTAATCGCCTCGACCTGCGGCGGCCAGACCCGCGAGAGTATGCGCGAGAAGCTCAAAGAAAACAATTAAGTAAGGAGGCGCCGACTCCGGAATTTCAGGTGGGTAAAAAAAAAAAATTAGGTATCGCGTGTATCAACAAAACGAGCTGTTTTGGGCCACAGGGTCATTTATGGAACGTGTAGGGCCACTAACATACCGTATACGTGGGGCTGATGGGAGTGAACACAAAAGGCACGTAGATCAATTATCGACGAATCGTAGTCGTAAGTATGATACCGGTAAGAAAATTATAACACGGTATTGTGATGCCGAAGAATCGAACCAGGCGACAGCGCTAGGCCGGGCGGCCCGCGCCACCGCTGAGTCACCACGCTCGCGCGACTCTGGTAATATACAAGACGATAACTATAGCTAAACGCGTTCGTCGTCCACCGATAAGGTACGGGTTTAAAAAGATAAGAGTTACTTATAGAAAGAAAATAATTATAGTTCATATTGTTATATACATGTTTTAATCGTGTCATTTACTTTATGTACGCGTGACAGGAATAAATTTTAAGACTTCGACTTAAGTACTATATACTTAAGTACTATGTACTAGTTACTTATAATTACCAATGTATAAGAAGTAGATTTCATTTTCCAGTGCGCAGTGTTTAGTTCAAGTACTCCTAAATATGTTTTGTGAAACGTATGTTAATGATTATTAGGTTCATAGGAAGGTACACGACGCTAACTATAAGTACTTATGCATATTATGTTTAATAAACTAGGTAATAAGGACTGATCTCTATGATCGCAGAATATAAACTTATTCCAAGATTAAATATCGTGATTATGACGACTAATCTCGGAATGAGGTATAGACTAATTGCTATTGTGAACAATGTTAGATTAAAGTTGGTAAACAATACGTAAGCTAATTTAAGGGGGGAAGAATGAGCTGTATTGAATGTGGGTAGATTAAGATTTACGCACCTACCGACCAAGGTGAAATAAACCAGTCTTGAATATACTCGCGTGCTGTGTTATTTGTCTCCCGATTAACATACCTAGTACACGACAATATTATAGCAAATCTAATAGTCTACTTTAAAAAGTCCTGAGAAGGCACTATCAATAACTAGTTCTTTAGGGTTATAATAAAAACTTTCGCGGTAATTTAGATTTTTGACAAAGTTGCGTTCGGCGCTCGAGGTCACAAACTTGGATTATTCATTGGGCCAACATCATAAACAAGTCTGCAAAAAATCACAATTACCGGATTTGACGCATGCTGTGGATGTATAAAGTTACTGGATTAATGTTGCTATTTAGTAAAAACCTCGGCAATTTGAAGCACTTCGTAAGGTCCCCCAAAATATAGTATTTTCGCGTACTATATATTTCTTCAACAGTATATAGTACAAAAAGTCAAAATATAGTACAATACTATATAATATAGTACGGTTGGCAACCCTAATTTGAGGTGAACTTAAGGCGCCGTAGGTTCAGCGAAGTTAAGCGAACAGAGTTTTTGAAACAATATAATACGTCTGTTTATAATGATATGGTTTCAAAAAAATACGAATAGTAATCTTGAGGCTTTTCTGCAGGGAGATCAGTGATTCCAAACATGACTAAGCAATTTTCGCTCGATAGAAAAAAATCACGGAACATATTCTAATAAAATACACTTAAAACGTTCGTAACAAATTATGCACAAAAGCTAAACATATTAAAAATGGTTCTAAAAATAGGCAATATCATGTTTGAGGGAACTTAGTGATTACTTTTTTATTTATTTAAACGCACAAAAAATCTAAATTAAAAAACATGATATCCGCACTTCCGAACACAGGGAGAGAAGACCATCAACTTACGGCGCCTTAAAACAAGTTACAGAATAGCGGAGATGTAGAGTCACAACGTAATGAGTGCGATGACACTCAATATCAATTAACAATTCATGCTTATTAATATTTGCTCTCCGGTTGTGACTAATTAGCAATGATAATGATTACTCATTCACTGTATGATTGCACATCCTAGGAGCCTGCACTATTTAAATCACGTGATCTGCATAGCATGTGCCGATTCACATTAATAAATAAATAACGACTATTTTAGGGTTCCGTAGGTTTATTTAATCGTATGGCATATATTATTTTTTGGCCTTTTTGAGTTTGTCACTCTTTAGTACCACCCAGGGGACACGTGCAGGGTTGTGGTAGGTAGCTCCTGCGGACGCGAGTGACAGTTGTCCCCCCTTTGTCAAGTGAGTGGGCAACTCGACTGTTAGAGGTTCTTAAGCCGCCCGAAGGCCTCTAACTCGGCTTAACGACTCCTGTCATAGACAGCAACCGGGATCAACTGCTTAGCGTGCCTTCCAAAGCACGGAAGCGCTCATTTATAGTAACCACTCAAACAGGCGGTCACCCATCCAAAGACTGACCCCTGCCGTCTTTGC
Source organism: Epinotia brunnichana (assembly GCA_963854355.1). NCBI lineage: Eukaryota > Metazoa > Arthropoda > Insecta > Lepidoptera > Tortricidae > Epinotia > Epinotia brunnichana. The sequence goes on along the minus strand of OY977953.1, from coordinate 2,326,865 downwards.
TTGACCTGCGTTATCGTTTCCGATACGCAGGCGCCGCCGGGCTATGAACGCTTCGCTCTATATTTTCTCCTCTTTCATTTGATACCCAACACGTTTTTTAGGAAAATATTTTTATCGCTTATTTGTATGTGACCGCCGCCATGTTTTTATTTTTCATACAAAATGTAGCCTATGTCACCCGGAACATAATTTCGAATCGATTGACACCCCATTTATCATAATGGGGGTTTGCATAAAAAGGTGTCCACCATTGGACGGGCCATTATTTGCTCGGTAACGACAGAAGACTCAACCGTCTACTAAAATCCACACCTCCATGATGACTGTCTGATGGTGCTAGTGTTTCGTTATTTGTTCGTGTAAAACCTACTCAAGGAAGAAAAAGGTGTAATTTGGTTCAGTACTGCAGAAATTGAATGTAAGTAACGTATAAATAAATATATAAGTAAAACATATTAATCAAATGTTATGTTTCTATTCGATTTATTTTACTCGCCATCCACAGCATGACCCTTTTTCTACAATCAATAGGAGAAAATGATGTTTTAGTTATTCATTAGTACTCAGCTTATATTCTTTGCATAATTTTCCTATCACTGGCATGTGAAATAAGCCCAGTTATCTAAACGATCCTTTTCTTCCATAAGCATGTAAACGCAAAATCTACACGAAAATACTTCATGTTCCTTTCAGCAAGATCCAACTTAAGTTCCAGTAAGCCCCGACTAAAAGGGTTTCCTTAGCGTAGTTTGGAATTGGTCCTACTTAAAATAACTTTTTAAGGAGACTTTATTCATGCAATGGGAATATTCAAAACAGAAATGGCTACTTTGTGAAAATTTAGGAAAGAGTTCCTTAACTTTCCTTATCTCCCCTGCATTGCCATTCTTGTTTTAACAGGATGAAAATTTTGTTTTCGTCCCGAGGGGAGGAAGTAGTTTTTTCATGCATAAACTTTGATAAGGTATGTACGTATACTATACGAAAGTTTATACCTACTTTGATAGCGAGATCAAATCACATTTTTGAAATGAAAATTAGGTTTGTATTTATTTAAAATTGAATTGCTCCTTGAAAGAAATAATTTATAGTTAAAAAAACCTCCTCAGACCAACTTATTTTTGTTTAAAAAAATGCGCTTTGTTTAAATAAAAACAAAATACCTGCTGGAGTATCTAGTCCAATTTAACAGAAATAAAAATTCTAATTGTGCTAATCATAGTACCTTCTTCTTATCTTACTTAAGAGCTAGGCTCTTGTCGGTGTAGCTCAAAGTAGGCCCTCCATCTACTCCGATCCCACGCAATCTCTTTGACATCACGATACGGCCCAACATCAACTCTCTTTTTGAGTTGCTCCATGTAGTCTATTCTAGGTCTTCCTCTTCCTCGCCTCCCCTCTATCTTTCCTTCAATTATGTTAAGTATGAAGTTGTCATGTCGTAAGAGGTGACCTATCATCTTCCCTCTTCTATTTTCTAAGTTCCTAAACTGCCTGGTTTGCCCTACTCTATTCAGCACTTCCTTATTGGTTACTCATTCGTTATCATAGGACCTACGCGGTAAAAAAGATTGATATACGTACGTTCCTCGTGGATTGAAAGAGCTCTACATAGATATAATTGTGTACCTACGTAGTCACATAACGGTTATCCAATTTACAAAATGTACATGTTAACGTGATGTATCGTCGTTCCCCGCGGGTCATTAACACTAATTACCAAAACAAATGAGCTCGATCAAAAAACAAAACAAATGGAAATTGCATGACTACCATTATCGTGCAGTATCACCCTAAATTGTAATTGGTACCATAAAATCGAACCATAGAGTTCAGTATGTTTACATAGTTTTATTTTGATCTGCTAGTCGATTACGTAACGCTTTGTATGTAGGTAGTCTAAATGTCATTTTTATGTGAATATGATAGTTGATTTTTTCTAACGTTCGTTCGATAAAGTTACGTATTTAGGTACCCATCTGCAGTAACATGGCGGCATTTTAGTAAGAATAAGAATAATTTATTGAAAAACCTTACTGCTAATTTTAACAAAGTGCTTGCGTATTAATTAATACATTGTAGGTACATACATTAGATATTACATGCGTCTGAACTAGGATGATCCTGTGTCTCAGACAAAGATAAAAAACACAAACTAATAAGTGCAATTTGTGTAAAAGAATGGTATATAATATTATCGTACATTTAGAAACAATTGGCATATAGAACATAGTAACTTATATCTATTTAAATTAAACAAATTAAGTATATACATATCAAAATCGTCTATTAAAATTACGTTAGGTACCTATACATAATTAATAGTTTCGAATTGCGGTTGTAAATTTGTGGTCGCGTTTCGATAGAATCTCTTTGGTCTGCCTGCATGTGTCTATCTTCTCCCAGTGTCTTTGGTGTATTGGTCCAGTTGATGTATGTAACTGTGTGGCATGGGTAAGATTGGTTCCGGTATGTATGCCCCCAGCTACTCCCCTTAACTACATATTTAAAGCAGAAAAAATATGTGTAATTTTGACCCGTTTACAAAAGGCCAAAGGTTTCAATTTTGCGGAACCCCAAGCTGAATGATTAGGCGGTTCGCTGCCACATCGCCGCGGTATCAAGTTCCTCATTGTATATGCAAATGTGTGTTATTACGGCGCGCGAGTGGAAATGATAGTTGCAAATTAGATGCCGCTCAGGTTAGACGCGGGGGTTTATGCGAACTAGGTCATACATGACACGACGGGTAGTTTCTTCAAATAGCTTTGAACTTTTTTTCTAATAACTCAATCTCAAGTAACATCGTAACTGTGGCGGTACCATGATCTCCGTGATTACGTAACTTAGGACGTACGTAAGTACAACTCAACTTTCATTTTCCCGTACAAAAATTACATTTAGATTTACCTGACGTACGGTACAAAGCGTTACGCAATACGCAATTGACCTGAGGGATAATCACATAACTTTTCGAACGCGCGTTAGAACAATTTAAGTGCCATTTTTCCATAAAAATGTACATTCGGATTTACTTGACGTTACGTACCTACAAAGCGTTACGCAATTGACCAGGTTTTCAAACCTCTGATGTCTCAGAATTTTCACATGTCTCTGGTCACCACCTGAGATGCAGGTTTCCGCTAGTTCAGGCACCATTCTCCACCGCACTTACATATATAGATAACAAATAATTTATAAGACTTAAGATAAACTTGGTTGACTGGTAGAGAATGCCTTAAGGCTTTAAGTCCACCTTTTGTACTTTTAGTTTGTACAATAAATTTCTAAATAAATAAATTTTGTACATATACATATTTGTACATAGTTATGACATGTTTGAATAGACATCACATATTTATTCTGGAAGTAGGCATCAAGGGCTCTATTATATCATGCCAGAGCTTTCATAAACATGTCAAATGCCTTTTCAAAAAGTCCTACATGCAAGAAAGTGAAGAAGGCCGCTTACTTAATTTGTTTACTTATATTCACACCAACTATTAACGTATCTAAACATCCCATCCATTTACATAATCTAAAATACTAACCCATCCAAAAATGAATGTAAACCGAACTCCACCAACATAAGGTTGGTTTCGGCTTAGCAAGTTTAGCTTAGTTAATCCCACTATGCTAAACGGAAAAGCGTGAATTCAACACCTCGTTATGTACAGTTGGATAAATAGCGTCCCCTGGCTACTAAGTGATTATATAGCCGGTTTGACGGGCCTCTTGCTACAATATGTATTATTATATGTTTTATTAAAGTATCGAGTTTCTCGTTTCGAATAAAAATAATATACTGTTAACATGCTTAAATCGACAGGTTTTGTAAGTACTATCCATTAAGTACAGCTCCAAACGGAGACGCGGCAGACCCCGTCGGCGATGGTTTGACGAGCTAGACTCCTTTTTAAAAGAATGGCCGGAGACTGGTCAAAATCGAGAGGGTTGGAAAAAAAGTGGGGAGGCCTTTACCCAGCAGTGGCACACCACAGATTCATAATAATAATAATCCATTAAGTACAATCCATAGCTAATATTAGAGCAGCGAAATCTAATAATTAGATGTACCTTGAACAATACATGATGGATCGTGGATCTGCTCTCATTCTCAACGCGGCGGATCCGTCCTTAGCTCTGGCGACCTTACTCACCAAATGGAACACAACACTGTAGTGGCATCTAAGGCTGGTTTCAGTGTCATGCGGACCGTCAATACGGATCGCGACGACCAATATGTATGAAAAATCTGTCCGCGCCGACGATCGTTCGCACGGACCCGTCCGCTTTACTCTATAAAACGTTCCCTGAACTTAGTACATATTAAACAAACTCGGCAGCTGCACTGTTCCTTCTGAACCTCGCAGCGCACACTGGAACTCTATCAGCGACATCAATACGAATACATGTATGTACCAGTGTGTAACCGCCATACGATAAATAAATAAATACATATTGGTCCGGTGCGGAGCGATCCGCGTACTGACGGTCCGCATGACGCTAAAACCAGCCTGAAAGGTTCGCCAGTAGACCTGCTCCAAATACAAGCGTGACGAGTTGATGACACTCTGCTGTGCTCCACTCCACCGCTCTACGACTTGGGTGTAGAGTTAGTGCTATCTTCTGCTGTGCTCATAACGAATGTGAAACTCAATTACCTATTTCTATATATATTTACATATGCCACATCATCTTCGTGGTAACACTCTTAGCAGGGTGTTCAAGATCGTCACATCAGGGGCGGTGGCAAACTTCACAATCCATCGCCATTCCTTTCGCTGTAAATGTGTGCCAAACGGTAACATAAATACTGTTACGAGTGTTAAATAAATCGACAAATAACTGATGTGGCAATTCCGATTTTTCCTGGAAATAAACGATCACGAATTCATGAAAAAACAGGATATAGCAGTTTTACATAATACGTGAATATGTTGTTAGTTAGTTCCGCTTTCACTGCTTAGCTGCGCGGCTGATTTCCGTCTGTTTTGCATACGTGCTAGTAGCCATCATGTTTCGCTTGATTTCCATCCTGTCCCGACTCCAAAGCTTTGGCTAGACGATGACAAATGTGTTACCTAATCAACTTCATTATGTCGCTAGTTGTCGGGTCGGGATACTGTCAGTATTAGGTATGCGCAGTATCAGCAGAGGAGTAGGAGCAGCTCAAAATCATAAGTACACACGTCACTTCGAGGTCATGGATCTTTTGGCCAAAATGGGACTATCGGACAATTTAGACTATAGAATGTGTGGCGAGAAGTATGAGACAATGGAACTCTTACTGAGTGAATGTGAATGAGATGCCCTTGCCAGACAAATAATGAATTACTTTTGCAACAGCTACCCACAACCAAAGGAATTCAAAGTACTGTCCCGCTGGGCTCTGCCATCTGGTTTGTAAAAATGACGGAGCGAGCTTGGGTACGCATAAACGGGGCATTTGCACAAAATATCCCACTGGGTCGAAGTGCATCTGAAAGGGCCCTCACTCAGATAAGATAAGTATTATATTGCGTGAAAACGGGTAGATACACATGCAGTACCTAACTACTGCCGCTCGCTGCACTTGCAGCCGTCGAACTCTTGGCACTGAATTTCTAAATGCCCCACATTTGAAATCTTCTTATTCCATTTGTAAGAACGATTGTTTTTCTATATCACGATCGGTACTTGCGTCTATGTTTTCTTTCATTGTTTTCTTCTTGAAGCGTTTATAGCCCGGCGGCGCCTGCGTATCGGAAACGATAACGCAGGTCAAGCAAAGACGGCAGGGGTCAGGCTTTGGATGGGTGACCGCCTGTTTGAGTAGTTACTATAAATGAGCGCTTCCGTGCTTTGGAAGGCACGCTAAGCAGTTGATCCCGGTTGATGTCTATGACAGTAGTCGTTAAGCCGAGTTAGAGGCTTTCGGGCGGCTTAAGAACCTCTAACAGTCGAGTTGCCCACTCACTTGACAAATAGGGGACAACTGTCACTCGCGTCCGCAGGAGCTACCTACCACAACCCTGCACGTGTCCCCTCGGTGGTACTAAAGAGTGACAAACTCAAAAGGCCAAAAATAATATATGCCATACAATTAAATAAATTGTTTTCTTCTAATTTTGGTAAATTAATGGAAAAACCTCTAATTTTGTTAAAATAAGCGAACGAAATTGGTCTCCTGATTTCTCAATGCTTAATGATTCTGCTCAGGCCAACCAATCAATCTGACCTCCACATACGTGTAGTTGTTACGGGTCTAGGAGTCAATTTAACTGGTTAGATGAATCAAGACGGGTTGTGAACCGGGAAGCTGAACTATTTCTCCGCGGAACCCTGAACGTCAGAACAGAACCATTAGATTAAGTTAGCCGTTAATATATTGCCGCCGGATGACACGGCCGTTTCGGCGACGGTTTCCCGTCCCGGATCGGATATTAAGGGTTGAGAGGCATCTCCAGTCAAGCCGGTCATTAGAGGAAACTACATCATCATCTTCGCCAATTAAACTAGCGTATACATCGCTTCTTATGCCATGCATTCACGCCAGTATTGCCAGAAGGGATAGGCAGAGCACGTCAGATTACATTTTCAGTTTCCCTATTTTTTAACACGTCTAGTAGGTAACTGTGGATTAAAAACGTGTAGAGACAATATTGCAGAGACAGGTTGCTATAGCCTGTTGCACACAACACACCTCAACCCGATCCCGTCGTTGGTTTTTACGACAACCAGGGGAAGAAAGAATGTGCGCATTCTAACCAGACGTCAGACATGGGGGATTTCTTATTCCATGATTGTGGTAAATAGGCGGGAAATATCCTTTAATATTTCATAAATATTCTGGACGTTTTCATTTCATAAAGAAAATGAGCAGACATTAGGCTACAGAACTCGGATCGATCGAAGACCTGTTAGGTGGCGTAGGTACCGAAGGGGTGACGAGGTCCAATATGACTTGAACGAACTCCAGCTGTCGACTGGACAGAAACGGCTTTGTGCACGGAAGCCTGACGATCTTTAGTGTCGGTAGCCAAGGTTCAGTTTGGGTGGTGGTGCCACAGCAGTAAGTAAGTCAGGCTACAGTACACACTTAAGTACATATACTATTGCCAGCTGTTAACGCCCAGTCAACAACCTTAGCCACCGATCCACATCGCCTCATGCATTTCTTTACCTTGGCCCCTAAACTGGCATTAGCATACAATGGCGTAGCGTAGGTCGGGGCGACGACAGCCCGACAGCTAAATGCTACCATTCGGGTAATGTCAAGTTTAAATTGTATTGTTGGGACGGAGTTGTTGACAACTGGATTATTAAAAATGCTGACTGTTTTGGTCAATGGTATGTCAAGATTACTACGTTGGGGCACAGAATATATAATACGTTTCCACTGTGCCAGTATAATATGTACTGGCAATATAACGACACGCGGGGAAATCTGGGCGACATCACTCAGCCCTCGGTAAAGTAGAAAATACCGCATGCAGATTCCGCGGAATAGTAACATGTCATGTACAAACTGTATTGTCGTACCTACTGTTTGACAACTGGGATTATAAAAGATGAAACTTACTACTTTGGTCAATGTTATGTAATATCAATGTGTGTATTCTCTTATTACCGCAATGTTAAAGTACCTACCTATTTACTTACCAAACTTTTTTTGTTGCAGGTAATCACCTACGTCGGCATTTAGACAGACAGACACACAGTTTCCAAGGTGACAACCACATAAAAACCGTATACCCTTGTTTTATGGAGTTTTTCGGCAACTTAAATTGTCGTTTACTTTAGTAGATACTATTTATATCACTTGGTACAATTCTCTTCATCAACTTAAAAGAGGGTACGATCGTTATCGCAACGTCTCTCGACGTCACGATATTAAACCTCAAGTGATGACGTCACACCTTTCCTAACAAATTGCCGAGTCTGGAGGGCCCGTTAATCCGCGGTGCGGGCCAAGATTGCCTTATCACGGAGGGCGGTTAAGGGTTTACGTAGAATAGTACGAGTACAGCTTGGATAGTTGCTATGAGATTTTTTGATTACCACATCGGTGGTAAACTACCGAACGGTCCGCCTGATAAGCGGCACAGGCTCATTGAAGATCCCCATACCGTAGTCCCTCGGAAAAATCTCGCAAAGTTATTCTTCTGCCAAGTGGTCTAGTAGTCTTTATATACTTGAAATATGCAAGTTCGTTCGTAACAACATTCACCTCTTCGAATTAAAGTGTAACTTAAATAAACGTACAATCACACATAAAGCCCTAGTCCGACCAAACTGTAGACTAAAACTTAATTACAAAAACTGTTATCATATGGCAATAACAATATATAACGCTGTACCTATTTCGTGGACATTTTTACCTGACAACAAATTTTATTCTGCACTTAATAAATTGCTGCTTTCCGAATGTTTTTATTCATTAGAAGAATACTATAGTAAATGCAAGCAATTGACATAGTTTATATTATTATTGTATTTATTTTTTATCAAATGAAATTTACTTTATTTTAGGATATTATTATTATTATACAATTGTTAATTAAACTTACTTTAGAATGATATGTATTAATTATCTCGTTAATTTGGCTCGTATGATTGTGAATGTGTATTTATGAATTTAATACCTATATTTTCATTGTTAAGTATTAGAAACCATAGTTAATGTGTGTACGCCTGAATAGGCAGGACTTCACCTTCGACTATGTACCGACCTGAATTCTTCACACAATAAATGATTACTGATTACTGGTTCAGATACAGTTTGCGAAATGTTTTTGCACTTATATATGATAATTTACTTTAAAAACAAAGTTTAAACCGACTTCACGTTCCGTTCCGCTTAAGACGGATCAAGCGAAGTGTCTCATTCGCCGTCCTAAACCCAAAACGTAAGTGAGGAAAAACTGCTTATGTTTAAAAAAATAATTGACGCAGCTAAAAAGTCTGCAACTTTTTTTTTGGTGCTAAGGAAGGTTATTCCTATCACCAAAAAAAATAATCAGGCACTTCTAAAATTTTCATCCATTCCCAATTGTGGTACAATACGATTAAAATCAGTTATCGATTCTGATGTTAGCTACTAGTAGCGCCGCAAAGGTGTCAGAGGGGTCGGGCGGGTATGCGGGAGGCGGCTCGAGGCGAACTTCAGAATCGTTAACTGATTTTAATCGTATTGTAGGCTTTACACAAAAAGCGTTTCCTATTTACAATTATTCACACACCCTATTTTTCACAATAGAAATTCACCACATCCCATATCCTTTATTTTTCAGTTATTTATGGATAAGAAGAGTCTAGGGATTGAAAGATTCGTAGCTCAGTTGGATAAGAGCAATAGACGGATTCCAGAGGTCGCGGGTTCAAATCCCGTTCGTGGCGAATAATTTTTCAAACTTAGAATTTCGTTAGCGGACGTTTCTGCTTATTATACATTCATTTAAGGATTCGTTCTTCACGAATGCGATTATTCGATTACAGCTTCTGCACATGTTATTTATTTATTTAATCTGTATTGCACAAAAGAATAACTGGTACAAAAGTCACACATCTCATTCGTGATTCTTCCAAATTTTTCAATCCATGTTACTGTGACTATGTTGTCACTAATGTTATTTACTAAAGCGACAATACCATGGCACCGTTGTATGCTATTGTATTATAATGTTATTAATTATGTAATCAGCTGTCACCGTTCCCCATGCGTGTTCCATCACGCTCGACTGATCACGATATTCATGTAAAATGATTTCCTGCGTATCGGTTCAACTACTGACTCAATTATATGCGGCCCAAATAAGCGTTGCATAATACAATACGATACAATACAAATACTCTTTATTGCACACCACAAAACATGAATCAAATACAGGACATAAAAACTTAAAAATAGAGGTTAACAACGTACATTATTTAGAATGTGTAAAGGCAGTGAAAAGGTATGTATATGGATGTTGGCTGTATCATATATTTCAGCAAGCGCAACTATCGAAGCCGTATTTTTTTTTAATTATAATAATAATAAATCCCATTGAAAAAATTATCCACAATGGACAGGCGACGAGTCCATAAAAGCAGCGTACGAGTATGACTCACAGATTTAGGTCCTAAAATTTTACCGCTGAAAAAAAACCCACCCTGTAGTCGCAGTGTCACGACATGATATTTTCTAGACACACATTTGTGCAGCGCATAGATTCACCCAGTTTTCTTAGGTTATCACAGAATAAATTATATTACCTACGGTCCTTTACCTTAAAAAACCGGTGTTAGAAAACTCAAATCATACCATCCCGCTCTAGCGCATAGCACGTCCTCTTTCGCCTAGCTAAGGTTGTGTGGCACTGGCTGTGATGTGTTATTTATTATTTATTTATTATTATTATGTATGTCTTTCCCGCTCACGGGACAATGATGTCCCGGACCTTTGGGAGGCGTGCGTGGGGCTAGGTACCTACAAAGTACCGACTGAGACAACACGTAGAGTCCCTTTTGACAATTTAATGAAATGCAAGGAGTACACCGAGCGGATGCTGTCCCTGCCCGTGTCATGGGACGCACACAGAGACAGCACCCGCTGGGGTGTATAGGGACTATTGCTGTTGATGGAATCTAAAGAAAATTTGGTTATTGGGTGAAAATGATGGACTAGTGGCTGGGCTATTGGGTGAAACATCGGACGCCTGCCTAATAAACTGTCTCATTTTTTATCTCTGGCAGACGGTGACTCGCCAACTACTAGATGGGCCCCTATTAATAGCGACATTAAAAAATGGCCTAAGGGCAACACCAGTCAGAGAGGCTGGGGGGGTAGAGAGGTGGCACTGGACTTTAAACATATAGCCAACTCGCCACTTAGGTGTCCACATCTACCCTCGAGCAACAGCTCTTGCGACTCCACTCTGGACAGCCAGTTAAGGCAAGCCAGAGGTGGGGGGCCTGTCCAACCAACCACCCGATCGGCTCAGCCTGACCACAGGACACCCCCAGGAGCACTCAGGTACGTAGGGTCGCTACTCCCTAACAGCCCGCCACAAGCTGCCTTACGTTGACTGATTGCACCAGAAATCTGGTGGGCGATGGGGCCGTCACATCCCTACGCCATTATTATTATTATTAGCATATATGCAACTATAAACATGCCCTTACAACTTGCGGAATCCATTATATATCTGACATAGGGGCTGCCGCCTCGTGCGTGCCAGCTCCCTATGAGGTGTGGAGAGTTTCGTCCCCGAGAATGTCCTCCAACCTCCCCTTATAGACATCCCTTACCACCATTGATACTGTCCCAATTCACACGCTATTGTTCCAGTTACCCGGGTGCACCCTTGACTGATGATGATATGGCCTGAGGCCAAGACTACCGAACTACCCTGTTGTTACACTTGTAACTAATCCTCTCACACTAAAGAACTCCACAACTAAGAACTGTGTTTTGTTTCCTACAGGTCGCGCATGTACGTTAACCTTATTCATATATTTCATATACATGATATACCGTCACGCCTCCCAAAGAGAATGAAACCTGTGTATTTATGTGCATACATCGCATCATAAACGATCATCGTCCCATATGTGTAAGCACATGAACACACATGTAAATCATCCCGAATCATTACAATATCATGGGATGCATCGAAAGTGATTATGGAAAGAGCTCACCCTGGTTTTCCTCCAAATCGCCCACTACAAATCTGCACTTAACTGTTCGTTTGCAATATAGCCCGTCAACATTGTTATAAACATGATTTCTTGTAGGTGTTGCTAAATAAAATAAATCGGCTGTTTGAGACATAACTAATTATAAACATCAATGTAAATACTATCGTGAATCATGACCATTCACGACAGAGGTTGTCAGCCGTGTTCGGGTGAATTTGCACCTTGGAGGTGTGTGCTGAGAGCCGCGTTTACCCAAAGTGGCGAGAGGGACCGGCCATGTACAGTCCGCCTCATAAGTTGCTGAACACCTAAGGGCTTGTGCACAAATCACGCGAGGTTCGATAGAGGAGGGGGGGGGGGGGGGGGGGTCAGGAAAAAATCACGAAAGATCACGTTGGGGGAGGAGGGGTATAAGGATACCTCACTTGTATTTTTCTACAGAGAACGAAACTAAGAAAAAATATCTACCACACGAGTAGATACTTTTACTCGGCTTCGTTATACATAAATCTTCACTTAGCACTTCAAACTAGCATGTCTATTTTACTAAGATAGAAAACAAACAAGATTTACTATGTAAAATACTATTTATCTTACAATTAGGTCGAATGAAAAAAATATACGTGAGGTTATCAAAAAGTAGCCGAAAAAACTTCGCGTGATTTGTGCACAAGCCCTAAGTACCCGGCTCAAAAGTCTGCACGTCTGAAGTTAGCTACTAGGAGCGCCGCAAAGGTGTCAGAGGGGTCGGACGGGTATGCGGGAGGCGACTCGAGGCTAACTTCAGACACGCAAACTTTTGTGCTGCGTACTGTACCTTGTCGTTTTCACTCGTTTGACAACTTCATATGGCAGTTTAACATGGCTTTTAATGCGATACGGTACAAAGGTTTTAAGCCCCTTGTGAGAGTTGTGAGGCTGGCCGTATTATTAGCCTAAAGAAAAAGCTGATTTTATGTTCTCCGCATCATTGCTACTGACACAGTGCTGCCTCTGCAGTAGCACAGCTGTGTCAGGTTTAATTAGTAGTTTAATAGGATCGCCGAGGCTCTGATAACGTGAGATAACACAGGCCATGGGCTATAGGGTAAATAACCCGATATGCTGACGTTATCCAAAACTTAACGGCGAAACATGGAATGAATATGACGGGATATTTTGGACAAAAGGTATAAAGTTCTAAATTTGTTTTTAGTGGCTACCATACAATTTGGTGTACCTATCTGGAACCTGGCTTGTAGCAATGATTTTTCGGAACGTATGTACGGAATATCATTTGATATTACTAGCTTTTCGTTGTTGTATCGTAATAGGGGTGTAGACTCAAAATGTATTATTACTCCAAAAGAAAGAAGGCAAAAAAATGTGCCTAGTGACGAAATTCCCATTAAGATATCTAAAAAAATTACGAAGCTACAACCGTTTTAATATTGCTTGTTAAAGAGAGAAACGCTAGGGGATCGTGACGTCACGATCCACGAGCGTCATAGTAAATGGCAATCGTTACATATGAAGGTGCGTTTTGCGGAAAAGGGACAGAATATACCCCCTCTTAAAACTTTTGACACATAACTTTGTGGTTATTTAATCCCCTGCTTTACTTTTTTCTCCATTTGACTATATTTTTATCCTTTTTCGAGAAAATACATCATTATTGGTTATTTTATTAGGTGTCTTCACCCCTATTTTTCTTTGAACCCCATTCCTCCAACAATTCTGTATCAGCTAAAATGATGCAACCTCTGTTGACCAAGCATTTCTAACTGAGACGGGTAATAACATTTCCATAGCACACCAGTTTTCCGCCGTCCCGGCGTAATTTACAAATGGACACATTAACCTATTTTGTACGGTGATCGACGTGTTTACAGACGTATTGATGAATTAGGTACGGGTTAAATTATGTGTTAGAGAGTAAGTTTTCAATTAGAAAATATTTTTTCAAGCAGTTTAACCGTTCGTTTAACCCAATTTAGATTATAATATGCATTTTTTTATAAAATCTAATTAATATATCTGATATTATATAAAATCTATCTGATAGTTGATAAGGATTACCTACCATCAGTTGGTATAAAAAAAAACAATTCAGCTCAAAAAAAGAAGGTTTATTTTATGAAAAGGTACTTCTACTGTTATATGAGGTTTCAAAAGGGAAAATACCCTACACAAAATTTCTATATTCAAGAATGCGTCTTTAAGTTTACAGTTGAAACGCTCTGATGACGTCCGTTCAAAAATTACCCAATTAACCTGTCGCTCTTGCGAGTCGATTTTAACTCTTCCAAGTTTTATCTACTTAATTTTTTGTAGAATGGGTGATAACACTGATAACGCAACAATTAAATACCAACTCGAAATAACAAATAAGTAGTACTATGTTAAGAGAGTTTAGCCAAAGCAGCAAGGGGTTGTCTAGTGCAATCGCCCGTGGTATTTGTATGAAAATAAAACTTTATTGCACTTAAACAACAAGTACAAAAGGCGGACTTAATGTCTTAAGGTATTATCTGCCAGTCAACCGCAGGGCTTATCAGAAAAGCTAATAGGTGCAGGCAGTTGACAAAAAAAACCAAAAAAAGGATAGATCTGTGGCGTCACTCCTGTCAAATCTGACGAGTTTTGCATCGCACTATCGAATTTTCTTAAACCAGTTGCATAAATATAACATCCAAACAACTCTCATTGGACTTCTAGACCAATCAAATTAGCTAAACCCGGACATAATTCGATAACTGTAATTTTCTTTTTCTATGATGTAAAGTATTGTTAGTTAAAGTTAAAATAAAAAGAATTAAACATTTTAGGGTTCCGCGTCATTGTAAAAAAACCAAAAATCTAAATTTTTAACAAATTCTGATTTCATAAGTGCAGCATAATATGTAACTTTGTAAAAGTGCCTCTATTATGATATAACGCTTGCATTCCAGTTACAGAAATCAAAATTAATCTAATTAATCAACCGGGACTATCAATAATAAAGAAAGTTCAGTAAGTTACACATTTTCTGGCTTATCTTACCAGAAATTATAGATAACTGCAATTTAACAAATTATTCTGAATAGTATATTATGTGTGTTGATAAATTATTAAAAATTAAACAGATTCTCTTTGCGGATTTCTAAAATCACAAATATTGGTAGTTTTTGGAAAACCAAAATACATAACTACTTGGAAAGTGTTTGATTTATGCGGTCAACATATTATTAGTACTATAAGAAACAAATTAAACAAAAAATATCCACGATTATTAATTAATTCATATTTTTTCGTACTTAAGTTTTAATATGCACCTTATCTCTTGCAGAATAAGGCCGTCATTGCTTTGCGCCTCAACTACCGACCGTGCTGTCGCGAGTCGCAGGCATTCAAGGCCGAAATGCACTGACAGCGGTGGCGAAGCGGCGCGGGGTGGCGCGGAGGCGGTACTTGTAATGTTCGAGCTAATATGAAAGGATCCGAACGCTTTTTTCCCGGCCGGTATTCTGTGCGGACCCATTCGTATTAGATCGAACATTACAGCCGGTACCACCTCCACACTGCGCCGCGCCGCCGCTTCGCCACCGCTGTCAATGCGTTTCGGCCTTCATTTATTATGGATAGGTCAATGATTGTCAAACATTTATAAACACGAACGTGGCGTTTACCACGGTTCGGCTAGGGTGGAGATTTATTGAAATATTGTGTTCATTAGATCGATAATAACTAAGTTGTTCAGCATGAGACATAATTGTCGTGGAATGTCGATTACCTATTTATAAGCACTCAGTCTTCTGTATAGAATTATTTAAATAAAATATGTTACTTATGTGGGTGCAGAAAGGGGCATTATTGGAATGATTCTTATTCGAATAAACATTTATTCGCGAATAATTTATTCGTCTACACTTTCGAATGACGAATGATTTATTCTCATTTCATTCCAATAAATCCACGAATAATATTTAAGGATGCGGTTGCTCGTTGTAACACGTACACGAATTTAACACGATCACTACAAGTGTACCTATTTTCAAGTATTAATACCCTTTTCTACTAATTAACAATATTTTTGTGAGTTAAATGAGTCACTTCATGGGGCATTTAACAGGTTTGTTTCAATATGTCATGTGTGTGGGCTTGTCCATATATTACGTCGTCGTTTTTAGGGTTCCGTACTCAAAGAGTAAAACGGGACCCTATTACTAAGATTCCGCTGTCCGTCTGTCTGTCTGTCTGTCTGTCCGTCTGTCACCAGGCTGTATCTCACGAACCGTGATAGGTAGACAGTTGAAATTTTCACAGGTGATGTATTTCTGTTGCGGCTATAACAACAAATACTAAAAAACAGATTTTTTTATTTATTTTTTTCTTATACAATCTTACACAAATCGATCTAGTCCCAAACTAAGCAAACTACTATGGATACTAGACGACGATAAACATACTTATATAGATAAATAAATACATAAATACATAGAAAACATCCATGACTCAGGAACACATATTTGTGCTCATCACACAAATAAATGCCCTTACCGGGATTCGAACCCGGGACCTCCGGCTACGCAGGCAGGGTCACTACGAGGGTCAAACTGAAAGTTTCGGGAATAAAAAAAAATATGCAGTTACATTGATTTAAGTATTTTTATTGTTTTTCAAAGTATTCTCTTTTATATTTTATGCACTTTTCCATGCGTTCAAACCAGTCGTTAAAACACTTATTGAACGCTGAAAAAGAGTCGACAAAATGGCCATTTTAAAAGCCTCCACTGCTTCTGCCGGTGTCTGAAACACCGCGCCCACCACGCAACTTATCCTTGATTTTGGGGAATGTGAAAAAGTCGTTGGGACTTAGGTCAGGGCTGTATGGAGGATGGTCCAGTAGTTCGACTTTATCACCTTCCAGGTACTCATTTGTTTTACGAGCGGTGTGAGGGCTGGCATTGTCGTGGTGAAGGATGATGCGGCGACTAGGCCTTTTTTCCTAAGTTCAGCAAAGACACTCGGCAAACCAATACTTGTATACCAATCGGCTTAGACCGTTCTACGATCTTCAAGTGGAATAGCAGCCACGTGACCCGATTTGGAGACAAACATACCCACCATCTTCTTGGCCTTGCTGCGAGAGCGAATAACTTTTATTGGCTTGAAGCTCGTCTTCGTTACCCCATACTCGAGATTGGTTTTTAGTTTCAGGCTCATATGCGTATATCCACGACTCGTCACCTGATACGACCCTAAAAACTGCATTTGAGCTTCTTCCGTTGAATTTATTCAATGTTTTGCGGCACCAATTGACACGAGTCGTTTTCTGCTCGTCAGACAATAAGTGCGGGATCCAACGGGAAAACAACTTTCGCACGCCTAGTTCTTCCTGTAAAATAACTTGTATCTGACTCATTCCAATCCCCAAAGACTCCTGAATTTCCCGATATGTCACATACCTGTCTTCTTTTATCAGCTGACTCACAATGTGGACGTTTTCTTGCGTAACTGCCGATTTTGGTCGACCTTCACGCGCGTCGTCCGTGAGGGATACTCGGCCACGTTGAAATTCTGAATACCACCTGTATATTGTCGTCTTTGAAGGTGTTTCATTACTAAAAGCAGCAATCATCCGGTCTCCACATTGTTTTTGTGTTCATCCACTTTGAAAGTCGTAATAAATTTTTACGGGACAATTCCATCTTCAGCGGCAACTCAACAACTCGAAAAAACAATTGAAACTGAACCATTGTTTTGTTAGGGTTCCGTACTCAAGGAGTAAAACGGGACACTATTACTAAGACTCCGCTGTCCGTCTGTCTGTCTGTCTGTCAGTCTGTCAGTCTGTCTGTCTGTCCGTCTGTCACCAGGCTGTGTCTCAACAACAGTGATAGTTTGACAGCTGAAATTTTCACAGATGATGTATTTCTGTTGCCGCTATAACAACAAATACTAAAAACCAGTTTTTTTTTCTTTTACAATCTCACACAAATCGGCTTAGTCCCAAACTAAGCAAAGCTTGTATTATGGGTACTAGACGAACGATAAACATACTTATATAGATAAATAAATACCTAAATACACAGAAAACATCCATGACTCAGGACTTGGCCGGTTGTTTTTTGTCAATTCTTGACCCCCCCTCCTATCATCATCCTGTTAATTCCTAAATGGACACTACCCGCCTCATAAAATGACTACCGTCATCCAATAGACCCCCCCCCCCTGTTTTGAAATGACGTAATTTATGGACAGCCACTGTCTGTAATTGGATCAATGTTATGTTATTAGAGGCGATTACGCATGTAAGATTGTTCAACTATATACCTGTAATTGTACATTGTATGTACTTAATCATGTTATATTCTGATCTGTGTGTTTTTAGGGTTCCGTGCCTCGAAATAGAAAAACGGAACCCTTATAGGATCACTTTGTTGTCCGTCCGTCCGTCTGTCAATACCCTTTTTCTCAGGAACGCGTGGAGGTATCAATCATTAAAAGTTTGAATTCCTGTGCATAGTGTGTGCATACATTATTTTATAATTAATATTTTTTATATTAATGTTGCTGTGCCCTAACAGGGTTATGCTGGAACTGTATTTATATGTAACATCTTGTAAGACCCATACTGCAACAAATAAATGAATTAAGCTGAAATTTATATCAAATACTCAGGTTTACTGTCTTTTGGAGCTGTGAAAAAATCAAACTTCTAAGCCAACGCAATCAAAAGATACAGCCGTTTATGCCGCAAATTTCCGCAAGTTTTCGAAACCCGCAAGGGAATCAAAACCTATTTCCCATGCACTCAGAAACTTGAAATTTGGTGCGAAGCAACGCCCTATAGCACATATAAAGGAAAAATAGCAAAAACCGTAAATTTGTAGTTACATCACTGAAAATTGTATGTCCAGTATATACTGACACGTACTAAGTATGTGAATACATACTTAGTGAGTGTCAGTTTATAGTAGACTTGGTTTTATTGTACGGGGTGGTCCGGAACCCTCGGTGCGCGAGTCTGACTCGCACTTGACCGGTTTTTTTTTTCACCCGTGGTAAAGCCGAAATAGTAAAAATAAAACAGGTGAAATAATTACAATTAATATCCGTTTCACCATGCACGGCGATGTTAATTGGTACCCTTGATGAAGCGGTAACCTTTTTCTAACAAATTTAGAAACTTGGTATCTCTGTTCTGTCTGTAGGAAATTATTACGTTTTTGAGATATATTCCATTAAAAAGCATTCCTACAATATTCGTTCAAAATATTATTCCCGAAAAGCATTACGAATGATTATGCGAATGAAGAAGTTATTCGCGAATAAATATTGGCGAATAATTATTCGAAATATTTATTCGTCATTCGCAAATAATCCTATTTATTCTTAAACGTTATTCGTATTCGAATAAATTTATCCCATCTCTGGGTGGGTGACAATAAGCATATCTTCTCTTTTTTTTGGCGTTCTGGCCAACTGTGTCGGCTCAATTTTGCCAATAAGGATATCGACTACCGTAGGCTCAAAGGGCGTAAGGGACGAAATGCCCATGCCCATATCCCGTGAACTCTCAATCTTGAAATTTGGTACGAAGTATTTATAGCACAAATAAAGGAAAAATTGCGAAAACCGTAAATTTTTAGTTACATCACTGAAAATTTGATGACCAGTATAAACTGACACGCACTAAGTATGTAAATACATACTTAGTGAGTATCAGTTTATAGTGGACCTGTTTCTATTGTACGGGGTGGCGGAACACTTGACCGGTTTTTTTTATGCTAACCACGATCATGACATCATCTCTTTCATTTACTTAACAGTTAAGAGTTTACTTATGTTTTCGATGATAAAAGAAAATCAATCGTTCCTTACGCCCTTTGGACTAGAGTTTTCAAAGGGCGTAAGGGACAAACTGTGATTTTTTCATTAGAGCTAAAAATCCTACAATTAGGATATTCCGTTATATTTGTTTTATTTGTACACGGCGCGGTCGGTGCAAAACACGTAATTGAAATAAACTCGTTAAGACGGGTTCGCCGTGCGCTCGCCCGCTGGCGCCCCACTCTCTCCCCGCCTCGCACCCACCGCATGAATCTGGCTCCACGACAAGGTCGCGAGTATTTTCAATTAAATTTTCAATTTCTTAAGCGTGAAATTAACATGCTTGATTTTGATGAAATCATGATTATCGTTCACAAAAGGCTATTAGTAAACAAAAAAATCATAGTTACTATTTATAATTACTGAGAAATACATTATTATTAAAACGTTACAAATAAATGTTTAAATATTGTCTTAAATGTCTAAAAAGACGCAATATAGCTTAAACAGATAAAAACATCATAGTTACCATTTTGGCTTGTCTAGATAATGAGATCAGAGGAAAACTGTGAAAAAAAACGTATATGCGAATTTGATTTTAGTTTAATTTTGCTATTAAGTGATCGAATTTGAATGCACCTCAAAGTTATACTAACAAGGTACTTGGTTACCTTTTTTACTTTTAGGAAAAAGTTAGGTAGTGTACGTTAACTCGTGTTTTTTTTAACTACGGTTACGATCGCGGATTTTTTACTTAATATATTTCATTAATATTTGATACTGAATAGTAAAATCCGATAAAACAATAAAAACAACGAGTTTACGAATTATGTCCAGGGTAAGCTAATTTGATTGGTCTATTCGGACCCTGAGAGATCTCTCTATTGCTGTATCTTCTACATTGGTGACCCCGACAATGGACATAAGCATAAGCGCATCTCTGAAGATTCTGACTGACGCCCGACTCTTCTCAGCAAGCCATACTCTTTCTATCTCTCTCTCTCTCCGCTCGCTACCCTGGCTCTGAGCACTGGCAAGCTGCACTCTTCTCTTCATACATCGCTGACCCCTCCGTCTCAAAGGGGGGCTGATGTGGCGTCACTCCTATCAAATCTGACGAGTTTTGCATCGCACTATCGAATTTTCTTAAACCAGTTGCATAAATATAACATCCAAACAACTCTCATTGGACTTCGGTCCCTGAGAGATCTCTCTATTGTCGTATTTTCTACAGATCTAACTAATCAAAATACATCTCCTAATATAATAACATAAATACAATATAATATACATACCAACATATTAATTTGTGTACCCTGTGCAAAATACTACGTCTTCACTACATATAGTAATAGTATAAAACAAAGTCGCTTCCCGCTGTCTGTCTTTTCTGTCTCTATGTCATCATCATCATCATCATATCAGCCGAAAGACGTCCACTGCTGGACATATGCCTCCCCCAAAGAGTGCCAAAATGGCCGGTCCTGCGCCACCCGCATCCAGCGGCACGCCGCGCCTTCCGGTACGTGGTCGCCACTCGAGAACCTTTCCGCCCCAATGTATGTTACATGTAACGTACTGTCTCTATGTATCTAACCTGTAATCTTTAAAACTACACAACGGATTTTGATGCGGTTTTTTTTAAATAGATAGAGTGATTCAAGAGGAAGGTTTATAAGTAGAATACATGCGTGCGAAGCCGGGGCGGGTTGCTAGTTCGTAATAAAAATGTTTGTGTGAAACAAAAATAACTGTGTCTTCGCTAGAGTGACCACAAATACCGACAAACAATGGACTCGCGAGTTGTCATTTGTCAATCGTTAGCGATAACGATGTTGGCCCGTTATGTCGCTGTTATTGCTTATTGGGTTCGTTATGGAGGGAAACATACAAGTTGTGCTCGTGTACGCCATTAAAATATGGGGTGAGTTGAACAATATTTACGGTTATATTGATGTAGAAAAGGAAAAAGGGAGAAAGTTTACATTAGATACAGAAACGATAAAAAGTTTTGTTAAGGTACTAGTCATTATCATCAAATATCAATCATTATCATCATCATATTAGCGGAAAGACGTCCACTTGTGGACATGCCTCCCCAAAGAGTGCCAAAGTGATCGATCCGGCGCCACCCGCATCCAGCGGACTCCCAGACTACAAGGTACTAGTATAACAGGCCAATGAAATAACTAGGTATTAATCTTTCCCAAAATTGACATCGAAGTAAACACATTTATATTAAAAGATTGAAGTTGATATAAAATAATATAAATTGCTCGAAATAAATGCGTAGGTATTTATGTTTGTAAGTAAAAACCATTCATTAGAAATGAACATCATCCAGTTACCTCAAATACTATTTTACTCCAATAATATTTTAGAAACATTAAATGTTTGAAATAAAAATAAACACGAAATAAACCTTCAAGGCATTTATGAAACCATAAAATTGTAAACCGGCTCACAATTATTTTCCACAATCATAAACACATAATCCTATTAAGCGTGGTCACCATGAATTCCTAGTTGCCAGGTATTCACTTAATTGACACCTTTGAATTCCAACAACCTACAGACACAAATAAAAACCTTAAGTACTCGCATTTAGAGTACAAATTCAATTGACATGTAAAATCACTCTGTACTTTTAAATCTACTTTGCAATGATTTACAAAACCAAATCGTTTATTTAAAAATGGACTTTAATGAAGCATGTTAAGGTTTAGTTTTCTTAGACAACCATTGCTTCATCAGCAGTCTTCCTGTAAATTACATTGTCGTTCAGATTTGAATTTTACTAACTAGGAAATAAAATACAATTTAGTTTGACATGATCAGATTAATCGATAGGGTAACCATGCATTTGTAAATTGTCGTTTTTAACAGGTTTATAAACATTTGATTATGGGTTTATGAAACGACATAAAAGACGCCGAAATGTGTTAATTAAGCCCTGTTAATTTGTTTAATCCGGTTCTTTGACATGGAATTAAGTGGTAGTTTATTTGTAGATCAGTGGATTAAGATAAAGATTTATGTATGTATTTATTTAGATTAAGTATAAGATAATATTTTGATCTCTAGCAGTATTAGGCCAAGTTTGTTTTTAGTAAGTTAAGGGTTCCGTCAGGCGTATATTGTCTTGACTTTATTGTCAATCTCATAAAGGCGTACACCGTACAGATATTTATGTACGTACATATATTAATGCCCCCGACTGTCGCAATGAAAATAATGTCTCTAGGCATACGAGTAAAATGGCAAAGAAACTCGACTATCTGAATATCTGCTATTAAAAATACGTAGACTTAATAATATAAAAAACCGGCCAAGTGCGAGTCGGACTCGCGCACGAAGGGTTCCGTACCATTATCAATAAACATATTTATTTTATTTTGTTTTTAGTATTTGTTGTTATAGCGGCAACAGAAATACATAATCTGTGAAAATTTCAACTCTCTAGCTATCACGGTTTTTGAGATACAGCTTGGTGACAGACAGACGGACGGACAGCGAAGTCTTAGTAATAGGGTCCCGTTTTACTCTTTGAGTACGGAACCCTAAAAAACAAGGTCCAAAGGTTGAAAACGAACCTCAGTTCAGCGGTTAAATTAATGCTAAACTAAATCAAAGCAAAGTTCACAAGCTATAGACTAGATAGACGTCCATAAGTCTACACACTAACATAAAATGAATCACCTTCATACAAATTACTTTGTTCTTATGACTATTTGAAAATGGAATGGAAATCGGGAAGTTGAGGGAAGTCGTTTGCGGGATACGCACCGACGAGAACTTTGCCTTTATCCCGGGTGATGGGAATTGTTTAATTCGAATTACGGAATTAGTGTGGCGGAAGCAAGCCCCTTATAGGGGATCACTTTAGGACATTTTTGTACCTTTTCAAGCTTTTATTTAACATGCATTGTTGGTATACATATATAGAAAAAGAAGAAGTTATATTTAAGTGCGTCAAAGGATTGATGTTACACAGATTTTGTAATTTTTTACAAGCTTTCTATTAATTTGCAATATAGGTATGTGGTATGTATGTAACTATGTTCATTCGGGTGATTCCAGTCAATTTTGAAGCAGATATCTCCAACCGCTTGAGCTGAAATTTTGGGTAAAGGTATAGGTTGGATGACAATTCAATATTATGGTGCCATCGAGCTGATGTGATGATGAAGAAAGAAGGTGGCCATGGAAATTCAGTACTTAACCGCCGTAACCCCGTTGAGTTTGGGCTCGTTAGAATCGATCAGACGCATAATGACCTAAAGTCGTAAAATATCTCAAACTTGTACCAAAAATGATTTTTTTTGACAGAAACTTATTTTACTTCTTTTTGCAAGCTTTTATTTTACGTGCAGGAAAGGAACTTGCATCCATGGAGCTCATATGTAGCATACTCATGAATTTACATACCCGTTATTCAGAAAAACAATTAAAAAGTGACATGGGCACACATTTCATCAGTTCAGTTAATTACGTGCCATATTTTTAACAATCACACAATGGATCACACAGGAATTTTTAATTTCACATGAAAAAATCGTAATGGCCACCGACATATACATTCCAATTGACCCCAAAAAGTATCTTTTGTTTGAAAAAATAAATTAAATTTAATATCGTTCGTTTACTTTTAATTTTAAAATTGTGAACAAAAGCTTTTATTTAACTTCCACAAAGGGATTTGAAATTTATTAGGTTTGTTTTATTCCGTTATGTAAGAGTATTACTGCGTAAATTTGACTTTTCTCCCTAGAGCCTTGGCCGGGGTAAAAATGAAGTTTTGTCCGTAATTGAATAACAAATGAATGTCATGCTATAATAAATTACATACCCTTACAGGCTTTCATGTTGTACCGTAAAAAATACACACACACACACATTGCTTTTGCCTAAAAACTTTGTGTACTTGATAAATAATATACTTAGACAGGTATATATATTTTTTTCTTTCCGTACTTTCTTTCTGTGTGACAGTTAAAGGGCTTCAGAGGATTTTATGCCCATATAATACAGGCAGGCCTATACCTATCCGACTGACATTACCAAATTACAGTGGTTATTTTTAGTTTATTAGTGTAAGACCCATTTAGGTTATGTTCCGAATACATTGAAGTGATTGTACAAATTGTGATGTGTGAGTGTGATTGTTGTGATTGTGGCAGTGGGCGGGGGGGCACATTGCACGTAGAACCGATGGCCGTTGGGGCGGAAAGGTTCTCGAGTGGCGACCACGTACTGGAAGGCGCGGCGTGGGTAGACAAGGTGGACTGATGACCTGGTAAAGGCCTCCACACACCGGTTGCGTGCGCGGGCCCGCGCACGCGACCGGTGTGTGGAAGCCTTAAAGGTCGCGGGTCGGCCATTGTAGCGCTCTTTTGGGGAGGCCTATGTCCAGCAGTGGACGTTTTTCGGCTGATATGATGACGATGATGATTGTACAAAATAAACATACGTCGGAAAATCGTCCTTTTTACTGGACTTTGGTTTGAAATATGACAGCCATAACTTGTTAAAATGGCGGAATGTGGGTTACCCAAATTCCGCCATTTTAATTTGAACCTACCTTTTCTTACCTAAACCTGAGTGACCCTACCTCCTCGGGTCTTAGCAAGCAACTATTACAAAAGGTCTTTAAAAAGGGACATTTCCTTCCAGGTGTAATTATCCCTTTCCAAAGGAAACGGGACAATATCGTCTTTGAACGGGATTCATTAAGAAATTTCTGGAAAAGATTGGAAAGCCTTGGAACCGTTAATTAGAGGGACGCGTTAAAATAGATGATTGTTATTTTTTTTTGGGGCAATGGATTTGAATCTTGTACCGTGATTACAAAATAAACTCGTCGTGCGCTTGTTTTGAATTTAGAATAATGCAATATACCGAGATGAGACCTAACAGCCACACACACAATAAAACTTCGTAGAATAAACTTGTCATTTGATTTGATTTGCTTTAATAAATTTTACCATCTTCTTTTTCATTACAGAATTAATAAAGCCAGATAAAATAGGAGTCAATTATTATTTTAAAAGTATGAAGTACCTAAGTCTAATAATATCACGTTTCGAAAATTAAACATAAAAACTTTAAAAAGTTAAGTGACGGGAATGAGCTATTATTTTATTTTATTTTGCAACTATTTGTTATTTTCTCGCAATCGAAGTGAAAAGCAGTGAGTATAACTCGGGCACAACGGGTCAGGAAAAAATCACGAAAGATCACGTTGGGGGAGGAGGGGTATAAGGATACCTCACGTGTATTTTTCTACAGAGAACGAAACTAAGAAAAAATATCTACCACACGAGTAGATACTTTTACTCGGCTTCGTTATACATAAATCTTCACTTAGCACTTCAAAATAGCGAGTCTATTTTACTAAGATAGAAAACAAACAAGATTTACTATGTAAAATACTATTTATCTTACAATTAGGTCGAATGAAAAAAATATACGTGAGGTTATGTGGGGGAGGGGGGGGGGTAGCCAAGAACCTCACCAAATATCACTAAGGGGGAGGGGGGGGGGTCAAAAAGTAACCGAAAAAACCTCGCGTGATTTGTGCACAAGCCAAAGTGTCATTGTAGCCCTCAAATGGGGGTTTCAATTTTCCTCATAGAAGGTTTGAAAATCAGTAACTATGTCACTCGGCACCAAAAAAAAAATACCAACAATACCATTCCGCCACAACTGCCGATTTTATCTTGGCCACTATAATAAATAATAGCTTCCTGAGATGTTCGAGTGCATCTCATCTCATAATTTTTTCTCGCATACAAACTTTATTTCACGGAATCATTCGTCTCAAGGAATAATTATAAGACACCACCTTATAAATGTCCTTTTCGTAGACTCGATATCGCCAAAACTTAAAAAAAAACATCGAACATAATGAGACGTCTAAATTGTAAAATATGTAGCCTTATTACACGATAGCGCGTTTCAGAAAACCCACCGATCGGTACAACGCCATCTTTCGTTGAATTTACCCATCAGCTCGGCAGCAATTTTCTAAACGTTGCCCTTGCCCTCTTTAAATTAAATTTTAAACTGTTTAGTATAAGGTTGATTTTCCAAGAGTCATCAAAATGGAAATCCATATTTAAAAGTTAACAGGCGTTAGTAAAAATATATTCTTTGAAGATAGCGTAACTGTGACGCTTCGCCGGCTTTGCCGTGACACACTGAGGCTGTCATGCCACGTGACACGCGTTATTTGTTGCACGCAACGTCAACACATGACATGACATCTAGACAGGTATTATGAAAAACGTTTTAGACTTAAAGGATGACGTGTTAGTTCGAAGACAGGGTTTTTTCTGAATTTAAATTTCCAGATATGGCAGTTTATTTCCTCTCCATCCATTTCTTTCGTATCACAAAAAAAGGAGTGGTCTTACTTGAAGAAATACTATTTATTTTCAGACTTTGAAAATGAGGTACACAGAGTATTGGTAGCCAATGTTATAGAAGTGTCAGTGTTGTAGTGAGAGCTAAATGAAACTAAAATGAAATCATTAAAAAAATCGTCTTACTAGCAGACATATCCCTATCACTAATTGCACCCGGCACCTCCTGGTACCTACCTAATCAGCTCAAAAATGTACTACTTTTTAGGAGATCTCTGAAACAAAACTGATGCGCGTTATCCAAAAACATTCTCAATCAAACCTTTGACCCACTTCTCTATAACTTTGTTCGAAAACACCCATCTTCATATAACTTCGTTCGAAAGGGCTAAATTCCATTTCTTTCCGTATTCCAGCGTCAATAACGAAGTTATTTTTCAATAAGAAAACAACATCGAAATTTCATAGGGGAGTTTCCTTTGCGAACTAGATATCGGAATTGAGATGTAACAAGAAATAAATGTCCCCCCTCTTTGGCGTTAAATCGAGCTGGGAGATATGGTGCATTGTTGTTGGAGGTATGTTATAATAGACATTACCACCTAGGGCGGTAATGTAATTAATGTGAGTAGGGAGTAATGATAAGAAATCTGCTAAGACAAGACTTTTATTGAAGGGAAGATTGAAGGAACGAGAGGCAGAGGAAGGCCAAGAAGAAACTATTTCGAACAAATAAAGGAGAAAGTTAAGGTCAGGTTTTACCAGAAAGTGAAGGAAATGGCAGAGGACAGAAACGGCTGGCGATTGCTCCACCGAAGAGTGCTATTCTTAAGTTTAAGAAGACCTAGGGCGGTAAAACAAAGAATGTCTCAGGTCGGAGCCGAAGGCAGGATCTGCACGGCTATTACAAGACGGCGCGCGAACACTCTCGATTTATCTATAACTCTCTTTCTAAGTTTTGTAATAAGAGAGAGACGGATAGTGCGAGAAAAATCGAGAGAGCTTGCGCACCGTCTTGTGATAGCCGTGCAGTTGCTTTCTTTACTACCGCCTGTAATAAAGATTTACTACATGTATACCTCCCTCTGGCCAGGAAGTGGGATTTTCCGCGCAAAATAAATTCAAACATGTTTCTTTTGTTTTCTGTTTGTAGTTTCGTGTGTGAATAAATGTATTTCTATTTCTATATTACGTAACCTAACCTACCCTATCTTCGTTTCTGTTATTGATGTGTCAGAGCGAAAGCGAACACAATTCTTTGTGTAGCAAACACGTCAGCCGAATGCAAATCAAATAACACTCGGGGCTCAGCATTTTTCCCAGTGGAACACATATAAAAGGTTACAAGGAATATGAACTCTAGATGGATCGTAATAGAGCTCAAATAACAAATGGGAGATAATGATAGTTGAGTCATTCTCATCATGAAATACGAGACTCGCCGTCTACATATATTTTACGCATACGATTTTATTATACATATGAATATATCCCGTTCATAGCAATGTTTGCAGATTTTTGCTCAATCCATGGTTCCATACTAATCAATTCCGAAAATCTGTCTGTAGCCTTAATTAACCATTGAACTGATTTCGGTAAAATTTGGTATGGGTCCCGAACAAGGAAGGACATTGGACGCTGCCCCCCCTATTCTGTAACTTGTTTTAAGCTCACCTCAACGCTCACTCACAATTGACAACATTTCATAATTCTAAGTCCATGATTTGACTAGCTCCTTGTATTCTACTCGAAAAGAGGAACACGCTGGAAGTTTTATATTTCCAGTATTATTTATGTTCAATTTTAAACGAATTTTTAAAAATACACTCATAGCAAATCCAATTCTACTGCAGAACCTTGCCTTGTTTTGTCTTGTTTACATATACCAAATTAAAAACAAACATTGTCAAGATGGCGTCAATGTAACGATACGTAACCCACCCGCAAATTACATTTAAACTTTTTAAACGTTTTCGTCGAAACGGGACTAAAGCAAGGTGCCTATTCTGCAGTAGAATTGGGTTTGCTATGAATTAATTTTTAAAAAATCGTAAAAAATTGAACATAAATAATACTGGAAATATAAAACTACCAGCGTGTTCCTCTTTTCGAGTAGAATACAATGAGCTAATCGAACTAAGGGCTAAAAATTATGAAATGTTGTCAATTATACCTTGACACCGCGATGCGTAGTAAATAAGCGAAGGTAGAGGTCTAGTTTCGTAACGGGTGACCGGCGGGGTAAGCCGCATTAACACGTAGCGAATAACAGCCCTGTAGCCCAAATCCAAACTGAAATGGGAGGTGGTAGTTTGTATTGGAATGCTATATTTTTAAAATTAAAATAAACATCAATGCCAAAAATAGTGTCAACTCTATTTAGCTTTCATGCATGTCAGTCAACCTGAAAATTCGATTCATGTAATGACAGGGGGATTTTGAAATTAATGTTCTTTTTTCGTACCGATAGCAAGCTCAGCAGCAAACTGTTAGGTAAGTAAAATTGACTTAAAGTTTCTTCAAAGTATTTAATTTAAACTATTGTGTATTCAATTATTTTTATTAATTTTTAAAACTCAATCGTTCAATTATTATCTTTTCTGCAATTAGTACTCTACGTAGCTGTGTGTGTATATAATCATTCACCTCAACTCTCCTGCCGAGACCTACACTTCGATTAGAATTTTCATACGCATTAATCCGTTTTTATTCCACTTGGGCCTACATATACAACACCTCTTCTAAGTATAGGTATAATTTGTACAAGAAAAAGAGCCTGGGTATTTTTACCGTTTAACACAACATAAACCTGACAAAACTGAAAATTGTTGATAAAACAATCTTTGCCCCAGTTTTATAACAAAAGTTCGCGAAGCTTATATGCCGAGCTTATCTCAAATTAAGCACAAGTTAGCCTGGACAAATTCCCAGCGCCTCTAATCTTGCATAACTTTGCTAGCCCTGTCAACAGAAACTTTGCCACAGTACTAGTATATGGCCAGTATATTGGCTTCGTACAATACGCCTTAGAAAGGAGGCTAAAATGCAACTTAACCCTTTAATTTCGCAAAAAACAGCGAAAGTCCTTTGTGTGTTGAATGAAAGTCTCAGTGACGCTGAATAAATTCCTAACGATTCTGGTCAGAAAAAAAATGCAAAAAGACGGTCAACGAGTGTGTGTGGACGTTGCGAATTAAAGGGTTAACCTAGATTTGAAACTGTTCCTTATTTCGCCTAAGTATACACCTAAATTTAATCTGAACGCGATATTTGTGTTTTGAGTAAACTATACAAACGAAGTACGCTCAAAATTTGAATAATATATGACAATTGTTCAAATAAAATACCTAGTTGGTATTTAAGTATTTATTCATCTATATCAGTATTATCAGTATGTTTATCGGCGGCGGCGTCTTGTACCCATAGTACAAGCTTAACTTAGTTTGGGACTAGGTCGATTTGTGTATGATTCCGCAAATATTTATGTATTTATTGAATAGTAGTAATTGTACAAGAACTGTATAAAACAAGGCATTTTACCTGAGAAGATTCGTATTGTCGACAGCTAGAGACAACTCACTTGATGTTGCCAATTTCGTGCACCTTTAAATTGCTTCTGGCAACTGTGGTTGCCAAGTGAAGTATGGGCTGCCTTGATAAAAAAATAACCTGCATCCTCCTGGCTCATAAGGCTTCCCGAGGAGGTTATCCTTAAGCAAATTTGTTGCTGGCCGCGCCGCAGGCCAAACAAGGAAAAAAAAAGTAGCATACCTACAGAGCATACGGAATGATTTTACGTCTGTGATGTTAAAAGATGCTAGTAGCGTCGCAGCGGCGTCAGAGGGGTTCGACGGGTTGAGGCCAACTCCAGAAACTCAAACTTAGTGGCACGTGTTGTTGAACGAAGTTCTCCGTTTCAGTTTGGGCCAAAAATGTTTCGTATGTCTGATGTCCGGCTGTTCTCCTCTACAGGCCGCATTTATCAACCGATTCTCGTGAAATTTTGTGAGCAGGTTCAAGATTATAGAATTTTATTGTGGATACAGTTTTTGGAA
Organism: Epinotia brunnichana; assembly: GCA_963854355.1. NCBI lineage: Eukaryota > Metazoa > Arthropoda > Insecta > Lepidoptera > Tortricidae > Epinotia > Epinotia brunnichana. The sequence goes on along the minus strand of OY977953.1, from coordinate 2,295,988 downwards.
ATTAACAAGCATTTATTCATTACAACAACACATAAATGTAGGTACACATATCAGCATACAAAATCCCTTAAAGCATTCCTTGTATGGACATGCAGGGTATAACATTAAACTAACAAAAAGGACCGCCCCGGAGCGTTGGTGGCCCGAAAGTTCCCATTACACTGGCAGCGTTGCCACGCTGGATGGCCAACGAAATCTGTTGAGCCAGGAACGATCCGGAACGAGGATCGCAGCCCCTGTCCCTAAGCTGGCGAAACTACAAATAGACAAATAAAAACCACTAAAATGACGACCGAAAAACGTCCACTGCTGGACATAGGCCTCCCCCAAAGAAATTAAATAAAAAATTGAAAAAAGACAGTCTCGCGAGTTCTACAGCTCGCAGAGCCGCAAGAAATAGTACTGTTTAATACTTAGACTACAATTCCCATGCAACTTTCATGCCGGGAGCAGAGAAAGTGCCATGAAAGGTCGAAGAGTCGGATTCTGCGCCCGTGATCTGGCATTACGACATAATCACTAAATTGCCATGCACTACACTACTTAACATGTCTACTCTCAATTGATGGTTATTTTGAAGAGGAAGTGAGTGTGCCGTCATTGACATTATTACCGTAATTGTTAGAATCCTAGATGATGTTCATTGTAATTGAACCTTCCATTTTGGTATTTCCAATTAATGATCATCTAAAATATCTAAATACTAGTTAATGAATATATGAAGTAATGCGCAACTATACCGTTATTTATAACCTCCCAAGTCTCAACCACTCTCAACTATAGCGCAAATCACCCAACTATTGTTCCAAATGAACTCGAATGTTATACAATACGGTGTGATTTTTATTGTGGATCAAGTCTTGAAGAAGCTGAAACTATACAAAATCAAAAATCAAAATCAATTATTTATTCTGCAAATAGGCCACAAGGGCACTTTTACATGTCAAATGGTGTTCTACAATATAATATTAATAATCTTACACAATAATCATTTTAAAATTGCAGATTTTAACTAATTAGTACCTAAATGGTTACAAACTAAATGTCACTGAATGAAAACTAGAACAATCCAAAATTGTAAAATATTATCAAATACATTTGATATAAGGTCTGTATCAGAATTAACAATAAGTTTATGATATAATTTAGTACCCCAGAGATGTATAATGTCTCTGAGCATCCAAATACAATACAAAAAAACAAATAAAAACCACTAAAATACAATAAAAGTCCTTTGTCATCATCATCATATCCTCCTAGCGTTATTCCCGGTTGTGTCCCTAATGGAGTCCGCTTTGACACCTAATCCCACGATTTGGCATAGGCACTAGTTTTAACAAAGTCCTTTGTATTGACTGAAATTAATTAATAGTCTACTTTGGACCATACTTGTTCTTCTGAACTATATGTAGTTGGGAGGTTATGCGGTACATTAAAACTTCATCATCATCATGTCAACCGAAAGACGTCCACTGCTGGACATAGGCCTCCCCCAAAGAGTGCGAAAGTGACGGGTCCTGCGCCACCCGCATCCAGCGGACTCCCGCGACCTTTACCAGGTCATCAGTCCACCTTGTTGGAGGCCTACCCACGCCGCGCCTTCAGTACGTGGCCGCTACTCGAGGACCTTTTCGCCCCAATGGTCATCGTTTCCGGCCCGGCCATTAAAACTTAATATTACGAAAGCGGAGGTATTCAAGATTGATTTTCATAACTCACAATATTTCAGCTATTCAACGACGGCGCTGTGTTTTCATATATATTTGATATATCTAATAGGTAATACCTAGGAGGTACCTATATTATGTCTGTAGGTTCCTACCCAAATATACGTGTTCCGCGGAACAGTATTTTTAGTCCGTCGTCGCTATAAAGCTCGCCGGTATGTCAATTTGTACGAATCCCTCGCTGACATTGCAACTCCATCCCTAGGTAAATGTTAGTAAGGGAACACACGGCGCGTAGTTGTGTGCGTGTCCGTGCCGTGCCTGTTATTTTTGATGAGCCTATTGTGTGTCCCACTGCTGGGCAAAGGCCTCTCCCCGTGATCTCCATGAGTCCCTACTTGATGTCTTGCCTCTTCTCTTTGATGCCTCTTCCGCCCAATTGCTGAGGAATACATCCAGATCGTCCCACCATCTCCGTCTAGGTTAGGTTAGGTTAGGCCCGTCATGTGGCACCCACTTGTTAGCTATACTAGCCCACCTATCTGGATGCATGCGACAGACGTGGCCGGCCCAGTCCCAATTGAGCCTGGCAGTTTTTACACCCACATCAGCTATGCGTGTTTTGGAGCGCAGTGTAGTGTTTCGGACCCGATCCGTCCTTTTCGATCCGTGCCTGTTATAGTTGAGATTATTTTACGTCTTATAAAACTGCCATTGCAATTGGAATCTTCTACTTTGGACGGCAGAGCTGCTTTTTGAATGACTACTTTGAAACAATTCGGAAAACTCAAATAATCTCCAGTAGACAGCTCGAGAAAACCTGCGAACCAGGTGCCCAGCTCTTGGGGGAAGTCTGGGTTATGTGGTATTTCTACCCACTAAAAACTCCACGTAAGCCGCCATCTGCGCTAAGTAATTCGGAGGAATCTAGGATCAAAGGTTGAACACTATACACGGGTTTAGCGGTGTTCGTTAAACCCGTGGCGAGCCAGGCGTATTCCACGACTGGATTGCCCATGGCACAATACCGCATTCGTTATGCTTCCACGAAATGCTGGAATAACATTCCACCACCAATCAAGGATAGCATTGCTGTTAGCGGGTTCAAGTCCAAACTGAAAAACTATCCGTATAGAGCGGGCTCATTCTGGGTATCTTCGTCGCCTTCTCTAGGGTACATGGCCAATAATTATTAAGAATTAAGTTGCGCAGTAAGTAGTCTTAAGTCGGTTAGACTTGCGTCGTCCACATGAGGCCCAATTCGCTGCAGTGTACCAACTTCGGCTCGTACAGTCACCGGCATCAATATATGATGTTGATGAATCAGAGGCCGAAAAAATATCTGACACGCTCTTACGACTCTAAAATAAATAAATAAATATTTGGGGACAATCTTACACAAATCGACCTAGTCCCAAACTAAGCAAAGCTTGTTACTATGGGTACTAGTCGACGATATACATACTTATATAGATAAATAAATACTTAAATATATAGAAAACAACCAAGACTCGGGAACAAATATTCGGGCTCATCACACAAATAAATGCCCTTACCAGGATTCGAACCTGGGACCTCCGGCTTCGTAGGCAGGGTCACTACCAACTAGGCTACAGAGGTCGTCAATCTCTAGGAATAGAGTTGTCATCAGATATTTTTGCGGCCTTTGTTCCATCATATATTTATGCCGGTGACTGTACCACTGGGTTTTTTCATAAAGGCATCATTTGATATTGAACATTTGATATACAACCTCTTCCTTCATCAAGATGAGATACTACGGTGTATGTTAGAAGTTTTACAGCCTCCTCCGTGGACCTGCCCTGCCGGAAGCCAAATTGACGATCAGACAGGAGGTGGTTTCTTTCCAAAAATCGGACGAGTCTCTTATTGACAATGCGTTCAAGCAATTTAGAATAAGCTCCTAGAAGAGAGACGGAGCGATAGTTCCACGGTGCGTCAGTAGGCCCTCCTTTATGTATTGGTACTATCATAGCGGTTGTCCACTCTTGTTGAAAGGATCCTGATACGAAACTGAGATTGACAATTTGAGGTAATAGCTATGTATGGTTACAATTTGAGGTAATATTAAACATACAGGCTGGTATACCTTTTCACGCTTAAACCGCTCAACCGCATTAGGTATTTTTTTTAATGCAGATATACGAGTCCTGGAGAAGTCCCAACGTCCGTTAGAAAAGTTACGCAATTCTGAATTTAACGACCATTACTCTATCCCTATACAACCGACTCGATATGAAGCTAATCACGATTTTGCGGTTGTAAAGGGCTCTCTATACTATAGTATGATGTAACCGCAACGTACCTTTAAAAAGTACATTCCCGTATGTCGTCCTTCTAAAAGGCCCCAGTCGCCGCGACCCGAGGGATCGTTAGACGCCTGAATAAGTAATAAAGGTGCGTTCCAAAGAACCAGGTAACTAAGCGACTTCGATCAATTTGTCGCTTTGTCGAGTGTGCTCGCTCTTGTTTTGTGTATATATGTGTCCTTTTTAAAGGCTTTTATGTATGAGGCAATATATTTAAGTTATGGATAATGAAAATGGATGAATAAGTAAGATGTAAGTACACTTACGTCACCTGAATTGTAGTTTTCCCCCCAAAATCCCATAAAAAACATTCCATGTAAAAAATAGGCCAAGTCTCGAATCTCTTCCACCATTTATTATTTTTGCATACCTAAAACTATATTATGCATAGTGGCCATCACACAACACACAAGTGTTGTGTGATGGCCAAGTCACAAAATGTTATTTAGCAAGCAAATACAGATTAATAAGAATTTTTTACACGGAATGTTTTATGGGTTATAATTTTCGAAAAACATAACCCTCCTCAGGCAGTCGGGTAATGAAATGGCAACAATCATACGACCTGATATGCTATCACTTAGCGATAAACTAACCTTGCAATCTCGCTTTAAATGTTAATTTTAGCACATGACGGTATAATGACACAACACATTATCACAATAATAATATAACATTAGCAATGACCCTAATAGAACTGCTACGCAAAATGGCTTATTTTCATACATGTTGGTAGTTAAGACATTTTCTAATACAATGCAAACTTATAAGTGAGCCATAATTAGACCTTACCCTCATAGCTATAAGGTTTATATTTGGTATTTACTGTTATTTGATACCCGTACTAAATAGTATGTACATTTATCGCACTATTAACAAGTCACGACTGTTATACGATATACGAGTAAACGATTTGCTAGCTCTTATGTTTTTATTTTTTAATTTTGTTCTGGCCTTAAACTACGAGTATACTACACTTTACCTTCCAATGTGTAGCGAGTTATGTTCATTTTGCGGGCCATTTTTGAGAAAAATAAGTTTTACTTAAGTGTGAAATGGTCACAATACTTGACGATAAGTACGATTTGCTAGATAACGCAAAAGTAATTTGTAAGTCTAAAATTTGTCTCTACCTACGCTAGTTATTTCACCAGCGATTTTCTTCCTCATGAAAACAATAGTACCTAATACAAATACTACTGCTTTTCGGCAGACTTACAAATAACATACATACATACATATAATCACGCCAATTTCCCAGAGGGGTAGGCAGAGATCACGGATCTCCATTTGCTACGATCCTGACAAACCACTTTCGCTTCACTCACTTTCATAACATTTCTCATACATGCTCGTCGGTTTAGGGTACTTTTGACCTGGCCTTTCGCATAAAGTGGTCTTCTTACAACACTAACGACTCCGACTAAAGTTGGTAAGTCTATTCTAAATACATTTAAAGCTAAAGGTCACTGTAATACTTGGCAACTATCAAAGAATATAAGCATAAGTACCAAATGTTGCTAGGTAACGGACCCTCAGTTTTAAGATACGGAACCCTTCAGGTACGGAACCCTTCATTTTATTACGAATTCTTTGAACCTTTTGTCTCTATTAAATAACCAAACTTAATACGGCGGATTTTAGGATCGATCTTCTTTTATTTTCAATCTTATGACTATTGTTTTAAGGTTGAGGTTAGAACTCTGATTATATTTAGTTAAGTCGTTTTGTTATTTAGTGAGCCAAGTATTTAAGGCGGTGACATTTTAAAATTGGATAAAATAAAATTTGAATTTTTGATAAATAAAATTTGAATTTTTGATAATTTGCTAATGAACGAAAAATGTGTCAAATTGCGGAGCCAGGCTCCTTTAAGATGCAAAAGATAGATCTGAATAATAAAGTTTTAAAAAGTTATCCCAGGAACGTAACCCTCAACAAGACGGGAAGAGTTGATTGCTACGAACACGAAAATACTCGGAATATATCAAGCTACAATTTATTTTTGCTATATTTGATAATTTTTAAAATACATTAAAACCAATCAAGCCTTTGTTGGACAATAAGGAACTATGACGTCACTAGTTTGAATAACCCTACAAAGTTCATCTTCGTAAGAGTGGTCTTAATGAATAGTAAAGGTTTTAGTCTTTTCTCGACTTGCCTCAATCAAAATCTGAAACAACAGATAAAATTAAAACCTATTTATGCCATAGAGCGGCAAAATATTGATTAACATCACACATCCATTTCGCAAATTACTAGCACAAACACATATCCTTTATAAAATATGTAAATTCAATTTAATTATTGGAACGCAGCCCAAGTGGGAACAATCACAAAGCAGAACGCCACTTAGTCATCCTCGCATCGCACTTAATCTTTTAAAACCAATTTTATACCTTAAACTGACGTAATACGGTCGGAGTATGAGCAAAGGCAATATCACGAGATATGAGCTCGCAAGAGCTATCCAGAGAAGGGTTCTAAACACAAATTGGATTCGAAATTCAAACATCACCGATTAGGTTCGAACAGACGAGTCACGTCCCGCCAATTAGAAAACGGTTCCCGAATTAATTTTGAAAATGGAACACTTGATATTGATGTAGTGGAAATCTGTCACGTGCCAATCGCAATGAATAACCGATTTTGAATCGTGTAGCTTGGGCATAGTATAGAAAATCGCGTGTTCCATTTTTCGCATTTATTCGCGAGGTTAGTGCTAAATAATGCTTCGTTCGAATATCAAATTTGAGGCTTATCCAATGGATATAAGGCTGAATATAGCGTGATAAAGCGTGTTAAAGATTTGAGGACGTTTTATTAAGCAACGTCCGTCATTGCTTGCTACTTTACGGATAAAATGAAAAAAAGTGTGAAAGGCTGCAATTTCGTGGTAAGATACTGGACGTCCCAAGACTATGCGACATGAAGGGAAAGTATGTACCTTAAATATCGAAGATAGGATATTTTGCAGAAAGAAGACTTTATGTTGTTTTTATAAGTTAGTAATACTGCATTCAAGGATTTTCTAAAAATTACTTGCTTTGTCTGGGAATCGAACCGACTTGAATGTGATGAAAAAATGGAAAAAATTAAAAAATCTTATCACTTTCGTTTCGTGGACAGTACGTTCATACGTTGACAGGCTGGCCATATGTAGGCTTAACAACGCTTAATTGATGGTACTGTCAACGAAAGTGTTAAGTAACACATCGGCTTTTGTTTGCAGCCGTAGGTGTAGCATTGCAAGCGATTCTGTTTTGAATCTGGTCGACTCTGGATTTGGCTGATCGTACTTTCCCTTCATGTCGCATAGTCTTGGGACGCCCTGTATTATAACGATGATTGTTACCGAAAAGATGTCTTTTATTAGGTATTATTACAGGATATTGTAGCTCATCAGTAACAAAGCGAATCGGGTAGAATAGAACAAAAGAACAGGTAAAAGTACCTCATTAGTTTGGGTACAAAATTTTCTTTGATAAGGTTTTCCCTTGACAATTTTGTTGTTAAGAGGGTTTTACGTATATTGGGGATGAAATAAATGTGGATTTTACTGCCAATTTCGTCTTGTGTTTACGTTTCTTTTTATTATCAAACGTTTTTATGAATTACTTTTTCACATTTCAGCCAAATGAAAACATTCAGCACAGATGAATATTTCATATATTCAACTCGCTTCGTAAAAATAATTGCTTGTACAACATTTTATCATATACAGGTTGGGCCATAATTTTTTTGCAAATGGCAACACTGAATATCTTGTATAATTAATATATAATCTTGTAGATTGGGGTCATCTCAAAGATGTTATTTTCAAAAAATAAATTGCATTAGATGTTAGTCACAAAAATTAAATGATTTGAAACTTTGATGAAATTTTACTTTCATCAAAGTTTCAAAAGTGCAAGAATTTTGGGCCCAACCTGTATTTACATTCAAGCCTTTCGGGCCGTATACCTATAGTTGTCGTCATGTGTTAAGTATTATTAATATTAAATATTTTATTGTAGAGTAGATATTGTTTGGTGCTCTTTGCCATGGTTACGTGTCCCGCATCACTCTTTAAAATCATGATGTTGTAGCGTTTAAATCCACTAAACACTTGATCTTGTCATATTGACAAACCTATTCCATGGTGACACATCTCCTAAGTGAGTATGCTAGGAGTCCAATATAATGTGTAGTATTTCTTCTGACCCAGATATAAGCATATTTCATGTCCCATTTTGTCGTCTCTGGAACATAATACACTGGTAGACGATACACTGGTAGAGGTTCTTCATGCCCTACAAAACATCTTCAAACGAGATTAGACTACTTCCAGAGTCTGCCATACGTGGGACAGAGAGGCCGCACTCCAGCCTCTCGCTCCCACGTGTGATGGCGCACCGCTGCCGATGGCGCCACTGCTGAAAGTCTTGGCCAAGCCGTCACACTCATTAAGGCGACGTGAGCTCCAAAAACGGATTTTTAAAAAATCTTAGCTCTTGTTTGGATTATAAAACGGCTGCCCTAAATTTAGTTAGCAATCTTGAGGCCTTTCTCGAGGGAAATCAGCTATTCGAATCCTGAGTTTTTGACTTTCGCTCGATAGAAAAAAATCACGAACATACAATAACACACATAAAAAAATCGTAACAAATTATGCACAACAGCTAAACATATTAATTACTTCTAAAAATCGGCATTGTCATGTTTGAGGGAAATTAGCTATTACTTTTTTATTTATTAAAACGCACAAAGAAATAAAATTAAAAATTATATCCGCGCTTCCAAACACGCACTTGTATCTCGCTCACGCTTATGCTCAGTGAGAGGGAGAGAAGACCACGAACCTACGTCCCCTTAAAACCCTTTATAGGGCAATTAAAAATTTCAAGGCAAAAATGACCACCTGTTAAGGTCATCTTTTTGTATTTTTTTATGGTGCAGAATTTTTTACTTTATGCAATATCAAGAGACTTGAATTATGGATAAATTTTATTCTTGCCTGTTAAAGGGTTAAATAAACAAATTAGAAACGATTGTTTTAAAATAGCCAAACCAAACCTACCCAGCTTTGTGCTTACTCCATAAGTATCAAAAAATTCAAGAATGTTCTTTCTTCTTCACAGATTGCGTCCACCTCCAACTCTACAAAGACCTGAAAGAGCGGCAGAAGAACGGGCAGACGAAAGCGTCCCTCTCCCTCCAGCAATACCTCGGGTTCGAGGCTGGCTTCACGCTGGATAAGGAGTCCAACACGTTGGCCATACTCTGTGAAGACGTGGTCCCTGTGCTGGCATTTGATACGAGGGAGATACTTATACAGTGGAGAGTCAAGGTGAGGATTGTAGTCAATCAGGTTCAGTAAGAACGGGCAGAGGAAAGCGTCCCTCTCCCTCCAGCAATGCCTCGGGTTTGAGGCTGGCTTCACGCTGGATAAGGAACCCAACACGTTGGCCATACTCTGTGAAGACGTCGTGGTCCCTGTGCTGGCGTTTGATACGAGTGAGATACTTATACAGTGGAGAGTCAAGGTGAGGATTGTAGTCAATCAGGTTCAGTAAGAACGGGCAGAGGAAAGCGTCCCTCTCCCTCCAGCAATGCCTCGGGTTTGAGGCTGGCTTCACGCTGGATAAGGAATCCAACACGTTGGCCATACTCTGTGAAGACGTGGTCCCAGTGCTGGCGTTTGATACGAGGGAGATACTTATACAGTGGAGAGTCAAGGTGAGGATTGTAGTCAATCAGGGTCAGTAAGAACGGGCAGACGAAAGCGTCCCTCTCCCTCCAGCAATGCCTCGGGTTCGAGGCTGGCATCACGCTGGATAAGGAGTCCAACACGTTGGCCATACTCTGTGAAGACGTGGTCCCTGTGCTGGCGTTTGATACGAGGGAGATACTTATACAGTGGAGAGTCAAGGTGAGGATTGTAGTCAATCAGGTTCAGTAAGAACGGGCAGACGAAAGCGTCCCTCTCCCTCCAGCAATGCCTCGGGTTCGAGGCTGGCTTCACGCTGGATAAGGAGTCCAACACGTTGGCCATACTCTGTGAAGACGTGGTCCCTGTGCTGGCGTTTGATACGAGGGAGATACTTATACAGTGTAGAGTCAAGGTGAGGATTGTAGTCAATCAGGTTTAGTAAGAACGGGCAGATGATAGCGTCCCTCTCTCTCCAGCAATACCTCGGGTTCGAGGCTGGCTTCACGCTGGATAAGGAGTCCAACACGTTGGCCATACTCAGTGAAGACGTGGTCCCAGTGCTGGCGTTTGATACGGGGGAGATACTTATACAGTGGAGAGTCAAGGTGAGGATTGTAGTCAATCAGGTTTAGTAAGAACGGGCAGATGATAGCGTCCCTCTCTCTCCAGCAATACCTCGGGTTCGAGGCTGGCTTCACGCTGGATAAGGAGTCCAACACGTTGGCCATACTCTGTGAAGACGTGGTCCCAGTGCTGGCGTTTGATACGAGGGAGATACTTATACAGTGGAGAGTCAAGGTGAGGATTGTAGTCAATCAGGTTTAGTAAGAACGGGCAGATGATAGCGTCCCTCTCTCTCCAGCAATACCTCGGGTTCGAGGCTGGCTTCACGCTGGATAAGGAGTCCAACACGTTGGCCATACTCTGTGAAGACGTGGTCCCAGTGCTGGCGTTTGATACGAGGGAGATACTTATACAGTGGAGAGTCAAGGTGAGGATTGTAGTCAATCAGGTTTAGTAAGAACGGGCAGATGATAGTGTCCCTCTCTCTCCAGCAATACCTCGGGTTCGAGGCAGGCTTCACGCTGGATAAGGAGTCCAACACGTTGGCCATACTCTGTGAAGACGTGGTCCCAGTGCTGGCGTTTGATACGAGGTAGATACTTATACAGTGGAGAGTCAAGGTGAGGATTGTAGTCAATCAGGTTTAGTAAGAACGGGCAGATGATAGCGTCCCTCTCTCTCCAGCAATACCTCGGGTTCGAGGCTGGCTTCACGCTGGATAAGGAGTCCAACACGTTGGCCATACTCTGTGAAGACGTGGTCCTAGTGCTGGCGTTTGATACGAGGGAGATACTTATACAGTGGAGAGTCAAGGTGAGGATTGTAGTCAATCATGTTTAGTAAGAACGGGCAGATGATAGCGTCCCTCTCTCTCCAGCAATACCTCGGGTTCGAGGCTGGCTTCACGCTGGATAAGGAGTCCAACACGTTGGCCATACTCTGTGAAGACGTGGTCCCAGTGCTGGCGTTTGATACGAGGGAGATACTTATACAGTGGAGAGTCAAGGTGAGGATTGTGGTCAATCAGGTTCAGTAAGAACAGGCAGACGAAGAATATTTGAAACATTAACTAGTTAACCAGCTGATGTGACAGCCGCATTATAACATAGATAGACTACTGTTAAATCTGCCAAAGTTTTAAACCCACGAGCCATCCACGACTTCCTTGTACTCACTCGGACGTGTAACACGAGTCAGTTCTAGGTAGTGGTCGTGTCAAACTTATTTAATCGGTTTAGGCCTTCTGGTGATCCTGCTATTACTATACATACAACGAATTAACTAAGCACAAAAACTTTTGGCGATACAAATTTAGTCCCTGTGTTTCAGAGTAATAGGGTATTTGACAACAGTGAAAATAAATTGCTTTTTCATTAGCAACAGATAAACATTACGAAAATACTCGGAAAGTATCAATCTTTGATTTATGTTTGCTATTTTAAGATTTTTAAATTCATAAATACTAACAATAAGGACGTTGCTTGGTTGTGACGTCACAACCAAGTAATCCACAGATTCCATACTAACGGAGCGTTTTTGACGTTTCATAAAATGAAGCTGATTTGACTTTTGTCAAATACCGTATTGCCGTGTCATATATTTTTACCTCGTGTTTAGTTAGTAGTTAAAATAGCACCGTCCCCATAAAGGTAAGATTGGCGCCTTGGGTGTCGCAAGAGCCGACTATGGGAATATAGTTGAGGTGTGTTGTGGCTACTGGCTACCTATCACCGCAAGATCACATTTTCGTCATGTTATGAACAATGCTAGAAATTGCACTGAAAATTAAATTTCATATGCTCTGGCTACCCCATTAGGCAGTACAGGCATGAGTTGTTCCGGGCGACACATATCGTCAGGCGCTAAAATAATCTACGGCTGTCAAAATACCTTACGTTCACCTGCAATCCGATCTTGTAACAACCAGCATGTTTTCTTTTAATTAAATTGTCAAAAATACAATTTGTAGTTTAGTTGAAGCTCCCTTATGTCCGCTAAGACATAAAATGTCCCCTCATGGGCCAGCATTTTATGTCTTAGCGGACGAGACTGCCTTTTGGTTTAATCTAACTCCTTATCCTCAGGTTCAACACAACCTCGGCAGCAGTAAAGAGTTCGCGGCGGTGATCATCACGGCCCCCAACTCGGTCCGTCCAGGCCCCGCTAGGCTACACGCCTGTGGACCTAGACTTGCGCTGTGCGCCAACAGGCCGCCTGAGGTCCTGGCGCTGTGGGACGTCAAACTGTTAAGGTAGGTTCTAAGATATTCCGGAAGATTATACACGCCTGCGGACCTAGGCTGGCGCTGTGCTCCAACAGGCCACCTGAGGTCGACAGGTCGCCTGACTAGAATGTTCTTGAGTTTACCATTGTCTAGGCCTGAACTTTGCATCATTTTCTTCTCGAGGTCTTGGCATATGTGGCTATTAAGCCAAATTTATAGAAGATTTGAGTTTCGTCAGCAGTTTAGTTTGAAGCGAGTGAAATGAAAATATGTAAGTAAAGTGAGCGAAGAAACTGGTCTACCACATGTGAACCTTAACAACGCCATAATGTTTGTGTTTGGTTGACGCAGAGGCAGAGCCCGCGTTGCCTCACGCGTCGCCTGTCCATAAATCGAAGAGCCTTTACACTCAGAGACCTGCATCGATACAATATCGTATCGCATTTGTATCGTTGCAAAAAAATCTCCTTGTGTAACAGCGCTAAAAAATCTCCACCAATCCATCCGTAACGCAAAGCCTGCACATAGATAATTCTTACTTTTTGCCAGCCAGTAATTTTACGCCGCGCACACGAACAAATGGCGGCCGATTTGAATGTGCGTTTTTTGGCGGGAAGAGGATGTATCGCGCCAAATGGTGCGGAGACACGATACGGTGAACAAATTGAAGCCGTTTGAAGGAACATTCTTCAAACGGCTGCGTATAAACTGTTTACCGTTGATACTAAAGGTACAAAGATTAATATAAATAACAATATTAGTGCGGACGGGGAAATTATAATACCTTTGAATTAGTCAAGGTGGATACAAATGAATGAGAAAATAATTCTGTTACCTGAAAAAAAAATCACTTCTCATGCTCGCAAAGTTCCCCTTTGTGCTGGATGCATGCTGCACAAAATGCCACTTTTATGCTCTAGTGCACAAAGTAAAATTGTTTTAAAGACTAAGATAATCGGGCCTAACAGCCACACACACAATAAAACTTCGTAGAATAAACTTGTCATTTGATTTGATTTGCACATTTGTGTTTTCCATTACTAAATTAATAAAACCAGATAAAATAGAAGTCAATTATTATTTTAAAACGTATTGAACCATTAAATGGAAAGGAAACCAAAATTCTCACCCTTCCTAGCTTGTACGTCCTAGAAGTAGCTAAGTACGTGAGAGGTAACCTTGAACAGTTCCCGACGCGTGGTGACTCACACAATTTTAACTTCAGGCGGCGCGGTGATCTGCGCGCTCCCACCACACTTGCGAAGGCCCAAAAATGTCTCCACTCGATAGGGCCCAAGATATACAACAAGTTGCCCCAAGAAGTCAAAGGCGCGCCGAGTATGAGGTGTTTTGTGAACAGACTTAAAATTAAACTAGCATCCGACGCATGCTATTCCATTGACGAATTTCTCAATAATGGCTGAAAACCGAACGACTTTTCAACTGGCTCGCTGCCCAATCAATGGTTATGTAATATTTAAGGACATTTTAAGGATGTGTACTTACTAGTAACTTGACAAATAAATGTACTAATAATAATTATTCGTTGACTACACGCTGCAGTGTACCTAAACTAAGACATACTTACCTACCTAACCTGCTGTAATATAATATAATACATACTTTTTCACCTTAATGTGATAGTATTATGTATAATGTTATTTAACATCTATAAATTGACATGTAAAACTACGTTTTATAAAGGAATAAATGAAAAAATTAAAAAAATTAAATGAAATGACTTGGCAGTATGAAGTACCTAAGTCTAATATCACGTGTCGAAAATTAAAAATAAAAACTTTAAAAAGTAAAGTGACAGGAATAAACAATGATTTTTTTTTATTTTGCAATTATTTGTTATTTTCTCGCAATCGAAGTGAAAAGCAGTGTGTATAACTGGGGCATAAATTAGCCATTTAACCCCTCGACTTAACTATCCACCCTCGCCGGTGGCTCGGGTGGATATAAACGTCTCGGGTTAAATGGCTCGTTTTATGCGCTTGTTGTACAATCTACTATTGCTCGCTATCGCTATAAAAATTCAAAATTCTTTATTTCGGATAAATATCCATATCGGGTTAGTTACAGTAGGAACTTATATTTATGTTAGCAACAATTTATTTAATAGATACTTACTAAATACTATGTTAACCACTATGTTACCTCGATATTCTGTGCTCTTCGGCACACCTACAGAAACTTGCGAAAATGGATGTGAAAATATTCATATTCATATTCATTTATTCATTGTTATGTCATGCATACATAGGTACTTAATAAGATTTTGTCAGAACGGATCATTAATTCAAAAAGTGAACACTAAGACATTACGTAGTTTTAGGTACCTAATAATTTTCCCGAAAGAACTGCAACGTTATCAATTTTAGTTTTGAAGCAGCAGCGAATTTAAAATTCAACACATAATCTACAAATGAACATATTATTTTCTAAAGTCGATAATTACATAATCTATATACATTTTTAACAATATATATAAACAATGAAAGTAATAAATACCAATAATAAGGATTAAAGATACTTAAAAAAACCGGCCAAGTGCGAGTCGGACTCGCGCACAAAGGGTTCCGTACCATTATGTATAAAAAAAACTATTTTATCATCTGTGAAAATTTCAGCTGGAACTATCACGCTATCAGTGAGATACAGGCTGGTGACAGACAGACGGACGGACGGACGGACAGCGGAGTCTTAGTAATAGGGTCCCTTTGAGTACGGAACCCTAAAAAACATATTTAAGTATTATAGAAGCTCTCAAGCTCAACATCAAACATTTCGTCTGACATATGAGTACTCGTATTAGCTACCTACGCCTTAAAGTAAATCTTCTTTACCTCGTCGGTTTGCGTATCACAGGCCACAGCAATACAGGGGAAATCCTTAAACAAATCAAACAAGTTGTCAGTAAATTAGTTTGGCCGCATATGCCTTTACTTAGCACGTTGGCCCGTTCACTTTTAATCTAAAAAAAAAACAAGATGGAGTCCGTGCAAAGCGATTGCGTTTAGTTGTTTTACGTCATACCTGGCCATAAAGTAGGAATTACCGCACGCTATGCGTGTGGAAAACCCCACTTCCTGGCCAGATAGAGACGTAAAATGTTGTACTTACCACGGGCGGTAATAAATAAAGCCTCAGAGCGCATATTTATCGCCCTTGCCTTCGGCTCGGGTGTCAAATACCTGCGATCTGAGACATTCTTTGTTTAACCGCCCTAGGTAAGTAATGTACTATTGTTCTTAGCATTTTTTTCTCTTTTATCTTCGTTAAATAGGTAAGAGAAATAAAAACATATGATTTTTTACTAAAATTGTTATGGTGGTTTTTTAGAAAACTGTATCTTTGCTGAATTAACCTTAAACAAAATGACAAAATAAGTGAAATATAGTATATGAAGTAGGTGTTTCAGTGATTTAGTGTACCTATCGAGTGACATTATATAGTGACTAGAAATAAGATAAATCATACCAAAACAACAAAAAAAATATTCTTCAACTTAAACTTCAAATCATTTATTTGTGAACAATAGGTATGCACATAATGTAATTATGCTAGATGGTAGGTACATATAAATTAGTCCAGCTATGTTCTGCCCCAAGGCTTACAAAGATCTTATGACTAAACATGTTCATTATAGCAGATTAACCTAAAAATAAAAAATTATGTTACTGAATTATGTTACTGACTATCCTCTACTAACTATCTTGTTTACTAGGTGTCTCTTAAGTATTCTTGCACTGAGTAGTAGGCTTTTTTAGCCAGAAATTCGTTTAACATTCTTTTGAAAAGGAAAAGGTTCTTCAAATTCCAAAGCTCTTATTAAATTCTCTTTTAAATAGACCTTCCGGAAATAAGACGAGAGGCGTCAAATTTGATATGTTTTTACTAAATTGAGCTAAGAAAACTCAACAAGACTAGTTAGGAATTCTTTACTGTCTCCTTCGAAACAGGAAGCAAAAGGTAACACTACCCTAACCGAATAAGCAAAAACAATAGACACGCGCTTGTTGCAAACAACTGATGAAATTACGGTCCCGAGAACGAATGGAACAAAGAACGAATGAACAAGGAACGAATGGAATCGAACAAAGAAAGTAACGTGAGCGACGAAATTTTCTTAGCTCACATTTATCAGAATGAAAAAAATTTAAAAGCTACTTTATTGGAAAGAAAATAGGGTTGAGTTTCCAGTGTACGTGGAAAATAAGAAATAAAGACTGGCCGACAATTGTCGTTGGGAGTTTAAAATCCGAACACTAAAGAAGTAATTAGACTGACTCAGTGCCCTGTTTTCTAACATTTTTTGAAACGTGTGTACCAACATTTGAAAGTAACAATGGCTATCTGCGTTGGTCGAATTTATTATTAAAAATTGTCTTTGACATAGAGTTCATCACATCTTAAGCCCTCCACACACCGGTCGCGGGCGCGGGCCCGCGCAAGTTGTAAAACATTGAAACTACACTTCAAACACACATCGAACGCGGGCCCACCGCGGGCCCGCGTTCGATGTGTGTTTGAAGTGTAGTGTGTGTGGAGGCCTTAACGTAAATTTGTATTAGACTTGCATCAGCACGTAAATTGATACATCGCCCTACACAACACTATGAATTCGTCGTTCACAACATGCAACATTTGCTTTTAATATTTGCTTATTACTAAACGAAATAAAGATAAAGTACCTCCTTAATTTTCGACACTTCACAAGACCGGCGAAGCACGTAATATTCCAACAAATTGACTAACAGGCTCTTATCATGGAGCATTTGAGAATAATGGCGGCAAATATAAACGTTGAATGTAAAACTTAAGAGTTCACAGTAATCGTCTAAATTTACGCCAAAGTTAAAGAATTGGGTCAAACTAGCAGTTAACGCCGAATGAAATATGGTAAGAGATGATGGAGGAGATGGGATAAAAGTAAAAATTCATGCCTTTCTTTGGCTATTTGGTTTAAAGATTTCGATATTTGTAACAGAATGCCTACTAAGTAAATAGTTAGCGACCATTAATACTTAATGCCTTATTTTATAAAACAAAATTTTAATAATACGGTGCGTAATTAGAACATTATTATTCAGATGTGCGATGAATACGTATGTATCCATACACCTAGGTATGTAATACATCAAAATTTTATTTAAATGATAATCATCATCAGCATCATCATCAGCATCATCATATCAGCCGAAAGACGTCCACTGCAGGACATAGGCCTCCCCCAAAGAGTGCCACAATTACCATGTCAAGTCCCACTTGCCCGTACGTGGTCGCCACTCGAGAACCTTTCCACCTCAACGGCCATCGGCCCTACGTGCAATGTGCCCGCTGCAACTTAAGTTAATAAATAGTTATAATATCTTGAAAGTACAATATAAAAAGTTCTCATGAAAACCTGAATGAAAATATCGAGTTACACATTGTTTATTATATCTAACTCAACTCAGTTGTTCCGTGTGTGAGAATCGTGAAAATTTAAACTAATAGATTCTGAGTCTAGTTTCCCTCCCTATCGTTATTTGATGAACTGGCTCACTGTATACCAATGCACTCCATTTAACCGTACCTAGAAGAAGAACATAACACGTTTAATATTAAACGTCATTAAGTAGATCATAACACAATTTGCGTAAATATGCCAGCGCCATTAAAGGTCTATAATGGCCATAAAGCCGCGTTTAGAAATTCAACGTGCATTTACATACGAGTAATCTACCCGAGTTTGGCAAGCTCGTATCTAGGTGTACAGCTCTAGTAAAAGCAGCCGTATTTCGTAGAAATTCAGGTCTATTGTCGATAAAGGTTGCGAAAGGTACGTTCGTAATGCAATGATGCCGTTCGCAGGGTTATTACTCGTCGTAAATGTTTTCATACTTGTATACCTATGTGTTTAGTTATTTGACGCTTATACTGTGAAACATAAAATAATAATTAACTTTAAGTATATACAAAACACACTTAGGTATAAAGCATTAAACTATTAATTGTATGTGAGGTTAGTTTTACAAAACTTTTTGATACCACACATTGGTATTGAAAAAACACGTGGAACTCGAAAACTCAGTTAAAAAGGTCTCACTCAACGAAACAAACTGCTAAAACGAACCGAAATATAGTAGCATCAAAAAGCGATTACGAAGTTATGCGTTTCTATTTGAAATGGTAAAGTTTGAACTATAAAAGACCCATCATCCAATACCTTAGCCACGCAAACCAGACACGTTTAAGAACCCAAATTTAAAAATAATCGAAGCAGCTCACGCTTTCCAATTTTCAACTCTAACAGTTCAAAAATATATTTGAAAATAAAGTACCAGCTAGAAAAGAACTAAAATTCGAATTTATGAAGTCCCAATGTAAATTCGACTCTCAAAGCGTAAGCATAAAGCGCAAAATTGTTTGTAATTTGTTTTGTACGTGTTGCTGGCAGTACAGAAAAGTTCTGTCGGAATTTTTAAGAACGTCTGCATTTAGGTTTCAAGTTTTAAATTCAGACTTAGGCACGCGTTCAGAATTCCTGTTTAGGTATGCGTAACGAAAATGAATTTTATATGGTAGCTGCACCTCACTGCAGCAGAATCCATATCCATAACTGTATGTACTGTATGCTTAAACCGCTAAACCGATTGCGATGAAATTTGATAATAATTATGGAGATGGAGAATCGATGGAATCTGTCTCTTTTACAATAAAATAAAAGTGTTTACACGATGGTGTCACCATCTAGTAAGTATAATTACTACAATTCACTCCGCTGTCTAACTAAAGTGCATTCATCCTTACTTGTCTTATTTGGTAAACAACATTCTAACCTCAAAATTTATCTTTTTAGGCTATACTAGCTATTTTATCGTAAATTAAGCGTTCCCAGAAAAAAAAAGTGAAGTGATGTCCGAAAAGTCGTCTCGGCATGATCTACTCTCAAGATTGCTATTCTACTCCAAAAAGATGCATTTTGAGGTTAGAATGTTGTTTACCAAATAAGACAAGTAAGGATGAATGCACGTTAGTCTTGTCTTGACATCCGAGACATCTTATTTCGGCCGACGAGCTGTCATGTGCCGCGGCCATTTTATTTTCACGGACAGTGTAAAACCTCAGAATAATAACGCATAGAAGGGTCAATCAACTTTTTCTTGTTGTTATTCTGTCCCGGTAAGCCAAGAGACAACAGTGACAGACTTTATTAGAAAAAATACTATAAACTGGACTCCTATCATGCTAAGGAGATGCGCCACCATGGAATGGGTTTACCAATATAACAAAAACACGTGTTTAGTGGATTTAAACCCCATAAAATAATAGTTTTAAAGGGTGACCCAGGAGACGTAACCATGGCAACGAGCAACAAGAAATAATTGATTGACCCAGAAACGCAGTTCACGCGCAACGGTGAGGCCACCAAAAGTAGGACATAAATGGCCCAGTACGCCGATCGGTGGAACAAAATTGGTGCGTTTGTGTGCGTATTGGCGCGTGTGAATACGAGTTGATCACAACTACATGTATCCATTTTATGCCTCACGCTTGGCGCGTCGGCCGTATGAAACTATCCTTCTAGGCGTTATTATTCTAAGTGTAAAACTCACACGCTCAAGCATTCACAATCATACATTCCGTTCCTTTCCAACCATTTTTGTTTGCAATTTCATATCGCCATTTGTATCTAAATTCCACGGCAATTTTTAGAGATCTCGCGAAAACGCCTATAAAACACGTGACGTCACTTTATACGTTCCATAAATCCATATAAAAGCGTGGTCGGTGGCAAATTGTCGACAAAAGTAGCGACAAATCATGTCAGTTATTGTTTACGGAGATTGTGGCGCGCGTTAATGACGGTGCATTTGTTACTGAAGGATATAAAAAAAACAAAATTGGACTTGAGAGAAACCTTTTTGTCTCGTAATATGGTTGAAATTAAATGAAATTATTTATTAAAATGCATGTGGATTAGAATTGGAGTTACACTTGCAGCTCTGATAGCCTCACTAAATCCTAACTTTACATGTGTACATTGAACAACTAGGTAAGAAACTACTTATTTAAAAATAATAATAATACAAATATGTCAGATAAAAAAAAGTCATACGGTCTGAGGACAATAACTTACCGGCTCAATATCATGTGCACAATTGATTCATGAAAATTGTCTCCGATTTTCCATACTTAAATTTTTTAGGTCACACGTTGGTCTATACAAAAAGTAAGAAATAACGACACATAATAGAATACAAATTAAGGTACACTTTATTTCTTTATTTAATAAAGAAAAAAAAAAGCTAGAAAAAAATAAATAAACAGTTTATTAGAATCAAGACTGCTCATGATTTGGAACAGGAAAACCCAAACTTTCTTAATTCTGAGTAAAAAGTACAAGGTTATATTTGGGTTTTCCCTGTTCCAAATCATGAGCAGTCTTCATTCTAATAAACAGTTTATTAGAATGAAGACTGCTCATGATTTGAAACAGGGAAAACCCTAATTTTCTTAATTCTGAGTAAAAAGTACAAGGTTATATTTTTTTTCAAATACTAGCTTCGCACCCACGCAAATCCGCGAGATAAGATATAACCTATCACCATCCATATAGTACTTCTACACGCACGTGAAATATTTTTTGAAATCGGATAAGTGGTTCCGGAGATTGCCCATTACATACAAACTTATAAACTTACAATGCTACAATCTCACAGACTTTTCCTGTTTATAATCGACCGAGCGAGCGAAGCGAACGAAGTTCTATGCTTCAGCTTGGGTCGAAAAACGTTCGTATGTCCGGTGTCTGTGATGTTACGCTGTCCGGCTGTCCGGCTGTTCTCCTCTACAGGTCGCATTTCTCGACCGATTCTCGTCAAATTTAGTGAGCAGGTTCAATAATTACCCATATAGTATTTTTTTGTCGAGTTACATTTTTGAATATATATATATATATAAGGTACGGTAGCCTAGTGGTTCAGGCATGCGGCTGTCAAGCGGCAATCGTGGGTTCGGATCCCGGCTCGTACCAAAGAGTTTTTCGGAACTTATGTACGGAATATTTACCGATAGCTTTGCACTAAACAATAACTTATGGTACAAAAGGCGCACTTAATACTATAAAGCATTCTCTACCTGTCAACCTTAAGGCAAAGCAGATAAATTGTGGGCAGAGTGCACCTAAATTTAAACAAAAAAAAAAACTTTAGCGGGTCTAAGAATAGGATGCGTAATATAGTTAATAAAATACAATGTGATAAAATGACATTTTATCATACCTATGTCCAGCAGTGGACGTCTTTCGGCTGATATGATTATCAGCCGAAAGACGTCCACTGCTGGACATAGGTCTCCCCCAAAGAGTGCCACAATGGCCGGTCCTGCGCCACCCGCATCCAGCGGACTCCCGCGACCTTTACCAGGTCATCAGTCCACCTTATGGGAGGCCTACCAACGCCTCGCCTTCCGGTACGTGGTCGCCGCTCGATAACCTTTCCGCCCCAACGGCCATCGGTTCTACGTGCAATGTGCCCCGCCCCCTGCCACTTAAGTTAAATATAATATAATATAATAATATATAAAAGTATTAGTATATATAAACAAAAGCAGTGTATCAAATGACCTCACAGTAGCGGGAAGGCGCGTTATCGCGATATAATGTGGACAAACAGACACGTCTGCTGTTTGTCACGCCGTATCTCCATACGGGGCGTGATGTCATAATGTATCTTTCTGACGATATAAATAGAGAAATGATTGAACGCGAATGTGCCAAATGGTTGGGTACCTACTTTCCTGTTTTCATGAAACTAACACATTAAGAGAATCCAAGAATCGCTACGCGCTACGCTCGTAGCGATTCCCGTGATTTTCCCCGTGTGTAGCGGAAAGCGCCTACGGCGTAGAGAGAGAGAGATCTTGCTAAGTTTAATATGGACAGCTTGCGTGTTCGGCGGCGAGTGTTAGATATTTGTTTCCTGCACAAGGTAGTTAATGGGCAAATAAAATGCTGCAATCTATTAGAGAGAGTCTCGTTAACAGCTCCTCGCAATTACCCTCGGCGCCCTATAACAAAACCTTTCGCTATACCATTCAGCAGGACTTACCTTGGCTTGCAGTGTCCTATGGTGATAATTTGCTCGAGTTTTAACGACTTTGTCAGTAAAAATAAATCCATCGACATCTTCCACGACCGTCTACCTATAAGTTTAAATCGACATCATTGCCAAAACTAAAATAATTCTGACGCCATTATTGTAACCAATAATATTAATTCTATAGACTAATATTAACAGAATTTATATGTAAATATTTACATATAAATTCTGTTATTATTAGTTTAGGTCATATTTTGTATTTAGAATTTATATGTAAATATTTACATATAAATTCTGTTATTATTAGTTTAGGTCATATTTTGTATTGTATAAGTTATTTATAACTTTTATTGATCTCACTTAGCCAATGTTATGTACTTCCGTAATTGTTGTATCTATCAGAAATAAATACCCCCCTAATATACTAGCTTTAAGTGAATTGTAATATACTCGTATATGATGTGGATGTACTCAATAAATAAAAATAAGAAATAAAAAATAAGAGATCTATAAACGAAAAATCGAACACTTCGTAATTACATCTACTTAGATGACAGTTGATTTGTTCTATTCTAACGCTCGTTTGAAAAGTAACGTAATCACCACTCTGATTTCAGTGGGAAGTAGGTGCAGGTACACACTTATAAATATACAGTCTCTTCAGGTACTGTGTTAGTAGGAAAGTAGCTAAAGGCGTAGGTTGTTCTCTTTATTACATCTTTCTTACGCTAGTCTGACTAAACGAAATTTATTCGTGATCGTTCGGTTAAATGATTCGGAAAATCCCTGCCTTTGACACATTTTAGACATTGACTTCTTCTTAATATTTCGAAACAAACAAATTAATTTAAATTTTGATATTTCCATTCCTAAATAGGCACTTCACAAACAACAATCGTCAAAGTATTTAATCTGCCAGAATCAACAGTCCTCGATCCCAGTTAAAAACGCCCAATCTTGCCAAGGGTTAAAAGGAAAACATCGCCGCCCGAATAAAATACCTACAGCTACACCATTTAAACCGTGCCGAGATTCTAGCAAAAATACACCTTCAGCCTACGGATTAAGGTTATTTCACGTAGCACATATAACTTGGTGAGTTTCTAAACTCGGCAAAGTACTGCGAAGGGGCGTTTTTCCTCCAGTTATCTTTATTTCTTTAAGAGCTATTCCGAGTGGGTTAGGCTCGAAAATACGCCTTGATCTTTGTATTAAGGAGTTTATAGAGGTTTTTGCGTTTGTACACCCGGAGTGGAGATTTTAAATTCGGATATAATAAAAAAGGTTGGAGTCAGTTTGTTTTTATTGGAGCCATTTATTTAACTTTAGTTCCTTGTTACTTTTTCTGAAATCTTTACTCTTTGTATTTTAGACATCACTGTATTTTCATATTTTTTTCTATTAGACTATCTATTCCAAAAATAAATTAATAGAAGGCGTTTAAAAATCTAATACATATAAATGCCTATGTCTGACTGACTCACTCACTCACTCACTCATTCACTCATAAACGCACAGCCGAAACTACTGGGACTAGAAACTTGAAATTAACACCAGAACTACCTTTTATAACGGAGGCGACGGATAAGGATTTTTTTTAATTCCACCCGTAAAGGGGTTAAATAGGGGTGCAAAATTTGTATGAGGGAAACTTTTATTTTGAACTAGTGTTGCATAATTTTCGATTAATTTCATTCATGAAAATGTCACAGAATAAAACTAAGCACCAGGGAGTATCGAGACTGTCGAGTTTCATAGGTTCATACTATAAAACTGATAGTCAAAAAACCACAACTTTATACCCCTACACGACAAACTAAAATGACCGGGCACTCCTAATAACAGTGTCAGAGCCATATAAAAAGCCAACAAAGCACAAATCATCGACAAATAATAACCTGTCTACGTTAATAGCACCGTAAGAAATTAATAACGTGTGCCACTAGAAGCAAAAAGTCTTATCTTACAAGAAAACTCATGGCATTCCCGGCCTTATAAACTAGTGCAGTAACGCGCAGAACGGCGAAAATAAGAACTTAATCTTACCACTCTTTCTTTTTGAAGCGAATAGTTACTAACTTACAAATGCATGCTATACCTAATAGCGCTGTTGTCAACGATGCCCTAGTATGGTGTACGTACTATAATTAGTTCCAGATTTGTCCGCTCGCAAAGATAAGATTGTATCATTCCGGTCACCTGAAGCGACCACCAGTGATTTGAAAAAGGCTTATACATATTTGAGTTTGAATGGCCGATACGACATTTTGATTGTTACTTGGGGAAAGGCGGAAAATAAATTGGTTTAGCGCCGATAATCGGTTGTATTGAGGGGTAATGAGAATTGCTGGCACGGATAACGTGTTAGGGGATGATTTTCGGGTGTATTCAAGTGGTAGACGCCATTGTACGGCAGAACTTATGGTAAGAGGGTTGGGTGCCAACGATTTTCTATATAAGTAAATACAGAAAATAAGGAATTATTAATGTAATCGGAAAATTCTGAACCATAAACTGACAAATAGGATGCAGGAAAATTTAAGAATGAAATGAAAAATACATGTCAACTCAAAATCATAGCAAGTGAAAATTTTAAGTGATAATATAATTTTCATAAATGTAGGTATTTTATCAAATCGTTGGTTAATAGTACATTACTTACCTAGGTTAAACAAATAATGTCTCAGATTGCAGGTATTTGACGCCCGAGCCGAAGGCAAGGGCGATAAATATGCGCTCTGAGGCTTTCTTTATTACCGCCCGTGGTGAGTACAAAATTTTACGTCTCTATCTGGCCAGGAAGTGGGGTTTTCCACACGCATAGCGTGCGGTAATTCCTACTTTATGGCCAGGTATGACGTAAAATAATATCAGTTCAATTAACATGGATTTATAATATAATATAACTCAGTTACAGTTCCATTCCCACATTACCATAAAGCACATCACTCAGAATTCCATTCATTTCATTCGTTAGTTTTAGGTACAGTCGCTGTCACAGCGACTATCACGCGAACTTCACATGCAGTCATGATTCCATTCAGTTGAGTCGGACATAATGATTGAATGATTTAAAAATAAATTTATGTATGAAATAAATACTACTTATAAAGTCGGGGTTAAACTAACGTATCTGTCACTACGGACGTCATTCGAACTTTCCCATGATGAGTGTTTTCGCACCAAGCTTCAAGCGACATTGCCGCAAAAACACTCATCCTGAAGAAGAGCTCCCGTAACGTTGTTGTGACATTACAAATGTAATAAATAATACGTGAATTGAATAGTAGTATTTTGACATTTCTTATGGGTATACTGAGCGGCTCAGACGCACGGTGTATGTGCGGGACGACCCCTCAAACTATGGCACTATGCTGTCTTGTCCGGCGTGCCCGTACACATGCTCCACACAAGACCTCCGGGACGCGTCAGATACGGCTTTAGCAGTCGCTAGTTTCTGGTCCCGCACAATCTAAACCCAGGAAATAGGGAACCGTCGACACAAGAAGAAGAAGAAGAAGATTTCTTATGCCATATTTATATGCATGTTAAGTATTTCTATGGACTGACTTTTACTGTTCCATCTCATACGTACACAAACTTTAAAATGGGCTTGTGACCTTAAATTTGTTTACGATGCCATTCGAACCAGTTTTTGTAGATGAAAAAATGTTTGTATGGAAGCAACTACATTTAAAGGACATTAATACCCAAAAAACCGAGTTAAAGACGGACCTCGCTGACAGCAGCCGAAACGCTTCATACGGATTGGCTTTAAAGTATGACGTCACACCGTACAATTTGTACTAACCCGTTGCATGGAAAATGAAGTTAATTGCGGTTTCGGTCGCGAAATACTGCGTTTAGGTACATAGTTGGCATACAAATTTGTTTCTATAAAAGCGTAAGGATTCTATTGGGACCTTTAAATTTACTCTTGGACAATAAATAAAAAAACTTTTTTTTCTAAACTTTCAAGGTTCATATCTTTGTATGATTTGAATTATATTTTGTAATTTATACTTTATTACCATAATTTGATGGTTTACTATCCATTTAGAAACACGACGTTATCAATTTTAACACAACGCAACAAGCCTAATAGGCTTGTAATTTCTGTAGCTGATAGCTTTGTATCCCAAGACGGTGGCAAACAAGTACACGGCCTGATGATGATGACGACTGACGGCAAAAAAATCTCGTTTGTTGTATGGGAGCCCGCTTAAATATTTTTTTATTCTGTTTTTTAGTATAACAGAAATACATCGTCTGTGAAAATTTCAACTATCAAAAGTCTAACTATCACGGTTCATGAGATACAGCCTGGTGACAGACCCGTTTTACCATTTGGGTACGGAACCCTAAAAACGCGGTGTGTCCTTGGGTACAACCGGGAACACCGCTAGGATGATGGTACAAAAGCTGCAAACTAAATATAACTGATTACTTGCCACAAACTTACATTTCTCGAACCTAAAGCCAATTACACATCAAAGGACGAACAATGTCGGCGTTCCATTATTTCCCATCGGCGCGGCGAGCTCATTACGGCGTGTTTGTTGAGGCCCCGGACCTCTTGGCTACAGCGCACTATACAGTACAGCTAGTGGTCGTATAAAAGTCGCGTAGGTCTCAAAGTCTCTGAAATGAAAACTTCTGTCAGAGGGCTTGATAACGTCGAAGGCACGTGAGTTTGGGATAGATATTTCATTGTTTTCTTCTTTGCAACAAACTTTCTTTCTTTGTTCTGTGAGCTATAGAACACGTGAGATAATTTCAATTTTTTTTTTGTCTTCTGAATTTCGAAAAAGCGACTCGACAAAAAAAACTATATAATTAACGAACCTGCTTCCAAAATTTGACGAGAATCGGTTGAGAAATGCGACCTGTAGAGGAGAACAGCCGGACAGCCACCGGACACACGATTTTCGGCCCAAGCTGAAGCAATGAACTTCGTTCGCTTCGCTCGCTCGTTCGAAAAGAACTCACAACACAATACAAAATATGTTTTATTTATTGCTCACCAACATTAGTACCTACACAAAAAACACTTACTTTGCTATTTAAAATGGAAATGGTAGCCTGGGTGATACATTTATTGTATTTTACCTTAGCTGCTCAAATTTTAAATTCTTATATAACAACTAGCTGTATAAAAGTCACCTACTGATGAAAATCCATCCTTAATAGTTATCATCATCATCATATTCATCATATATATACCTCCACCAAAGAGTGCCAAAATGACCGGCCCTGCGCCACCCGCATCCAGCGGACTCCCGCGACCTTTACCAGGTCATCAGTCCACCTTGTGAGGGGCCTACTCACGCCGCGCCTTCCGGTACGTGGTCGCCACTCGAGAACCTTTCCGCCCCAACGGCCATCGGTTCTACGTGCAATGTGTACGCCTTAGTTATTATCCGTACATAGATTAGTATACACTACGTTTAATTAATGCAAGTCTGAGTTTAACTGGTCCGGGTAAGCAATACACTCGGTAGTAGGAGCCGCGGCAAGCCACATTACACATTCAAGTACTGCTAACAATAGCCCTGCAAAAAGGTTACGTAATCATACAACCTTGAAGAAATCTGAACGGTTATATAAGCGTTATATAAACTACTAGCTTATGCCCGTGACTCCGATCGCGTGGAACTCGTTTATATTGTAGCTCCATACAAAATTTTACCTCCCATTTTACCCCCTTAGGAGTAAAAACTATCCTATGTCCTTTTTTTATACAACGACGGTGGCAAACAAGCCACAAGCCTGCCTGCTGTTAAGCAGTTACCGTAGCATATGGAAACTTGTGACCCCAGAAGAATCACTAGCGCGTTGCCGACCCTTTATTCACTTGAGGATTCCCCGGGACTCACTCTACCTGCATACCAAATTGCGTCTAAATCGGTTCAGCGGTTGAAGCGTGAAGAGGTAACAGACAGAAAGACACACTTTCGCATTTATAACATTAGTATGGATTGCATTAAAAAAGCTATGTTTGCCACCAAAATCCATCTATAACATTACATAACGGTAATTGAAGCTCGTAACGGCCATTCTCAAAATCCATTTAAATTACTGTTATGTAACCATAACACAACCTTACTTAGTCTGTACCCGTTGTTTTCTCTAAAATTAAAGCTGTATTAAGGTCGTGTAATAGACGCACGGGTTGTATTTGTGATAATTAAATTAATTGAGTGTATTCAAACTGGGTGATTCTGTTTAGTAAATGTTGGTAATATTAAGTAACTGCGGGCTTTGGGCGCTTAATAGTGTTAAGAGTATTTTGTGATATTATTGTTTGTGATTTTATCAATATAAAGATATGTTTTCGTGTCTTAAATTATGGTTCTATCAATCTTCATAGATTTAAGAGTTAGTCTCTTGTTGGTGTAGTAAGACAAGATGGAAGGATTGTGTAGTAGGTTCCCATTAATTTCTAGTATTTCTACACCGCAGTTTGAAAGTCAGTTGCCTCCTCAGTGTCTAGTCAAAACCGCTACCAGAAGTTGTTTCGTCGACCAATGTCAAGGCCTCGATGAAGGCCAATACTAATATTGTAACTGCCCAGCATAAGGGTAATGCTTATGTTTTAACAAGCATTATATTAACTTGACCTGTTCGTATGTAAGTATATAAATAATTATGTAAGTTGTCCGTCAAGATTTGCAATTCATTTTTCAGTCACTTGCCGTTATCAGATTAAGCTGAAATTTTGGGTATTAGTATAGTTTGGATGACAATTCAATATCATGGTACCATCGAGCTGGTCTGATGATGGAGACAGAAGGTGGCCATGGGAATTCAGTATTTAACCGACGTAACCCCGTTGAGTTTGGGCTCGTTAGAATCACCTCTACGAGTAGTTGATGATGGTATGCAGAAAACTACAGTCGGCAATAAAAGCTTGTACCAAAAATTCAATTTTTGACAGAAACTTATTTTTTAAACCAGCAACTTATTTTAGTGCGAGTTTTTGCTCCAGCCAAATCTTCTACGATTAAATTTCATACGGATTTTAACGTGCTACGGGGCTAGCCGGGCTACGACGGCGTAGCACATGTAGAGCAGCTGTGCACTAAATAAGTTATCTTTTTCGTTGCCTAACTACGTAGCAGTGAAAGTCATCCGTATTTGAACTTGTCTGTTGACCTACGAGTATTTTCGTTGCCCAACTACGTAGCAGTAAAAATTTGAACTCGTCTGTTGGAATCCTCTACGATTAAATTTCGCTTAAAATCCATACTCCATACTAATATTATAAATGGGAAAGTATGTATGTCTGTCTGTTACGTCTTCACGCTTAAACCGTTGAACCAGTTGAGCTGAAATTTGGTATGGCGATAGTTTGAATCCCGGGAAACGACATACGATACCTATGTATTTATTTTTAAGTCCTAACATTTTAGGCGCTTTGGTTATACTGTAAGCCTATTATGTGAATTATAAAATAAATAGGATAGGATAGTTTTTATCCCGGATATCATTCCCTAAAGGAGGTGAAATGGGAGGGGAATGTTTGTATGGAGCTGCGATATAAACGATTTCCACGCGGATGGAGTCGCGGGGAGAAGCTATAGTTCTTACACAAATCAACCTAGTCCCAAACTAAGCAAAGCTTGTACTATGGGTACTAGACGACGATATAGATACTTATATAGAGAAATACATACTTAAATACATAGAAAACATCCATGACTAGGAACAAATATTCATGCTCATCCCACAAATAAATGCCCTTACCGGGATTCGAACCCAGGACCTCTTGCTTCGTAGGCAGGGTCACTACCAACTAGGCTAAAGCGGTCGTATACATTCATCGATTATCGATCCATTGTAACAACTCTTTAATCCAGTCGATATTGATAACATCGCACAACACACAATGTTCTACGTTTGATTCTTTCGTTCAGTGCGCCCTAACTAAGACTACTAGGTTTGTAATTAAAACTAGTCTTATCTTATCTTATCTAGGTGAGGGCCCTTTCGGATGCACTTCGACCCAGTGGGATCTTTTGTGCATTTGCCCTCTCCTTTATGCCTGCTCCCAGGCTTGCTCCATCATATCCACAAAACGGATGATGCAGTTTACCGGGAGCACCTTGAATTCCTTTGGTTGCGAATAGCCGTTACCTAAGTAGTTCATTCTTCGTCTTACACAATAAGTGACATTCACACAATAAGTGTTCATAGCGTCGGTGCGAATTCAAAAATCGCTATGTATTTTTACCCTACTTTTCAGGAGACGAAAAAAACTGCTTAAATCGGAACTGCGCAGTTTTCTTATATCAGAAGTATTTTTTTATTATAGATAAAAGGATTTTACATGATATGGTTGAAAAAAAAAGGTTTTGTTTGTAACATTTTACAATATCAAGGAAAAACTAAAATCCAGCCACATGGCGATTCATTTTAAATCGCTATGTGTTTTTCCTATACATGGCGAGATTTTACGATTGGTTTTTAGTGCAAATGATGATACATAGCGGGTTTGGAATAAGTCAATAACGGTAATGTCAACTAACTTATTTAAACGGTAACAAAGTATTCAGCATTTATTTTTTTTATTCTCACAATAAGTAGATTTTCATCAACATTTTTCTAATCCCAACAATTTTTGATTTCGTAACTTTGTTTTAACTAGTTAGGAGGTGATCATATCAACCCGTAGCCACTGAGCCAGGAGAGAGAGAGAGAGGGGGTTGAAGGGCCAATTTTCCAGTTTTTGCCTGACCTTCCAACCCAGAGGGATAACTAGACCTTATTGGGATTAGGCCAGTTTCCTCACGATGTTTTTCTTCACCGAAAAGCTAACGGTAAATATTCCGTACATAAGTTCCGAAAAACTCATTGATACGAGCCGGGATTCGAACCCACGACCACCGCTTGTCAGCCACATGCCTGTACCACTACGCTAACAGAGCTGGTTCTTCTTAAGCACGTTGCTCTGGTTTTCCTGTGGTAAAGCGGTGAAAGTATCGGTATGCCGTAGTTTATAATTAACATCACCACTGCTGTACCATATACCTCTGTTTACCGGCCCTAATACTCAAAACGTTTCCCCTTATTTATATAGTCATCATTTTTAAAGAATGTATAATCTAAATAGTTCAAAATATACGGATCTATATACTATATACGGTCTTGAAAGTATTGTAAGTATGTATGTACGGTAACAATTTATAGTTTGTAGGGTGCCGTACCTCTAAATGAAAAAAACGAAACCCTTATAGGATCACTCTGTTGTACGTCTGTCTTTCAGTCTGTCGAGACCCTTTATCTCGGGAACGCGTGGAGGTATCGAGTTGAAATTAAAACAGTCTACAGTCAGTTCAAGAAGTTGTGCTGTAACAAAATCGAACTTCTAAGTTTACGTAAAAAAAAGATACGGCTGTTTATGCTGCAAAAAAAGTATATTTCGGCACTCTTCAGGGAATCAAAATTAATAGGGTACAATTAAAAACAATCAAAATATGAAATGAACAAAAAATCCAAAAAAATCACATAGCGATTTTTGAATTCGTACCGACGATAGTCTCATCCTCCTCGCCACACATTCTACAGTCTAAACTATCCGCTAGTCCCATCTTGGCTAAGATATTCTTGACCCCGAAGTGACCTGTGAACTCCCCAGATATAATTCTGAGTTGCCTAATTAAAACAAGTACTAAGCGAACTATTAATCGCCTCGATATCAACACACAACACACTATCTTCTACGTTTTGCTCTTTCGCTCTGTATCGTGTAATCCCCTAGGAGCGGTCCCGAGCACGCGTGCGCTTTAATAATGAAATTAGCGCACCGGCCGCTGCGCTCTAAATTGTACCTTTATTAGCGGCTTGTTAGCTAATGCTGGTCGCGTGGTTGTATTAAGGTCGTTTAAGGGCCACGGAGCTGCACTATATTGCATTGCATTACCTATAGATTAGATTAGATTTTTTTATTTCATAATATAACATAACAATGTAAATTAAATTAAGCTTAATCTATATGAATTTATATCATGATCGTCAAATAGAATATTAATTACAATGCAATGTCAACTTATAGGTATAAACATTTAAATAAACTCATAACTTATTTTATTTAATCGTATGGCAATTATTATTTTTGGCCTTTGAGTTTGTCACTCTTTAGTACCCACCCAGGGGACACGTGCAGGGTTGTGGTAGGTAGCTCCTGCGGACGCGAGTGACAGTTGTCCCCCCTTTGTCAAGTGAGTGGGCAACTCGACTGTTAGAGGTTCTTAAGCCGCCCAAAGGCCTCTAACTCGGCTTAACGACTACTGTCATAGACAGCAACCGGGATCAACTGCTTAGCGTGCCTTCCAAAGCACGGAAGCGCTCATTTATAGTAATTGGTTTATAGGAACTCATAACTAATTGATGTCCATTATTAAATATATAATGTCTAAGTTTATAGCACATAAAAGATCGTCAGATTACCGAAGTAGGTATACCAAAATAACAATAAAAATTAACAAATACCAATAACTATAATATAAATAACTACCAATGTCAAAAAACAGTGATACCTAATATTTTGTGTCCATGTATTCTTTCACAGAATATAATGGATTTTTCAATAAAAAGATTCTCAATTGACGTTCAAATGTTTCGTCACATGACTCAGACCGCAATTTGGCGGGCAGTCGTTCGTAATAGGTTGGGCCTATCACTCGAGGATTCCTACATGAAAGAGCCATGCGACGTGGAACCGTTCTGAGTCTCCCTGTTGATCGGAGTTGTTTACCCGGGACCTCAACACGCTCGAACATTGGCAAATTCTTTCTCACGAACATTAACACCACATACATGTATAGTGAATAGTGCGTCATGATTCGGTTATTTTCAAAAAGTATTTTACATGGATGTCTGTGTTTAACTCCAGCCAGCAGTCGCAAAGGACGTTTTTGAAGTATCAACACTCGCTTGGCATCCGCAGAATTGCCCCATATCTTATTTAATTTTGCGATGCTTGGTTAATTTTTTAGAGATGTCAATAGCATTTTAGGATATCTCTGTAGAAGAGATCTCTTATGTATACACTTTTCTTTAAGTACCTAATTAAACCCCTTCAGGGCATTAGCCACGCTCAGTTTTATTCACAACGGGCGTTAATAAAGAAAGTCTCAGATAGCATATTTATCGCCCTTGCCTTCGGCTAGGGCGTCAAATACTTACGATATGAGACATTCCTTGTTTTACCGCCCTAGGTAAGTAATGTACTATTACGGGCGTAATGCTAAACAAACCGATCCGCGCAGTAAAACAATACTTACATGTGTCCTCGTAAGATTTCAATAGCATTTTATTTTTTTATTTATTGAACTCGAAAAAAATACTTAAAGCTTACAGTTACTTATTTTACCTCGCAAAAATGTATTCACAGTTTGTTGGCGAGTGATGCGCTCTCTCATTTTAATACATTTACAAATTATACCTACTTATTTAAGATTAAGCTAATGACTAATGAGACAAATTTAACGACATAAGAATAATATTTTAAAATCCATCAAGCTTTCTAGGCTGTAGATAGTGGCCATAATAGTAGATAGTGGCTTTAAGAACATAACCTTCCCCTTTTTCAGCAGTTGGTTAAACGTTGATTGGTCCAATTCTTTCGCATCACGTTATTTCCCCGAATTACCTTTAAAACTTCCATGAATACCATCGTGACTCGCTTTATACAACTCTTATATAACAACCCAACAGTTAACCAATAAAAAACAAGCGCAACTCAAGGGATTCGAACAAATTAATTGATTTTGTCGTACAACCGCCCGCAAAAGATTTAGAGCCGCCAACGTATGAGTTTAGGAGTGGTCGATTTATTCGCTGCTCCTTTCCAGCTATCAGCGGCGATACAACATAAAATACTCCTGTTATACAGCTTTTATAGGACTTTTTGGTACGGAAAGGTGATCGTGAGAAATGGCGCGTGTAACTCAAGCTGATGTGGCTGAAAAAACCCGTTTAGGCTTGCAAGTGTAAATTAGAGTCGGTTAAGAGTTGTGTAAGGGTTGTATAAGATTTGCTTCGGTTATTGCTATAAATTGGCTGAAGCGATACGAGTTTATTTATGGAAATACTTTACCTTTTACTTAATATTATGTTGTATCAATACCAGGCAATTGTATTATAAATAGCGTCAACTGATGCGGAGATTGGCGGAGTCGAGATACATAAATATTATAATTGACAAACCTGAATTTGCAATAATTCACTATGTTGACAGAAAAATACCCCTTTTGATACAAGGTGAAGTATATATATATATATCTACTAAAATCGGCAATATCTAAGATAAGGTTTAGGTTTACAGATTTACAATTAAAAACTATTACATCGAAGACATGTTGTACACAAAATACAAAATGTCTGGTGACGCTGCTATCATTTGGCATCATTTAGCACACTTGTCTAATATTGCCTTTAAATTACCGTATGATTTTCAAGATTCAAAGATTTATTTTCCAACATAGGTAGTTATTAGGTATTACATTTTTGTTCAGTATCACTATGTGGCGCCTTGTGGCATACAAATATGGTTGATATACCTACCTATATCATAGATTAGAAAAAAATACCTCAAAAATCGGTCACTCGCAAAGCTTTTAGCTAACCAACAGTTTCAAGTAGATAGGAAAATAGGGGTATATCTGTCCCCACTACAAATAGGTTCCAAAAAGGGCCCCTGGACAGGTGACCGAGACTAATGGTCCACACGGAACCCGCATCCATCACAGCGGACGGCCGCGTAATTGCCGATGATGCTGTACGTACGTACGTCTAGTTAGGAATTAGTACGACTCACCGAGTCGGCTACCTACGGCCAACATTTTGATCAAAAGTACCTATTTTTGTTTCATTTATACAGTGTGTTTTATTTATTGGAAAACCAACAGCTCACAAAACAGGTTAACAACAGATATAGAAATAGGAGGCCAATACGGGTGTAGACTCAAAATTTATTATAACTTCAAAAGAAAGAAAACAAAAAAATATGCCTAATGACGAAAAAACGATTCAAAAATCTCAAAAAAATACGAAGCTTATGCAGAGCACATGTTTGATCTACTCGTACAGCGATAATTGTTTGAAGTGGCAACCTTCTTACTCGTGTTTCGATTACTCAGGAATGCATTTCATACAAAATTAAATTCCCATATTTCCGATTTGGCGCTTTTTCCATATAAATGAATATGAATGTTGAAGCACGTGCTCGGAAATGAGACGGTCATAAATCGGACGAATGAATGAGCGGAACGAGCGAATGATTTACTGGGACATCAGTATTAATGGAATATTCGATATGAGTAAAGTGAAATTAGCGTGGTAAGGCTGTGTCCTCATTACAGTGTGACAGCTACGAGAATTGAGCGGCAGCATAAAATATGATCATGCTTTATTAATAAACAAGATATGGTAACTTCCCTGGTAGGCAGTAGCCACTAGTCTTCGAAAAAAAAAACAATAAGGTCAAATCAATATGATGCCTTTTTTGCTCTTTTGCTAAACTTGTCGGGGGCACAATATGTTGTTGGGGGATCACTAACATACGTTTCCTGAATGTGGCCACAATCATTGGCGATTCACTCAATAAATATACATAGTGTCCGTCAATGTGTTTGTGCGTAAAACCCCAAAATATTTTGGGGTTAATCTGACTGATTCACATTTAACACTTTAGAGACACGTAACCATCGTAAAACCATGGAATAACATTTAAAAAATCCCTTAAAGCTTTATAGCAGCCCGATATAATCTTAGCAGTGTTATTTTTATCATAAAGTTATTATTTAGGAGAAACCGCATTTCGTATTCTGTAGCCAGATAAGAAATTGGCCTTTTACGACTTTTGGGTCGCCATATTTTATTTCCGTACTAAAATATTAAAACGAAGACATCAAGTCAACAAATAAAACCAACGTAACGCATCTTTTACTGTTTATGATGAAATAGAAATCTTGTTAATCTTGAGTTAGGGCACTTTTACACGGCGTCTGACGGTTTTTTACATACATTTGGTTTTGGCGTGAAAATATTCTTAAAATAAGTCAAACACATTAATAATCTATTCATTTTTAGCAAATTAAAAGTTGTCTAATTGATGATGATGACGATTCTGTCTGGCTATTTTTGTAGGTACAAAAATGTGAATTTCCTGTGATCATTTCTTAAAAAAAATAGAATAATTCTATTTCACAAAATATGGACACCTTCTAAATCAATGTTCTTTTCCGTAAATAAGGAGTTGGATATATAATGAATTCTCATTTTTTAAATGAATTCATGGAATGAACGATCACTGGAGATAATTTATTTATAAAGATTAAGGCGTTCCTTCGCTCTCCATAATGTCCGTCTGACTGTTAATAGTCCATGAAATAAACATTTTGTTATAAAAAGTACATAGACAGCTCGTGCAACGGCAGTCATAAACGTTCATCAAACTTGTTTAAGCTAGAATGGCGTTAAAATTCACTTATTTTTTTCGGTCATTTTGACAGTTATGTACGTGAGAAAGGGACAAAACACATTTCAGTTAACCCAATAATTGGCAATGCCAAGTAAGTATAAGGTTCTTTTTCCGTTTATTATAGTAGACTTTGCTTTTGTTCTACGAGTCGCAAACAAAGCTTAATCTCAAGATTATTTTTATTTACGAAGTAAAGGGTTCATAGAGTTTTGTTATGTATACAAATTACCCTCAGAAGTAGTGAACTCGAAAAGTGTTAATCAGTTAAAAAACAGACCTGAACCTGTGCTAAGTGAACTATGATTTAGATTTAGGCGTATCAGCGTCAGCTGCCTGTCTAAAAATGAAATAATTAATAAAAATAATAATAAATAAAAATAAGGGGTTATGTTCGCGACAGTTACTTATTATACATATAAAACCTTTCATTATCAACTAATCTCTTCAAGCAATTCCATCTAATCTTTGCCTCTTTTTAGCCCGTGGTTTTACAACCGGAACTTAATCGTAGAAATAAAAACCCCTTTCGGCGGCTCACAATACTTGGCAGAACAAGGTCCTATGTTGCTCTGGCGCTCATAATGTGTTGAACCCTTGTCTGCCCAAGGCAGTATGGAGTCGGCCGTGCGGGTCATTAAATCTGAGCTGCCCCTAAATCTGTGATGCTACCGGAATTTTAATGTTATGCTATTTAAAGTCTGTTCTGACTAAATTATTTTTTCACTCTAGAGCGTGACTTGAATATCACCGTAATATAATAAAAACAAAACTTTTGAGATCTTCTTGTAGTGCATTGGC
Source organism: Epinotia brunnichana (assembly GCA_963854355.1). Classification (NCBI taxonomy): domain Eukaryota; kingdom Metazoa; phylum Arthropoda; class Insecta; order Lepidoptera; family Tortricidae; genus Epinotia; species Epinotia brunnichana. The sequence continues at coordinate 2,258,131 of OY977953.1, read as the reverse complement.
AAAAAGCCCGCATTAAGCCTGCATCACACTGGCGCGGCCTCCGGTGGCGGACCATAGTAAATTTGACAGCTAATGACAAGTTTTCTATCGACCGCCGCGGCCAGGCCGCGCCAGTGCCTCTCACAGACACGCGCGGCCTGCGGTGGCGGCCAATAGTAAACATGTCATTAGCTGTCAAGTTTACGCCGTTGTGATTGGCCTCTTTCATCGTACTTAATCTGACTGAATACACAAAATGCACGACAACTTCTACTATCCAAACCCACTAACTAAAACTATTTTTTTAGGGTCCCGTACTCAAAGAGTAAAACGGGACCCTATTACTAAGACTCCTGTCCGTCCGGCCGTCCGTCCGTCTGTCTGTCACCAGGCTGTATCTCACTGATACCGTGATAGTTCCAGCTGAAATTTTCACAGATGATGTATTTAATTTATGTTGCCGCTATAACAACAAATACTAAAAAAAAATACAGAATGAAATAGTTTTTTATAGATAATGGTACGGAACCCTTCATGCGCGAGTCCGCCTCGCACTTGGCCGGTTTTTTTTAATATGTTCCTGCTGTCTCAAAACTATCGATAAATTATAATGTATATATATATATATAATAATATAATAATTTATTGAAAAACCTTACTGCTAATTTTAACAAAGTGCTTTCCTATTATTGTTTTCATCCAGTCGTCGTGGCGTAACATGTGTCCTATCATATTTCCACTCCTGTTTTCAATCATTTCTATCAGATTTCTTTTTTCATTGACTAAATCCAGAACCTCCTCATTAGTTTTCTTTTCCGTCCAACTGACCCTTTCTAACCTCCTCCAACACCACATTTCAAACGCCAGTCTTTCTCTGTCCCGTTGCGTCATGATCCACGTTTCGCAGCCGTAGAGTGCTATGCTCCAGATGTACACTTTAACCAGTTTCTTCCTAGTGCGACTTGCTATTCTGGCAGTGAGTAAATGCCTTTTCGAATTAGAAGCTTTCTTTGCCATGGCGATCCTGGAAATAATATCAGGTGTACATCTAGAATCATCCGTAACAACGCTGCCTAGATATCGGAATGACTTGACTTGCTCAATTAATTTATTACCCAAGAAAATTGAACTAACAACTGTTCTTTTTGACACAACTAGAGTTTTTGTTTTGTTTACGATAATAGAGGGAAAAATAGAAGGGAAAAGAAAGCGGCCAAGTGCGAGTCGGACTCGCACATGAAGGGTTCCGTGAAATAAATTGCGGTTTACGATTTATGACGTATTAAAAAAAAACTACTTATTAGATCTCGTTCAAACCAATTTTCGGTGGCTGTGACATACGGACGGACAGACAGACAGACGGACGGACATGACGAATCTATAAGGGTTCCGTTTTTTGCCATTTGGCTACGGAACCCTAAAAAAGGGGAAGGCCGAGGATATCTTACATGGAGCAAATAAAAGAGAAAATAAACGCTTCATCGTACAGAGAAATAAAAAGAAAGGCAGAATGCAGAACAAGTTGGAAATTACTCCACCGACAAGAGCCTAGCTCTTAAATAAGAAGAAGAAGAAGAATACTTTCCTAAACCGAAACACAAAAATTCCCCGTTCGACAATTCTAACGATGGTACATAATACCATAAAAATGCTGGCAACACCGCGCGCCGACTTTTTTAAATTCCGCAGCCCCACGGCTCGATGAAGCCGTGCGTCCCGCAGGGTAACGAGAGTTGACACACGTTTTATTCGCGCCTCTGAATATTAAGGGATGGACACACGAGGGACGGAGACACTTGCTTACTTAGTAGCGTTTTTTTTTTCATTTTGACTTACAATAAAAGGTAAATATAATCAATATTTATGCTCGATTTACACGTATTACACACTCACGATTTACACACTGAGTGACAAGGATACCGTAAGTGGGAACGAGATACAATGTCAACTCTGCTAGTGTCGCCCCTTACGCAGAGTTTTGCGTAATGTTGCCTATTGATTGTTTACACGCATTTAGTCACTTAATATTAAGTTAAAATTTAGTTAATTACTTAACAACTTCAAACGTGTAAATCGAGTATTACTGCGGGAAAATATTTAACGGTAATTAACCAAACACTGATCGACCCTATGACGCAACGAATAATTAAAATAACAGCGACATAGACGATACATCTCTGTCTAAGTCTATCATCCCATAGAGAACTGACAAACTTGCCATACAAATTACAAACAGATTATAACTTATAACGGACGTAACTTACCTACTAACTGCTTGAAACCGAATTATGCAAAAATACAGCAACTAGGTATTAAGACTTTTCAGATGTGTATTATTATGACTCTGTAGTCATAGGATTCCAAAGACTAAGAAAAACAAATGGGTACCATCGGCCAAAGCCAGAGTCGACCAGATTCAAAACAGAATCGCTTGCAATGCTATACGGCTGGAACCAAAATGCGCACTCTGGCTTTGGCCGATAGTACATCATATTGCACCATCTTTGTCGGCCAGTTAATATTTTTCACCAACCAGTACCTACATGGCGCCTCGCACATTAAATTTCTACGTCCTACCGTCCTATTAAAAGCTTGGCTCCGATCCTCAAATCCTATACTATTAAACGAGCAATATTTGTATATATATGTGTATGTATGTATATATAGGTATATATATATTTGCAATCACGTTCTCGGACACGGCTCTAACGATTTCGATGAAATTTGGAATATAGGCGGTTACGGGGGCGAGAAATCGATCTAGATAGATCTCATGTCCGGAAAAATTCGTTTTCTCCGTATTTTCTCCATTTTCATCCGAGCGGAGCTCGGTCGCCCAGGGACTTATTAAGAAGTGACTAATTAAATAACCATATTAACAACTCGCTCCAAAAACGGACACCTTGATTAAAAAAAACAAAAGAATAACGACTTATCCAAGCGCCACGAGGAATTCAAAAATCGAATTCGTCGCTCCTTCTTTCACAACGAGCTTATATTGTACAAGATCTCCACCCGTTACGACATTTTTGTGAGGGACGCCACTAACTGAATACGGTTCGTTTCGGACGCCCGGGGCCTTCCTTTGATATTATCCCATCTTTTAATGGAACTCCGAATATTACGTGCTATCTTTATTCTGCATTTTCTTCGGATTGACGAATACGCCTATTCTAATGCGGTTAGGGTTGGCAAGTGTACAATTAAATACCAGTAAGAAGTTTTATACTTATGTTTTTTTATGATAATAGATAATATTGTTTGTATAATAGTAGGGAATACATTTGTAAATAAGTGTTAATTATACAGTTATTGATTTTGGTACTGTTCTAGTTGGTTTGAATGTGTCATATTATGTACTGCCAATTAGCTTACTACAGCTTAGTACAATACGATTAAAATCAGTTAACGATTCTGAAGTTAGCCTCGAGTCGCCTCCCGCATACCCGCCCGACCCCTCTGACACCTTTGCGGCGCTACTAGTAGCTAACATCAGAATCGGTTACTGATTTTAATCATATTGTACAGCTAATCCGAGGGCCGAACTAAATTAAAATAACAGTTATACAACTAAACCAGATTCTCAGAATAATTAATTTATGATTGCTCAGTTTTTTTTTCCGTTTATTTATCCAATATACTTATAAACTATTTACAAATGATTCGAACAGCGAACGAAAACCGCGTGCGGTTTATCTGTCGCCATTGTCGCTCGTTTTACAATCGTAGTTAAAAGTAGGGTAGTTTTATAATGGTTATTACATAATTTGTGCACCGCTCGGGCGCGCATCGGTAGTAGGCAAGTACATATTTTTTGTAATAATTTTTATTTTCTGGGAATTATGAATCAGTATCTGGAAAACATCATTTGGCCATTCGTTTAATATGTAAGGTAACAAATACTCCCACATTCTTTTGCCTCTGTTATTCTCTGGCAAAAACAAATACAATATTCCAAGAACAGTTTAGAACAAGCATACAAATAAATTGGGCAAGATACAATTAAAACATTTTTTTGCCCTATAGGTACATAACGTTACTAAAAGTTCTACTAAAATCCTCGCTTTGAAAAAAGTCTTTCACATGGCAACCCTGACAATCATCTGCCTGTTGTAGCAAATACTACCTTAATTCAAATGGGCAGGTTTTAAATTTAAACCACTCCAAACTCGCAGTGCCCATCAGTGAAAGAAAGTCATAACAGCCAGTAGCATTCCTATAGTTACGTCCCTATCTTACCAAGCGAGTTTCCTCGGATCTTATCGTCTGTTTCGCTTTGATTAAGAAGCACTCTTTTGAATTAAGAAGTAATGAAGACGATCATATCTCGGGCTCGGGGCGATTGGCTCCTGTGAATGTTTATCTTGGGCATTTCGATAAATAAAATAGGAAAACAGGGAGAGTTTTGGTAGAACTCTGGTAGAATACTAGTTACAGACAGATACAAGTATTTTGTTTAATACAAATATTTAAGTGAAAAATGTACAGTCAGTAGCATTAATATTTGTAAAAAAAACGTCTGCACAGGCCCCGTAGGATGAATGGCGTTATCACGCGATAAGTGATAGGATAAGCGCGTCGTCTCATTCTATCGAACGGTGTCAGCCAGGGACGGATGCTCTATCCTGTCACTTATCGCGTGATAAGGCCATCCATGCTACGGGGCCAGGACTGTAGGTATTGTCACTGACATAAAAGTGTGTATAGATATTTATACGTATACTAATTTTGGTACAGATATTAATGTTGCCGATGTTATTATTAGAATTAAATTAAAAAGATAAACGGTTGGAAACAAAAATATACTTCTCTTGTTTCTGTCACTCTAAAGTTGGCACTTTGTCTTTGTTTTGTGTAGCTAAGATATTATGTAGAAAATATATCCTAATTCTGGAATATTCTATCATTCACATATTATGTACATATTATGATTAAGTATAACGTAGCAACTTACACCAAAGAATGTATGTTAGATAACTATTAATTTTACTATTCGTACTTACTCAAGACTAAACACGCATTTATATTCTTAATACCGGCAGCCCCTGAATACAAATAAAGATTAAAAAAGCATTTGTATTCTCCATTCATGGGATATGTCGTACAATTTAACAATATATCTTTCACCGTGTACAGTTCTTATAACGTTGGTGAAAGATTTAATATTGCTTGATCAACACGTAACGGGAGTTGGTCGGTAAGTGGCGCGTGTGCCAACGCTCATTATGCCACGTGGCTGAACGCTCATTCATGCCGCGGTCGCTGCGAATTTTAAAAAGTTTGCAGACCGTGTTGCCGGTTGTCTAATGAAATTAATTGTGGTTGTGGATTTTCGTGTATTTTTTTTCAAATTTAATAACGACACGATTCATTCATTCATTGCGTAAAAAAATATAGGTACCTACCTACCTATATATCAAGAGTTAAGTTTTTAAACAACAAAGCGTAGGTACCATATCTAAACCATAATGAGTGTGTAATGTCTTCCCCACAGATGTATGAATATAAGGAGATCGGACATGGCGGCCGATTTGTATAGTCGCAAGTACATTAACCCACACAACGCCGAAGTAATTGACAAGACAAAACACGCACACATCTCACGCGTGCAGAGTATGGCAGTGTATGCCCATTGAGCATACAGCTGCGACACGGCCGCCGGCGGCTTGTCCTCTCTCTAGTATTCTATGCTCTGAGGTCTTCCCAGTTAGTTAATATCTTTATTTTTGGTACAGGGCAGCTAGCATGACAGACTTTATGGTCATGTTTTAAGTGAAGTTTTGTGACATTTGGACCATAAAAGCTATCACGCTAGCTGGGCTGGTTCTCATATTTTTGTGTAACTCATGATACCTCTTCTCTTTATCGCTAACATTCTCTCCCAATTTTGTCGACGTTGGTAGTTTATTTTGCATAACTCTTGAGAACTAAGTATACATTGACAGACAAAATAATACGTAGGTGTGTCAAAAACATGTACCAAGCGAGAGGTTAGTTATACATAAGGACATAAGTTTAGATAGATAGTTAACTCATTCCCCATAAAAAAAAAAAAAAAAATCGTTTAATTCAGACAACCACGGGTCCATACATGTTAAAATTATTATCTAGGTTTACCTACTTAATTACTAGTTTCTTCAAAGTAATAGAACCAGTTATCTCAAAGTAATACTTAGTTATTTCAAAGTAATAGAACCAGGACACTCACGTGTACGAGGTGACTATAGAGTGTACTCTGGTCCAATGTATGACAAGCTGACTGTCCATCCTGTCAGCTATAACGGCCAGGAGGCTGTTGCGGCTGTCCCGCAGGCGCCGGAGCGCGGCTGCGCATCGCGCACGCATGATGGCCGGGAAACCATCCACGCGCGCGTGCGCGAACATACCGGACGCGCTACACCAGCGTGGCAGCCGCAACAGCGCCCTGAACGCGTTATTATACTGGACGCGGAGAGCACTCAGCGCCCTTTGCGACAGCTGGTCCATAGGGCACATGTATAAAATGTTGTGCAAAAAGCTCGAAATAAAGTTAATTTAACAGGTAGCTTACTTCAACTCATTATTAATCATATAGCTTCCGCCGCCATTTTAACGTCAGTTCCGCTAAACGCTGCGGACTTAATCTAAACAATTTAACTTCCCTAATAAGGCAACTTAACAGCTTAAGTGTTAAGCAAGTTAAGTGCCGCGCAGCGACTTAGGCAACTTGTTCGAAAAGGCACCTTAAATCCGGTAAATTTGTTGACTAGAGTAGTGCTAGGCTAGACGGAGATAGATGTAGGAGGATGTTTTGATTCTTGTAAAATAGGCCCATAATTTGTACAATAAACGTTTATAATATGTCTTCCGAGAGTAAAAGAGATTCAAACTTCGGGAATCATCTTAATCACCATCATATCAGCCGAAAGACGTCCAGTGCTGGACATATACCTCCCCCAAAGAGTGCCACAATGACCGGTCCTGCGCCACCCGCATCCAGCGCACTCCCGCGATCAGATCATCAGTCCACCTTGTGTGGGGGTGTCTACCCATACCCACGCTGCGTCTTCCGGCACGTGCTCGATACTCGAGATCCTTTCCGCCCCAACGGCCACCGGTAATGGCAAATTGTTTTTGTGTGATGAACTGATGAGCATACATACATATTATTATGTATTTGTTGCCTAACTTTAGATGTTTAATGTGTATTTAAATATTTATAACTATTCATTATATCGTCTACTTAGGTACATAGTATCCATAACAAAAGCCATATTGAGCTTACTAAGTAATAAGCCGCAGATATATACATATTTGTATCAAAATAAGTTTCAAATATGTTTACGTCATACCTGGCCATAAAGTAGGAATTACCGCACGCTATGCGTGCGGAAAACCCCACTTCCTGGCCAGATAGAGACGTAAAATTTTGTACTCACCACGGGTGGTAATAAAGAAAGCCTCAGAGCGCATATTTATCGCCCTTGCCTTCGGCTCGGGCGTCAAATACCTGCGATCTGAGACATTCTTTGTTTAACCGCCCTAGGTAAGTAATGTACTATTATGACATTTTTAATTTACTGCCAAAATTACCGCTTGAGACAGCGACTTACAAAACAGCCCCTGGCCCCTCAATATTTAATAAAGCTACCTTAAATCTTAGCCCTAATAATAAAGGGTAAAATCAAACAACTCGCAAACTTTGCTGTGTTAAGAATTTCGCATAATTCTGTGTCCAAAAGATTGTAACAGTCGCGGTTTGGAGATGGAAATGTATCGTTTTGTGGAAGAAATGCTTTATTTTAATTAAGAAGAGGTATTCAAGGAATTTGCTGTTTGACTTAGGAGTTGACAGTGTTCTAATTGTGGGGGCTGAGCAAAGGTTTCGGGAACATTTGTTTCGTTATTAGTTTAATGATACGGGTAAAAATTAAGATATGGTAATATGTCGTTTGCCGCAGTATTTAGGGTGAATAGTGTTCTAATACTGTTCTAGAAACGTATTTTATTCGATTTTCGCAAAGTAAAGCCTGATTCCATCAATTACTTTAATACGGTGCCCAGTTAGCGACCAGTTAAAGTTATAGTTGGAAACTACAAAAAAAACTTTCAGGAATTCGTATTATTCGTATTATTAACGGCTTCCGTAGCCCAGTGGGTAGTGACTCTGCCTACGAAGCTGGAGGTCCCGGGTTCGAATCCCGGTCAGGGCAGTTATTTGTGTATTTATCACGAATATTTGTTCCTGAGTTATGGGTGTTATATACGTATATAAGTATCTATATGTATGTATCTATTATTTATATCATCGCCTAGTACCCACAACACAAGCCTTACTGAGCTTACCGTGGGCCTAGGTTAATTTGTGTAAGATGGTCCCGTAAAAAAAAATATATATAAAATCACTTTCAAACTATATATCTATAACACTTTAAAATTTAAACTCTCGCGTGTTCTCACTCATCTCACACGGTCGGTGAAACCCATATTGAAACATCATCAGGAGTAAAGGTTCTTGTGTGAGCTGTGGTCACTTATAACTATAAGGGACTACTTGGTTGTGACGTGACGTTACAATCAAACAACGTCCCCATTGTTAGTTTTTATTAATATAAAAATATTTAAATAGCAAACATAAATGAAGGATACTTTCCGAGTGTTTTCGTAATATTTATCTGTTGCTAATGAAAAAAACAATTTATTCTCACTGTTGTCAAATATCCAGGTTCAGAAGGAACAGTGCAGCTGCCGAGCTTGTTGTTCTTTTAGCACCACCCGGAGGTCACGTGTAGGGTTTCTAGGGTTATTCCTACGGACGTAGAACAACAACGACATCAATACGAATACATATATGTACCAGTGTGTAACCGCCATACGATAAATAAATAATTACTTACTAACATTCGCCGCATCGAATCCCATCCTCGTAGGTAGGTATTTGTAGTAAAACCTGGACGAGTCCAGACAAGTTCCACTACCGTCTTAAAGCGTGTCCGGCCCAGGCACGGTAATGACGTCTCTTTGAGAATGCTTTGAGACCATTTTTATGGACCTAATAGACGAGCCTTTGCGGATATAGAGTTGGAGGATGCTTACTTGGAGTTGGCTGTACAGTCAAATAAAGAAATATCCCATTCATGGCCTATAACTCGCATAAGTCGCATATATATATATGAGTCTTGCCTTTGGGGCATTCCACGGGCTGTCCCGTACAATTGCGTGTATATCTCTGTCTATAGAGTTATCTTTGCAATTTTAATTGGAATTTTCTGACCTGATATTTGACTCTATTACCAATTTTCGAAAAATTCATGTTCGTACGGGACTACGGTGGACTTTTCCGTGGAATGCTCCCTTTACGTGCAATTTCCGCTACAGAACGGAAAAACGCTGCTACGTGCTACGGCGTAGCACACGTAGCATTGGGATATTCTAACTTTTGCCTGCAACTTTGTCCTCGTAGACGCGTTAATCGCCTTAAGGGACTAATACTACGCCTTAGAATAATAACGCCTAGAAGGATAGTTTCATACGGCCGACGCGCCAAGCGTGAGGCATAAAATGGATTCATGTAGTTGTGATCAACTCGTATTCACACGCGCCAATACGCACACAAACTCACCAATTTTGTTCCACCGATCGGCGTACTGGGCCATTTATGTCCTACTTTTGATGGCCTCACCGTTGCGCGTGAACTGCGTTTCTATGCGTTATTATTCTAAGTACTACGCCTGTTCAAATCTAATAGAAAATATGCTATTAGACTTCCCAGAAGCGCAGCATCAATTATCACACTCACATATAAACTTGTACTCTCCTTTTCACCCCTTTAAGAGAAGATATTCGGGTTAAACCTATCCTATGTCCTTCCTGTCCCAGGGCCACATACCAAATTTCATCTAAATAGGTTGAGAGGTTTATGTTTAGGGTAACAGATAGACAGAGTTACTTTCGCATTTATAATATTATAAATATATATTGTATACTAGCTTCTGCCCGCGTGGAATTCGTTTATATCTATTGTACCGCCATACAAATTTTGCCCCCCATTTCCGGGATAAAAATCTATCCCATGTCCTTCCCGGGGTATCAAACTATGTCCATACCAAATTTCATCTAGTGGTTTAAGAGTGAATAGGTTGTTACCTATTGACAGACAGATAGAGTTACTTCGCATGTATAATATTATAGTGAGTATGGATAGTATCTATGGATATCTTTGATTTTTAAAGATTTAGGCACCTATCGTATGCATCTAGATCGAGATATTCCTAAAGTGAGCTAGCGCAACGACTGCCTGTCCGAGCCAGCGGCGGATGCACGTAACGACATCTCTCTGACGTCATTACTGCAAGAAAGTCGACATCGATGTGCCTTTGGTACGAATGTCTACTTACATGAAGAGACCAAGTCGTCCTTTTAACAAGCTACCATTTTTAGGGTTCCGTAGCCAAATGGCAAAAAACGGAACTCTTATAGATTCGTCATGTCTGTCTGTCTGTCTGTCCGTCCGTATGTCACAGTCACTTTTTTCCGAAACTATAAGAGCTATACTGTTGAAACTTGGTAAGTAGATGTATTTTGTGAACCGCTTTAAGATTTTCACACAAAAATCGAAAAAAAAATTAAGTTTTAGGGGTCCCCCATACACAGAACTGAAACTCAAAAAATTTTTTTTCATCACACCCATGAAACAAATAAAAATGACTTAACTACATTGGGCAATAACGACTGGCTATTGGACCAAATGTTTAGTTTAGACTTGAAAAAGCGGCCAAGTGCGACTCGGACTCGCACATGAAGGGTTCCGTAAAAAAATTGCGGTTTACGATTTATGACGTATTAAAAAAAACTATTTACTAGATTTCGTTCAAACCAATTTTCGGTGGAAGTTTGCATGGTAATGTACATGATATATTTTTTTTAGTTTTATTATTCACTTATTTTAGAAGTTACAGGGGGGGCACACATTTTACCACTTTGGAAGTGTCTCTCGCGCAAACTATTCAGTTTAGAAAAAAATCATATTAGAAACCTCAATATAATTTTTGAAGATCTATCCATAGATACCCCCCCCCCCCCACAGATACCCCCACACGTATGGGTTTGAAGAAAATTTTTTTCTTAAGTTTCAGTTCCGAGTATGGGGGACCCCCAAAAAGGGGTTCTACGTGCAATTTGCCCACTGCCACTTAAGTATAGCATAAAAAAGTACCTTCCAGCAACCTCTTATCCTTGTGCAAAAGCCAGCATCCATGACGGGAAGATTACATTCCAGCGGTGGTCAAATAATTTCCGAACGGATTCAATCTGAGTCTTCCTTGCGGAGTTTAGATGCTCAGTGCCTTAGGAAGGAATTATACGTGTCGTTTGCGAAGAAGAACTTTAATGCATAGTGCACTCAGGTCCATTTTTCTATAGATTTGCGTTCCGAGCATTGACTTTTACAGTAAATCGAGGTGAAGAATATTAAATTTAACACACCCATTTCATTTGGGTGCAAAAATAACTATTTCACAAAAAGTGAACTTTGAAAGCTTCGTTATTCCGATAGCAAATTCCTGATGTTTTTTTGAACAATTACTACCTACTCGGAATTATGAAAAGTATAGGCGAAAACTTAAGAAACGCCTCTTGTATGAAATATGGAACTGTTCGAAGAGGCATTACACATTTAACATTGTAACACATACAAAATAATTACCTATTCGAACAGTCCTCAAACTATATCTATTTATAATATTTTTGCCTGTGCAAGAGGGGCTTCCCTCTTATTCTTAAAATCAGTTGACTAAAACGAGTTTTGACTCTTTCTCATAAACACAAATGTCAAACTGAAAGACAAACTGATTTAACGGCGCTTTAGGTAAAATAGCTTTATGGACGTTTTTTAACCAGCGTACATCTCTGGTGAAACCAGTGAAATTAAGTAGATTAGGTCAGTCCTTACAGTGTTTCTTTGTTGCAAAAGGTGGTTTTTTAATATTGTTTACATCGATACAACCGAGCAAATAACAAAAAAGGTTACACGAGATATCTTGGGACAACTTTTGGCAGCCACACATCCTCGAAATTTTGAGACTTTTTTTGGTTTCTCACTCGTTGCTTCTATACGGTGCATCCTAGCGAAAAGTTACTCACTAGGAAATTAAAGAACATGAAATTATACGTCTAAGGAGTACCAATCACCGGACCGGTCACTTTGGAACTCTTTGGGGGAGGCCTATGTCCAACAGTGGACGTCTTTCGGCTAATATGATGACGATGATGAGTATACCAATACATAACACTTCGATTCAGCCACATATTAGAAAAACATGGTCGAAAACGAGGCTTTCCTCAACTTTGTAAGTTATTTCAAGTTAGTAGTTTTTTAAGCTTCTGAGTATCAATAGGGAACTTGCATCTTTTTATTTTATTACGAATATCAAAAGTATAATCCAGCATTAAAACAACTGTAGCATTAAAACTTTCTTATGATTATTTTTCTGATTTTATATGCATTCGAAATCTGCACGCGCCGGCACCTCCCGAAAACGCTCTATATTAAACTGGCTTATGCTATGACGTCACAGCATATATTCTCGGCGCGTTTACTATAGAGTAAGTCATTAATTTGCAATTATTTCCACAACATTTGCGTTTAAGTCTATACTTGTCATACAAAATATCATTTCTAATTCAATATTCTGTGTAACTGTTATTTTATTTTATTAAAAAAAAATTTTTTTTCGTTATTTTAACGTGAGATAAAACGAATATAATCGTTATTTTCGTTTTTTTTTTCTTCTGTATGATATTTCTACGTATATCCACATCAATTGAGTGCAATTTATTCGAAATTTAAGTCACATGCAAGTTCCCCATTTTGAATTGAACTATAGGTTTTAGCTCCTCAATTATAGGAATTTACAGAATCGAGAGTTATTTCAGCATTAGTATCATCATAACTGGTAATCGAAGAGCTGGCGGTTTTCTCGTGCAACGCATCAGCATTGCAGTTCAATGAGGAAATACCGCCAGCATACTCGGTACAATGCCTAGAGGGCCTTTTTAGGGTTCCGTAGCCAAAATGGCAAGAGACGGATCAAGCTAATCGTTTCGTCGTAATTAGTCCTAAAACCAAAACGTAAGTGAGGAAACTGTTTATATTTTTCAAAAATAATTGACGCAGCTGAAAAGTCTGCAACTTTCTTCTGGTGCTAAGGAAGGTTATTCCTATCACCAAAAAATTACCAGGTACTTCCAAAATATTCATCCATTCCCCATTCTCGTGAAATTTCGTGAGCAGGTTCGATAACTATATACATTTTTTTATGTCGATTCAATTTTTTTTTTCATAAATGTAAAAAAGCTTGGGTTGGCGAGAGCATGCCAGCAATAGGGCCGAGTGGAGGAAATGGGGGAGGTCTTTTCCCAGCAGTGGGACACCCAAACAGGATAAGAAAAAAAAAAAAATGTAAAAAACACAGACCCGCGAATTCTACAGCTCCCATATAAATACTGGTTGTATTTCGTCCATGATTGAACGGATACTTATGTTATTTGTTCATGTCAACAGCAGGAAGCGGTTCCTATTGTTACACTAATTACAAATGTTCATCAATCATAGAAACATCACGGCCCTTATTGCATTTAATAAGTACAGTCGGCCTTGAATATAAACGGTGTTACGGCCATATTCATAAAATAAACTTTTGTTGACTAAAATGTACCTATTTCGTCCCTTACTCACAAATATGTCTCACAAAACAGACAATGAAAAACGAATTGTAACCAAAAATTATTTGGGGTATTTATAAAATACGAGCATTAGTAAATGTAGTAAGTAGTTCGTCGAAAGTGTTAGCACGTATTATAAGCTCAGAGTCAAATACTTACCATTAATTAACTACGTAATCATAAACTAAACCATACAGGACCCCGGTTTCCGCAAAAATTGGGGCCTGAAAACACAGGACTACACATTGACCAACAATCTCAACAAATTGGGGCCTGAAAACACAGGACTACACATTGACCAACAATCTCAACAAATTGGGGCCTGAAAACATAGGACTACACATTGACCAACAATCTCAACAAATTGGGGCCTGAAAACACAGGACTACACATTGACCAACAATCTCAACAAATTTAAAGTCCCGTCAGCCTAATTTCAAGACTTTCAGCAATTTCAAATTATTTAAAATAACAATGCTGTTAAATAATGTTTAAATTGCTTTATTAAAATCGTTACTAAATTGTACATGTCATAAAATACTTATCCGTAATACGGCTGACTGTACCGTGACTAAATTAATTAAAAACATGCGGGTGGCCCTAAAATCCACGGCCAACTGTCAACTGGCATTTCAGTTAACGCGTGCGATTAGGATGTTAACTGTACTTTAACAGTCAAATTAGATACAAAGTGGTTTGGATCATAAAAAAATTAAGGGACATTCGTTTTGTGTTTCCTAGTAAAGGACAGATGGTTTGAAATACGAGCGAATTAAGATACATAAAAGCGACAACTCTACGCGAGACATATCTCTCTCTCTCTCTTCTTTTTAAGAGCTAGGCTCTTGTCGGTAATTGTTGGTTGGTTGGTCGGTGGTGTTTTGCGAGACATATAACAAGCAAATATTTATTTCAAACTAGCTTCCGCCCGCGAATTCATCTGCGTGGACCCGGGATAGAAACTATCCTATATTTTAATCCAGGCTATAAACTATCTTCGTGCAAAATTTTATCCAAATCAGTTTTATACATCCAAACTTTCGCATTTGTATTATAAGTAGGAGTAAAAAATACGTTGCCCGTGCCAGTTTTGAATTTTCCAAAATTTTGTGCTCTAAAGACGAGCACAAAATTTTGGAAAGTTCAAAACTGATACGGTCTGATATTATATTTTGCTATCAGAATATAGGTAGGTAGCTAATACTCAAATGGTCGGAAAATATATTTTTGCTTAGACACATCCTTTCCAACAACTGAGTCGGGTCAACACCCTGTACGGATTACAGTATTCAAAGTTCAGCCCTAGCCAGCCAGCCGAAAACTGAGAAAAAAAGGGCCTAACTAAATTTACTGAGGTTTATTCAAAGGGGTACAAGTCCATACAAGTTTTATGAAACTTATAGCCCTTTCAGTAGTTAAGTTTAGCCCTAACTTGTGTCCACAAGCGTGACCATTCCGGGCGGGTGGCAACCCTGGCAACCCTCGTTCCGTGTGACGGCGATTGGCGTTGACGGCCTAGGGCTGCCACTTTGTGGATTTAAATATTTAAGTAGGCTGAGTTGGTGACGTAATTATCGGGAGTTTCTTTTGTTGACTTCTTGTGTTCTTTTGTTTTTACCTGGAGATCTTATTACACAAAATTACATTTTCCACGCAGCTAAGCCTTAAGTGTCACTGAAACGAGATAAAGCAATATATGGAACAAATATAAAGTAAAGTAATTTTTTTTTGTGTTTTACCAAAATAGGTCTACCGGAACACTTATAAGATCACTGGGTTGGTGTCTCTCCGTCTGTCAGAGGCAGCTTTTTATTATCTTAGATAGTAAAAGTAGTCTAAATGTTGAAGTTGAGTTGAGATGACTGTGAAAATAGTTATCTATGGTCGATCGACCCTCCAACGATCGGGGTCGATTGACTCCCTAACATTTGAATGTTAGGGAGTCAATCGACCCCATGACCACAGTGACCATGTAACTTCGACTTGTATATTATACTAATTTATAATTTCTTCTTCCCCAGACGTTACGGCATCGTTGACAAGCGGTTTTGCGTGGAGGGGGGCTCGCGGTGCGGGCGGGGGGAGGGGCTGTTCGTGTTTGCGGCCGAGGGGGGCAGGGAGCTGACAGACCTGCTCAACATGTACAGTCACGATGCGCAGTCGAGGCTGAGCATCGCGTCTAGGACGGGTTCTGGTGAGTTGATATCCCGAGAAATGCCGAGTTTTACGACAACTCCCTTAAGGTCGAAACGCACAGACAGCGGAGGCGGTACCGGTTGTAATGTTCGAGCTAATATGAAAGGGTCCGCTCAGAGACCTTTTCATATTAGCTCGAACATTACAACCGGTACCGCCTCCGCACCGCACCGCGCCGCCACCGCTGTCCGTGCGTTTCGACCTTTAGACCAATTTCTAATCCAGTCATATGATCATTTTATATGTACTTACATAGAAGAGCGGCGTAGGTAGGCCCAACAAGGTGGACTGATGACCTGGTAAAGGTCGCGGGAGTCCGCTGGATGCGGGTGGCGCAGGACTGGTCATTTTGGCACTCTTTGGGGGCCTATGTCCAGCAGTGGACGTGTCCAGCGGTGCCAAAGTGACCGGTCCTGCATTTGCATCCAGCGGACTCCCGCGATCTTTACCAGTCCAAGTCCACCCGTCATCAGTCCACCTTGTGGGGGGCCTACCCACACCGCGCCTTCCGGTACGTGCCTTCCTCCGAAACGCTCAACTTAAGTGGCAGCGGGCGGGCGCATTGCAAGTAAAACCGATGGCCGTTGGGGCGGAAAGGTTTTAAACCAATATTCAAACCAAATTTTTCTTCCCCAGTCCTAGAGAAACGCTACTCCGACACCAGCAGCATGGACGACGGCTTCCCCTCCCTCCGCTCCGCGTCCCCCTGGGCCGCGGGCAGCCAGACCATGCACTGCATCTCCGACCTGGACTCCAGCCTCGAGGAGGACAAGTTCCGGAGGCCCACGTCGCTGCCCAGGTGCTCCAGCTGCATAGGGAAGATCAGTCATCTGACCAGGTCAGTAGGAACGTCTGTACATGATCCTAAGTGAGGATACACAAGGGACACGCATTAAGCGCTTCGGGCTAATTGGGCTCTATCGCAAGTCGATTTGTGCGCTACATTTGGCGCCCCACGCGCCTTGGTTGGCCACAGACCATCATATAGTGCCCGGCATACTAGAGGAAGCCTCTGACGACCTTACGTAGTACCTACTATGGGGTGCACAGACTGCACAGGCTGACATTCAATGAGAATATATTTGACTCCTCGCATATGATAGTAGGGTACTTTCCTCATGTTAAAATTGATAACGTAGGATTGCTAAATGGATAGCAAACCATCAAATTATTGTAATGAAGTATACATTACAAAATATAATTTAGTGCCAAATCTAACAGAATGTATTAATTACAGTTTGAGGACTGGTTCTTTCCCGGACTCGCTTAAAGTGGCAAAAGTGACACCAATTTTTAAATCTGGTTGCAAAACGGACCCGGGAAATTACCGGCCAGTCTCCGTGTTGCCAATATTTTCAAAAATTTTTGAAAAGATTATTTACTGCCGGCTTTTCAACTATCTTACACAAATTGATTTCCTTTTTAATAAACAATACGGTTTTCGCCCAGAATCCGGTACACTATCCGCAACGATTGACTTAGTCAGTATGATAAAATCAAACATAGATAATAAAAAAATAACTCTCGGTATCTTTATCGATCTAAAAAAGGCGTTCGATACTGTAAGTCATGCACTCTTACTATCAAAACTAATGAGTATAGGAATTTCGGGCGCAGCATATGCAATTTTAGAATCATACTTAAAAAATCGTTTTCAGATTGTCAAGATAGGCAATGAACAAAGTTCTCCTCAACGGATTACCTATGGCGTTCCTCAGGGCTCCATACTTGGCCCACTTCTATTTTTAATATATATCAACAGTATTAACCAAGTATCATTAAGAGGAGAACTTAGTGTGTATGCAGATGACACTTGCATATTTTATTTTGGGCAATCGATAGATGAAATAAAAAAAAAAGCGCAAAATGATCTCAATCAACTACACGAATGGTTTCAAAATAATCTACTCACAATAAATGTAGCAAAAACCAGTTATGTTATATTTAAGGCCAAAAATAAGAAAATAAATGATGAAACTCCACTTACAATTAACTCAATAAAAATAAAAAAAACATCTGAAGAAAAATATTTGGGACTAATACTAGACAGCGAACTATCATGGAAGCCACACATAAACAGAATAAAATCCAAACTATCATCACTTCGAGGGTGTCTTTTTAATATTGTACACTGTTTCCCTCGCAAAGTGTTATACACAATTTATAATTCGTTAGTAAAATCACATCTGAACTATCTCGTAGAGATATGGGGTAGCGCCAATAAATCCACACTTAAAAGTCTACAGATTGCCCAAAATAAAATCATAAAAACACTTTTTCGTTACGACTTTCTCACACCCAGCGTTAAAATTTATTCAGAAACTAAAATTATGAATCTTAACCAGTTATACTTTAACAATACTTGCCTCCTAATAAGAAAAATACTCGGAAAAAAAATCCATTCACAAATATCTTTTAAAACTAAAACAGAGGCAGGATTACGTCCTCTACGTAATGCCAACAATCTATGTCTCCAGCCAGCGCGTACTAAATTTGGACAAAAAAGCATAGAATATGAAGGGGCAAAGTTCTATAACAAAATACCTAAACACATCAAAGATTGTAAAAATTTTTATATGTTTAAACGGAAATTAAAAGACTTCGTTATTAAAAATATCTAAATCCGGCCCTGTCAGTGACAAGTCGTAAACAAAGAAGTATCGTGTTACTATTCAACTAATCCCCGTATAATTATTTTCGACCTAATATGCATTGCATTAAGGCATAAAATGTAATCGAATCCAATGTTATAAGTGAACTGTTTTCTGACTGTATTCAACTAATCCCTCCCTACCCTCAGTGTGCGAATTATTCGCGCAATTTTGTATTATTTGTATTACACTTTCTTACTTCTAGGAACAAAATTTGTTCAACAAATACCTTTGTTAATATTTTGTATTAGATACTATTACAGGCTATTATAATTTAAACTGGATAGCGTATTTCGATTTAGTGAATATTTTAATAGATTTTATAAATTTTGTTACATAACTACCTACCTATTGTGTGTACTACTGTAATTTATAATCTATTTTGTGTAATATGCTTAGAGTGTTAAGCACCTTGTGGTGCTTACCTACCGATAAAGTTTAGTAAAATTAGTTTAAGTTTTCTCATAAGTGAAATGTATAATTTCTTAGAGAAATAAAGTTCTTTAAACCTAATTTAAATCATAAAAAGTGGACAAGTTGCGGAGGCCTTGTCGCTGCCCAGGTGCTCCAGCTGCATAGGTAAGATCAGTTATCTGACCAGGTCAGTAGGAACTTCTGTACATGACCCCAAGTGAGGTTCAACAAGGGAGACGCATTCGGCGCTTTGCGCTCTAACGCAGGAGGATTCACGGTGTGCGCTACATTTGGCGACCCACCCGCTTTGATTGGCCTTTCTCGAGGGACTATAGCTATTCAAATCGCGAGTTTTTGATTTTCGCTCGAAAGAAAAAAATCACGAACAAAGGTCTAAACTAAAATACACTTGCAAAATTCGTAACAAATTATGCACCAAAGCCAAACATATTAAAATTGGTTCTAAAAATCGGCAATGCCATGTTTGAGGGAAATTAGCTATAACTTTTTTATTTATTTTAACCTTAGAATAGTAACGCCTAGAAGGATAGTTTCATACGGCCGACGGGCCAAGCGTGAGGCATAAAATGGATTCATGTAGATACGCACACAAACGCACCAATAGTGTTGCCAGCGCATACACATTCCCTGAAAACTACATCTAACATAAGAATTGTATCACAAAGTCACTGGTAGCACTGCTTAAAGCTGAATTTTGCGGCATACTGGGCCATTCACGTCCTACTTTTGGTGGCCTCACCGTTGCGCGTGAATTGCGTTTCTAGGCGTTATTCTTCTAAGATTTTAACGCAAAAAAAAAAAAAATTAAAAAATTGATATTCGCGCTTTCGACCACGCACTTCCATCTCGCTCACGCTTATGCTCAGTGAGAGGGAGAGAAACCGTGAGCCTACGTCGCCTTAATGCACGGCACGCAACACCTCATGGTCGCGCACCACACTTGGGGGGTTCGTGTTCGCGTTGCGTCGTTGCCTCTCTTTCATTAGCCGTAGGAAGGAAAAAGATGCAACACGAATATTTGGGCAAACACCGCCAAGTGTACCTCACGCTACGAGTATATTGCCACTCTAAACAATATTCTTACAGTTTCAATGATCTTGTTTCATTAGCCTGTGTTTTAATACAAATGAAATCCAACGTTTTGCTGTATAACCGCTTGACAACGAAATGCCCAGAGAACAAGTCCTTTAATCAAACATCTTTGTTGAGTTGTCATTTTATTGTGATCCACAAACGACAAACGAAGCGACAATCAAGATAATCCTGATTACTTTTGCTCGAGCCTAGCCTCGAGTTTCACATAATTTTGGCGAACAATTATTTTAGATCTTACGCTTACACGAGCACAAGATAATTATTATAGCCAACGCTATATACAAACAGATTTAAAGATTGGGTACATCCAATACGGGTGTGGACTAAGATTTTTTTACGATGCCATTCGAACTAGTTTTTGGAGAGGAACACATGTTTATACGGGAGCAACTACAATTAAAGAACATAAATACCGATTAGACAAAGATTGACCTCGTTTAATTTATGAGCAACAACTTTATGCGTAATGTTGTATGACAATCGAAATTATGACAATAGTAATTATGCGACTAGATGGACACCCTTATTTATATAATAGTTTGTTTTTTGCGATGCAATCATAATAACAGTCTATTGTCATAATTAATGCATAGCAATTTTTATGATTAATAAAAATTATGATCTTCAATATAATGACCAAAACTTTTATGGTATTCAACATTATGGTTAAAAATATATGACATATTTAGTATACAATTATGATAATGAAATTGTATTATGCGCAGAATCATTAATAACAAAAGGCTTTTGTGAGAAACAACTTTATAACGTAATGTTGTATGACAATCGAAATTATGACAATATCCATTATGCGACTAGATGGACACCCTATTTTTATTCCGCTGATTTGCCTGCGTTCTCTGTATTACGAGGGCGATGCCGCGAGGACCGTATATAAAGCAAAGATTTGCCTTCATATAAGTAAATGTAAATATATCTCGAAAACAATACAAATGTTCTATAAACCCCCGCCAGCTACAAAGCATTTCAACAACGTAATCAAAGACTTAATTATGTCGTGTTCAATTAATCTTCAATCAGGCTGAATTATCTGCCTTTGCTCTGTTACGCGTAAATTTCCAGAAGCTAGGTAACATAGGATAGGCACTAGGCTTTGTTAACCCATATTCGCTGAGTGGTTGGTGTAGCCCTTTGATTAATTAGGTAGCATTTGTAGGTTCGGTTGTACGTATTTAGAATTTATGTAATTGTTTGTAATATGTACATTGTTAAATAGAGTTTATAAGTTGTATCCCAGTTATTATTATTTATTTTTATTTATTGGAATCAAAAAAAATACAATTTTAGTAACTTAACCTAAAGATTCGCCAAACTGCAAAGCAGTTTGTTGGCGAGTCGCTCACTTAAATAAAAAGATAATATTATCGCGGTACATCGAAACACTACACTACCGCCCCAGCCAAAAGGCCGTAAGTCCCTACAGAGTTCATACGAAATTACGACCTGTTGGCGGCACGGATGTGCAGTAAAACAGTGCGTTCATAAACTATGTTCCTAGGAAGTGTGACCGGCTAGTGAGTGTGTAAAATTAGTTCGAGACGTTAAGTACTACTCGCCAAAATTACAAACAGCTGTGTACAATGTGCAAGTATTTTAGGTTGACATGCCCAGTTGAACTTTCTAATGTAGGACAGAAATCTTTAATTATAGAAAGTTTTTTGGGTAAGACTTGAGTTTTGAGAAATTACCAGAGATTAGATTAGAGAGCTAGAGCTAAAGTTTCACATATTTCGTGTGGTTTCTCGTATTGCCAGACTTTGCAGAGTTAAGGGCTATAAAACCATTTTTTTGGTTGCACATAACTAAGCCGTTAACTATTGACCACAGGGCAGACGACTTTTGTTTTTCTTGCTCTGTACTTCCCTAGTGTATATCCAATATGGCTCAATCTGCGAGATAACCAATCTTCTCTCATCTTTTCCAGGTCTTCAGTAGGCACACCTGGCTCGCTGATGTCTCCCGTGTGGACCATGGATTGCATAACAGAGAAACGCGCCGATTCTGACCGGGCGTCCATCTACTCGCGTTCCAGCGGCAGCGCCTCCGAATACTCTGTGCCGAGGACCAGCTTGGACAAGTCAGGTTAGCACCGATTCATGCCAACCTTAGTTGTAGAAGAAGCAATTCCTGTCAACAGCCTGTTATGTCTCCTCTATCTATGTATAATATCCTGCTGGGCTAGCACAACTGACGTCGCGACACGACGCGAGACGAGAAAATCTACCGTCTTTTTTCTAATAGGGAACTTGCATCTTTTTATTTTATTACGAGATGTAGCATTAAAACTTTCTTATGATTTACTTTTATGATTTTATATGCATTTGAAATCTACACGCGCCGGCGCTCCCCGAAGACAGATATTAAACGGGCTTATGC
Organism: Epinotia brunnichana; assembly: GCA_963854355.1. Classification (NCBI taxonomy): domain Eukaryota; kingdom Metazoa; phylum Arthropoda; class Insecta; order Lepidoptera; family Tortricidae; genus Epinotia; species Epinotia brunnichana. The sequence goes on along the minus strand of OY977953.1, from coordinate 2,235,677 downwards.
TATGACGTCACAACTTATATTCTCGGCGCGTTTACTATGGAGTAAGTCATAAATTTGCAATTATCTCCACAAATTTTGCGATTAAGTCTATATTTGTCATACAAAATATCATTTCTAATTTAATACTCTGTGTAAATGTTATGTTATTTTATCGAAAACAAAATTTTTTTTCGTCATTTAAACGTGAGATAAAACTAATTCCCGGTTTCCGATTGAGCTGAAATTTTGCATGCATATCGCATGACCATGCAATATTATGATGACATGGAGCTGATCTGATGCTGGAGCTCAGTATTCAGTATTCATTATTTATTGCAATTAAGGACACGTCCATGCATTAATACATAATAATCAACAATAATATAATTAACAATTAGACAAAAGAAATAACAAAATAGGCTTAAACTTAGAAAAATATATGAAACAGGGTTATGATTAAGATAATTAGGTATATTTAATGTCAGGTAAAGAATAAGATAATAAAGTCAGTTTAAATATACATTACAATTGTATTAAATCGTTACAAACATGTCAAAAAAGAGAATTAAGGAATACAATAATTGAGAAGAAAAAAAAAAATATATATATATATATATATATAGAGGAGCTGGAAGGTGGCCATAGGAACTCCACAATAAAACGACACAACCCTCTCGAGTTTGGGCTTGTTAGAATCGTCTCAATGAGTAGTTGATAATGGTTTACAGAAAAGTACAGTCGGCGATTAAAAAAAAAAAACAAAAATGCCAAAAATGATTTTTTTGACAGAAACTTTTTTTTTCTCCAGTTGAGTCAAAGCGCGGGAGCCCGGTGTGCTGCCCCAGCATCCCGGCGAAGACCGGCCCGTGCCCGTGCTGGCAGCCCAAGCCCTGCTGCTGCCGCAAGTTCAGCGGGCCCTATGAGAACTACGACGTGCCAAAGACCCCTATGCCACTGATACAGGTAAAACCGTCTACATATTACGGTGAGGAATTTGCCATTTGCTTCTTGGCCTAGCTAGAGTGACCATATATTTAGAGCTCGTTGATTTGCAAGTTCCTGTGTAGGTACAACACTTTTTCGCTGCAAAATTAGTGGTTATTGGTGAAGTTGTTAAATGAATCGTATCTTCTGTTCAAAACATAAAACTGAAGATATGGTCAATTGGACCAATCAAATGGTTGATTCGTCTTAATTAGGTACACATGGTGTGACTTAGGACAATAGAAAGTAATAAAAATCGATGAGACATGAGATGCTGGTAATTTTCATGTTCATATGTACAGGGTGTCCCATAAGTCGCACGTCACAGTGACACCGGAGGTAGGTTAGCTCAAGAGGGACCTAACCAGCCTTTTGTTTTACATTTTCGTGTATCACTACGTACTATACACGAAAATGTTGGATCACCATCTTGAATAACTCGTAAACCGTGCAACTTTTACTGGGGTCATGTTAGGTTGGTTGGACACCTTTTGAGCTGGCCTACCTCCAGTGTCACTGTGACGTGCGACTTATGGGACACCCTGTATAATAATACTAATTTCCTACATTGCACAGTGGCGATATCGATCTTTATCAACTATTTAAAAAATGGCTGTTACCATATCATTGTCACCAACTGATGCAGAATACATTACTAGAACCACAAACTAAGTATATCTCTAAAGTTATATTGGGGACTTATAACTCATCCACTGAACATAGATCCCTCGCTACAGACTTGTAGTAAGCAATCCAGCATCGAATTACAAAGGATTTAGAAGGTTAATTCAATAACATTGCACCCGAGGGACGCAGGGGTAAATAACATGTACGCAAATTGCCTTACGCCCGGATACGGATCTGCCTAGGGACGTGTCTTAGTTGCCCTAAACACGACTTAGGACTAGTATAATATGCAAGACGCAATCAGTTTACGGGTGGAATTAATGCTAGATTGCTCGCGCATACATACGTCTATCCTCATGAGGTCTCAGAGGTCTTATAGACAGATCAAAATAGTTTACACGAATAGTAAGAAATCGATTTTCAATTATATCTCTTTCGGTTTTAGAACAAATACATTGGTAAAAGTGGGGGGAGGCTTTTGCCCAGCTGTGGGACACTACTCATCATTATACATATAGTAAATAATATTATCCGATACACTTGGTTCAAATTAGTTCTTGGTTTTTTTTTATTAGAGCCTTTGAGTTCCTTAGAGCAGGAGTCTATAATGAATAATCGACTGTAAATGGGATATTGCATTGCACCATGATCAACAATGAATTCATTTAATAACCGAACAAAAACAGTGATGATACTGTAAATACAAAAAAATTGTTAAATAATGTCTTAAGTTTATGTCTATATAAATTAAAATCGCGATCAATGACCCTCATATTGAAATGCAATCATTTATTTTTCAGGAACATGCAATCGACGGAACAGACACAAAGAGCTTATACGACACACCAAAGAAACTAAAATGCCTTCTCAACCAAACGTGCAATTGTAGTGAAGCCAAAAACCAAACAGAAACTGTAAATAATGAAACACATTCAAACTACGTCAACGTGACACCGGTATCGGAGAAGCCACCAAGAGTGCACAACTGCAACTACGCGAATCTAGACCTTTCTGCCACTTTAGAGAAGTTTGAAAGTTCATTGCAGATACTCAGAAGCGCTGGCTTCAGTCAAGAAGAACTGGATGCTTTAGAAGACATACCAGAGAACGATGACGATATATCCACAGCGACGACAAACACCGTCCATCCTACAGCAGAATGCTGCAATGAGCATTCCAACTACTTGAATATGGAACCTCTTGAAATCAGCAGTTCGAGTAACAGTAACAGGAACTGCTCGGACAATATCAGCAGGATCAGTCACGTGTCTGATCCTACGCAGCATTCAGAATCAGACACGATCAGCACAAGACGTTCTAGCTCTGCAGACTTCACCAAGAGACACTACGATGACTTCCAATGCTTCACACCAACTGTACTACGAAAAGCGAGTAAAAACGAATGCATCAACGAAGGTATCCCAGTTATCAATAAACCAGAAGCGCCTAAAGAAGTCAAAGCGCCTGAGAAAAGTGAGAACACGTTTGTTACAAGGTTTAGAGACGCTGTGAAGATAAGAAGGTCATCTAGCGTGCCTAGTAAATCTGAGAAGAACAGAGACTCCTCATCCTCAAATGATTCTGGAGTTTCAACCGGTTCATTGAAGCACCATAAGGGTGACTTCGAGTTTGAGATGCCAGTGACCAATGGCAAGAGCTCTAAGAAGTACTTCAAGAACAAGCCGATCAGAAGGGCACTAACGCCTGTTCACGGGCCGTTTGTGAAGTCCAATTCGTCGGATCCTCTGAAAAACCTGACGTTTCACTTCGAGGAGGTCGCGACGATGACAAAGTCCAACTCGTGCGATGTGGACACGCTGACAAGACGGAAGAAACGGAATGGTGAGTAGTGCTATAGAGATGTTACTTCAAGTTCTTAATTAATAATTGTAATGAATTATGTCTTTTGTTATAAAATTCATCATCGCTATCTCCATCGCCATCATTGTGATATGAATTCGGAGACAATCAAATCCGAATATTGGTTCCTCTGCAACCTAAAATCTCTGGAATGTTCAAATAACTCTACTAACTTATAGACACTGATTAGCAATGGCGAAGTGTCCATAGAACTCAAGTTGCCTATTTTTACTACTCAGCACATAAACTTATAGGATTGGCTGGCTTACAGCTAGATACACTCGACGCCACGCCGCTGCTGATTAAACCGTTTTTAAGATTGAGCACCTGTTATAAGGATGTTGGTTCTGGCTAGTGTTAGACCCAGTGGGATCTTTTGTGCATTTGCCCTCTCCTTTATGCCTGCTCCCAAGCTCGCTCCATCATTTTCACAAACGGATGATGCAGTTCACCGGGAGCACCTTAAATTCCTTTTGTTGCGGATAGCCGCTGCCAAAGTAAGTCATTCTTTGTCTGACAAGGGCATGACATTCACACAATAAGTGTTCCATAGTCTCATCCTCCTCGCCATACATTCTACAGTCTAAACTATCCGCTAGTCCCATCTTGGCCAAGAGATCCTTGACCCCGATACCCCGAAGTGACCTGTGATCACGCCAGATATAATTATGAGTTTCTTCCTACTGGATTTACAGAGTTTTCTGGTGCAGCCCGAGTCCACTCCTTCTATGAAGAGCTTAGAGTGCCTTAAGCCAGTATAATATCATCACAACAACACCACAACGTTATAAAAACCCTTATTTTGTTCCGTAGTGGACGCGGACGCAACAGCCCGCCACAGCCAAGTGACGAACAACACGTCGTCCGGCGCGTCGGACACGTCGGACTACATGGAGTCGCTGTCGGTGTCGTCGTTCAGCTCGTGCGACGCGGCCGCCGACCGCCACGCCGCAAGACCGAGGTCCGGGAAGGAGTACGCCAGCATTGACAGGGCTACGTTGGCCAGTGTGTGCGATGGTACCACCGCTTAGGCTGAATGGTGTAGACTATGCTGGGCCCTTTGCATTGTCTTACAATAATACTTAACATAAGTTTAACTAAAATGTGTTTTGGAGCCTTCCTCACAATAATAAATATCAAAGTGACGGATAAAGACAAACTGACGTTAACCCTTAGCTGGATATGGTATCAATCACTTGGCTTATTTAATGCCATAAGTAAAATTAAATCCTCGTCACATTTGAAATTCCGTGTCTAGTTTGTCAAAGTCTATAATTTACATTAATTTGATTAACACGTGTGTCAATTCAGTTGTTATTTGATAATGTATGCATCAAAGGGTTAGCGGCATTTTAGCTGAAATAGGTTTGACAAACTTTAATGAATACACGCTAGCCGTATGCGACGTCATAACCTTTTAGCCAGTTTGACATGGACTTTTTAGGACCTATTGCATTGTATCATGTAGCTTGGAGTAAGTGAACAAAACTAAAGCTAATTATGTGTACGCAATGTCACCACCGTTTAGACTTATACGTGTGGACTATGTTGGTCCTATGTATTGTATCATTCGGGTCTTACATGAAACATAATTATGTTAAAAAAATATGTAAAACGGTTTCTGTCATGGTTAGTACTACACATATGGGCGGATTTTTTAAAACTGTTGTAGGTGTATTTATACGTATCGCGGCGAATTGATCCCTCGGACAGCGGTCATCTCAGTACAAGTTTACGTTTTAAGGTTATAAATTGTACGGAGAAGCCAGCTGTCATAGGAGTCAAGATTCGCTATGATACGTGAAATACAACATGCAAAGGATTATATATCAGTGACTGTCTGATTGAGACCTGGAATGTAATATGACAGTGATTTCTAAACGTAGATTATGCGGCTGCAAAACAGGAAGCACTAAATTATTCGTCGCTCATCTACTGGATAGTGGATAAAGAGTAGAATGTTGATTGAAATTAGAAAATTTAACGAATTAAAAAGATAGTGTATACCAGACCTATCCAGTTTTATATTTCGGAGCTTTACGTAAGTTGCCAGTTTAGGCATGTACATTTTTACTCAAATCCAATAAAAGGGACTAATATTTCATTAAAGTTTTAAACAGACGGGGACGTTCTAAAGTTTCCTAAATTGTACTTATTTGAAGATTAATCGAGATAATTTTAGCTATACCAATGACCTTAATTAGTTACTTACAAAACATGGCGATAAAAGACATGTAAACAGTACTTTAAATCAAGCACTATGATGAAAATTTATCGAAAACTTATTGGTTAGAAAACCAACTTGTATATACTAACTTAGGTACTTATGTAACTCTTGTAGGTATTCTTTCGTTCCTATGTAAATAGTGGTTAAGGTATATATGTATTAAATACTAGTGAATAGAGGTAGTGTTTCGTTGTTTAGTGGCGTGCCAAAACTCTTGTAGCAGCTATTTGAGAAACTTGTATAAGATCGTGTGAGAAAACTAAGGTAAATTTTTCGTTATCCAGTCCTCTATACAGAATTGTAGGGAAAATATCTTGCAAGACCTTATACAATTTTAAATTAAGTAATGTCACTCGTTACATCCACGGTCGTTCGAATTTAAAATATGGGTACTTACCTACCCAAAATGGTAGGCGTTTACAAATACAATTCATAAAAAACTGTCTGCCATGACAACGTTCGATTCGTTCGGCCACAGATAAATACATACTTTATTTTTATGAAGAAAAAAACGACATAACACACCTCGAGAAACAATATTTTGTGTAACAGTTTGAAACTGTTCTTTTGAACTTCGAAAATGTATTTAAATTAGCTTTTTGGAATTTTACCTAATATTAAGTAGAATTAAGATTTTGATAGTTTTAGTACTTAAATTATTTGTGCCTTTACGTACAATGTTTTAGAGATTTCATTTATTTGTGTTACCTTACCTTTAGTTATGTAGTTTAATATTGTAAACTTCATATTTTGTTAGTTTTTAGTGTGGTGCATATAACTATATGCAATTATATACAAATGTGTATTCATTGTATTATATATTTTATAATGTTAAGTATCGCCTCATACTCTAGAAGCAATAGCCTACGTATACTTCCATGATAAATGTATATGTCCATATGATAAAACATATAACTACATAATATACAACAGTAAAATACATTTTGTACTACAAGAAGCTTCGAAAACGGTTATCCTGCCAAATAAAATTTATCGATATTTACCTATTGTATTTTTTGTATGATTACATACAATTTGCCAATGTTTCATTAAAATTAAGGCACTTCGTTCTACTGAACTGAGACATGTTTTTCATTTGTGTGGCATTTGACACAACGGCTACCTTAATTTTTCAGGTTCTTCCACATTAGCGATAATCTAAAATATTTTTCTAAAATAAGGATTTTTTTGCACTAACCTACTTATTGCCAAAAAATCCTTAAACTGGTTCAGTCAAACAATAAATGTCAATAAGTTTTTTCTAGTCTACGTAAACGAAAATAAATCTTTTAATAAAACTATTCATAGTAACTATTGTTATTCAAATACCTAAGAGTAAATGCACAGGGCTTCGCTAACGTGGACGAACCTTTATGAACGAGACAAAACTGTAAGGACAACCATGAAACTACGCAAGTAACTTATTAGGTCCTTACCTATGAAATTGGCGGTTTTTTCACAGATATTATTTTGTACGTAATTTATTCATTTCTATTGCAACTTCCAAATTATTTTTTTATTTCATTATTAGACTATATGTAACAAAGGTTTTAAATACAAAAAATAGGTTTGAATTTTTTATTTAGTGTTTCAAATTAAAGCTTGAAAACCGCCCTTTTCATGTGCTGCCGGTTAAAGTGTTTCAATTACGTATAGTTTTATGATGCGAACTATTTTTAAGGAATGAAGATATGTGTAAAGTAGCTTAAAAGTTTTCTATATTCCTACCAAAATCTAGTTTGCTTTGAATTTGACATTGCTGAATAATCCGCAAAATTCAATGTATGAAAATCACAGTTTTCATAAAATTCTCCATACACACCGCCAATTTCATAGGTAAGGACCTAATATTGACTACCCTTTCTCTCTCTCGTGTTTGTGCAATATGCTTTAGTTCAGGGGTCGGCAACCTTTTAGCAAACAACGGCCACATAGCAGCTAACAAACATTTCGCGGCATGCCAGCGCTGGCACGGAATAGAACACGCATCTACTTTTCAGCGCCAGTGCCCTCCGCCCGCGTCTCTTGCTGCCCCCGCGCCTTTTTTTTACTGAAAAGGCACCGTGTAAACGACTAAAGTGTCGGTTTGCTGGTCACTGGCGGCAAGATTTAGGCGGCTGAAACTAGTCATGTGTCTAAACGGTCTGAAGCTGTGACGAATAGTCTTCGCCTAAATCGACCTTAATCGTAAGTGCAACCAGGATGTCCATGATAGACGTCAGAGGCTCTAGTATTTTCGATACAATACGTTTTCGAACGCGTTTTCGATTAGTTTACATTTGTATGACAACGCGAACAGCGCCTCTGGTGGTTACTATTAGGAACTACGTGTTGCCATACAAATTGAAACTAAATGCAAACGCGTTCGAAAACGTACATGTATTCGATAAAACTTATACTAGCGCTACAGCTCTGAAATTTCATAGACTAAACGGAATCAGCGAATTGGATTATAAGAATAAGTATCCGCAAGTAATAATATAAGAATCAATGTTAATACACTCTTAAGCAATTTGAACTGAGTAAGTACTTATTCGACGACAGAAGATTTAGAAGACAACAGATGAAGCCGCGCCGGCGTGGGTAGTCCCCCCACAAGGTGGACTGATGACCTGGTAAAGGTCGCGGGAGCCCGCTCGATGCTGGTGCAGAACCGGTCATTGTGGCACTCTTTGGGGGAGGCCTATGTCAGCAGTGGACGTCTTTCGGCTGATATGATGATGAGATGTTAAGTACGTCAAAAGGACTTTTGCTGATCAAGCCAATTTGATAAAACATTTGACTTTGACTGTAGTTAAAACATTTGAGGAAATATGAGCTTATGTGAAAATACAATGAATAAGATACTGAAACGATTTTCTTACGATTTTGTCTCTATTTTGGATATGAAAGTAATGGCATAGGTGCTGGCACATACCGTAAACTCGCTGAAAAAAAATGCATTTATTCTGCATTTTATTTTAATAATAAGGTCAGTGCGGCCAATTCCGTCTGCGGGGTATTTCCGTACAACGGCTTTTGCGGCAATTCTAACCACAATACGCACTAGCCGACTCGATAGAAAAAACAGGGACTATTTGCTACCAATAGTCAAAAACAGATGGCGCTATGTAGGCAGCACATTCAATAAAATGGCCTTAAAAGTTTCGTTGAGCTCCAAAGTCGAAACACGAGTTCGGAACGTTGCTCCTTTTTTTTAAATTGCGATCAGAAAATGCGGATTACGGTTTAGTAAGTATGTTTATTATATTGTTCGTTAATCAGGCTCATTGGTAGTTTGATCCATTTTACATTATCGTTACTTGTTGTGAAACTACAGGTTGTTAAAAATGTGTAATTCCTCAACTCTCAAGTGGGAAAAAGGCTTCCGGTATGAATCGGTCAAAACCGTCCTATGCCGGAATATCCCCATTTCATATATTGCCAACCTTTTTTAAATTTACCTAGTACGAAACTATGTGTCGATTATATTTTCTAAAAATGCAGAGGTGATCGAGATCTAAGTATTAAAATTCTGTATTTTTATTCTAGAATTGTAAGCTGATTTGACTTCTAAAGGCAAAATTGCACCATGTCGCACAGGTCGTTGTTTTAATTAAAAAGCAGACGTTGATTTTAAACTTCAATAAAAGGTACTTCTGATTTTCAAGATAGGCCGGAATAGCCCCAAAAAATATATATTTGGCCATAAAATTAAAAATAAACCTTTAATTTAATTCGCTAAGGTCTAGTTTCGATCAAAAGTACATTTACATTTGCTAACTTGACGCACAGATTTGTAATACGTCCTGGTACACGAAAAGTAACTGCTAGACGGAAACGCCCCAAATCCTAGGGAAAATCCGTCTGCTTATTTATTTATCGTATGGCGGTTACACACTGGTACATACATGCTGACATGTTTTAAAAAAAATCATATTTAAATAACCTGAAGTATTAGCTATTTTACACAAATATCCTCAAAAAGTTAAATAAATGCTTAACCTATTATAAGCATCAAGTTTATTAAAAAGTGAATAGTAACATAGTTATGGCCAACCAAATTGAACTTATACAAAAATACGACGGTTTTGCCCTCATTGACCTTACCTATCAAATTTCAACCCTAAAGTAACCCATCTATGGTGCTTTATTACATTAGCAATCATACGCACAGTCTATCGGTGTCTACGTGTAAAATATTTTTACGCACACTTTTACGGTAATGTCGCGCTTATGCAAATTTAGTTTATTGTATAGTAGAATCACAAAAATAACCAGTGAAAGTAACTTTTGTGGTTCGACAATACTAGTTTTCTTGTCTAGTCAGAGTGTGTGGTGGCCACATTTAGTATTTTTTTCGCATTTTGGGTGTATTGGATGTCATGAAAGAATCTTGTAGCTGTCAATGTGTTAAATGTATTTTAGATGTAGATACATTTAAAGAGGATTTTTTGTTTAAGATTCCTCACACTTTATATATCTAATGAAATTCAAGTTTTTTTTATGCAAATTGTATGCAATTTAAAGATCTGTAAGTACATGAGGCCTGTTGTATACATGCTTCTAGAAAACCTAAATTTAATTACCTACAAACAAAAAATTTCGTCCCAATAATTTTTTTTTGGGTTATTTTTTTCTGTTTGCTTTAACTATCTGTGACCACTACACGCATGGTTTTGGTGTTAGCATATGAAGGGTTCTGTTGTTCTGCACAAAATTATATTTTATGTAAACAGATATATTTTCTTGTCTTCTGAGGTTCGCACATTGTCTTAATTTTAACGTTTTGTAATATTTCGTCTGAAGACAAAATATAGTGCATTGAATTGAATTATGATGTTTTTATTTACTTATTTCTTATACCCCCTTAGTACTTAATACATTAGCACAGGGGTCGGCAACGGCTGTTTTGTTTTAAAAGGTCGTAGAATTCAGAATTTAGGAATTGCCTGAGATAAAGTAACAATTAATTAAGAAGTGTGGCCCGCGTAATTTTTGTTAGCTGCTATGTGGCCCTTGGTTGCTACAAGGTGCCGACCCCTGCATTAGCACATTCACTGCCAAGAGTCGCTACGCGCTACGTTCTAAGTACGTCCGTAAGTTCTCGTCGTTTTCCCCGTATGTAGAGAAAACGACTACGGCGTAGGCGCCCGCTGAGGTGGGTTCCTGCCAGTTGTAATTAAAGTGAGGCCAACGCTGCTATGCACTACGGCGTAGCACACGTAACGTTGCGTACGTGTGCTACGCCGTAGTGCGTAGCAGCGTTTTTCCCCTCTGTAGCGGAAATCGCTCGCAGAGGCATGACTCATATGCGAGTGAATTTGTCCGAAATCATATTTAATCCGAATTTCAGTATTCCGAAAGCCGTACGTACCGCTGAAGTAATTTATGATATTCCAGGATAAAATACTGATAATTAAATTTTCGTTAAGAAAAAATAGCGTTCAGCATTTTGAAATGGCTGAATTATGGTGCTCTCGTACAAATGACTTGGGAAATTTTGAGTGTTCCGAACCATGAAAGTAACCGCTAACTTAACTAATGACTGTAGAGATCACGCTCTTTTGCACACGCGTGAGCTTACGTGGAGGGTGTATCACTTCTTCCCTGCTATTATTTAACTAATAGACGGTCGCCAAAAAGCGTCTGTTAGACCTCTGATCCGAGCGACCTTGGTCCGCACCGACCGTGTAGTTATACTGGGCGTTTTCCGCAAGTCGACATCCATTGTGCCTATTTTGCGTGAAACGGCGGTGTGGCGCTATTCTAACCACCCCAGCTCGTCTAAAAAGTTGGTGAGTGCCTTGGTGTTGCTGACTGCATCCCGTAGTGTGTTTGGAGAACCTAGGTGCTTCATTCTGTATACTTCCACCTGCTTGCAGTCCAGTAGTATATGTTTAGTCGTTTCTTCTGCCTCCATGCACGCTCTGCACATGGGGCTGTCTGTGATACCTAAGTTATAGAGGTGTCTGTTCAAGGTGTTATGTCCTGTTCAGGGACTGATTTTGGTTACGGTTATACCGGTATGAAACCGGTATTCCATTACGGTACCGTTATGTCATAAAGGTTATGCGCGCCGCGCGAGCATAACGGTACCGTAACCGTTTTGAAATAACGGTTAGCGGTATCAGTTTTAAACGATACCGTAACCTTTATAATACCGATATTATAAAGGTTATCGAGCAAAGTAAGCAAGCTGGCACTCTACAGAGGAAGCATTGGCTACTAAACATTTAAAGACAAAAATACAAAGCGGCAGGGCCTTTGCCGGCGCTTTTTGGCAATAACACCAGGCCAAAGTCGATATATCGGTACCTTTAAATAGCGGTTACGGTACCGGAAAAAATAAAGGTACCGTTATATTTCGGTAGCGAAATATAAAGGTTCCGCTACCGAAACCGCTATTTGACAACCGATATGACGTCATACCGTTAAAATAGAATACCGGTATTTTTCGGTTATGCAGTCACTGGTCCTGTTATCATACCGACCGTGTAAATGTAGACAGTTGTTTGCAGTAAAATGTCATACTACAGCGGTCGGTGCCGACCAAGGTCGCTCGGTCGGAGGGGCGTGTTGGCGACCGTTCAGCAGACACTTACACGGTCCGTCCGGACCGAGGTCACTCATGAGTCTGTGGCGCATGATGGTTGCCACTTGGCGTTTTATCACTTAAGTATCACTGTGGGTAACGAATGCGTCACAATCTTGCAAGGCGAGTGCGAGGGCTTATCGACAGCGATAAGTGATAAAATGCCTAACATAGCAACCATCAAACGTCCCCTGCATAAAATCTCTAGACTATACCTACTATGAAAGAAACATTTATTCGAGACAAAGCAGCGTTTTGTCAGGGGCGGTTTACTCTGTGAGTCCGTCGCGCCGCTACAAGTGCATGCCGGCGGCCGCCAAATTGGCGGCCCAGGCCCAGTAGTAGTTGCCGCGCGTTGGTAAGTACGAGACGCTCGCACGGGTCGCAGCGCGTTGCATGCGATAGAAAGGGATGGCCACATTTAGGCACGTTTGGCGTACGTACCTAAACAGGGAATTTGTTAACGGAGAACCTTCTGTGAGTACGTAGTACTATTACTTATTCTGTGATTTTGTCACGAAAGGGTTCTATCTCAGCATAATGCTGGCATCACTATGTATGATCAACCGCTCGCTGCGCGCGGGGACATACAATATGAGAACGGGACACCTATTGTGCGTTCCCTGTTGCACTTACAGTCCAAAGTGCTCACAAATATCTGAACACGTCTCTAATGCCTCGACAATAGAGACGTGTTCAGATATTTGTGAGCGCTTTGGCCGCTCCGATATATCTGATGGCGACTGGTACCATGTTTGGTATCGCTTTTATTTGATTATATCTTGAATCTGCAAACCCGGATGTACTAGCCCCGATGCATAAGAGTTATTGTGGAATCGTTATATTTGAATAGGGAACATTACGCAAAACTCTTCGTAGGTGGCGACACTAGCAGCGTTGACATTGTATCTCGTTCTCACTTGCGGTATTGTCTATGCAAGCATCCTTGTCACTCATTTGACAATCAATTGTGCATGTGTGTGTGAATTCCTATATTCCTATAGGTACTGGTTTACTTTTAGTGGTAGTGCTGCCTCTGGCGGCAGAACATTGCAGTAATGTTCCCTATTGTGTTAGTGTGGAAACTTTTCATGAATAATGGAACTAACAGCTAGTATTAAACGGTATTGAATTTTTATCGAAAACATTATTTTTACCAATGGGAGAACCTACAAAACTGCTCTGACTAGACGAAAACATATGCATCGGGGCTAGTATGATTTCAGAACACATGGGTACATTTCAATATTATAATCGCACGAACATCCATTTATTACTTATTATCTTATATTAATTTGTTTAAATTAAAGTCCCATTATTAGCTCTAACGATTAATTTACACAAGTGATTGGCTGATTGCTTATTTGCATGACCACGGCATTTACTTCGATCTTGACGTTTTATCACGCTGTAGAAGCTATTAAATTATTTCGGCACTGTAGTCAACATCTTCGGTAGTATAGTGGTAAGTATCCCCGCCTGTCACGCGGGAGACCGGGGTTCGATTCCCCGCCGGAGAGATTCTTTTGCATTTTTAAAATTATATTTTATATATATCGATATCATTTTTAACAGGTTTTTTATTTATACGTAATCACATAACTTTTGCATTATTTCACATACAAAACTATTTCAGACTTGGTTCAAAACGTGTATTTTTGTATGGATGAACGGAAATAAAATAACATATGAAGGGTCCACGGAAAGATCATGTCTATAGTCACATTTTTTTTTTAAAATGAGTTTTTAATGTCACGTAATAACGAGCTCAACCTTTTGACATTTAAATGTAATTTAAAAAAAATATTGGTGACTAGACATATCCATCACCATAGCTATCATCATCCTCCTAGCGTTATTCCCGGTTGTGCCCTAAAGCAGCCCGGGGTCCGCTTTGACACCTAATCAAAAGATTTGGCATGGGCACTAGTTTTACGAAAGCGACTGCCATCTGACCTTCCAACCCAGAGGGAAAACTAGACCTTATTGGGATTAGACCAGTCTCCTCACGATGTTTTCCTTCACCTTCGAAAAACTCATTGGTACGAGCCGGGATTCGAACTCACGAGCCACGACCGCCGCTTGACAGCCGCATGACACGTACAACGTGGGCTACAACAAGCTGCAGGTGCGCAGAGAGTTATGTCTGGCCACGTACGTATTTAAATTAATTAGGGGCAAAATATGCGTTAGTCAGGTGTTGAGTTATGTGAGTCTGAGTGTCCCCGATAGATACGTATGGCGCCGCCGCCGGCCGCAGCTGCTGTCCGCGCCGCGCGGGCGCCGATGACCCGCGCCCTGTGCACCCTCAACTTAATAGCAGATAACATAGACCTGTTTTCGTGTTCTCTGAATGAATTCACTAAGTCAGCATTGTTTATATTATGTTATAATAATACTTAGATATAAATGGTAACATGGTTGTACAAATAGTTATACTATTGTCTTAGGCTTAGTACCTGTAAAGATAGTTGTAAGTGTGGATATAAATAAAATAAAAAAAAATAAAAAAAATGACTGAACCACTAGGCTACCGTAGCGTCTAACTAAACCATAGCTATAACACAAAAATCCCAGACATCCAATCTCACTCCACATTCCGGAAAAACAAATTTTACACCCTAGTAGAGGTCAGTGGGCTTTAAAGGGCTTGTCCGGGAGCAATTTACTCGCTAAGCGCCTCGGGCAGGCCCTTCGTGTAATCCGGGACCATGTGTCCGGGTTTAGCCGGACGGACCGGACGGGACTACATACGAGTAAATATTGGACGAGCAGACTCTTTTTTTATGAAGGACCATGGGCAACTTTGTATGGAATTATTATAATATTATTTAGTCAATCGAGTTATTGGTTATTCACTAAACATATGCCTGATAATGCCTTATTGACATTGATGAATTTCACCTGTACAGTCAACCAATTTGAATCCTAGGCCACCGTAGAACCTTGCCGTTGTAAATGCTATGTTAATACGGGTTACTAGGATTATTGCGTTGCTATGAAGCAGTTAAAATGACAGGGTTCTACCGCCTGTTGATATTCTCTATTTTTAAGTTTTATGTCATGTATGTTATTCATGTTTTGAGGTGTGCAACTTGTATTGTATTATATACAGGGTGAACCTAAATTCATGAATTAAAATAGCAAAATGTAAATCTATCCATGATCCTGAGCAACTTTAACTATTTTGTAAACGAATATTTTACCTGAAAAAGAACCTCTTCTCCTTGTCCATAAAATGTATAGCCCTCCTAGAATAGTATAACAAACATGGATGTTTTGAATATAGAATTACGTAGAATTATCATCCATATCTACCTGAAAGTTGACTCAACAGAACCAAACATCAATAAAACAGCGGAACTAGAACACAATGATGTTTCATTTGACATTTCCTTATTGATATTAGGAATAGTGTGTGAACTGTACACGACAGGCTGAGACAAATGTACCAGAATAGGATTGACGACTCAGATTTTATTATTACTCCAAAACAAAGAAGACCTTAAATATCTCAAAAAATTACGGAGCTACTGACCTTTTCAATTTTGCTTGTTAGAGAAAGAAAACGCTCGAGGTCCGTGGCGTCGCGGACCTCGAGCATCATAGTAACTGGCAATCTTCAATATGAAGATGCGTTTTACGGAAAAGTGACAGAACTTGCCGTTATCAGCGTACGTTTCCTACTATAGCTTAAGATATAATATAATAATACGATTTAAACGGAAGAGATGAACCAAATTGAGGACCTGTCGAACTTTTTTAAATCACGTTGATGGCAAACAAGTGTAAAACTCTCCAGATGGTAAACGCTACCTAGCTGAAAATAATCGTCGCGCCCGCCGCACCGCCCGCGTGGTCATGCCGGAGGTTTCCTCTGCATTTTCTCCAGACTACTTTCCCACCACGCATTCCAATCGTTGTAAACTAAAACTATATTAAGCATAATATCATAAACTTTTAAATAGAAGATACATAGATTAGAGAGCCGTCCAACAAAGATTAGACTTTTTTTTGACGGACTGGTAATGCACTTACGCATTCCTCCAGCCGGAAGGCTACAATGGGGGCTATGTGGGACTCACACCCTCCAGCCATCTCTATTTAAAGAGAAGGGGAAGGGAGTCTACCCACTAAAACCACTCCAGCGTTTCCGTCTCTCTCTTTAATGGGAGCAATATGAGATCTCGAACATGTCACCACGACGCCCCCCGGACAAAGATTAGACCTGCGCGATCTGAAAGCCATGAACGGGAAATGGCGCAAGCGCACAAGTGGCGACAACTCGTGTCGGAGATTTACTGCTCGGCGTATAAAACGGGCCAGGTTTAAAAAAAACATCACGTTGCTTGCCGTCCATGTCCCCCTTGTTGGACAGAATCATGTTAACAAAAGCCTGCCCCAGTAACAAACTAGAGAAACTGCTTAATGTACTAAAACACTGTTTTGACAGCAGTTTTCCTATAAAAAAACAGACCGTAAAATCCAATGTTAGTAGATGGGCCAATGACGTAGTCCGTGGTATTAGAAAAAAGATCTATAAATGTAAAATGGACATATCATTGGTTTGTCGACGGAATTGCAATCGCTAGAACTGACCTATACATTAAAACGAGCTCGTAGTGAGTACATGAATAAAATAATAGCAAATGGCAGCGAGAACATGTGTCGAAGCGTGTGGCGTATCATTGCATCTGAAACGTGTAGGCAAAAAAAGAAAACTGGTCCGCTAGATGTATTGGTGAGCCGATCAGTTGGCGCCTGTGAGGCAGAACGCGCGATCACTGCCGCCTCGCGCCTCAACCACTACTACATGCAAGCCACTACTGATAATAAAAATACCCGTGTGCGCAATGCGCATGATTATTTAGACAGTTATTTATCGCAAAATGCGCCCGTGTTTTGTTTTGACCAGTTTACACTTGCTGATGTAATAATGGCCCTAAAAAGCATTAAGAAAAAGCAGTCGAAGGATGTCAATGATATGTCAACATACATCTTAGACTACTTACCCCCGATTGTGACCTCGCTGCTACTTTGCCTATTCAATGAATGTGTTAAAAGCGGTGTTTACCCCAAACCTCTAAAAGTCGTTAAAGTCCAGCCCATTTATAAGGGCAAAGGTGACATGGATGCACTAAAATCATATAGACCCATATCCTTGATTCCCATCGTGTCAAAGGTATTCGAACGTTTGCTGAGTGGTAAACTAATGCATTACTTTACTAGCAACAATCTACTGAACCCGCAGCAGTACGCCTACCAGCCTGGACGGTCGACTGTGGACGCGGCGCGAGATGTAGTGCGGCGAGTGACCGCGCACCACGAGGCCGGGCGACATGTTGCAGCTATATTCTGCGACCTGTCGCGCGCCTTCGAAACAATTGACCACGCACTGCTTCTCGCAAAGCTATCGCGGTATGGAGTCAATGGATCGTTCCTCGAATTATTAAGGTCCTTCCTTAGAGAACGAACACAAACCACGTACGTAAAGTCATTCAACTCTAACCTTGAAGAATTGGGGGACAGTGCCGTCCCGCAGGGATCAACGATGGAAAATAACCTGTTTTTAGTCCTTGCGAATGACGTCACTGCCGCCACTGAAGACGTGGAGTACATTATGTTTGCTGATGATACGTGCGTAATAACAGCAGCCAATGATTTTACCAGCTTAGAAATAAAACTGACCCAAACAATGCAAAAAATATCTGATTGGTTTACTGCTAATGGGATGCTTCTGAATGTCGATAAAACAAACATATGCTCAGGTTGAGATAGTTTTGAATGATATTGCGGTGCCACAGGTACATGAAGTTAAATATTTAGGTTTTGTAATTGATTCAGGACTCACGTGGGCACCCCATATAGATGCGACGTGTAAACGTCTTGCTTCTGCGTGCTTCGCGTTGTCTAGGCTAACTCACAGTCTTTCTGAGGAAAACCTAAGAAAGGCCTATTATGGATACATCCATTCTATTTTAACGTACGGTGTCGACCTATGGGGTACTGCTGCGGATCGTGAAAGGTTATTTAAATTACAAAAGCGCGCTATCCGCATTATGACTAGAAAATCACTCGACTACCCGGCTAAGGAACTTTTCCAAAAATACAAAATACTTACTTTACCTAGTGTGTATATAATAGAAGCATGCAAATACGTGAGACAAAATCTTTATCAGATTCCCACTTATAGTCAACTCCTGGGTAAGGTGACGCGTAGGCGTAATCAGCTGGTCGTGCCCGCGCACCGCCTGGCCAAAACTAGTAAGTCTGTGCATGTAATGGGGATCAGACTGTACAATACACTGGACGACAAAATAAAGCAAGCTTCTAGCGATGCAATATTTGTCCGCAAACTAAAAGCCATTCTACTGGAAATGGCTTGCTATACCATCGACGAGTTTTTTGATGGCCACAAGACATTGGCTCAGTCGCGCACCTAATTTAATGCAGCCCCTTATTAAAATTTTAGTACTTTACCTATGTAGGTATATAAATTATTAATGCATAAATTAATTGGATAGTTATTCACTCATTAAATAATTATATTTATATAGAATTGACATGTAATGTGATACTTTTTTGAATGTAAATGACTTGTAAATGACAATATTTACCAATAAATAATACAATAAATTGTGTCACGTCGCGTCTGCCTCGCACCCTGCAGGTGACCAGATGGGCCTGACACAACCAGCTGCTACGAGACACGCATTAATCCTGACCCACCACTCCATCATGTTTAAAACTCCAAAATGTAGGTACTTCTTAATTTACATATAGGCGCTTACCCAATAATTACTAGCCCTTTGAAATTGAGATTTGAGAGAAGAAGTATAATAATTGTACCTCGTAGCTTCGTGAAACGTATAGTGTATTTCAAATACGAAGACCCGATGCACTTGAGACGGTCAATGGGCGTTAACAATAGGATTAGTGATAACAAAAGATACTCAAAGGCAAACATTATAATGCTCAGCGGTGCCGGCGTCGGGTGTTCTATAGATGGAAAATTTGTTAACAATATTAGTTACGCCGACGACATGGTGCTGCTGTGCCCATCGGTAAGGGCTCTTGAGAACTTATTAAGCATCTGTGAGAAGTACGCGGCGGCTCATGGACTGAGGTACAACACTAAGAAAAGTGAATTTCTTGTTTTCAAGGCTGGGAGTAAAAAGCCTAAAACAGTTCCACCAGTAAAACTGTTAGGAGTTCCCTTGAAACGAGTCACTGAATTTAAGTACCTTGGTCACTGGGTCGTCGAGGGTCTCACTGATGACTTAGACATTGAGCGTGAGCGAAGGGCCCTGGCTGTGAGAGCTAATATGTTGGTCCGTAGGTTTGCTAGGTGCTCACGTGATGTGAAAATTACTCTCTTTAAAGCATACTGTCAGACTTTTTATACATGCAGCCTATGGACCAACTATGCTCAAAAAACGTACAACAGTCTACGCGTTCAGTACAATAACGCTTTTAGGGTGCTGTTGGGACTGCCTCGCTGGTGCAGCGCTTCTGGTATGTTTGCAGAGGCTAACACGGATGGCTTTAAAACAATATTGAGGAAACGTGTTGCCTCTGTGATGAGCAGAGTGCGAGCCAGTACCAACAGCCTTCTGAGTGTTGTGCTGGACAGGTTCGACTGCCCTGTAGTGAGGCACTGGAACTCCATTCACATGGGTGATAGGCCTAAAATATTTGACATTAAAAAATAAATAATAAAAGTAATTGTTCAAGAATGTTTAATTTTTTTAGCTATAAACAAATTGACATTATTTTTTATATTGACATTGCTATATTCCTTTTCTTGTTTGTTTTTAATGTATAATTTGTACTAACCTCTAGTTTGTAAGTATGTGTATTGTAATTACCTACCTAAGCACTAACATTTATATGGACCCTGAGTCTGAAATAAATAAATAAATTAAATAAGCCCAATTGTTAAGTTTCAAGTGCATACGGCCTTCGTATTTGAAATGGACTATACCACTGATGGTAAGCGGTACCTTACTAAAGATAATCATTCAAGTCCATCACGTCGCTTGCCGTCCATGTCCCCAATGTGTCCCGTCGCGTCTGCCTCGCACCCTGCAGGTAGGGACCAGATGGACCTGACACAACCAGCTGCTACGAGACACGCATTAATCCTAAACAACCCACTCCATCATGTTATTTAAGGTACCTTGGTAAGTATCGATCGGTAAGTGATGTACGTTTAAAGGAAAAACTCGGAAAATCAGTCAGTGCCTTCGATACCTACCCTGGCTAACATGACTCTGATAACAGTGATTACCATTAATGTTACAATTCAGAAACATATTATTTACTATGCAACGAGACGCTTTATATACACAAATATGGAAGTACATGTCCGAAATAAATTTTTGAATTGAATTGAATTTACCTACGTAACATACGGCGTCAAACGGAGCCCAACATCTTAGAGTATCACACGGCGATTTCCCGTCAACACAAGCCCTCAACGTAATTATATAGAGTACTTATCTACACAAACTGATTTAGGGACCAGAAAATCCAATTTCACAGCAGCGAGCCCAAATTTCGGGAGCTTTTCACCAAATCCCGTGTCAAAGCCCGCAATAACTTTAATCCCGATAATCTGCACATCTGTTAGACGGACACTATCGCCTAAATACCCCTAAATAGGGGCCGATAAAAACACCCCAGTGGCTAGGGGTTGCATTAGGGAAATTGCAGCCGGGGGAGAATTTATCTGTTTCTTTCAATGGGAATGCGACAAGATTACGGGTATTTATCTACTGTTTGGCAAACAATAGGTTTTTGAAAATCGTGTTTGAATATTGATTACATTCGTTTTGAAAGCTATTCTGCTGGCGCTGAAGTGATCTGTGAATATCTACGCTAGATATGATTTTGAGTTCTTACGCTGAATTACCCTTTGTTTGGTCCAGCTCTTAGTACACACATTTTTCATGAAAAGCTTTGTGATAGTGCGTGCTCTTGACAACGTGTGTGTGCCAAAGCCCAACCGACGGACATACTCTTCAAAAAAGTTCGTTCTCAACTCGTCGTTCATTGTTCACCGATTATTCAAAGACGCCTGGGGACCGATTTTGTATTTTTTTAAAGGTATCCTCCACTTTGTTCTCATGGTCAGGATCTGATGATGGGGTCATGGAGAAATCGAGGGAACTCTTCATATAAGGCGAGTACTGAATTGAAATCGGTTAAAACTTAGAACTTACTTAGCTTACTCGTGGTAACGGTGCTGGTCATTACTATTGTAAGAGAGAGAAAACGCTCGGGGATCGTCACCAAGCGTTTTGCGGAAAAGTGACAGAATATACCCCATCTTAAAATTGTGGACACTTATAACTTTGTCATTATTTATTTAATCCCCTACTTTACTTTTTAGGGTTCCGTACTCAAATTGTAAAACGGGACCCTATTACTAAGGCTCCGATGTCCGTCTGTCTGTATGTTTGTCTGTCTGTCTGTGTGTCTGACACCAGGCTGTATCTCACTGATACCGTGATAGTAACAGCTGAAATTTCACAGATGATGTATTTCTGTTGCCGCTATAACAACAAATACTAAAAGCAGAATAAAATTAATATTTTTATTGATAATGGTACGGAACCCTTCGTGCGCGAGTCCGACTCGCACATGGCCGGTTTTTATTTTTAATATTTGACAATATTTTTAATCCTTTTTTGAGAAAATTCATCATTAAAGGTGCATTTTGTGGGAAAGGGACAGAATATACCCCGTCTTCAAACTTTGGACACTTAACTTTGTCATTATTTAATCCCCTGCTTTACCGTCCTATCGTAGATGTAGCCGACCAAAAGTAGATGTAGCCGTCCCAAAGTAGATGTAGCCGTCCCAAAGTAGATGTAGCCGTCCCAAAGTAGATGTAGCCGACCAAAAGTAGATGTAGCCGTCCCAAAGTAGATGCAGCCGTCCCAAAGTTGATGTAGCTTTATTCTCCATTTGACAATATTTTTTATCCTTTTTTGAGAAAATTCATCATTATTGGTTATTTTATATGGTGTCCACTCCACACCCCTATTACTCTCATTACTTTCAAGTGCCGCACTCAAAGCCAATTCATTTACACTAATGTGTCCCTTAGATTAGATCTCAAGTAGGGTTTGCAATCCGGATATCCGGATATCCGAATTATCCGGATATCCGCGAAATTTCGGATCCGGATCTGACGGGCTCTTGGATCCGGATTTTTCGGATATTACGGATCCTTAAAATACAACAATGAAAATCGAAAATACGGCTACAAAATTATGTTTTTACCGAGTCCACGCTGAAAACCGAATGATAGATAACTCAATCTCTGTCTTCATTCGCCACTTTATCATCCCAGACCAGATTATTTTTGTTTTTAATTAATTAGTCACAAAAACTAATTAAACCTACATACTACAAACTAGTAAAATTGCCGCAATTTGATGGCGAAAGTTGGCGATGGTTTAAATGCACTAATTCACAGTAGGTAATAAACACAAAGTAATTATATAAATCCAATATTACCTATAGGTACTATTATAGCTACCTTCTAAAGACTTACGCCCGTATTCATAAATGTTCTACAAGCCTATTTTAACTATAATGGCGTTAAAATTCGTTTGTTCTTATCTGTCACTTTGACATTTGTGTTCGTAAGAAAGGGACAAAGCACATTTTATTTAGCAGAGGCATTTTAAGTTTTATGAATAAGGGGATTAGTTTATTAAACCATAAGAAATATTTAAGAAGTATATTTGACACAGGAAGTAAAAAGTGAATGCAGCAACAATACCTACGTTTTATAATTGTATTTTTTTTTTTAATTTTTAGTATGATGTTCTTGACTTATAATGTGATCATGTAATATAATAAGCTTGGTACGCTATATTCATGGCCCGTTCACCGCTTTTGCCATATTATACAGTCTTGCCTAAATGAATGTCCCCTCATCCCGCTCACATTGTCAATTTCTCTTCCTTAGGCTTGATACCTAGTTACAACCCTATTGAACTAACTCCGTACCTAGAGCTCATTGAAATGTATGTACGAGCACCAGGTACGGAGTTAACTCGACCTGCTGGTTGATCACGTAACGCATTGTACGCACGTAGGGTAGATCTAAATGTCAATTTTTATATGGAAAAATGAAGTTGGATTGTCTTAGCGCGCGTTCGGAACGTTACGTTGATTACCCCTGTTGTAGTTATTCAAGTGACAGCTTTCAGTGACGAAACTCTCACTTTGCCAGTTAGTTTGTAGTTGTTAGTAAAAAGTTGAAAAATAAAATTAATCCCTTTATGACATCGGGAATGCGTACCTATTTAAAATCTTTCAGGTATAGGGTGGTATAGCCGTTTTTTCCTAGTTAAACCTTACAATTCCTACTTTATACCAAAAAAATCTTGTGGATCCGTATTATCCGAAAGATCCGGATATCCGGATCTGTTGAATTTAAATATCCGAAATATCCGGATCTGAAATATTGGCGGATCTTGCAAACCCTAATCTCAAGTGATTTGTCAACCAAGTGTCAAAGCTTACGTTCCATGACCATAGATAACATCCCGTGAGTTACTGTCAACGGTCACGGTCGGACGGCGCGCGCGCAGCGTGACGTCATCACGGCGCATGCGGGCTGGGTGTCAACTCAGTCCACCTCTTTCACATACTAATATTTTAACATGTTTCGCGCTCTTTCCGAGACGTTTGTTCGGCTCGCGTATGAGTGAGAGAACAAAACAAATTGAAATGTAACTGCATTTGGAATTGACGGACATGAATGGACTCCTGGGTTCAGGGAGCTGCGATAACCGTGTCAGGGCAGGTCCTCGAGCTGGTCACGTCCGCTTTATGCTTAGAGTTGGGGTGTCTATAGGGACTTTAAATGTCAACTACACAATAAATTAACGTATGCTAACGAAAATCATTTTTGAATTAAAGGTTTTTTAATGTATTGCTCAGAGCCGAGACTCAATAAGAGGGAACTTGTTGATATATTAGTTGAACCAAGCACGGTTCCGATAGCTCAGTTGGTTAGAGCGACTGGGGACAGAGGGTCGCTGATTCGAACTGCAGGTCGATCACGTAACGCATTGTACGAACGTCGTCACTTTTGAAATGGAAAACTGACACAGTACACTGCTGGGTATGGGCCCATGACATGAACATGACAAGCCGGGACGTTATACCTCAATCATAGCAAGAGCAAATCATAAATGACAGACATTGACAGACTGTGCATGTACTCGTACACTACGAATATATCTGTGTATACCATTCTGTATAGCTTGCCGAGAAAATGTAATTCCATGAATCTGTTCTACTGAATTTGTTTTTTTTTTCGTGATAGAAGGAAGCGGAAAATCCAAATTGAGAATCCTTGATGGAATCAAGTGTTAAGGATGACTCACGCTAGAACGGGCCGCGTCCGGCCCGGGCCGTTTTCTAAGAAAAACGTCGGTGTTTTTGTGCGGCCGAGCCATACCGAAGCGTCTCGGTGTGGGCACGGCCCGGCCGTGGCCCGACCGGGCTTGCGTATATAGCTCGGCCAAGCAAAAACGCCGTCGTTTTTCTTAGAAAACGGCCCGGGCCGGACACGGCCCGTTCTAGCGTGAGTCATCCTTTACTTTGTGGAGTTCCATGATAAGTTCGTTAGCTGTTAGCAAATATTGTTCTAGTGTACAAATTATCCTGTTACCTATTATAATAATAATAATAAATCGTTTATTTCCAAAAATGGTACAGCAGGTATTTGTGAAGCCTCTGACTTCTGAGCTAGGCTGAGCCTGTGTTACAGAAGTCAGTGTCCTCTCCCAGTTTGTGAGTATAGTGGATACATTTTTGATATACTTGACATAATAATTGTTTGCTTAAACTATTATCCTGCTTAACACTTCTGTCTCGGCGTCTAACACTAACTACCTATACCGGGGAAGCCCTGAAGTCAACATCTACCTACATTCCTGTAAGTTGCTTACGATGGTCACGATCGATCGTGCGCAGGAGTGCGTGACGTCAACAGCGCGCGCAGCTGCGGGTATTGAATATTTAGCTGTACTGATGGCGGCTCGGTTCCGGATCCTGTAGATCGAGGTAATTGTCTATGGTCCATCAAAGTCAACAGCACGGCTATCACATGACGGCTTGCGAGGTACCCGCGAGCTATGTCGCGGTGACATAGACTATATGTCTCTCTCTAAGCTTTCTAATTAGAAAGAGACGGATAATCTATCTCGCCGTGATACAGCTCGCGGGCCGTCATGTAATAGCCGTAAAGTTACCCTGTGTATGCATGTAGGCACCTTGCGCTGGTGTGCGTGCGGCCGTCGCACACACGGCCAGCCAGGAATAAATGAACTATCATACTAGACGCGTGTGTTTCTCTCCGTACCTACAACCTACCTAGATACATACCAGTTACACACCACTATTCTTTTTCGGAGCATAGGCAATGACCTTGACCTGTCTGATGCCCGGCCGTCACTAGAGCGCTTTAAATACAATTTGTCGACAGCCTAATTAGCATGATTGCGTTTCGTCCCGCTCGCACTTAGGTACTTGCTAGTAAGGGACGAATACTTGACGTCGGACATAAACGGACTGAGATAGACAACTGTATTTATATTGTGGCGAGACTACCATTTATTTACATACCAATTTAAATGATATACTTGGTAAAATTATCAAGTGCAATGCGTCAAGCAATCGAGATTTCGACATGAAAAACCACGCTGATTCAGAGAACCGATATTTCGCGTAAGATCGGTTATGAGCAACGCAACCAATATTCAATATGTCTTGCCCTTGGCATACTTTACCTAACTCTTACGTGGATTATTGTGAAAATGATGACAGTTTGGCTTCTCGGATGAATTTAGATATAAGGAAAAAACATGCATAATTATATATTTTTCTTTTTTGTCGCCAATAAACTTGCGACATTTATTACTGACCACAAATTTGCACATAATTTCTGGGCAAAAAGTCCTCTTGAAAGCCACTAATGCATTGTCATATTTAATCGAAGTTCCACCGACATCACATTCAGCAATTTGGGTTTTTTCTGTAATAAATAATGAACACATTTCACTCGGAAAGCAGTTCATGTGGTAAAGCGGAAATGAGATGTGGAAATGTTGAAGTCGTATAAAACTTTGTTTTTAAATTAAATTATAAATATGATGTGTTGTTCAAGGGCTTTTACCATCATGTTACGTTATCTAAGTTGAAATGTTTACTAATTGTAATTACCTAGACCCTATTCCACATAAGATTAGAAAAATCATGGTTGTTTCAGTTTCAAGGCAAACCATTTTGAAACACAAAAACATTGGTATTTATTTTGTATAGAAAACTCCTGTGCGACTCCGGATATTAAAATAAGTATATTGAAAGCGGGTCACTTACGTATTTTAGGTCGTACTCGATATGTTTCGATCCGATTCGATTTTAACATTGGTATTTTTCTTTGATATCCTAGATAAAATAAAAAACGTACTTACACGAATTAGTAAATTAAAATTCTAATGTTATATGGAATGATAAGATATGATATGATTATCACACAATATACAATTTCACTTAAAACTATACACCTAATCAATTATTGTAATCGTCAGTTATTTAACACTATCAAATTATTATTTTAATTAAAGCATTCCTGCAACGAGGTATAACTAAGTAAACTCGTATTTAGAGTTACATTATTGATAGTAGGTAGTACAATTAAAGGATGATCACGCTAGAACGGGCCGTGTCCGGCCCGGGCCGTTTTCTAAGAAAAACGACGGCGTTTTTGCGCGGCCGAGCAATACCCAAGCCCGGCCGAGCCATTCCCAAGCCCGGCCGACCTACGGCCGGGCCGTGCCGACACCGAGCCGCTTCCGAGCGTCGTCCGTGGCTCAACCGTGCAAAAACGCTGTCGTTTCTCCTAGAAAACGGCCCGGGCCCGTTCTAGCGTGAGTCATCCTTAAAACAGAGAATAAATATCCCGTATTTTTACTACACAGAATGTTTTTAGGTACCTATTGCCGATACTTATTTGTTGATCAAATGTTTGTTTAATTTCCGTAATACATTTAAGAACGAAAGAGTAAATTAAAGATGATTTATTTCCGGCACACTAAAACCAAACCAAGGCCCAGCGTCGTCCGTGGCTCAACCGTGCAAAAACGCTGTCGTTTCTCCTAGAAAACGGCCCGGGCCCGTTCTAGCGTGAGTCATCCTTAAAACAGAGAATAAATATCCCGTATTTTTACTACACAGAATGTTTTTAGGTACCTATTGCCGATACTTATTTGTTGATCAAATGTTTGTTTAATTTCCGTAATACATTTAAGAACGAAAGAATAAATTAAAGATGATTTATTTCCGGCACACTAAAACCAAACCAAGGCCCAGATGTATTGAATTAAAAACAAAACTAGGTCATCCCTTATCTGATTAGAGAGACAAATATAGAAAAGCCGTTAATTGTTGTGATTCGGGTTTACTATATAGAACTAAGTATTTGATTGTGGTTGTAAGATAACGATCAAAAGATATGCTTCAACTATATAAATTGGCGGGAAATCTTATCAATCATCACTTTCATTTCCGAAAGCTTCCGGTTTTGCTCGGTGCCGTGAAAAAAGTAGTTTAAAGTGGATCTATTGTCTGATTAACTTTTTTATTGTGCGTCTTGTTTGTGCGCTTTTAACAAGGTATTTAATGTTATATTCTACTTTAACAAAACACTGTCAAATACGAGGGCTGCCTTTTAAGTTCTGTCGTTTGCAACCCTCCCGTGATTGCATAAAAAAGAACTAGTATCATCTTAAAATATTTGAATTTAGAATTCGAAAACAAAAGAATGACTCGACATCGGCCCAACCGTTTTAGTACAGCGTTCGTTCAAAGTTGACAAGTCAGTTGTGAAAATGGAAATTTCGAAGGAAAATTTACGTGCGATATTTTTTTACAACTTCAAAAGGGGCTTAACGCGACTTCAGTGCTTCGAAGAATTGACTACGGTTTTCAATGATAAAGCACCATGCCTCCGGACTGTGGAACGCTGGTATTTAGAATTTCAACGTGGTTGCTCTAGTCTTGGTGATAGACATCGTGAAGGTCGACCAAAAACAGCCGTAACCCAGGAGAACATTGATGCTGTACGGCAACTGATCGTCGAAGATCGCCATGCGACATACCGAGGGATAGAAGCTTCCTTAAGTATTTCAGGGACCAGTGTTCACAGTATTTTGCATGACCACTTAGGCGTAAAAAAGCTGATCTCACGCTGGATACCACATTTACTCAGTGAAGACCATAAAACGGCTCGCGTTCGATGGTGTCGCAAAACTCTGCGGCAATTCAACCGAGGAAACTCGAAACATGTTTACGACATTATCAGTGGTGACGAATCTTGGATATATGCCTACGATCCCGATTCTAAACAGCAGTCGACTGTTTGGGTGTTCCAAGATGAGCCAAAACCGACCAAAGAATACGCTCACGGAGCACTTCGAAAAAAATGGTCGCCACGTTTGTGGCGAAAAGTGGCCACGTTGCCACCATCGTGCTCGAGGATCGTAAAACGGTTAATGCTGACTGGTATACCACTGTCTGTTTACCAGAAGTCATCGGCGAGTTTCGAAAAAATAACCCAAGACGTCGTATAAGACTGCACCACGATAATGCGAGCTCGCACACCGCCCGGCAAACAATTGCGTTTTTAAAAGAGCAAAACGTCGAAATTCTGGAACACCCGCCGTACAGTCCAGACTTAAGCCCTAACGATTTTTTTACTTTTCCAAATTTCGTGGTCAACGGTACCAGACGCCTGAAGAAGCGGTTGAGGCATACAAAACGGCCATTTTGGACTGTAATAAGTGTTTCGAAAACTGGTTCGATCGAATGAAAAAGTGTATTGAATATCACGGTGATTACTTGGAAAAATCATAAATACCATTTAACACTTAAATTGTCTTTAGTTTTTCCAAACGACACAACTTAAAAGGCAGCCCTCGTACACTCAAGAGCAAAAGTTTGGGGTCGGTGAAATACCGTCATATTTCCTAAAATAGTGCAAGGTTGTACAGTTTTTTAATCATGTCATGATCTTTATTCAATTCTACATCTAAACTGCAGAAATAACAGTAAAAAACAACACGTTACCAGGTTTAAATCGGACTCGTAAAAACCCATGAAAAAAAAACGTTAACGGAGCGAGATATCGTAAAAATCGTCATTTTTGGATGTTGATATTTTTATGATAGGATCCCGGAAATTGCTAATACATTTGGGTATTACAAAGAATAGTATATTATGTAAGTAAGACCAGTGTAAAATATTTAAAAAAACCTATTGCGGTTATTTAATTTAGGGTGACCCGAAACTTTTGCTCTTGAGTGTAGATTAATAATGTATTATTATAAATATGTTATTTATTTAACAACCAAAAATTATATACAAACATGTTATTTAAAACTACCTACTTAAAAAAATAAAGTTATTAAAATATAAAATTACAGAAACGTATCAAAACTTTGCCCTTTAGGCAGGGTGCCCATCACACAGGCAGCATTCCCGCGTTGAGTAGCAATCACTATTCTTTGAGCGAGAAAGCTGCCTGCGCGAGGGTCACCCGTTGCGTCCCACAACCGCTTGCTGATCTCCTTGTGGAGCCCACGCGCGCTTTTTCCCCAAGGGCCGAGTGTCTCGACGCCAAATGCGACAAAGTCGTACTGGGCGCCGATACAGCTATATTTCCCGACCTTGTATCGCTCTTGGGCATCCGCCGCTGCCCCGGCTAGTATGTATTATTTATTACTTGTAATATTTACATCATTACGAAAATATTTTTTTTGTACTCGACGATTAAATTATGTGTATTAAGATTTCATAGAGAATACTGCAACGTCACTCTTTTCATCGTTGAATAGTCTGTTACTTCCGAAACAACCGAAATAACTGTTTCGATACGCTCTAGACAACCGAAAAAAAATTGAAAATAGAACTAAAATAAATTCGACCAATCACGTGGCTGCTTTACCGAACTGTAATGAATTGGACCAATAGAATCGCTTTGATTATTGAGTTTACTCGTTGATGTCGTACGCTCGTTGATGTCTTTTAAGATATCAACGAGCGTACGAGCGATAGGCTGCACTTCGTTTCAACGGTATCGAGTTTGTTTAATTAGTTCAGTTGACTCGTAGAAAATTAATTTTAATGAACTCGTACAAAAAGTATTGTTCACAATAGTGTTATAATCAAGCTTTTTAATCTCGTACCTTACTTAGGCCACTCAGCAAGCTTCGTGGCCTAAACACGGTACTCGACTAAAAAGCTCTCTATTATAACACGATTGTGAAAAATACTATTTTATACCTACATACGTACATTTTTTTTTCATGTTTGGCCTTGCTTTGCGGCCAGTCACAGATATGGTGTGGGAAACCTCCCTGGGGTCCTTATGTGCCGCAGGGCAGCCCAGGTGGAATAGACCTGACGATTTTCTCAATCTTTTAGGGTTCCGTAGTCAACAAGGAACCCTTATGTTTCGCCATATCCGTCTGTCCGCCCGTCCGTCTGCGGCTTAGCTCAGTGACCCTTACTAAATACTAGACAGCTGTAATTCAGCATGGGTATATAAATCAATCATGTCGACAAAATCGTAAAATAAATTTTGAGTTTTCTTTGGGTTACCTCCCCTGCACATAAATTGGGGATGTTATTTATTTGTGGGTATGGGGTACCGATGGATAGCTTTCTAGTCTTTTGGGCGTTTGCGTGAATTTGGGCTTTAAATCCCTAATTTGTATGGTAATATCACGCAGGAGGGGGGGGGGGGGGCTCTAATACAAATTAGAGTCATGTGTCCTGCCGTCTGCCGGCTAGCAGAATAAGTAATAGTGCTACTGGGTAGGTATGTGAAAAAACTTATGGCAGTAGTAGGTACATATAATGAATGTAATAGGAAAACTATCATGGATAAGTAGGCGTAACTAGTTAGGGGTAATGGTCGACCAACTTAAACAGGTACTTGAAAAGGTCAACTTTCGTACAAATTCGGGCGACGCGACGCAACCGCAACGTTCAGTTGGCGCACGCGTGTCGATGTAACAGAAAAGGCAACTGCGGAACCCTACACTGCGCGTGATCCGACACGCGCTTGGGCGGTTTTTTTTGTCTTACGATTATGAACGCCCCCCTCCCCCCCCCCCTCCTCCCTCTTTACAACTAACTACCTACTAATGGATGGTGGACTAATGACCTTTTAAAAGTTGCGAGAGTTCGCTGGTAGCGGGTGGCGCACGGTTGTTGCACTCTTTGGCAGTAGTAGACGTCTTTTCGGCTGATATGATGATGTTAGGGTACAAATACATAATTGTGTGTCAGATGCTGCTCCCCACGACTCTCCTCTTGGCTTCTGCTGCCCTGGTACTTGGCGCGTCAAGCAGCTACCGTACCGCACCTCGGTTTGGCAGCTGAGTTGAAGTACATGAACCCTAGGGTACAATAATTTCGTGTGTGACAGATGCTGCTTCAGACCTCCCTCCTCCTGGCTTCTGCGTCCCTGGTCCTGGGTCACGGGCGGGTGATGCAGCCGCCGTCGCGCGCCTCCGCATGGCGGCTTGGCTTCCCCACACCCGCCAACTACGACGACGACGGCCTCAACTGCGGGGGGTTCGGCATACAGTGGTCTACTGGCAATGGTGGCAAGTGAGTAACTCTGTCTGGCTTCTGCAGCCTTAGTACAATAGGCTACTTACAAGCCTGGAAGACTCGAGCTGTTGAAGCTAACTACTTGGTACCCACCCATTATTAGAATAGTTTGCAGCTGAAAGGTAAACATTAACTGCGTACCTATTTATTTCGATTGCCTACATTCCAGTAGGTTGATCACGTAACGCATCATTGTACACGCGTCAGGTAGGTCTAAATGTAACTTTCTATATGGAAAATTGACAGTTAACAATTTAAATTGTACCGACGCGCGTTCGGAACGTTACGTGATCCTCTGCTCACTCTGTGACCCTGGTGTTCAACATGGCAGATAACTCTCGGACTGGAAAGATAACACGCTCTTTGGTGGCCTTGGGATTTGGGAACCTGTGGATTCCCTGCTTAAAGGACAAGGAATAATTCTAGAATGGATACCTGATGCAGTAGTTATAATACATTTGATGACTTTCTTTTGCTACATGGTCTATACATTTTATTTATTTTAATTTATTTTTTTTCGTTTATTTATCCAATATACTTATAAACTATTTACAAATTATTCGAACAGCGAACGAAAACCGCGTGCGGTTTATCTGTCGTCATTGTCGCTCGTTTTACAATCGTAGTTAAATTCTCATTCTTATTCCCATTTTAAAAACGGCATGCTTGATATGGCAGATCCTATTGTGTATAAAAGTGTCATGTTATTCCAACATTAAAATGAGAGTCAAACTACGTATTTATTGAGAGTCAACTTGTGTCGAGCTTCCTCTTAACGTATTGTTTATTTCACTATTGCACTTTCTATTATCCCAGATGTGGAATCTGCGGCGACGCCTTCGACATCCCAACCCCGCGACCCCACGAGCTCGGCGGCACATACGGCCTTGGGGTCATCGTTGCCAAATATCTCCCTGGAGCCACCATCGCCACCACCACCCACCTCACCACCTCACACGAGGGCTACTGGGAGTTCAAACTCTGCCCTGACCCCACCGACAACAGCCAAGCATGCTTCGACAAACATCTTCTAGTATCTGAAGATGGAGGGACAAAGTACACTCCTTCACGAGGCAGTGGTATCTATGAAGTAAATTACAAGCTCCCTGCAGGTCTGATCTGTGAGCATTGCGTACTGCAGTGGCATTATGTAGCTGGCAACAACTGGGGGGTTTGCAGCAACGGAACGTTGGGTCTTGGTTGCGGGAACCAAGAGGAATACAGGGGTTGCTCTGACATAGCTATTGGCGTATCTAAAACGCGGAGTAGTGAAGGAATCCCATCGGCGCTCTTATCTTACCTGCAGAAGGGATACTTTGAGTTGGATCAAGGTAATGATAATTGAAAAAAAAAATGAAAAATTGTTTATTTCCTTTTTTAAAAAACACGTTACAATGCCTGCAGTGATTGGGACTTCCTTTTAGGTAAGTATACCTGTGTTAGGATGCCCCGCTCTTCCATAGCTGGTAAGTAGGTAGGAAACTTACATCTAGAATTTAGATTCTAGAGGTTAATCTTAGCTTAGTTTATTTTTATCTAGTAAGTAACACCTTATAGGTGCTTATGTTGTATAATTAGGGTTTTAGCCTAATTTAAGTGAAAAATAATACAAATACTATATTAAAGGTAAGTGTGTGTATGTGTGTGTGTGTATGTGTGTGTGTGTGTATGTGTGTGTGTGTGTGTGTGTGAGTGTGGGTGATTTGAGTTCAGTCAATAATTAGAACGATACAGTAGAGACTCCGTATCATCATAGCTTAGTTGCTTTAGCCATGCAGTTAGTTCAGTCTTACATTTATTTAATAATAGTTGATGTATGTTTATTATATTATGCATCTTATTGTAGATATATGCCGATTGCGCTTTATACTGCCTTTTAGCAAACATGGATTTACAGTTATATTCGGGGGCGACGGGTTTTTTACGCCGTCGTGTTTTTAAGGGAGGGTTGAAATCTAGGGTTGTGTGTAGCCTAAGTGTTGCACTCAAAACATACAGCTTCCTCATAGATAGTTGGTCACTAATTAATTTGATAAAGTTCCTTTGTAGGAAACCTGTATGGTTTTGAGTACATCACCTTGAGCAGGCAGATCTGAAGGAATGATTTTGAGGTTATATGCGTTTTGTGACAGCTATAAAGAACTAAATGTCGAATTGAAATCAAGTTCAGAGTTTTAGGTTTTGTATGATAATTTTGATGAGTAACTCAAGTTAGCTATTAAATGTAAATGTATTGTTAGTGGAACTAAATACTATCCCTAGGAAATAAGCTATATTTTTTTAACGATAAAAATATTCTTAAAGAAATATGTGGTTTGAACAAAATCATTCCTGTCCTATTTTTTCATTCTCAGCGAAGCAGCCGATTGAAACAGCGGTTGCCTGATAGTGTGTACGATAGCGTGTTATGCTGTTTCAATCGGCTGCAACTTTATTTTCACCGCCCATCCTATTTCCGCCCCAGTCCAAGTTGGCTCAGCTCGCGTTGCGGCGGGCGGTTCCACAACAGTTCGGGAGTTCAAATACCGCGAGCCATCCGGTTGCCTCTTGGATACTGCAAAGAAAGAAAGAAAGAAAGAAAGACATTTATTTGCTAGAGACATGGTACAACAATAGATGGAACAGTATTTTAGTCATGATCAGCACATCTCGCCAAAATTTTTGGTCATGCAAATTTTTTTTGAAACTTAATATTTAAATATTATTTGTCATTCCCCATACAAAATTACAATAAGCATACTTAAAGAATAAATATAATTAAATGACATCAATATTAAATAATAATTAGGTTCTAAAATAATCCTGCACTGAATAAAAACATTTTTCTAGTAACCAATTGTATAATTGTGCAGTGAAAGGTTTGAGAGAAAGTTGCCTTATGTCACTTGGTAAATGATTATAATTTTTTATTGCCATTGGATAACAGTTTTGACTACAAAGCGTGGTATTATATTTGGCCGGTAATACCAGTCGGTTTGTATATCTAGTGTTAAAATGGCAAACATCGCTTAACTTTATAAACAGTTCTGGATGTAGCTTGGTAAATTTGCAAGTTTCAAATATATAAAGTGATGGTACAGTTAGTATTTTGAGATCCTGGAATAACGCTTTACATGATGTGCGAGGTGAGACGCCGCAAATAGCTCGTACACATTTATTTTGGCTGATAAACACTCTTTTTATCTCAACTGAGTTTCCCCATAGTATCAGACCATACCGGAGAACTGAAGCTACATAACCGTGATATGCGGTGAGAGCTGTAGTTCTAGTTACTAGTGTTGAGAGTCTCCTAAGAACATAAACAAAACGATTTATCTTTGTAGATACTTTGTCTATTTGTGGTTTCCAGTTGCAGTTTTTATCCAACACCATACCCAGAAATGTAATGCTCTCAGTTTCATTAATTTGTTCACCTTTATATTTTACATCAATGTTAACGCTATGTGTTCGATTATAGAATTGTATATATTTAGTTTTATCTAAATTTGGCTTTAAATAATTGAATTGCAACCACATTATTATGTCACTGATCGTATTATTAATTTCTAAATTATATAATTTCATGTCACTACAGGGTATAATTATTGATATGTCATCTGCAAATAAAATACATTGGTGTCTGGTAACCATAGGCAAGTCATTGATATATAGTAAAAATAAGAGGGGTCCCAACACACTACCCTGTGGTACCCCAGTCCTCACTTGTTTATAATGTGATTTTGACAGACACGACTCATTCTTTTCATTAAGGAACTCTATTTTGACTGATTGTGTGCGTTTAGACAAATAGCTTGTTAACCAATTTAATGCCTGGCCACGAATGCCATACGTTTCACATTTTTTCAGAACTACTACGCATCATTGCTTTAACTACTAGTAGTTAGTAGGTGAAGGTAAATCTGTTGAAACGATCTATCTTCTATACATATAATACAAAATGCACACCTCAAAAAAATAACACAGTACACAGAACATAAGGTTAAAGGTAGACAACATGTGGTCTAAATAAGCTAAAGAACGCTAATAGCTAAAGAGCGATCTCTTGTAGACTACCTTTGGAGCGGAGATAATGCAATATAACCATCATCCTCCTAGCGTCATTCCCGGTTGTGCCCCTAAAGGAGCCCGGGGTCCGCTTTGACACCTAATCCCAAGATTTTTTATTTATTTATTTTTATTTCCACACTTACAATACGATTAAAATCAGTTAATGATTCTGATGTTAGCTACTAGTAGCGCCGCAAAGGTGTCAGAGGGGTCGGACGGGTACGCGGGAGGCGACTCGAGGCTAACTTCAGACACGCAAACTTTTGTGCCGCGTAATACTGTACAACTATCGTTACAGGTAGGTACTAAGCCAAAGACAATAGTGTAACTATTTGAACAACCATGTTACCATTTATATCTAAGTATTATTTTGTGAGTTCATTCAGAGAACACGAAAACAGGTCTGACCTATGTTATCTGCTATTAATTTGGGGTGCACAGGGCGCGGGTCATCGGCGCCATACCGAGCAGCCCCCCTATTCTGTAACTTGTTTTAAGCTCACCTCAACGCTCACCCACAATTATACCTTGACACCACGATGCGTAGTAATTAAGCGTAGGTAGAGATCTAGTTTCGTAACGGGTGACCGGCGGAGTGAGCCGCATTAACGCGTAGCGAATAACAGCCCTGGTTGGTGCGCCCGCGCGGCGCGGACAGCAGCTGCGGCCGGCGACGGCGCCAAGGCACACTCAGATTTGGCATAGGCACCTCGTAGTTATACGAAAGCGACTGCCATCTGGCCTTACAACCCAGAGGGAAAACTAGACCTTATCGGGATTAGACCGGTTTCCTCACGATGTTTTCCTCCACCGAAAAGCTGACGGTAAATATTTCGTACCTACATAAGTTCCGAAAAACTCATTGGTACGAGCCGGGATTCGAACCCACGACCGCCGCTTGGCAGCCGTATGTCTGAACCACTAGGCTACCGTATCTCGTAAGCGGAGATAATGCAATATAATATTAAATACATACATACATACAATCACGCATTTATCCCTAAAAGGGGTAGGCAGAGCACATGAAACTTGTGTTCCAGTGCCACTTTTAGCATAAATGTGGGTATAAAAGATCGACAAAATGTGATGTTGCAGTGATAGGTTGCTAGTCCATCGCCCACAACACACTTCAACCCTGTTCCCTTAGTCGACTCTTACGACACCCACGGGAAGAAAGGGGGTGGTGCTATTCTAACCCGACACCACACGGGGAATATTAAATACTAGCTGTTGCCCGCGACTTCGTCCGCGTAGAACTTTTTATCGTCTTAGAAAATGATTTCTCTCAATACAAAATTTGAACCCTCTTTTAGGGGATAATTAAAAAAAAAGTTGATGTTCATTTTCTAGTTTGTGAACAAACAGTCTAAAATCAAAGTTAAAAATCTCATACTTTAAAAATGCCTTGAAATACTCAAACTTTGAACCAATTTTAACACTCTTAGGGGATGAATTTGGAAAAACTCTGAAATCAGTTTTGTAGTCTTTTAACGTAGGTACAGAATAAGACCGAAGTTAAAAATCTCTTACTCACACCTTAAAATTTTATTGCTCGCCATTTAAAATTCGAACCCCCTTTTAAACCCCCTTAGAGGTTGAATTTTTCTAATCGCTGAAAGAACTTTTTTCGTAAACTTTTAAGTCTCTAGCTCAAAAAAAGTGTTGCCCATACAAAGCTTTCTTAGGGGTGGAATTTTCTAAAACTCTGAAAGTACTTTATTATTAATTTTAATAAGTAACATTTTGAATAGTTTTAAGTCTAGTAAGAAAAAAAGTTTTTCCCACACAACACTGGCTACCCTTCTTAAGGAAGGAAGGATCCCCTTAGGGATGGAGTTTTCTAAAACGCTGAAAGTTCTTTTTTAGTATTCTAATAAGTAATCTTTTTGCAAAGTTTTAAGTCTAACTCAAAAAAAAGTGTTGCCCATGCAAAGCTTGCTCTCCTTTTTAACCCTATTAGGGGTGGAATTTTCTTAAACGATTTGTGTTCTTTTTTTGTATTTTAATAAGTAATCTTTCTACAAAGTTTCAAGTCTCTAACTCAAAAACATAAACTTTCCCTGATAAAAACTTTGCACTTCTTTTTATCCCCCTTAGGGATAGATTTTTTCAAAACGTTGAAAGTCTTTTTTTTTGTATTTTTATAAGTAATCTTTCTACAAAGTTTTAAGTGTCTAGCTCAGAAAAAGTGTTCCCCATACAAACCTTGCACCCTTTTTTAACCCCCTTAGGGAATGATTTTTGTAAAACGCCGAATGTAGTATTTTTCATGTTCTAATAAGTAATTTTTCGTCAAAATTTTAAGTCTCTATTAAAAAAAAATATGTTTTTCCCATACAAACTTTGCACCCTATTTTACCCCCTTAGGGGTGAAATTTTCCAAAACGCTAAAAGTACTTCCTTTGTATTTAAATAATCTTTCTACAAAGTTTTAGGACTCTAGCTAAAAAAATTGTTTCCCACATACAAACTTTGCACCCCTATTTTAGCCCCCTATTTTTAGGGGTAGAATTTTCTAAAACGCTGGAAGTACTTAATTTGTATTCTGATGACTAATCTTTCTACAAAGTTTTAAGTCTCTATTTAAAAAAAATAATGTTTCCCCCATACAAAATTTGCACCCCTATTTTACCCCCTTAGGGGTAGATTTTTTTAAAACACTGAATCTAGGTACTTTATTTGTATTCTAATGAATAATTTCTCTACAAAGTTTTAAGTCTCTATTTAAAAAAAAGTAGTTTTTCCCTTACAAACTTTGCACTCTATTTTACCCCTTTAGGGGTAGAATTTTCTAAAACTCTGATAGTTCTTTATTTGTATTCTAATGACTGATCTTTCTAAAAAGTTTTAAGTCTCTATTTAAAAAAAAAATGTTTCCCCCATACAAACCTTGCACCCCTATTTTACCCCCGTAGGGGTGGAATTTTCCAAAACGCTGAAAGTGTTTCATTTGTATTCTAATAACTAATTTTTCTACAAAGTTTAAGTCTATAGCTCAAAAAAAAAAGGTTCTCCCATACAAACTTTGCACCCCCATTTTACCCCCTTAGGGGTAGAATTTTCAAAAATCCCTTTTTATCCCTAGCCCACGTTATAAAAGCAACATACTGTGCAAAAATCAACTCTCTAAGATTAGTAGTTTCGGCTGTGCGTTGATGAGTGAGTGAGTGAGTGAATAAGTCAGTCAGGACATAGGCATTTATTATGTATAAATAGATAGAAGATAATGAAACTCCCATTCAAATATCTCAAAAAATTATGAAGCTACATCCGTTTTAATGTCGCTTGTTAGAGTGAGAAAACGATGAGGGACTGTGACTCGAGCGTCATAGTAAAAAACAATCGTTTCATATGAAGGTGCGTTTTGCGGAAAAGGGACAGAACATACCCCCTCTTAAAACTTTGGACTCTTATAACTTAATCATTACCTATATAACCTCTTGCTTTGTTTTTTTCTCCATTTGACTATATTTATTTTAAATTATTTTTCGAGAAAATACATTATGATTATTTACCATATTTTCGATTCCTGAGCTATAACCACGAACTTCGGAATTCGAAAATATTCGGGTATCTCTATCTCTATCGCACTAACCATACTCGAGTGACAGGGATGCAAATATATGAACATTGAGTATCAGTTTTCGTGGTAGCGCCGCAGGTACTTTGGCTGAATGCGCCGAGCGAAATCGTCGAAATCGATGCGATGCGCCATTCATTCAAAAAAAACAAATTCGTGTTAATTATATTGTTCAAATTTGTTGATTTCATTTATTGAAATTACGTCATAAAACGACATTTGCGCATATAAGTTCTCATATCAGAATCGAATATTTTTTTATGGTTTATATTTTAGCATTTGTCTCGTAAAGGTCTATCGTAGACGGGATTTAAATTATTAATAAGTGAAAGGCAAAGCAATTCCGCCATTTTGACGAAAATTTGACGTTTCTTATAGCTGACAGGTTGGAGCAGCGTTTGATTTCAATAAAAATAAATGAAAAATTAAATGAAGTCGTATATTTCGGAAAATTAATTAACTGTCGCAGTCGGATAAAAACTATCCTAAGTTGCAGCTAGAATAATAATGTACCTATATAAAATGTTTCATATTTTTCCGTTCATGGGATGCTGAGAACATTCGAACCGCGCAAAGCTTAGTTTCAAACTGGCTGATTCTTTTTTTAATTTAGAGATTTATTATAAGTGGAGATTAAATAAAAATCATTTATTTCAGACTCAAGATTCCATATCGACGCTTAAGAATCAATACTGTCTAACTAACATTTTTGACGTTTTTAGGGTTCCGTACTCAAAGAGTAAAACGGGACCCTATTACTAAGACTTTCGCTGTCCGTCCGTCCGTCTGTCTGTCACCAGGCTGTCTGTATCTGAAGAACCGTAATAGCTAGAGAGTTGTCACAGATTATGTATTTTTGTTGCCGCTATAACAACGAATACTAAAAACAAAATAAAATTAACCTTTTTATTGATAATGGTACGGAACCCTTCGTGCGCGAGTCCGACTCGCACTTGGCCGGTTTTATTTACCTTTTAATGCAGTTAGGTGAAGAAGGTGACAGTGGGCGGGGCACATTGCACGTAGAACCGATGGCCGTTGGGGCGGAAAGGTTCTCGAGTGGCGACCACGTACCGGAATGCACGGCGTGGGTAGCCCCCCCCCCCACAAGGTGGACTGATGACCTGGTAAAGGTCGCGGGAGTCCACTGGATTCGGGTGGCGCAGGACCGGCCATTGTGGCACTCTTTGGGGGAGGTCTATGTCCAGCAGTGGACGTCTTTCGGCTGATATGATGATGATGATGATGATGAGGTGCAGAAAAAAATAACGAATAGCATGCCACGTGTCCTGTAAAATTGTATTTTTGTTACTTAGACGGTATTGATTCTTAAGCGTCGATATGTTTGTCAGTAGGTACGCACAATCATTTAAAAGATAAGTGTGAGTAGGCAAAGATAGGAATAATTTAAATAATGAATTGCCGATAATTAATTGCTGATAGGCACTGTAATGTGCTTGGCAAAATTCTAAATTATTTTACCCTCCCGTCACAATGCCACCCCAGTGCCTTAAACATATTTAGAGCAATCCCAACGTCCTTTCAAAATCCTCAGAATGTTGTTCTCACTTCCTCTCACTCGTCTCAGTAGCGAGGCGACCGTCTTGCGTATGATGGCATGGAAGCCAAAACTAAACTAATTTCAATGTGATAAGCAGAATGCACATTACAACGTAAATTGTTTGTTTGAAACATTACAGATAACAATATGTTGTCATTATAGTTTAAATTCATAGAGATCACTAGTAGTAACAACAGGAAACGCAAGGCAAGGATACGCTCTGATGATGTAGGGGTCTAGGTGGTTTAGAGAGGAAAGGAGTGAAAGGACACTGTCCCGGTAAAACACAGGGCGCGGGTTCGATTCCTGACAAATCCACTCACTTGATATTGCATTTTGAAAATGGTACTTATTCTAAGCTATTTAAACACAGATAAAATTGTGCGCTTCGGCAAACATGCCTGACGCACTACAGTGACGAGGATTGGCCTGCATCCTGAAGATATTGTGGAATTGGACACGTAAGGCATTGTATTGTAGGCGCGCTTTGTATGTCTCATCCATACACTGCACGTGTAGAAAAACGTAGAGACACTACGACGTAATAGACGTTCAGACGTAGAGTACT
Source organism: Epinotia brunnichana (assembly GCA_963854355.1). Lineage (NCBI taxonomy): Eukaryota > Metazoa > Arthropoda > Insecta > Lepidoptera > Tortricidae > Epinotia > Epinotia brunnichana. The sequence continues at coordinate 2,193,960 of OY977953.1, read as the reverse complement.
AACTATTGTATTGCGGTGCCCTTACAGGGTTGTGTTGAAACATACAAATAAGTAGCTATAAGATCTTTTGTACAAACAAGGCAATGATCAAAATGAATTATAATAGTACATTACATCAGAGGCCGGGAAAGCACGGAGTGAAAACGGATTCCCGGCCTCGTTTCTCTATCCGTATATACTTACTTGGCCGGAAATCCGTTTTCACGCCGAGGCATGTATCTGTATAGTGCTTTTCTCAAACATGCAATGAAATAAATAAATAAAAATCCTCGAATCAAACTAGTTTCCATGGCTGAATGCCGTGATGCTGTGCCACAAATAGTGGAATGAAAATTAAAAAGTTACTTTGCAGGCCTAGGCCTGAAAAGTTGTATGTAATTCCATTTCAGGTCGCCTCGAGATGCTGCGCCCGAAAAAGGATACTTCCGAGTCTATTATAAGGAACGTAAAGAGAATATTTCATTGCATGTTTGAGAAAATGTTATTAAATGAATTATAGAGGCTTTAAAAATAATATATATATATCTACGTCAAAGTGTGTATGAAATGGTAGCTATCCCATCGCAAACCTATCGTGGTTGAATATAAAATGTGCTCAATATGTAGTTGATGAGTGCAAAAAAAAGTACCTACCCAGGTTTGTACAGGCGGCAAGAAAAGTTTGCACAAAAAAAAAAAATTTAGACAAAATAATTATATCACGGCGCGGCGCGGCGGTGGCAAACATGCATACATAAAACCCGTCTGTTGTAGTTAAAACACCGTATCATTTTCCCATACAAAAATGTCAGTAAGATATTTTTCTTTCTCTCCCCAACGTACGTACGAAACGTTACGCAATCAAACTGCAGATGAATTTGGTCCTAGGCCATTTCCCTGTCCATTTCCCTGAACAGAATAATACGGCACGGCGCGTCAACGCCCGCATGCGCGGGCGCAAGTGACGTCACACGCGCGTATATATAACGAGTTACTTCACTGCTTGCAGCATCACTCGCCACCAGTGAGGTATTGTTTAATGTTTACTAGTGTAGCATTGTTTATTATTTGTGAATATTATAAACAGTATTGGTGTTAAATCGGTGTCATAATATTATTGGTGCGATCGTGCAAGTTGGATTGGTAAATCGAGGATTATATACGGTTTGTGGTTTTTGTTATGAATATTGTGATCAATAACGACTCATTAAATATAAACATACAGCAGACTACATACAGATAAGGTATACTGACAGATATAGACGAGCTAATAAACCGACAGAGAGATACAATGTACCTATATCTAACTTATGTTTTTACAATTACTTCTGTTAAGCATAATTTAAAATTTGACAACAGAGGTGTATTTTTAGCAAAATAAGATGTACTATACATACATAACATTAGGACAATGACTCATGCAATCCAATTTACTCAATGCAGTCGTCATTATTTGGGAACTTACCAAAGAGAGATAGTGGAAACTAAACTTGCTTAAAACGGATATGGTTATAGCTCTTAACTGAAGCGAGACTTTTAATTTCAATGTGATAAACAAAATGCACATTACAACGGAAATCGTTTGTTTGAAACATTACAGATAACAATATGTTGTCATTATAGTTTAAATACATAGAGGTCGCTAGCAGTAACAACAGGAAACGCAAGGCAAGGTATACGCTCTGATGATGTAGGGGTCTAGGTGGTCTAGAGAGGAAAGGACACTGTCCCGGTAAAACACAGGGCGCGGGTTCGATGCCAGACGTATCCGCTCACTTGATGATTTGCACTTTGAAAATGGTACTTATTCTAAATTTCTTTTAAACACAGAGAAAATTGTGAAACAGGTTAAGATTATTACTAGAAACAATCGTATTGTACGGCCTCTGTAACAATCAATTTGATTGCATTGCCCTTAATAACAAACTCGCATATAAGGTACCGAATCGTTGTATTCAGCGAGAGGCGCGTCCTCACCGGCTGTTTGTGACAGGCCGCTGCCGCACCAACGCCGGTGAGCGCGCTCCTCTGCGCAGGCTCGTTCACAATTACAATGTACATTTTAATCACATAGATATATTTGGCTTTAGTATTAGTTCATACAAAAAACAAATAACAGATGTAGGTACTCAAAAACAATACAAACTAACTGAAACACTTTGATGTTGTTTAAGCACTTAGTTTAACCATATTAACTTACATACTCAAATATCGCTCTTAATGTCACCGGGCATGTGTTTTTATTTTATAATTTTTCTTTCTTTTTTTATATTTTGTTAGTATTTAACCCCCCGGATTCACAACACTTCAGGGGCTGCACCCCTGACTTACTCCGCATGATTATGTAATATAAAATAAGTAATAAGTGGTGAACGGTGTTGGCCACACATATTGTATTTATTTATAAGGCTAATAATTTAAGACTCCCTTGTAGTGGCTGTTTGTTTACCTAAATAAAAAAAAATAAAAAATAAAAAAAAGATTTTGACCCGTTTAACGGATATAGATCGTTTTTCTTTGGATCACCTTTTCACGCTTAAACCGCTCTGAACAGATTTAAATGAAATTTGGTATAGAGATAGTTAGAGATCCTGGGAAGGACATCGCATAGTTTTACCTCGAAAATCATCATTCCTTAAAGGGATTTCAAGTAGGATGACAAAGGCAGTGAAAGTTTCTATGGGAGAGCGATAAATTGATCCTGCGCCAAGGAAGTCTAATTGCATATTTGCTATTAGGTTTTGTACAGGCGTACTAATAATCCTTTAACACATTCAGTGCCAGGAACTCGCTAAGTGGGCGCTCTGTTCGCATCTTATCGGATACGAAATTATTACAGTGAATGTGTTAACCCATTCAGGGCCAATGACTCATAATATGAGTCATACCTTTGCGAGCGATTTCCGCTACGGCGTAGCACACATAGCGATGCGTGGCCTCAAATGGGTTAAGACGAGTATATGCGGAAAAAATCGCGGGTAAAAGCTAGTATGTTATTCTATCGCTTGTTTACAGCTCCCACTGGTGCACAGACCTGCGCGAGCGCATAATACCTAGTGCAAGCGCTGCAGAAACGACTCAGTAGCGCGGGAGAGATGGAGCGAGCGTGTCTGCTGGCCTGTTTGTGTGCGTGTGTCGTGACCGGTGTCTACGGTGAGTTGTGTTTTAACTTTAACTGAATAAGTTTCCTTCAAAAAATGTTCTTTTGGTACACGCTTTTATTACTTTTCCGGGATCCCTTCGATATCCATAATTTAATTTGGCATAAGTACTATTGTTTGCCATAAAAGTGATTTTCTTTGAAACAGTAACAGACCCAGGATAAACTTTACAAATGTTATTTAAACTGTAAAAGTTAACAGTTTGTGAAATAAATAAATTAATCTGAGGCAATATTGATTATGGCAAACGTTATATTTATTTGGCAAATAAGATAATGGATACAAATATTCTTTATTGCTCATCAGAAATAGTAAATAAGACAAAAACAAAAAAGCAAGTAGCTAGCGATACTAGCTTTAGCGAGTTCGGTAAATTTAACATAAACAATCGTAGACAACAGAAAGAAAGAAAGAAAGAAAGAATTTATTTATTCAAATAGGATTCATCGAACCACTTTTGCATCGTCAGTCATCAGCTACAACACTAGAAACACTCAGGTTCTATTAAATATACTTAAGACTTAAAATTATTACAACATGTCAAGGGATTTTTACATAAAATTTGTTTTTTAAAATACCTTAGATAATAAAATGGAGAAGTTAAATTCAGCTTCGTGTATGTGCATCGTCTATAGTTAAACTAACAATTAATACGTTAAGTAAATAAGCATAGTTTATATATTATAAGTAATGTCAAGGTAATCAGTTATAAATACTTAATTAGCAACATTTCATTATTTTTTTTATTTTTTTACTAAGCTGGGCCAAGCATTTTTATCTATTAAGTAGTCCTCGACAGTATAGTATCCCTTTTTTAGCAAGGATGATTTTAGATATTTCTTCAAAGCAGGTAATGGCAATTCAAGTGCTTCAATAGGTAATTTATTGTAAAATAGTTGACATTGACCCATAAATGATTTATATACTTTACGAACACGGAACTTAGTAATTGAAATTTTATGTTTATATCTGCTACTGTTCATTTTTTTAAACGATCCTATATTTTTAAGCGCATAAATAATACATTCGTAAATATACTGGGAGGCTACTGTCAGTATATTTGCCTCTTTAAACAGGTCTCTTAGTGACTCTCGCGACCCCATCTTATAAATTGAACGAATAGCCCTTTTCTGTAAGACAAATATTGAATGTATATTTGCTGCCTTTCCCCACAGTAAAATTCCATATGTCATTATACTATGAAAGTAGCCAAAATAAACCAATCGCGCTGTCTCTATGTCAGTCAAATACCTTATTTTTCTGACAGCGTAAGCAGCTGAACTTAACCTACTAGCCAACTTTGATATGTGAGGACTCCACTGTAAGTTTTTGTCCAAGGTTAGACCTAAAAAAGTTGTTTTGTCTATGATTTCCAAGCATTCTCCATTTAAGTATATATTGCCATTGTTAGCTCTTACATTAGGTAAAATAAATCGTAGACATTTCGTTTTATTAGAGTTGAGTAATAAGTTATTAACTGTAAACCAGTTTAACACTTTGGCAAGGATGTTATTAATGCTATCATAGTCATTTGTATTTCTAGGTGTTTTGAAGATTAAGGATGTATCATCTGCAAATAATATAATTTTACAATGATTTTGCATATGGAATGGCAGATCGTTTACGTATACTAAAAAAAGAAAAGGTCCTAAAATAGAGCCCTGTGGCACTCCTAGTTTGACAGCCGCTCCGTTTGATTGTGTTCTATTTATAAAAATTGACTGCATTCTGTAGCTAAGAAAAGATGAGAGTTGATTTAGGGCTTTTGTAGATAGCCCATAGTGTTTAAATTTTCGTAAAAGAGTTACATGTTCAACGCAGTCGAATGCTTTCGAAAGGTCACAGAAGATGCCTATTGCGTCACAAGAGTCTTCCCATATCTCATATATACATTTTATTAATTCAGAAGCGGCATCAGTTGTGGAACGTCCTTTTCTAAACCCATATTGTTGGCAGTGGAGAAGGTTATTATTTAAAAAATACATCTGCAACTGATCTAACATAATTTTTTCAAAAACTTTACTTAAAACTGGTAAAATAGAAATAGGACGAAAATTCGTGACATCATTTTTGTCACCTGATTTATGCAAAGGTACAACTTTGCTTAGTTTCATAAGGTCAGGGAACACTCCCTCTTTAACGCAGCAATTAAAAATGTCAGTTAAGTAGGGTGCAATAATGTCAATAACGTGTATGATCAAATTTACAGATGTCCCCCATAAATCCTCGGTGCTCTTTCTACTTATAGTTTTAAAGGTTTTTATAAGAGTTTCTGAGTCAATTAAGCTAAATTCGAACTCACTTTTGCCAGTACCTAATGTACCTATACTCGAGAGCATCAAAGATTCCGCTTGTACCGTCCTTTTCTTTTTTTGCACTCATCAACTACATATTGAGCACATTTTATATTCAACCACGATAGGTTTGCGATGGGATAGCTACCATTTCATACACACTTTGACGTAGATATATATATATTATTTTTAAAGCCTCTATAATTCATTTAATAACATTTTCTCAAACATGCAATGAAATATTCTCTTTACGTTCCTTATAATAGACTCGGAAGTATCCTTTTTCGGGCGCAGCATCTCGAGGCGACCTTATCGCTAAAGAGCGATCTCTTCCGACATTTCAAGTCTTGGTCTCCACGGGACAGGCCATAGTTATGTTTCTGAATGTCTGTAGGTATATGTTAATAATAAATATTTCATTTAATTTCATTAGTAGGTAGAGTCACCATCACATACATAGGTACACTATAGGTGTTCAAAAATATCGGCACATGCACCCTAATGCCTTGAAAATAGAGGTGTGTTCCGATGTTTGTGACGTGCTTGTTTGCTCCGATGTATGTGATGGTGACTGTACCTACCTAACCTTAGTTTTTCGAACAATATCTAGTACTCGTTGAGCGCGAAACTCGACGGGTTAATCTTTTGTATTTTTAACCCCCGACGGAAAAAGAGGGGTGTTATTGGGGTTGCTATGGCTACCTTTCGTTGCCATCATCAGATCAGATCGGTGTTGTCATATTAATGCATTGTCACCGAACTTGATGATGTTGTGAAGGGACGCCTGGCCGGAAACAGGCGGGCTGTCGATCATTTGTCCCGTTCATTCAGCCCGATTCCCTTGGGTTGGAGCCTCAGGTTACTGTCCCGGCGGCGTTCCCACATCAAACTCTTCAATTCTTCTCGTTTTCCTGCAGAACAGAAGGACATATTTAAGGTCGACATCCCTCAATTCCCTCTCCTCTAACATATCTTTACCGAATGTATTAAGCCGCGGTGCCGCGTACATAACACATTCCGCTAGTACATGCTTACTAGTTTCTTCCTCCCCACAGGTGTGGGCAAGAAGCGTCGTTACTTACCCTTAGAATAATAACGCTTATACCTATTATCTTTAAGTGTCTATGTCACCGAACTTACATACGTATGCCAAATTTCAGCTTAATTACTGGCAAGTGGCTGAAAAATACAGACAAACACACGAAGACTGACCTTACATATTAGGAAAAATGATACACAGAGGACGATGATGATGTGCGCACTCACTCGGACTTATCATAATTCATAATAGCTCAGCGCGCGTGGAAGCAAGACAGACTGCAATCAAATTAGTTGATTAGTTGTTACACTTGTTACCCCACCCTCATTCCCCCAGAACGTTGCTCGAATGTGAACGAACTTAGACATAAGACCCCAAACTAGGGTTTAAACGTTAATTATTCAAAAGGTTACGTTAAGACGAGGCACCCGAAAATAATTCCCACGCTAGCTCCGCCCATCTCACCCCGCCACCCCCTAGCGAAACTGTGAAGCCGTGCTCGTGCGCCGCTTGTATTTATCATACCTAGGCATGCAACGCTGCAGTGAGAACATAGAATGAATAGAATAGAGAAAATATTTTTTAATTTTATTCTGCAAACTGCTATATTTAAAAGATCGATCCATTAGATTACTTAGTGAATAGCGGTAAATAAAAATTTTTGTATTTGAAGAAAATAATTGTAAGGTTGTATTTTATAGTAGGTACAATACGTTATCAATTTACAGTATAATATATTTTAAAAAACGTTTTAAAATTGGCTAAAATCAATTATTTTGTGTATGTGAGTTCTGTCAAAATTCTTCTCTTCGGATTGTATGGTCTCCGTCTCCGTTACTTCTGAATTCGAAGTAGGCAGTTGGTGGCTTGTAGTTTGGTCGTAATTATCTCGTATCAATTTATTTCTTGGATGCCTTGGATCTACCAATTCTAGGAGAAGGTAACCCATGTAAAATGACACAAGTTTTGGCTCCATTTCAGTTCGCCAAAAGTTATCATCTTTTTCTAATATTTCGATTTTAAATTTGTTGTCTCCATACCACACCGCAAACAAACATTTCGATTTTTTTGCAATATGCATCTGACCCTGTGCTTGGTAGAACCAGTCCGATTTTTTGTTTATTAAGACCTGTAATTTAAATGATAGAATAAAATTAGCACAAATAAATTAGTAAGTACGTGCTTCACTCAAGTTGTAGTCGCCATCAGATATATCGGAGCGGCCAAAGTGCTTACAAATGTCTGAACTCGTCTCTATTGTCGAGGTATTAGAGACATGTTCCGATATTTGTGAGCATGGCGACTGTACATAGAAATTATTAGGAGATTTAATTGATAAGACATTTGTTTAGTATTGCGTTTTCTCAGCTAGATAAAAGAAAAGAAAATTTGAAACGTGAGGATAAACTTACTTCACCATTTTTACATTTCTTCCAAAAATGCATCTTTTTTTGATCGATTGCAGCTTCAATGTCACCCATTTTATAAGGAGCGATTGGACATTTTATTTCTACTACCATATCGCCAGCAATGCCATCGGGTGTAGCTCCAAGAAAACTATGTTTTTCGTCAAGAAATAAACCACATTTATCTATTGTTATGCCCTTGAGCTCGCGGAGCTGCTCCAGAGCCACTGCTTCGTGTTGTCTTCCGTGTTGAATGGAGCTCACTTTGTCTAACGATTTTGAGTACAACATGTTTTTTATCATATTTCGGCGGCTGTGGTTCTTTCGTCTCTTTATGACTTTCCCAAAATTTGATGCTGTCAACAGGTTTCTTCGAAGCTCGAGCCATTGCCCACATTCGCTTTGCATAATTGTTTGTTTTTGAATGCGGTTACGCTCTTCTTCTGACTTTTCTAAATTCTTTAGAAAAGCTTCTCTGTCCATGTTAAAAGTCACCGGATCTTTGTCTGGCTGCTCCACGTTTTCACCTTAGTTCAAATCTATTGATTTTTGCGTGTTAAAATTGCGTTTTTTCTTCCTTGTCATTTGTCTATTTCTTTCCCTTTTAAGGCAAACTTTTTTATAAATTTTTTTCATTCTTGTACTGGGTGACTTCTGATGCGTATTTCGGAGGACTGTCGAAAGAAGCTTACCTGTGTTAAAGGATATGACAGCACCTGAGCACCTTGATTGGTAGCCACGCCTTTGTGTGTAATTTATTCGTTTGCCACCAACTAATTTAGCAATTACTCCGTTAAATTGTTCTACAACATTGACATGAAAAATGAAATTTAAAACAAGTATGAAATAAATCAAATTTATTTTTGTTTCATTAACATTCATGATCAATAAAAGACGGTGAGTTACCTTTTTGTTTCTTCCCTTATTTAAAACACTTTCACCAGATGCGTTTTCCTTGTCATGGTCACTCTTTCTTTTTTCATTCGTATTGTCCTGAAATAATTTATTTACTATTTTAGTAAATTATGGTCTTAGATAAATTCTGGATTCGATTAGTTTACAGTGGGTACTTACGTAAAGTAGGTACCTACATACCTTCAATGTAGATTGGTTTTCTCCTAGTTCTTTCTTTGGTCTAGACAGTTTCTGCTTTGACCCAATGACATCAGTAGAAGCGGCTGACGAGGCCGAAGGCTGATAGTTATGCTCAGGTAAAGAAATATTTTCTTCGGAACTATCAGATCTTAAGTAATAAAAATATATTTTATTTTAAAAGGCATATTAAAAATCTTTAAAAATACCATACGAAATGGCTACTATACGGACAGTATGGTCGTCCAAATTTAAAACTGTCAATGGCGACTCCACTAGGTTTTGTACTGAGGTGCTCGGTGCGCTTTCATTTAAAAAAATATTTTCTGTTGTATGTTTGTCTCTTTCATTGTCATGATTCAAACTTATCCCTGAAACATAAAGAAAGATAATAAAATACGTAGGGTACCTCGGTAGATAACTTGCCAGAAATCAACCAAATCCTAGGCGCGGCAATAGGTAGGTAGGTAGCTAGTAAACTCACAATGGAAAAACAATGTTTAAAGTTTATCCTTAGTTTGTTTTTTGTTTGCGTTTTACAATAAGTAAATTCATAAATTATTAAAAACAATTGATTAGGTACTTACTATTTTTGCCTCTCATGTTACTTTTTCTTCTCTGAGATTCTATAAATTTTCTTTTACTTCTTTTCTTTGATTTCGCCCCCATTATGTAGGAACTAACGTGCAAAAAAACCTAAACGAAACACTCACAACACTAAAATAATCTATACGTAATTAGTTTGTAAGTACGGCATACAAAAAGTCCGAGTATTTCACTTGAAGTAGCTTTTTTTAATGACGTTAGCGGGATGTCAACGCAAGCGCAATTTTGGCAAACATCCGTCGTCGGCAAAGTATCACAGGCAACTGGAGGCGGAGTTTCAAATAGTCTCAATGAGATAGCATCAATTACTTCCACGCGCAAAAAAAAGAGAAGAAAGCCGTGGCGCCGCTAATGAACACAAAGGCGTATGCGGTACAAGTTCCGAAAGTATGAAATAAATCATATAAAATATACTACGTGAGTAAATAAAATGATATTTCCCAGTTCGGTAGATAGATAGCATTACTGTCATTTCTGAAAATTTCGAGGTATGATTGCTTATACTTCCGGAAAAATTAGCAAAAATAAATAAATATGGACACTTCTTTGGAATGAAAATCTATCGAGAAAATTTTCACTAATCGTGTTTTCCTATCCCAGTTCGGTAGAATATATGATGAAAAATAACATACTAAAATTTCATTTACGTAGCTTACCTACTTTGCTTACAATATCGAGAGGTACACTGACAAAAAAATGAATGCCTCGTCTTAACTGTTAACCGAAGCAGGAAACGCGCTCGTTAATATTCTAGGTTAATTAGAATTACGTCTGTGATGTTTACGTGGGTATTAGCTGCTCATATTTTATTGCCATGTACCTACAATTAATTTAATCGGCTACTATGGAACCTTGTCGAGAAACCTTTACATCAAAAAAAAATAGACTTGAACCATATTCTCCTGAGGTATTCATACATTTTGTAACACCAACATCACATTAATGTCACACACAAATTTACTATACATCACATCACATTTACTATAGGAAATACAAATCGAGTTCCGTTTACTCCGATAAGACATCGATAAGTTAATAATGTGGGTTTTAATGATATATCATAAGTTGCTACTTAAAGGCCATTACACCCCCAGCAATTTGTCACAACAACATGCTTTAGTTAGAATGAAAGGTCTCAAGATTGCCGTCTCAGTTCACACTAAGGTCTCACTGAAAGTCGTTGTGACAAATTGCATGATTTGTTGTGTGCTTGAAAGAAATATCATCGGAATTCGCAAAACCCGAATCAAAACAGAGTCGTGTTGTAAATAAAAAATACATAAATCGTGTTGTAAAAAAACTTCAATAACTTTGCGAAGCAAGCAAGTTAGTAACCGGTAATCTCCACTTATAATAAATCTCTAAATTAAAAAAAGAATCAGCCAGTTTGAAACTAAGCTTTGCGCGGTTCGAATGTTCTCAGCATCCCATGAACGGAAAAATATGAAACATTTTATATAGGTACATTATTATTCTAGCTGCAACTTAGGATAGTTTTTATCCGACTGCGACGGTTAATTAATTTTCCGAAATATACGACTTCATTTAATTTTTCATTTATTTTTATTGAAATCAAACGCTGCTCCAACTGTCAGCTATAAGAACCGTCAAATTTTCGTCAAAATGGCGGAATTGCTTTGCCTTTCACTTATTAATAATTTAAATCCCGTCTACGATAGACCTTTACGAGACAATGGTTAAAATATAAACCATAAAAAAATATTCGATTCTGATATGAGAACTTATATGCGCAAATGTCGTTTTATGTCGTAATTTCAATAAATTAAATCAACAATTTTGAACAATATAATTAACACGAATTTGTTTTTTTTGAATGACAATGGCACGCGCTCGGCGCATTCAGCCAAAGTACCTGCGGCGCTACCACGAAAACCGATACTCAATGCTCATATATTTGCATCCCTGTCACTCGAGTATGGTTAGTGCGATAGAGATACCCGAATATTTTCGAATTCCGAAGTTCGTGGTTATAGCTCAGGAATCGAAAATATGGTAAATAATCATAATGTATTTTCTCGAAAAAGAATTTAAAATAAATATAGTCAAATGGAGAAAAAAACAAAGCAAGAGGTTATATAGGTAATGATTAAGTTATAAGAGTCCAAAGTTTTAAGAGGGGGTATGTTCTGTCCCTTTTCCGCAAAACGCACCTTCATATGAAACGATTGTTTTTTACTATGACGCTCGAGTATATTGACGTCACAGTCCCTCATCGTTTTCTCACTCTAACAAGCGACATTAAAACGGATGTAGCTTCATAATTTTTTGAGATATTTGAATGGGAGTTTCATTATCTTCTATCTATTTATCTATACATATAATAAAGCTGAAGAGGGTCGAAAGTCTGTACATGGAAGTAATTCGAAAAAAAATTGGCTAGGGATACTTAAAATCGATAACAGAACACGTTCCAACAGTTTTTAGAATTTTTGTCTGTTTGTCTGTTTATCTGTTTGTCTGTTTATCTGTTTGTCTGTTTATCTGTTTATCTGTTTATCTGCTTGTCTGTTTATGTGACCGCGCATCACGTGAAAACGGCTTAACCGATTTAGATGAAATTTGGTATATAGATAGTTTGAGTCCTGGGGAAGGACATAGGGTAGTTTTTATCCCGGAAATAAATCCCTAAGGGGATGAAATGGGGGGTGGAAGTTTGTATGGAGCTACTTAAACCGCTGCACCGATTTGGATGAAATTTGGTATATAAATAGTTCGAGTCCCGGGGAAGGTCAAAGGATAGGTTTTATCTCGGAAATCTTCCCCTTAGGGGGTAAAACGTGGGGTGAACATTTGGATGTAACCCATTTTGATAAAATTTGGTTTAGAGTTAGTTTAAGTTCTGGGAAAGGACATTGGATAGTTTTTATCCCGGAAATCTGCCCATAAGGGGGTGTAGTGGGGGGTGAAATTTTGGATGGACTCCGATTAGATCAAATTTGGTATAGAGATAGTTTGAGTCCCGGAGAATGACAACGGATACTTTGAATCCCGAAAATCCCTAAGGGGATGAAATAGGGGTGAAAATGTGGATAAATCCCATTCAGTTAAAATTTGGTAAAGAGATAGAAGGATTCCCAGGGAAGGACAATGCATAGTTTTATCCAGAAAAATCATCTCCTGAGGGGGTGAAATGAGGAGTGAAAATTTGAATAGAACCCATTTAGATGAAATTTGGTATGGAGATAGTTAGTCCTGGGGAAGGACCTAAAATAATTTTTAGTCCAGAAATCATCTCCTAAGGGGGTGAAATGGGGGATGAAAATTTGGATGGAACCTATTTACGGTATAGCGAGTTGGAGTTCTGGGGAAGCACATAGGATAGTTTTATCCCGAAAATCACCCCCTTAAGGGATGAAAATTTGGATGTGATGTGACCTTTTTAGATGAAATTTGGTTAATTTAATTTAATGCAAATTATTTATTTCAGACTTAGTCCATATCATGTTAGTAACAATAAAAACTTATAAAACTTAAGTTAACAGTTAAGAGATAGTTTGAGTGCTGGGAATTGGGGGGTGAAAATTTGGATAGAAACCATTTCGATGGAATTTGGTATAGAGATGGTTTGAGTCCTGGGCAAGGACAAAGCGTAGTTTTAATTCCGGAAATCATCCTCTAAGGGAGTGAAATGGTGGTTTAAATTTGGAATAGGATGAAATTTGGTGCCTATAGAGATAGTTTTACTCGCGTAGAAGAACAACGAATAGCTTTTGTCCCGAAAAAATCCTCCAAGGGCATAAAATAGGGGGTGAAAATTTGGATGTACCCTATTTGGATGAAATTTGGTATAGAGATAGTTTGGGGTTCCGAAAAAGGATAATGCATAGTTTATGGAACTCATATAGTTGAAATCTGGTTAAGAGATAATTTGAGTCCTGGGAAAGGACATCTGATAGTTTTATTCCGGATATCATTCCCTAAGGGGGTGAAATGGGGGTGAACATTTAGTATAGCGATAGTTGGGAGTCCAGGGGAAGGACAAAGGATAGTTTTATTCCGAAAATCCTCCCCTAAGGAAAATTTGGATGTGAGTGACCCATTTAGAATAAATTTGGTTAACAGATAGTTTGAGTTCCGGAAAAGGACATAGGATAGTTTTTATCCCGGAAATGATCTCTTAAGGGGGTGAAATGAAGTTGAATATTTGTATAAAGCTACTATACAACCCATTTAGATAAAACTTCGTATAGAGGTAGTTAGTAGGCGCGGCGTTGGTAGGCACAAGGTAGACTGATGACCTGGTAAAGGTCGCAAGAATCCGCTGGATGCGGGTGGCGCAGGATTGGTCACTTTGGAACTCTTTGGGGGAGGCCTATATCCAGCAGTGGACGTCTTTCGGCTGATATGATGATGATGATAAATGATAATAATGATAAAGATAGTTTGAGTCTCGGGTAAGGACATATGATAGTTTTTATATCGGAAATCTACCCCTAAAAGGGAAATGGAGGGTGAAAGTTTGTATCGAGCTACGATATAAACGAGTTCTACGCGGACGAAGTCGCGGGCAAAAGCTAGTTGAGAATATAATTTGTTCGCAAATAAAACCCAAATCATTATTTCGCAGTTTTTGATTGCCGCCATAAAAACCTTAGCTACAACAAAGATTATTGAGAATAATAAATAATATTTGGCTACAAGGAAAACAAACATCACATTTGCAAACAAATACAGTCATAAACAAACAATAACTTTATGTTGTTACCCTGCCCAGCTAGCACACTAATCGGACATATATTTACGTTCGGACGTATAACTTTATGATTGTGCCCATTTTTACGTTAAGGATGATTCACGCTAGAACGGGCCGTGTCCGGCCCGGGCCGTTTTCTCAGAAAAACGACGGCGTTTTTTCGCGGCCGAGCCATACCTAAGCCCGGCCGAGCCACGGGCGAGGCTCGGAAGCGCCTCGGTGTAGGTACGGCCCGGACGTGGCTCGGCCGGGCTTGGGTATAGCTCGGCCGCGCAAAAACGCCGTCGTTTTTCTGAGAAAACGGCCCGGGCCGGACACGGCCCGTTCTAGCGTGAATCATCCTTTACTTAGCTAACATGGTAACCTCGCAGCATATATTTATGCCATAGCGTAAAATATACGTAGCAAAATTATTACATTCATTTCATTCGTTCAATAGTAGTCTATGGTTAGAAGCCCATTATAATACTACCTAATTAAAGAGTAATGATAGGCACTGCACAGTTTACTAAACAGTTGTTCTCCTGTATTAAGTTGTGTTATAATTTATAATAGTTTTTTGTTTTTATTTACTTTACTCCCACCCCGCAAAAAGTTTGACGTAGTGGTTTTAAGTGATGAAGCTAGTACCAAAACACATGTAAGTTTATAATTGAATCAATCATATTTGTAAGTTTGTGTAATATATTTTATTACAACACAAGCAAAAAATCTTAATCATTGCGTTATTTATAGGTAGTAACCATGATCTAGCTAAAATTCAAAATGCTAGATCATTGTTTCAGAAGATGATAGGAGTTTTGAAACTGAAACCGTATGTGTTGTGACTGAAATCGGAGAAATCCTGCGAAAATTATATTGTTTTCATAGTGTTAAAATTTATCCGGGGTCTCGAGTGACCTACATAAAATTTCGTCCGTCAACGGTTCATATCGTCAAGTTTTATGTGCAAAATCAAGAGCATGTTAGCATTAGACGTAAAAAAATAGTTTTATGTGCAAGACATATAAATGGTCACATTTTACGTAGATGACGGTATACCATGTTAGCTCATTACGGTAAAATTGTATACGTCGGTTGTGGACATAAAACATGTGCATAAAAGTCGTAATTTTGCTAGTGTGCTAGCCGGGCTGGTCAGCAATTAAGTGAGATCTCTCTCGTACCTAAAGTAAAATACATCATCGAAACAGTGAAAACATCGTGAGGAAACCGGTATAATTACAAAAGTATTTTCCATGTGGATTGGAACGTCAGATGGCAGCTGCTTTTGTAAAACTAGTGCAAAAAAGGTTGTTTTAATTGGCTCTACTTAAAGGTTAAAGCCATACGGATATTTACCGGGAACGAACTATCAATATTATCATCAATTAACTATTAATTTGAATTTGTTTCGTAAACATTAAAAACATTAAAGTAATCTTTCTTTTTTCGGCAATATAGCCCACAAATCTAATCACCTACTACATCATAGTAAATTATTCAACCGCTCATAACATAACATGATTCCTGTACAATGCCAATCCAACTTTCACTGTCACTGATCGATTTGCAAATCCTACATGACAGGCATACATCCTACACCTCACAGAATACTTTCACTGTAGCTTTTATACCTAATCTGATTTAAGATTTGAGCTGGACAACAGGTTAATTGTTGCATTCTCTTTATTTTTAAAGACTTAGGGAGCTAATTAACTTCAAAACTCAACACAATCGGTAGTCGGAGTGGCAAGGCAGAATGTTATCTAGCTCATACATATTTGGAGCTGAGGTGGAAAGGATCTTCACAAGCTCGCGCCACGCTTTCCGTCAGGAAATACAGTGACATATTTTGGCTCGCTCTTCGCTTAATCCAAGGATGGACGCCATAATAATTAAGCACTTTGGCCACTTTGAGTAGCCGTTCAGGTAGACTCATAGTTCTGGCTGAATCCGTCCGCCCTTTTTGCGGTAGGACCGTAGATTTTGTATGGAGAAGCTGCGAATTAGGCAACGGATTTCCGCGGCGTAATTTTAGTGAGTGCGCGATGTAGCGAGGTTGAGGCGGATTGCACCAAGTTGTGTTGGTGCCACCAACTTAGGTACTATTACAGACAGATCAACTTTAAATTTACTGTCAACATGTTAAACTTTCCTTGCATTCAGATTTTAGCGAACACCGCTTACGATTACACATATGTAGTTTGATGCAACCCATAAGTCTAGCTGTGGTCTCGTCTCGTAACCGCGCGCCGGTCATCGGTATGTAAACGCGATTGTCCGATAATCGAGCGATGACAGATGACTCGGGAGAACAATGAGAGAAATTCAAACCGGACTGAGATTGCTTCACATCACTGCCAAGGCTATTGTTTGGTGAAATCATTACTGTCTGTTTCAATGAAATTGATAGATAGGCAAAGTTTAAGTTGATTGATAATAACAACATAATAAGTAGTTACTTACGTGGTACGTGAGATATGACGACCCTATCGCTGTCCCAATATTCTATGTCAATATTATATGTTCTATTCTATGTTACATTGTCCGGGTACTTCAATTTAGACCTAGTATCCCTCTGACAAAGTTCAAATTTCAAGTTGATAAAAGTGCAACATAGAACCTTGTAATATTGGGGCAGCGATATACCTAGTATAGGTTCCAATAGTTTAGTCAGTCGGTTTTCTTTCTAAATTTTTTACGTTTCTTCTGGTTTAAAATTAAAGGAATTTCTTGTAAATGTCTTTTCTAACGAACTCGACTTACCGGTCTCAGAATTATCAGTAGTGTAGAATGCACAATCCAATGTGTATTATTTTTATTATCGAGATCCTATCACTAGCATTAGCATTCTTAACGTTATGGCGGATAGATAAAAATCACGACATGCATTGAGATCACTTTGAGTGATCGAAGTGCAGTTAGTTATACTTGGCGGGTTTTTGCTGCGATGTAAACGAGAGCGGCGCTACCACGAACTTCGAATCTCGAACTTCGTATATCTCCGTCTCTGTCACTCGAGTACCATAAACCATAAGTGCGATAGAGACGGAGATACACGAAGTTCGAGATTCGAAGTTCGTGGTTATAGCTCAGAGACCGAGACGAGAGTGCTGCCAACTAAACCGACTTTGCACTTTGCACTGAACACGGACGATGTGGCGAACTTATGTTTAGGTGTGAATGGCGTGATTCTCCGAAGTGTGACTG
Source organism: Epinotia brunnichana (assembly GCA_963854355.1). Lineage (NCBI taxonomy): Eukaryota > Metazoa > Arthropoda > Insecta > Lepidoptera > Tortricidae > Epinotia > Epinotia brunnichana. Next base: position 2,176,477 of record OY977953.1, on the reverse strand, counting down.
TGGCCTGTGGGGCATCCATACAGTCAACCCATCACATTATCCACGAGTGCCCAAAAAGGAAATACACTGGAGATCATCTGGACTTAATATCATTAAGTGGAAACGCAGCCCAAAGGGTGAAGAACTTAGATATTCATTTGTACAACTCGTCGGAAATATGTGCGAACCTGGCTTGAGCATAAATACTATAAAGCTGCAATACGACTGATTTCTCCTGATAGAATTGATCTCCGGGAAGGAGACATGGTGGGGGTGAGATTTTGATGGGGTCTTATAGAGGCCGGCAAGGTGACCACCAGAAAAATCTGACAGCTTTGGATTTGGCGAAGTGAGGTTCGCAGATATTTCCGAAGAGTTGTACTCGCTAATTCGGGAATAATATTATACGATTCCATTCAATTAACCTCTATGAAGAGATCCGTCATATTACCGGTGTACCGCTCTTATGATCGTGGCTGGTAAGGCCGATACGGAAGCGATAGCCACCACCGCATAATTGACAAGTAAATGTCCTACCCGGAGATGACAGAGGAAGAGCAGCACGGTTGTGTGTGATTTCTTAATTCACGACTATAGGAGATCGAGCCAAGTTTCATCACTACTCCATTGCATAGGGTCTTCCTCGTCAAATGGTCTTGGTCTTGATAATCTTCTCCCAGGTTGTGAGGTCTATCCTAAAGAACACCATGTCACATTTAGCAGTCCTTAAAACTAGTCCTTATAAATTTATGTCGTAGTAATATTACCTAAATTCCCAGGCCAAGTAGCAACCCTCTGCCGGTCCAACGAGCGGTTCCTGTCATGCGGCGGCTGCCAGAAGACGTGCTCCGAGCCGGCGCCAGCGTGCGCGGCCGTCTGCCGGACCGGCTGCTACTGCGAGGACGACCGCGTCCGGAACGCTACCGGACACTGCGTGCAGCTCGCTGACTGTCCGGTGACAACGACTTGTAAGTCCCTGTCTAGTGTCTTACCCCCTTATTCATACAACTTAAAATGCCTCGTCCAATCATAGCAGGTAAAGGATGACTCACGCTAGAACGGGCCGTGTCCGGCCCGGGCCGTTTTCTAAGAAAAACTACGGCGGTTTTGCGCGGCCGAGCCATATCGAAGCCCAGCTGAGCCACGGCTAAGGCTCGGAAGGGGCCCGGTGTCGGTATGGCCCGGCCGTGGCTGGCCGCGCAAAAGCACCGTCGTTTTTCTTAGAAAACGGGCCAGGACGGACACGGCCCGTTTTAGCGTGAGTCATCCTTAAGTCTGTGCAACAAAAAGCGCAAAAGAGGTGTCCTGTTCCCACATTTTATGAACTTGCGCGCAGAGAACGTTTGATAATAGTATACAAGGTTCTTGAGACTTCTACAAGACTTCTTAACAGTCTTCGGCAAGATCTAAGTGCATTTAGGCCGCTACAAAGGGCCAACTCATTTCTCTATCTTTCTTTCTGCTGCCGAAACTATCAACTAGGGATAATTTATTTTATTTAGTTAACAGTTTTAGTCAGGAAGTTAAGTAATGAAGCTTATTTACTTCCCATAGACCTGTTTACCGGTTAGTCAAATGTGAAACCCGCTCTTAGTCTACATCGGTGTCAACTGTGACAGTAACCTAAATAAAAAAAAATCGGTAAGCAGTCAGATTTTCATAATTAACTCCCGATTTTACTATTCAGCTGCGGCCCTAAAACAAGAGACGACCGAGCCCCGTCCAGACTGCCCCGCCAACGAAGAGTACCGCTTCTGCGAGCCCTGCAATAAGACCTGCGACAATCCTAACCCGATGTGCCCCGCCCAGTGCTCACGAGGCTGCTTCTGCAAGGGCGAGCTGGTGCGAGACAGGGACGGCAGCTGTGTCCAGTACCAGAAGTGCACCAAGTACGCCAAGAATGAGACTTGTGAGTATATTCGTTTGCCAGGGGTAGGCCAGGCGGATTTATGATGCTGATGGTAGAGATTTCTACATGCTGTTAGGTAGTTAGTTCGTAGTAAGATTTGGCACTCTTTGGGGGAGGCCTATGTCCAGCAGTGGACGTCTTTCAGCTGATATGAACCACAAATACTAACGTACGAAACGTTAGTATTTGTCGGTCAAATTGTACAAGTCCTGACCAACTTCCCGAAGTCCAATCGAGCTGAATTGTACAAATTATGTAAGTCGGATGACAAAATACCAATTTTGTTGTGGTACCATAAAGCTTGTCTGATGATGGAAACGGATAGTGATCAAAGGAACAAGATATACCCGACACCAGTCGTGTTCGGCATCAAGAGCTTGTACCAAAAATACCATTTTAGACTTAATTATGTAACTGGGCGCGGCGTGGGTAGGCTGATGGACTGATGACCTGATAAAGGTCGTGGGAGTCCGCTGGATGCGGGTGGCACAGGACCAGCCATTGTGGCACTCTTTGGGGGAAGCCTATGTCCAGCAGTGGACGTCTTTCGGCTGATATGATGATGATGATGTAACGGACTCGTGGCAAATTGGCAATATCTGTCACTAACGTGCGCCTAAACATTTGATCAATTGAACCAGCGAGCGTGCACACCTAGTAACTATAAACCACTAACTAGAACGCTTTCTTCCAGCAAACTACATCAAGCCCCTACCCAAACCGACCTGCGTGCCCGGCCAGGTCTTCAAGGACTGCGAGCCCTGTGAGAAGACCTGTTTCAACCCCAACCCCATCTGTCCAGCGCAGTGCCGGCGGGGCTGCTTCTGCGAGGAGGGACTAGTGAAGAGCCCGAGCGGGCAGTGTGTGAAGCTTGAAGAGTGCCCCAAAGGTCGGTATTGGGGGTTTGAGTATGGGGTTGAGTAGATGCAAAGGGTGTAAAAGTACTAGTGTAATTATTGAGCCATTCGGTTAGGGCGCATAAGCTCCTGTTTGCAGAATGTCCCTTTGATTGATGAATTTTCGTCGGCGGGACATTTTGCGAAAAGGGTATTTTACAGAACAGACATTTTACGAAAGGGATGCCACGTTTTGCCACGGGACATTTTTCTAAAGGGATATTTTACAGAAGTGACGTTTTGCAAAGGGACGTTATTTCAATAACCATGTTTTGCTACCAGATCTTATGCGCCATAATCAGCCATTTATGCTACTAATCCTAAAGGTTATTAGACAATAGAATCATCACCGCATTTTAGAGCGATGAATGTCGTATGTGTGCTACTAATCGCAAATTAAATGTTAAATCTGCACTTTTATGACTTCTTATGGTAGATTGCACTTAAGTTGTTGTTGTTGTTCTTATCTATAATGTCGACCGCTCAACTGAGACGGCGCAGGCGACCGCTATTCGCCCGGTATGTTACCTACCCCTTCTCGTCGTCGTCAACCCTCGCGCCCCTTCCCCGTTATGGACGCTGTCTCAGTTGAACGGTAAGCCTATGCTCTTGATCTGTTAGTTTTATAGCTTGTTATGAAAAAAAAGGTAGATCGTTAGAAGTCTAATTCTAAACGCTGTGCCTATGTTAAATTCTTACAATTATAATATTTATATGTAGCCGTACTTGCTGGCACGATGTGATATTAAAGTTATTTATTGTTGATTGAAATAAATAATATAAGCTATCTTCTGTGTTTCACTTACCTATACTTCACTTCAACTAGATCTTTTCAACTGTTTTATAGGTATAAGAAAATAAATGGAGACCTATTCCTGTGTAGTACTAATCCCTATTTTTTCTGACACTAGTTCATTACCTTACCTATCCTAGTTACTTGATGGCGGTTTATAATAGGTAAGTACCTATGTAGTACATTATCCGACAACTAAGGTTCTAATTCCGAGTATTAAAGGTAAATGTCCCAGTTCCCGACACTATATAAAAGTGACAGGCATAATGTAGGTACTCACATTTTTTGAATTAAATAAATAAACAGATAATCAGGTAGATACATAGAAATACAAAGAAAACATCAAAAACTCGGATACAAATTTATATTCACGGTCATCACACAAGTTGCGGGATTCGATCGAACCCGGGACCGCCAAGCGTCAGATTCGTAGGCACTACGAGTATCCACTAGCTAGGCTAAACCGTCGTCATTAAGGTGGCAATCATTGGGACGTTTATTTTAGGATACGTTTCACTGTACAATCTGAAAAATGATGAAATCTGATCTAAACGAAACTTATCAACACCGTAACGGCATCGCCCCAGCTCGGGACAAGCTGTACCCTTATTGTGAGATAACAATCGTAACCTAACGTTACGTAACTAATACGAGATCGAATAAACGCGCTTCGAATAGATTTCGATCTCGCTACGGTATTCTTCGATTCGACCCGTCAAACTTGTAACTCACACTGCCGTTGGACTTCGAAACCAACTGCAAAACGTTAGGCACTTCGCGTTTAGTTTTCGATGCGTAATTTAACGTTCGATTCGTACTACCAATCGGTAGTGTGAGACATTTCGAATCGAAGAATACCGTCGCGACTGTAGTTTACTATTTCACTTGCAAAATGGCCCGTGATATCGTATTATTCCGTCAAGAGTTACCGTAGATCCGATCGAAATTTATCTCAAATTAAAGAACTTATAAAAATAAGGGTTTTGAATTGACAACATATATCCGCAAAATTCGGATTGTCGCGTATTTTGTATTTAAAAATGCAAATAAATGGCCCCCGCGCCGCCATATTGTATCGACAGTGGACACTGTCGACGTCGCGATGCGCGTATTCTGTAATGTCATAACCGACAAACATTTAAATTAAAACGATAAATGCTAGTGATATAAGGTTGAATATTGGAAAATCGTGAACGAACGTGAAGTCGATGGCGAATTAAGTAATGTATAAGTGCCTCACGTTACAGTTTGGATTTTTAGTTCTATGAGTGACCACCAGGGGCGGTGTATAGACTTTTCATACTAAATCTTGACGATAGGCGGTAGCGCCTGTAGTAAACGCAACTCACGTCAATCCCACGCTAAAAGTACTGGTGCATGGCTGGTGGGCAGCTCGCCGTCGACGTTTCGTTCGACACCACTTGCGCTACACCGGCAATGACTGAAATTTATCTATTTATTTGGCTCGTAATACAAGTTACAGACAATTACAGAAAAACCATATTAGCATACAGGTTTCGATCTGGAATATAACTCTACACATGTGTGCACAGAAGGAAAGGAAATTAAGGCAAAGTAAGGGCGCTAATGAGATAAGATGGGAACTAATATAAACTAAACAAAACAATAACGAAACTAAACAAAACACAAACATAAGTACTACTTACTACCTACTACTACTTGCTTATTTACTACTACTACTTACGTACTACTACTACCTACATACTACCTACCACTTACTTTACTCACTTCCGCGTACGGTACTTTAGGTGAACGCAGCCGTAGATAGAGACGTGCAGAAGATATTGTTGATGGTTTTTTTAAACGAGGGAAATAAGGTATACACAGTCACCGGCTTCAATATATGATAAATCAAAGGCCGCAAAATTATCTGACACGCTCTTACGGCTCTAGGAATAGAGTTGTCATCAGATATTTTTGCGGTCTTTGTTCCATCATATATTTATGCCGGTGACTGTACCTATGAGTAAGTATCTGTTAGAACCGTGTAAAGTATTCTGTTAGAAATGTCGCCAGAGCGAGATGTCACCAGAGCTCCCGATAATGCGCTGTGTTGATAGTGAGGGAGCTGCTGCATTTGTATCATGCAACACAGCGAATCCTCAAACCAATAAAGGATCGGCAACGCGCTCAGGTAGGTCGTATATTTGTTTGCCATCATCGCAGAAAAAATAAGAAGTAGTCTAGAAGTATTTCTACGCGAACTTAGAGCACTTTTGTTACTGCATACAATTGCTTGTGACAATAAGTTTATGTCAAAAGTTTCATTTTTGGTACAAGCTTTTAGTGGCGACTGTACTTTTGTGTATACCGTCAACAACTTTACTAATGGGGAATGGATGGAAATTTTAGAAGTGCCTGATTATTTTTTTGGTGATAGGATAGGTCTTCCCCCAAACTGTTTAAAGGATGACTCACGCTAGAACGGACCGTGTCCGGCCCGGGGCGTTTTCTAAGAAAAACGACGGCGTTTTTGTGCGGCCGAGCCATACCAAAGCCCGGCCGAGCCACGGCCGAGGCACGGAAGCGGCTCGGTGTCGGCACGGCCCAGCCGTGGCTCGGCCGGGCTTTGGTATGGCTCGGCCGCTCAAAAACGCCGTCGTTTTTCTTAGAAAACGCCCCGGGCCGGACACGGCCCGTTCTAGCGTGAGTCATCCTTTACTTGTATGTCGACCAACTCATCGAGGAGCTGAGCAGTACCTATACCGGATGTCACATTGACGGAGTCGCCGTCAACAATTTAAGTTATGCTGACGACATGGTGCTGCTTGGCCCTTCGATCGACGCAATGAGGAGGTTGACAAAAATATGCGAGTCGTATGCTGCGGCCCATGGACTCAGGTACAACGTGAAGAAGAGCGAAGTGATGATTTTTAAAGCTGGCAGGAAAACTTATCCGACTGTACCGTTAGTGACACTCTACGACGTCCCTTTAAAATTTGTCACTAAGTTCAAGTACCTGGGTCACTGGGTGACGGATGACCTAAGTGATAACTTAGACATTGAGCGGGAGCGTAGGTCGTTGGCTGTCCGATGCAACATGTTGGCCCGCAGGTTTGCGAGATGTACTGTAAAAGTAAAGACTACACTTTTTAAAGCGTACTGTCAGTCGTTTTACACTTGCAGCCTGTGGACCAACTTTACGCAAAAGGCATACAACGGCCTACGTGTTCAATACAATAACGCATTCCGGGTGTTGATGGGGTTGCCGCGATTTTGTAGTGCCTCTGGTATGTTTGCGGAGGCACAAACTGACGGCTTTGCGGCGATAATGCGCAAGAGGTGCGCCTCCATGATGCGTCGCCTGCGCGGCAGCCCCAACAGCATTCTGAGCGTGTTTACGGAGCGTGAAAATGGCCCCATGCTCACCCGCTGGCAGAGACTGCATGCAGTCATTGTTTAATTATGTTATGTCCCTCTTTTTATGTCATACTTACACTAGCAATAAGATTTCATTGTTTACTAACCATATATGGACTCTAGTCTGAAATAAATGATTTTTATTTTATTATTTTTATTATTATTATAGGAATAACCTTCCTTAGCACCAGAAAAAAGTTGCAGACTTTTCAGCTGCGTCAATAATTTTTGAAAAATATAAACAGTTTCCTCACTTACGTTTTGGGTTTAGGACGGCAAATGAGACACTTTCCTTGATCCGTCTCATATTACAAAAAATATTTTAAATATCCGACCATGGCAATGACAAATAGTTACGTACATACGTTAGTTAAGTTAATAGAAAGTTTGTAAAAAATTACATAGAATGCCCCTTTGTTAAAACGACTTCTGTAGCCCGAACCAAAGTATCGTGAAAACATCATCATTATACATTTTCCAGCTGAAGTGTCATTCGGCAACGACCCCTCGATCGAAGACTGCGCTGCTGACGAGGAGTTCCTCTCCTGCGGCTGGTGCGAGCCGAGCTGCTGGGCCCCCGCGCCCCTCTGCCCTCGCGTGTGCACCCGCGGCTGTCTCTGTCGCCCGCCGCTGGTGCGCCACTACAGCGGGCACTGCGTGAAGGAGAGGGACTGCGAGCCACGTATGTTATCTGTGGGGTCCCGCCCCCTCTGCCCCCGCGACTGTATCTGTCGTCCCCCGCTCGTGCGGCACTATAGCGGACACTGCGTGTAGGAGAGGGACTGCAAGCCACGTAAGTTATCTGCGAGGCATCGCCCCCACCGCCCCCGCGGCTGTATCTGTCGGCCCCTGCTCGTCACTACAGCGGACACTGAGTCCAACACAAGGACTGCGAACCACGTACGTTTTCTATTATATAGGGCTCCGCCCCCTGTGCCCCCGTCTGTCGGTCGAAGACTGCGCGCCCAAAGAGGAATCTGATGCGAGCCGAGCTGTTGGGCCCCTGACACTCTCTGGCCCTGCGTCTGCACCCAAAGTTACCTCTGCTGGGACCTGCTGGTGCGCCACTACTGTGAGCATACACAGGTACAACACGGTATAATATCTGAGTGCAGAATTTCAGAACTGCTGCCAGGTCACTGAGTGCAGAAAAACGCCTCCAAAAATATATATGTTACGTATTTCATCTTTATTACACACAAGAAAAACATAAATTGTAAGAGTCATCCTTTATTCTTATTGCCTAAATAAAGTATTATTCTCGGTAACCCCCTGATAGAGTTAGTAGGTAAAGCACCGTGCCGAGCACTTGCATTTCATTACATAAACTCATTTTCACATAACTCACATTTAGTATGCAGGTGTAGTAATTAATTAAGCTTATCGTTTGAATACGTTGGCGGTGATAGATGGTTCACGCGGGAGGGGCGTTTTATTTTAACCCTTTGTACGCCATTCTTCACTTACGTATGACAGTACACACCCTGCAATTTATCACAACTTGCTAACTATACCTACTTAGTTGAAATGAGATAGCAATTTAGTGTGGCAAATTTTCAAAGCTACCTACTACAGAATACAGATATTTATTGGTAAAAGTACATTTAACAAGTCATAATTTGCAAATACAATTAAATTAAATTAAATAAGGTACCTATACACAGTCGCACATTACGGTGCTGGATCCTTCTGAGTGTGCAAAATTCGTCAATTGAGTAACATGCCAGCACCCTTAGCGTGGGATTGAAGTGAGTCGCGTCTACTATCGACGCTACCGCCTATCGTCAATATTTAGTATGAAAAGTCTATACACCGCCCCTGGTGGTCACTCATAGAACTAAAAATCCAAACTGTAACGTGAGGCACTTATACATTACTTAATTCGCGATCGACTTAACGTTCGTTCACGATTTTCCAATATTCAACCTTATATCATTTATCGTTTTAATTTAAATGTTTGTCGGTTATGACATTACAGAATACGCGCATCGCGACGTCGACAGTGTCGACTGTCGATACAATATGGCGGCGCGGGGGCCATTTATTTGCATTTTTAAATACAAAATACGCGACAATCCGAATTTTGCGGATATATGTTGTCAATTCAAAAGCCTTATTTTTATAAGTTCTTTAATTTGAGATAAATTTCGATCGGATCTACGGTAACTCTTGACGGAATAATACGATATCACGGGCCATTTTGCAAGTGAAATAGTAAATTACAGTCGCGACGGTATTCTTCGATTCGAAATGTCTCACACTACCGATTGGTAGTACGAATCGAACGTTAAATTACGCATCGAAAACTAAACGCAAAGTGCCTAACGTTTTGCAGTTGGTTTCGTAGGTAGTCCAACGGCAGTGTGAGTTACAAGTTTGACGGGTCGAATCGAAGAATACCGTAGCGAGATCGAAATCTATTCGAAGCGCGTTTATTCGATCTCGTATTAGTTACGTAACGTTTGGTAACGATTGTATCTCACAATAAGGGTACTGTTCCATAAGCAATGAAGCTTGTTCTTGCATATACTATTGCTGGTTGAGTATTTATGTCAGTCGGGAGCGAGTTGTATAGGGTGAGCCGCCACTATAATATTTCAAGAATTTCCAGCGTTTTTAGGGTTCCGTAGCCAAATGGCAAAAAACGGAACCCTTATAGATTCGTCATGTCTGTATGTCTGTCTGTCCGTCCGTATGTCACAGCCACTTTTTTCCGAAACTATAAGAGCTATACTGTTGAAACATGGTAAGTAGATGTATTCTGTAAACCGCATTAAGATTTTCACACAAAAATATAAAAAAAACAATAAATTTTGGGGTTCCCCATACTAAGAACTGAAACTCAAAAACTTTTTTTTCATCAAACCCATACGTGTGGGGTATCTATGGATAGGTTTTCAAAAATGATATTGAGGTCTCTAACATCATTTTTTTCTAAACTAAATAGTTTGCGCGAGAGACACTTCCAAAGTGGTAAAATGTGTGTCCCCCCCCCCCTGTAACTTCTAAAATAATAGAATGATAAATCTAAAAAAATTATATGATGTACATTACCATGCAAACTTCCAACGAAAATTGGTTTGAACGAGATCTAGAAAGTAGTTTTTTTGTAATACGTCATAAATCGTAAAAATCAATTTATTTAACGGAACCCTTCATGTGCGAGTCCGACTCGCACTTGGCCGCTTTTTTGTACTATAATATGCTACAAGGTGGTATATACTACAAGGTGTATTGTAGTATGTAGTATTAGGCCTATCCTCTATATAGTAGGACTGGTCGCGGGAGTCCGCTGGATGCGGGTGGCGAAGGACCAGTCATTTTGGCACTCTTTGGGGGAGGCATATGTCCAGCAGTGGACGTCTTTCGGCTGATATGATGATGATGATGATACTTCCAGAATGTCCAGAGTTTGTCTGTACTATTATAATATACTCGTATACGAGTAGGTACTAATTGGCTGAGCGAGTGAGCAGTACAAGTCGCGAGCCGGTCTTTAAAAAAAAAACGAAAAAGTGATCCGTCAAAAAACAAAGTAACTACCTAGTTAATAATTAACAAACCTGGTCACAACATTTGACGAGAATCGGTCGAGAAATGCGACCGGTAGAGGTGAACAGCCGGACACACGGACAGACAAACGGTTTTCGGCCCAAGAACTTCGTTCGCTTCGCTCGCTGGTTCGATTATTATAGTTGTGCTAACGGAATAAATTTACTTATGTCCAGAAGCTCCACTGTGTAACAAACACGATATTTGACATAAATGGAAAAATCAAACAATAGCATCTCGCTCTACTGCTGATGTGCCGAACCTAACCTAACCAAACCTAGGTACCTACTTACCTGTCTCTCATCATCATCATCATATCAGCCGAAAGACGTCTACTGCTGGACATAGGCCTCCCCCAAAGAGCGCCAAAATGACCGGTCCTGCGCCACCCGCATCCAGCGGACTCCCGCGACCTTTACCAGGTCATCAGTCCACCTTGCCACGCCGCGCCTTCCGGTACGTGGTCGCCAGGTCGCCACTTGAGAACCTTTCCGCCCCAACGGCCATCGGTTCCACGTGCAATATGTGGCCCGCCCACTTCTCTCGGTAATAAGTATCTATCGACGCAACCCTGAACCGATACCAAGAAATCCATAATCCTCATATTATTTATGTCCATATTCGTGTCGCCATAAACTTTAAAACCAATTCGTCAACTCAGGGCATCATGTGGGTGCTATCTGACATTACTTGGCCAGCCATTCGTCATGCCCTTATATGGAAATAACATGAATACTGCAACGAATAAAGATGGATAAACGCGGAGTTGCATTATATACGCTACACCTTTCTGTGACGGTTGCAATTGCTTTTGTAGTAATCGCTACTACAATTATAATAAATACATGTATGTAATAATAAATATTTAAATAATATTTACTTATATACATACACAATATATATAATAACTTATTAATAATAAAATGAATAACTATTGCTCGAGATATATACACAGATATATATTACTCTGAACATAATTAATAAACATACACATATAAATAATTATAATAACATTCACTTACACTGTAAATATATAAATACATAAAACAAACAAAACACTTACCTCGACCTTAGCAGCCGTGTCGGAACCGAAGCAACGCCGAGTGCCGTGGACAAGACCGCGTGACGTCACACTAGCGGAACCGGCTTCAGAGCGTGCTGCGGGCGCGCGGCCGGCCGGCCGCGTCGCTCGCCAGTCAGAATCCTTTCTCGGCGCCGATCGCATGTCGCTTTCCTCCACGCGCATATAAGCTTAACGCTTACGATTTATGTTTTGTTTACATGCTACTTATGCTTAAGAATATTGTACCGCTTCGCTGAGTTAGCTGGAATATACCTGTGAATGTGATTAGGTCGTTTTCTTGGACCATTCAACCCGACGACACCTAAACTGGTGACCCCTAAACTTTGATTCTGGTGGCAAACTTGATGCGTTTTGGTCTGAAAGTGCAATGTTTACTCTTGAAATTTGCGTGGGTTACTTCGGTAATATAAATCGCATGCTAGTGTTAATCCTCTGGGTAGGGTTTCGTAGCGATGTAGAATTCCGTATCTCAAAGAATCGTCAGGATTTTTAACGCTGCACACAAGGGCGTCAACACAACAGGTGAAACTATTTTAGGTGCGTCTTTTTATCGAAAGTCTTGTCTGTCTCTCTGTTCGTTTAAAGAGAACAATGTCACTGACAAACATTATTAAACAACTTTCGTGGAATAAGTATCTACAAACTTCCTAAAAGGCGGACGATTCCATTGTCAAGACGAAAAATACTTCCTAAAATGGGGGAATGACATTCCATATCAGACTCAATTGGCGATTAAAGTTTTTTGGAGTCAACCCTGGTGGTTATATGATAATGCTCAAAAAAGGAACCCAAATTAGCACATTTTCTGTGTCGTGCACTCAATATATTAAGAGCTTGTCCGAAATTTAGTTTCGTTACTTTTGCCATACATCGTACATTCAATGCCTGAAAAAAATACATATAAGGCTAGCCTAACCAACCATTTACAAATTTCCCTGCAGAGAAGTTCTTCTTTTTACCTACAATAAATCGTAATTTTTCTGTTTTTTGCGTTTTTCAACTATTGATAATTATGGTTTTAATGTTTGATTTTAATAGACGCAATGCATGTATTTTTTACTAGGACTAGGTATAATTAATGATTTTTCCGTGGCGATTATGTTTTTTTTCTTTATGATGGGTTTTAAGAAAATACTGTTACAGAGTTGTGGTTTTCAGCGGAGACCACATTTTGGATTATCACTCTGTCACGCGATTCTATGAAAAACAAACTTATAAAAAAAAGCACTGGAAAGAGAGAGTGAAAGACGATTTAGTACTAATCTATTCTATTACGTATATATAAAATTGGACCGTTACTTATAGAGTGACAGACAACGCACAGCCTAAACCGCTAAAGCTACAAGCGTGAAATTTGAAACACATATTCTTCTTTTTTGAAATTCAACCCCTAAGGGATACAACCCTAAGGGATACAACCCTTAATTGGGGATAACACGTTGTATGCAAGTCCGTTATTTTTGAAGATAGATCTATAAAATTCGAGATTTGGCTTTTCGGTCAGAAATTAAAATAGGTTTCCTTGGAGCATTATCGGGTATTCGTGCTTTAAAGGGGTGAAATGGAGGGTGAAAGTTTGTATGAAAGTTTCGTTATTTTTGAAGGTAGATCTATGAAATTTGAGATTTGGCTTTATTGTCACAAATAAAAACAGGTTTCCTTGAAGCATTTTTAGGTATTCGTACTTTAAAGGGGTGAAATAGGGGGTGAAAGTTTATATGAAAGTTTAGTTATTTTTGGACTTGGAAGATGTCCACGATTTTGATTAGCATGATAAAATCAGAGGATAATACCACGAAATAATTTCGAGTTTGCTCATCAACACTAAGCTGAAACTACTGAACCAATAAGAGTCTTGAAATGTGTAAGGTAGGCAAGCAATAAGTACTTGAGGGTTTTACAAAATTCAACCTTTAAGTGGGTTTAAAAACCGGCCAATTGCGAGTCGGATTCGCGCACGAAGGGTTCCGTACCATAATCTATAAATATTTAATTAATTCTATTTTTTAGTATTTGTTGTTATAGCGGCAACCGAAATACATCATCTGTGAAAATTTCAACTGTCTAACTATCACGGTTATTGAGATACAGCCTGGTGATAGACGGACAGACAGACAGACAGACAGACGGACAGCGGAGTCTTAGTAATAGGGTCCCGTTTTACTCTTTGAGTACGGAAACCTAAAAAAGGTATAAATGTTTGTATGGAAAACAAGTCAAGTGCGGACCGTAGTAGACTGTTGAAACGATTTGTTAAGGATAAGGAGAGGTTAGCTGTTATTATAATTGACTCGCAACAAAAATAAGCTTTTCGTCAAATTATTTGATCAGCATACAAGGATGAACTTACTATAGATACACTAGCTGCCCGCACGGCTTCACCCGCGTATTGCAAAGAACGCAGGCAAACCCGCGGGATAAAACATAGCCTATATTGTTTCAGGAAGTTCATTCTATACGCAGGTGAAATGAGTTTTGAAATCGGTCCAACGGTTCCGGAGATTACCCATTATAAACAAATTTACAAATCTCACAGACTTTTCCTGTTTATAATACCTCTAGATGAAATCAGGCTTGATTTGCAAAGAATGTCCCAAACGATCAACTAACCAATATTAGTCCGCCTTATAAAATTGTAGAGCAGCTAAATAATTGATTGAACAGCAATATTTCATAAAAACCATTTTTTTTTTATTAGCCTTTAGTAAAATAGATTCCGACTAAAAGTAAGCCATTAATTAGTCAGTATGTATACAGAATCCGTTAGCATAAGATACCGGGTTGCCCATACTAACGTGAGTAGAACTACTCAACGGATTTTGATAAAAAAATCCATTTACTAATCTAGCATTTGCATGCATTTTTAACCACTGATTCGATTTTGATACAATTTGGTATGGATATAGTTTAAAATTTATATAAATTATCCCGGAAATAATCGCTTAAAGTGGTGAAAAAGTGGGGGGAGTTTGCACGGGGGAGCGCATAAGCCTGAAATACTTTAATAGCAATTATCCTCTAAGGCGATTAACGAGATACTTGCGGACGAAGTCGCGGGCTAAAGCTAGTAGATGAATAAATATATGTACGTATATTCAAACACTAAAACATTCATAATCAATGCTCTAACTATAATAACGTATGGTAAAATGAGAACAGGAAATTATAGGTTAAAAAGAAGAATGACCCGTCAGTCAAGGTCACCAATATGTGTACACCACAAAGTTACAGAAATATGTATACAGACCGTATTACTACGGAAGTAAGGTTGTTGTATACATATTTTTGCAACTTTGGGTGTAACATACATATTTTTGCAACTTTGGGTGTAACATACATATTTTTGCAACTTTGGGTGTAACATACATATTTTTGCAACTTTGGGTGTAACATACATATTTTTGCAACTTTGGGTGTAACATACATATTTTTGCAACTTTGGGTGTAACATACATATTTTTGCAACTTTGGGTGTAACATACATATTTTTGCAACTTTGGGTGTAACATACATATTTTTGCAACTTTGGGTGTAACATACATATTTTTGCAACTTTGGGTGTAACATACATATTTTTGCAACTTTGGGTGTAACATACATATTTTTGCAACTTTGGGTGTAACATACATATTTTTGCAACTTTGGGTGTAACATACATATTTTTGCAACTTTGGGTGTAACATACATATTTTTGCAACTTTGGGTGTAACATACATATTTTTGCAACTTTGGGTGTAACATACATATTTTTGCAACTTTGGGTGTAACATACATATTTTTGCAACTTTGGGTGTAACATACATATTTTTGCAACTTTGGGTGTAACATACATATTTTTGTACTAGAGTGATGACTCTGATGACAGGCATCCCACTTGCCGCTTTTGTTAAACTCAGCTCTCGTGCACTTCCGAGGTGCCAATTGGGACTCGTCGTCACGCCACTGGCGTTGTATCGCAACCATGATTTGAATTTTCAACCTATGAAACATGTGTTTTGTTAGACAGTGAACCTTCTCTACTTAAGTAAACTAACTAAGTACTATTTATTATTACTTACATGGTGTTAATGAGTTGCCAGACAAATAATGAATTACTTTAGTAACGGCTACCCGCAACCAAAGGAATTCAAGGTGCTCCCGGTGAACTGCATCGTCCGTTTTGTGGAAATGATGGAGCAAGCCTGGGAGCAGGCATAAAGGAGAGGGCAAATGCACATAAGATCCCACTGGGTCGAAGTGCATCCGAAAGGGCCCTCACCTAGATAAGATGGTTTTTATGATCATTTCAGGGACATGTTCGAGCACTGACGAAGAGTACGTGTGCCGGTATGGTTGCGAGATCGTCTGCGGAGGCCCTAACACCTGCCCTGACCGTCCGCGTCGTTGCCAGCTCGGCTGCCACTGCAGGCTGGGGCTGTTGAGGGACCCAGCTAGTGGTAATGTACCTATACTAGTAACTATAGCTTGGCAAGTACATTGGTGGCACTCCCATGGTCCGCGGGCGACGGGGGACGGACGACAGTGGGGCGGCACGGCCCCCGCAGCGCGCACACTTCTTCACCACCCCGCTGTCTTTCATTCCCCCGTCGCCCGCGGACCATGGTAGTGTCACCAATGAACTTGCCAAGCTATAGTTACTAAAGTAATGTCCATAGAGCGCAGAGGCGATGCCAGCTCTACTGCCACTGCAACCCGATAGCAGTCAGTAGAATGCGAAGATTACTGTGCCGGTACTCTTTGATCTTTAAATTGACTATTAGGTAGCTGCCCACAAGGCTCCAATTACAAAACACTGTAGATGGCGAAACATATGTAGGTACTTATAGCCTACGTGTATCCCAGAGGTCCACTCCATGTAGAGGTATTTTTTAGGGTTCCGTACCTCAAAAGGAAAAAACGGAACCCTTAAATCACTTTGTTGTCCGTCTGTCTTTCTGTCATGACCCTTTATCTCGGGAACGCATTGAGGCATCAAGTTAAAATTAATAGTACATTACTTACCTAGGGCGGTTAAACAAAGAATGTCTCAGATCGCAGGTATTTGACGCCCGAGCCGAAGGCAAGGGCGATAAATATGCGCTCTGAGGCTTTCTTTATTACCGCCCGTGGTGAGTACAACATTTTACGTCTCTATCTGGCCAGGAAGTGGGGTTTTCCGCACGCATAGCGTGCGGTAATTCCTACTTTATGGCCAGGTATGACGTAAAACTATATACTCAAGTCTACGGTTCCTTCCGTTTATGCCGCAAAAAACGTTTATTTCGACACTCTCAAGGGAATCAAAGTTTATAGGGGAGGTACTATCGACAAAATTGAATCTTGACCCAGCATGGAACCTTGTTACAATTAACTGACGTGTTAACGTCATATGATCGTGATTATGTTCGTTAATTGTAACAAGGTTCTATGGTGGGTCACGATTCAGTTGGTTCGATTGTACTTTACGTTGACGTAGAACTTTGAAATTTGGCAAGTAATACACGGAAAAATCTGAAAACTATACATTTGTAATTTTGTACGGAGCCCTTGGTGGGCGAGTCCAACTCGCACTTGTTTTAAAGCGGGTCAGTTAGGTTCAAGTATTATCCCTTACAAAGTCAGAACCTAAATGGTCGCGTGCGCAAGGTTTCGGAGGAATTTCCTCACTCAAACGTTCTGGCTACGGCTTTAGCTCCCTACTGAGGTTTTCCCGGGGAACAACAGTACCGACGGGGTATTTCAAGAAAGGAATGAATTTGTAACGAGTCGGCAACGAGCATGCAACACACCTGGAGTTGCAAGCGCCCATATAATAATAAATATTTGCGGACAATCGTACACAAATCAACCTAGTCCCAAACTAAGCAAAGCTTGTACTATGGGTACTAGACAACGATATAGATACTTATATAGAGAAATAAATACTTAAATACATAGAAAACATCCATGACTCAGGAACAAATATTCGTGCTCATCACCCAAATAAATGCCCTTACCGGGATTCGAACCCAGGACCTCTTGCTTCGTAGGCAGGGTCACAAACTAAAGCGGTCGTCAATATATAGACTGGGGCGGAAAGGTTCTCGAGTGGCAACCACGTACCTACCGGAAGCCAGGTGGACGGATGACCTGGTAAAGGTCACGGGAGTCCGCTGGATGCCGGTGGCGCAGGACCGGTCTTTGTGGCAATCTTTGGGGGAGGCCTATGTCCAGCAGTGGACGTCTTTCGACTGATATGATGATGATGATGATATAGACTGCGGCGTCCGCTTTCCATCAGGCAGCACCTACGCCTGTTTGGCCACCAACGTGATATAATAAAAATACATCTTCTTTATAATATTAGTATAGTTGACGACCGCTTTAGCCTAGTTGGTAGTGACCCTGCCTATGAAGCAAGAGGTCCTGGGTTCGAATCCCGGTAAGGGCATTTATTTGTGTGATGAGCACGAATATTTGTTCCTGAGTCATGGATGTTTTCTATGTATTTAAGTATTTATTTATCTATATAAGTATATTTATCTTCGTCTAAAGCCACCTTCCAGCTCGAGCATCTGATCAGCTCCAAGTCATCATAATATTGCATTGTCATGCGATTTTAGTACACATAGTACAAGCTTTGCTTAGTTTGGGGCTAGGTCGATTTGTGTAAGATTGTCCGCAAAAAAATATTTAAAAAAAATCACAGAATAAGTATAATTCATTCAAACAAGTAAAGTATAATTCATTTAGGTACCTATCCTTTTTTCAGGACGATGTCTCACCCCCAACGAATGCCAGAACACAACGAGCACCCAAGTCCCGGGTGTGAAGCCCGACCTGCACCCGATATTCCGAGTACGGGTGTCGCACAACCTGGCCAACCGTCTCGATGAGAACGTCAAGGCTGCTGCACCATAGACTTATTTAATCTAAATTACTTATACATTTATGAAATACTCAGATTGTCATTTCAGCCAGTGTGTTTTTCAATCTTCCGCACAGCCGAATGTCAAGTCACTTTTTTTTTCAAGATGAGATTTTTATGTCAAAAAGTTGAGCTCGTTATGAACTGTTACGTGAAATTAAAGTCTTATTTTGAAAAAAAAAATTACTAGACATGTTCTTTCCGTAGACACTTCATATATTATACTTCTGCTTAACACTATAGCGCCATCTAAAAATTCAATGAAAAAGCTCCTAATAGGTCATAGGTTGAACCAATGTGTTTTTTTAAGCAGCGGTGTGTACTCAGAGCATAGAATACTAGAGAGAGGACAAGCCGCCGGCGGCCGTGTCGCAGCTGTATGCTCAATGGGCATACACTGCCATACTGTGCACGCGTGCTGCGAGCAGAGAATATTACGTTTTTTCCCAAAATGCCTGATATGATGCGCGTTTATTGTCAAATAAGCGTGCAGGTATACAAGAGTGTGTGTTTTAGATGTGTGCGTGCTTTGTCTTGTCAATTACTTGGGCGTTGTGTGGGTTAATGTACTTGCGACAGGCTCACTCTATACAAATCGGCCGCCATGTCCGATCTCCTTATATTCATACATCTGTGGGTGTGTACATACGAAATGAGTGGTACAAATACCTCTCTATAGTGAAACTACCGACAGCAGGCTCAATCTTTTAAAGGAACGTGACACAGTATGGACATTGGCAGTTACTATAATTTTATTTACTATTTTCTGGCGATGTACCTACAACAGTTTTTTTTTTAAATACGTAACTCACTCTCTCGGCACGACTGTACCGACGAACTGTTGATCAGAAATGTTTTTATGTGGTTGTACTGTGTTCGAAGTAGTTAGTATTTGTTAAATTAATAAAAATATTTACACAACGTAGGTGTATCATTTAATTGCTTACCCCGGGCCCGGCCCAATTCCCTGTAAACTACAGTTTTATTGAGGATCAATTATGTATGTATTATGTATGTATTCCCACATCTACAATTAGAGGCACTAAAGGGAAACGAGTCAAAACTAAATCAGACATCGCTAGCGACCGCACAAACGGTTCATACTAGATGATACAGCAATGTATGGAAACATAAGTAAATTGCTATTTTGGTCTTAAATTACTGCGTTGAAATATTAAAACAAAAGAATCCTATTAGCTTTGATTGGCCTGGTCCGAATGGGCTGAATCTGGCTAAAAGAAATTGGAGGATTGGGTATTGGAGAACGCGACTCTACCTAGGTACCTAAAATTAATACCTAAGTAGGTCCATAATTTACATAATTATCTGGTAGGTAATAAGTCGGTAGTACATATGACATAACCTTAGAACATTACAGACCAATTACCTGTCGCCTATTATTAGAACAGATTAATCCTGAAGGTCGTGAGGTTTGGAGTCTTGCCGTAACGTGAATTTTAATTCCTCTTTGTTCCAACAGACCTTCACCAAGGAAGAGTTTTGGCCGAAGGGAGTCAAGTTCCATTGTGCAACACATCGCAGTGATAGTGTGTTTTTGTTGATTTAAATAAATAAATAAATTATACAACTTTACAATTGACATCTCACAATGACAATACAAGTCCCTGCAAGTACATTTTATTTCTAGGACTTCTTGGTCGATAAGTTAGTTACCTACTACTTGTATATTTGAGATTATTAGTACTCTAATTCACACCTTGTTGTATGCATGTATCAAGACTGGTTCATTGCAAAATAATAAACGAAATCAGGCTTGAATGTCGACATAAATACAACTTAAATAAACTTTATAAATCTAAAAAAAAATGCAAAAAGATCTCTCCGGCGGGGAATCGAACCCCGGTCTCCCGCGTGACAGGCGGGGATACTTACCACTATACTACCGAAGATGTTGAGATACTAGTCGAAAATTCTCAACAGTTGAATCGAGCATAGAGCTATTTTTTTTTTTATTTTAACAACAGCATGTTTAATTATTATTATAATATATCTCCACACACATTAACTATAATATTGAAGGTACAATTTTTCTCGAGATTAAAAAAGAAGAATGCACAATATTTATATTTATGCAACAAATAAAAACTTTCAAAACGTCACCCCATCTGTCATTCATATCAAACAGAAATGACGCCGACTCCGTATCGAGTCGAAGTTTTAAATTTTATTTTATCCACACACAGTAATTAAAATGAGTGAAAAACTAAAGGAATTACGCGAACGCTCTCAAAAGAGGAAGAAACTCTTAGCACAAACTGTACGTGAACTGAACATAACCTCTAAATATTTTTTGGTGGACTATGGGTGAACTGTAATTCTGGGTTCCAGCTGGGTGTTTCGAGTGTGAGTGAGCTGAGACAGGCTCTAGGGACCTCTAGCGATGTGCCGGTGAAGAAGCAGGCGGTGGCGCAGGGAACAGAAGACAAGCCATCGTGTAAGGAGCAACCTGATGGTCTTGTGTATACAGACTCTTCTACATTTCTTAAGGTTTGTGAACTATGGACACCATTTAAGTAGCTTTATGATAATGCGAGTTTATAATCTTACTTCATCATATGGTAAATGAATGCCTGAATTAGATTCTAAATAAAGTGCAACAATTTTCCTGGAGAGATCTAGATAATATACAATATTTGTTATTGTGAAAAACGAATACAAATAGCTCAGGTAATCATTGTGATAAAACCCACCAAAAACATAAATGTAAAAAAGGAGAGCCAAGTTCAATACAAACATTATGCTTGGCTGTGGGCTTCGCCACAAAAAGAATGGAGATCTACATGAGTCCCAAGTTCTATGCAAAATCCAAATATGTATTTATAGGAACAAAATAACATTATGAACAAGTATTAAACCCAATTTCTTTGCTTTATTGGATACCTATAACAATTGCTGTTATTTAAAAATGTGAGATCTTAAAGTAGGTTCGATTTGACTCCGGTGTCTAGATAAGTTTAGCTTGCCATATAATAAATAAAAATAAAAAGCCTTTATTTACAGACATTCGTTTGTTTCATTACATTAATCTATCTTTCTACTACTTCACTCTTTTTAAATTTTTTTGTGTCTGTTTGCCCTTCGACGAAAGCCTCCAGCCTTCTCCACTCGTTCCGATTTTGTGCAACCCTGTTCCAGGTGCATCCTGCCACTTGCCTTATGTCGTCTTCCCATCTCTTCTGGGGCCTCCCCTTCTTTCTCTTTCCCTCTCTGGGGTACCATTGGGTGACCCGTTTGCTCCACTTGTCCTGCGCCTCGGATAATGTGTCCGGACCACTTCCATTTGAGCCTTTTGACCTTTGTTGAGATGTCTTGTACTTTCGTCTTATGTCTTATCTCCGCGTTTCTCAACCGGTCGGATTTCCGGACGCCGAGCATGCTCCTTTCCATGGCGCATTGAGAACACTCTAGTTTGGAGATTGTTGCTTTTGTCAGGGCCCAGGTTTGGCTTCCATACATTAGTACAGGCAGGATGCATGTGTTGAATACTTTACCTTTTGTCTTTGTTAGGAGAGCTATATCTTTAAAGACTTCTTTTAAGGACCAGTATCTTTTCCACCCATTTGCTGTCCTTCTTTCCAGTTCCTTGGTTATGGTTTCTTTAGGCGATATTATCTGTCCCAGGTAAATATATTTGTCCACATATTCTACTAACTTCCCTTCTATGTTGATGTTGTTCTTCTTGCCATTTGTCATCGTCTTTGTTTTGTCCAGATTGAGTAATAAACCCACTGTCTTGCTATTTATAAGGCCTGTGCCATAAAGTATTTTTACAAATATTTTTGGTGATATTTAATTTATTTTCCTTAGATTTTAGGTGTATATATGTCACCGTTAGATTGTGAACACCATCAGTTTATAATCTAACTCGCGATATTATAAACTGACGAAAAATTGTGAACTGTCAAAACCGTTCACAATTTAACGCATTATTTTTCGTTAGTTTATAAACTATCAATGTCGAATCGTCAAATTGTGAACTGAGATCAAATCGGCTTGCTACGGAACGTACACAAAGACTAGGTAGGTTAGGTTAGTTAGGTATCTTCAGTTGCCCGAAGGGCAAAGCGCCCAGAAATAGGAACCCCGCATAGCGAAGTCCGACTCGCACTTGGCCGCTTTTTTTTTGTAATACAATACACCTGTTTCAGACAAAGCGAAATCTTCACAAAAAAAATATTCTGTTTTTGCTTGCAAACGGGTCTATTGTACACAGATATGAATAAAACCCTTTTTTTTACATCAAACGTCAGCTAAAGCTTGCCTTCGTAACATATTACCAAGCAATTATGTGTAGTTCAATCACAGTTTTCTTTTATTTATATGTATATATGTAAAAATACTTTTCGGCACAGGCCTTAGCTATATCATTTATCATTTTGTTGAGTTTTTCAGAGTCTTTAGCAAACAGTACAACGTCATCTGCAAATCTTAGGTGGGTTAGTTGGCGACCATCTATATTGAGGCCGTAATGGTTCCAGTTTAAATCTCTGAAAACCATTTCTAGAACAGCTGAAAACAGTTTTGGAGATAGGGGGTCTCCTTGCCTTACTCCTTTTTGTATGCTGAAAGTCTCGCCTTTTCTATCCAATTCTATGCGTGATGTACTTTGTTCGTATATGTTGCTGATTAATCTGATGTACTTGTGTTCTATGCCCTGGCTCTTCAATGCCTTCCAGATCTTATCGTGAATGAGAGAGTCGAATGCTTTGCTATAGTCGATGAATGCAATGTAGTATATAAGATTGTATTCGTTGTATTTTTGGATAACCTGTCTCACAGCATGAATGTGGTCGAGCACTGAGAAACTTCTCCTGAAGCCGGCTTGTTCTTCTGGTTGTTCTTCGTCCAATCTTGTCTCGATATGTTTTAGTAAAAATTTTGCAAAGATCTTGTATACTCGTAGATTGGACATGAGACTAATGGGCCTGTAGTTACTGATATCATGTTGGTCCCCTTTCTTATATATTGGTATTATATTGGACTGCGACCATTGGTCGGGGTGGTTTCCATGCTTAAGATTTCGTTGAAGAGGCCTGTGAGGATGGGTAAAATAACTTGTTTGGCTTGTGTCAGTACCTCATTACTGACGCCATCTGGACCCGGGGCTTTCCCTTTGCTTTGAGTTTCTAGTGCTTTTTCGACTTCTTCCATCAGTATGATGGGGATGTCAGAGTTCTCACTGAGTTCTGTTTCGCTACAGTTAGTTGTGTTCTGGTATAGTTTCTTGAACAAGTGGCAGTTTCTATGATAGCATGTCTTCCGTGTTCTTGGTGGTTACTGTGGTTCTTAATTTTTAGGATCCAATTCTTGCTTTGGCTTAGCTCCTTGTACACCTTCCTGAT
Organism: Epinotia brunnichana; assembly: GCA_963854355.1. Classification (NCBI taxonomy): domain Eukaryota; kingdom Metazoa; phylum Arthropoda; class Insecta; order Lepidoptera; family Tortricidae; genus Epinotia; species Epinotia brunnichana. The sequence goes on along the minus strand of OY977953.1, from coordinate 2,152,634 downwards.
GCCGCCAGTTTTTATTATATGATTTTCAATTGTTTCCATTCTTTGGTTTATCCGGTCTTTCTTTAGGCTTGCATTAATTTCTTTGCCTAGTTTGCCAATCTGTTTCCTTCTTCCAGTTGTGTCCTTGGAACTGATTAGGGTATTTCTCTGTTCAAGCAGGTTACTTGATTTGGCTGACATCCAATTTGTATCTTTTTCCCGTTTACTAGCGCATTGCTGGGTGGTCTTCTTGATGGTTGTCTCGAATAAGTTGTACTTTTCCTTGACACTCATGTGTGAAGTTTTATTTTTGTAGTCTGTAAAATTCTGTGCTTTATCTTGCCATATCAAACTTTAATAGCAGGACAATATGCTTGTTGCGTGGTGTTAAAATTGATAACGTCGTGTTGCTAAATGGATAGTAAACCATCAAATTATTGTAATAAAGTATAAATTACAAAATATAATTCAAATCATAAAAAGATATAAACCTTGAAAGTTTAGAAAAAAAAGTTTTTTTATTTATTGTCCAAGAGTAAATTTAAAGGTACCAATAGAATCCTTACGCTTTTATAGAAACAAGTTTGTATGACAACTATGGACCTAAACGCAGTATTTCGCGACCGAAACAGCAATTTACTTCATTTTCCATGCAACAGTTAGTACAAATTGCACGGTGTGACGTCATACTTTAAAGCCAATCAGTATGAAGCTTTTCGGCTGCTGTCAGCGAGGTCCGTCTTTAACTCGATTTTTTGCGTATTAATGTCCTTTAAATGTAGTTGCTTCCATACAAACATTTGTTCATCTACAAAAACTGGTTCGAATGGCATCGTAAACAAATTTAAGGTCACAAGCCCATAATGTGACCATATATAAATTAAGCTATTCACTTCTGTTTTTCCTTACAACATTTGTTACCTGCATTTGATACAAGGAATCATTTTTAGGGTTGCCAGATTTTTTTTGGACAAATATAGGTAGTACATAGTGGGTTAAAGGGCTTAAAAATAAAGTACACACAAAAAAATTTTTTTGTTTGTTTGTAGTAGAAAATATGATTTTTACAGAAATTTATGTATGTCGAATTTATGATAAAAATATAGTATTTTAGCGTACTTTATGTGCTGTGTATATTATAAAGTGAGTGGAGCCAAAATATAATATATAGTACCTATATAATGTAGTACGAGGGGCGGCTGATAAGTTCTATGCCTAAGGCATAAAATGAAAGAAACTTTTAAGTTCAAAGTATAGTACACAGTCAGTAACATTCTGGGAAATTTAACGCTTACCACTACATTAATATAATACCATTATATTATTATAAACAGGCAAGAAAAGGTCACCATGTCTGTCAATTCCGCTCATAAAGGTAACCTCTTGTTAGAAAGAGAATATCCCCTACAGTAAAATTTGAAGAGTTGATTCATATTTTGCAGTCTACCATCTTTTTGTACGCTATTTTAAAAGTATAAGTCCGCTTTATTTAAAAAGGACATTAGCGCCTTAATGTCAATCCCGGCTAGCACCCTTAGCGTGGGATTGAAGTGAGTCGCGTCTACTATCGACGCTACCGCCTATCGTCAATATTTAGTATGAAAAGTCGCCCGCCACCGCCCACACCGCCCCTGGTGGTCACTCATAGAACTAAAAATCCAAACTGTAACGTGAGGCTACATTACATACATACATAGGCGTGAGTATACATTACTTAATTCGCGATCGACTTCACGTTCGTTCACGATTTTCCAATATTCAACCTTATATCACTAGCATTTATCGTTTTAATTTAAATGTTTGTCGGTTATGACATTACAGAATACGCGCATCGCGACGTCGACAGTGTCGACTGTCGATACAATATGGCGGCGCGGGGGCCATTTATTTGCATTTTTAAATACAAAATACGCGACAATCCGAATTTTGCGGATATATGTTGTCAATTCAAAACCCTTATTTTTATAAGTTCTTTAATTTGAGATAAATTTCGATCGGATCTACGGTAACTCTTGACGGAATAATACGATATCACGGGCCATTTTGCAAGTGAAATAGTAAACTACAGTCGCGACGGTATTCTTCGATTCGAAATGTCTCACACTACCGATTGGTAGTACGAATCGAACGTTAAATAACGCATCGAAAACTAAACGCAAAGTGCCTAACGTTTTGCAGTTGGTTTCGTAGTCCAACGGCAGTGTGAGTTACAAGTTTGACGGGTCGAATCGAAGAATACCGTAGCGAGATCGAAATCTATTCGAAGCGCGTTTATTCGATCTCGTATTAGTTACGTAACGTTAGGTTACGATTGTATCTCACAATAAGGGTACAGGGCGATCTCTGGTGGTGGTGGCTGACAAAAAGGTAAAAAAAATATGTTCAGTCTTATAAAAATCTCAGAATGTAGCAGGTAGCAAAAATGCTAAAAAATCGTAAGAAATGGACAAAATAAACTTTACACGGATATAGAACGTAATAAGCATCCTTGAACTGTGTTACACACATGGCCACGGCGCTCAATAAAGAATCGTGAGTATAAAGTTCATTCATTAGAATTATGCAATAGCAATTCTAATAAAGTTTTCTATTAATATCGTCTCCGTAGGTGTAATTTACGCATGCCAGTATGACCCGATTATAGGAAAATTCTACATGCTGCGATTTAAAAAAATTAAATGTCTACCAAAAATTCCAATAATAAAAGTCGTCTTAAAAAGTTTTATAATCGTGTCTTCGTTTGATGAAGGTATTTTAGTAAATATATACTTGTCAATAGGGACGATTATACAAGTAAATATAGACTTGTCATTATTGCACAAAGTTGTTGAGGCCAGTACGCAAAGCCAGTTTTCAGGAACGACGTGGTAAACTCGTATCTAAAGTGATATTTTCATAGGACACCATGTCTGTTCACTTGTCATGAGTTGCCAGGCAGATCATCAAATAGACTCGATGCGCTAATATTAAGAGGGCGCTCGTTTTTTGGTCAGGAATAAGCGAGAATGACGGATTTTTGACGTTGTAATTCTAAGAAACGGAGAGCTTTTTCTAGATCCTGATTACTTATTTGCATAGGTAAACTCCTCATATTGGTCCTAGCCGCCTCCAATTTACGAAGAACTGAATACTTTAACCGAAAATACCCGATTACCGACAGTAGTTTTCTGAAGAGAGCGCAGAGTCATAAGTTTGAGCCCCTAATACTCCATGATGTTATATGAGAACCTAATTGTTTTTTTCTATTTTCACTAGCGTAATATGTTGCCATTGCTCCTAGCCGCCTCGAATTTTCCTTATTCTGCACGTATATATATGTAAACTGTTCTCAATTACACCATATTTGTCAACAAAATCGTACTGAAAACTCAAGGATTTTCTCATTATTGTTGAATAATTTTTGTATTGAATCTTACACAACATTAAAGTTCATGCTTGTACCAACAAGATCCAGTCCAAAAAATATAACTTTTGTCAAAATTTATATTTATAAATAATTATTCAAAACTAGTATAAATTTACCGTCGCGCGGGAATTTATCTCAGTACCGGCTGAATAGCCCTCCGAGACAGACGTGTAGTGTGTTTATTTGTGGCTATTCACGAAGCTAACCGGCCACTCTTCAGATAAAATAATATTATTTTGATCTCCGACTAGGCATAGTTGTTACCAACCTCGGGGTCAAACTATACTGGGGATACATTCGTGAGGCTAATCGAGACAAGTTATGAATTGCATAGCTGCCGCATATGACGTAGTGTAGCGAAAAGGCTCAAACCCACCGGATACGTAACATTTAAAATTGAACCTTCTACCTAGAACAAAAGTCATACATTTCAATGGTGATGTCTTGTGGGTTGGATCCTTTTGTCTAAACTACGCGTTCTATAGTCAATTATTATTGTACGAGTGATCGTGATACTTGATAGATTTAATTTATTTACTTGTTACTTATCAGTCCACCTTGTTAGTATGTATGTATGTATGGGAGTTTGGGTGAAATCTTCAAATTAGGTACAATTGCGTATCTTCGGTGACATAATATCATAGAGCTGGTCTGATGATGGAGTCGGAAGGTGGCCATAGCAACTCCTAAACTCAACAAGATAAAGCCATCGAATTTGGGCTCATTTATTTGGTCATGGCACGGCAAGACTTTGGTGCTGGATGATTTCCAGAGTCTGATGATGGAGCTATAAGGTGGTCATGGAACTCCTAAACTAAACTAGATAAACCCATCTAGTTTGGGCTCATCTGTTTTGTCTTGGTAAACACTTTGGTGATGGATGATTTCCAGGATCTGATGATGGAAGGTGGTCATGGGAACTCCTAAACTAAAATAGATAGACCTATCTTGTTTGCGTTTGTGTGATTTGTCTGTACAAGTACCCACGAACCAGCGACATAATATGCAGGGTTATTGAAAATAACAAGATGAATAAAAAACTTTTTAAAAAACAAGCTTATATGGCGTTTGTTAAGTACAGCACGATCCTACCTTGCATTTAGTTATTATTTTCGTTTATATATAATAATAACACACACCGGGGGTTTACACTGGAAAGGGAGATTTTTACGTGGTTTTATTACATTTCCGAGTCATCATCATCATCATCATCATATCAGCCGAAAGACGTCCACTGCTGGACATAGGCCTCCCCCAAAGAGTGCCACAATGGCCGTTCCTGCGCCACCCGCATCCAGCGGACTCCCGCGACCTTTACCAGGTCATCAGTCCACCTTGCGGGGGGCCTACCCACGCTGCGCCTTCCGGTACGTGGTTGCCACTCCAGAACCTTTCCGCCCCAACGGCCATCGGTTCTACGTGCAATGTGCCCCGCCCACTGCCACTTAAGTTTAGCAATTCGGAGGGATATATCGGTTACCTTGGTTCTGCTGCGGATAGCCTCATTTGTGATGCGATCGCGCAGAGAAACTCCCAGCATAGCCCTCTCCATTGCCCTTTGAGTGACTTTGAGCCTTCTTATGAGGCCTATAGTAAGCGACCACGTTTCCGTGCCATATGTCATCACTGGCAACACACACTGGTCAAAGACTCTCGTCTTGAGACACTGCGGAATATTGGACGAAAAGATGTGCCGTAGCTTCCCGAATGCTGCCCAGCCGAGTCGGATTCGACGATTGACCTTCCCTTCGAAATTTCCGAGTATCACTCTTTATTTCGAAATAAATGTTAAAAAAACCGGCCAAGTGCGAGTCGGACTCGCGCACGAAGGGTTCCGTACCATTATCTATATCTAAAAACGGCAAAATATATATATCTAAAATCACGTTTGTTGTATAGGAGCCCCCTGTAGCCTAGTTAGTAACTAAATTGTATTTTTAAATGAATTAATATGTTTTGTCATGCATGTTGTATTGTACCTACTTATGATCTGGAGTGATGTGTAATTTAACTGTTTCTATTTATTATTATCTTTTTAGTTTTGTATATTATTGTTATTTTTAATGAAGTTAATTCAAACACAATGGATATTGTTAAATGAATAAATGACTATGACTATGACTATGACTTGGTAGTGACTCTGCCTACGAAGCTGGAGGTCCCGGGTTCGAATCCCGGTAAGGGCATTTATTTGTGTGATGACCACAAATATTTGTTCCTGAGTCATGGATGTTTTCTATGTATTTATCTATATAAGTATGTTTATCGTCGTCTAGTACCCATAGTACAAGCTTTGCTTAGTTTGGGGCAAGGTCGATTTGTGTAAGATTGTAAAAGAAAAAGAAACAAATAAAAACTAAAATAAAAATAAAAAGATGTATTCTGTTTTTTAGTATTTTTTGTTATAAATAGCGACAACATAAATACATCATCTGTGAAAATCTCTATCTATCACGGTTCATGAGATACAGCCTGGTGACAGAAGAACAGACAGGCATTCAGACAGACAGACGGACAGCGGAGTCTTAGTAATAGGGTCCCGTCAGACAAGGTCAGGCACCGGATCAGGAGTATTCTCGGAGGACCTAAACATACGCATTTCGACACCATTAGGGACCCACAACACCGTCTTCCAGGCAGAGTGTATGGGCATAATAATGGCTGCTCACGCAATCGCCTCCAGGGAGGTAAGGGGATATCCCATCCGCATACTTTCCGATAGTCGATCCGTACTGCAAGCCCTGCAAGGTCACGCAACAACTTCTGGGCTGATACACGAGTGCCACAAAATCCTATCAGAGGTATGTAATAACAGCGACATAACCCTGCAATGGATCAAAGGGCACAGTAATTCACGCGGTAACGATGCACCGGATGCACTGGCTAGAGAGGGTTCAGAGTCAAGAGCTGTAGGACCGGAACCCACAATTCCTCTACCCTCTGCATGGCTGCGGAGCACACTGCGACTAAACACCAAGGTAGAACACCAAAAACATTGGAACACCCTAGGAACCTGCAGGCAAACCAGGGAGGCCCTCCCGACAATCAACCCCGGATTGTCAAGGAAGCTAAAGCAGCTAAAGAGGCCGGCACTCCGTCTTCTGACAGGAGCTATAACTGGTCATGCACTACTAAACAAACACCTTTTTACTTTAGGTGTTACAGACAGTCCTCTCTGCAGAGCCTGCATGGAAGAGGACGAGACAGCCGCCCACGTCATCCTGACATGTCCTGGAGTGGCGGACTACAGGGCAAAGTACCTCGGAACACCGGGGTCACTACCGGAGGCCGTTGGCAACGTAAAGGGTCTGCTAGGCTTCCTGGTGGAACTGGGTTGGCACGAATAACAGTAGTGCCAAAACCCCTACGCAAAATAGGCGCATTTATGACGTCGAGTTGCGGAAACCCAGCCCGCGTACAACCTATAACCTATAACCTAGGGTCCCGTTTTACTCTTTGAGTACGGAATCCTAATAAGTGACATAGGTTTTAGGCTCAGAACATAAAAAAAGGGAGAAGTGCCGTACTGCTTAATTTCAACCAAAACCGATGTCCCCAGTTTTCTCCCACCGCAGCGCCCACAGGCACACACATTGAACCGTGTAAAAACAAAGACTCGGGCGTTGCCAGTGAGTCTACGGCAACATGCAAACAAGGGCTGTGATTGGCTTAAACGCACTACACTAGGGGGGCGACAAACGTTAAAATTATGTTTTATCGACATTGATATAAAAATTAATATTATGTTATGATATTGATGGGTAACAACTTCAACAACATGGTAAGTTTATGTGGTGGTATTTAAACTTTTAGCTACAAGTTTAAATAACACGGGTTGTTAACTTACCATAAATCGCAAAAGTAAAAAATATTGACGAATACCTACAGAGTAACATAAACGGCTTTTTATAATTTCGTGTTCACATACATTTAAAACTCTGGTCACATCGATATTTTTGACCTGTGGGTACCAGGCCGATCCGACTCGCATTTTGGCCCGAAATAATATGTCCAGTCGCCATCACATACATCGGAGCAAACAAGCAAGTCACAAATATCGGAACACACCTCTATTGTCAAGGCATTAGGGTGCATGTGCCGATATTTTTGAACACCTATAGTGTACCTATGTATGTGATGGCGACTGTCCATTACTCATATTACGAGATTTAAGGCTAAGGGCGAGTATCCACCAAAGATGTGCGAAGATGTGTTACCATACATTTTACACCAAGGTTTCAAGCAAGCGAGGTGTCAAATATTCGAAAAGTGTACGGCTCTTATTAAGTGGTTGGAAACATTTTTCTTGAAAATGTTACGAACACATTAATTCTTCTCTGTACAGGAAACCAGTTAGGACCTCTGCCAGTAGCATCTATCCATTTTTTTAGTACCTACTCGAATTCTTTGGAAAACTGTAATAAGAAACCGAGATTTCTTCTTCAATTATCACATTTCAAATGAAAGTAAAAAATACTCATTTAAAATAAATTATTGGTAATAATATCGCATTTTAAGTTGTTCTGAAGCCATTTGCAACTAAATTATATACTTGTATATACAATTTTAATATGTCTATTTACCGTTCATACTGCAACTTAATGAAAATCTTATAAGTAGGTACCGTAAACATTTTGTGCCTTTTAATCTTATTAGTATGTTATTAGTTACCTTTAAGATAGGCACCCAACCAAAACAAGTAATTAAATAAAATAAAACAGCGAAAGTAGTCGAAATAAAATAACTAGTATGATATCGTCCTTCTATTTTATCGATTACGCGTAAATTGTAACTGCACTTTGGCACCGCTCTAGTTTGCGACGCCAAGCAGCGGCCGTACCACTAAAAAATTCAAGCATCGTCCATATCCATAGTGGTTTAATACATTGCGCCGTGGTTTACTGTATTGAACGTTCAATGTACAACGCATAGAACAAAAATATGCTTTTTCGTTCGATATGTTAGTTCGATCCCGAGAAATGATGCGGCGTTGCGTTTATTTATTAAAATATTAGTTTTTACTGACTTAAATGAAAATACTAATACTCACATGTGGTGCGTGACTCCACCATTCATGTAGGTTTTAGTTTTATTCCTATTTTTGCATGTAACCACGCTACAATTCGGCATTTTGAGTAAACGTAGAAAAACATTTCAGATTCACGGCAAATTGCGACTAACATGCGGTGGGCAGTGACATGCCCATTTCGCACCGACACGCGCCAAGCCCCCGTTTCATATCTATTCCTTTTTATCATCTGAGGTTTTAGGCTTTTGAATAAAATCACGCATTAATTAATTGTATTCTAGATAAAAAGCTGTGTTTGTATAATTTATAATTTTCAGTTCCTTTGGTAAGAAACGGACATAGCAATTTCTATAAAGGGCCGTTTTTTTTTACTGTACATAACAAAAAAAAATTTCTTCAAGAAATGAATACGTAAGTACCCAGTAATTTCCTAGTAGTGGGTCTACTGGTATAATTTCATTACATTACTATATATAAATAAGACTCAGATAATATGCAAACTATTAATATCCGTAAAACAAATTATTATTCTTATTTTATTACTGACAACTTTAAAACTCGTTAGTTTATTTTATACTAAAAAAACGAAACTAAATATACTTTGTCATATCATAGTATTTTAATACAAATAGAAAACTTGTGCTCAAAAATCAAATACTTACTTTATTCAAGTTATCTAACTTCGCTAACATGATGTTCTAGAACATCATGTTAGCGAAGTAATACTTACCACTTTTTAGTGCAAGTATCAATATCGGTCACGGAGTGAATTCCAACGGTGCGCTATACAGCTATTTGCATCGGCAAGCTCCGCGGTTAGTTCTATCCCGATCGCACTTACATATAGCTAGAAAGGGACGGCACCCGCGGCTGGTGCGATCTCGCTGTGCATGTGGGGGTTAGGTACGTTTGTGTGGGTGGTAGTAGTATTTACACACACAAACGCACTACGCGTGTCAAAATACTGAATTCTGAGCTAGCGCTTTTTTGAAGAGCACTCTTAATCGCCTACCCGACCATAGGGACCTGGTTTCGAATTACAATATTCCATTAACTAATTTGAAACGAGTTACGCTTCCACAGATAAGACGAAAAAAAAGCTGACATAGTAGTTTTGTAGGGCTATTTTAAGGGAAATCTTAAAAAATTTTTTTTGGGCATATGAAGTATGCCTGATGTGTTAAGTGTATTTTACTCGAGGATAGATATATATTGCAATCAAAATGTTTGGTTTAGCATCATCATCAATATTAAGAGGGCCTGGTCCTCTGTCGTTGCAGCATTCTCCATTCGAGTCTATTTTGGGCTCTCGTCTTTACTTCTTGGTATGTGTGGCTACAGCACCATTCCTTCATCTGTGTCATGTATGGTAATATATGGTTTAGACCTTTCTTTCAATTTATGTCTTAGGCTTAGAACTTATCAGACGCCCCTCGTATGTCTGGCAACCCTAATCATGTTAGCTCAAGTCAGCCAATATTTGTTGGTGTTTAAACCAAAATTTGATGGATTGGTTCATTGTATATCTGTGTGATAAAAAAACATACCAAAATTGGTCAAATGGAACATTTAAATCTCATTACTTTGTATGTCTTTGGCCATTCACACATTGACACATTCACTACCAACCTTTTTGTATCACTGTATGCATATTTATTTATTTAGTATTTATTTATTTTATATTTTGTTGTTTCCGCTTGTTAACTGTTTAGGTTTATTTCATAGTTGATACCGGTTGTCGGCGTTTGTGTCGGCACTTATGTTAGTTTTTAAGTAAGGTCCCCACTGAAAATCAGCGCCTCAGCTTGCTGTGCCTTGCTGTGGCTTCATGCTGAGTGGGGATCCTATTTAACGTCCTACCTAGTATTTAAGTCTTTTATTTTGCTTGTTCTTTTTATTGTGTAATTTTATGGCGTTAAATAAATGTATTTTCTTTCTTTCTTTCTTTCATATGCATAGTAGCCAATATCTTGTGTATATTGCAATCTGAAGAATGACCCACATTGTACAAGTGTTAACCAGGCATCTATTTTATATGTTCTGGGAGTTCTGGGGTGCTAACCTTCTGTGTATTTGAGGCAATAATCTGACTGTTTGACAATGTATCCCAGAAAGTGTCAACACTGTTGCAATGTAATAGGACACTCGAATATCCATATGTATATATATATACATAATATAAAGATGTCAAACAGGGTTTCCACACAGCAAGCCATGGCACTGGTTTTCTGCAAATCTCTTTCTGATGCTTTTTAAGGTCTCTGTCCACTACACCTTATCATACCATGACCATGGTAGGAACGTAACCGGCAAAAAAGTATTATTTGTATTGAAACGTATAAGACCTTACCCATCAGACCGTTCCGTCATTCTCATGTATTTGACACATACATTCATAGAACGGTCATGGTATGATACGGTGTAGTGGGCAGAGGCCTTTAGGGTTCCGTACCCAAAGAGTAAAATAGGACACTATTACTAAGACTCCCTGTCTGTCTGTCCGTCTGTCACCAGGCTGTATGTCATGAACTGTGATAGTTCGATAGTTGAATTTTTCACAGATGATGTACTTTTGAGGCCGCTATAACAACAAATACTAAAAAACAGAATAAAATAAATAATTAAGGGAGCACCCATACAACAAACTTTTGTTTGTGACTTTTTGCCGTTTTTATAGATAATGGTACGGAACCCTTCGTGCGCGAGTCCGAGTCGCACTTGGCCGGTTTTTAAACCTCTTAATGTTTGCCTTCATTTCTATTTTTATTTTTTTTATTGTTGAAGGTCCAAATAAATAAATAAACAAATTTATACCTCTAGAGACCCCATAAACATAATTGTAATCACTTACAGGGCACCCAGTCCTTTAACCCCCACAATGACTACTGCCAGCACTTTGTGGACACTGGCCAGCGGCCGCAGAATTTCATCCGAGATGTGGGGCTGGCCGACCGGTTTGAAGAGTACCCTAAGCTGCGGGAACTCATTAAGCTGAAGGATGACTTGATCGCACAGACGGCTACACCGCCTATGTACTTAAAATGTGATTTGAAGGTATGTGGAAAAGTTTAGAATAATCAGATACTACTAAAATTAAGGTGTCCTGCTGTAGTGGTTTCTTATCCATTTATCGCTTATGGCCCTCTGCTTGAATCATTGACGCCATGTATTACGAGCTTTTCATTGAGTTCATAGATATTGAAGAGAAATCCTCAACTTATTTCAACTTAAGAGGATGGTTTAGTAACGGGTGTGTCCTCCTCTCCTGTTTTCACACTCCTGGAGCCTTGAATGCATACTCTCGATTAAGTTTCTGATGTTTTCATCAGGTATCTCTTCCCACGCACGTTTCAGAGCATCCATAAGCTGTTGCTGGTTGTGAACCTCTTGCTCATGCTCCCTTACCCTTCGTTTTAATTGGTCCCACATATGCTCTATTGGATTTAAATCTGGACTATACGCTGGCCATGGTAGGACACGAATATGGGAGTCATCCAGTACAGTCTGAGTGGCCCGAGCTGTGTGTGGGCGGGCATTGTCATGCATTAACCAGAACCCTGGCCCCACTCTCTGTGAGAATGGAATCACATGAGGCCTGATGACTTCATCGATGTACCGTTGTGCAGTTACTGTGCCTTGATTTAAGAAAACCAGCTCAGTTTTGCCTTGTAAGCTAATCCCAGCCCAAACCATCACACTAGGACCTCCAAGGCGATCAATTTCCTTGATGCAGACATCGGAAAATCTCTCACCCTGTCGTCTCCATACTCTAATCCGCCGATCATCACTACAAAGCTTCACTTTGCACTCATCTGTGAAGAGCACCATACCCCATTGATTCATGCTCCAATCTGAATGTTCGCGGCAAAAACTTAAACGATTTCCACGTTGAACCCTAGATAACGGAATTCGTACTACTCGGCGTCTGGACCTTTGCTGGTCTTCATGCAGTCGATTACGTATCGTTTGGTCACTAACGAGTCCCTGTTGTCAACCGTAGGCGATTTTGTAACTTACGTGCCGTCACAGAGCGCTCTCGACGGGCACTCAATCGGATGTAGCGATCCTCTTGTGCCGTAGTCGCTCGCACCCTGCCCGATCCAGGCCTTCTTGCAACACTGCCAGTCTCTTGGAACCGATCCCACACATTTTGGATGGCTCGGCGAGAGAAACCCAACGAAAAAGCTACAGACCGCTGTGAATGTCCTTCAGCAATCAATGTAACGGCTCTGGTGGCAGTAATGGTATCCATATGCCTTCGTTGACGTGGCATTATTAACAAAATATGTTAAAAGAAGCAAAAGATGGACAGAAATAGTTTTTTAACTGAATAAAATTGTGATTCCATCTGAAAAGAATTTGACCTGAAACTCGTTTTTTTTTTTTTGGTTCAATTTCTGGCCAGCTGTTAGATTTAAACACCAGCATTAAAGAGGTTGGATACTGAAGGAGGCCGGACATCATTAATTAGTCACTTATTGATTAGTTTACATCTAAAAATTTACTCAAAAACAGAAATATGTAAGTGGCCCTTATTTTCTTTTGAGTAGTATATATGTGATTGTTTAAATTTATAGATATTTAAAAAAAACCGGCCAAGTGCGAGTCGGACTCGCGCACGAAGGGTTCCGTACCATTTTCTATAAAAAACTATTTTATTCTGTGTTTTTAGTATTTGTTGTTATAGCGGCAACAGAAATACATCATCTGTGAAAATTTCAGCTGGAACTATCACGGTATCAGTGAGATACAGCCTGGTGACAGACAGACGGACGGACAGCGGAGTCTTAGTAATAGGGTCCCGTTTTACTCTTTGAGTACGGAACCCTAAAAAGAGGCCACTACACACTGTATTTTGTATTTAAGTATCTTTTCAATACATTCGTCATACAGATTCGTCAATCTATGCGTCCAAAGTTAAAACGGCCGTTTTTCTTTTTTTTTCATAGAATCGACGAATCCAGCCACATAAAAACTAGTTTGATGTATTCAGAAGGTAACTTAAATACAAAATACAGTGTGTATTGGCCTCCTTTTTTAAATATCTATCGTTAAATTTAAATAATCTCAATTATTTACCAGTGAGCACGCTAACGGCCCTGTCCATAATGTTTAACAATCTTCTGTTAACTAAAATTATGAAAGGAAGTTATTGGAAAGAAGTTAAACTGGAAACTAAACGAATGTAAACAGTAATAATCTAAAATAGATTTGATGTGTTTGTTCTTTCAGTGCTAGGAACTGACTAGCTCTGCTGGAAGCTGCTTTCGTCTACAAACCATTTGTATCGTTAAACGTATTGAATGTGTTAACATATTAAAAGGACGTTGTTAAAAACCATAGAGAACATAAGAGGCAAGATGTTTGGACACTTGTTACGACACGATGATTATATGAAAACTATAATAGAATTGAAGATAGAGGGAAAGAGGAAGAGAGGGAGACCAAGAAGATCTTTTAAGGACCAAATCAAGGAAAAAGTAAACATCGTGTCGTACCAAGATGCCAAGAAGAAAGCTGAGAATGGAGACGAATGGAAATTGCTCCACTGACAAGAGCCTGGCTCTTAAATATATGATGAACATTTTGTTTCAGACGTTTGACCTAAAGCAGATGGGCAGCAAATTCGACGTGGTCCTTGTGGAGCCCCCGCTCGGGGCCGGCTGGCGCTGGCCCGACGTGCTGGCACTAGACCTGCAGCAGATAGCGCAGCCACGCTCCTTTGTGTTCCTCTGGTGCGGGAGTTCGGAGGGTAACACATTATAGTACATTGTTTAACAAGGGGCGTAAGAGAAACATTGCAAACGAGTCAGAAGCCCGACGCCAGAGGCGGAGGGCTTATGATAGACTCTCGTTTGCAATATTTCTCTTACGCCCGTGTTATACATAATGTTTTTCATCACATTTGCGAGGAAATAAATAACTACAAAAGACAGAAAAATCTAGGTATCATACAAGCGTCAAAAATGGACGAAATTGAAAACTTCACTTCCAGATCAGTGTTAGTGGAGCGCGCAGCTTCAATATTTCGACCAATCACAGAGCAGTATTCTTGCAGCGTATGGCCTGCCCGATTTTTATTCAACCAATTACAGAGCAGTATTCTTGCAGCGCATGGCCTGCTCGATTTTTATTCAACCAATCACAGAGCAGAATTCTTGTAGCGAGCGACCACATAGATTTGCTTTAACCAATCAGATCACACACAAGCTCATAACTCTCTATGGAGTTATAAAAATCCATAACTCCCGTGGGAGGTAAATCGGCTATAGCTGCCTATAATACACCCTTTACGAGCAAGTGTGATGAAAAAGTCTGAATTTATTTATGGCCCAAGATATGCTTTTTGATTTCCGGAGGATGCGCTGTGTCGATTTGGTCTAGCTGCCAACACAACAAATCCTCAAATCAATAAAGTATGAAGATATATGAAGTGGCAGCAGTATATAGATCGAAGAAACTGGGGCCTGTTGGTCCATTATCCCGAATTTATTAGGGTCGTCCCTAGTTATATTATCTTTTTCTTCTATACCTCTCTGTCATCTAGTCGATCTACTTTTTAATTGACCTACATCCTTAAAAAAACAATCTAAACACACTTCATCATAATCAGCTGAAAGACGTCCACTGCTGGACATATGTCTCCCCCAAAGAGTGCCACAATGACCGGTCCTGCGCCACCAAATTTTTTGAGATATTTGAATTCGATTTTAATCATCACGGAGTAATAGTAACATAAAAAATAAAATAAATAAAAAAGGCACGCAGACCAAAAGATGGGACGACGACATCAGGCCTGTTGCTGGTGTCACCTGGAGCAGGGTTGCCAGAGACAGACACGAGTGGAGAAGGCTCGAGGAGGCTTATGCCGACTGGCAAGCGGACACCCAAAATTAATAAATAAACCTATGAACTAATTAAATGTGAAAGACAACATTTGGATGTCGCGAACAAAAGCTATAATAATAAAAAAAAATAGTAAAATTTAAGTCACCTACCTTATTCCAGGACTCGACATGGGCCGAGAGTGCTTAAAGAAATGGGGCTTCCGCCGGTGCGAGGACATCTGCTGGATCAAAACCAACATCAACAACCCGGGACACTCCAAGAACTTGGAACACAACGCTGTGTTCCAACGGACCAAGGAACATTGCCTCATGGGCATCAAGGGGACGGTCCGGAGGTCTTCGGATGGAGACTTTATTCATGCGAATGTGGATATTGATCTGATTATTTCTGAGGACCCGGAGTTTGGGAGTA
This sequence comes from Epinotia brunnichana, assembly GCA_963854355.1. Lineage (NCBI taxonomy): Eukaryota > Metazoa > Arthropoda > Insecta > Lepidoptera > Tortricidae > Epinotia > Epinotia brunnichana. The sequence continues at coordinate 2,136,960 of OY977953.1, read as the reverse complement.
CGGAGAAGCCTATAGAGATATTTCATATCATGGAGCACTTTTGTTTGGGACGGAGAAGGTAAACCTTGAATGATTAATTTTGTATTTTGTGTCTTTTTTGTGCAAATATCTGACAGCTCTATAGAACATGAAAACCTCGGCGAGTCGCACGACACACGGGTACGGTCGGCCAAACAAGTGGTCTACCAGTTTTGATATGATTTATTTTTCTGATGTTATATGCATTTGAAATCTGCACGCGCCGGCACCTACCGAATACCCTCTATAGTATATAATAGAGTCTATACTAAGACGACACAACTCATATTCTCGGTGCGTTTACGGCGGAGTAAGTCATTAATTTGCAATTATCTCCACAAAATTTGCGTTTAAGTCGATACTTGTCTTATTCAAAATTCTGTTTAACTGTTATGTAATTATATCTATGTAGACAGCAATAGACTAATCATATTTAATTTTCTAAATATACCTATTAAAATTTTCCTATTCTGTCGACCGTTTCATTGATGTGGACAGCCGATTGATGTAATATTAGATAGTGTCTCAATGGAGCAAAATTACATATTTAGAGCTAGGTTCGAGTATGATCCCTGGAGGACCGCTACGTCACATGGGAAGGACGGAAGCAGTGAAATGCGAAGGCGACAGGTGAAACTTGGTGTCCCACAAGGATCTGTTTTAGGTCCCTCGTTGTGGAACGTTGGTTTCGACTGGCTTCTGCGGGGCCCAGTCCTGTCGGGTATCTGCTCGCTTACGCTGACGACATTCTTATTACTTGTCGCTGCAACTCCTATGAGGAGGCCGGGCCGCCAGAAGAGCCACGGTTGGGCTATCAGTTGTGATTGCCCGAATTCACCAGCTGGGTCTCAAGGTGTCCCTACCAAAGACCGAAGCCCTCCTGTTCCATGGTCCTAAGAGAGGTCCTCCCCGCAATGCTGGAATAATAATAAGGGTAAACGGGGAGATGGTGGCGGTAAAAAACCATATGAGATATCTGGGTCTCATTTTAGATGGACGGTGGCAATTCGGAGCACACTTTAACAATCTTGCTCCGCAGTTAATATCTACAGTCGCATCATCATCATATCAGGCGAAAGACGTCCACTGCTGGACATAGGCCTCCCCCAAGGAGTGCCAAAGTGACCCGTCATCAGCCCCCGTCTACCCACGCCGCGCCTCAGCCGATTACTCCCTAACATCGGTGAGCCAAATGCAACATGCAGGGTTCTATACTCAAGGGTCATACGGAGCCCCAAATTGGATGGATGCCCTATCGGCGACCAATAAAACCCTACTCGTAAACCTCAGAGGGCTATCTCGCAAGGGATACACGAGGATATCGCATACATGGGGTCTGCTGAATACGGCTTGGTTGACGGTGGGGGGAAATACTGCTACGATTAGAAAGCTGGGTTGGCAGGCGGCATGGAACGCTAACGTTCCACATGGTGCAGATACTTACTAACCATGGCAGCTTTGGTAAGTATCTGCACCGTATAGGGAGAGATGACCTGTATGGGCTATATGGCAGCGAAACGTGGACATAAAGGGACCGAGAAAGACTGGAAGTGTTTGAAATGTGGCGTTGGAGACGGATGGAAGGCATAAGCTGGACTGAGAGAGTAACAAATGAGGCGTGTTGAGAAGGGTAAAAGAGAAGAGAGCGATCTTGAACACCATCCGCGCTAGAAGGGGGAACATGATTGGTAATTTGATACGGCACGACAACTTCTTTAAAAACATAATGGAAGGAAGGAGAGGCAGGGGAAGACCACGGTGCAGTTATATGGACCAAATAAAGGAAAAACTGGTGTCGTGTCGCATCAGCGAGTCAAGGAGATGGCGTACGACTGAGAGAAGTGGAAAATACTCCACCGACAAGAGGATGACTCTTAAATTTAAAGAGAGAGATAGGGAGAGAATCATCCCCTTGATGCCATGAGTGTGGTGAACCAGTGGATACTGCGTGGGGCCCCCAGCGAGCTTATTTTACAGTAACAGGACCTCTCTTTGTCGAGCGTTGTTACCGCCATGCTTGATAGCGAGAAGGCATGGAAAGCAATGTCCTCTTTCAGCGACCAGGTAATGTCACAGAAAGAGGCCGCGGGGCGGGTAGGTGTGAATGATCCCCTCGCGGATCCGCACCGCCAGCGACGGACTGGAGGCAGAGCCAGGCGCTACGCACATTTGCTGCCTCCACCTTAATGGGACCGTGTGGGGCCGGGGGACACCCCACAAAGAAGGATCCCAGAGGGGTGGATGCGCCCGTTGAACTGGCGCATTATGTCGTCGGCCTGCTGCCCTGTGGGCCGCCCGCCGGGACGCACGCGGTCGAATGCTGAACGCGATCCCGCGGCGTTCCTTTACAAGGTGGGGTTTTAGACGGTAGACCAAGGTTTTTACCGCGAATAGTCTCCGTCATACTGTCCTACGCAAAATAGGCGCATTTATGACGTCGAGTTGCGGAAACCCAGCCCGTGTACAAGCTATAGTCCGTCATACCCGTCCTGGTCCCCCGACCAGGCGGCATGCGTAAATGCATATCCCGAACGTTAAAAAAAAGGGTTGAATATGAAGCCTGAGTGAAGCAAAAGATTCTAATCTTGAGGGTAACGACTAACGAGAGATTCAATTGTCCTTCCGCCGGCTTCCATGCAAACATAGTGGAGTATAGCTCCAAAAAATTTTGAGATAATGAAAAAAAAAAAAGATACACCCAAGAAAGAAATAATTTTGCCACCAATGGCATATACTGCCTTCTATGAGGAACATTTACCTAAATTCAGGGAAGAAAAGTACAACTTTGATCCTTCATTTGAGGGCAACAATAACTCATTTCTGTGACTCTCTCTCTCTTCTCTCGTTTGTGTGTGTGTGTGAGATGTGACAACGTATTTCGTGCTGTGTTTTTGACAGTTAAAACTAGATGGCGCTATACGGCATTTGTTTATAGGCCTACTTTTTTTTCAGAATCCACTTATTCGGTCGCGACTCGACCATCCGCCCCGGCTGGGTGACTGTGGGCCACGAGCTGACCAACTCCAACTTTAACGCAGAACTGTACGCGGGCTACTTCGGCGAGGGCCGCGAGAGCACGGGCTGCACGGAGCGCATCGAGGCGCTGCGGCCCAAGAGCCCGCCCAACACCAGCAAGGGGGCTCGGGGCAGGGGGAGAGGGGGGTTCAGGGGGAGGGGGAGGGGGCGAGGGGCCTAATAGAGCTGTACGCGGGCTACTTCGGCGAGGGCCGCGAGAGCACGGGCTGCACGGAGCGCATCGAGGCGCTGCGGCCCAAGAGCCCGCCCAACACCAGCAAGGGGGCTCGGGGCAGGGGGAGAGGGGGGTTCAGGGGGAGGGGGAGGGGGCGAGGGGCCTAATAGAGCTGTACGCGGGCTACTTCGGCGAGGGCCGCGAGAGCACGGGCTGCACGGAGCGCATCGAGGCGCTGCGGCCCAAGAGCCCGCCCAACACCAGCAAGGGGGAGAGGGGGGTTCAGGGGGAGGGGGAGGGGGCGAGGGGCCTAATAGAGCTGTACGCGGGCTACTTCGGCGAGGGCCGCGAGAGCACGGGCTGCACGGAGCGCATCGAGGCGCTGCGGCCCAAGAGCCCGCCCAACACCAGCAAGGGGGCTCGGGGCAGGGGGAGAGGGGGGTTCAGGGGGAGGGGGAGGGGGCGAGGGCCTAATAGAGCTGTACGCGGGCTACTTCGGCGAGGGCCGCGAGAGCACGGGCTGCACGGAGCGCATCGAGGCGCTGCGGCCCAAGAGCCCGCCCAACACCAGCAAGGGGGCTCGGGGCAGGGGGAGAGGGGGGTTCAGGGGGAGGGGGAGGGGGCGAGGGGCCTAATAGAGCTGTACGCGGGCTACTTCGGCGAGGGCCGCGAGAGCACGGGCTGCACGGAGCGCATCGAGGCGCTGCGGCCCAAGAGCCCGCCCAACACCAGCAAGGGGGCTCGGGGCAGGGGGAGAGGGGGATTCAGGGGGAGGGGGGCGAGGGGCCTAATAGAGCTGTACGCGGGCTACTTCGGCGAGGGCCGCGAGAGCACGGGCTGCACGGAGCGCATCGAGGCGCTGCGGCCCAAGAGCCCGCCCAACACCAGCAAGGGGGCTCGGGGCAGGGGGAGAGGGGGGTTCAGGGGGAGGGGGAGGGGGCGAGGGGCCTAATAGAGCTGTACGCGGGCTACTTCGGCGAGGGCCGCGAGAGCACGGGCTGCACGGAGCGCATCGAGGCGCTGCGGCCCAAGAGCCCGCCCAACACCAGCAAGGGGGCTCGGGGCAGGGGGAGAGGGGGGTTCAGGGGGAGGGGGAGGGGCGAGGGGCCTAATAGAGCTGTACGCGGGCTACTTCGGCGAGGGCCGCGAGAGCACGGGCTGCACGGAGCGCATCGAGGCGCTGCGGCCCAAGAGCCCGCCCAACACCAGCAAGGGGGCTCGGGGCAGGGGGAGAGGGGGATTCAGGGGGAGGGGGAGGGGGCGAGGGCCTAATAGAGCTGTACGCGGGCTACTTCGGCGAGGGCCGCGAGAGCACGGGCTGCACGGAGCGCATCGAGGCGCTGCGGCCCAAGAGCCCGCCCAACACCAGCAAGGGGGCTCGGGGCAGGGGGAGAGGGGGGTTCAGGGGGAGGGGGAGGGGGCGAGGGCCTAATAGAGCTGTACGCGGGCTACTTCGGCGTACGTCATTGGTGTGGACTAGCTTAAGACGAACAAGCATAAAACGACCGCTTAAGGCAAAAAACGCCCGCTTAAGCTGGAAAGCTCATTCTATCACGGTTTTAAAACGACTCGCGGTCCCGCTTAGAGGCTATTCATTCATTACGTAAGACAAATTTAACCACTTTCTGACCCCCCCGCTCCGTCTAGAAAACCTATATGACTTTGATGAACATTTTCGTTGTAAAGTAAGACATGTTCGGACCCCTCCCTCCCCAAATCGTCTAATGTAAATTAAATGAATAGTTCCTAACACATTCACTGATAAGAATTGCTACACGCCACGCTTATAGCCGATCCAGTGGGTTTTCCGCTAAGAAGGCACCTGCTAGCAGTGAAAGTGTTAAGCGGGACCGCGATTCGTATTAAAACGGTCATAAAATGAGTAAAAACACCAGGGGAAGGAGAGGGGGCGCCTTATAGAACTAAGAGTTGCGGAAAATTCTCAAAAATATGAGAAACTTCTCGGAAATTTCAGAAAACTTTCACTAGAAAGTTTCCTCGTAGGATATTCGCTATAGGAAATTTGGATACCTAAATTATCGAAATCTTTCCATTGAGAAAGTTCGCAATTTGGGAAACTCCGTTGGCACATAACTAGCAGTGAGCGTGGCTATTTAGCACTTGTGTTGTGTGGGAACTGCAAATTGGCAATCAGTTGTAACAATCGATAGAGACGCAGTTGTAACTGGATAGCAATATACGAATATGATGTACAGTTGACATCAAAGATACGTTAACAATTTTCGCCCATTACAGAGCAACAAGTTGCAAAAGTGTAAACATACCTGTAACGCCAACTGTACCTCTCATTCTAATAGCTTTATTTACTATTGATTGTTATGTCAGTAGAGTAATAGCAATCTTAAAAGGAATGCTCCTCCACTAATCGATATGTCGCTGCCCCAATATTATAGGGTTCTATGTTACATTGTCGGGGTATTTCAATTTAGACCTAGTGTCACTCTGACAAATTTCAAGTTGATAAAAGTGCCACATAGAACCCTATAATATTGGGGCAGCGATGTTACAATGTATGAGAGAAAACAACATTTTCTTTCTTTGTTCATTTTAAGATTGCTTTTACTCTGAAACTAGTATAAGTATGTTTTATATTGTCGACAACTTCGCAATAATTCGTCCAGACGATTTATTATATTTTTAACAGTTTTACGTTAGAATTGCATGCACATTTTAATTAAGATTATTTTATTTGATGATTTTTTTAAGCTGGGTATGGTTGACAAAATATAATTTGCACCGATTCGCCATACAATTTGTGCGGGGATTCGGGTTATTAGCACCTGTTACCACCAAATTTTTACCAGTTGGGTTTTTTCCCAACTTTAACCAGAGGAAACATCTGGGAATATTCCCCATCTTTTACCACTAAAGTACCTACTCGGTGCCGAGTACTTTAGTGGTAAAAGATGGGGAAAAAAATTCCACTACCTGTTGTTAACAGTTGATTTTTTTTCCACTACCTGTCACCACCAATTTGTTACCAGTGAATTGGTGGTAACAGGTGGGAATAACCCGAGGATTCGGTGCAAATGATATTTCCTCAACTATACGTACTCGCGAATATGACCGATACACAGATGTGTGACATGTAAATGAATTCAGTATTTTGAATGTAATCAAATATTTTTAGAGTAATAAAAATGGTTATCATTTTTACGATGCGTGTTTTCTTTTTATCATTCACTAGTAGGTAGTTAAAGCAGTGACGCGTAGTTGCAGTATCCAAGAGGCAACTGGATTGCTCGCGGTATTTGATCTCCCGAACTGTTGAGGAACCGCACTGTGCAACTTGAACTAAGCCAACTTGGGAGCGGAAATAGGTGGTAAAAAATGTGTCGCGAGGCAGCTGATTGAAAAAGCGGTTGCCTGAAAGTGTGTACGCTGACGCTGTTTATACAGGGTGTCCCTAAAACCAACGCCAAGCCGAAAACGTCTGATAGCACAAGTCAAAACAGTTATAAAATATATAGAAAAAAAACCAAATCACGTTAAAATAATATTTTTCCTTGATGGAAATTGAGCTGTGAATTACGATCAAAAAAAAATTTCAATTATTACTTTTTTTTTATAAATTTTATAACTTATGATTTTTATGTGCACATTGCACGTAGAACCGATGGCCGTTGGGGCGGAAAGGTTCTCGAGTGGCGACCACTTACCGGAAGGCGCGGCATGGGTAGCCCCCCCACAAGGTGGACTGATGACCTGGTAACGGTTGCGGGAGTCCGCTGAATGCGCAGGACCGGCCATTGTGGCACTCTTTGGGGGAGGCCTATGTCCAGCAGTGGACGTCTTTCGGCTGATATGATGATGATGATGATTTTTCTGCCACCCCCACTTGGATACTACAACTACGCGTCATTGCTTTATAGTATAGCTGCATTGCATAGAATCCTTTTCGTCCTTAAGGCGCTGTATGCAGCTGCGCATCGAAAAAGTGCCTTTTCCAAACCGATTATTAGTATACTTGTACTATTGCTAGAGATCCAAATTTTTGATATGTATATCTTCAGTTCATTGGCTATGTTCGTACTTCGTAAAATCACGATTGCTTACAAAAACCTCGATAGATTTTGCCTTTCAAAACAGTGCTTTTTTACCACCAAACTCGAAATATCTCAAAAGTTATTAGGAATATTACAATGAAATTTGTTATGATAGGTAGCTTTTTGGTAGATCTATCTACCGGCTTCTTAGAATTTCAATATGTTTGATAATTCAATACATTTGGTCATTTGTCTGAAAAACCGGGTGTCCGCGTCATGCATGCGCGGTGGCGAGTACAATTTAGTACGCCCGTGGCCACTGCCGACGACGGGCCTGTAAATGTTTACCTGGCACGCAAATACGCCTTTTTGCAGCAATTATTTCGAGTTATCAAGGTAAATAAAAATATATAAAGGAATAGGAAACGCTAATACATGCTGGAGTGTTATTCGAAATGATAGAATAACAAATATAAGGTATGCGATATTTACTACATTAAAGCGTTTCTACATCCGCACCTAAAACGTATTAATAGGTAGCTGGAGCATATTGACAAGATGTCAATAAAAATCTTCAGTTATCCTGAATACGTATTTAGAACTGTTAGGTAGTAAGTAGTCGGGTGTAAATCGGATTCGGACACGAGCACATGGTTGGGGGGGTAATGGTACCAATTATGGACTGTACGAATAATAGATTTATTTATTCATACAGAAATATATCAAAAGCATTTAGGGATATTGCGCCGGATAGCGACTACCTAGACTAAAGTCCTAAACGAGTTGGTGAACTGAAGTATATTTCCTTGCTGTTTAGTAGATTCTATTAAAAACGAGTGCGGAAAAAGACCCTGCCACTCCACCAGCAGCAGGCCACGGCCCTTCCTCATCTTCGTCATAGACATACATGCATACATACGCTACGGCACATCTTTTCGTCCAATATTCCGCAGTGTCTCAAGACGAGAGTCTTTGACCAGTGTGTGTTGCCAGTGATGACATATGGAACGGAAACGTGGTCGCTTACTATAGGCCTCATAAGAAGGCTCAAAGTCACTCAAAGGGCGATGGAGATGGCTATGCTGGGAGTTTCTCTGCGCGATCGCATCAGAAATGAGGCTATCCGCAGCAGAATCACGGTAACCGATATAGCCCTCCGAATCGCTAAACTTAAGTATCAGTGGGCGGGGTACATTGCACGTAGAACCGATGGCCGTTGGGGCGGAAAGGTTCTTGAGTGGCAACCACGTACCGGAAGGCGCGGCGTGGTTAGGCCCCCCACAAGGTGGACTAATGACCTGGTAAAGGTCGCGGGAGTCCGCTGGATGCGGGTGGCGCAGGACCGGCTATTGTGGCACTCTTTGGGGGAGGCCTATGTCCAGCAGTGGAAGTCTTTCGGCTGATATGATGATACATACGCTCGAAAAATATAAACTTCCTTCTGAGGCAGTTGGGTACAAAGTACTACAGGGTGTTCCCCTATACAGCTGCAAAACTTTGCCAGCTGTTTGTGCACATGATACCCATCACAAAACACTAAAGTATGCCGTTTCACATCTCGAACTCACTCTGCCACCGCTGTTTCTCCAAATAACTACCAAGAAAGCCTCCCCCGCCACGCCCCTTTAAAAATAAGCCCACTAAAGCAAATAAATGTGACGTTATCTAAGTGAACATACCTTTTGTCGGTATGGAGTTATTGATATGACTCACTCACTCACTCACTCATCAACGCACAGCCGAAACTACTAAGACTAGAGAGTTGAAATTTACACTAAAACTACCTTTTACAACGTAGGCAACGCTAAGAAGGATTTTTGGAAATTCCACCCCTAAAGGGGGTAAATAGGGGTGCAAAGTTTGTATGGGGGAAACTTTATTTTTAGAGCTAAAGACTTAAATTTTTGCATAAAGATTACTTATTAGAATACAAATTAAGTACTTTCAATTCAATTACATTTATTTTGTTAAACATAGGTTACAACTTTTACAAGTATTGTTGGTATACAAAATATAAGACTTCTGTGCATTACCCACAATGTAGGTTTACAAAATATTTCAGCCAGCTAATATATTTATAAAAATTAAAAAAAAAATGTCAATACAGTGATTGGTGTTAAATACTTCAAATACATGTCAAAAACTCTCAAAAAATACTATAACTAAAGAATATTATAACTAAGGAATGTCTGGAATGGAATCATGTTATGTCGTAGGGTCGTTTAAGTAATCTTTAATGGTATAATAACACTTTTCAATCAAATATTGATCTATTGATTGAAATGATTGATCCAATAATGTCATGGAAAGATCACATAGATACATTATACAGTAAGTTAGCAAGAGGGATCTATGCTGTAAGACAGTTAAGACCACTTGTGTCAGAAAGTTGCTTAAAAGAGCTGTATTATGCGTACATATACTCTCAACTTTCATACGGGATAAAACTTTGGGGCAACAGTACGGATTATGAGCGCATCCTAAAGATCCAGAAACGTGCAATTAGAGTACTTCCCTATGCAAAGGACAGATACACGTGTCGCGAACATTTAAGAAAACTTAGTACCTTAACATCAGTTTCAACTTATATATTGGAAGTTTTGATGTATGTTAAACGTTATCCAAATGAATTTCAAAGGAGAGGTGAAAATAGTTCGAGATCAATGAGAAATGCGAATAACTTAAAAAGAAGCGGGTTGTGTCCGAGATACAACCGTTAATTAAGTTTAAGTGGATACTTATTTGTTGGTTGTCCCCGTAAAATATATATCTGCATTAATTCACTAAAATCTGTATAAGCACAGATAAATCGGTATATATTTGACTGACGTAGCTCGTTTGACTCGCGAGGCATTGAAAATGGCGGTCATTTCAGCATAGTTTTCATGCCCGTCACATAAACTAAATAACATTTTGTGATTAACAACTAATAGCAAATAAAGAAGGATTAAAACATGTAACAAACAATTATTTGAAATCAGATTAGGCTTCTCTACAAAAAGTTAATCCGGAAGTTACGTGATACATTTTGAACTGTACCCCTATACAAGAACGCGAGCAAAGAAGTATCCACTTCAAAACAACCTCGCCCAGACTTAGAATAGGCACAAAACTTCCGAAGTTAATAGGACAAATACTTTTTAACCGGCTACCTTCAAACCTTAAAACCATAACGAACGACAACTCTTTTCGCTTCCATGTAAAACAACTATTGCTTGAAAAAACACTGTATAGTTTACAAGAATTTCTTTCAAATGACTAAATAACAAGATCTTAAAAGCTTGACGTTAATATTTGTATTATGTTTTCTTTCTCTATTTTATGTAATAGCATTATGCTATGAGTATGAGTATTATTAAACTATTTACAAATAATAACAATTCTGTACACAACTGTACACATCTATTGTATTTTATTGTAACTGACAAGTTATAATTTTAACACATTTTTATCTGTATATTCATTGTACTATGATTTCAATTGTAAAATTATGATAATAAACAAATCTGAATCTGAATCTGAAGTCAGTTGTCTTTTAAATTTATTAATATCCAGTGTTTAATTCGGTCTGGAATTTTATTGAAAATGTTTGGTGCCATTCCCAAGATTCCGCCTCTGATTAGCGCTGTGTTGTTGCTACCCTGCAAAGTTTTAAATTTTTGTTTGTATTGTTTTCGTGTCGGAAATCTGCGGCCTTCTGAAACGTTACTGAACATGCTTGGATTGGTCTTGACAAAAATACCTACTTCTAGGATATACAGTTCTTCTAGTTTGTATGGAGAGCAATACATTTTTAAAGTAAGGGATTTGTAACTTCGGTTTTAGACTGTTTACTTAAAGACTAGGTACAGTCAGCGTCATATAGTTAGTAGCAGCCAAAGTAGCCAAATATATCGTAACACATCCTTACACCTATAGTAACAAAGACGTGTTGCGATATATTTGGTTACCTAGGCTGCTACTAACTATCTGATGCTGACTGTACAAAACTAATTTCAATGTTTTTTTTTATTAAACAAACATTTAAATTTCTTAAACAAACATTTAGACGATAACATGTTATACGTGGACGAAGTCGCGGGCAACAGCTAGTTTATATATATATATATATATTTATTTAAGCTTTATTTATTCCATATTGTTTGTGTTAGTACATATTTACTAAATCTAAAAGATTTATGCCATTTTTTCTTTCTTATATGGACCCCATTCGGGTAAAAGCCATATATCGCCAGATATTAGGAGAAAAGAAGGGCACTGGAAGCAACAAACTGGTCAGGGCCGAAAGCCAAAAGAAGGAAAGGTAGACGACGAAGACGTTGGACCAATGACATAACTGAGGTCGCCGGACCTAGCTGGATGCAGTTGGCTAAAGACCGAAAAAAATGGCATGAGATCGAGGAGGCTTTTACCTAAATTTACATTTGCTTTAAAAAAATCAATATAAATCAAACAAAAAAAGACAATTAAAGCTTAATTTATATTTATATAATTACTTCCGGTTGGAAAATTTGTTGGATTCTTGTGTAAAGCATCTTAGAATAACGATTAAAAATGAAATATACAAAATAAACGCTATTATAAATTAATGATTTTCGAAACCGTATTTTGCCTGGAGTATAGAGCCAAGTATAAGCCTAATCTTGTTGGCTTGTTGAGAGTATCAAGGTCCATCGCGGTGTGGCCGCTGGTCGAGGTAGCATGGTAGGCAGCACGCGCCGCGCGAGCGCAGTGACATAACACTTTTAGGTATTTAAGAGACAAATTGAATTTGTTATTGTTATATAATAAGTATAATAATGCGTTCCGGGTGTTGATGGGACTGCCTCGTTTCTGTAGCGCATCAGGGATGTTCGCGGCGGCGCGTGTGGACTGTTTTTATACGAGCATGCGTACGCGCGCAGCATCCCTGGTGCGCAGGGTGCGCCGCAGTCCCAACAGCATTCTGCGCATGATAGCGGACAGGGTTGACTGTCCCTACATGTCGCACTGCGAGGGACTACACTCCCCTGTCAGTGTTGTTTTGTTTTAAATGTAAGTTTATCTGTAACTTCTAACCCCCTAGTTTTGTAAATTCTACTAACAACATGTGTCCATGGTTACACGAAATAAAAATTTCATTTCATTTCATTCATTTCATATATGATGTTTGGTCAAATTACATTTTTTAATAGACATAGTCATGTACTGAAGAACTTGCTGGTCTTAAAATAACCACCCTGTATAATAAAATGCTCTTCTGACTAACAGTGGTCTAATTATCCAGATTTTGATCAGTCAGTCATACTTATGTAACAAAGGTAATAATTATGGTAATAATACTCCTTGCATTTCATTAAATTGTCAAAAGGGCCTCTACGTGTTGGCTCCGTTGGTACTTTGTAGGTACCTAGCCCCACGCATGCCTCCCAAAGGTCCGGGACATCATTGTCCCGTGAGCGGGAAAGACATACATGGTAATAATATAATTTGCCAGGAGATAAATAGATGAACATAGCTATTTGTTTATTATTCTTGATGGTTTCTTAAGCGGGTGTTAACCGGCGCTATAACTTTACCTATAGAAGTAATCGATTTTATTTCGGTTTAAAAAACCTGTAATATATTAGTACAATCCATAATTGGTGACGTTCACCCTTAGGAAGTGAAGATGTACTATTATTTTATCAGTTTTACGTATTTGGAAAACGGAAGCACCCACATAGGAACTGGGAAAACGATAGGTGGATTGATGATGAAGAAATCTGTACTAACATATCTTTGGAAAGTAAGTGTCCATAATTGATGTCATCATACTACGATGTACTTAAGAACTGTAACTACCTATTATTTCTTATTTTCTTAAAAAAAATAGATTTAAATAAATAAATAAACAATAAATATTTGGGGACAATCTTACACAAATCAACCAAGATTTGAAAAATAAAACAATTATTCAAGAAGACAAACATTTGATCGTATCATCCGCAAAAACGAGCCGAATACGGATGCCAACAGAATAAGGCCGTTAGCGGGGTGCGCGGGACGCGCGTCTCCCGCTCCGTCTGCCTCACCTCCGCAAATACCTAAATATCGTCTAATAAGAGCGCCTTAAGTGCACCATCCAGCGGACATGTGCGAAGATTGTGTTTTCACATATTGTCACCACGAATTCTCGACATATAGGCGTCTAATATATGAAAACAGGTCTGGACATCCCTGACAGATTCACCCTTAGGTGTAACGACAAATCGTCAACATTCGTTTGGTACCAGATGTAGCGCATAGTTAATTGTTTCCCATCGTATTTAAATAAATAAATATTTGTGGACAATCTTGCACAAATCAACCTAGTCCCGAACTAAGCAAAGCTTGTACTATGGGTACTAGACGACGATATAGATACTTAGATAAAGAAATAAATATTTTAATACATAGAAAATGACTCAGGAATAAAAATTCGTGCTCATCACACAAATAAATGCCCTTACCGGGATTCGAACCCAGGACCTCTTGCTTCGTAGGCAGGGTCACTACCAACTAGGCTAAAGCGGTCGTAAACTTCGTATTTGTCAAGCTACTTCAGTCAACCTCAGTACGTTTTGTACTGTGACCGACTGAAATAGCAAGACACACCGTACATTTCCGTGCAAATACGATAGAAAGATACACAATAGAAAAAAGCGTAATTGTTGTTTTTTCGCAATCCACCAGGGGGGGCCTCACTCCGTGAGTTCGTCGCGCCGCTACAAGTACATTGCCTACCGGCCCGAGGGGGTATGTTAGGGCTGCTACGGCACGCACGCGTTCTATCGCAGCGCGTTGCATACGATAGAATGGGATACGTTTAGGCTCCTTCGGCATACCTAAACACGAGATTTGTTAACATATAACCTTCTGTACGTAGTACTATTATTTATTCTGTGCCTATAAGGTAAACGTCCGAGTACTCGACGCTGTTCTAGTATATGGCATGGGCACTTTATGTCAAAGCAATAAGGGTTAAATTCGAACTAAGAGGGTTTTTCTTCATTCGAATTTAAGCCATGTCACTTTGACATAGAGTGCCCACGCTACACCGTCGAGCGCTCGGACGTTACCATACCTGTTGGTTACAAGGGACGTAAATAAAACAAAAGAAATATATACATCAATATATTTTATTTTACAGGTTGTCTTTAAATCAACTCGACTATTCCGAAGTTCCTCAAAATATAAAAAAGACAAAACAAAAAAAATATGACATATGAGATCTTTTACTTACTAGGATAAGAAAAAATTTACATATTTTTACTCACTGTGGAACTAAGAACTTACGATTTATAAAAAAAGTACGCGGAGAGGGCTTTACTGACAGTAGTTTCATTTGTATAAAAAAAGTGTCCAAAATAGAAGAGGAAATATTAACTTATATTATATTTATCGGTCATACAGAATCATTCAATGCACGACTAGCATGTCCCAAATTTATTTTATTTACAATTTAGTCAACATTCGTTTATACACTTGTCTCGTCTTGTAGGTACAGACGACGTCAAACATATGTATACATTTATCGTCATATTGCTTAAGGCGCTAAACTGTAAACTTATTTTTGACCTAGACTGCGTGTAAGAAAGAGACAAAAGCTCACATAAGTGGGTATGTCTGATAAGGTCAGTTTACATAGCTGGAAACATTAACCCTGCTACCGCTATACCGACCGTGTTACCACAAATATCGATCGATTATCGATATACCAGTCAACCTTGGAAAATACTTCGAAAATCGATCGATAAAAGCCACTGACACTAAGTGCTGATAAGCGATAACCAGGACAAATTAACCGGGTGTGGTTATTTTACTTCTGCAATATCATCACGTTTTACAAGTATACACCATTTTGAACTTAATGACCAGCAATAAAAATATTGGTCGTTTCTAAACGCGTTACATATCGTCTATTATAAACGCCCCCCAATGAGCTTGTGACCTTAAATTTGGTTACGATGCCATTCGAACCAGTTTTTGTAGATGAACAAATGTTTGTATGGAAGCAACTACATTTAAAGGACATTAATACCCAAAACATCGAGTTAAAGACGGACCTCGCTGACGGCAGTCGAAACGCTTCATACTGATTGGCTTTAAAGTATGACGTCACACCGTGCAATTTGTACTAACCGTTGCATGGAAAATGAAGTAAATTGCTGTTTCGGTCGCGAAATACTGCGTTTAGGTCCATAGTTGTTTTACAAATTTGTTTCTATAATAGCGTAAGGATTCTATTGGTAACTTTAAATTTACTCTTGGACAATAAATAAAAAAACTTTTTTTTCTAAACTTTCAAGGTTCACATCTTTTAAATTATATTTTGTAATGTATACTTTATTACAATCTTTTGATGATTTACTATCTATTTTTAGCAACACGACATCATCAATTTTAACACCACGCAACAAGCCTATTGTTGAGTAAAATCAGCTAACCATCACGTTACATAATATTGAATATGAAATCATTAGCTGGAATTGCACAATAAATATTGATTGTCTAAGGCTGGCTTAAGGCACTCTAAGCTCTTCATAGAAGGAGTGGACTCGGGCTGGACCAGAAAACTCTGGAAATCCAGTAGGAAGCAACTCAGAATCATATCTGGGGTGTTCACTGGTCACTTCGGGGTCAAGGATCTCTTGGCCAAGATGGGACTATCTGATAGTTTAGACTGTAGAATGTGTGGCGAGGAGGATGAGACTATGGAACACTTATTGTGTGAATGTCATGCCCTTGCCAGACAAAGAATGAACTACTTTGGTAACGGTTACCCGCAACCAAAGGAATTCAAGGTGCTCCCGGCGAACTGCATCATCCGCTTTGTGGAAATGATGGAGCAAGCCTGGGAGCAGGTATAAAGGAGAGAGCAAATGCACAAAAGATCCCACTGGGTCGAAGTGCATCCGAAAGGGCCCTCACCTAGATAAGATAAGATAAGATAAGATGGGTGGCGTTGAATAAAAGAAACGATTGTAATCGTGCATTGAAAAGAACACAAATATTTCTAATTCAGTGTAAATATTTTCAAAAATCCTAAGTTAATCCAGCACCAAGCGAATAAACGGATTCGAACCTTCGTGGTACGTACATTAAGTTCAAAATGGCATTTCGTGTAATGTTAAAACACGTGACGGTAGCGTAAGTTTCAATTTTATAAGTCAAAACTGACAACACAGGCGCTTGTCCAATAACTGGCCATTTGAGTAATGTCGGTTAAGACACGTAGAACTGTAACTTGAAGCTTAAACTCGTTATTCGATTCACCGATTACGTGTCAATTGCTATCTATCTCAGACTGTTTGGGTCCGACCATAGCTGTCATCCCGAAACAATTTGTTTTTGAGGTTATAATTTGTACAGTCGAGTTCATAAATATATGTACGTTTCCAAAGGTTCAATAATATCTGAGCAACGTTATGGCCTTGAAAATAAAGCCGTGTTCACATATTTTTGATCACTTTGTGCGTGCACATATTTTCAAACTCAAAATCTTTATTGTTGGTTATATGTAAGTAATACAGATTCAGAGAATTTTAGAACTCGACAGTTTTTACAATTCTAAACCTGGCAAAATAGGTCAAATGGCTCGTGATTGGTAAGAGAGTCTGTGAGAGGCTTTTGCCTCTCACAGACTGGTGCGGCCTAGCAGCGGCGGTCAATAGTAAACTTGTCAGTAGCTGTCAAATTTACTATGGTCCGCCACCGCAGGCCGCGCCGTTGTGATGCAGGCTTAAAACGCCTCAGTGTTGCCTATTTAGACTTTAAAATTGTAGCTTCATGAAAAGGCCATAGGTGTCCATGCACCCAGCAATTTAAAATAGATAGTAAAATTTAAACAAAAAGCAATATGTTCGTGGCTTCTCCACTCTTACGCCCCGGACATGCAGATTCAGTATCGTGTATTCAATAAAACCCTCAACGCCTCACCAGTGCCTTCAATTGACAATCCACTCCGCTCCGAATCGCGCGCTGTCAAATCTTATATTATTACATAATTCATTTGTTATTATTATACAAGGCATATTATTTCTCACACGCTGCGACCAAAGGCTTAGAAAGAAACTTTTGAAAGCGGTCAAATGGGCGGTGCCTAAGACCGCAACGTGGTAGACACCCTTTAAGTATAATCGTCATAAGATCACATTTTTTTATAAGGCAAACAACAATCTTTAAAGCTAAACCTTTGATAAGGGAAGGGAGGTCGGGCAATACCGATAACGAACGCCTAGTGCAACAGAAAGTACCTTGGAATGGGATAATACTAGGGCTGGCGGTAATTCGTTTGATGACAATTGTATGACTTAGTTACTCCACTTAGACGGATCCAACTAATAAGTAAGAGACCCATCTGTTACCACCAATTTGTTACCAGAAGTAACAGTTAGGATATTTTTTTTCATCTTTTACCAGTGGGAACTAATGGGAATAGTAATTGGTGGCAACTACTGTTTTTTTTCAGTATACCACAGAGTACTTTAGTAATAAAAGATGGGGAAAATATTCCCAGTAGTTGATGGGAAAAATGGGTGGATTGCAAAAAAAATGTACATAATTAAGGGCCTTAATCTAATCTATGCTTTAACTTTTTTCCATTGTGTAACGAAAGTTACCCATATAAAATGTAAGGGTAATTGCCGTTACACAATGGAAAAAAGTTAAAGCATAGATAAGCCTCTTAACTATGTACATTTTATTTGCAATTCACCCAAATATTCCCAGTAGTTACCACCGAGTACTTTAGTGGTAAAAGATGGGGAAAATATTCCCAGTAGTTACCACCGAGTACTTTAGTGGTAAAAGATGGGGAAAATATTCCCAGTAGTTACCACCGAGTACTTTAGTGGTAAAAGATGGGGAAAATATTCCCAGTAGTTACCACCGAGTACTTTAGTGGTAAAAAATGGGGGAAAAATACCAGCTGTTACCACTGGTAACAAATTGGTGGTAATAGGTGGGAAAACCCCATAAGTAACTCCTAGATTTGTACTTGATGATATATACATATTATTATTACACTGCAGCCGCAAAACACAAATATTCGCGCCAGCACTTATTTACAATCATATTGAAATTTGAATTCCGAACAATGAGCCAAATACTTAACAGATTACTATAATGTATATCATTCAATTTTAGCCATACATTAAAAAGAATTACAAACTAATTAATGAAAAAAAAATGTTACAATTTCATGACACTTAAAAACATTATTCAAAACGGGAAGCATTCGTGTAACCAGGACAGCGTTCGTCCAAACATTCGTTAAAAAAACTAATTAAACCCTAATAAAACCGAAACGTTAAATTTTTTCACATTTCAGCCTTCCCAAGTGTCTCGGCAGTTTCTATGACGTTCATAACCTACGTCTATTAAATAGAACCTATGCCTAACCTATCGGATTATTGCTACCTGTTACCACCAAATTGTTACCAGTTATAACAGCTGGGTGTTTTTTCCATCGTTTACCAGCGGGCACTACTGGGAATATTTTCCCCATTTTTTACCACTAAAGTACAGTTAAGACAAGTACTTTAGTGGTAAAAGATGGGAAAAAAAATTCCAGCTGTTACCACTGGTAAAAATTGGTGGTAACATGTGGGAATAACCCAACCTATCTACGTTCTTAACCTTAACCGCTATTCCTTTCCATTTGTGGAGTCTTGTCAAACTAGGGTCATTCCCATTTATTCTATGGAACAGTGACGTCAACAAATAGAACAAAATGGGAATTTTCTCAAATACATATTGTCCAATGGGATAGAACAAATGGGAACACCTCCAACCTACGTTCGGTTGCAACCCACGCCACACACCGAATAATTTAAGCACCCTACAGACGATCCAATTGATCACACCAACTTGCTAGAGTCAAGTCAGTATTGCAAGTGAAGTTAACCTTTTGAACGCCATTCTTCACGTATTAAAGTGCTGACACGCCAACCTTTTTTCCATAAGAGAGTACTTAACTATATTCCTTATATGAAAGACAGAAGGTTGTTTTAACAGCGGACGTCATAACACTTAAGGCGTTCTTGGCGCTGCGGGCAAGACAATACACGACGCCTTTGGGCGTTCTTGGCGTTCAAAGGGTTATAAAGGGTTCGGATATAACCTTGAGAGAAGTCACGCGACTGTTCCGAAGAAACAATCAGGAGACGCGTTAGTATCCGAACGTTCATTAACTGTGTGTTTAAGGGCCATTAGACTTCAATGCACGAAAAAAGAACGCTGGCGGCCATACACTTTATTTGGCATGCAGCGCTCGTTTTACAACAACTTGCAATATTTGGAACGAGACAGAACATACTAACAATTGCAAGTTGGTGCGACAAATTGCATCGTCTGTGGTGTGGTTTATGGCGCGCGTTTTTGACCGTCATATCAAATCCAATCACTCTAATACTTAGGCATTTCTGGCATTTCCATATCAGCCTCAATAGTCATATCAACATTCGATATTGCAATTCATTTCATTCGAAACTGATTACCTAAATAAAAACAATTTTATATTTCTCAAATTGGTTTTAAATTAATCGATTATGATATATTCCGTTCCTATTCTTCGCTGTTTTAGGACAATTTTATCGATTGGAAAGAATATAGTACATCACAATACCCAAGGCAGTAAAAACTGTATCTACTTGCATTTGTCGCCCAAGCCGAAGTCGAGAGCGCTAATGCAAAATGAGGCTTTCTATAGTACCGCCCGAGTGTGTACACAATTCTACATTTTCTCCCGTAGAAACGACCAGAAGAGAGATATTCTTCAGAACCTGACTGGTTTACATTTCACACTTAAACGGCTCATTAACTATATCTCTCCATGTATAGTTGAAATTATTTAAATGGGTCAATCAACTTTTTCTTGTTGTTATTCTGTCCCGGTAAGCCAAGAGACAACAGTAACAGACTTTCTTAGAAAAAATACTATAAACTGGACTCCTATCATGCTAAGGATATGCGCCACCATGGAATGGGTTTACCAATATGACAAAAACACGTGTTTAGTGGATTTAAACCCCATAAAATCATAGTTTTAAAGGGTGACCCAGGAGACGTAACCATGGCAACGAGCAACAAGAAATAGTTGATTGACCCAAATTTACCAAATTGCATCAGTTTTCTCAAAAAGTATATCAAATCTACATATCAGCCGAAAGACGGCCGCTGCTGGACATAGGCCTCCCCCAAAGAGTGCCACAATGTGTATTATTTTGCACCTGCTTTATTTGTGAGTTGTACAAGCGTATATTTGTCTTGTATTGCAACTTTACACATCAGTAAAAAAAATTAAAATCCAATCGATGAAATCATTCCAAACAACGCCATTCCCAAAAACGTCATAGAAACACAAAACGAGACAGCATTCAATTCCAAATGGTCCTGCCATTTTGAATCCTCTCTATTGTCTGAAACCCGTCGATCTGTCTTAGTCTATTGCAAACAGATCATTAACACTAATACATTGTATGTATTTACAATTAGATAAAATCAAATTAGGCGCCGATAGCATGAAACGTGATGGATGTTTTAGCTTCTAAGTCTTTCGAGATATTTAAAGAAACTGTACGACTTTCGCATTGATGTATGGGTCATATAGATATTTAGGTTCCCATCTTTCCTGCACGGATAGCAGACCACGCGCGTTATCTATCGATCTGTTAGAAACACTTCTTACTTACTTTTGTTACTATTGACCATCTCCAAGGACTAAGAAGCAAAACATCAGATAATTCAAAAATTATACAATATTATCAACATTATTTATTTTTTGGGGTAAGAAACGATATCAGAATGTCCAAAAACGCAGCTCATATTATTATGCAACTTAAAAATTCAAATCAAATTAATAATTTAATAAATATATTCGCCGATACCTTGATTGAGTTAATGTCTACATGTGCTGTACTGTCATTTCTAGAAGACCACGCTAGCAGCCCTTAAGGGTGAATATACACTACGTATGAAGATGTGTTTTCATATATTTAACAGCTAGCTTTATTACCTTGGCACATTTCTGGTATATATTCACCCCAGTACTCAAGGACGAACTAAAAGGGGTTATTCCGACCTGTTAACACCAGTGGTAACATCTGGGATTTTTCCCTCATCTTTTACCAGTGGTAACTACTGGGAAAAATACTCCCAGTACCGAGTACTTTAGTGGTAAAAGATGGGAAAAAATCCCAGCTGTGACTGGTAAAAATTGGTGGTGCCAGGTGGGAATGACCCACTAAAAGCAACCAAAGTATTCTTCTTCCCAATTGGAAGTAACGACTTTTTATGCCAGGTTTTGTGATTTCGCCAGACGACCATTATTCAATGAGTTTGGTCGTTTTATAGCATACTGCATCGCTAGCACAAGCCCGCGATTATCAGTCCCTTTCTAATTAAAACACTTGGAAAGAGACGGGTATATCTCGGTCTTGTGTTAGCCTTGCTGTCTAATTTGATTACGTTTGGTTACCTTTTTAAAACATTGCAACATCGTTTCTTAACGCATTTTCCAAACGTGACGGCAGTTGAGATCTTTCGAAACTAAACGAGACGCCTTCCAAAAGACTTAGTCAAATACGCTGGTGGGAAAATCTGCCTCGCCTCGCGGCATTGTAGTTCTTTAACAATTAATATTAGAATAGAATCAAATCACATGGCGGCTTGGAGAATGATGACGTCACAACTTTTAAAATGTCTCGTAAACGTTATTATGCTTGAAACGCCTAGCCTGGGGCATGCCAAAACAATAGGTGCAACCACAGAGCATAGAATACTAGAGAGAGGACAAGCCGCCGGCGGCCGTGTCGCAGCTGTATGCTCAATGGGCATACACTGCCATACTGTGCACGCGTGCTGCGAGCAGAGAATATTACGTTTTTTCCCAAAATGCCTGATATGATGCGCGTTTATTGTCAAATAAGCGTGTAGGTATACAAGAGTGTGTGTTTTAGATGTGTGCGTGCTTTGTCTTGTCAATTACTTGGGCGTTGTGTGGGTTAATGTACTTGCGACAGACTCACTCTATACAAATCGGCCGCCATGTCCGATCTCCTTGTATTCATACATCTGTGGGTGCAACGATTAGGCGTTAAGGTGGGCCAATAGTTGACAATAGTTTTGACATAATTGTAGTGTCATTTATTAGGCCAGTGTCGGACACTGGGATGTTTACCTGAGTATAAATTTCTAGCTATTCGCTAAAAATAGCTAGCCGCTAAAGAACGCGCAGATTTTATTTAGTAATATTATTTTACACCTATTTGCGTATTTTTTGCATACAGTTAGTGTCAGCCGTTATTATTTATTAATTTATTCTGGACCAAGTATATGAGACCAAATTATTAAAAAAGAGCGGAGCTGGGATGCCGGCTAGTAGTCAGAATACAAAAGCAAGCTTGAAACTTGAATATAGTTTAAATCAGCATCAAAGTTAAAAGAGATCAGCACATCTATAACGATAGCACAAAAGGTTTTTAGTGAAATGGTAGCAAATTGTTAGTTATATCGCCTCTAAATTATCATCAAGTAAAAATTAGTTTTAGTTGTAGTTTTTAGTTTGTAAGGCTCAACATTTGTACACCTTTTAGGTAGATCACAGCGTACTGTATTTTTTATTCTATTGTCACCCTGTATTATGTAACCTGTGAATCACAAATAAATATTTACTTACTTACTTTAAAAATTAAGAGTGCTTTTTCTGTCCGTTAAAGTAGGTACATAGTACAGTCGCCATCACATACATCGGAGCAAACAAGCACGTCACAAACATCGGAACACACCTCTATTTTCAAGGCATTAGGGTGCATGTGCCGATATTTTTGAACACCTATAGTGTACCTATGTATGTGATGGCGACTGTACGAGTATGTATGTAAGCACTTTATTGTACAGTCGCCATCACATACATAGGTACACTATAGGTGTTCAAAAATATCGGCACATGCACCCTAATGCCTTGAAAATAGAGTTGTGTTCCGATGTTTGTGACGTGCTTGTTTGCTCCGATGTATGTGATGGCGACTGTACACAATAACAGGTAAAAAAATATACATGTCACACAATAGATCAAACTACAAAGGCGAACTTATCCCTATACGGGATCTCTTCCAGGTAGCCTTTGAGCGATTGAGAGGAAGGTTGAACGAGAAAGAAACAGTCTGTTTGCTATTTAAGTCATGCAATAATGATATATTGCCGTTTATCTGAGCACCGATGATATTATAATGTAGGTATGCACCTATAGATTCTGGCAACATTCGTGCGGTATTATACTCGTTTTCACAACGCTCTCATCATCATATCAGCCGAAATACGTCCACTGCTGGACATAGGCCTCCCCCAAAGAGTGCCGCAATGACGGGTCCTGCGCCACCCGCATCCAGCGGACTCCAGCGACCTTTACCAGGTCATCAGTCCACCTTGTGGCACTACGATCTATTCTTTTTAAATTCCAGCGCGAACGAGGTTCTAAGACTGTATCCGATGCTACCGAATTTGTAGAGATTCTACTGTTTGTAATTTTTTTACATACATTAATAGTATAAAACAAAGTCTGTCTGTCCCTATGTATGCTTATATCTTTTAAACTACGCAACGGATATTGATGCGGTTTTTTTTTATATATGTATAATACGTACCCGTGCGAAGCCGGGGCGGGTCGCTAGTATATTTTGTTTTATTGTACGTCATCTTTCTCCAAGCCAGCCTTCACAATGAGTTCTTATAATAACACTAAAATTCGACATTACAACAAGTTGAGAGACTATTTTAAACAATGATCTCTGTGCAGACAATTATTAATATTTGTGAGTATTTATACAGAATGTTTACATCTATACTAGTATTAAAAAGAGGTGAAATTAAAATACTATTTATTATCCACGGTTAAACTAACGCATTTCAATGTCAGGGCAGGCGACATGTTTCGAACTCTTCGGGACACATCCAGGGTTCGAAAGGATAATTATCACGATAATTATCTTAATAATTATTGTGATAATAGCAGATGGATAATTATCGATTGATAATAACAAAAAATTGCGCTCATGAAAGTGAACTGTATTAGAAGTATCCGAACGTATATTTCCGGCACTTGCGTCTATGCGAACGCACAAAGTGTCAACGTGACAAGAAAAAATCATTTCAGATTATGCAAAGTTGAGTAGTATACTGGTGGTAATTATCCGATAATTATCAAGAAGCGTAATTATCTTGATACTTTCGAACTTTTTGGACATAATTATCGGATAATTATCAAGAAGCGTAATTATCTTGATAATTTCGAACACTGGACACATCACCATACGGAACGCATCTTCATTGAGAAACTCCCGAAGAGTTCGAAACATGTCGCCTGTCGTGACATGTAATACGCCAGTTTAACCGTGGATTTATTAGTAGTATTTTAGACATGTCTCCAGTTTAAATTCGATTAGGTGAAGTTTGTATGTTAATCTCCGGAACAACTGGTCCTATATCGAAAATTCGGGTCCCGTTAATCCGCGTCCACTCATCTCTCTCCCTTTTTGCATCGGTTAAAAAGAGTCAGTTTTTTTTTTTATATATTTATTTAGTAAAGGGGTTTTGTCACGCAGTGACTATGCCAGCCCCATCAGCGAGATCAATATACATAATAATTTTAATATAATTTGTCTTATAGGTAATGTATAGCTAAATTCGTCAGATAGTGGACGCGGATTATTGAGTCGTACATTACAAAAAAAAAATGTTCCTTTTGATTAGCTATATTTTAATTATTAACACTGGCGGAGCCGGGCGGACAGCTCTATACCATGATACATTTTACGTCATACCTGTACGTCATACCCGGCATAAAGTAGGAATTACCACTTCCCGAAAATCCCACTTCCTGGCCAGAGACGTACAATCATGCACTTACCACGGGCGGTAATAAAGACAGCCTCAGATCGCCTATGTATCGCCCTTGCCTTCGGCTTGGGCGTCAAATACCTGACATGTGAGACATTCTTTGTTTCACCGCCCTAGGTAAGTAATGTACTATTCTGGAAATGGAACTCAAAAGCATAAAAAAGTAATAATAATATTCACTAAAATTGCATTTTTTTTTCATAAACATCTTTTTTAATTGCAGGGAATTTACTAACTCAGATTAAGGTCATCGTGTTAGTCATAAATCTAGTTTTAAAGTACTCACAAATATTCAAAACTGTCTGCAAGTCAAAATATAATAAAAAAATCTTCGATTAACTTCGATACTGGCCATGTGGCTAGAAAGTATCATCTATGTTCAGGAAGCGAATCCGACTCGATATTATATCGATAATGTCTGTCACTAATAAAAAAAATTGTTAAAGTTCAGGCTTTCAAGCGCACACCCTGTAACCTTTACAAAATCTACCATTTAACCTTTTTACCTGTAAAATCATGTAGCTTTCTCTTTCCCTCTATACCATGGAGAACGAGAGACACGCTTGGTTTAACCTTTTCGCCGCCGCGACAAAATACACATTGTCACGCCAACACTGTTACAAGCATGGACCTATAATACTCAGGACAAGCTATGGTAATAATAATACCACGTCCGAGCGAGATGGTAGCATACAAATCTCAACAAGTGGGACAGAAATGGAAATATTCCTTGTAGTAGTTCCTTTTTTATTTATTCACCGCAACTGATAGTATGAGGTCAAAAAACCATTAATTACCAGCCCAAAATATGTAAGTAAGTTGTTTATGGTAAACCATCAGCCATTTTAAGACCAGTTCTTAATTTAGCTGCATAGGAGCCTTTTCGTCCCTCATTGTGGCAACACTTATACTGCCGTCGTAAGCAAAAAGGACGCATCTGACTATGAGTCTCATTCAAAAAGGACGCATCTGACTATGGGCCTCATTCAGAAAAGAAGCATCCGAATATGGGTATCATTCAAAAAGGACGCATCTGACTGTGAGTCGCTTTCAAAAAGGACGCATCTGACTATGGACCTCATTCAAAAAGGACGCACCTGGCTATATTACTCATATACAGATGCGTCTATTTTAAATGAGAATCATAGTCAGATGCGTCCTTTTTGCTTATGGCGGCAGTATAGCTTGTTCTGTGTATTATAGGTTGCTTAGACAGCGGACGTCATAACGCCTATAGGCGTTCTTGGGCACGACGACACACGACACCTTTAGCATTCTAGTTCTTTAGTTATCGGCATTCGAAGGGTTAAAAATTATATAAATTCTGTATATCGGTCAAATTAAGTGAGATTCCTCTGAACAGGTTAGTAAATATCAATATAATGTTTTTATATTTGTCATATAGATCAAATGGAAGGTTATTCAACCATATCCCACCATGATTTTGGCTTTATCTCTGTCATAGGGTTCAATTTCGTAAATCGGATGCCTTTATGACCTTAAATGGTTAAATGGTAGTTGATTTTTATGTTTTACGTTTTTTTTAATAGTGACAAACAATACGCCAGTAGATGTGTCGAAAAGAGTAGATGCGATGCCTCATACCAAAATGATTACTTGTCAAATTATCATTATCACGATTCTTATTGGCGCATGACACAAATGAGACTCAGAATAATCATGCAAAACTCATATTATCATCATATGTAGTTAAAAAAGTAAGTTTAAGTGAACCTATAGGTCTATAGGAACATAAAATCGATTTTTCAAGCGGTAGGCTATTGACACATCTACCCTCCCCAACCATCACACCTCCAAAAACAAGTGCGTTTCACAAAAAAAGGTCGAAAAAGCTATATCAATGTACTTCTCATTCAGTCAAGATAAACGAAAACATTTAGACATGACCACACCTTGTGACCACAATTGAAACTTAAAAGTATAAAAAAAAAGTTTTTACATCAAGGTAACTCCAGTACCAAGATCACATACACGTGTCCACTCGAATATCACAAGAGTCTTAAAAATCTCTGTACAAAAACTCCGTTCGACACAACCCTACTCGAATATCTACACACAGAATACTAGTTCGTTTAATTCACTAGAGTAAAGGCTTCAAAGGATTTTAGTCTTTAGTGCACCGTGTTAAGGGGGCCTTTGCCTCGGGAGGGGAAAGCGAGACCGCGTGCCTTCACAAGTATGTCGATTCACCTGGAAAATGTAAGAAACCCATATAAGCGTGAGGACCATTATATGTGCCACATACAGACTGATCGTCTCTATGAAAATCGCAGTTTCGAAACTAAAGCATCTCTCTCGCGATTACACATATGTTACAAAGAGACGGATGCTTAATAAGTCGATAAATGCGACAAAAATTGATTTGGTGAGATTTGAATTTACACGTAGTTCGTTGGTAAGAATTTTTGAATAAATATTTTAACTCAATCTTTTAAAAAATCTCACACAAACACAACAAGAGACATGAACTTTTTAAACGCATCATATAACATTTCAAAAAAAGCAGCACTTTGTGTCTGGCAAACGCGAAATGTCAGACAAATGTGAGTTCAACTTGTCTTTACCATCAACCACTCAGACTCAGATATTAGTAATTAATTTATTAAATTGTTTACCAGAATTCCGAATTTTCCGATAAAGGTTGTCTTTAGGCAGTCAATTATTTTATTATTGGGGATGGATGAAAATGTTAGAAGTGTCTGATTATTTTTTGGTGATAGGAATAACCTTCCTTAGCACCAGAAAAAAGTTGCAGACTATTCAGCTGCGTCAATTATTTTTGAAAAATATAAACAGTTTCCTTACTTACGGTTTGGGTTTAGGACGGCGAATAAGACACTCCGCTTGATCCGTCTCATATTACAAAAAAAAAACTTGAAAATCCGTGGTAAACTGACACTGACAATGATATTGACAGCTGCAGCAGCTATATTTGTCATTGCCAGGGTCAGATATATATATATTTTTAGGGTTCCGTAGCCAAATGGCAAAAAACGGAACCCTTATAGATTCGTCATGTCTGT
Source organism: Epinotia brunnichana (assembly GCA_963854355.1). Classification (NCBI taxonomy): domain Eukaryota; kingdom Metazoa; phylum Arthropoda; class Insecta; order Lepidoptera; family Tortricidae; genus Epinotia; species Epinotia brunnichana. Next base: position 2,108,803 of record OY977953.1, on the reverse strand, counting down.
CCGTCTTTCTGTCTGTCTGTCTGTCCGTCCGTATGTCACAGCCACTTTTTTCCGAAACTATAAGAGCTATACTGTTGAAACTTTGTAAGTAGATGTATTATGTAAACCGCATTAAGATTTTCACACGAAAATATAAAAAAAAAAAAAAATTGGGGTTCCCCATACTAAGAACTGAAACTCAAATTTTTTTTTTTCATCAAAACCATTAGGATAGGTCTTCAAAAATGATATTGAGGTTTCTAACATCATTTTTTTCTTAACTGAATAGTTTGCGCGAGAGACACTTCCAAAGTGGTAAAATGTGCCACCCCCCCCTGTAACTTCTAAAATAAGAGAATAATAAATCTAAAAAATATATATGATGTACATTACCATGCAAACTTTCAACGAAAATTGGTTTGAACGAAATCTAGTAAGTAGTTTTTTTTAATACGTCATAAATCGTAAAAAGCAATTTATTTAACGGAAGCCTTCATGTGCGAGTCCGACTCGCACTTGGCCACTTTTTTTAATATGAGATGGATCAAGGAAAGTGTCTCATTCGCCGTCCTAAACCCAAAACGTAAGTAAGGAAACTGTTTATAATTTTCAAAAATTATTGACGCAGCTGAAAAGTCTGCGACTTTCTTCTGGTGCTAAGGAAACCAAAAAAATAATCAGGCACTTCTAAGATTTCCATCCATTCCCCATTACATAAATAAAATCGTTCTGCCGTCGTAAGCAAAAAGGACGCATCGAGTCTCATTCAAAAAGGACACATCTGACTATATTACTCATAGACAGATGCGTCCTTTTTGAATGATACTCATAGTCAGATGCGTCCTTTTCGCTTACGACGGCAGTGTTATCATAATCATAGTTGCAATAAAATTGGAATAAAATGCGTTTCAAAAGTAATTCAATCTGCATGCGGCCAGAGTGATGCATCGGTGCTAAGCGGTGTAGCGAATGAAGTTAAAACATGGGATGAAGAATTTAGTCATAAAACTGGCTAGCACAACTGACAGCTGTCACACGAACCGTCTCATTCGCACTGTAAATAGATTTTATGGGTCTCCCTTGTTAGACCTAACAACTTTAGCCCTAATGTTTTACTAGACCTAATGCATTTTCCTTCGAAACAGTGAATTTTTCGGGTTTTCTTTGAATATCATCAAATAGAAGTCATTAGGTTAGGTTAGGTTTGTTTTGTAATAATCCTATAAAGTTAACTGTTTAAAATGCATTAGGTCTAGTGAAACATTAGGTCTCATGAAACATTAGGGCTAAAGTTGTTAGGACTAGGGAGAACCACATTGTATATGTGAAGTGATCTAGTGCCAGAGATCGATATATGTGAGCAGTCAACTAAGCTAACCGTACAGATATGCGTAACGTGGTAAATATATTATTATAGTGTCTTTCGCTAATTAGAAAAGTATTAAAACTGTCTTCGCTTTAAATATTTGATTCAGCTTTAACCCTTTACTTCGCCAATTCAAAAAAAGAGATTTCACTTGAGAACAAAAAAATAACACGTAAAATATATGAACACGTAAAAATGTGAACTAAAATGTAAAAAATAATGTATATTTAAGTGGTATTAATCACTTGGCCCCTTGGATGGAGGGACATCGTACGTGGTTGTAATACAGATGTAATAAAGATTTAAAAGCTTGAGGCACTGCCTGATATAGAAGTTACTGTACTTCAGTGCCTCTAGCTTTTAAATCTTTATTACAATCTTATAAAAGCTTGTAAAAATAACTGTCAACAAAAAAAATTTATAAGAGCGTCAAAAATGTTGCAGCTTACTTTATATTAGTTCGTACCTAGTTCCTTTTGGCTACAGTGAGACAGATAACAAAAATGTTGCAGTTTACTTTATATTAGTTCGTACCTAGTTCCTTTTGGCTACAGTGAGACAGATAACAAAAATGTTGCAGTTTACTTTATATTAGTTCGTACCTAGTTCATTTTGGCTATAGTGAGACAGATAACAAAAATGTTGCAGTTTACTTTATATTAGTTCGTACCTAGTTCCTTTTGGCTACAGTGAGACAGATAACAAAAATGTTGCAGTTTACTTTATATTAGTTCGTACCTAGTTCCTTTTGGCTACAGTGAGACAGATAACAAAAAAACAAGAAAATACACGGAGAGGAAGCGTATTTACCATATTACGCATTTACGCATATTTATTTACACAAAACACTTCACACGTAGGGAAAAATAAGCCATTTCTGGTAGGAATAATCACAAAAACAATGCGTATGAGTCATAACATAGTATTTTCTAAACAGTTCATGACATAATTAATATACACTACTTCGACATGAATAGAGTGTCAGTAAAAATCCATCCAACACAGGATTAAAAGCTAACACAGTATCGAATAGAATAAAACCTAGCAGTTGGATAATTTTTACCTATCAACCGAATACCGAATCAAATAAACATGCACATAGAAAAGCACACAATATACACACAAATCACAAACAATGTCGGGTACCGGAATGAGTCTATCGCAAGATTATTCTATCAATTTCATTAAAATAGGTTTGTATGTTTATAACTTCGAACAAATTTAACATTGTTAACTTGCTTTTAAATGTACAGCCAAACATGTCGAGTCGGTCTTAAGAATGTGCTAGTTGCCGGACTTATTCAAAATATCAGAAATTTCTCGGAAATTTCAGGAAAGTTTCACAAGATATTTAAAAAGATACATTTTAGAAACTTTCCGCTTGTACGTAGTCTGGCTGGCAAGGCTTAAGGCTGATTTACATTTGCCCAAAACACTTATGCAAGTCAGCATTTACACTAAACGAATGTAATCTGGGCCATTTTACGGAAAGTTGTACACTACTATTTTTACAATTTTCTCAAAATCGGGTTTTTTCTACTCAGAATCGAAAGTACCTTCGAATGTTATAAGAGAAAAAAAGTGTACGAAGATTTTTTTATTCCATTCCGTTACCGTTTCCACACTAAGCTTGTTTTTCTACTCAGAATCGAAAGTACTTTCGAATGTTATAGGAGAAAAAAAGTTTCCCAATAATTTTATTCCATTTCGTTACCGTTTCCATACTAAGCTTGTATGGCGGTAATGGAACGGAAAACCGAAAATTGTATGTAACATTTTGGACATTTTTTTTCTCCTTTTAAGTTTGACAGTTTCGAATCCGAGTAGAAAAAACCCGACTATAGGTATATCAAAATTTAAAAAAAGGCGAGTTTCCGTAAAATGACATTTACTAATATAATTTAGCTTTTATCAATTGTGATAGACACACTCCAGTAGACGGTCCCTTGACAGTACAAGGGAGTGCATGAGTGAGACGAACATATACGACAATCTGTGGGGTAGCAAGCGATGGACGATACGAGCCGCGTCAAGCGGAGGCTAGCGGATGAGCTTGACTTGCGGTGGCGCAGTTGTTGGCACATTACGTTTTACGCTTTTGACATCTTGTTTTGTGACATTTTTTAAACTTTTATTATTGTGATTCTACTGTTACTGTTACTATAATAATATACATTCTCGATTTCAGAGACAGCATAGTAATTATTTGAATAATATTATTTCGACCTGAAAATAAATTACCATTTAATTATGTCTATAAATAATTAACACAATAAAATTAAAGGTCGATTAGTCTCGTTTAAGATAATCTTTCTTTCAGAGACAGTGCAGTAAGACGATATTTGTGTATTATTATTTTGACGCGAAAATCGATCACAATGTCGATTCATTTCGTTAACTAACACACACATTAAAAGGCAAATTAAACAATCGTAGTGTCAAAAATGCCAAAACATAAATAAGGAGGTACGAGTGTACCCCCTCATGGGCCACCAAACTGCGCCTAGTGAGTGGTACTGTGTACGAGCGTACAGTCGAAAGCATTTACATCTGTACAGAGCCTGAATCAAAAGTATTTGAGCACGGTTCTCCTTTGACAATACAGTCGTGTTCAGATAGGACTAAACTCCGATTTGTGATTCAAGATCAATTTACCAATATATAGCCATTGAAATTGTATTTTTGATTTTGAACTTGATTGACAAGGTGTTTACAGGTTACAAGTGATTTTAATAAAAATATACAGTTTGAAAGTCCTTGATTTACTTTAGTAAAAAAGACGATATTTTACCAATAAAAAGTAGAAGAATTATTCATGTTGCACTGGTAATCATTGCGGACCAATAAAGACACTGACAATGACATACTCCTAAGTTACTGTCAATGAACGATTCAGAGACATTAACTGCGGTAGATTTTTTGGTATAGAATTAGAAATTGGAGTTTAACCTTTCGAAACCTTCGGCAATGTCAAAATTTGGTAGTATTTTAATTTAGAGTTCTTCGAATCTTCGAAATCGGGTACCAAAGGGTGAAGGTTCTCAGATGTAAACGTTCGACGGTAGCGTGTTTGCGTACTGCTGCGTACTGCGTTCGGTACTGCTGCGTACTGTACTGCGAGTATAGTTACGTGTCGGCGGCCGGCTCGGGCGGCGACAGCGGCCGGTAGCGTCCCACGCGTTCCACACGCGAGCCTGCCGTACAAGCCACAGTCAATAACATACCCGTGGTACACGCTCATTTATGTTTTACTATGTCAACAACATTACTAATACCCCTGCCACACACTCGTAGGGTGACGTGGGGAATAGGGCTTGTCGATATATAACGTTATTTCAAAATCGGGGGACTTGTCGATGATGATATCATCTCTCGCATCTTCAAAAAGTGCGTAAAAATAATGTATTTATTGTTGACGAAGCCTGTTGCGGATTCTATCATTGTTTTATACCTAGCAATGCCTAAGTCGTGTTACGATCGTAGACAATAATGTTTATGAAAAGTGTTTCAAACATAAAGGCATAAATATTAAATATGCACTGAATATCATATCTGAAAAACATTACACTCCTTTTCGTTGGGCAGTCGTGTAACAATATAAGTTTGACACCTATTATTACCAGTCATCGGAATTCTCGTAGCATTTTTGAGCTGTCATAGGGACTTCTCGTTTAACAACTACCGATTCTACATATGTATATCGATAAATACAGAATACAATATGTAAAATAGTTATGATTACGAGTAGAAGTAGACAACATGCAGTCTTAACTTAAAATAATAATATTTCTTATAAATAATTTGTGAACTGATTTAATGTAAAATCGTTAACTATAAATTTTTCATTGCTTTCATTGCAAATCTCTATTTAACATTTTCAGCCACTCAAAAGTTATCTAAAAGAGATCGCTCCTTAGCGATAAGATCGCCTGTTGTTTACCTCTACTTTTAATCTTCTTTGATATGTTGTGTTGTGCTCTGTATCGACAAAATAGGTATATCGGAAGTCGATAAACAAGAAGTCCCTATGACAGCTCAAAAATGCTACGAGAATTCCGATGACTGATTATTTATTACCTACGCTTAGCTCCTACCTCTTATATTAGTAAGTAGATAGTCTTAATCGTTTAGTTTTGACGACTAAAAGCATCCTGATTTCGACACAAAATACCCATTCGCTTTATATTCGCACCAGCAATATGAAATCAGAACGCAGTCTTCCCATCTGGTAGACTGCAATAAATAAATAAATAATAAATATTTGCGGACAATCTTACACAAATCAACCTAGTCCCAAACTAAGCAAAGTTTGTACTATGGGTGTACTAGACGACGATATACATACTTATATAGAGAAATAAATACTTAAATACATAGAAAACATCCATGACTCAGGAACAAATATTCGTGCTCATCACACAAATAAATGCCCTTACCGGGATTCGAACCCAGGACCTCTTGCTTCGTAGGCAGGGTCACTACCAACTAGGCTAAAGCGGTCGTCATATAATAAGATGGACTTACAATACTCAGGACAAGCTATGGTAATAATACTAATAATAATACCACGTCTGAGCGAGATGGTAGCATACAAATCTCAAGTGTGACAGAAAGGGAAATATCATTTGTTGTCCTTTTTATAGTTACACTTTTTTTTTATTTACTGCAACTGATAGTATGAGGTTGCGGCAGATAAACCGTTACCCGTCCAAATTAGGTTATTTATGGTAAGCCATCAGCCATTTTAAGACCAGGGGACCGATTTTTGACTTTCGAGCGCTCGAAAATTAAATAAAAGTAAATACGATTCTAGTGTCAAAATTGCTGGCACTGACTTTCTACCGATTGAATTAAATACGAGTAGTGGATACCACTCGTTTTTAAATTTTCTATGTCTATTTAAAAATAGAATTCCATCATTTATGACCGTTTTCGAGTGAAAGAGTCGAGCGCTCGAAAGTCAAAAATCGGTCCCCAGTTCTTAATTTAGTTGCATAGGAGATTTCCGTCCCTCATTGTGGCATAGCTTGTCCTGAGTATTATAGGTCCACGAATAATCAAAAAATCGTCACATTTTGCTTCCATATTCCATTGATTCCACCTGTGACGTCACAAATGGTGAAATGTCGATATTGCTCGATGATTTTGACCATCACCATGAAATTAAAGGGAAGGATTCGTAACAGTGGATAAAAGTTTTTTTTTATACTAATACCGATTTTACAGTGAACAAGGCTCGATTGGACAGTGAACAAGGCTCGGTTTGACAGTGAACAAGGCTCGGTTTGACAGTGAACAAGGCACGATTTTACAGTGAAGAAGGCTCGAATTTACAGTGAACAAGGCTCGATTTCACAGTGAACAAGGCTCGATTTTACAGTGAACAAGGCTCGATTTTATAGTGAACTAGGCTTGATTTTACAGTGAACAGGGCTCGATTTTTCGTGGCACATTGAATAAAAAGCAAGAGTTTTTTTACATGTTTTTGGAAATAAGACCGCAAGTATAAATAAAATAGTAATACATATTTACTGGAATACACACACTGTTAACAATAGAATTAGCTGTTTCTTTTTTGGGAGACGATCATTTATTATTGTTATTAAATAAATCTAGAATATGGACTTGCCCAAAGTACTTACTAGTCTGTTTACTCGTACTAGTCTTTGAATAAACTCTTTTCTTTGTTTAGTAGAGTAATTGTATATACTTGCCATATTAAAGTATTCGATGAAAAACGAGCCTTGTCAGAAACTATATTTTTCAATTGAAAGGGTAGAATTGTCGAACGGATTGTTTATTACTAGGGCCCGGATTTTTGCGTGCGGCTATTGACAGATTGTAGAGAGCACCGCTTTTTATCGATACTATCGGACTATTACTCTATAAATGCGGTTAATTTATCTAAAAAAATAACACTAGGCAGCAAATACCTACTTACCTTATCAACTCTATATAGATATCTAACATGGATTGACACTGGCAGATGAGTATTTAATCCTCAATGTTACCACTTCCTTTTTACTAATATTAGTTTTTACCTGCCATGCCCAAATCAGGTGGCTGCTTTTTTTTAGTTTTAGGTATTGCTTTTTCATTTTAAGCCAATTGTCTTAGTGAGAACTGCTAATATTTTACTATAAATTTTATTTCTGGTAATTTATATCTCTGTTTGCTTTCCAAATAAATAAATACATACATCTGTAGGTATTTCATTAACATATACGTCATATTGGACATATATATTTTTTATTTTTTTTTGACAGTCTAAAGTTTTATTACTTTTGTATGGTCAATATTTACAAGATTATAATTAACATAAACTAAATTGGACATATTTAGGTTGCGTCTTCTCTCACATAACATTAATTAAAAAATTGGTTGTCTATAAAGTCGCTTTATGGACTATATTTTTAGGTGATAACGTCATAAAGCCGAACGCTCGGCTCAGGCGGTACGGGATAATGAGTCATACTTTTTCGTGCGTGCTGTTTATCGATTTATAAGACGTTATCACTTCAAAAAAACTATGAATTTGTCGATAACATTAATAAACAGTGGTATTTTCTCCCTACAACTTGTCAAAAGCCGCACCCAAAAAGGGCCCTAGTTATTAATGTTTTAGTGGATTCTAACCCCGGTATCCATATATACATACAGGGTGACTGGTAATTCGACTTATTCCTTGAAAGGGGTTATACTAGAGGTAATTTGCAACAATTTGTGTCCGGTCAACCAGGGGTCGAAACTCGCTGGTTTCCAAGATATTCGAGTTTTTAGTTTGTATGAAAAAAATTCTCCTTGCGGCCTTAAGCTGGTGATTGTGACAAAAATACTTCCATTTGGATGGTAAAAAAACATTTTTGTCACAATCAGCACTTTAAGGCTGCAAGGCGATTTTTTTTCAAACTAACTAAAAACTCGAAAAATTAAAAAAAATCGTGTTTTGACCCCTGGTTGACTGGACATAAATTGTTGCAAATTAGCTCTAGTATAACCCCTTTAAAGGAATAGGTCGAATTACCAGTCACCTGTATAAACAGCACAAGACCAAAGAGGCGTAATAAACCACATCTTCATACCATTTTGTACAAGCACACACCTCGCCTTAAATATGTATGATTAAAGTCTCTCAGACTGGCGCGGCCAGCGGTGGCGCCACCGCCGGCCTGCGGACACTGCCGTCGGTTTTGTACAGTCGAGTTGGATACTATTTACAGGGACAAGTAATCAAAAATATGTGAACACGTCTTTATTGGGGTGGCTAAGATAATTTTGAACCTTTGGGATCGTACATATTTATATTTATGCATTTGCCTGTAGCTACATCAAGACGCTGTCACTCAAAATACTCGTTATGTGAAGTTCAGTACAGTTATTTCGCCTCTTTTGCCCCTTTACAAAGAATCGTTATCGGTTCAAGAGATCAATCGTTCCGCGAGACGAACCAACGCCCGCCTCCCTAAAGGGGACATAATTTGTGTACTATATACATTCGTTAAAATAGAAACAACATATTAACCTAAATATCGACGTACGTACTGACATACAAATCTGCAGAAATCGTTTTTAAAATAGAATAACTATCAAAAAAGTCTGTTTTAAATTAAATAAGCGCAATTGAAAAAGCGAGTAGATAATTATATTGTATAATTTGTATACATACATTTACTAGGAAACTATGGTGAACTTTTTATGATACCAATCTTATCTTATCTTATCTAGGTGAGGGCCCTTTCGGATGCACTTCGACCCAGTGGGATCTTTTGTGCATTTGCCCTCTCCTTTATACCTGCTCCCAGGCTTATCTTACTGCCCTTTAAGAAGTAAACCTTGTTTGCTTACACTGGCTTTCTCATGGACTAAATGCTTGCCCTTCGACCAATTTCAAAAACGTACAGTCTAAACATATACAACAATGTACACATTATATGTCAGTACGTAAATCGGATTGCTGTAGCACCAGAGTTGGGCAAAAAATATCTATTTACGAAAAACTAAATAACTAAATCATCTTTTATTTGAAGTAACTAAATAATCCGTCATTTGTTATTATGAATTTATCTAGATCAGTTTCATTTTTATCTAGATAAATTAGTTGGGATTTTAAATAAAAGATGAATGTCAGTGTGACGGTTTGACCCGACGTGACATTCTGTATACATTTATTATTATAAGCTTACTTCAATAACAAACGAGGTCGGTTATCTTCATCTAGATAACTTATCAAAATAAAAAAGTTGTCAACGCACTATTTGTGATTGAATTCATCTCCGAATAGATTTATTTGAAATGATTTTATTTGAAATAATTATTTAGATAAGAAATTATCTAAATAACGCCCGACTCTGTGTAGCACTCTCCACACAGCCCGCATTTACTATAATAACAACTGTCCTATCCCACATTCTATAAGCTTTCCAAGATTTAAGGATTCAAAATGCGACCGAGTTCGAGGAGTTATATATGGTGAGTACACACTTATTATCAAATCGCGATTCAGTTTTGCCACACAAATACGTCAAAGTATAAACAGCGAGTGACATCCATTAGAAGATAAAAGACCATGCGTCAAAATGGCCCCAAAACCAACAAACATGAGAGTTAGGTCATTAAATAGGTCTTTAAATATAATTAATTTAATTATATAGGCACGAAGTCGAATTCCATTGAGATATTCATATTTTTTCATTACACTTGCTCTAAAGGGTGTATTATAAGCAAGTTTATAGAGCAGCTATACCCGATTTACCTCCCACGGGAGTTATGGATTTATAACTCCCTAGGGAGTTATGAGCTTGTGTGTGATCTGATTGGTTAAAAATAAATCAAACGAATTGGTTGACAAATCTAGTTGGCCGCGCGTCACAAGAATTCTTCTCTGTGATTGGTTAATGCACAATGTATTATTAGTCAGCGTGAATACGAGTTATTACTGTTATTAGGCAGGCACATGCCATTTAATCATCCCGCAGGTCATTGACTTAATTATTGATTTAGAATGAGATAATAACTTGCTGTAAATAGTAATTATATTAATAGAACCCTGATGATTAATGGTCGGTATCTCCAAGAGAAACCCGTTTTCTGATACAATTCACGCTGACTAAAATATGAATATCGCAGTTCTGCAATGGAATTCAACTTGGTGCCTATGAAATGAAATGAAGAATATATAAAGACCTATTTAATGACTTAACTCTCAGCTCTGTTGGTTTTGGGGTCAAGCTCCATACAAAGTTGCCCATGTTCCTTTTAAGGAAAGATATAGATTTAAGTGATGTCAACCGTTTGATCGAAAAAATATAACAATTACCTTTTCTAATAGAGTTTTTCGAGCAGCAATGTACTGCTAACATTTACTTGACGTTTCAGAGAGTCATAGCTAGTTTGAAATGTTACTGTCAGTTGTTAGCTTTGTAACATTGTGTGCCGAATTGACTTGTATTTAATTTATTAGAGATACCAATTTACTTTCATTAGGGCTTGTACTTTCAGTCCTTAAAATATATGTTCTTATGGAAGTCACACACTATATGAATTGAAAGCTATTCCAATTCCAATTTGATAATACTCGAGTCCGTGTAAGTGTACTCAGCCATTACTATAATTTACTACTCCTTTTATACACGTCAATAAAAACTTGACTAGCTATCAGTGGCGGAGCGCCCATACAAGCTGATTCCCACCGGCCTATAGTTATATACTCTAAATCATAACTTTTATGTTCCGGGTTGCCCATTGAAAATTTTCACGCGCCGCCACTGCTAGCTATCCCTACTCTTCCTCTTATCGAACTTGTCGCTGAACTCCCTCCAGCTGGCCCTCACGTCTCCCAGCGAGAGCCGCGCGCGAGGAGCCCTGGCTTCCCGCGCGAGGCCCTCTGTACTCGCGCACTGGCCAGAGATGCTGTCACGGTCTACGGTAGGAGCGTCATCCGCGAGGCCCTCTATACTCGCGCACTGGCTCTCTATGCTGTCACGGTGTACCGTGTGCGCGTCATCCGCGAGGTCCTCTATCGCACGGGGGGAATGCCCTCGAGGGAGATGTTCCTCTGTGAGGCCTATAGTAGACTGGGCACGGTTCTTTATTAGAATACACTGGGGAGCATGTTCCACACCGCGTTCGTCCACGAGGCCCTCTACACAGGCGCGGCGCCTTGTACCCTGGACACACTGGGCACGATGCCCGAGGTGCACACCTCGAGGGCGCGGCACCAGAGCGTCCCTCGGACACTTCCCCCCTCGAACACAACCCGGATGCACGTCCTTCACTCGTAACCCCCTCACACGGCCCTGGTGCGCGTCCTCTAGACACTGCACATGTAACCGCTGCGTGTGGTCCCCGGGCTGCGCGTGTGCGGCGCGGGGTACAGGTGCAGGTACAGGTACAGGTACAGATGCAGGCCTGGCGGGATGCTCACCGGAGTCCCAGTGCTCGTCAGGCTCGGTGTCGGGCTCGGAGCAGTCGGAGGCGGTGGAGGAGGGCGGCGTGCCGGCCGCCGCGCCTGCGCCCGTGAACTTGGACGTGCCGGGCAGCTTCTGCACTATCAGCTCCACCTGGACCAACAATACACTACACTGTAAAACAAACATTTTTTTCATCATCATCATCATATAAGCCGAAAGACGTCCACTGCTGAACATAGGCCTCCCCCAAAGAATGCCAAAGTGACAGGGCCTGCACCCGCATCCACCGGACTCCCGCGACCTTTACCAAGTCATCAGTCCACCTCGTAGGGGCCCACCCACGCTGCGCCTTCCAGTACGCGGTCGCCACTCGAGAACCTTTCCGCCCCGACGGCCATCAGTTATACCACTGCCACTTAAGTTTAGCCCATACATACTTAAAGCTAAACTCCGCTTTGTATGCATGGACGCGGGGAAAAGAGGGAGATGTTTTAAAATTGCCTACGACCTAAAGAGTCGCTGGTCTTGACTCCAGTGGAGTGGTATATTGCAAGTCTTTATATTTGTGTCATTGTATAAGAAAGAAAATATTTAGAATCTGGTTGTTTTAAAAAACATCTTCGAACGCCCGTCCTCGTAAGGGCTCTCGTCGAGTGACAAGCAAAAGTCGCTACCAAAACTGTCATTGCTCTTCAAAACCTCGTATCTCGGTACATAGTCGATATCAAGATACGACATTTGATTTAAGAATAAGAATAACTTTATTGCTTTCATGTTTGTTACTTAGTGAGTTTTGCTTTTCACCCGACTATATTACGAACTGAGCGACGTTAAATATGGCACAGCCAGCTGTCATCCCATAGTAACTAGTCAAACTTTCCATACATACAGATTTTAGCGAATACCGCTTATAATAAACAGGCGGTTTGGCATAACCGACCCTTAGGTCTCCTAGCTAGTCTAAACACTTAACGACCTGACCTGTTGTAAGCCAAACACTTTGCTACGCTAAACAATATTCTCAATAAATAAAAACGTATTTCAAAAACCTCAAAATTGGCACACAATTTTATTTGAAGTACTTAAGCGCGTCCAGTATAACAACGCTTTCAGGATGCTGTTGGGGCTGCCGAAACATTGCAGCGCGTCAGGAATGTTCGCGGAGGCGCGCACGGATGGATTTCACGCAATATTGCGAAAACGTGTTGCATCTCTGCAGAGACGTATCGGCCTTAGCCCCAACAGCCTCCTGGAGACAGTGGCAGAAAGGAACGATGGCCCATTTCTGTATCACTGGAATAAATTGCATGTGATATCCTTGTAGCCAAGCATGCCTTTTAGTTTGTCATATATGTATTAATGTTTAATATAAGTGGATAATTTTGTAAAGTGTACTAACATTACATTTAAGTTATTTATTGTAATTACCCAAATATGGATTTATTCCGAGACAAAATTATTGATTGATTGATTGATTAAATATTCAACACTTACCTTAAAATCTTCGCTGTACAATTTATGCTGTTTGTCTTTATGTGCGTCATCCAGCTGCCACTTATTTAGCGTCAGCTTGAATGTTTCTAAATTTGAACCTGAAACACGGTATTGGAAAATTTTTAACTACTTATATAAATGGAAATACATTTATTTTCTAAAGTAAACACAAGATGATCTTCTTCTCTTACTTAAGAGCTAGGCTCTTCTCGGTGTAGCTCAAAGTAGGCCCTCCATCTACTCCGATCCCACGCAATCTCTTTGACCTCACGATATGACCCAACATCAACTCTCTTTTTGATGAAAGATGATAATCAACATTCACTAAATTATAAATTACTTACACACCTATTAAAATATGGGTGCTAGTTGACATGGTTACGTACGACTCCTGAATTATTTTTCAAACTAATTTTATAGAATAACAACAAGAAAAACTTTATTCACCATATGGGTGAACACTTTTTTTACTTCATTCGGCGTCGCATTTAATGAGATCATTCAAAGGATACAGGTACAAAACTTCAGAAACACACTTCTTGTATTGTATTGTTTGTTGTGACCTCTTCGATTAGACATTACATATTTGAAATTTGCAACACACAAGAAACAAATGAATACTGAATATCGCCAGTTTAAAAACGCTGTTATTTAAACTTTAAGGAAAGGTGTTGGAAGTTTATCTTGAAACAAATCGATTCATCAAAATTCGATGAAAGTTGGGAAATGGTAATCGCTCTTATTCGTACATTTCAATGCAACGATAATCAAGGTAACCTTTCTACATTACTAAGTTGATGGTTAAATGCACTTGTATTTTATATTAAAAGAAATAGAAATACTGCAGAAAATTTGGAAAAAATACTGATTATTTTCTTTTATAAGTATACTTTAACAAACTTTTGTATTTATTGACTAAGAATCAAATTGTATGTCATGTAAGAAATTAATTAATTGAATAACATTTTGATTAATTTTGGAGTCATGTCCACATTATTGCGAGCAATGTCGCAAATTTGTCCGATCTCTGACAATAACACTCAAAATACGTAATTTTATTGTAGTTTTTTTTTTATTAAATAGGTACCTGGCTGCATCCTAACTGCCTGCCTGCTAGCCTGTCATCATTATCATATCAGCCGAAAGACGTCCACTGCTGGACATAGGCCTCCCCCAAAGAGTGCCACAATGGCCGGTCCTGCGCCACCCGCATCCAGCGGACTCCCGCGACCTTTACCAAGTCATCAGTCCACCTTGTGAAGGCCTACCTACGCAGTGCCTTCCGATACGTGGTTGCCACTCGAGAACCTTTCCGTCTCAATGGCCATCCGCCCACTGCCACTTAAGTTTAACGATTCGGAGGGCTATATCGGTTACCTTGGTACCAGACTGTAGCTTCAATTAATTGCTTAAATTCTATGCTCCACCATTTTGTTCGGACGCCATCTTAGATTTAGAATTGTTTCATAGCGTGCTGTACGGATGGAACAGCTTCTTGCGCATGCACACCTTGGGCTTGGGCACACGTCCCGTCCCCAAGGTGTAGTGTGTCATGTCAGCTAGTTAAGAATGTAGCGAAAAAAACCGTGGTAGACTAACCGTCATCACGCGGGTCGACCCTGGCAGGTGTTGAACCAAAAGTGAAACAGGTTCCAGCGCATGTACATCTTGGGCTTGGACACACGAGCCCAAGCTGTAGTGTCGTTGTTGTTCTACGTCGGTAGGAATAACCCTAGAAACCTCCTAGTGACCTCCGGGTGGTGCTAAAAGAACAACAAACTCGGCAGCTGCACTGTTCCTTCTGAACCTCGCAGCGCACACTAGAACTCTATCAGCGACATCGATACGAATACATATATGTACCAGTGTGTAACCGCCATACGATAAATAAATAAATAGTGTGTGTGTAGTTAGGAATGCAACGAAAAAGAAACTCTTACTGACCGTCATCAGGCGGGTTAACTCTGACAGCGCCCGCGCCGGCCGCTAGGAAGAAGGTGTTGAACCAGAAGTGGAACAGCTTCTCCTTGCGCATGTACACCTTGGGCTTGGAGCACACGTCGACCCGCACGTCGCCCCACATGGGCGTGCAGTGTGTGAGCGCGACGGACACGCAGTTGGGCCCGCGGCGCACCTCGTGGCAGCCCGCCGGGGCCTGTAATACACAATTGACAACATTTCATCATTTTTAGCCCTTAGTTCGATTAGCTCATTGTATTCTACTCGAAAAGAGGAACACGATGGTAGTTTTATATTTCCAGTATTATTTATGTTAATTTTTTTAGGTTTTTTTTAAAAATGCATTCATAGCAAACCCAATTCTACTGCAGAATAGGCACCTTGCTTTAGTCCCGTTTCGAAGAAAACGTTTAAAAAGTTAAAATGTCATTTTCGGGTGGGTTACATATGGTTACATTGACGCCATCTTGACAATGTTTGTTTTTAATTTGGTACATGTAAACAAGACTAAAGCAAGGTGCCCTTTCTGCAGTAGAATTGGATTTGCTGTGAGTGCATTTTTAAAAAATCGTTAAAAATTGAACATAAATAATTCTGGAAATATAAAACTACCAGCCTGTTCCTCTTTTCGAGTAGAATACAAGGAGTTGGTCAAATCATGGACTTAGAATTATGAAATGTTGTCAATTCAATTCGATTATTAATCTATACTTATATAGCGAGTGTTTCTGTCTGTCTGTTACATCTTCACGCTTAAGAGGACTGTGAAGTGCCGATACGCAGCGCGAGTAGGTATTTAAAAAAATTATATCTGTTTCACACCGCTCTGTGCCTCACCCGTATCGTGCGATAGAGAGAGTAGCAAGTCCTGGAGGCAATTGCCTACATTTCCTTGTTGAAATATTGTTTCGGGTGATAACGTTTTTACCCCCCTAAACCTTTATGAAATGAAATGATTTTGATATTATTGGATTCAGTACACTTTAATCTATGTCCATATGTTTTCCTTTATCAGTAAATCAGTTAAGATTAATTTAAAAAAAAACGATAGACAAAGTTTTTAAGTCAAAAATATCGATTTTTAGATGCTGGTAACTTTTAACGCAAGCAATATTTCTTAAAAATCAAAACGTACAGACCTAGTTTTTCATTATATCTACAACATGTACAAAAATTATACAAATCGAAGAATGTTTACGGGGTGAAAAACGTTATCGCTTTTTGTATGAAAAATTACAGGAACCGATTTAGATTAAATTCGGTATAGAGATAGTGCGAGTCCCGGGGAAGGACAATAGCATAGTTCTTATCCCAGAAATCATCCCCTAAGGGGGTGAAATTGAGGAGTGGGCGAAATTTTGTATGGAGCTACGATATAAACGAGTTCCACGCGGACGGAGTCGCAGGCGCCACGCTAGTAAAATATAAATTTTACACGTTATACAACCATACATGATTAAGATCTTGGCCACAATTATGGAGATAGAGTATTTCCAAACTCTCGCTGCGCGCGAGGCAATGAAACGTGGCGCAGCAAGTGTTTGGAAATATAAACTATAAAGACGTTTAAGAGAAGAACCTGCTGTGGCCGAAAACGCCCGAAAGAGTCACCTTGCCATAGTGTGTCCCTTTCTAATGTAGGAAATTACTATAACTATATATCCGTATACAATAAAATATTTCAATGAGTGGGAAAGGAACAACACAAAAAATTGTCTGGTTCGGCTCGTCTTTCAGATTTTCTATGATAAACCAAAAATAAATATAAATTTTACTTGTCAAGGTTGTGAAAAATCCGAGTTGAGATGTACTTATCCCGGGTAAGGGCATATGAGAGGTCATTTGGTCACGACTTACAGCAGTGACTTAATCAGCTCGTGGATGAGGACCTTGGTCGTAGTATGTGAGGCGAAGTATTCCATATTAAATGACGCCTCTAGTATATGCTGTGGAGCAGTACCCTTTGGGGAGCAGTTCCTCAAGGAACATTTTTTGAGGTCATCAGTCCACCTTGTATTCTACCCAAAAGGTGAACTGAAGGTCGCGGACGCTGGATGAGGGCGCAGGACCGGTCATTGTGGCACTCATTGGAGACATATGTCCAGCAGTAGACGTCTTTCGGCTGATAATATGAGCATAGGCGGAGGTGACATGATCAGCTCGGGGATGCGGACCTTGGTACTATGTGAATTAAGTGAAGTATTCCATGTTACAAGACGCTTCTAGTACAGGTTGGGGATCACTACTTAGTCATCATCAGTCGACCTTGTAGTCTACCCACAAAGTGGACTGATGAGACCTGGCAATGGTCGCGAACGCTAGATCGATCATTGTGGCACTCTTTGGAGGCCTATGTCCAGCAGTGGACGGTTTTTTGGACTCCTATGACGATGACTATCTTGAGTGGAGGAGAGTAGTGATGTGGATAACGCTCATTTCGAGGCTTATAGACTCGAGCCTTAAAGACTCCCGAGGCTTAAAGACTCGATGCTGTTTAAGAACCGTGTTGGTTTATTTTACGCATATGAATGCAAAATATTGACTTTTCGTCACTTGAGTCTTTAAGCCTCGAGAGTGTTTAGGGTTCGAGTATTTAAGCCTCAAAGTGAGCGTTATCCACAACACTAGAGGAGAGGCTTGCGACACGGTGAGCTCTAAAGAAAACTGGCCCCTGTTGAGCATGGGCGGAGGTGACATGCTCAGCTCGCGGATGTGGACCTTGGTACTATGTGAACCGAAGTATTCCATGTTACAAGACGCTTCTAGTACAGATTGGGGATCACTACTTTGAGATGGGTAGACTACAAGGTCGACTGATGACCTGGTAATGGTCGCGAACGCTAGATCGATCATTGTGGCACTCTTTGGAGGCCTATGTCCAGCAGTGGACGGTCTTTCGGCCGCCATGATGATGACTACCTTGAGTGGAGGAGGCTTGCGACACGGTGAGCTCTAAATAACACTGCCCCCCGTTGAGCATGGGCGGAGGTGACCTGATCAGCTCGCGTATGAGGACCTTGGTACTATATGACTCGAAGTATTCCACAAGACGCTTCTAGTACAGGTTGGGGATCACTACTTTGAGATCATCAATCGACCTTGTAGTCTACCCACAAGGTGGACTGATGACCTGGTAATGGTCGCGAACGCTAGATCGATCATTGTGGCACTTTTTGAGGCTTATGTCGAGCAGTGGGCGGTTTTTCGGCTGCCATGATGATGAGTACCTTGAGTGGAGGAGAGGCTTGCGACACGGTGAGCTCTAAAGAACACTGCCCCCCGTTGAGCATGGGCGGAGGTGACATGATCAGCTCGCGTATGTGGACCTTGGTTGCTGTGTATGTGAGCCGCGATCGGACTAATGCCGCGAAGTATTCTACGTAGCGCCGCTGCGACGGTATCGTTACGCCTGGAAACGTTAAGGTTCAGATTAGGATCATAAATCAGGAACAGATCATAAGGCAGTGCGCCTTACGTGGGAGCGAGATCTCAGAGCGCGTCTCACTCTCTCGTATAGCGCTATAGTTGTTCGTTGAAGCGATCAGCTGCAATATTCATGGCTCCAAAGTTCAACAAAGATATTAAAGGCGCGAAAGCCAACCTCGCCGTCGACAGCCCCATGATTTAGGCACTGGTCCCACCGCCGGCTACAGACTATAAGCTATCGGCGATTACTCGCCCAAGAAACGAACAAAAGATAATAGCTCAAGTGTAAATAAATTTATAGTTCATCGCCGGCGGTGTGAACAGCCAGCTATAAACTATAAATATATAACTCTCTCTTTTATTTACACGAAAGCGATTATCTTTTGTTCGTTTCTTGAGCTAGAAAATAGCCGATAGCTCATAGCTTACTCGCTCGCGGTGGGACCAGTTTTTAGAAATAATTAGAAATTGTTAAACATATTTTATAAAAAAAAACCGGCCAAGAGCGTGTCGGGCCACACTCAGTACACTGAGCTGTTCCGTAGTTTTTCGTCCGTCACAGTAAGTATGTGAAATTATTTTGTATTTTTTTTCAATAACTATTCAACCTATCAAGTTCAAAATAATTTTCCTAGAAAGTTTTTATAAAGTTCTACTTTTGCGATTTTTTTCATATTTTTAAAACTTATGGTTCAAAAGTTAGAGGGGGGGGGGACATTTTTTTTTACTTCTGGAGCGATTATCTCCGAAAATATTAACATTATCAAAAAATTATTGTAGCAAACCCCTATTCATTTTTAAATACCTATCCAACAATATATCACACGTTAGGGTTGAAATGAAAAAATAAACACTCCCCACGTTACGTATAAGGGAGGAAGCCTAATAAATAAAAAAAAATCACTTTTTTATTTTACCACTTTGTCGGCGTGATTGATATACATATTAGTACCAAATTTCAGCTTTCTAGTGCTAACGGTTACTGAGATTATCCGCGGACGGACCGGACTACGGAACCCTAAAAAAGATAAAAGGGCTGAGATGTTTTTCCCATAGGGGAAAATAGGTGGTAAAGAATGTTCTAACTACTAACATAGGTTAGTAGTTAGAACATTCTTACCCACTAATTTTTGAAAATATACAAAAATAACTCAACCTTTGTGTCAGTAGCAACGAACTTGCTGACAAATATACAAATACACATAGTTTATTTAACAGAAATCCACTCAGATCCAAACTATTTAGGCTGAGCCTCTATCTTGGACGACTGTGAGAGCGATTAACAATTATTGATTAAATTAAAATTCCTAGTAAGTTCAAATGACATTATTCTAGATACAGGTTAATTACACAAAACATATGAGATACAATTGCACGAATCCAATAATTATCAAGAAGCGTAATGATCTTGATAATTTCGAACCTTGGAATCATGTATGCTTTTTGCGTGGTGTTAAAATTGATAACTTCGTGTTGCTAAATGGATAGTAAACCATCAAATGATTGTAATAATGTATAAATTACAAAATATAATTCAAATCATAAAAAGATATAAACCTTGAAAGTTTAGAAAAAAAAGTTTTTTCATTTATTGTCCAAGAGTAATTTTATAGGTACCAATACCAATAGAATCCTTACGCTTTTATAGAAACAAATTTGTACGACAACTATGGACCTAAACGCAGTATTTCGCGACCGAAACAGCAATTTACTTCATTTTCCATGCAACGGTTAGTACAAATTGCACGGTGTGACGTCATACTTTAAAGCCAATCAGTATGAAGCGTTTCGGCTGCTGTCAGCGAGGTCTGTCTTTAACTCGATTTTTTGGGTATTAATATCCTTTAAATGTAGTTGCTTCCATACAAACATTTGTTCATCTACTAAAACTGGTTCGAATGGCATCGTAAACAAATTTAAGGTCACAAGCCCATTAATACAGTCAGTTATACCTTTCTCGTCGTGCGTTCGTCTCGTCCCGTAGAACCTGAGCGCCTCGTCGGCCGTCGGCTTCTGTTGACTGTACAGTAGGTAGCAGCATATCATTGTGCCTGGAAACAGTACATCGATCGTCATCATAAACAACAATAGGGGTGTAGACACTAAATAAAATAATCAATAATGTTGCATTTTCTCGAAAAAGGATTAAAAATGTAGTCAAATGGAGAAAAAAGCAACGCAAGAGGTTAAATAATCACAAAGTTACAAGCATCCAACCTGTTAAGAGGGGGTATGTTCTGTCCCTTTTCCGCAAAACGCGCTTTCATATGATACGATTGTCATTTAATATGACGATAGTCGTTCGTGACGTCACGATCCCGGAGCGTTGTCTCTCTCTAACAAGCAACATTAAAACGGTTGTAGCTTCGTAATTTTTTGAGATATTCGAATGGGATTTTCGTCATTAGGCATATTTTTTTGCCTTCTTTCTTTTGAAGCATAATAATAAATTTTGAGTCTACACCCCTATTGGGAATGGACGAAAATTTTAGAAGTCCCCGATTCTTTTTTTGGTGATAGGAATAACCTAGCACCAAAAAAAAATTGCAGACGTTTCAGTCTGCGTCAATTATTTTTGAAAATTATAGACACTTTCCTCACTTACGTTTTTGATTTAGGACGACCATAAGACACTTTCCTTGATCCGTCTCATATTACAAGAAAATATCTTAAATATCCGTGGTAAACTGATACTGGGAATGATATTGACTGCTGCACAGCTATATTTGTCATTGCCAGGGTCAGATATTTAAAATATTTTTTTGCAATTTGAGATGGATCAGGGAAAGTGTCTTATTCGCCGTGCTAAACCCAAAACGTAAGTGAGGAACTGTTTAAAAAAAAAAATTGACGCAGATGAAAAGTCTGCAATTTTCTATATAAATAGCGAACCTGGGCCAATTTCCGAGCGTTTGAACCGCTCGGTTCTAAAGTCATTGTCGGCTCATGATTATTTCAGCAGAGGTAAAACATACCGCGGAAACTTAAATCAAGAAAGACTCAGCACCGGTATTGGCTTACGTATTCATCAAGAGTGGACTCTGATATTCGTCTCTTTTAATAGTATTTCCTGGAGACGACAATGACGAAAAAATACGCCTTAAAAACGCTGAATATTCGCCCACCTGCTCACAAAGTATCAGAAGAATCGGTTGAGAAATGCAGAGGAGAACAGCCGGACAAACGAATGTTGCCTGTTGGCCCAAGCTGAAGCATAGAACTTCGTTCGCTTCGCTCGCTCGATCGATAAACTACTCTATTGGGGCCATTCTGATTATTGTGCATAAGTTTATTTCTAAATAAAGAGTGAATACCTAAATAAAGCCACCCCAAATTACACACATGGTATTGACACTAGTGACATCCACGGCTGTGACAGTTTGCACAGCAATAACTGGCTGATTGACGCATTGATTTCAAGTCCCAGCGCTGGACACAGGACTCCTATTATCGGGGGGAAAGGGATGTAGACCTCACGCTGGCTCAGTGCGGGTTGGAACCCGTGGGATGGCAACAGTACTGTCTCCCAAGGGTACGGGTATACCCCTCTAGGGTAATTTTCGAACGCACTGTATGTGTGTGCCGACGATTTTGTTGAGAAAATGTGAACCCGTACCCTTGGGCGATAGTACCTACTGTCGGCATCAATCACATATATGCCAGTAAAAAACGTTTCGGGTGAAATTCTCTTTGAAATAAAGTGCCTGCGCGATGACAAAGGGCTTTGTTAAACTTGCAAGATCAAGCGTAATAATGTATTTGTATAGACCGTTTTTTAGGGTTCCGTAGTCAAATGGCAAAAAACGGAACCCTTATGGATTTGTCACGTCTGTCTGCCCGTCCGTATGTCACAGAACTATAATGTTGTTGTTGGTAAGTAGATGTATTCTGTCAACCGCATTAAGATTTTCAGACCAAAATATAAAAAAAAAATAATAAATTTTGGGGGCTCCCCATACTTAGAACAGAAACTCAAATTTTTTTTCATCAAACCACTACGCGGGGGCTATCTATGGATAATTCTTCAAAAAATATATTGAGGTTTCTAATATAATTTTTTTCTAAACTGAATAGTTTGCGCGAGAGACACTTCTAAAGTGGTACAATGTGTGTGTGGGTGTGTCCCTGTAACTTCTAAAATAAGAGAATGATAAAACTAAAAAAAATATGTGATGTACATTACCATGCAAACTTCTACCGAAAATTGATTTGAACGAGATCTAGTAAGCAGTTTTTTTTAATTCGTCATAAATCGTAAACCGTAATTTATTTTACGGCACCCTTCATGGGCGAGTCCGACTCGCACTTGGCCGCTTTTTTTTCTGTATAACCGTTGATTTTAGCATATAGCTATGTATACAATTTACCGGACCACAGTTGACTGCAATTTTTCTTTTTCTTGAACATTAATATATATTCGTATCATAAATAAGGGCAGACTGTATGGCATAGAATTAAAGTATTTGTGTGGACGCGCTATTATAAAATGACATTATATTACTATCAATTACGAAACGTTCGAAGTTCAGTCTAGTTCTAAAATATGTGCCTAGAAAAAGTGATCAATAATATGCGAACACGACTTAAGTGTAAAGGGCATAATGTTGCTCAGTCATTTTTGAACTTTTCGGAACGTACTCACTTACATATTATACGTATTTATGAACTCAACTGTAGATTATTAGGTTACAAAACACATAGAAGTAGATTGTAAAACAACTTCAAAAAATTGCAATATCCTATCACTGGCTATCACAATTGATATTATACATAAATGCGAAACTTTAGATGCTTGGATGTTACTCAATCACGCCAAAATGGCTGAACGGATTGAGATGAAATTTGGCATGGAGATAGTTTATAGTCTGGATTAAAACATAGGATACTTTGTATCCCCATAATGATCCTCTAAACGGATACAATTGGAGATGGAAGTTGATACGGGAGTTCACGCGGACAAGGTCGCGGGCAAATGCTAGTAAAAAATAATAACATACAAAGCTTGTAATATCAGAAAAACCTTTATCAAAGAAATTCACCTCATTCATTCCTTTTCGTAAAGAAAAAGCGTGCCTTATTCCACTTACATGGATCCCAATACCTACTTGTTCACTTAAACTATTTCGAGCCGGCAACAAGTAACAATATTACTAAAATGTACCAACAAATTAGGAACAGTGTAAGTTGTAGGTTTTATCGCATTATACCCGAGCTAGCGACCGACGTCGGCAAGTTAAATATGTAAGCATCGCAAATTAGACCGCATTATACTGTACCGACCTAAACTCTAGGCTTTATAGTGTACCTAGATTATGTAACCCAACTTTCGGGGAAAATACGAACTTCTATCTAGGCTTTGCTACCGTGCACGGTTTGCACGGTAGTCTAAAAATGCGTCCACAACTTTGGTTCTTGGGTCATTCTTTTTTTTTACCTACAATTTGCTGTCCTCATTTTAACATACGTCATTAGTTAGAGTATTGATTATTAATGTGTTAGTGTTTGATATTCAAACGAAATAGACGTATATACGTTCATACATCTATTAGTACTAAATAGTCTTTCACTTTCTCTATCCAGTTATTTTTTGTAAGTTTGTTTTTCATAGAATCGCGTGACATAGTGGTAATCCAAAATGTGGTCTTCGTTGAAAACGACCACTGTGTAACATAAAGGAAAAAAACATTATCGCCACGAAAAGAAACATTAATTAGTCCTCAAAAAATACATGCAACGTTTATTAGGTCCTTACCTATGAAATTGGTGGTTTTTTCACAGATATTATTTTGTACGTAATTTATTCATTTCTATTGCAACTTCCAAATTATTTTTTAATTTCATTATAAGACTATGTAACAAAGGTTTTAAATACAAAAAATAGGATTTAATTTTTTATTTAGTGTTTCAAATTAAAGCTTGAAAACCGCCCTTTTCATGTGCTGCCGGTTAAAGTGTTTCAATTACGTATAGTTTTATGATGCGAACAATTTTTAAGGAATAAGATAAAAGTTTTCTATATTCCTACCAAAATTTAGTTTGCTTTGAATTTGACATTGCTGAATAATCCGCAAAATTCAATGTATGAAAATCACAGTTTTCATAAAATTCTCCATACACACCGCCAATTTCATAGGTTAACCTAATATTAAAATCAAACATTAAAACCATGATTATCAATAGTTGAAAAACACAAAAAAACAGATAAATGAGGATTTATTGTAGGAAAAAAAGAAGAACGACCCTCTTGCGGCTCAGACATAAACACTCTAGTGCACACATATTTATAGACGTGTAGATACGCCAAAACACAAGGCACAAAAAACACGCAATCACGAGCATACGGAATCGCTGATGTCCCTTTTTTCAACGCTCTCGAACAATTACTCTTATAACCTCCCATTTCCTAATTTACATCCGAAACACCGAAAACCCATAAAGATTCGGAAGAAAAAAACGAAAGCTACATTACCTTTTTTGTCTGTGAAAGAAAAATGTCACAAAGGCGAAATCTATGGTCCGGTCGGTATGTTTTTTATACCCTTTACGACTGGCCACAAAAAAGATGGGGCGGTTTGTAAAGCGTTCCTTTTTTAAAATTTACGACGGCGGTGTGAATGTCGTTTGGCGAGGGACAATTATAGGCCGTAAAGAAATTTGGCGAGACCCTAGACCCCGGGTGTCCCAACAAAAGCTAGGGGCCGGCATAATGTGCCGGGATACGTGTAATTTGTGCCCTTAACCTCTGTCGAAATCGCCATGTTATTTATATGTAGCATTCACGACTGTTGAAGAAAATTGCTACAACGCTCAATTCATATTGAAATAAGGTGAACGCCTTAGGTTAGGTATTCTGAAATGCGATTGTTATCTGAAACCTTTATGTTTGGAGTTAAGGTGGGTTTAGACTGAACTAACAAGAGCTTGTTCAGATTCTAATGTTTTTTGACGCAGACTACAGAGCCGAATATGTCCTAGTTAGCCTTGTTAGTTTAGCGTTTTTTAATTCAACTCGGTAGGCGGCCTAGGTATGCGGATGTCAAAATTAATAAAATGAGGACTTTGGCATACATCAAAACTACAATTCCGTTCCGTTAAATAAATTGCTTTTTACGATTTATGACGTATTAAAAAAAACTACTTACTAGATCTCGTTCAAACCAATTTTCGTTGAAAGTTTGCATGGTAATGTACATCATATATTTTTTTTATTTTATCATTCTCTTATTTTAAAAGTTACAGGGGGGGGGGGGGGGGACACACACATTTTACCACTTTGGAAGTGTCTCTCGCGCAAACTATTGCGTTTAGAAAAAAATGATCTTAGAAACTTCAATATCATTTTTGAAGACCTATCCATAGATACCCCACACGTATGGGTTTGATGAAAAAAAAAATTGAGTTTCTGTTCTTAGTATGGGGAACCCCAAACTTTATTGTTTTTTTTTCTATTTTTGTGTGATAATCTTAATGCAGTTTACAGAATACATCTACTTACCAAGTTTCAACAGTATAGCTCTTATAGTTTCGGAAAAAAGTGGCTGTAACATACGGACGGACAGACAGACAGACATGACGAATCTATAAGGGTTCCGTTTTTTTACCATTTGGCTACGGAACCCTAAAAAAGGCCGCTACACTACACACTGTATGGATAGTCCGCGAGATAGCTCGCGCGCCGTCTTGTAATTTTGCGTGCTGGTAATTTTAACAGATACCTAATTCGTGAAACGCGCATATGTATCACTGCAAATGGTCGCCGTGTATAAACGTACTAAAACGCGAAAGACTCGTGATTTTGCTCAGGCAATCGGCTAGTGTAAACCCACCTTTAAAGGACAATGCATTGACAAACTGCGAACTGGCTGTATCTTAGAGATCTCGCTTAGCAACTGTGGTAGATCCTTTGTTGAGAGAACGAGATGGAATTCTTTGGATTCTACATATTGAAGTGACTGTGGAGTGACTCGAGGTATTGTGAGCTGTGCATTTAATGATAAGTAATTTACTACATATTAACAATGGACAAAAGATAAAAAAGCGGCCAAGTGCGAGTCGGACTCGCACATGAAGGGTTCCGTGAAATTAATTGCGGTTTACGATTTACGACGTATTAAAAAAAACTACTAACTAGATCTCGTTCAAACCAATTTTCGGTGGAAGTTTGCATGGTAATGTACATCATATATTTTTTTTAGTTTTAGGGGGGGGGGGGGGGGGGGGCACATTTTACCACTTTGGAAGTGTCTCTCGCGCAAACTATTCAGTTTAGAAAAAAATGATATTAGAAACCTCAATATAATTTTTGAAGACCTATCTATAGATACACCCCACACGTATGGGTTTGATGAAGAAAAAAAATTTTGAGTTTCAGTTCTGAGTATGGGGACTCCTAAAACTTAATGTTTTTTTTCGATTTTTGTGTGAAAATCTTAATGCGGTTCACATAATACATCTACTTACCAAGTTTCAACAGTATAGCTCTTATAGTTTCGGAAAAAAGTGGCTGTGACATACGGACGGACGGACAGACAGACAGACAGACAGACATGACGAAGCTATAAGGGTTCCGTTTTTTGCCATTTGGCTACGGAACCCTTACAAGGGGATTGTTCGAGTTAGATATCTTTACATGGTGCATACCAAAATAAATTTGCCAAATGACTTACTACTCCATGTATGTTGCAAACATATTATTTGTTGAATTAGCACTATTATTGTGGTTTAGTCTACACAGTCGATATGCTATTCGCAAAATCACACAAGGCATACCGCTTGACGTATCTTATTAAAAAAAAAAGCGGCCAAGTGCGAGTCGGACTCGCCCATGAAGGGTTCCGTGAAATAAATTGCGGTTTACGATTTATGACGTATTAAAAAAAACTACTTATTATATCTCGTTCAAACCAATTTTCGGTGGAAGTTTACATGGTAATGTACATCATATATTTTTTTTAGTTTTATCATTCCCTTATTTTAGAAGTTACAGGGGGTGGGGAACACACATTTTACCACTTTGGAAGTGTCTCTTGCGCAAACTATTTAGTTTAGAAAAAAATGATGTTAGAAACCTCCATTTTGAAGACCTATCCATAGATACCCCACACGTATAAGTTTGATGAAAAAAAATTTTTTGAGTCCCCATACTCAGAACTTCTGAGTATGGGGACCCCTAAAACTTAGTGTTTTTTTTCGATTTTTGTGTGAAAATTTTAATGCGGTTCACAGAATACATCTACTTACCAAGTTTCAACAGTATAGCTCTTATAGTTTCGGAAAAAAGTGGCTGTGACATACGGACGGACAGACAGACAGACGGACGGACATGACGAATCTATAAGGGTTCCGTTTTTTGCCATTTGGCTACGGAACCCTAAAAACGGTTAAGTGCGATTCGGACTCGCACACGCAGGGTTCCGTACCATTATCTATAAATATTTATTTATTTCTGTTTTTTAGTATTCGTTGTTATAACTTCTGTGAAACTAACTGTGAAAATTTCAACTGTCTAACTATCACGGTTATTGAGATACAGCCTGGTGATAGACAGACAGACGGACAGCGGAGTCTTAGTAATAGGGTCCCGTTTTACTCTTTGAGTACGGAACCCTAAAAACACGCAAACGCCCAGTATGCAACCAAGTAAGCGGTCACCCAAATTGCCCCGTAAGGACCGTACCGGAAAGAAAGTAGACAACTTAAAAATGGTATTATTTTTATTCTGTGTGAAAACTGATAATGAAACAAAAAGAAACTGAAAAATAAGGTCTTTATAAAGAACTGTTTTGAATGAATTCGTCGTATTATATATATTTTGCCTGCAACCTAACTTTCTTTTTGATGTGTCTCATTCAATTCTGGACGATCATTTTTGACAATTTGATGATGCCCTGTTCCACTTTTTAATAAAGTTTTCAACTGAGGTGGCAGCTTTGACGTTTTTTTAGAAGTGTCGTTTCATGATAGACCAATATCGCTCAATTGGGTGAACTTCTGGGCAATTGGGAGGAATCATCTCCTTATCCACTACTTCTACCTTATCGGCTTTATACCATTCCTTCGTTGTTTTAGAGTAATGACAAGAAACCAAGTATGGCCAAAATAAAGTGCTTCTCCTGTGCTTCTTTATTAGTGGTAGTAATCTTTTCTGTAAGCACTCGTCACTGTAGCGTTCAAAGTCCCTGTAGTAAAGAAGTATTGCGATCGAAAATACGCTTGCCACACTAATACTTTTTTGCCAAATTTCTCGATGTTGATGGCCTTATGTTTTCGAGTAACCTTCTATAAGCCGGCACCGTAATAAATTGAGGTCCTGGTAAGGCTTTAAAGTCCAATTTGCAATAGGTCTCGTCATCCATTATAATTAATGGGCGGACAACGGATGCAGTTTATGTCAAACTCATGTCAAACGATATACGTAATATGGATATGACTACAATTGGTTTAAAGAGAACATAATTGCAAAACAGTTATTATGTAATTTTATTGTTGTAGTAAATAATCATTTTTTTTCTAATTTTAAGTTCATTCATTTTATGGGTCACTATCCACCTATATAGGGAAAATGCCCTCTCTAAACCTACAGATACTAATTATGTACTATGGAGGATAGATGTATTATGTACTGACTGATATATGTATAACAAAAACTGCATACCTATATATGTTTATGCATAAATATTACTCGAAATTTAATAAAAGTCTTATCCATCTTATGATTTCTTCACTACATTGCATCCATCGTCCGCCCTTTGATTATAATGCACTGATTTTTCTTGGTCAATATACGGTCGTATTATTTCCTTGCCAGTTTTCTGACAGCTATTGTTTGATTTTCATCTCGTTTTGGTTGTTTTAGTTTTTTATAGGTCTTTAGGTTGCATCTTAGTTTGATTCTTTGTATCATAGCCGAAGAAGTTTTGGCTCTTTTTGCCGCATCTCGAATTGAAAGGGCGGATTTTGTATAAACATTCTTACGACTTTCTTTTCTCATGCCAAGTCGGTTGTCCCCGGTTTTCATACAGATTTAGGCAAATCTTGGAGAGTACAGAAGTCACCAAATTTTTTTATTATCTTGTGCACGCCCGCGGGACTCACCTCGTACTTTTTAACCAGTTTTCTAATCGTCATATCTTTTATTTTGCACCAATCGTCCAAAATATTTTTACGAACGTGTAAGCTAATTCGCCCCATGTTGACAGTTTGACTAAAGTAGTAATTGCTTTTTGTTGCAATTAAAAGAAAAGGATATAGTTCGTTATTTAAAAAAAAATTATATGCCGATTTTATGTACGTACCAGTTTTTAGAGATGCCTAAAGTTGTCTACTTTCTTTCCGATACGGTCCTTATAAATGAATTAACCCAATCATTTATTCTGAGGAACCAAATTTCAAGGGTAATAATAATAATGTGGTATGGCTTTATTTTCATAAAAATTACAACACATTTCAAAATATTATAGAAAATAATAGACGTAGGTACATTTACAATAAAATATCTAAGTTTGACAGTCAATCCCTGGCATTCGCTGTAAGCGCGTACAGATCGCTGAATCCTCCCGCAAAGCGTCTCATAGGGCACTCCTCCACATTTTTTTAAGGGTATTGCCTGAAGTGTATTTCCGGTTGGGAATAACATCAGTCGAAATATCACTGCCTACGGACACTAAACATCAACGCTTCAAAAGTGTCTTAGGCGCGACCGCGCATGAACCCAGCCGTTGGATACGGACCATATGTGTATACCCTCAGTAAAGAGGTACCCCTTCAGTAAGTACCTTCTCCCTTTCACTGCCCTCGTGTAAGTACGTCCACTGAGAATGGATAGACCAGCTTCATGTTATGCAGCGTGTACCTTATTAAAACGACACAAGGTCTATTATTACCTGACCGCCCCTTCCCCGCCTTGCAGTGTACAGCGGCGACATTCTTGGGGTCCGCGTTGAGCCACTTGTGAACGTCTTCACAGAATGGAAGGATAAGTTCTATGTTAGGCATCGTGTATCTTATTGCAATAGTATAATGTCTATTATTACCTGTCCGCCCCTTCTCCGCCTTGCAGTGCACGGCGGCGACATTCTTGGGGTCCGCGTTGAGCCACTTGTGAACGTCTTCGCAGAATGGAAGTATTAGTTCCATACTAGGCTTCGTGTATCTTATTGCAATAGTATTAGGTCTATTATTACCTGTCCGCCCTTTCCCCGCCTTGCAGTGCACGGCGGCAACATTCTTGGGGTCCGCGTTAAGCCACTTGTGAACGTCTTCGCAGAATGGAAGGATGAGTTCCATGTTATGCATCGTGTATCTTATTGCAATACTATAAGGTCTATTATTACCTGTTCGCCCCTTCCCCGCCTTGCAGTGTACAGCGGCGACATTCTTGGGGTCTGCGTTGAGCCACTTGTGAACGTCTTCGCAGAATGGAAGTATTAGTTCCATGTTCGGCGGCGTGTGGTCCTCAAACGCGTATCTAACCACCTGGAACAAACCGTTTGACATTTTAGAATAGAATACAGGGTGACTGGTAATTCGACCTATTCCTTGAAATGGGTTATACTAGAGCTAATTTGCAACAATTTCTGTCCAGTCAACCAGGGGTCGAATCTCGCTGGTTTCCGAGATATTCGAGTTTTTAGTTTGTATGAAAAAAATCTCCTTGCAGCCTTAAGCTGGTGATTGTGACAAAAGTACTTCCATTTGGATGGTAAAAAAACATTTTTGTCACAATCAGCACTTTAAGGCTCCAAGGCGATATTTTTTCAAACGAACTAAAAATTCGAAAAATTAAAAAAAATCGTGTTTTGACCCCTGGTTGGCTGGACATAAATTGTTGCAAATTAGCTCTAGTATAACCCCTTTCAAGGAATAGGTCGAATGACAAGTCACTCTGTATAATAGAAAAACTTTATTCAACATCACATTGCATGACATTATAATGGGGAATGGATGAAAAAGTGCCTGATTATTTTTTTGGTGATAGGAATAACCTTTATTAGCACCACAAAAAAGTTGCAGACTTTTCAGTTGCGTCAATTATTTTTGGTGTCCGACCGAAGGTTCGGTCTCGGTTCCGGCCAGTTTGGGCCAAAAATCATGTTTCGGCCGTAGTTTCGGAGCGGCGCGGCGTGTTTTTGACAATTTCCATTAATTGCAAGGTGGCGTAGTTTAGATCAAATAAAGTTAATTTCTCCAAGACAGTAGTATCTTAGTTCTTACTGTTATCTAGATATTCAATGTTTAATTTAATCAGTTTTGCAGATTTAGCCAGTGTAAATGACTCTTAACTGTGACGTCTTAAAAGTTTTTTTTAAATTTTGCAAGGTCTACAAGAAGGTTTACAAAGTGACAAAGTCAAAGTCAAAATATTTTATTCAAAATAGATTCATACAGAACACTTTTTGAAGGTCAAAGTATATTTTTTCATTTCTTTAGTACTTCAATGTATCTTTACACTTTTACAGTATTATCACAGATTAAGTAATAAATAGTACTAGTATTATATAACAAACTTAAAGTTTGAAAGGGTAATTATAGTTGTTAATATATAACTATACTTAATAATGTCAAATACCACTAGTTTACATGTCAATATGTTATAAGTAGGTCAAAGTTCATTTACATTTACAATTAGGCACATGTTAACTTACAAACATGAATGCTGTTTTCACAATGTCAAAAATAGAATAAAAAATATTATTAGAACTAGGGAAAAATATATGTCAGGATTATATAAAATAAATTAAAAATTAGAATATGTCAGTTTGTCAGTACACAGAGAGAAAATAATAATAAAAAAATCATTTAAAGGCGTCTTTGTCATTTATAAAATCGCTTATCGTGTAATAGGCCTTACGAACTAAATAGCTTTTTAAAAACAACTTAAACTTATTTAATGACAAACCTTGTACATTTTTGGGAATTTTGTTATAAAAACGCACACAATTTCCCATAAAAGACGAACTCACCTTCTGTAAACGATAACGGGGCACGGAAAGTTTATCCTTATTTCTAGTATTGAGCGAGTGATAGTCACTATTTAATTTAAATAAATGTAGATTTCGTTTAACATACAAAACAATTTCAAAAATATATTGAGAAGCAAACGTCAAAATGTTGATTTGCTTGAATTTTTCTCTTAATAAAATGCGAGATCCTAACTGATAAATCGCGCGAATCGCTCTTTTTTGTAATACAAAAATGATATGGATATCAGCGGCTTTACCCCAAAGCAAAATACCATAGGTCATAATGCTGTGAAAGTAAGAGAAGTAAACAAGCCTAGCTGTCTCAACATCGGTGAGTTAATTGCCTTATTCTATTGACTGCATATGCTGCCGAACTAAGCCTATTACCCAACGAAGAAATATGTGATCCCCATTGCAGTTTATGATCCAGTGTAATACCGAGAAAAACAGTGCAATGAGAAAATTCAATGAACTCATCATTAAGCTTCACCTGTTCATTCTTACTGGTACTGACTTTAGCAAGACTGAATTTAATACATTTTGTTTTCTTGCTATTTAAAAGTAAATTGTTAGCGGTGAACCATCCCGCAACCGAGTCTAGTGCTGCATTCACTTGATCAAAATTGGTTTCCTTTCTGCCAAGTTTAAATATTAACGATGTGTCATCAGCGAATAACACGATATTGTGTTTGTTCTGCACGTGATAGGGAATCGTTAATATAGGCCAAGAAAAGAAACGGACCAAGTATTGAGTCTTGTGGAACTCCTATAGAAATATTAGACCCCTTAGACTGTATCCTATTTATTTCCACGTGTTGAGTTATATTGGATAGGTAAGATTTTATAAGATCTAATGCACGATGTTTTACCCCGTAGTGGCTAAGCTTTAATATAAGAGTGTCATGGTTTACACTGTCAAAGGCCTTTGACAGATAGCAAAAAACACCAATTGCATCCATAGACTTTTCCCAAGCATCAAAAATGGTTCGTAGTAGTTCAACACCAGCATCGGTTCTTGATCGGCCTTTAGTAAATCCAAACTGATTTGCATGTAAAAGATTATTCAAGTTGAAGTGTGATAACATTTGGTTCAAGATAATCTTTTCAAAAATTTTACTTATTGCTGGGAGTATAGAAATAGATCGAAAATTTGTAGGGTCTGTTTTGGTGCCAGTTTTGTACACTGGTATTATTTTACTTTGTTTCATTAGGTCTGGGAAAATTCCAAAGTCTATGCAACTATTAAATATATAAGCAAGATATGGTGCTATAGCTACTATTATTGCCTTCAATGCTCTAACTGAAAGGCCCCCAAAGATCTTCGGTTTTTTTCACCATGAGTGTATTGAAAGATGTTACAATTTCTTTTGGAGATACGTGCGTAAATTTAAAAATAACATCGCATTCATCCACACAACTTTTCAAAAGGATTTTAGCAGCAACAGGAGAGCTATTTAATGACCTCGTCGTTTCAGTAGGAATATTGGCAAAAAAATATTCGAATTCCTGTGCTACTTCAAAATCAGTGTTAACTGATTTGTTTCCGATACGAAGGCTATGTTGAGATCCATTCTTTTTTATTCTGACTTTTAGTCTCGCTGTTTATAATTTTCCAGCAGGTTTTGAACTTATCGTGAGTTCGTATGATATTACATATTTTTTACATACATATCTTTTATTTCATGTGTTTCAAGGCCCTTATAAGACAATAACCGTTAATGCTACATTACATTATATTACAAAATATTTTTTTTTTCAAGAAATAATTATGCTTATTTGTTTGTATATTTGTATGCCGAAGTTAACGGAAATTCCCGGGTACACCGTGTATTGTGTCATACAGGCCCAGCTTGCACAATACGTTTTATCGTTATGTTTTACGTGACGTTTCAGTACATGTTCGCCGTAAAACGTGACGATAAAAGCTATCGTGCTAGGGTTATCTATGTGCTAGGGCCTCTGAGACAAACAAGTTAGATCACAACTAGCTTCTGCCCGCGACTCCGTCCGCGTGGATCTCGTTTATATCGTAGCTCCATACAAACTTTCACCCCCTTTGGGGTGAAGAAAGCCATGCAGCCGCAATAAATGTATATACCGATTAAATTATGATTTGTACGAAAACCAAGCGTGCCAATTTCTGAATGAAGCAACAAATATGACATATTTGTCATATTTGTGCTGGCCGCTTTGCAGGCCAAACAAGGAAAACAAAAGAAATTACAAAAAAATGCGCTGAATGAATGTAGGTACCTAAGTTAGTGCACGGCGTGAGTGCACGCTTCGCTACGAGCGGGGCGTGGAGCGTCCATATAAAACAAAAATGCAATTTATACTGACGCTCTAGCGTACACTCAGAATGTACACTAAATTAGGTACACTCATTCAGTGCATCGACGAAAGTCTTTGACCAGTGTGTGTTGCCAGTGATGACGTATGGCACCGAAACGTGGTCGCTTACTATGGGTAAGAAGGTTTAAAGTCACCCAAAGGGCAATGGAGAGGGCTATATGCTGGGAGTTTCTCTGGAGTTTGTATGGAGCTACGATATAAACGAGTTCCACGCGGACGGACTCTAGGGCAGAAGCTAGAAGGCTATATTTTATCACAAGGCTTTGCCTGCATTCCTTGAAAAATGCAGTCAGCTAACTTTTACTTACAAAACAAAAAAAGAGGCGCGTACAGTACGACTGTACCTACGTAGATATATATGGACTGTCATTATCAGCCACGATAATGATAAGGCGGGCGTGCCTAACAAGCCTAATCTCATTCAAATAATGACAGATAACTGTCGTCATGTCACCATTGTGAGGTGTCACATCACGGCTTTGTCAAGTTAATAGGGTCAGGTTTCAGCGTAGTTAGGGTGAGTATCTGGGTTATACACAGTGTTTAAAACCAAATTCGCCTTTCCTGTGGTCAATAGTGAGCTTACCTGCATATAACGGTACGGGGGTGAAATGGGGGTCAAAAGTTCCTATGGGGCTACGATATAAAGGAGTTTCGTGCGGAAGAAGTCGTGGGCAAAAGTTAGTCGTTAATAAGAATATTATTATTATTATTCTGGTAGTGGCTTCCTGGCTGTCAGAGCCCTTGTATCACTGCGACCATCGCTGATCTATTGTGATCGCCACTTACTACAATTCTTGGTCAAGTCCTGCAAACTCAAAGAATTGCAGGATTTTGTTGACCTCAAGAAATTTGTTCTCCTCCGGGCACATGATGTGTTTACCCAGAAAGGAGTTACGACTGCGCATGAGGCAAGGGCAATCGGTTAGGATAATTTCGGCGTCTCCTCTGCTTCAAGGCAGAGTC
This sequence comes from Epinotia brunnichana, assembly GCA_963854355.1. Lineage (NCBI taxonomy): Eukaryota > Metazoa > Arthropoda > Insecta > Lepidoptera > Tortricidae > Epinotia > Epinotia brunnichana. The sequence continues at coordinate 2,072,891 of OY977953.1, read as the reverse complement.
TTTACTGCTTTGTGTCACACAGTCCTATCGTTTGCATGTGCTTATTTAGGCGGCAGTGCCCAGTAAGCACCCTGACCAGCATGCGTAGGCGGTTCCTACTTAGCGCCAAGGCATCAGAAGACGCCTTTATTATGTTAAATAAGTATAACATGAGTCTGTCTGTGCGATATCGTAGCTCCTAAACGGATGAATCGATTTGAGTGCAGTTTTTAAATCAGTCTTGGCCGTCGAGTAGATTCTTAGATAAATGTACTATACAGGGTGACTGGTAATTCGACCTATTCCTTGAAAGGGGTTATACTAGAGCTAATTTGCAACAATTTATGTCCAGTCAACAAGGGGTCGAAACTCGCTGGTTTCCGAGATATTCGAGTTTTTAGTTTGTATGAAAAAAAATCTCCTTGCAGCCTTAAGCTGGTGATTGTGACAAAAGTTCTTTTATTTGGATGGTAAAAAAACATTTTTGTCACAATCAGCACTTTAAGGCTGCAAGGCGATTTGTTTCAAGCAAGCTAAAAACTCGAAAAATTAAAAAAAATCGCGTTTTGACCCTTGGTTGACTGGACATAAATTGTTGCAAATTAGCTCTAGTATAACCCCTTTCAAGGAATAGGTCGAATTACCAGTCACCCTGTATACGATGTGCCAGGGTAGTTACAATTATAACTCATAGTTAGCTAAATAGCGGTTTCACCACACAAACGATTGTACTTTTTTATAATACCAGTAGATATACATAAAAGTAAAAACCGTAACGAGTGAAAATATAACATTTTAATGACCCATTTTAATTAATAGGCATAATACATAAATCAAGTCGTACATAATTAATATTAAAATCTATTCAGAATAAATTATAAAATTAAAGTTCAGTTGGTAAAATTAAATATGTTAATAAACCTACCTTTGTATATATTAATATCGTAACATGACATAGTAACGCCCCATACAGGGTGCATCAATACTGAACCCTTCCGCACCCGTGCGTGACATACCGTTAAGCCAGTAGGTAGAAACAGAGATTTGGTACTTTCTATTAGTTGACCCCCACTAGTTAGTTAGTTAGTATTACTGGGCGTTTTCCGCAAGTCGACATCCATTGTGCCTATTTTGCGTGAAACGGCAGTGTGGCGCTACTCTAACCACCCCAGCTCGTTTAAAAAGTTGGTGAGTGCCTTGGTGTTGCTGACTGCGTCCCGTAGTGTGTTTGGAGAACCTAGGTGCTTCATTTTGTATACTTCTACCTCCTTGCAGTCCAGTAGTATATGTTTGGTCGTTTCTTCTGCCTCCATGCACGCTCTGCACATGGGGCTGTCTGTGATACCCAGATACCTAAGTTATAGAGGTGTCTGTTCAAGGTATTGTGTCCTGTTATTATACCCACTATCTTGCGCAGTTGGTTTATATGAGTCCTTAGTAGTGTGGTTGTGAGTTTGTAGTCGCGTTTCGACAGAATCTCTTTGGTCTGTCTGCATGTGTCTATCTCCTCCCAGTATCTTTGGTGTAGGTCTTTAGTGTGTTGGTCCAGTTGATTGTATATGTAGCTTTGTGGCAGGCCCCCACTAACGCATATGTACTTTTAGGTGAGGCGTTTCAAGACGAATTTCACCTTCCCATACAAACGGAGTTTCGTTCTCATTTTAAAACTACGTGTTGGATTGTAACGAAACTTTGCATATACAATGACATGAGGTATATGTAGGTCTGTAATTTGCTTATATTGCTCCAGTTTATAAAACAAACGAAATACAGCAAAAACAAGTTGTATGACAAACTTAAATTTGCTGTTTTTTAGGGTTCCGTACTCAAAGAGTAAAACGGGACCCTATCGCGAAGACTCCGCTGTCCGTCCGTCCGTCTGTCACCAGGCTGTATCTCACTGATACCGTGATAGTTCCAGCTGAAATTTTCACAGATGATGTATTTCTGTTGCCGCTATAACAATAAATACTAAAAACACATAATAAAATAGTTTTTTTATAAATAATGGTACGGAACCCTTCGTGCGCGAGTCCGACTCGCACTTGGCCGGTTTTTTTACTATGGTATTATCTGAAGCTAGCTACATAAACTAATTACAGAATTTACAGACCTGGATGGTATTTAAGTTATTCTAAGTACAAAGTTTCAGCGCAAACTAGCTGGTCGTTTTAAAATGAGAGCGTAACTACGTTTTTATGGAGAATCGAGCTTACTGCGGACTCTTAATGCATTGCGAATGTCTAACGACATTTAAACGAAATGGGTAGGGCATTAAGTTTCTTCACTGTTTTTTTTTTCAAAAACTCATGTACGAAATATCTACAACAGTGGCATTTAGGTGAAGGAAAACATCGTGAGGTAACCCGTCTAATCCCAATAAGGTCTAGTTTTTTCTGGAATGGAAGGTCAGATGGCAGTCGCTTTCGTAAAACTAGTGCCTATGCCAAATCTTGGGATTAGGTGCCAAAGCGGACCCCGGGCTCCTTTAGGGCACAACCGGGAATAACGCTAGGAGAATGATGACTTGATGATATAGCAAGTCCCTTACTAGCAAGTGTAAGTGCGAGAAGTTCGAACACTATGTCCTTTTTACAACTAACCAATCATGTTTATAAATGAAAAAAGTAAATAAGAAACGTTTACAAATATTATAACAAACTAACGGAGCTTCGTTTCGAAGAACGCGAGATAACAGCCAATCAGTGCACATTAAATATGGCTCCAATACATATAATTAAAACGTAAACAACCGCGGCTGACAGGTATATTGCATAACTTCCGATCATCTCAACATCCCTAGCGTGTTTGTAAATAAACGATATTATATGCTTTATCAAACATGTTATATGCAAATGAGGTAGTTAAGGTGTAATTCCGTGCATCGCGGCTGAACGCAGCCAGCCGCGCGCGATCGATCGCAGGCGACTGACGCGCGCGGCATGCGAAAATAGTCAGTGTATTTTTTTTTTATATTTATTTAACAAAGAAGTTTTACAAATTATGAATATCCATCAGATTCCAAACTAGGCTGAGCCTGTCTCTTGGTAGTCTGCGAGTGCGATTTACAGAATTGTAGGATGTTGTAGGATAGGTTCAGCGAAGCGAAGCGAACATAGTTTTTGAAACAATATAATGCGTCTGTTTATAATAATATGGTTTCAAAAAAATACGAATAGTAATCTTGAGGCTTTTCTGCAGGGAAATCAGTGATTCGAAACACGATTAAGCAATTTTCGCTCGATAGAAAAAAATCACGAACATAGGTCTAAAACATATTAAAATTCACTTAAAACATTCGTAGCAAATTATGCACAATAGCTAAACATATTAAGAGTGCTCTTCAAAAAAGCGCTCGCTCAGAATTCGGTATTTTCACACGCGTAGTGCGTTTGTGTGTGTAAATACTACTACCACCCACACAAACGTACCTAACCCCCACATGCACAGCGAGATCGCACCAGCCGCGGGTGCCGTCCCTTTCTAGCTATATGTAAGTGCGATCGGGATAGAACTAACCGCGGAGCTTGCCGATGCAAATATCTGTATAGCGCACCGTTGGAATTCACTCCGTGACCGATATTGATACTTGCACTAAAAAGTGGTAAGTATTACTTCGCTAACATGATGTTCTAGAACATCATGTTAGCGAAGTTAGATAACTTGAATAAAGTAAGTATTTGATTTTTGAGTACAAGTTTTCTATTTGTATTAAAATACTATGATATGACAAAGTATATTTAGTTTCGTTTTTTTAGTATAAAATAAACTAACGAGTTGAAGTTGTCAGTAATAAGAATAATAATTTGTTTTACGGATATTAATAGTTTGCATGTTATCTGAGTCTTATTTATATATAGTAATGTAGTGAAATTATACCAGTAGACCCACTACTAGGAAATTACTGGGTACTTACGTATTCATTTCTTGAAGAAATTTTTTTTTGTTATGGACAGTAAAAAAAACTGCCCTTCATAGAAATTGCTATGTCCGTTTCTTACCAAAGGAACTGAAAATTATAAATGATACAAACACAGCTTTTTATCTAGAATACAATTAATTAATGCGTGATTTTATTCAAAAGCCTAAAACCTCAGATGATAAAAAGGAATAGATATGAAACGGGGGCTTGGCGCGTGTCGGTGCGACATGGCCAAATGGGCATGTCACTGCCCACCGCATGTTAGTCGCAATTTGCCGTGAATCTGAAATGTTTTTCCACGTTTACTCAAAATGCCGAATTGTAGCGTGGTTACATGCAAAAATAGGAATAAAACTAAAACCTACATGAATGGTGGAGTCACGCACCACATGTGAGTATTAGTATTTTCACTTAAGTCAGTAAAAACTAATATTTTAATAAATAAACGCAACGCCGCATCATTTCTCGGGATCGAACTAACATATCGAACGAAAAAGCATATTTTTGTTCTATGCGTTGTACATTGAACGTTCAATACAGTAAACCACGGCGCAATGTATTAAACCACTATGGATATGGACGATGCTTGATTTTTTAGTGGTACGGCCGCTGCTTGGCGTCGCAAACTAGAGCGGTGCCAAAGTGCAGTTACAATTTACGCGTAATCGATAAAATAGAAGTACGATATCATACTAGTTATTTTATTTCGACTACTTTCGCTGTTTTATTTTATTTAATTACTTGTTTTGGTTGGGTGCCTATCTTAAAGGTAACTAATAACATACTAATAAGATTAAAAGGCACAAAATGTTTACGGTACCTACTAATAAGATTTTCACTAAGTTGCAGTATGAACGGTAAATAGACATATTAAAATTGTATGTACAAGTATATAATTTAGTTGCAAATGGCTTCAGAACAACTTTAAATGTGATATTATTACCAATAATTTATTTTAAATTAGTATTTTTTACTTTCATTTGAAATGTGATAATTGAAGAAGAAATCTCGGTTTCTTATTACAGTTTTCCAAAGAATCCGAGTAGGTACTAAAAAAATGGATAGATGCTACTGGCAGAGGTCCTAACTGGTTTCCTGTACAGAGAAGAGTTAATGTGTTCGTAACATTTTCAAGAAAAATGTTTCCAACCACTTAATAAGAGCCGTACACTTTTCGAATATTTGACACCTCGCTTGCTTGAAACCTAGGTGTAAAATGTATGGTAACACATCTTCGCACATCTTTGGTGGATACTCGCCCTTAGCCTTAAATCTCGTAATATGAGTAATGGACATATTATTTCGCGCCAAAATGCGAGTCGGATCGGCCTGGTACCTACAGGTCAAAAATATCGATGTGACCAGAGTTTTAAATGTATGTGAACACGAACTTATAAAAAGCCGTTTATGTTACTCTGTAGGTATTCGTCAATATTTTTTACTTTTGCGATTTATGGTAATTTAACAACCCGTGTTATTTAAACTTGTAGCTAGAAGTTTAAATACCACCACATAATTTTACCATGTCGTTGAAGTTGTTACCCATCAATATCTTAACATAATATTAATTTTAATATCAATGTCGATAAAACATAATTTTAACGTTTGTCGCCCCCCTAGTGTAGTGCGTTTAAGCCAATCACAGCCCTTGTTTGCATGTTGCCGTAGACTCACTGGCAACGCCCGAGTCTTTGTTTTTACACGGTTCAATGTGTGTGCCTGTGGGCGCTGCGGTGGGAGAAAACTGGGGACATCGGTTTTGGTTGAAATTAAGCAGTACGGCACTTCTCCCTTTTTTTATGTTCTGAGCATAAAACCTATGTCACTTTTTAGGATTCCGTACTCAAAGAGTAAAACGGGACCCTATTACTAAGACTCCGCTGTCCGTCTGTCTGTCCGTCTGTCACCAGGCTGTATCTTATGAACCGTGATAGATAGAGATTTGAAATGTGATGTATTTCTGTTGTCGCTATTTATAACAAAAAATACTAAAAAACAGGATACATAATTTTATTTTTATTTTAGTTTTTATCTGTTTCTTTTTCTTTTACAATCTTACACAAATCGACCTTGCCCCAAACTAAGCAAAGCTTGTACTATGGGTACTAGACAACGATAAACATACTTACATAGATAAATAAATACTTAAATACATAGAAAACATCCATGACTCAGGAACAAATATTTGTGCTCATCACACAAATAAATGCCCTTACCGGGATTCAAACCCGGGACCTCCAGCTTCGTAGGCAGAGTCACTACCAAGTTACTAACTAGGCTACAGGGGGTTCCTATACAACAAATTTTTTGCCGTTTAAAGATATAGATAATGGTACGGTACCCTTCGTGCGCGAGTCCGACTCGCACTTGGCCGGTTTTTTAAACATTTATTTCGAAATAAAGAGTGATACTCGGAAATGTCGAAGGGAAGGTCAATCGTCGAATCCGACTCGGCTGGGTAGCATTCGGGAAGCTACGGCACATCTTTTCGTCCAATATTCCGCAGTGTCTCAAGACGAGAGTCTTTGACCAGTGTGTGTTGCCAGTGATGACATATGGCACGGAAACGTGGTCGCTTACTAAAGGCCTCATAAGAAGGCTCAAAGTCACTCAAAGGGCAATGGCTCTCCATTGCCCTTTGAGTGACTTTGAGCCTATGCTATGCTATGCTGGGAGTTTCTCTGCGCGATCGCATCAGAAATGAGGCTATCCGCAGCAGAACCAAGGTAACTGATAAAGCCCTCCGAATTGCTTAACTTGAGTGGCAGTGGGCGGGGCACATTGCACGTAGAACCGATGGCCGTTGGGGCGGAAAGGTTCTCGAGTGGCAACCACGTACCGGAAGGCACAGCGTGGGTAGGCCCCCCGCAAGGTGGACTGATGACCTGGTAAAGGTCGCGGGAGTCCGCTGGATGAGGGTGGCGCAGGACTGGCCATTGTGGCACTCTTTGGGGGAGGCGTATGTCCAGCAGTGAACGTCTTTCGGCTGATATGATGATGATGATGATGATGATGACTCGGAAATGTAATAAAACCACGTAAAAATCTTCCTTTCCAGTGTAAACCCCCGGTGTGTGTTATTATTATATATAAACGAAAATAATTACTAAATGCAAGGTAGGATCGTGCTGTACTTAACAAACGCCATATAAGCTTGTTTTTTAAAAAGTTTTTTATTCATCTTGTTATTTTCAATAACCCTGCATATTATGTCGCTGGTTCGTGGGTACTTGTACAGACAAATCACACAAACCCAAACAAGATAGGTCTATCTATTTTAGTTAAGGAGTTCCCATGACCACCTTCCATCATCAGATCCTGGAAATCATCCATCACCAAAGTGTTTACCAAGACAAAACAGATGAGCTCAAACTAGATGGGTTTATCTAGTTTAGTTTAGGAGTTCCATGACCACCTTATAGCTCCATCATCAGACTCTGGAAATCATCCAGCACCAAAGTCTTGCCGTGCCATGACCAAATAAATGAGCCCAAATTCGATGGCTTTATCTTGTTGAGTTTAGGAGTTGCTATGGCCACCTTCCGACTCCATCATCAGACCAGCTCTATGATATTATGTCACCGAAGATACGCAATTGTACCTAATTTGAAGATTTCACCCAAACTCCCATACATACATACATACATACTAACAAGGTGGACTGATAGTAACAAGTAAATAAATTAAATCTATCAAGTATCACGATCACTCGTACTATAATAATTGACTATAGAACGCTTAGTTTAGACAAAAGGATCCAACCCACAAGACATCACCATTGAAATGTATGACTTTTGTTTTAGGTAGAAGGTTCAATTTTAAATGTTACGTATCCGGTGGGTTTGAGCCTTTTCGCTACACTACGTCATATATGGCAGCTATGCAATTCATAACTTGTCTCGATTAGCCTCACGAATGTATCCCCAGTATAGTTTGACCCCGAGGTTGGTAACAACTATGCCTAGTCGGAGATCAAAATAATATTATTTTATCTGAAGAGTGGCCGGTTAGCTTCGTGAATAGCCACAAATAAACAGAGTACACGTCTGTCTCGGAGGGCTATTCAGCCGGTACTGAGATAAATTCCCGCGCGACGGTAAATTTATACTAGTTTTGAATAATTATTTATAAATATAAATTTTGACAAAAGTTATATTTTTTGGACTGGATCTTGTTGGTACAAGCATGAACTTTAATGTTGTGTAAGATTCAATACAAAAATTATTCAACAATAATGAGAAAATCCTTGAGTTTTCAGTACGATTTTGTCGACAAATATGGTGTAATTGAGAACAGTTTACATATATATACGTGCAGAATAAGGAAAATTCGAGGCGGCTAGGAGCAATGGCAACATATTACGCTAGTGAAAATAGAAAAAAACAAGTTGGTTCTTATATAACATCATGGAGTATTAGGGACTCAAACTTATGACTCTTCGCTCTCTTCAGAAAACTACTGTCGGTAATCGGGTATTTTCGGTTAAAGTATTCAGTTCTTCGTAAATTGGAGGCGGCTAGGACCAATATGAGGAGTTTACCTATGCAAATAAGTAATCAGGATTTAGAAAAAGCTCTCCGTTTCTTAGAATTACAACGTCAAAAATCCGTCATTCTCGCTTATTCCTGACCAAAAAACGAGCGCCCTCTTAACATTGGTTCTAAAAATCGGCAATATCATGTTTGAGGGAACATAGTGATTACTTTTTTATTTATTTAGACGCACAAAAAATTAAAATTAAAAAACATGATATCCGCGCTTCCAAACACGCACTTCCATCTCGCTCACGCTTATGCTCAGCGAGAGGGAGAGAAGACCATGATACTATAGCGCCATAAGTTTTTACTTACATAATACATATATCTATATTCTTAATTTATACAAAGTTTTAGCTTAGAATTGGCTTATATAGTCTAATGTAACTTGTAGCTCTAAAATAACTTTCACTTAAAATTTAAGACGATGTTATTTATTAAGCAGATCGACTGTTAGCTTGTATATATGTGAGTGTGTGTGCGAGTGTTTGTGTGTAAGTGTGTGGGAGTTGTGTATAGATGGGAATGTGTAAGAGTGTGTGTGTGTGTGTGCTTGATTAAAAACATGAGAAAGTATTTGGCACTCACTAGCCAATTTGACGGAACAATTTGTATGAAAATATTGAAAATGCCGCACGCGTCCGTCGCAGACTTTGGAAATGGCGCCATGCCTACATTTTCATACACTGACTATAGGTATACTTACTTATTACTTATTCTGTGCTATAGGGATGGAAACACCAAATAAAATAATCAATAATGTTGAATTTCCTCGAAAAAGGATTAAAAATATAGTCACATGTGTTGGAGCCTTCGGGAAATATTGAATGAAAAGGTAGACTGTTACATAGGTTTAATTATAAATTACAATGGTAAGTACGATTTTGGACAGCCTAATTGGCTAGGTGTGAGCGCGGTGGAGGTCGGCGGAAAAGGCGTTTATATGTGGGGGTTCGTCCCCCGCTTCACCGGGCAGTGGGGCGCGTAGACACATGGAGAAAAAAGTAACAGAAGACAATAAATAATCATGCACAAAGTTGTGTCCTAAGCTTTAAGAGGGGTATAGGTACTCTGTCCGGTTTCATGTCAGAACAGAACAGAACAGAACATTTATTAATAACAATCGTTACAGGTCATGGTCAATTTGGTAAATTTGTTTCCTAATTGAAACTAATTATATAGGTTTATATTATACATCATTAATTTGTGGATTCATACATCTTATTTATTATTATCATTCACGGGTCTCAAGCGTTTTCGTCCTCCATCAAGCAAACTTAAAAAGGTAGATATTTGAATAGGATTTTCGGCATAAGGCATATTTTTAACCGACTTCAAAAAAGAAGGAGGTTCTCAATTCGTCTTTAAGTTTTTTTTTTGTGTTTGTTACGCGATAACTCGGTAGTTTATGAAACGATTTGAATTTATTTTTTTGTACTTCCAGATTGGTCCCGTTATCACCAAAATCCAGTTCCGATGATGGGATCCTGGAGAAATCGAGGGAAATCTTCAAATTTTATAGGCAAACTTGAAGCAATGTGGCTACTGATTTGAAGTCGGTTAAAACTTTGTTTTGAAAAGTAAATTATTTAAGCCTTCTTTCTTTTGGAGTAATAATAAAATTGGAGTCCCCAACCCTATTGTTGCATGTGCGTCAGCCGCACGCAATCAATCGCGTGCGGCTGCTATCTGCCGCGATGCACGGAATCGCACCTTTAGTGTGGGTGCATGTTCAGAGTATAAGTCAACGCACGTAAAAAGAACTCTGAAGGCCATACATACGTATTATAAAACTAGTAGGTACAATATTTCCCTTTTGATATCCTAGATAAACGAAGAAACGTAGACGAATTTGTACCTTTTTAGGGTTCCGTACTCAAAGAGCCCTATTACCCCCTACTACTAAGACGGGACCCTATTACTAAGACTCCGCTGTCAGTCTGTCTGTATGTCTGTCCGTCTGTCACCAGGTTGTATCTCATGAACCGTGATAGTAAGACATTTGCAATTTTCACAGATGATGTATTTCTGTTGCCGCTATAACAACAAATAGTAACGACAAAATTATTTTTTTTTTTCCGTTTTTTAGTATTTGTTGGTAGTATAGCGGCATCAGAAATACATCATTTGTGAAAATTTCAACTGTCTACCTATCACGGTTCGTGAGATACAGCCTGATGAGTGATGACAGACGGACTGCGGGGTCTTAGTAATAGGGTCCCATTTTACTCTTTGAGTAGGGAACCCTAAAAACCGGCCAAGTGCGAGTCGGACTCGCGCACGAAGGGTTCCGTACCATTATCTATAAAAAAATATTTTATTAGTATTTGTTGTTATAGGGGCAACAGAAATACATCATCTGTGAAAATTTCAACTGGAACTATCACGGTATCAGTGAGATACAGCCTAGTGACAGACAGACGGATGGATGGATGGACGGACGGACGGACGGACAGCGGAGTCTTAGTAATAGGGTCCGTTTTACTCTTTGAGTACGGAACCCTAAAAAGGACCAAACCCGCGCGTTGAACGACCTTCAGTGACTCGCTTATAGTCGCTATCTGACACGTGTGGCGATTCTTGGAAACCACTCCACAGTTCGCGGTAAGCCGGGCTGATAAGCTATCTGTAGCCAGCGCCATCTAGTCTAGAGTGAGTAGACTCATTCAAGCGGACGATAAGTTCTAGAACTGGAAGGAATAGTCATAGATCGATCAATCTACGAGGAAGCGGCGCACCCTTACCTATATGAAAAGTCATATTTGTATGCAGCCGTAAGGGAAAAAAACGTGTCCTTAATTATCTGGCCACGACTATAGTTTAGGAGTTGCTATGGTCACCTTCTATCGTCATCATCAGATCGCTCGGTGGTACAGTCGCCATCACATACATGGGAGCAAACAAGCAGCTCACAAACATCGGAACACACCTCTATTTTCAAGGCATTAGGGTGAATGTGCCGATATTTTTGAACACCTATAGTGTACGGATGTATGTGATGGCGACTGTACCATAATATTGCATTGTCCCTGAATTTGCATAAGTACCTATGCCAAATTTCAGCATAAGGCTGCATACTAGAATAACATAACACTAATGCCTTTTGCTTAGCCTGTGATGGTGCCTGGGTTCGAATCCCGGTAAGAACAATATTGTGCGATGTGCATGTGTGTTTGTTTCTGAATCTAGGATGAATTTTATGTATGTACAGTAAGGGAAATGTATTCACGTACCACTGTAGTACCCTATCGCAATAAGGTGACATATCACTCGAGTTTGAGTGACGGCGGACTGTCAATTGCGACAGGGTTCTACGGTGGTACGTGAATACATTTCGCTTACCTACTGTACAATATTTAAGCTTTTATCCATATCCATATATCTATTAATCATAACACAAGCCTTATTGAGCTAATTATGGGACTAGTTCGTTTTGTGTAAGATTGTCCCCTAATATTTATTTATTTATTATTTATTTGTCCACTTGTCCAAAATTGACACAAACTTCCTGCCTCGTTTATTTAATCGTATGGCGTGTATAAAAAAATAAATACATAAACGTTTCATGCAATCACTCTCTTTACTAGAATGGTTCGAAGTCACATCGCATTCACACGAAGGAAAAACCCTTTTCTCAAAAATGGCCCGCAAAGTGGACATAACTCGCTACATATTGGAAGGTAAAGTGTATATTTTAACGCCAGATCAAAATTAAAAAATAAAAAACATTGCAGGCCGCCTGGAATGTTACATATAAATTCCTCTATTTGTCGAGTACCAAACTTTTTAAAAAATTGAAACTGGCATATAAAAGACGGCACAGGTCGTATTCAGCCAAATCAAGTCGTATTTTTCTGTTGCGAACGCGAGATTTTTGTATGTGTCATAAAAAGATGCGTTTTCGGTGGAAAAATACACTTGCGATTCTGTTTAAAAAAATATTATGACGTTTAATTTTATGTAATTTGTAGTATGTTCAATTTGTATTTAATAATAACGCTTGATTTTAATTTAGTCTTTTTTATTCCCCCATTTTTGAGAAAAGCATTATATTAGCCTCAGCCGGAAAGCCAATTGCAGGCTTCGTATTATAATTAGCCTGCAATTGCCTCCTTCCCGGCCACGGCAATAATGTACTATTCTTAAATCAGAACTTTCCAAATACGAAGTCGATATGTTAGGAAATTTCATTATTAACCAACACTAAAAACATTCCTAATTATTCGATTAGTAGGTACTCTCGCCAGCACTCCATGCAGCTAACCGCAAGATCGAATTCTGTTTAAAATGTGCGAAATTTACTATTAAACACTGCTATTTGAGGAAAAACTGAACCAGCGAATTTCATTGTGTGAAATTAGTTCCTATTACAATTGATTGTTATGTCTGGAGGTAAATTTAGCATTAATTCAGGCTATTTCCATTAAAAACGTTTTTAAATGTTTTTATACGACGAAGTTTTGTCTGTGTGACTATAATCGTTTGTTCAGCGTCATCGAGACTTGAACTGAACTTTATCATCATCATCATTACTTAAGAGCCTTGCTCTTGTCGGTGGAGTAACCGCCACTTTTCTCTGTCCATTGCCAGCCTCTTGACTTCCTCATATGATTCGACATCAGCTTTATGTTTTATTTGGCTAGAATATGTTAGCCTGGGCCTTCCTCTGCCTCTCTTGCCTTCAATTTTACCCTCCAGGATGTTTAGGAAGAAACTGTCGTGCCGTATCAGGTGACCCACCATCTTGCCTCTCCTATGAACTGAACTTACACAAACAAATTAAGGGTAGGTACAAGAACATATTGTGTACAAGACAGGAATCGCTTCGCCAAGAACTTAGATTTTTCTCGGATGATATGGCTTATATCACTTGTTGTAGTTGTTGTACAATCTACTATTGTTATATTCTCTTTCCATTTTGCGTGTGCCCATGCAAAAACTATTCCTATTTGATATCGTCATTATTATCTGACGTCACGAGCATGAAATGTACATGCGCCATAAAATCGCACCAGACGAGGGTGTAACAGGATACATAATTATTTTTTTCTCGTTTCCTAGTATATATGAGCCAATTTTATTTCCTATCAGCCTTTGCCCGGCAGTTTGTATGTAATTGACAACATTTCATATTTTTACACAGATAAACAGATACTTGATTTAGAGGTATGTAAATATTCTTAATTCTTGATCAGAGCTTGGATCAGAATTGCCACTTAGAGGGACCTGTGGAGCTATATGGAGGAGGCCTATGTCCAGAAATGGACAAACCCTACCAACCTTACCTAATTGAACATTTGTAAATAAGCAATTTTATTTTACTTTATATGATCTATTTCCTGTATTTTTCTAAGTGCATTTTAATGTTTATTATTAAGTTTGTGTAAATGAAGAGCTTTTTATTAATAATTATAATAATAAATATTTTTGAACAAAAAAAACTATCTTGAGACAAGAAGAATTTATCTTGGTTCGAGATACGTGTTGGTAGTCTTCCTAATTTATTTATTGATACAAGTTCTATCTCTACCTAATCTATGTGAAAATAAATGATTGTACCTTACGTAAACGCAAAAGCTGATTTTTCATTGAATACTAGGAAAAGTATTAAGAGTCCGCAGTAAGCTCGATTCTCCATAGAAACGTAGTTACGCTCTCATTTTAAAACGACTAGCTAGTTTGCCCTGAAACTTTGTACTTAGAATAAGTTAAGTACCATCCAGGTCTGTAATTAGTTTATGTAGCTTCAGATACCATACTAAAAAATATACGGCAAATTTAAGTTTTTCGTACAAAACTTGTTTTTGCTGTATTACGTTTGTTTTATTAATGACCTGGAGCCATATTAACTAATTACAGACCAAGATATACCTCTTGTCATTGTATATGCAAAATTTAATTACAATCCAACACGTAGTTTTAAAATGAGAACGAAACTCACTTTGTATCGGAAGGTGAAATCCGGCCGAGCTTACTACGGACTCTTAAAACATAATGAAGAGGAAAATCCTTTTTTTTTCGAGGAGAAATCCTTCGAAGCTTCGGGACAAACGACTGTCAGTTGGCCCCTATTACACCAACTTAACAATTAATATCTGACAAAGACAATTCGACGACATTGCTGGGGCGATAGGTGACAATACTCGTACGTACTGATATGACAGCGAATATTTTCACTTCTCGATCCAAACATGTATATGGCAAATTGTCAGTTGACAACTGTCACGATGTTGATATAAAGGTTGCGCTTTCATGCGGGCAACACCATCATCCCAAAATGAACGCACCGAAACAATAAGAAGTAAGAACCTAATCTAAATCTAATCATGGCAACAATCAGTAGCAGTAAAACCATTGCACCGTTGCATTGTTGGCGACCACGTACCGGAAGGCGCGGCGTGGGTAGGCCCCCCCACAAGGTGGGCTGATGACCTGGTAATGGTGTCGGGAGTCCGCTGGATGCGGGTGGCGCAGGACCAGCCAGTTTTCACCTTTGGGGGAGGCCTATGTCCAGCAGTGGACGTCTTTCGGCTGATATGATGATGATGATGAAAACCATTGCAAACGAATCAGGGAATCATATGCGTGAGGCTCCACACGTAACATCAATGACTCAGACCACAAGCATACCGCTACGGCACCAAAACAGCGTATCCACATGACATCCAGTAAACGTATAAGACTTTGTGGTTCAGCAAGGACGCCTATGTTTATTTGTTGTCACAGCTTGCAAGATAACCGCGACCAACTTATTGTATATATGCAATCTTGTCGCCATGCGAAAATGTATTTAAATTACGGTGCAAATTCCATTTTAGTCTTTGAAGTATTTTGTAAACGTATTACATGAAACCGACTACATCGACCGATCCGATTGCACCACGACTGGGTCGTTGGGTCTGGGATCATCATCATCATCATATCAGCCGAAAGACGTCCTCTGCTGGACATAGGCCTCCCCCAAAGGTGTCAAGTGACCGGTCCTGCGCCACCCGCATCCAGCGGACTCCCGACACCTTTACCAGGTCATCAGTCCACCTTGTCGGGGGTCTACCGACGCTGCGTCTTCCGGTACGTGGTCGCCACTCGAGAGCCTTTCCGCCCCAACGGCCATCGGTTCGACGTGCAATGTGCTGGGATACTCAATTTGCGTAATTTTACAGTGGTTATTATATCCCTGCTTAACTAGCATAAGCTATACTTTATCCCGCGACACTACCTGGATTCTGTGTATCCGCGAAGGAGACGCGCAGGCAGCTAGTATTATCGGATAAAAAAGCAAAATGCAGTATCGTTACAAAAAAGGCTCGAATCTGACTCGATTTTTAACAAAAACTTACTTATTTATTTATTTATAGGTATTAAGGAAAATAACAGCCGGAGATATAACTAATACATAATATTGGTAATTACATAATACAGTAACAATACTTAGAAAAGATAATCTCGGGAGAAACAAATGTCACAGCGTATGAATTTTCTCTAATATAATATTCTTCGAGATTAGATAAAAACTTTCTTTGAATGATGCAAGTTGAATTGACGTTTTATCTCGCAGTCACAATATTCCGATAGCGCGTTCTCAAGATAGATATCACGTAATGCTAGGTTTAATCAAAACATATATCATTATTTATAATCACTATCAATTACGGGTCTAGGCAGTTATGGCATCAATCAATGGATCCAAGACATTGCAGGGTCATGGTGGCAAAATAATCACGCGGTAAACCTCGCCTGCTTCGTCTTTTTTCCAAATCCAAAAATTTACTCGACAAAAAAAATCTATACTCGTATGAGGCTTGTGCCTCTTGCCGCAATTTGACATGCGCCTGTGTGAACACAAATCTTGCAAGAAACGAATCAGTTCTGACATAAAATATTGTATCCGGGCAGAAGTTGTATACTTCTCTGAGCAGAGGTAGTATACCTCTCAAAGCAGAGGTAGTATACCTCTCAAAGCAAAGGTAGTATACCTCTCTAAGAAGAGGTTGTATACCTCTCCAAGCAGAGGTCGAGCAGAGCTCATTACATGTAATCAAACTAGCAAGAGTATCCCTTGAAAAATTGCTGAATATCTAAAAAAATACAATTGACTCACCCTTTCATGAAATTTCGCAGAGTCGTAAGACCTCTCCGAGCAGAGGTTATATATCTTGTAGTGGTCCTTGTGCATCTGCTCGAGGAACCTGTACACCTCGTCGATGTGGTTCCTGTAGACACCCTCTAGCTTCTCGGCGGGGAATCCCATCGCAATCAGCCTGTCTGTGATATCTGGGGTTGTGGTGTTAAGGAACATCATTGGGAACAAATAGAGGTTATACAACGAATTAAAATCTGGTATAAATTAGATACTCTGTTATTAAGCATATCTGTCAACTCTCGGGGGATTATGTCACTTGTGTCGTGATCCATCAATCTCTCTTTCTTCTGTGCATAATTAGACACAACTAACAACTGTAGTGCCGCCTATTACTAACAGATTGGCTCTCGCATTAGACAATAGGTATTGCTTTTATACGACTATGCGCAAGCGATGCACATCCAGCCAGCCCCAACCCGATCCTGCGTTTGTTGGCTGAGGGGTTTGACTGCCCATATTTGAGGCATTGCGATGACATGCATGTTTCTAGAAGTAGTTATTATGTCTGACCTACTTAAGTGCTTCTAGAAACATGACATTAGGTACTATTAATTTAAAAAAATATATGTATATGTTTAAATGATATAATATAGATGTTAACATAGCTATAAGCACACACTAACCATATATGAGTCTAAGTTACTTAAAATAAATAAATGATAATGATGATGATGATGATGATGATATTTGTTATTAACATCCTACATACTAAAGATGATTTGTATTTTAATTATGTTAAAATGTTATCAGGTAAAAATGTGTGACGTGTGTCTTTATATCTTTGCAACAGAAAATCAGAAATTAATGTTTCCTACAAAACACACTTATGTTCATATTTCTAACCTATGAACTAATAATTAACTAACCTTTCTGGGACTTCGAGCACGAATTGGACGTTAATACTCGAAGTTATCCGTTAATTCTCTAAGTTATGTTTATTCCTAACTCCTTAACACCGCGGTAGTCACGTAGAGACTACAATAACAATTATCCCAATTAGTTCCGTAATGAAAGTCCAAAACTCGTGAGAGCCTCGGAAATGTCGAGAATTCCAGACAAGTTTAAAATTTAGTTTCGACCCAAAAATGTCCTAGGAAAGGTCCCGTCCAAAGTTTCACTAATCGAAGCGGCGGTTTTAATTTCATTACAGTTCTGCTGGGTAACATAAAGCAGGCATTCATTGTGGGGCCAAACCATACACCAGAAAATTTATTAAAATAACGAGGGTGACCGTATTACATCGCGTTACCGTGGAGTTAATACACGTTACTTGCAGCTGGAAAGAGCAGTAAGATCGTGGTCAAAAGAAACAACTTCAATCATGACGTAAGTTTAATATAATACCGTATGTTAAGTATACGTAGACGAGGTGATGCGTTGGATTAGTTTTTGAATTATGGAAAGGGCAGCAACAGTAAAACTAATATTTTCTGAAAATGTATTACGACCACGAAACAAGCGGTAAACGTTGATAGACGTACAAGGACATTATACATTGACACTGAATTATTTCACGCACACAGACAATATGTATATGCACTTCCACAACAACTATATCTTATCTATCTAGATGAGGGCCCTTTTGGATGCACTTCGACCCAGTGGGATCTTTTGTGCATTTGCCCTCTCCTTTATGCCTGCTCCCAGGCTTGCTCCATCATTTCCACAAAACGGATGATGCAGTTCACCGGTAGCACCTTGAACTCCTTTGGTTGCGGATAGCCGTTACCAAAGTAATTCATTCTTTGTCTGGCAAGGGCATGACATTCACAACAACAATGCTCAACTCAACCAACGAAGTTTCCAAGGACCTGTTCTGCTCCCCTTTTTAGGGTTCCGTACTCAAAGAGTAAAACGGGACTCTATTACTGAGACTCCGCTGTCCGTCCGTCTGTCCGTCTGTCTGTCACCAGGCTGTATCTCACAGATACCGTGATAGTTCCAGCTGAAATTTTCACAGATGATGTATTTCTGTTGCCG
Source organism: Epinotia brunnichana (assembly GCA_963854355.1). Classification (NCBI taxonomy): domain Eukaryota; kingdom Metazoa; phylum Arthropoda; class Insecta; order Lepidoptera; family Tortricidae; genus Epinotia; species Epinotia brunnichana. Next base: position 2,054,332 of record OY977953.1, on the reverse strand, counting down.
CTATAACAACAAATACTAAAAACACAGAATGAAATAGTTTTTTATAGATAATGGTACGGAGCCCTTCGTGCGCGAGTCCGACTCGCACTTGGCCGGTTTTTAATAAAGCCAAGTGGGTATTCCAGTCGTAGTAATGCCTTGGTGGACACCTAAGTGCGATGATGCGTAAAACTCCACGTAATTCGACACCGGATATCGTCAGTGGGCAGGTTACGTTCTTACATCGGATCTTCGGATTTGGGAGGGTTAATCTTAGTAACATTATGAAAATGTTCCTTGTCATTGAAGTTATTCTAAGATCGGTTTCATGATACCTATTCGGGTTGAGGATTAGAAATATTGTGAAGTTTAGATGTCGAATTTTTAGGACTTATTTATCTAAAATCTTAATCGGCCTTTTCTCACACAGACGTGCAAATTACGGAGATGAAAATAAAATTACGAAATTTCTGGAGATTCTCACAAGTATTCTCAGGAAGTTTTCATTTTGGGGAATATCCGAGTAAAATTCTATTGGCAAAAGCTTGCAGTTTTTTTTTTATTTTCGGTCGGCACATTATTATAGCACGGTATTCAGTAACAGCTCTAATACGTAAAGTTAACAAAAAGCTAGTTTCTTCAAAAAGTATTTTCGGTAGGGACCTAACTTATTTATTAAACTAACTAAAGAAGGATTATTGTATTTTAATAGCAAACTCCAATGTCTAAGTCCTAGACTTGGAATTACTGTGACATGCATGCGGAAAACCAGCGCTTGACACAGTTAGGAACTATATTCAAGGCAATGTTAGAACTTTATGTTTCCTCTAACATCTTTCTAACATTATGTAAGTCAGGCTAACCTGTCAGAATCGGATGTTTATGCTAATGTGTATAAAACGATCTGATTTAAAAATCAAATAAGTCCGCGAACATTAACGTAATGGCGCATTGAATTTAAAATCGATTATGAAACCTCTTTTGATAGTCTTAAGTAGATACAAGAGAAAATAGGGAAGTGTGCGATTAGCATTATCTATCGACGGAAATTACTAGTGGCGATTAGATTAGAGAAATATAAAGTTAAATCTAATATTAGTTTATTTATACAGATTTGTGAGTTACGAGTCCCCAGCAAGTTCGTCTTCGACTCTCCGTACTTACAAACGTAGTACCTACTGGAATAACATGAAACTTTTCTCAAAAATGGCCCGCAAAGTGAACATAACTCGCTACATATTGGAAAGTGAAGGTGAAGTGTACAGTTTAAGGCCAGATCAAAATTAATAAATTAAAAACATTGCAGGTCGCCCGGAATGTTACATATAAATTCCTTTATTTGTCGAGTACTAAACTTTTTAAAAAGTAGAAACTAGCATATAAAAGACGGGGCACAGGGCACAGGTCGTATTCAGCCAAATCAAGTCGTATTTTTCTGTTGCAAACGCGACATTTTTGTATGAGTCATAAAAATATTGCGTTTTTCGGTGGAAAAATACACTTGCGATTCTGTTTAAAAAAGAATTATGACATTTAATTTTATGTAATTTGTATTTAATAATAACGCTTGATTTAAATTTATTCCTTTTTTCCCCCATTTTTGAGAAAAGCACTATATTAGCCTCAGCCGGAATGGCAATTGCAGGCTTCGTATTATAATTAAACGGACTAGCAAGCTCGTCCGTTTAAACAAATACTCAGCCTGCAATTGCCTCCTTCCCGGCCACGGCAATAATGTACTATTGTATGTTTAGGTACACAATGGGATTATTTGGGCATAGTATAAAGACGGCAAAGTATGTTATCTTCCTACAAACGCACCGCGCGCGGCTTATATGTGTGCGCCACAGTATCCGTCGCACACTCAAACAAAATCTCGACCCGTTTCTCAGTGCGAAACAATCGAGATTTTGTTTGAGTGTGCGTGCGGCGACATATAGATAGTATAGCAAGCCGCGCGCGGTGCGTTTGTAGGAAGATAACATACTTTGCCGTCTTTATACTATGATTTGGGTTTCGCCATACGAGTAGGTATCTAGGTTGGAAACTTAGTTTCTGTTGAAATAAAAAAAAAACGATTAAGTAGAGACTTTGTATGATAAACGTTTTCACGCACAATTTTTTTAAATCGCATGTCGTTTTAAAATCAGAACCAAACTATGTTTGTATGGAGAGTCTCGAGCGTCCTGGCGACCGTTAAACTCAGATAAGATAAGATAATGTTTATTGGAGAAAATGCGTATGTACATACAAGGTGGTATATACCTACATATATTATATACAGTGCGCCAAATTCGGCTTGGCTAAACAATTAAGCATGCATGATCGTAAATAATCATAAATAATTTATTTGCTTAAAAAACACGATATACCTACATCAGGGACTGATTTCGGTTACGGTTATACCGGTATGAAACCGGTATTCCATTACGGTACCGTTACGTCGTAAAGGTTATGCGCGCCGCGCGAACATAACGGTACCGTAACCGTTTTGAAATAACGGTTAGCGGTATCAGTTTTAAATGATATCGAAACCTTTATAATACCGGTATTATAAAGGTTATCGAGAAAAGTAAGCGAGCTGGCACTCTACAGAGGAAGCATTGGCTACTAAACATATAAAGATAATAAGACAAAACGGCACGCAGTGCCTTTGCCGGCGGTTTGGCAACAACGTCAGGTCAAAGTCGATATATCGGTACCTTTAAAAAGCGGTTCGATAGCGAAACATAAAGGTTCCGCTACCGAAACCGCTATTTGACAACCGATATGACGTCATACCGTTAAAATAGAACACCGGTATTTTTCGGTTATGCAGTCCCTGGTATACATGGGTGGATAGTAAAATTAATTTAGTCTCACTCGTTTTGTCATATAGATAATGTCAAACTTGTGTTTTAAGTACCTAATAACATTTTGAAAAATACAATGAAAACAGAGAAAATAACAAGAATATATATACAAATCACTAAGTATGTCAATGTTATCATTAATAAATTTAATTTTAAGTTTACAAACGCTGCGACGAATTTCTTTCCGTTTCAAAAACTGCAACAAATAAATAACTTTTCTTAATTTTGATCATACACGATAATTATAAACAAAAATAAGTTACTTATTTGTTCCATGCTTACAGAAGTCTAAAGAAGAAGAAAGAAGTCATACATAAGTCTTTATTCATAACTTTGTCTCTATGTCCAGATTGGATAGCCATTATTCCCTTTATTATCTGTAATAAATTATGCATATACCTAGACAACTACCTGGTTGAAAGCGGGTAGTTAACAAGCATACAGCCTACTTTATAGATTTGAGGATTCTCTGTGTTGATAGCTAGAGATAAATGGCGATCCCTCACACTGGACGATCTGGTAACCATGGTTTTTATCCTTGCAACTTCATAATAGGAGGTGGTGATGCCACTTTACCTATACCTATAGTTAGGGCCGAAATACCGAAATTACCTGTAACATACCGGTATTTATAGGTTTTCTTCGTTTTGGTTCCAGAGAACCGGTTAAGGAAAATACCGGTATTAGCACAGAAAAATACCGGTTTATTATAAAGGTTCCTACTCGTGTATGCGTTGCCAACCGAGCCGGCGGCGCGCGAGAAGTGATTTTGTTCCGTGATCATTTTAGAGTACCGGTATTTACTGCTCAAAACTGGTAAATTTCATCAACCATTGGTACCGGTACCAAGTCTAATACCGGTTTCTGGTTCAAGGTCACGATACCGGTTCCGGAAAATTCCGGTATTTCAAGCCCTGTCTATAGCCGAGAGCCCGAGAGCTAAGGCACGCAACTTTCTATCTGGAGATCAACGGTTCGAAGTGTTCGAACCTACCACGGCCACCTTTAGGCTACAATCGGTAAAGATAAAGATGCTAGTAAAAGATACGATTTACTGTCATTCGGCACAAATGGAGATTCGTCAACACGAAATGACCATTTTGAAATTGGACCAAACGTGAATATATGGTTAAAATTTAATTGTCTATAATTTTTTATTTATAACCAATTTTTTTCTTGTTCATAATGAATATAGCCCAAATTGAAATTTGTCCACTGCAATAGGTTCATATTATTATACGTTCAAAGTGAATGTTATCTAATTTAAATTAATATCAAAATTTAATATGAAAATCGACTATTTTGAACAATATTCATATATGACGTATTTACGATTGGTCATTTTTGGAGTGCACGTTATTCCATATGGACGCATTTCTTTCGACATATAATATAGCCTCCTAAGACCCCGCGTACAAAATTTTGTTCAAATTATATTTAGTATAGTAGTTATTGTTAAGACGCCCAGGATCTAGACACGCGGCAGCGTGTCAAGCCAAGTTCAAGCAAAATAACTGGCTAGCCAGCGCAGCGCCAAGTGTAAGTTACATGAACCACTTGGTACCACTTTTGACCCTTCTATAACTCAAAACCTCTTTAACGTAAACACATAAAACTACGTGTGTTTAATTAATAATAATATCCATAAGGACATCTAGAAGCCCAAATTTCATGAAGCTAGCTCAAACGGTTATAAATAGTGTGCGGAGTATCGGTGGCAAATTTCCCACAGAGGGAAATGGAGTCGCCTAAGTATTTTTATGATTAAACGAATAACTATTAAATGATTAATGTTGCATAATACTTCCTATAAATCATCTTGCGAGCATTTCCTATACCAAGGTTTGTGAAATGGTAATATGTTTTTTTTAATCAAAATATTAGTCACATTTTTTATTCAATTAAAATTATTAGACTAAGAAGTAATACCTGCCATACCTGCATATTATTTTCTAGTCCATTGAACTACATAACAATTGGTGACTGGAAGTAAGTGTTCAAGGTCCTCCTCACTGTCTTCAGTTAACTGCGTATCCATGTTATAAAATGAATGGACTATGGCCACTTGTTCCTGGTTTTTCGGAGTAAATCGGTTTCTTAATTTATTGAATATCCATTTATGAGTGGTATATGATCGCTCTACATCTACCGATGTCATGGTAGCATGTCTATAAAAACTTGTCTTTTTAGGACTGGTCTATAAAAACAACCCAAAACATTTACGACATAACATTTGGGTGTTCCTGTAATCGTTTTATGAAAATAAATAGTTTTAAGTGCTTGAAATTTACGAGTACCTAATTAATGTCATACTAAGTAGGTACGTTAGGTAAATGAATAATTTATTCATTCAATCTTAAAAAGTTTATCATAAAAACGACTCCTATACTCTCGGTGTCAAATTTGCCACCGATACTCCCGCACACTAGTTATAAAGATATGAAGGTCAAAAAGTCGTAAATTTTATCGTACTTACAAAGTGGATAGGAAAGCTAGTAGGAAAGCGGACCCTGGCAAAGGCCGGGATAACGCTATAGGTAGAAGAAGAAAAATCACAATATTACAAAGACGGTAAAGACAACCGCTGAGCGTTTAAAAAAAGCTTGATAAATTGCATATTTACCCAGATACACGTGCAACATTGAATTTGAACGTCCGCATACTCGTACATATTTGACAATAACAAAACAAGGTTATTATGTGCATATATAATTACTCGAGTAAATTGTGCAACACATTGTGTAAAATGCAATGTGTAAAATCCACGATTTGTATGCGACGTACGAGGTGTGAATTTGTTTTTTGCGTGGCCGGACAAACGGCAACCCTGACCAGTGTTATAGACCTTCTGAACTTGCAATAAGGTTCAGAATAGTCTGTCAACTGTGTTGCCGGTGATACGACTCCGGTGGCCAGGGAGGGCGTATGGGTCACTACGGTTGACATTGTCTGACGAAGAATTCTCACACCTTTGTAATCAAGTTAGAAGTAAATTGGAATGTAAATTGCACGAAAATCAGAAGCGAAGTAGCTAAGAACTTTTGAATACATATATAATTTTCAAATTATAATCCAATTAAAATCTAAGTCCTAATTCAATTCAATTCAATTATTTTATTTCAGGCACAGAACCCATATAGTGTTAGTCGTACAAATGTGTGCTTATGAATCTAAGTGTTAGTAGGTTACAATAATTATAATAATTTGATATATTTTAAACATTATCCCATTTACCCTCTAACAAGCGACATCCGAATCCGTGACGACAGCGCGACGTGCAAGTCACGGATGCGTTACGATTACGACTGGGGATACGTCCTTATATGGCGACAACTCTTTATTGATAACCGACAAAATGGCACCCTACGTGTGAAAACCACAGAAGTACCTAAGTAGTAGAAATTCTAAAATGATTTTCTAGTGAAAGCCAGACATCTAAGTACTAAACTGCCCCATTTACTATCCATCCCACCAAAGAATTCGGAAACGGCGCCATACATTTTCATACACCGACTATTGTCGCATCAGCCGCGCGCGTCAGTCGCACGCAATAGATTGCGCGCGGCTGCGATCGTCGATCGGCCGTGATGCACGGAATCACATATTAACGAGCGACATCCGCGACGACAGCGCGACGTGCACGTCACGGACACGTCACGACTTGTCGTCCTTATATGGCCGCATCATGCTCAACCGCAGAATACGCTGCTTCCACGCTGGATACGATTAAATATGTATCTTATTCGTTTGAGATACGTTCCGATATGTATATATATATAGAGTTACGTTGGATAATAAGCATAGACCGCGGAATTCCGATATGTACACTCAGAACGGCTGACCTAAGCTAAAACCTAGCAATAGCCATTGAGAAGATTGTACATATAAGTCAATAAACCTTTGAAAATACATGTACAGTTAACCAATTTGATTATCCATCATAGAACCTTGCCGTTGTAAATGCCATGTAAATACGGGTTACTAGGATTATTGCGTCGCTATGTAGCAGTTAAAATGGCAGGGTTCTACGGTGGCCTAGGAATCAAGTTGGTTGACTGTACAATGATCGATACACAAGAAGCAAAAATCGGCAGCATACTTAATTCGCGCCGCGATGGTGGAAGTGTCATACGATAAGACAAGCCCCAAGCAAGTTGGCTTTCAAACGTATAGGTACTTTACAAGCAACTGATAGAACAAGACTAGCGGAAAGTAATCAGTAGCCAATCAGGGGTTAATATACGTACATAAATATCTGTACACGCCTTTTTGACATTGACAATAGAGTCAGGCCAGGCCCCCGTAGCATGGATGGCGTTATCACGCGATAAGTGATAGGATAAGCACGTCGTCTCGTTCTATCGAACGGTGTCAGCCAGGGACGGATGATCTATCCTGTCACTTATCGCGTGATAAGGCCATCCATGCTACATATATTTATTATTTATGTACGTATATTATTACCCCTGCCCCTGACTGTAACCCCAGCAGCACTTATGCATATATATATTTGTATTAATTAATTAATCAATCATGGATTTATGTACATTCTTGTCGGTATATTTGTTTACAAAGTGCATTTTTTTATTAGATATCTGCTGATATTAGTAGTCTTAGTAGATGATTATGTTCTTCATGATTTGATTTTTTTTACTGCACCCGCGTTGGCAAGTTTCTGTTTGGTCCCACGGTTGATTGGTAGAGAATGCCTTGTGGCATTAAGTCCGCCCTTTGCACTCATTTTATTTGTGCAATGAAGTTTAATTGGGTCAATCAACTTTTTCTTGTTGTTATTCTGTCCCGGTAAGCCAAGAGACAACAGTAACAGACTTTCTTATAAAAAATACTATAAACTGGACTCCTATCATGCTAAGGAGATGCGCCACCATGAAATGGGTTTAACAATATGACAAAAACACGTCTTTAGTGGATTTAAACCCCATAAAATAATAGTTTTAAAGAGTGACCCAGGAGACGTAACCATGGCAACGAGCAGCAAGAAATAGTTGATTGACCCAATTAAATAAATAAATATACGCATGCAACTACCAGCTATCAGCTTAACATCAGGCAGGCCGTAAGCTTGTTTGCCACAGTCGTAGTATAAAAAAAAAATGCAGTGGACCGGCACGGCAACCCAAATACACTGAGCACAACCCTCGGTCTGCTAAATGGTGTTTTCGTCACACTTGCTCGTAAAGGGTGTATCATAGGCAGGTGTGTAGAGCAGCTATAGCCGATTTACCTCCCGCGGGAATTATGGATTTTTATAACTCCCTAGGGAGTTATGAGCTGGTGTGTGATCTGATTGGTTAAAGCAAATCCAGGTGGCCGCGCGCTACAAGAATTCTACTCTGTGATTGGTTGAATAAAAATCTATTAGCAGGCCATGCGCTGCAATAATACTGCTCTGTGATTGGTCGAAATATTGAAGCTCGCACTGATCTGGAAGTGAAGTTGTCAATTTCGTCAAATTTTGATTTGGTGAGCTTGTATGAAACCTAGATGTTTCTGTCTTTTGTAGTTATTTATTTCCTCGCAAATGTGATGAAAAACGTTGTGTACCCTATAACACGGGCGTAATAATATTGCAAACGAGTCTATCAGAAGCCCGACGCCGGAGGCGGAGGGCTTTTGATGAATCGAGTTTGCAATATTCCACTTACGCCCTTCGTTAAACAATGTATGTACTATAATGCGCGTTTCAATTTTACACACGGCGTATTTCTGCAGCGATAAAAACGCGCGTTTCACGACGCGACACTAGCCTAGCATAGCTCACCGTACCCTTATTGTGAGATACAATCGTAACCTAACGTTACGTAACTACTTACGAGATCGAATAAACGCGCTTCGAATAGATTTCGATCTCGCTTCGGTATTCTTCGATTCGACCCGTCAAACTTGTAACTCACACTGCCGTTGAACTACGAAACCAACTGCAAAACGTTAGGCACTTTGCGTTTAGTTTTCGATGCGTAATTTAACGTTCGATTCGTACTACCAATCGGTAGTGTGAGACATTTCGAATCGAAGAATACCGTCGCGACTGTAGTTTACTATTCTGTTCTACTGATATAGTATGTATGTATTATGATTATGACATCATCAGAAACCTTCTCAGCATACTATCACCGGCAGATACCACGAGGTAAATATTCCAACTGCGTACCATCGCACACCCAACTTTGGCAAGTACTATGTTTTCCCTATACATAATACGGGATACAAATGGTTATTACTCATTTACTAACTACGGCGTTTCACGTGACGCTATCAGGAAGAATGTCCACGTGCGTAAATTGAAATGATATAGCAGATATAGATTTTGAAATATTCACTATATTACGCGATAGTGATCATACGTCTATACCACTGTAAACATATTATAAAATAAAATAAAAATAAAAAAGCTTTTATTTCATTTTTTTAGTTACATTAATATTTATGATTAAAATCTAAGAACTAAATTCTGAATGAACCCCTAAGCGGGTATAGGCCTCCTCCAAAAGGTTCCACCACTGTAAACATATTAGGAGTCGCTTAATGCCAGCTCTAAATTTCAAAACATATTGCGTTTCACCGTCTGTGTTGGGCCTCACCTCAGAGCATAGAATACTAGAGAGAGGACAAGCCGCCGGCGGCCGCGTCGCAGTTGTTAGCTCAATGGGCATACTCTGCCGCTAGTACACCGTCAGTTGTTACCGAGCGTGCACGCGTGCTGATCGCAGATAATATTACGTTTCTTCCCAAAATGCCTGATATGATGCGCGTGTATTGTCCAATAGGAGCGTAGGTATACAAGTGTGTGTGCTCCCTGCATGCGCTCAATAAGCTAGACGCGATGCAAGTCTCCTGCGATCTGTCTGGAAGATTGTTGAAAGAGAGTGCTCAAAACTGTGCGAGACGTTCCCGTGATTTAAAAAAGTTGTAATGACTTAGGGTATTTCCTTTAATGTTACATTTATTTTTATTGTCATGTCTATAAATAAAATAAATAAAAAATTGGTACGAAATTCAGTCCATGTATCCAATGAAATGTTTTTTTTGCCTTGTTTGGCCTGCAGCGTGGCCAGATACTAATATGTCAAGGGATAACCTATCAGGGAACCTTATGAGTCACCTAGTAGTCCAATGAAATGATACATAGACAGTAATGGACGTCATACTACCATACCGCATTTTAGAACCGCATAAATTCAACCAAATCCGAAGTCACGTTGTCTGTCTGAACCTAACACCAATTCTGAACGTGTTTTTGGCGTATTAAAAACATATTTGAATCGTCTTGCTTCATGCTCTCTTTCTAACACAACCGCAGTCGCGTGCGTGAGAACGGGACGCATTGTACCTATTCTATTTAAATGGGATTTTCTGTAGCTCTAAAGACATCAATATTAATGTCGTTGATTCATCATTAGGAATTAACAATTGTTCATGAATTAAGGAAACGTGGTATCCTCAACGGTTCAACAAGTCATTGTGGGTCATTTACGTTTTACTAGTTTTATACAACGGTGGCGTACAAGACGTATGGGCCCCACTCGACACATGGACGTAGCGGATAGCATGTAGAAACTTGCAACTGAGCCAGCACGGTTATCACAAGACGAGCGCGAGCTACTAGCTGTCGCGGCGAGATACTAATTATGCACGTCGGAATCCGACTGCAGACAGCAGCAACAGACGACGTGTCGCGGCGACACTACCGATTTCTATGAAATGCCTTTCGTAGCTAGCGACACAAGACGAGAGGGACCTGTGTCGATGTCGCGGCGAGATACTAATTATGCAAGTCGGAATCCGACTGCAGACAGCAGCAACAGACGACGTGTCGCGGCGACACTACCGATTTCTATGAAATGCCTTTCGTAGCTAGCGCCACAAGACGAGCGCGAGCTGTGTCGCTGTCGCGGCGAGATACTAATTATGCAAGTCGGAATCCGACTGCAGACAGCAGCAACAGACGACGTGTCGCGGCGACACTACCGATTTCTATGAAATGCCTTTCGTAGCTAGCGCCACAAGACGAGCGCGAGCTGTGTCGCTGTCGCGGCGAGATACTAATTATGCAAGTCGGAATTCGACTGCAGATAGCACCAACAGACGACGTGTCGCGGCGCCACTACCGATTTCTATGAAATGCCTTTCGTAGCTAGCGACACGTCGCCGGGAGTCGCCGTCATAGACTTACATGGAAACGTAGTGTCGCTCTGCTGCTGCTGTCTGCGGTCGGGTTCTAACTTGTACCTTATTATAATTCAATCTATTTAATTTCCAGGGATTGTAACCGGTTTTTTTCGTTCTTTGTAATGTATTTCATTTTCTAATTGGGCAATCTAATAATACGCACTCGTTACCTCAAAACACAACTGAGTCCTACATACGAAGTATAAAATAGTTCGAGATATGTGGTTATTTCGAGGTTTTTGAAAAAAACCGGTTACAATCCCTGTTAATTTCTATATAACCGTGCTGGACTTGGCCACGAATTAGGGCGCTTGTGCACTTCAATGAATTATACGGTCCGGCAGTCCGATTTTTTACGGTTTGATATTTTTGTATTGAATGTTGGATACAAAAATATCGAACCGTAAAAAATCGGACTGCCGGACCGTAAAATTCATTGTAGTGCACAAGCGCCCTTACAGCGGCGGCGGAGTATCATACTCATAGATGAGAGCGAGATGCTGCATTCTGATATCTCGCTCACACATATGGCGTACCGCTGTCGCTGCCGCCGCCGCTCAAAGTCATGGCCAAGCTCTCATATTCGCAACCAATATTTTAAATTAGGTAGGTAAAGCTAATGTCAGTACCTAATCAAATTAAACATGCCTCCAAACAAGTTTTGCGAAACATGATGAATCCAAATCAAAAATTGTAGAAGACATCTCTCTTTACTTTGCACCTAAATCAAACAATGACAAAAAACGTCCTCTCTGCAATCCGTCCAAACATCAAACAGCTGGGTGCAATTATTGAAACAGTCATCACATCAGAGGGCACTTCCAGTGTCATTGCGGTTATTTATAACCGACTTCAAAAAAGGAGGTCCTTAATTAATGGTGAATGTTCACTCTTTACGTCATTTCATGTAAAAACAGCGTCGCTTTCATATAAGTTACTTACTTAGTTAAAAATTGGTGACATGATTGATATTTAAATCCAAGGAACTCTTCCAACATTAGGTGCATTAATAAATAAATGAATAGGTACCTACAAGCACATATAGCGACCACACTTCGCAACTCATTGTCTACGCATCGAAAAGGCTACAAAAAAGATGTATGTGGCACTTCGCTCGATGAGCAGGCCTTGCGAGAAGATCTTTTTCATATGAGGACAGACTCAAACATTTTAAAATTATATCTCTAGAGAAACATAGAGATCTGCTGGATCTTCAATTTCTTTTTAAACTCGTAAGAAACAAAATTGATTTTCCACAGCTACTAGGTCTACGGTTTTCAGTGCCTCGTAGAATTCCACGTTTTGCTGCCAAGCCACTGTCTTATCCCCTGCTACGAACTGTAAGTGTAAGGCCTGAGTGGACGCTCGAGTCGGGCGTGCGGGGGAGCGGGGCGTGCGGCGTGCATGTTAAACAAATGAAACTCATACTGGTGTCCTGAGTAGACGCTGCACAAAGCGAATGCACGCTCGCCCGCCCCGCTGCACGCCCCGCCGAACGCTCCGCTCCGAGCGTCCACTCAGGCCTTACACTAAAGGAGAACAGCCGCATAGACGCCGGGCATAAGAAATAATTTTGCCCAAGCTGAAAAGGAGAGCTTCATTCGCATCGCTCGCTCTTTCAATTAGGTCATAACAAAAGACAAGATTAGATTCATTTATTTCATTTTGAAAATTAACATGTCATTTTTAGGGTTCCGGACTCAAAGAGGACCCTATTACTATAAGACTCCGCTGTCCGTCCGTCCGTCTGTCTGTCACCAGGCTGTATCTCACTGATACCGTGATAGTTCCAGCTGAAATTTTCACAGATGATGTATTTCTGTTGCCGCTATAACAACAAATACTAAAAACACAGAATAATAAATAAATAAATAAATATTACGGGACAATCTTACACAAATCAACCTAGGCCCACGGTAAGCTCAATAAGGCTTGTGTTGTGGGTACTAGGCGATGATATATATAATAGATACATACATATAGATACTTATATACATATATAACATCCATAACTCAGGAACAAATATTTGTGATAAACACACAAATAAATGCCCTGACCGTAGTGTTGTGGATAACGCTCGTTTCGAGGCTTATAGACTCGAGCCTTAAAGACTCCCGAGGCTTAAAGACTTGATGCTGTTTAAGAACCGTGTTGGTTTATTTTACGCATATGAATGCAAAATATTGACTTTTCGTCACTTGAGTCTTTAAGCCTCGGGAGTCTTTAGGGTTCGAGTCTTTAAGCCTCAAAATGAGCGTTATCCACAACACTACCTGACCGGGATTCGAACCCGGGACCTCCAGCTTCGTAGGCAGAGTCACTACCCACTGGGCTACGGAGGCCGTTAAAATAGTTTTTTATTGATAATGGTACGGAACCCTTCGTGCGCGAGTCCGACTCGCACTTGGCCGCTTTTTTTATAAGTTAAAATAGCATGAATTCACAAAAAGATCGTCAGAGTGTAAAAGAATAACAATAATATAAATATTCAAATACAAATAAATCAAAATACAGTGCAAAATTAAAACAAACAAACCAATCATAATATTAAAATGATACAATGTCAAGGAAGTAATGTGTTTCAATGTCAAATTATTAATAAAAGCTAGGGCATGGAATGAGAGTCGAAGGGCAGCGTCGCTGAAAACTGCCCTTACCCACAGTGAAATGTGACGCCGTAACATTTAAGTCACACAGACAAGAGGGCTGTTATTCGCTACGCGTTAATGCGTCTCACCCCCGCCGGTCACCCGTTACGAAACTAGACCTCTACCTACGCTTAATTACTACGCATCGCGGTGTCAATGTATATTTGTGAGCGAGCGTTGAGGTGAGCTTAAAACAAGTTACAGAATAGCGGGGCAGAATGTTTTAATATTAATTCGTTCGGATACCTAAGTGCGATTGTTACTTTGTAGCACCGTGCACCGAAATCGCTCAGTTTATTGACGTCATACCTCATTATAGGAATCGAGATTTGGAATGTGCCACGCTAAATCAGGAAGGCATACAATGTTGATTGCAGTGCACGGCAACATAGTTATAGAATTTAGGGCGTACGGAATCCGTGCGTGGAGTTGGAATCGTCTCATTACTGGCGAAACACGTAACTGAAACTATTCGTGTTAGGTGCATGCGTTGTATTTCTATGCAGTTTCCAACAGAAATGTTATTATTTATTATGAGCTGGGCAAAGGCCTCCCCTCTCTTTTTCTAACCCTCCCGATTTAGAGCAGTCTCTGGCCATTCGTTTAAGGCTTATACACCCGCTAACGTCCTTGAGTCGTCGTCCGTATGGGCCAGCGCAGCGCGCGACTGATCGGGCCTGCCGAGCCTCCGCGCTCGCGCATTTTGTAGGTATTTAAACATAGTAATTAAGATAATCATTTTATCTATTCAAACTCTGCGAATTTGTCTATAACTATTTAATAACTTTATTTGAGTACAAAAATTTAATTTAAAATATCTATAGTTTAGTCATAATATTGAATAAACTTTACAAAAAGAGGTAACTTTGGGATTTTTTTTCTATCGAGTAAAGTTCATTAGATCGCGTAACTGAATGCGACTTTGACTAGATTAGATCCTTAAGTAATACGTATCTTTTTTTTAGATTTTTAAACCCTATTTTCTACGTCTGAGATTGTTTAAAAAAACTCGAAAACGCTGCCCCTGTTGACTGTCGAGCCTTAAAAAAAGGAGTCTAGCTCGTCGCGTCATCGCATATTACGAGGCCTGCCGCGTCTCCGTTTCGAGCTATAGTTTAGTCATAATATTGAATAAACTTTACAAAAAGAGGTAACTTTGGGATTTTTTTTCTATCGAGTAAAGTTCATTAGATCGCGTAACTGAATGCGACTTTGACTAGATTAGATCCTTAAGTAATACGTATCTTTTTTTTAGATTTTTAAACCCTATTTTCTACGTCTGAGATTGTTTAAAAAAACTCGAAAACGCTGCCCCTGTTGACTGTCGAGCCTTAAAAAAAGGAGTCTAGTCTAGCTCGTCGCGCCATCGCCTACGAGGCCTGCCGCGTCTCCGTTTCGAACAGTCGGCCTGCCAATCATAGCGATCTTGACCCGCAGCTCTAATCTTATCTAGATGAGGGCGCTTTCGGATACACTTCGACCCAGTGGTATCGTTTGTGCATTTGCCCTCTCCTTTATGCCTACTCACGAGCTCGCTCCATCATTTCCACAAAACGGATGATGCATTTCAACGGAAGCACCTTGAATTCCTTTGGTTGCGTATAGCCATTACCAAAGTAATTTATTATTTGTCTAGCAAGGGCCCTCAGCTCACTTGGCATGCCTCAGACATGACAAGCCCAGTCCCACTTCAACCTAACATCAAAATAATCTGACAATCATTTCATATTTGCACTCACAACGAAGCGAGCAAAAGTCCTAACTGCCCTAGAAATAGAGACAGATATTAAACCCCCTGACTGTACAAGCTTTTATTGCTTACTACTTTTCTGCAGTAATTTATTACTCGTTGAAAGGGTGCTATAGTTTAGTTGATATGGCTATCTATAATATTAATACGATGTCACCGAAAGGTAGGTGGGTATTTTAAAAAACCGTGTCCCCAATTAGCGTGAGTTGTTAAATAAAAATAAACTCAGTGTCAGTTTTGTTACGACAATTAAATATTCAGTTTGTATAAAAAATATTTTTTCTTTTCAATTTATAAATGTATACGCACACGTTATTTATATGTGAAACAAGTTCAATTTCTCATAATTTGTACCTATGCTTAATTTTCGTCACAAAATGGACACTGAGTTAATTTTTATTTAACAAGCACGCTATAATTGGGTACACGATTTTTTTTCAATGCCCAGGTGGGTAAGGTCATCAGTCTTTTTAACCGATATCTGCTTTTGTGATAGATTTTGTATAGCGTCTAACACAGTTTTTGTGTTAGGGATAACATAAAAGTACCAAACACAGAATAAAACGTAACACAAAAGCAAAATTGGGTAAAATAAAAGTGGCAGAAAATGGTTAAAATTTTACTTAAATCCCTTGCATAGGAACAGTGTAGGTACACAATATTATAATTAACAATAGGAATTGACATTGTGAATCCACTTATGGATTTATTGTAATATTGATATTGTGGTCAGTAAAGCTATCACGAGACACTTAGCAACCGAATATTGTGGTGAATATAAAATGAGTAGCTGCCCGCGCTGCTCCGCCAGCATATTACAAAAAACCGACGGAGAACCGCGGGATCAAATCTATCATACACGCCCAAAGACGTCCACTGCTGGTACCTACTTATAGTGTTGGTAAAGACTCGAGTTTTTGAGGCCTAAATTGCAAGGACTAAAGCCAAATTTACGGGACTATGAGCTTAAAATAAAAGACTTCAGTCTTTTATGTCTCGAGTCCGAGTCCTTTTTAGGGTTCCGTACCAGTTTCAGTTTCTTTATTAGTAAATATCAATTTACAGGTCATAATGGATTTGCAATAAATACATAACGTCTTATTTATATACTAAAGTATACATTTATTGGACAGAACAATACATAAAATATGCAGGAGCAATACCTAGGTACAATTAATAAAATCGTGTCGATGCTGGGCCGACTCAGGGCAAGTACCAACAGCATTCTAAGTGTTATTGCAGACAGGTATTATGACTGCCCTATCTTGTCGCACTGAGTTGGGCAGACTAAGTCCGTTGCACAATTGGTGTGCAAATAATGTGTAACTAGTATATAAGACTAACATACCTAGGTTAAGTAAAATACTAACAATATATGGATACAATACAAGTCCGAAATAAAGATTTAATAATAATAAAAAAAAAAAAAAAATTACAAATTATCTTACCTCTAAAAACTCATCTACACTGTAACATGCTGCATATATAAGAGTTGATTTGAGCTTTTTTGTAAATATCATGTCACTTTCAGATGATATTATGTGGATCGGAACCATATTATAAATTTTGGGGCCAATGATACTGAGCGACTTTCGGCACTTGGCTAATCGCCGCATAGGAGCGAGCAGCAATGGCCGTCTACGGTTATTACCTTCACGGTTAGAGTTTGTCTTATACTGTGCGAGATTTGACCTACCCAAAGCGTAATACGGGCCGGGGCCCTATTACTAAGACTCTACTTTCCGTCTGTCACCAGGCTGTATCTCATGAACCGTGAGTTAGACAGTTGAAATTTTCACAGATGATGTATTTCTGTTGCCGCTATAACAACAAATACTAAAAAACAGAATAAAATAAATATTTAAGTGGGCTCCCATACAACAAACGTGTTTTTTTGCCGTTTTAATAGATAATGGTACGGAACCCTTCGTGCGCGAGTCCGACTCGCACTTGGCCGTTTTTTAGGGTTCCGTAGCCAAATGGCAAAAAACGGAACCCTTATAGATTCGTCATGTCTGTCTGTCTGTCCGTCCGTATGTCACAGCCACTTTTTTCCGAAACTATACTGTTGAAACTTGGTAAGTAGATGTATTCTGTGAACCGCATTAAGATTTTGACACAAAAATCGAAAAAACACTAAGTTTTGGGGGTCCCCATACTCAGAACTAAAACTCAAAAAAAAAAATTTCATCAATGGATAGGTCTTCAAAAATGATATTGAGGTTTATAAAAAAAAAAAAATCTAAACTAAAAAATTTCGCAAGAGACACTCCCAAAGTGGTAAAATGTCCCCCCCCCCCTGTAACTTCTAAAATAAGAAAATGATAAAACTAAAAAAAATACATGATGTACATTACCATGCAATCTTCCACCGAAAATTGGTTTGAACGAGATCTAGTAAGTAGTTTTTTTTAATACGTCATAAATCGTAAACCGCAATTTATTTTATGGAACCCTTCATGTGCGAGTCCGACTCGCACTTGGCCGTTTTTTTATAATATATTATTAACAGGAGTTTCAAAGAAAATCCACAATAGCTCGCGTTGCAAGTAATCCGCTTATGAAAAGAAAGGGTTCCGACTGAAGACTGCAATTGTATCGATATCTAGGTCGCATAGGTGATTCACGTTAATTGCGAACGTTGCACCTGTGGCCACAGGGTAGAAGTCTTAACCGTCCAATCGTTTAAAGGGAACATCTTCTTTTCGCAACTAACGTTTGGCAAACTGATTCATTTCCCAAACTCTGATACTGTAAATATTTCAGGATTTATTTCATAGCCATCATGTAGAACCCTATAGGTTAGGTTAGGTTAGTTTATAAAAATCCTGAAACATTTAACAGTTTCAGAAATATGAAGAAGTTGGGAAATGAAAAGATGCAAAATGAATTAGGTTGCCAAACGTAAGTTGGGAAACATTAGTGAACCCGTTTAAAGGCGTAAGTAAAGGATTTTTTAAATCGATTTGAACGAAGCTTTTCGTCTCAGCTTGGGTAAAAATGCTTCCTTATGTACGACTTTCGGGCTGTTCTGCTCTACAGGTCGCATTTCTCAACAGATTCTCGTCAAATTTTGTAAACAGGTTCGATAATTATACAGTTTTTTTTTCATGTTTACTTGCGAGTTCTACAGCTCCCAGAGCCACTAGTATTAACTCGCTTTGATAGTTCGTTCGTTAGTATGAGCAAATCAAATCTTACAAGTAAAATTTTACTAACTTCAAGTTTTCCAATCGATTTGAAATTGTACACTTGCAAGGTGAATGACAATGCAATATTATCTACCTATACCTTCCAAAAATGTTTGTAAGAAACTTATTTAAAATATAAATGCCTCAATAGTTTTTATGGTACAGGTCGATTCACGAAAGCTGGCATGAATGGATTGAACGAAAGTAATGTCACTCGGTGGTCACTTGTCACTGTGAGTGGCAGTGTGAGTGACGTTCTTCCTCCGTTATTCAAGAAAAAATAAATTATATATTAAAATCTGCACCAAGTATCATGTTAATCCTTTTAGTAATTAATATTAAAGTCCTTTGTAAATAAAACGTATATTTATTTTTATGACTTATTTTTAATGAATGGCTTGTTCGAATTGTAAAAAATCTAAAAAAAGAGCAGACCAAGGAGTCCGTCGTCAGCAGAGTTTTTAATTTATGTATATCCTGTTTTCACACTGACGCCGCTATCTACAAAATGACGGCGAAAATATTCGAAATTCTTACGAAATTTAACTGTTATTTTCGCGTTTCACGGCATCGTCATTTTGCATGAAACATGGTTATAATTACATATTTATTTATTTATAAAATGCAAAATCTCTGAAACACAATTATCATAATCACTATTTGCATCAACCTGTATTTAATAATTATGTGATGATGCACACATAGACATTGTCATTCACTCGTTCAATTCATTCGTGCCTGTTTTCGTGAATCGACCTGTACTTTCATACACTACATCTTTTTAGGGTTCCGTACTCAAAGAGTAAAACGGGACCCTATTACTAAGACTTCGCTGTCCGTCCGTCCGTCTGTCTGTCACCAGGCTGTATCTCAAGAATCGTGATAGCTAGAGAGTTGAAATTTTCACAGGTTATGTATTCTGTTGCCGCTATAACAACAATTTTAACAAACAAAAGCATTTAAATTTGTTCTATAATTAGAGCAAATGTAAATGCACCAAAATAAAGATACAACCATTTATTAATACTTTTTCTGACTTTTCAGAAGCTAGTTAAATTATAATTTTTTTGATGGCTGAAATTTTGCTGAATTTTGTCGCTAGGTAACTATTTAATTGATAATATATCCATTACATACAACAATTTGTCGATTTCACACTTTGTCGATCTTTTATACCCACAGTTATGCTAAAAGTGGCATTAGAACACAACTTTCATGTGCTCTGCCTACCCCTTTTAGGGATAAAGGCGTGATTGTATGTATATGTATGTATGTATGTATGTACATAGAAAAAATCTGCTCTTATAAATTACTTCCAAATTTGTCATTTTTTCCATACCTCCTACAAGTTGTCAGTTCATTCTGGACTATACCAACTTTAGGAACTGCCACAGACAGACACACAGACACGTCACACTTATAACAACCCTCTTTTAACGTCGGGGGTTAAAATTTGCAACCATGCTAAGCCTGCTGAGCGACAGACGATAATCCCTCTTTGCATGTGATGTGTCAGCTTACATGTTTAATTGGATTCGATGGGTTCTTGCTGTATACAATGCAGGGACTGCATAACTGAAAAATACCGGAATTCTATTTTAACGGTATGACGTCATATCGGTTGTCAAATAGCGGTTTCGGTAGCGAAACCTTTGTATTTCGCTACCGAAATATAAAGGTACCTTTATTTTTTCCGGTACCGTAACCGCTTTTTAAAGGTACCGATATATCGACTTTGGCCTGGTGTTATTGCCAAACCGCCGGCAAAGGCACTGCCGCTTTGTCTTTTAGTCTTTAAATGTTTAGTAGCCAATGCTTCCTCTGTAGAGTGCCAGGTCGCTTACTTTTCTCGATAACCTTTATAATACCGGTATTATAAAAGTTACGGTATCGTTTAAAACTGATACCGCTAACCGTTATTTCAATTCGCGCGTCGCGCATAACCTTTATGACATAACGGTACCGTAATGGAATACCGGTTTCATACCGGTATAACCGTAACCGAAATCAGTCCCTGATACAATGTGTAGCAGTGGAAGCGATGCGAAGCGTAGCTTATTTATTACAAAAAAAATGTTCCACTAAAGGAGTTTTAATTTCTCAAGATATTATTATACCTAATACTAACCTAACCTACTTATGCATGGTATCTTCAAATTGGTGATACAAAATAGCAATAACTTTTTTTTAAAAAGGGAACCGCCTTCAGAACACCTACCCACTGAAAAGCACAAAATATGTTGTATACCAAAACCTTCTCCAGAATGTAACAAATACTTTTCTGAAAACCGCATCAAAATCGGTTTAGCCAAACCCGAGATAATCGCGAACAAAACATACAAACATACGGGTCAAACTGAGAACCTTCTTGTTTTTTTGAAGGCGGTTAAAAAGTGAATCTATCCATGATTCTGAGCAATTTTTACTATGGGACCCATTTTGTGTTATGCCAAAATCCAACTGTTTCATAGACTTTGCTCATTTTAGACTGACGAAAATGTATGAACAGGTTTTTTTTTTCGCTTAACCCAAAGTTGGTCCCATAGGAAAAGTGGCTCAGAATCATGGATAGATTCACATTTTGCTATTTTGTATCACCAATTTGAAATCACCCCGTATATTCATTTATACTAACCTAAACTAATTTATCTATACTTAATATTATAAAGAGGAAGTCTGTGAGATCGTAGCTTTGTAAGTTTTTATGTAAGGGGTAATCTCCGGAACCGATCATCCGATTTCAAAAATTGTTTCACCTGCGTGTAGACTTTCTGGGTGTTTATAGGCTATATTTTATCCCGCGGGTTTGCCTGCGTTTTTTGCGATACGCGAAGCCGCGCGGGCACCTAGTAATAAAAAATCTGCTTCCAAATTTTCGTTGAGTGGAAAAAAGCTCTCCAAATTTTTAAATTTCTGAATAAGATCTCCTCCCGCGTATTAACATGAACGCAGGCGAAGAAGCAGGATAAATATAGCCTGTGTCTATCCTGGAATTCCATTCTTTATACTGGTAAAAGGATTTTAAAGCTGCAAACGCACAGACAGCGGTGGCGGCGCGGTGCGGTGCGGTGCGGAGGCGGTACCGGTTGTAATGTTCTATTCTAACTAATACGAAAGGGTCCGCACAGAATACCGCTCCGCCACCGCTGTCAGTGCGTTACGGCCTTAAAAATCCTTTTACCAGTATATAAAATGGACATCCAGGATAAACACAGGCTACATTTATCCTGCTTCTTCGCCTGCGTTCATGGTATGGTTCTTTCTGTCCAACTAATAGGATGGAAGGTATTAGTTGGACAGAAGGAACAATCGAAGCGGTTTCAAATTTCATAGAAGAAAGATGTCCGCTATAAACTATTGACGACAGAAGGGGAAATATGATAGGGCATCTGATACGACATGACAACTATTTTGATCAATTAAAGGAAAGACCAGGGACTGATTTCGGTTACGGTTATACCGGTATGAAACCGGTATTCCATTACGGTACCGTTATGTCGTAAAGGTTATGCGCGCCGCGCGAACATAACGGTACCGTAACCGTTTTGAAATAACGGTTAGCGGTACCAGTTTTAAACGATACCGTAACCTTTATAATACCGGTATTATAAAGGTTATCGAGAAAAGTAAGCGAGCTGGCACTGTACAGAGGAAGCATTGGCTACTAAACATTTAAAGATAAAAAGACAAAGCAGCAGAGCCTTTGCCGGCGGTTTGGCAACAACTCCAGGCCAAAGTCGATATATCGGTACCTTTAAATAGCGGTTACGGTACCGGAAAAAATAAAGGTACCTTTATATTTCGGTAGCGAAATATAAAGGTTCCGCTACCGTAACCGCTATTTGACAACCGATATGACGTCATACCGTTAAAATAGAATACCGGTATTTTTCGGTTATGCAGTCCCTGGGAAAGACAGAAGAAAGAATAGGCCGTGGGAGTCTCGGTCGGGCGTTTACGGATCAGGCTAAAGAGAAAGTTAATGTAATTTCGTATCAGAAGCTCAAAACAGTGGCAGAGAGAACAGAATGGCGATAACTCCATCGAAAAGAGCCCGGCTCTTAAGTTTATTATGATGATGATGATGAAATTCGGAGATAACCCCGTACAATCGAACGTACAAAGCCACACACCCACATAAACTTTACCTCAATATAATACTACTTAGCTTCTGCCCGCGACTCCGTCCGCGTGGAACTTTATATCTTAGCTCCATACAAACTCCCCCCCCCCCCCTTTCACCCCCATGGGGGATGATTTGCGGGATAAAAACTATCCTATGTCCTTCTCCGTAACTATCTCTACTCTCTATCGGTTCAGCGCTTTAAGCGTGAAGAGGTTACAGGCAGACAGTCAGACACACTTTCACATTTATGATACTATAATAGTATGGATAGTATAGAAGTATAGATAGAAACGATACAACTAAGTATAGGTACTATTATGAATCTATGGAATACATTAGCATCTTACTGTCAATTGTAACATTTCCACGTGCATCCATTTATAACTACTTGATCGCAAGGGCACGAAATTACGTATACATATTTATTAAACAATCAGGAGATCAAAATATAAGGAGTAAAATATACTGCATCTTTGACGTTGAATGCCAATACGAGATCTGTATCTAAAAATACAAGCAGTAATTGTAACACGTTTAAACAATTTGCGTTAACTTTGTAAGGCTGCATTTATTGACACGCGAGCGTTGCGCGTCGCGCTAAGCGGCACGGTACGCACAAAAGGTCCCCCGCTTTGGTGCTGTAAGGTTTGGTACTGTACAGTCGCCATCACATACATAGGTACACTATAGGTGTTCAAAAATATCGGCACATGCACCATAATGCCTTGAAAATAGAGGTGTGTTCCGATGTTTGTGAGCTGTTTGTTTGCTCCGATGTATGTGATGGCGACTGTACAAGTAATAAGTCTTCGTCAAAAGTGTAATTTTTTAGTATAGTACAAATCTAGAACGAATTCACTTTTCTTTGTACAGCTGCAGAGAAAATGGACCCCCCCTGCATACAAAATTTGTATCATAGCATTCGCATAAGTTTTCAGTGAAAAACGCCCTACCTCCTGAGATCTCGTAAATCCCGAAATCTCGCGAGACTGGCTTTGTGGTCTCGCGAAATCTCGAAGCTTAATATTAAATATAGAGAAAACTAAGTTTATGATAATAAGCTCCCCTTACATTAAAAAAAAATCCCAGCCTATTGGACTTATTGGGCACACCTATGATTAGGTATCTAATAGCAAGTGACCAATTCAAGGGAACGGAAGTTAAATCACGCCGAGTGTACACCCGCACATTGAGAGCTACGACGCGTCGAACTTACACGAAACCCGTAGCTAACAATTACTACGGAGAAAGAACCTTAAAGTACTTAACACCTCGTATTTTCAACACAATCTTTCCTGAATGTACTAGCAAGGATATCTTCAAAAAGAGGTTAAAAAAACTGCTAATAGATACCCTCTAATTTAATCTATTATAAGGTTTTTATTTTTATTCTTAATTATAAGGTAATAAATAAGATAATGTAGGTACACAAAACTAAAAAATATTGTAAAGAAAGTGAGTGCAATCCTCGCCAATAAACAATATGTTTGGCGAACTTATAAGTAATAAAAAATGTAACTTATTATTTTTGGAAAAATAAATTAAAAAAAAAAAAAAAAACTGGCGAAATTACATTCCCTAGTGCAATTTAAATGAAAGCTTGTACAATTAAGTTGATGGATTCAGTGACACTTCGACCTCGGCTGCACCTTTATACCTAGATTAACATCACGATTATGTCACCTCTAAGCTCTACATTGCAAGTGACAGCTTCTAAATCACTTCCCGTACTTTGCAGCACTAGGAAACAAAATTAAGGCCAGTAACAAAGCAATCAATCAAACTAAACCTGGCTTCTGGAAACGTTGAAACCAAGAAACCAATTTGTTTGGACTGACAAGCAATTTACAGAATCAAAGGGAACTTTATTCTTCAAATAGGTCGCCTTTTACAAGTCTGTTTGTGGTTTGAAAAATAGGACAGCTTAATCTGTAGTTGTAGTTTAATCTGTAGATCTATGATAATAATAGTAATAACCGATTCCATATTTTTTTTTTATTGAAAGAAGGGACTTTAACAATAATCTCATAGGAATTTGAAGACATAAAATTTCATACAAAAGTAATAAAATTACAAACTTAGTTAAGAAATGATTTTTGCAAATAAAAAAACACGCTAAGTATCAATTTATTTTTCAAAAATTCAAAATTCAAAATCATTTATTTGTATACATAGGTGTATTTTCCTGTATTATTTATGTTACTCTTAATCATATTGTAATAATTTCAGAATTTTCGCGTGGTAAACTTCGGAGATAAGGGGCGGGGAATGATATTTAATTTCAACATTTTCCTTAATAAATCAAAATTTTACCACCGTAGATAAAAAACAGTTTAGAAAGTGCAACTCAAGCCCTTTTATATGATACCCCACTTGATCTATGATATATATACCTATGATACCCCCTCATATTCGTCATTTACACAGAAAATAAAATAGTATATTTTATTTTTTTTATTTTGCATACACGTGTCTTAAACCTTCATAACAGTTGTTCCAAATTTCGAATTGATAGCTTAAGGTGGTTCGATTGCCATACAAAGCGTTATTTGACATTCGCAGGCTAACGGCGTGATATTTTAAGAACCTTATGTAACAAACTTTCTTCAATTGGCTTCCCATTTGCGCCAAATTCCCCCTTTCCTAGAATAAACTTGTATAAACTAGATTAATTTGAGAAAAATAGTTTTCCCAAAATATCACGTGACAAACCAATTTCTCAAATTAATCTAGTTTATACAAGTTTATTCTAGGAAAGGGGGAATTTGGCGCATATGGGAAGCCAATGTATGAAAGTTTGTTACATAAGTTTCTTAAAATATCACGCCGTTAGCCTGCGAATGTCAAATAACGTTTTGTATGGCAATCGAACCACCTTAAACAGTAGTTCCTTGACATTGTGATAGACGGACAGACGGACTAGATGCTAATAATAGTAATAATAAAGAGGTAACGACTGAGATAGGGGGTAAAACACGTACCAACACCCAATTATACAAAAAAAATCATCCGTATATAAAATTGACTTTAGGCGTCGCGCGGATTTGCTTGGGGTCTTTGTGTTTTTGCGCACGGGTTTATATGTATGAAAATAATAATAACATGCATGTTTTATACATATAAACCTTCATTAAAAAAAAGCGGCCAAGTGCGAGTCGGACTCGCACATGAAGGGTTCCGTAAAATAAATTGCGGTTTACGGTTTATGACGTATTAAAAAAAAACTACTTACTAGATCTCGTTCAAACCAATTTTCGGTGGAAGTTTGCATGGTGGTAATGTACATCATATATTTTTTTTAGTTTTATCGTTCACTTATTTTAGAAGTTACAGAGGGGGGGGACACACATTTTACCACTTTGTGTCTCTCGCGCAAATTATTCAGTTTAGAAAAAAATTATATTAGAAACCTCAATATCATTTTTGAAGACCTATCCATAAATACCCCACACGTATGGGTTAGATGAAAAAAAAAATTGAGTTTCAGTTCTGAGTATGGGGAACCCCTAAAACTTAATGTTTTTTTTTCGATTTTTGTGTGAAAATCTTAACGCGGTTCACAAAATACATTTATTAACGTCTTCACCTTACAATTGAACACAGAAATATACAAAACAACGACGTTAAAAACGGGTCTGGTCTTCCGTGGGGACCTACCTTAATACTACCTAAATGGTCGCGTACCGTACGGTTTCAGAGAAATGTCCTCCCTCGGACGCTCAGGTTGTGGAATGAGCTCCCTGTCGAGGTTTTCCCAAGGGACTACAGTATGGGGTTCTTCTAAACAGGAGTGTATAAATCCTTAAAGGGTCGGCAACGCGCATGTAACACCCCTGGAGTTGCAAGCGTCCGTAGGCTACGGTAACCACTTATAGTCCATTTCAAATACGAAGGCCCTATGCACTTGAAACTTAACAATAGGGCTCATAATGTTTGCCTTTGAGTATCTTTTGTTATCACTAATCCTATGTTAACGCCCATTGACCGTCTCAAGTGCATCGGGCCTTCGTATTTGAAATACACTATACCATCAGGTGGGCCGTAAGCTTGTTTGCCACCGACGCGGTATTAAAAAAGAAAACTACGAATAGCAAGGCGCACATAATATTTACGCAAACAGGAACGTACCCGGCGCAAAACGGCCCCGAGGTTCCGGCGACCCCCGGTACCCTGGTTTTGGTAGCGACCAGGGTACTAGCAGGGTCAGGGGTGCAAAGAATCTCCGTCGAAGATCCGGCTACCACCACCAACGGAAGGCGCGGCGTGGGTAGGCCCCACAAGGTGGACTGATGACCTGGTAAAGGTCGCGGGAGTCCGCTGGATGCGGGTGGCGCAGGACCGGCCATTGTGGCACTCTTTGGGGGAGGCCTACGTCCAGCAGTGGACGTCTTTCGGCTGATATGATGAAACAGGAACGTACATATATTTACAGACCGTACATCCCTAATTAGAACTGACAGAATATAAAACTTAAATTGGCACAACGAACGATGCCAGCCAAATTATCAAACGCGACTCTCCGTGGCAACAGGGCAAAAAGTTGTTGGCATAGCAACATCTTGCTTAACAAGAGAAAAAAGATTCATGCCAGCGTAGTAAAAACTCCGAGCGCGGCGTCGGGGCTTATTAACGGTCCGCTGGCGCTCCGTCTTGGATTTGGAGCGTCAGTTCAGTCCATCAGTATTATGAGAGAATGATAGTGTAACCGTTGTGAATGACAGAGACAGACAGATCATACTGATAAGGACTGAACTGACGCCAGAATTAGCGTGTAACCGAAGCCTTACATTCTGAATTGATAATTTAACATTGGTGTTAGAAGAATAAATGCGTTCGGACAAATGAAACTTTGGTTCACGGAAACGAAACTTCGAAACATCACGACTGCAAGCCCTAGGGCGGCACGGATAGCGTAAAATCGATAGAGCGAGTTGCGAGAAAAACGTGGTTGTATAAAAGGGACCAAAACAATGTACCTAGCAGTGTCGTGTTACATAAAATTAAAGTCACCTCAGCCTAAAGTACTTTATTTTTAACCCCCGACGGAAAAAGAGGGGTGTTAAAAGTTTGACGTGTGTGTGTCTGTATGTGGCATCGTAGCTCCTAAACGAATGGACCGATGTGATTGCGGTTTTGTTTTGTTCGAAAGCTGACGTGGTCGAGATGGTTTTTAGCTACGTTTCAACAAAATAGGTTCAGCCGTTTTTGAGATATTGAACTTTGAAATGAAAATGTCGGAGGTTTTACAACTTTTCAAGTTGTAGTTTTCAATATGTATGGAGTGGTCTAGTTTTCCCTCTGGGTTGGAAGGTCAGATGGCAGTCGCTTTCGTAAAACTAGTGCCTATGCCATATCTTGGGATTAGGTGTCAAAAGTGTCTCCTTTAGGACACAACCGCGAATAACGCTAGGAGAATGAATGATATTATGGAGTGGCGGCATAGGTATAACTGAGTTGACAGCAAAACGGCATGGAACGGCAAATTTCTCTTAAAATCAATAATAGAGTGGAGTTGCGATATTATTCATCAAGAGTTAACTAATATTTGTTACTGGCAAATAATTTTTTAAGTGGTTTTTAAGGGTGAATGACAACTAGAGATGTGCGTAGCTGTGCTTTTTATATTTGAGACCTAGCTGTCATGCGAGGCGTCAAACATATGAAAACACATCTTCGCACATATCTAATTAGTAGTTTGATGACCGGTTAGCCTAGTAGGTAGTGAAGCTGAAGATCCTGTGTTCGAATCCCGGTAAGGGCAAATATTTGTGTGATGCGCATGAATATTTGTTTCTGAGTCTTGGATGTTTTTTATGTATTTAAGTATTTATCTATTATATATATCGACGTCTAGTACCCATAACACAAGCCTTATTGATCTTACTATGGAACTAGGTTGATTTGTGTAAGATGTTCCCCTAATATTTGTTTATTTATCTAGTGGATAAATGTGGTGGCTCGATTTTTGGCAGAGATAAGCCGAGACCGAGCTCTCGGTCGGACCTTAGTGGATATTCACCAAAAAGCGGAAGCGAGTCGATAATGTGTCCCCGTCCCGCGTGAAACGAATACGTCCTTATATCTACCTCACGTAATCGGCGCAAAGGTGTAATATAAAAACTTATGTCGTGCTATTTTGAGAAGTCATGTTTGTACCGGTACTCTAAAAATAGCTTTTGTGTAAAGCAACCTACTTTTAAATGTTATTACATTACACGTTTTAAGTTAGCTTCACTTTAAATTTGCATATTCAGTTTTGCGAGTGTTTCCTACAGTCAGCGTGGTATACATACATGTATACTAGCTCGGATGCATATGTTTTCGTCTAGACAGAGCTCTTTTGTAGGTTCTCCCATTTGTAAGAAAATAATGTTATCGATAAAAGTTCAATACCGTTTAATACTAATGGTATAATAGTTCCATTATTTACGAAAATATTCTACATTAACACAATTAAAATATATGGATACCACTTTTTTGAGCAGAAAAAAATTAGCGTTTTTATTTTTCAAACTATTTCGGTAACGAATTCAACAGGCGAAAAAAGGGCCATTACTAGGGAAAGCGACACGGCAAAGCTATATGCTGACGGTTATGAGGGTCTACCGCGAACGGCTTTCGAAGTTTTACCTCCCTGTCGCACTTGCGTACGAACTCGCAAGTATGACAGAGAGGGAAAACTTCGAATACCTTTCGCGGTAGGCCCTCTGCTTCGAGCCCATGAGTCAAGAAGTGTAGTTGGAGACCACAATTCGGATTGTACAATAGTTTTTAAGTGCTCTTTTTATTTACAATAAAAACCTTTTAGGGTTATTTAACAATGACAATAAACTACATTAAACATTACTAATATTGTTCCTATTACTTAGTCGTACATAAGCATGTAATAAATATCAAAATAAATGTGAAAGTTGTTAATTACTGGACGAACTCTTCTGCATTGGGGCTAGTATATTTAAGTCTTTATTCCACAGGAATATGGTATAACATTCTTACACCTCGACTGTGTACAGTTCCAATTTATGGTCGCGCTTATTAAAAAATCCTCTCGTGTTGTGAATCATATAGAATAGGCAGAAAACATTTGTAATAATAATAATAATCGCCCACCAGATTTCTGGTGCAATCAGTCAACGTAAGGCAGCTTGTGGCGGGCTGTTAGGGAGTAGCGACCCTACGTACCTGAGTGCTCCTGGGGGTGTCCTGTGGTCAGGCTGAGCCGATCGGGTGGTTGGTTGGACAGCTGTTGCTCGAGGGTACATGTGGACACCTAAGTGGCGAGTTGAGTTGGCTATATGTTTAAAGTCCAGTGCCACCTCTCTACCCCCCCAGCCTCTCTGACTGGTGTTGCCCTTAGGCCATTTTTTAATGTCGCTATTAATAGGGGCCCATCTAGCAGTTGGCGAGTCACCGTCTGCAAGAGATAAAAAGCGGCCAAGTGCGAGTCGGACTCGCACATGAAGGGTTCCGTTAAATAAATTGCTTTTTACGATTTATGACGTATTAAAAAAAACTACTTACTAGATCTCGTTCAAACCAATTTTCGTTGAGAGTTTGCATGGTAATGTACATCATATATTTTTTTTAGATTTATCATTCTCTTATTTTAGATATTACAGGGGGGGGACACACACAATTAAAAACCCCAATTAAAAATGGGAAGAAGGCCGGTAGACGAAGAAGGGGGGGGGGACACACATTTTACCACTTTGGAAGTGTCTCTCGCGCAAACTATTCAGTTTAGAAAAAAATGATGTTAGAAAGCTCAATATCATTTTTGAAGACCTATCCATAGATACCCCACACGTATGGGTTTGATGAAAAAAAAAATTGAGTTTCAGTTCTTAGTATGGGGAACCCCAAAATTTATTGTTTTTTTTATATTTTTGTGTGAAAATCTTAATGCGGTTTACATAATACATCTACTTACCAAGTTTCAACAGTATAGCTCTTATAGTTTCGGAAAAAAGTGGCTGTGACATACGGACGGACAGACAGACAGACATGACGAATCTATAAGGGTTCCGTTTTTTGCCATTTGGCTACGGAACCCTAAAAAATGAGACAGTTTATTAGGCAGGCGTCCGATGTTTCACCCAATAGCCCATCAGCCACTAGTCCATCATTTTCACCCAATAACCCGTTTTCTTTAGATTCCATCTACCAGCATTAGTCCCTATACACCCCAGCGGGTGCTGTCTCTGTGTGCGTCCCATGACACGGGCAGGGACAGCATCCGCTCGGTGTACTCCTTGCATTTCATTAAATTGTCAAAAGGGCCTCTACGTGTTGGCTCAGTTGGTACTTTGTAGGTACCTAGCCCCAAGCACGCCTCCCAAAGGTCCGGGACATCATTGTCCCGTGAGCGGGAAAGACATACATAATAATGAAACTAGTGGCTCTGTGAGCTCTAGAATTAGCAAGCCTTTAATTAAAAAAAAAAATATTCAATTTCGAAACGGAATCGGCAAAAAAATCTATACATACATAATAATACGTATATATAATGATTGAACCTGCTCACATTTTTTTTACGAGAATCTGTTGAGAAATGCGTCCTGTAGAGAACAGCCGGACATCTGGACACACGGACATACGAATGAATGAATTTTGGCATAAGCTGCAACGGAGAACATTTTTAGCTCCGCTCGCTCGTTTAATAAAAAAAATCTTTGACGTAAGTGGTAATATGTAATAGGTAAGTTTGTCATAATTTCGTTTTTGGGACAAGCTTTTTAAGGCTGAAGTGCACTGAAAGCGGGGGCGGTGCGGTGCGGTGCGGCGCGGAGGCGGTACCGGTTGTAATGTTACAGCTAATATGAAAAGGTCCGCACAGAATACCGCGGCGGGACGCGGCGCGCCTCCCGCCGCGGTATTCTGTGCGGACTTTTTTATATTAGCTCGGACATTACAACCGGTATCGCCTCCGCGCCGCGCCGCTGCCGCTTTCAGTGCGTTTAGGCCGAAACGCACTGACAGCGGTGGAGCGGAGGGGCGCGGAGGCGGTACCGGTAGTAATGTTCGAACTAATATGAAAGGATCCGCACAGAACGCTTTTTTTCCACCCGGTATTCTGTGCGGACCCTTCCGTATTAGTTCGAACATCGCTCCGCCACCGCTGTCTATAACCTGTATAAACTACACCTTAAGAGGGTACAGGTTTCAGGGTTGTTATTCTGTTCCGGTAAGCCAAGAGACAACAGTGACAGTTTCATAGAAAAAAAAAGTATAAATTGGACTCTTATCATGCTAAGGAGATCACCCATGGAATGGGTTTACCAATATAACCCCATAAAATCATAACTTTAAAGAGTGACCCAGGAGACGTAACCATGACAACGAGCAACAAAAAATAGTTGCTTGAACAAAGTTCTGTGCTCATATTTGGGAACACTGCAAGT
Source organism: Epinotia brunnichana (assembly GCA_963854355.1). NCBI lineage: Eukaryota > Metazoa > Arthropoda > Insecta > Lepidoptera > Tortricidae > Epinotia > Epinotia brunnichana. The sequence continues at coordinate 2,022,194 of OY977953.1, read as the reverse complement.
ATAGATATTTTTGACCTTGACGAACAATATCTCGTGGTCAGAAACCTTACTTCTGAAGGGCACGCGAAACGGCATGAATGACGAAAGCCAGATCTCAAAATAACGTGTTTTTTAACAATTGCATTATGAGTCAACGACCTGGCAGGCGCGGATATTTCAAGTCATACTATGCAGTTATAAATCGTTCAATCTGTCTAAGACCAAGCGTCTTACTAGGACAGGACGCTACGAACAAAATATATAGTACATTGTTGTAGAGGCTAGAAAGTAAGCAATAGATGGAAGAGTACTGCGAGGAAATTGCAAATAATCATAACTTTAAATCAAAATTAAGTTACTAATTGAAGATCATAATACTAATCAAAAAACAAAAGAAGCGCGACACCGCTCGCCGGCGCGGCGGCGCCGCTCCTCCCGCTCGACGCCCTGTGATTGGTCGAAGAGCTGTTCAAACTGAACAACCACTATTACAATGACCAACCACTCAAAAATAGTAGAAAGTAAAAAAGGCCGCTAAACACTACATTTTACTTTGCAAATCTACATTGTTTGACTGTTTTTGAATTGTACTACTAAGAACTACTTTCTACTCTCATTTCAATCCATCTTTGGCCATATTTCCGAGCAGTGGCGTGAAAAACCTAAAGTGGATAATGAAATTAAAGATAAAAAAAGTAAACAAAGAACTGTCAACGTCAAAGTGACGTCTCAGGGGCAATCAACCAGGTTTTGGTTTTAACTAATGAATATAAACTACTTTTAAAACAATCTTATATTTTACTTTGATCACTTTAATGTCGTAGGTTGGTATGAATAGGTACTTAGTAGGTGACGATAGTCCGGGTACGATATACAGCAAAAACCTATTGCCTGCAGCCACTAGAACCACACCAAGCGATGGAAGCAAGACGTGCCATTATTATACAGGGTGGAATTTCATAAACTGTACAAAATAAAAGGAGAAAAATTTCAGCCAATTTCATCGGTGAAACGGTGTTTTTTTTTTTTCTAGTCATTAGTTTTTTTTTTACAGAATTTTGAAAATTTTTGTAAAAACTCGGGTAATACACCTAATTCAGACGGTATAACTTTTGATCCAATGGTCCTAAAATGAAAATAAAAAATGCAGAGTATTACCAAGGGACAGGTTAATAATTCTTAATAACAATAAAAAACCAACTAGAAGAGAAAATCCGCAAAAAAAATTATTGTTTTTGAAAAATGGCTACAAAAATTACGAATTTTAAAAGAAAAACACAATTTTCTGAAAAAAAACGCAGATTTAGTTACCATTTTTTTTGCTTAGTATTAAACCTCACTTAATGCCGATTCTAAAACCGTTTTTAAACTGTCTCAGACTTTGAAAAATACCACGCTAATGGGTACGTAAATCAAACCATAATTTTATTAATTTTAATCCTCTTAAAATCCTTAATGACCGCTTGTTCCCAGGTAGTTGAAGGGTGTTTTTGGGTTGAAGGTGGAGATAACATGAGGGGTATAAAGGCATTGGGCAATAGGTCAACTATTCAGTCACTCGCAAATCGCAATTGCTTGTCTTTGCTCGCCACTTCTTTGATTACTCCAGTACTTGTTCAGTTTGAATCATCATGCCCCGCTTACGAGAGTTTTCGCCGTTACAAATAGCCAACATGCACTATTATTATGGATTGTGCCATGGATCTGCAAGAGCTGCGTGTATCGCCTATTTGGAGCAGTATCCTAATGACGTTCCAAGACCTGCTGCTCGCCACTTTCAAGAAGTTCATCGCCGGTTGTGCAATATTGGCCTGGGATACGGTGGCCGAGATCGCCGAGAGCCAGGAAACATAATTGATGTTGCCATAGAAGAAGCAGTTCTCAGAGACTTGTACGCGGACCCAACCACGAGTCTAAGACGCTTGGCATTGAGGCACGGAATCTCAAAATTCTCTGTCTGGAAAATTTTGAAGAAGGAAGGACTGCATCCATTTGCCAGCTTGAATTTGTTGCGTAGCCCGTCGAATCATTCCCGGATTATTTTTTATTTCTTGTGCTGCATTTAAAATTCTGTCGCGCAATTCTGCTTCGGTATTGACGATTCTGTGATATACCCGTTGCTTCATATCACCCCAAAGAAAATAATCCAACGGCGTCATATCAGGCGATCTTGCAGGCCATCCAACGGGGCCGTCTCGGCCGATCCACCTATTGGGATATTGCTCATTTAAAAAAATGTCGAACTCTTAATGCCCAATGAGCTGGGCATCCATCCATTTGGAGAAACAGGCGTTGTCTCACATCTAACATCACATCTTCCAAAAGCTCTGGGAGCTCGTCTCTCAGTAACAGTAAAAATCTGTCGGCGTTCAAAGTATTCGGTAAGAAGACTGGTCCAATCAATTGATCGTCGAGTACCGCTGCCCAAACGTTTATGGAGAATTGGTCTTGAAAATTAGATGGTCTTACTAGGTTTGGATTATCGTGAGCCCATGTGTGTAAATTTCTGAAGTTAGTTATTCCCGTATGAGTAAATCTTGCTTCGTCCATCCATAAAATTCTTCTAGTAAATTCCGGATCCCTTCTGATATTGCCAAGTATCCAAGTCGACATAACACACCTAACGCGGGCATCGCCAATTTGCAAATTTTGTACCCGTTGATAATGAAATGGATGCAGTCCTTCCTTCTTCAAAATTTTCCAGACAGAGAATTTTGAGATTCCGTGCCTCAATGCCAAGCGTCTTAGACTCGTGGTTGGGTCCGCGTACAAGTCTCTGAGAACTGCTTCTTCTATGGCAACATCAATTATGTTTCCTGGCTCTCGGCGATCTCGGCCACCGTATCCCAGGCCAATATTGCACAACCGGCGATGAACTTCTTGAAAGTGGCGAGCAGCAGGTCTTGGAACGTCATTAGGATACTGCTCCAAATAGGCGATACACGCAGCTCTTGCAGATCCATGGCACAATCCATAATAATAGTGCATGTTGGCTATTTGTAACGGCGAAAACTCTCGTAAGCGGGGCATGATGATTCAAACTGAACAAGTACTGGAGTAATCAAAGAAGTGGCGAGCAAAGACAAGCAATTGCGATTTGCGAGCGACTGAATAGTTGACCTATTGCCCAATGCCTTTATACCCCTCATGTTATCTCCACCTTCAACCCAAAAACACCCTTCAACTACCTGGGAACAAGCGGTCATTAAGGATTTTAAGAGGATTAAAATTAATAAAATTAGGGTTGATTTACGTACCCATTAGCGTGGTATTTTTCAAAGTCTGAGACAGTTTAAAAACGGTTTTAGAATCGGCATTAAGTGAGGTTTAATACTAAGCAAAAAAAATGGTAACTAAATCTGCGTTTTTTTCAGAAAATTGTGTTTTTCTTTTAAAATTCGTAATTTTTGTAGCCATTTTTCAAAAACAATAATTTTTTTTGCGGATTTTCTCTTCTAGTTGGTTTTCTATTGTTATTAAGAATTATTAACCTGTCCCTTGGTAATACTCTGCATTTTTTATTTTCATTTTAGGACCATTGGATCAAAAGTTATACCGTCTGAATTAGGTGTATTACCCGAGTTTTTACAAAAATTTTCAAAATTCTGTAAAAAAAAAACTAATGACTAGAAAAAAAAAAAAACACCGTTTCACCGATGAAATTGGCTGAAATTTTTCTCCTTTTATTTTGTACAGTTTATGAAATTCCACCCTGTATGTCTTATTAGGACAGAAAAACACAAAGAAAAATAGCACTAGATTTTTAATTTTTTAGTTATTCACTTCCACTCTCGTTTTCTGAGGAAGACGTCGAATCCTCCTCAGTTACATTTATTATTAATTTCTCTGTTACATTGTCTATTAGGTGGTCGAGTTGGCACAAGTTATCCTCTACTTTTATTACATGAGCCACACAATCACTCCATCTTTGAGGCGTCACCACAATTTTAAACCTTCTTTGAACATTAAGAATAAGGAATAGGAATATCCAGGTATATTAATTAAATTACGAACCAAAGGTTTACAATTCCTAACCATTGCCAGTGGCGTAAATATAAACTGCACATATTTATGAATATAAAATAATAACGTTTTCATTTTGCTTATTTAAATATTTACGAATATTTTCCAGGCGTATTTAACGAATTTTTAGTTTCCACTTCTTGGGATTGATTTTATTGCAGTGGCAACACATTTGTTTACATTTTTTATCTTTAATTTCATTATCCACTTTATAGTATTTCCTGTGTGGTGTTGACTGTTGAGTTAGACTAGGGGGTGGGACATGTTAACCCTTATTAAATCTCCCGTGTCTTGGAATCTGTTCATGGTAGAGTAGTAATTAAATTAAATATTAGGGCACCGAATAGTATATTAGTATTACATACAGAAAGGACACGAACCGCCCCGCACCGAAGTCGACTACCTCACCGATCAGCGTCATTTCGATAGCGCGATCGAGGGCACTTCAGTGCGTTCTGCCGAGTGCAAGTTCACGATGAGAAAATATTGTGCATCGTACGGGTGTGTATCGACGTACAAAGACAAGTATAGGTAGGAGTTTTGTCCAGGGACTGCATAACCGAAAAATACCGGTATTTATATTTTAACGGTATGACGTCATATCGGTTGTCAAATAGCGGTTTCGGTAGCGGAACCTTTATTTTTTCCGGTACCGTAACCGCTATTTAAAGGTACCGATATATCGACTTTGGCCTGGTGTTATTGCCAAACCGCCGGCAAAGGCTCTGCCGCTTTGTATTTTTGTCTTTAAATGTTTAGTAGCCAATGCTTCCTCTGTAGAGTGCCAGCTTGCTTACTTTTCTCGATAACCTTTATAATACCGGTATTATAAAGGTTACGGTATCGTTTAAAACTGATACCGCTAACCGTTATTTCAAAACGGTTACGGTACCATTATGTTCGCGCGGCGCGCATAACCTTTATGACATAACGGTACCGTAATGGAATACCGGTTTCATACCGGTATAACCGTAACCGAAATCAGTCCCTGGTTTTGTCGGTTCCCACCCGATGAAAATAAGTGCCCAATTTTTCAAAACCTAGGTGATATAAGTTATAAATGTTATAATACAATTAGTTTAATAGGTAGAATCTAATTACAACCCGAAGAGCCGTACTCTATCTTTTAAAAAAACCGCATCAAAATCCGTTGCGTAGTTTTAAAGATCTATGCGTACATAGAGACAGACAGCGGGAAGCGGGGACCAAAAATGTTTTTATTTAATGCTATATATAGTTTGATAGCTCATTAAATACTGATAAATTAGAACGATTATTGGATTTAAATGCTTAAAGCCATATTACACAAAGGCTAGTTTCTTCAGAGATTTTGTACTTTTTTAGCCAATCAAAAACACGGACGTGATTCACTGTATCTTTTTTCCATGATTCTTAAAACCTTACAAACTTACGTGAGATTTTAGTCAGAACCCCTCTCTGAACCCTCCCTCCTCCATTTTGAAGCATAAGCTTGGGTAAAACTAATTTTTATATTCACATTTTACGCAATGTACTTGTTGCCCACAAGATCAAATTTACGCGTTTTTCTGAAAACGTAAGAGGTACGTAAAGTTCTCGATGGGAGCAGTTGGAATAGGGAACATTACTGCAATGCTCTGCCGCCAGAGGCAGCACTACCACTAATAGTAAACCAGTATAGAAATATAGGGATTCACACACACATGCACAATTGATTGTCAAATGAGTGACAAGGATGCTTGCATAGACAATACCGCAAGTGCGAACGAGATACAATGTCAACGCTGCTAGTGTCGCCACCTACGAAGAGTTTTGCGTAATGTTCCCTATTGAAAACTAACAGAAAACCAAATGCTAGTTGCTAAGCATGGTCTAAAATCGAGGTTTCAGAATAAATAAATAAAAACCTTGTTGGTCACCTGGAACACTGTTTTTTATTAAGTTTGTTGTAAGTGGTATTTCTGTTACATGCGGCGTGTTTTAGGTTCTCGATTGTCTCAAGTTACATATTGCTATAATTGTTCAAAATATATTGTATTGCAATTTGATTCGTATAAAATAAGCTTTTTAATCATGTATAATACGAATAAGAAAAAGTTTATTGCTGAGTTTTATATATCAACAACCTTGCGACAGAACTTATGACCCGACTAAGTAGTGATAGAAAACATCCAAGACTCAGAACATCTCAGAATGTGAAACAAATATTCATGTTCATCATACAAATATTTACCCTAGCCGAGATTTGAACATAGAATCGTCAGCATCGCAGGCAGGCAGTAGCCACTAAGCTTAACCGTTCGTCCGGTATATAATATTTAGAAACATGACAATCTAAAGAAAACCATATCATGTAACACCCATTTACACGTGCCGTATGAATTGCAAACAATTGTTTACGTGTTTTACACGAGTACAAATTACATAATTCAATTGACACATTAGTAAATAGGTTTAGATATGGTTGATATAATTTAATGTGGAGGACTTTTTCTAAAACTGTCACTGAAATTTGCATCTTCTCCCATGGACGGTAGAGTTGATTTTTGAATGGACTACTTTGATGCAATTCGGACAAATGAAATAATCTAATTTATCCTCCTAGCGCCCATGGGCCTACTGGAAGGACATATTCTCTTAAAGGAACTCAAACAATTTTGGGTTGGAATAGAGTTGCATTTGTTTTGTTTTGGTCTTCTCTTGAAACAAAAGAAATTCAACTCTATTTATTTTATTAGTTTGATTCATATTTCAATGTCATTTGGTGTTGTATGGTGGGCGCCACGAGGCTAAAGTAAGTAAGTATGTACAGTTGAATTAACTTGAAAACCCCAGAGACTGTACAGTCTGCGTCAAAAGTAGATGATCATATTCAACATTTCAAAACATGTTATCTCATGATGTAACATATAAGTGATAATCATACCAAAATGCTAGTTATAACCTATCTTATTAGTCCGAAATAAGGATAATGTTTACATAATGTTACCTTATTCGGATCAAGGGATTCGACATTTCACGAAAGCAGTGCAGAATAGGGTATTTTCATCTATCACAATAAAATTATCAAAATATTTTTTTATTTTGTATAGTGTTTACCATAAGAAATACGATTATAACACTATTTTGTTATGAACACAATATTTATTATTATTTGAAAGTGTTTATAAGCTATCACACCTTGTCTGCTTAGTAAGGGCCCCTTAAGGGGCTCCAAGCGCTAATTGACTAGTTTTGATGTGTTTTGAGTTGATATTCCTCCGTCGTAACAATAGATATATTTACGGTACAAACGTTAATCGGTTCTTCAATCCTTTATCTACTTTTGCAAGAGAGATTTTTAGAAAAAAATGTATACATATTTTTTTATGATTTATTGTAACATGGTCCAAAAAAGCTCTGTTTTCGATATAAGTATGTTGTTTACGCACTTATATATATGAAATTTACATGTAACTGTTCCTTATTGACGTCTCTAACAACCCAAGAGAGATTTTTATTTTTAACTCATTTTCACAAAAGTTACGTCCAAAAAGGTTTTTTGGCCTAAAACTGCTAAAGTTTGGTGCCATATATCTCGAAAACGGTGAGTTTTGAAGTAAATATGGGACACTATTTCGGTAAACGTTGTTATTAATACGGTAAGCCACAAAAAACACGAAAAAACGGACAGTAACAGATCGAAGGTCATTGGGAGCTGTAAGCCCCTTAACGAATTCGACCGATGCTAACCGACAATCCGTCATGCGTTGCAAGAGCTCTTAGATATAACGTTATAGTGTTTTGACCCCCCCCCCCCCCCCATCATCATCATCATCCTGTTAATTCCCCGCCTAATAAAATGACTACCGTCATCCAATGGTCAGACCCCCCCCCACCCCACCCCTATTTTGTAATGACGTAATATATGGACAGGGCTCCCTACGCAACGTTAAAGTGACATAAGTTGAAATCTTTACAAAAGTATTTTTATAACTTATCCTTTAACTATGCTGACGCAACGCAACCCTTTTGTTTTATGTATGTTTTGGGAAAGTGTATATAACCGGAAGAAATGCTTTTTCCGGGAAAGTGGTTAACCCATCAGAAAAAGTTATCGATGGTGTTTTCATGTGTCACATAAAATTTGCGTGAGAAAACCCCAATTGTACCCTTACTGCGTATTTAGTGTCAAACTTATGTATTTTAACTAAACAGGACTTAATTGCGACCAACTCGTTCACGGACCATTCACTGGGACGCAAGCCAGTTGGGTCGGGAATGGTACAGTCAGAGGTATTAATATACTTACATAAATAAGGACATAAATATCTGTACACGCCCTTATGACATTGACAATAGAGTCCTGTACATATATTTATGTCCTTATTTATGTACGTATATTAATAACCCTGACTACGTGGACGAATATGGAATGCGAACAATATGGGAAATAACTGAAAAAAGGACGAGTTTGAAACGGTAAGAGATCATGACGCGTAGACGAGGACATGTGCTAAAAATAATAAATAAATAAATAAAACTCGTACATATGTATGTACAGTCGCCATCACATACATCGGAGCAAACAAGCACGTCACAAACATCGGAACACACCTCTATTTTCAAGGCATTAGGGTGCATGTGCCGATATTATTGAACACCTATAGTGTACCTATGTATGTGATGGCGACTGTACGATAAAGAACGAGCTGGAAATATGGACGAGTTGGAATTGGCGCGTCGACGATATTGAAAGGGTGCCTGGAAGAATTGATATTAAGGGTAAGTTGGCGACGGGGCGAGTTGAAACCATCAAGGTGAAGTTGCATATAATTTAACTGTTATTTCTTATGTTGATAAATATATTTCATTGAGCAAGCAAGCCGTGTGTATATATCAAGATCAACAGAGATAATTACTAATCACACTTTTATAGATAAATAATGCATATTTAATCGCCCGGCCTGTCGTTAAGATCATAATTAAAATTCAGCCTTGGTTCGGGAATAATTTCGATGACTAGCCATCAATTTTAAGTCTAAGGAGCCCAGTTTTTTTTTTCTTGGACAGATTTTTACATCAGGTTGTAAACCGGCAATCATGCCCTTGCCAGACAGTGAATGAATTACTTTGGTACCCGCAACCAAAGGAATTCAAGGTGCTCCCGGTGAACTGCATCATCCGTTTTGTGGAAATGATGGAACAAGCCTGCTGCATAAAGGAGAGGGCAAATGCTCAAAAGATCCCACTGGGTCGAAGTGCATCCGAAAGGGCTCTCACCTAGATAAGATAAGGTAAACCGGCAATCAGAGCCCTCATAATCCCACTTCCTGCGCAGCCTAGCTAGCACGATCGCTATTATATCGGACATAAAGTATTGGTCCCGGTCGCACTTGCTAGTAATAGTCCCTAAGCCCGCTCCCAATATATGCCTACGTTTACACACTCGTAAGGATCCAGCACCGTAATGTGTGACTGTGTGTACCTAACTTAATTTAATTTAATTGTGTTTTGAAAATTATGACTTGTAAAATGTACTTTTACCAATAAATATCTGTATTCTGTATACTGCTGGACATAGGCCTCCCCCAAAGAATGGCACAATGGCCGGTCCTGCGCCACCCGCATCCAGCGGACTCCCGCGTCCTTTACCAGGTCATCCATCAGTCCACCTTGAGAAAGTTATGCTGAGCAAGAATCAGAAGATTATCGCAACTAAAATTGGCCGATAGTTTGAAAAATCCTTCACTTCCGGTCAACATTTTAAGGGTAGGTTTATTTTCGTCATGTAACAACAGTACGAGACATGTGGCATAATTTAGCTCCTTAATCGAAGAGAGATTAAACCAAGTCTGTCAGCCCTGAAATGGCTGGAAGTACTTGGCCGACGGTGCCAAAGGTAGCCAAGTAGTTGCCATGAGACGTAGGTATATTGGGAGCGGGCTTACGGACTATAAAGAACGAATGCTTTACGTCCGACTTAAAATATGTACACACGAGAACCGACACCGATGGAGGTTTCATCTGAGCGCTAGGGCTTCAGAAGCACTAGTTATTTTAAATTGATGGTCTGGAAGAGATGGCTTCTTAGCGATAAGACCGCTTGTTGTTTACCGCTAAAGGCCGAAACGCAAAGACAGCGGTGGCGGCGCGGAGCAGTGCGGAGACGGTACCGGTTGTAATTGTTCGAGCTAATATGAAAGGATCCGCATAGAGCGGTATTCTGTGCGGACCCTTTCATATTAGCTCGAACATTACAACCGGTACCGCGCTGCACCGCACCGCGCCGCCACCGCAGTATGTGCGTTTCCAGCTTTAAAGTAAACGACAAGCTTTATGTCCTGTATTAAGTTATTTTGAGGTGTGCAATAAAGTGTATTTGTATTGTATTTTATCATGTTATCAAATACCCGATCTGTGTAATTTTGACGACCACGTATTTCGTAGTGACAGGGACCCTGACCCTGCCTATATACGAACACAAGTATTTGATCACTTGATCAATGGATCATTTGTAATGACAAATCATTGCATAAGTTACATACTAATCGCGGATTCAGATATTCAGACACAGATAACCAAAATCCAATCCAAAAAAAGCGGCCAAGATAAGTCGCATATGAAGGGTTCCGAAAAATAAATTGCAGTTTACGATTTATAACGAAGTAAAAAAAAAAATTGCTTACTAGATCTCGTTCAAACCAATTTTCGGTGGAAGTTTGCATGGTAATGTACATCATTTTTTTTTTTTAGTTTTATCATTCTCTTATTTTAGAAGTTACAGGGGGGGGGGACACATTTTACCACTTTGGAAGTGTCATCGCGCAAACTATTTAGTTTAGAAAAAAATCATACTAGAAACCTCAATATCATTTTTGAAGACCTATCCATAGATTCAGTTGTAAGTATGGGGAACCCCCAAAATTTATTGTATTTTTTTCTATTTTTGTATGAGAATCTTAATGCGGTTTACAGAATTCATCTAATTACCAAGTTTCAACAGTATAGTTCTTATAGTTTCCGAAAAAAGACACTGTGACATACGGCCGGACAGACAGACATAACGAATCTATAAGGGTTCTGTTTTTTGTCATTTGGCTACGGAACCCTAAAAACCGCCCAAGTACAGTAGACGGCAAACTTCGTGCGCAAATGAGGGGAAGTGGGGGGGCAGCTTGCACGTACAATTCGCCATTGCGCAGGCAAGGTCATTTACGCACGAAGTTTGCCGTCTACTGTACCTGTCGGACCACGCACAACGAAGGGTTCCGTGCCTATTAAAAAGGCCGTATCGTCACAATAGTCTTATGGCACTTGCGTCCTTTTCTATAGAGAAGACAGTTTTTCAGCAATATCTCGAAAACCTTTGATCCGATCTTGTTCAAAATTATTTAATAAGTCCATGATTTTATTAATTTTTATTAAATACGCCCTTGATAACTATAGAGGGGGGAGAAACAATTTTTGTGACTTTCGGGGCGATTATCCCCGAATATATTCACTTAATCAAAAAACTTATTTTGAACGCGCACGCGTAGACTTTCAATGTTTTTTTTGACCCATAATTACATGTATGGAGTGCACCCCTAAAAAAAATACTTTTTTAGTCATTTCATTACAGAACTATGTAGGGGCTAACAAAATACACCTATCCTCCAAATTGTATTCAACTACACCTTATATTTTCGAGTAAAATGCCTGACATACGGACAGACATGAAACTAAAAGGATTCCGTTTTTGCCCTTTTGGCTATGGAACCTTAAAAACATAGGTGTGTCGTAAGCATGTCCCGGAATAGGATCCTCGGCATAGCAACAGCAATTAAAGCTTTTCTTTAAATAAACTACATTACAATGAAACCATTATTCTCAATTTTACCATACGAAGTTGCATGCTCTTGAGACCATGTTTATTAATAAGTACAGTTGACAGTGGAATGTAAAGTATAAATAATTCCAAGCACATCATAGTTTTGTTGATATTGAATGTGTGGATGGTCGTTAAAGAAAAAAACCATTACGCCCATGGGCATTTTATGGCGTAATATGATATTATAGGTCGGTATGCCTGCGCGTTATGAAGCCATTTAGGTACAAGCAAGTGTGATGAAAATTATTTTCAAATCCCTTTATTTATTGTGTATTTGGCAAATAATTTAATAATACAGTTATTACTGAAACCACATAATGGTTGCACAATTCATGAAGTTCACTTTAGAAAATTGCATCAAAGAACAACTACAAATACAGTTAAGAACCAACTCGATAGACAAGACTTTCGTTAAAAACCTCACTCAAATCTGTTTGCCTGTTTGGGGGGCTATGTAAATAAATAAATAAATATTAAGGGACAATCTTACACAAATCGACCTAGTCCCACAGTAAGCTCAATAAGGCTTGTGTTATGGGTACTAGACGACGTTATATTTAATATATATTAAATACTTAAATACATAGAAAACATCCAAGACTCAGAAACAAACATCCATGCTCATCTCATCACACAAATATTTGCCCTTACCGGAATACGAACCCAGGACCTTCAGCTACATAAGCAGCGTCACTACCCACTACGCTAACCAGTCGTCAAAAAAATTTAGCCATATATACATATTAAATATAACACCACTTCTTAGCATTGTAGGTCAATAAAGTAAATTGAATCAGTAACCAATGTAACTTAGAATAAGGAAAGGATTATCATAATAATTAATAAGGAAATAATGTCATAAAAGAACTGCTTCCAATCATACAGATACTAAGTAGATATAGCTGTGAGGTGAATGACCTGTATAAGCACTGATACTGTACTTGCATTAAAAATATTGAATATCTGGCCAGAGAATGTATAGTGGATGTGTCACGTCTATAAATATGTACCTATTCGTTGACGAATGTATTCCTGTGGAATAAAGGTGAAAATTGGATATATATTTTTAGAACTGACCTACACATTGTCTTCCAAAAAGGTTATGTAGCAGATAATTATGTTTACATTTTTGGATTTGTGGAAAAAATTGAAAAGGGCTAGAAATTGTAAACGCTACTATGCTCCAGCAAGACCCTATCAGCTTAAGGCGTGAACCACACAGAGACAGCGTGGCGAGGACGCGATGCCGCTTGGACGCCGCTTCAAAACATATGTATACAAAATGTACTAAGGAGACGTATTTTAAATTACACAGAAGCGGCGCGGCGCAGGCACCGCGGTTCAATTCACCAATGGACCTTATTTCATTGTATTAAAGGTCTACAATAGGTTGAAGCGCGCTGCGCCTTATGCCTGCCTGCGCCTCGCCCTCGCCGTATGCCGATGCCGTCTCTGTTTGGTTTACGCCTAACCTCCATATGTAGCGAAAATCGCCTGTAGCTCTCTGACGCATGTGTGTCGTGATAATCGCTGGGTTAAAAGCTGACCAGAACTGACCCCAGATCACTCAGGTCAGGTTTTACTTATAGAGCAAAAAATTACCATTTAGTCATGATCTCATGGTGTTTTAGTTCAAAATGTGGGGACGTACTTTATGGTCACCATAAAATAGAATGACCAACTGTCAAGGTTTATGATTATGAAGTGAACTTGACCTACACCTACAAAATATCATTCTTTACATATTAGAGCTAAGTAGGTATGTCACTTACTATGATTACATAGGGTCAGCATAATTTGCACTAATCTAGTGAAGTTAAATCTCAACTAATTACACTTCTTATTGAGGAATGTGGAATATGTGGATGCTGGTTTGGTGGTAAAAGAAAGACCGTCAAAGAAAGTCAGTGAGGTTTGCTTTTGAACAGATTTATGCCAGTGTAAACTTAACTTATGGATAAAGGTACAAGTTGGTGGCCGATCGCAGACAGCAGCAGCAGACGATATGTCGCGACAACACGACTGGTTTCTATGTATTTCTATGACGGCGACGTGTCGCTAGCTACAAAACGTATTTCATAGAAATACATAGAAACCAGTCGTGTCGTCGCGACATGTCGTCTGCTGCTACTGTCTGCAGTCGGCTACCAACTTGTACCTTAACTTTCTGCAAAAAATTACATTTTTGGTTATTGCCGACTGTACTTTTCTGTATACCGTCATCAACTGCTAAGCTGCTCATGAACCTAAAAAAGCTAGATTTAAGTATCGATTAAAAAAATACCTCATGGATGCCATGTAGAAATCTCCTTTCACGTTTCTACTGGGGCATTCATGAGATAGATCTCAATATTTAAGACACTTCAACATATGTTAATGCTGAAGAGAAATGAGACTGTAATTTTTGACTCCACAGTCAAACTGAAAAATTTAGTTTTGTGGAGCAATGTATCAACGTACAACCCGGTCACAATATCTGTGCACCTGACCTCGTGACGTCATATCGGCGGTCTGGGTACGGTGTGAAAAAAAGTTTTTTCGAGAAATGTGGAGGTAAAAAAAATTTACTAACCTTTTCAAATCAATTTATTATTGATGAAGGGTTTGTTATTAAAAAACAATAATTTTGATTACAAAAACATTGCGAGGTGCACAGATATTGTGACCGGGTTGTATATACCTATGTAACTTTTTGTTTTTAATGAATAATTTATAAGAAAATAAAAAAAAAACTACTCATTGAGACGATTCTAACAAGCCCAAGCTCGATGGGGTTGTGTCGTATTATTGCAGAGTTCCTATGGCCACCTTCCAGCTCCAGCATCAGATCAGCTTCATGTCATCATAATATTGCATTGTCATCCGATATACATATGCATGCAAAATTTCAGCTCAATCGGAAACCGGGTCAAATTTAACTTGCAAGATTTGATTACAGACAGACAACAGGACAGGTGAAACTAAATAAAAGCTTGTAAAATAGAGGGACCTATGTAAGGTGGAAATCTGTTTAAGGGTGGGTTGCACCAAACCGTCTGTAATTGTAGCGGTGTTTGTTAAAATCTGAATCTATGGAAAGTTTGACAAGTTTCTATGGATTGAGAGCTGCCGGCGCCATATTTAACATTGATCGGTCTGTAACTGTAAGTTGTTCTAGTAGTGGCTTTCGGGCTGTCAAAGCCCTTATATCACTGCGACCATCGCTGATCTACCGTAAGTTGTTGCAACCCACCCTAAGTCAAATATACAGATCAATAACAAAGATGACCAATTTTCGTTGGTTTACTTGGTAAAGCTATCTGCTCCAGTAAGGCTATACGATGATATGTGGGTTTAAGTCCTACTGGGTCATGATATTTTAAGGGTTCCGTACCCAAAGGGTAAAACGGGACCCTATTACTAAGACTCCACTGTCCATCCGTCTGTATGTCTGTCCGTCTGTCACCAGGCTGTATCTCATGAACCGTGATAGGCAGTTGAAATTTTCACAGATGATGTATTTCTGTTGCCGCTATAACAACTAATACAAAAAAACCGAATAAAATAAATATTTCAGGGGTCTCCCATGCAAAAAACGTTATTTTGCAGTTTTTATAGATAATGGTACGGAACCCTTCGTGCGCGAGTCCGACTCGCACTTGGCCGGTTTTTTTTATTGTGTTGATCTGTTTCAATTATACCTACTTATTTTCATAAAAAAATATTAAAAAAATTAAGATAGTGAAGTTGGAAACTCAATAAAACAGGTTCCCATTAATGATAATTACTGGAATTAGGTCAAGGTCAACCCTCTGTTACCTATTCAGATTGTTAATGATATTGTTCCCTTTGGTTTTCACAAATACTACCAGATATACTGAAACATGATTTGCTTAAAAACAAGATGTTTTGTTAATATAATAGATTTCCAATAAGAGTGTCTATTCATTCTAAATCTATACTAATAATAAAGAGTTTATGTCTATGAAATGTAAGTTTCTAGCTTTTAAGTTATTAGGAGTCTCTGAAACAACTCCTCTGATTTTTACAATTCCTTCACCAGAATATAGGACCAACCTTCGGGATGGGCATTGGCTATATTAGCAGCTTAGCTTGAGTTGACCTGGTAATTAATATTTTTATTCCACAAAAGGTACCTCTTTCTTTGTTAGATTCAATGAAGCTCTATTGGCATAGAAATACAATGCATGTATATAATTTGTATGCAAAAATACAGATGGGATAGTATACTGGTTAACATAATATTCACATCTGTTTTATGCATGCAAGCCCTTGCATTTTATCTAGCAGAATGTTTTTATTGCATTGTCAATGGATAAATATGATTACTAAATTTCACATCAAATCACTAGAAGCAAGTAAAAATTGATTTGCAAGATTCCAGTTATATTTAGTTACTTATTCGTGAAATTCACTCTATAGTCTATACCATGTTAAAATAATGTCCTGTATTTTATTTGAAATTCACTTAGATTAGAATATCATTTACCAATAAGACCAAATCTTGTAACATTAGTGTAAAGTGGTTAAACTAAAAGTTATTTATTATTCAATTATAAAATAATTTCTTATGGTTTGAATATTATTTAGGGGCAAGTGTAAAAATTTCAACATATGTATGTTGAAGTAAAAAATCTGGATTAGTACTGTGTTTATTATACAAGACAATGTTGTTTTGTATAATAAACACAGTACTAATCCAGATTTTTTACTTTGCTTTAGAAAGAAAAACAATTTGTATAATAATCACAATCAAGAGTATCATAGGTCATAATCATAAATGCGAAAATTGAAAATAGCTTTACAGCCTTCAGAAAATATAGTTTATCATTATCAACCACACACAAGTAGCTGTGTGCACAGAGTACACATTTATAGGTTATAGTTTTAGTTGCTATGCAAGATTTCTACTCCTTTATACAAGGTAAATATTGAGCTGAGTAAGCAATATTTGCCTCTTGAGTTGACACACATGTTTTATGGACTCAAGTGACTATTTTAAGCAGTCAAACCCGATTAGGTACAGCAAAAATGAACACAACATAAGACTTTCTGAATTCAATAACCTTGTGCTCCCAATAAGATATTTCATATAACTTTAGTGTCGTGATTATTAATACGAATAATAATTCACTGTTTAGGCCTCAAAAACGAGCATAGCCTAATAAAGAGTAATATGAATGCAATTTATAGGTTATGAATTGAATGCCCTTGACAGAAGGAAAACGATGAACGAGCCAGGTTACCTATCACAATTCCAAGGTTGCTAGTCGAGAGCGCAGCGCGCGTGTGCTGCGCCCCAAGGCCACAGTCACGACTCGGCCACGGGGCCTGGATAACTCACCCATATCGACATCCATGTTACCATTGCACCTTAAACACTGAAGCACTTTTAACTGGCCATAAAACACTCAAAAGGATACAGGCTAAGTCCAGGTTGAATCCGTCCTTGATGTAGCGTTTCCGCCGCTTGCTGACCATGCCCTTGATGGGGTTGGTCATCTTGATGTTGGAAATGGAGTTGGCCATGATAGGCAGCGGGCGCAACGGCCGCGGGTCGGCGCGCTGCGGCAGCAGCAGGGCTGCCGTGCCCTTAGCGGGCCCGCCCGCGCCAAGCCCCGCTAGCTTCTCGGGTGCCTTCCTCTCGCGGCGCCGGCAGCTCACGCATATACCCATAAAATAACCTCAGCCGTGCCGCGTTCATCAGGCCGGCTGGAGCGGAGCGCCCGCGAGACCCGGGACCGGACGCCGCGGCCGCTCAGCTCGCGTCCGCCATGCTCCGCGAACACTCGCGCCCGCGACAAGCCTGCCCGGCTGCACGCGCTGAGCGCTGCTGTTCCCGAGGCTGAAATCCTCGCTCCGCTAAGCTCCTCCGAAACCACCTTCGCACACAGTCACACTATAGCATAACTTCACACCCGGCACTGAGTTACGCGCACGCACTCTCGCTTCACGAAAGAGCGAAGAAAAGATTTATCTCGTGCGAATGGCGTCCATCGTTCCGTTCGTTTGCACTAGAACACGGCCGAAGAGAAACAGTTGCACAAGATGGTTATGATGGCCGAAAGTGTTCGTGTTTGTGCATCTCGCTCCCACGCCCGCGAAGTGCAGTGCACGCTTTACAACAGAGCTTCTCAGTCACTCACACAACCTCTTATTTCTAGTGGCTGGTTAGCTCTTTGTTCGAGTTTCCAATATTATAAGCACACAACAAACGATGCAACTTGTCACACCAACTTGCCGTACTTAGAAAGAAAAATATGTATTGCAGTCTCATTCTGACTATAGCACGATGTTGTGACAGATTGCTAGGTGCGTAATGGCTTTACCGTAGCGCCACCGTGGTTTCCTCTGCCGACTGTTTTGGAACCAGATTTTAGTAATTCATTTTTTATTGTTATTTGTATGTTACTTCGTTTCAAATATTGAAACTTTTTATATTCTTGAATTACTGTATAATTTTAACTAAGAATATTACCAGCAACATGATATACAGTTAGCGACGAATGATTGCCACTGATTTTGAACAGATGGCGCTTTTATCCATTCTCTAATAAGTGGCGCGAAATTGTAACATAGAACAAAGTAGGTAAATGAAATACCAATCACAAAACTATCGCAAACTAACATTCTTTACATTCAAATGTATTTTAAGATTCATACACTTTATGTTAAACCATATTACTTTATTTGTTACAGGCATATAATCATAATAAACATTAAATTACAACAGTATCGGCTTTTAGGACTACATAAATACACCATGGTTATCTTATCATCATAAAAATTATCCGTTTCAGTTCCACAGAGGTTAAATATAAACCTTTTTGGGTTAATAATTATAATAAAGTCATTCACCCCCGTTTTACGACTCGAAAGTATACGGTAGCAGAGATCACCGAAGTTAATTATTTATTGCAGGATAAGATTACATAAATACTTACAAAGCTCATACCTACATGTAGTGGAGGAAGTTATGCATCGCTCCCATACATTACCCAATTTTTTGAAGTGGAAGTGGATACTTCTTTGCTCGCGTTCTTGTAATAGGGGTACAGTTCAAAATGTATCACGTGACTTCCGGAATGACTTTTTGTAGAGAAGCCTAATCTGATTTCAAATAATTGTTTGTTACATGTTTTAATCCTTCTTTATTTGCCATTAGTTGTTAATCACCAAATATTATTGAGTAGTTTATGTGGCGGACGTGAAAAATTTAAAATAATGCTAAAATGACCGCCATTTTCAATGTATCGCGAGTCAAATGAGCTACGTCAGTCAATGTTGCCATATAATTATACCGATTTATCTGTACTTATACAGATTTTAGTGAATTAATTCAGATATATATTTTACGGGTACAGCCAACAAAGAAGTATCCACTTAAACTTAATTAACGCTTTTATTTTTTATTAAGCTATGTGCTTAATCATATATGTTCCGTGAGTAATTCTAAGCATTTCTAGTCCGGGAGGCAATAAGGAACGTGAGGCTAGTCGGGAAGCGTAGTATGTTATTATTGTTCAATAATAACATCGATTTCAATATTATTTCATTCAAATTTCGAACGTCTCTGAAAAACAAACAAATTTGATTTAACCCTCTATTCGATATCTGTCGAGATGACGTTTAGTTTGAAATTAATAGTCAATTTGCATACACATTTGACAAATCGCTGCCCCAATATTATAGGGTTCTATGTTGCACTTTTATCAACTTGAAATTTGAACTTTGTCAGAGTGGCACTAGATCTAAATTGAAGTACCCCGATAATGTAACATAGAACCCTATAATATTCGGGCAGCGAAATGTCGCACGTAAGTAAGATATCGAATGATATAATATTTGGATCCGGCTCTATTGTCTCCGAATGAAAAAAAAACGATGACAGCTGCCACTGCCAGAAAACAAAGCCGCGATGCCGGTCATAATATGCGGCTCCTGAATGCATCATGGAAGCTTATGATATGTGGATAGATAAAGTAGTGATGTATGTACATAATTAGGCATTAAAACACTATTGTGTTATTATGAAACTCGCCTTCGGCTCGTTTCATAAAAACGCACTCGTATTTAATGCCCTTCATTATGTGTCACATAAACTACTATATTATACTTTTTGGCTACCGGCGACTACTATAATAGCTTCAGTAATTTGTGTGGAGGTACATTAATACTTCCCCAGTTGGGCTGTTCCAAATATGAGCGAGATAGCATATTAACAACAGCGTGAAACGTATCAAACGCACCTATACTGTACAATAAAGAAAGACAACACGTAAAACACATACTTCCCAGTCGTGAATACGAGGTGTTAAAATCGTGAGGTCAACACCAACACAATCTATTTCTACTTGTGCTAAAGACCATTGACGCATTTGTGATTCTTATGCCTATTGCAAATATTTATTTTCGCATTACCACACCCACTTACATACACGCGCTTAGATAATTGAGTAGGTACACTCTAGACAGCTTGTTGCCATTGCCAAGCGCCTTGTCCATTTTCGTAACGCTTTTGAGTCTTTGAGGTAGATGTCGCTACACGCCTACCTGAGGTGTAAAAAAGCGGCCAAGTGCGAGTCGGACTCGCCCATGAAGGGTTCCGTAAAATAAATTGCTGTTTACGATTTATGACGTATAAAAAGAAAACTACTTACTAGATCTCGTTCAAACCAAGTTTGCATGGTAATGTACATCATATATTTTTTTAGTTTTATCATTCTCTTATTTTAGAAGTTACAGGGGGGGGACACATTTTACCACTTTAGAAGTGTCTCTCGCGCAAACTATTCAGTTTAGAAAAAAATGATATTACAAACCTCAATATCATTTTTGAAGTGCATAGATACCCCACACCTATGTTTGATGAAAAAAAAAAATGAGTTTCAGTTTATAGTATGGGGAACCCCCAAAATTGATTGTGTTTTTTCTATTTTCGTGTAAAAATCTTAATGCGCTTCACATAATACATCTACTTACCAAGTTTCTACAGTATAGTTCTTACAGTTTCGGAAAAGAGTGGTTGTGACATACGGACGGACAGACAGACAGACAGACATACATAACGAATCCATAAGGGTTCCGTGTTTTGCCATTTGGCTACGTAACCCTAAAAAGATGTTGTTTTTTTTCACTATTTCCTCCCAAACCAAAACCCTGGATGCGTCACGTGGTTCACCTACTTATTAAGCGACTTCAGTAGATATATGCTCTCAGTAGTCCCTGTTTTGAAAAGTCCAATTCCATTATGGAATCCATGAGGACTCGAGGGAACTCCTCAAATATATTAGGCACGCGTGTGGGGATTTCGATTTTTTCTATTGTAAATAACTCGTGTAACACAGAAACCACTAATTTGGTGAAGTCGAATTCATGGTGAAGAGCACAGATGACTTATTAGAATTCTAATAAACTCTATTAAACTGTGATATACTACGTATAGCCTCATTTCTGATGCGATCACGCAGAGAAACTCCCAACATAGTCCTCTCCATGGCCCTTTGGGTGACTTTGAGGACTTCTTATGAGGCCCATTGTAAGCGACCACGTTTCAGTGCCATAAGTCATCACTGGCAACACACACTGGTCAAAGACTCGTCTTGAGACAACAAGGTACCAAGAACCAAGGTAACTGATATAGCCCTCCGAATCGCTAAACTTATTCGGCTGTGGGCGGGGCACATTGCACGTAGAACTGATGGCCGTTGGGGCGGAAAGGTATTTGAGTGGCGACCACGTACCGGAAGGCGCGGCGTTGGTGGACTGATGACCTGGTAAAGTTCGCGGGAGTCCGCTGGATGCGGGTGGCGCAGGACCGGTCACTTTGGAACCCTTCGGGGGAGGCCTATGTCCAGCAGTGGACGTCTGTCGGCTGATATGATGATGAAACTGTGATATCAGTATTATTTGACATTCATTAGCTGTAGCTGTAGCGCTGTAGGTGTCTGACTGACACCTCAGCATAATGCTGAGCCAGTGTCCGGTTCACTGCCGCAGAGACACACTTGTTACATGTTTTTTACTGTTATTTTTATTTATTTTTGCTTAATATGTGTGTCCTGTGTGTTAGTGAATAAATGTATCTTTCTTTCTTTCTTTCTTTCTTTCTTATTATGAATAAAAAAAATAAAAAAACATACAATAGGTATTTATATTTATTTATTTTACTTCTTTGTTTGTGACTGAGCTAAGCCACGGATGGACAGACGGACAGACATAAAAAGATGTTATAACAATGAGGTTTCTTTTTGACTACGGAACCCTAAAAAGTAGCATTTATAACGTCTGTCACAGAGTCTAAAATCAAACTCTCGGACAAATTTCCCGCCATTTACTACGCCCAGCAACGCGCCCATCTTTATCGATTACATCGCATATCGATTAACGATAAACGATAGTGGCAATCGATGCATAGAGTCAATTATGTTTGGCCTTGATGCGCTACGAAGTAGAACTAGAATAATTACAATAATGACTCTTGAAGTGTGGGTAGGGCTTGGCAACAAATACGTTAGCGTCGTAATAAATATTTGTGTAACAATGAGATAATCATATTTACAATGTACATTGTGATAATTTGAACATATGATTGATAGGTATATATTTAATCAAAGCAGACTTTAGGGCTCCATGCCCAAAGGGTAAAACGGGACTCTATTGCTAAAACTCCGCTGTCCGTCCGTCTGTCTGTCCGTCTGTCACCAGGCTGTATTTCATGAACCGTGATATAATTTTCACAGATGATGGTATTTAAGTTGCCGCTATGACGATAAATACTAAAAAACCGAATAAAATAAATATTTAAGGGGGCACCCATACAACAAACGTGATTTTATTCCCGTTTCACAATTGGCCGGTTTTTTTTATATTTTTGACGTACCTAATAACGATTAATGACGTAATAAATCGATGAACACCGGCAGCACGCACGAAAAAGTATGACTCATTGTCCCGTAATCCCGTTTTGCCTGAGCCGAGCGTTCGGCTTTATGACGTAAAACGACGTTATCACGTAAAATTATCGTCTGTAAACCGACTTTATAGACAACCAATTTTGTGGGTGGCTCTTAAAGTGGCATCGATCAGCTGCAATACGAAAAGCTATAATTTGAAAGATCGCCATCGCCATATGTCATAACATATCAATTATATTTATTCACGTATCCAGTAGCAACAAGATTTTGGATTGTTTTATTGGCCGAGGGGCTGTGTCTCCACGGGAAACGCCAAGCTACGCCTGCGCGCTTGGCCAGTTTCCACGGGCGCTTCACTCAGAACATTTCTATCTTCATAGGAAAAACTCTCATGGAAACAGTTAGTACATTAGTAGTTAGAGGGCAGCGTTATCAAATTTTAAACGAACGTCAATCATGAATTTTTGCTCTGTTTTAATATGACAGCAAACTGAAGTTTTAAATGTTCTTGGATTTTATTGTATAAAATTAATACAGAACCTATTATTTTAATAAGTCTATTGCCTAAAATGAAGAGGCTTATAATTATAATGGCTGGAGAAATAAAATGATGTATTTGAAGGTATGGGAAACAACGTTAGTAACATTTTAGTTATTTTTATCCTTTAAGATTCATTACCCTATTTTGCTGTAACTACAGGCTCTATCCTGCTTTGATCACCTCCAAGCTAGGCCAAGGTCGCAGGACAGGACCTGCGCCCTGATGCAAAGTACCTACGTCTTTCTCCCCTAACGCATAGTTGCGTCATGTATGATGGCCCATTGTGTAGAGAACCTTTAGTAATTATTATACCCTCATCCTAGAGGCGGGCTTAAGCCCGACATTCACACATCAGATTTGTCGCTGGAAGTCTTTGGACAAATCCTAACCTCTTAATGTCTCTGCGCTACGCTAACGCTTCGCGAACGGCTCGCGGACGAGTCGACGAGCCCTATTGTATGAATGCGAGAAATCGCTCGTATGTGTCTATAGGAGACGCTACACATGCCAATATCGGCCGGACTGCATTCGGCTAAATCAAGGTCACTCCATCGATACTAGATTTTCTGTGACCTTGCTTGGCCGTCCGACAAAGTCGTAGGTGTAACGTCTTCTTATGTCTAATCGTCTTCTTCGCGGCTTTGTAGTGAATTCCACACTTTAGAATGAAACTTTAGGCTGCATAGAGTCGTTCGAGCGTAGGTCAAAAGGAATGTAGTATGGAGATATCTTGGTTTTGCCGTCGCCGTGCTTCCTACACATATCCAGACGAGCCGAAATCACGCGGCAGACTTCATGCAGCTCTGCGAAAGCTGCTCGTCTGAACGCGCCTGTATTGCTTGCTGCCTCATTGGCAGGGATTACAAACATAGTAGATATTATTGCAATACTATTAGCTTTTGCCCGCGACTTCGTTCGTGTTGACTTCCTTTTGTTGGACTTTTACTGGGATAAAAAGTATTCTATTTAAGAGGATTGTGAACCTGTAAATTTTCATACAAAAAGCGATAACGTTTTTCACCCCGTAAACTTAGTTCGATTTTTATAACTTTTGGATATAATAGATGTTTTAGATATAATAAAAAACTAGTTCTGTACGTTTTGATTTTTAAGAAGTATTGTTTAGGGACGTTAAAAGTTATTAGCATCTAAAAATCGATATTTTTGACTTAAAACTGTGTGTATCGTTGTATTTTTTTAATGAATCTAATTTTTTTTATTAAAAAAGGAAAACGTACAGACATAGAGTATTTAAAGTGTACTTAATCCAATTATACCAAAATTGTTTCATTTAATAAAGCTTTAGAGGGGGGTAAAAACGTTATCACCCGAAACAATATTTCAAAAAGGAAATCTAGGCAATTGCCTCCTGGACTTGCAACTCTCTCTATCGCTCGATACGGCTCGGGAGGCAGAGCGGTGTGAAATAGATAGCATTTTTTGAAATACCTACTCCCGCCGCACAATCCTCGTAAGTTAATCCATCTTAATCCGTTTCCGATTTTGCGTGATTTAGTAACACACATCAAAACTTCCGAATATATAATATTAGTAGGGTTTTTATGACAAGTTAATAATAAACTATAATGTGAGTAGGTATTTGTGATAACAATATCGCCTGAGGGCCTACCGCGGAAGGCATTCGAAGTTTTCTCTCTCTGTCATATTTGCAAGTTTGTACTTAAGTGCGACAGAGAGGGAAAACTTCGACAGCCGTTCGCGGTAGACCCTCAGATTACTTACTTTAATCCATGCCATTCCAATTATTGCAAGACGTTATGATAAAATGGTAGGGAAGGTGAGTAATGGCAGAGAATATTGCCGGATAAGCCCAGCTAGCACGATACGTTTTATCGTTTTGTTTTACGTGACATCTCAGTACATTGTTGCCGTAAAACGTGACGACAAAACCTATCGTGCTAGGGCCCAAGGTGCCGTTACATATGCATTTAAAAATAGTGTAATACTTGAAGCAATAAGCGGCTATATGCCGTGATTTTAATTGAAGTACTTTGAGTAGACTGCATGTTATCCCATAAAAAACATTCCATGTAAAAAATAGGCCAAGTCTCGAAACTCTTTAACACTAAAAAGTGGTGAGATATTTCGTAGAGCCAGTGTAGTGCCTCTTTGTTTTGCTCGACTTGGCGGGGGCACTGCCGTGCCCACAGATGTATTTTCTTACTATAGGATAAAAATAAAAAGTGTAGTGTACTTAGGTACTTATACCTTCGTACCGCTCGTGCCGCCAGACGATAGAAATCCGAGGACTGTCGACGAAGGTCAAAGGGAATATATACCTATATGATAGGTTCTGCGCCGATGGCAAACAGGCATACGGCCTGCCTGATGGTAAGCAAATACCGTCGCCATTGTCACGGAAGTATATAATTACGCTTTCGACATTCGGACACCCATTGTTTAAGAATCATTCGACGGCCTGCGAGCTGTGTCGCGGCGGCGGGCCGTGCTGTGATAGCCGTGCAGAACACGAAAACTTTTAAGCTTTTAAGCTTGTTTTTAACCCGACTGCCGAAGGAGGGCTATGTTTTTCGAGCGTATGTACCTACGTATGTGTGTATGTCTTATTCTTTGGCACGCCCTGCAGCCTAAACCGTTTGACGGCTTTCGACATATATTATGAGGTGCCGTTGGATTCCTCTTAATCGTAGGAGTGACAACTGACAGGCTATAATATTTATAAAAAGCAGTTGGGTTTTTCGAAAAATCTTTTGATTTCACTTGTTACCCCCTACTGCCTCAGAAGGAGGATTTTGTTTTTCGAGCGTATGTCTATGTATGCTTGTATATATATGAATGTATGTAGGTATGTATGTATGTAATGTATGTATGAATGCATGTATATTTGTATAAGTACCTACATACATATGTATGTGGACATGACAATTCTATTTCACGGGCTACAGTCCTAACGGTTTGACGGATTTTGTCATATTATATGCGGTGTCGTCGGATTTCTCATTATCACGGGCATGGCACTTGGCTATAATAGGTAGGTAAGTACTTTAAAAAATATAGTGTAGAGGTAAACAAGCAGTGTCCGCAGCAGAACCAAGGTATCCGATGTATAGCCCTCCGAATCGCTAAACTTAAGTGACTGTGGGCGGGGTACATATATTGCACGTAGAACCAATGGCCGTTGTGGCGGAAAGGTTCTTGGGTGGCGACCACTTACTGGATGCGGTGGCACAGGACCGGTCACTTTGGCACTCTTTGGGGGAAGCATATATCCAGCAGTGAACGTCTTTCGGCTGATATTATGATGATGATAGGTAAACAACTTTACTGTAAACTCAAAAACTGTTGCAATTTATTACATAAACCGACTGTAGGTACCGCAATTATAGCAGAAGCAGATCATTTAAGCAGCATCCCCACGGTCCAGCGCAGAGAACGGCATGAACGGTACGAACGGGTTTTTTCTGTAATAATCAATGCATAATGCTCTCAGAAAGCAGTTCATGTGATAAAGTCGAAAGGAAATGCGAGACTGTTGGCATATGTGGCTTAGAAAAGTACTGAATTGAAGTCGGTTCAAACTATGTTTTTAAAGTAAATTATATAAGGTGTTCTTAAGATTCTTTCTTTATTCTGTATAAATAAAGGTCCAGGGCTGTTATTCTGAACGCGCTCATGAGCTTCACCTCACCCGTTACGGCCCGGCCATGACGTTGCGCGGAAGCGGCAGTGGCAGCTGTTTTTCTAATTCATTGCGTGTGATCCCAACTAACCACAGTGCGTTGCGCGTCTCGATCGCGCAATGTACAGATAAAACGCATGCCGCGACGCAATTCGCCCAATGTCGTGGCCGGGAATCGCGGCGTCAAGATATATTGGGTGACGGGTGAGGTGAGGTGAGATTAATTAAAACAACTTACAGGATACCCCGCTGCTTGAATATGTCATGCTTGCCTAAAGGTCTTTGCTTCGCTTCGTCGAGGGAGGCAATGGCTGAGATAGCCGTCATACTCGTGAACGGGTGCTGTTTTGTGGAGCCCGGTCAGAGGCCTCCCCGCGAAACGGAAACGAAGTTCGTTCGTGTATCTCCCTCTTTGTCTCACGTTGCTTATTCGAGCGACCGAGCGGGAGATACACGAACGAATTTTGTTTTCGTTTCCCGGTAGCGTCCCAGTTCATGTTTGCATAACTTCATTCCAGAATTGACTGAAACAAAAATTAGGGCTTGAAAGCCCAATATCACGCAAACAGATCGAGATCACGAATTTGAAATAGTTATTTATGATAGGTACAAGTGCGGAAAGTAGGTAATTCCCAACGAGTGGCGATGACCAAAAACACGACCGTCAGGGAGTGTTTTTGATCGACACGAGTTGGGAATTACCTATCCGCACGTTTATCATACAACATTTTACAATGCATCATGCGAGGAAATAAAAAAAATATGCATAAAAGGTGAAATTTTAAATGTCACGAACTCACGAAATCTATTTCCCGCATAGTGTGCGGGAATATTCTAATGAAATCCATTCCGCACGGGCGCGGTCCGCCCGACGACGCCGTGCTGGCATCGACCACTTCCCGTGTTTATGTTCAACCATATAAAGGGGGCACATTCAGAGCAAGTGCATTGTAAAATATTTTTACCTACTCATTATATTATTGAACAGCCTGTGTAGATAACGATACCCCACACCATGGACTTCATAAGAAAAAGATTTCATCCCCACTTTAAGTGAAGGATAGAGTCACCATTAAAAGTAGCTATGCAAACGAAGACGTCAAGTCTTTATTAAAAGGGAATAAGAACTTTTGACGTCTTCGATTGCGTAGCTACTTTTGACGCTGACTGTACCTACAATATCGAAAAAATATTTTTGTTTTCTATTTACCTAATTACAGCATTCTAATAGTAGGTAGGGATCACCTGAGCAGACGTACAGACGGACATGGCGAAACTATAAGGGTTCCTCGTTCACTACGGAACGCTAAAAACTGTATCCCAATCCCAACCCAACTACGGAAATCTAAGTGAATATTTTTTTTATTTTCGTACAAAACGTCACCCGCAGCATAATTTCGGATCGATTGGTACCTCATTCATCAAAAATCGGTTCAGTATCTTAAACGCTACGTTGAACTTGAAACACACGTTAATACAAACAGACCGCTAAAATCAAAATCACTTTCTTTCGCTTTAACTATTTTCATCCAGCAAGTCCAATCTAGGTAATATACACTGGGGTTTTTTTTTTGTAATCGATTATGTACCTACGTTTAGGTACTAAGTAGGTACTATATTACTTAGGTATTCAGTGGTTTAGGGCAATACCGGGAAGAACACATATCTTAACATCAGACAGGCCGTAAGCTTGTTTGCCACCGTCGTTGTATAAAAAAAAAGATTTCCGGTAGTAGGTACTAGGTATACAATAAAGGTATAGCGTATATAATATATATATTATTTTATAGGTGAAGACAATTGTAACCCTTCACAAGTTTCCAAACCCAAGGAAGGACCCGAACAGATTTCGGACATATGGACCTTGCGATTTGCCAAGGGGAAACATTTTGGTCGTTGAAAATGTGAATAATTAGTATAATTACCGTCGTGTCTATTACATACGTGCACTTTGGAAAACAATACTGGCTCGGCGGTAAAATGCTGAGTAATAATTGCAGTGCTAACACTTCAGTTGAAAGGTTAGTATCATTATCATCATCATCATATCATCCGAAAGACGTCCTCTGCTGGACATTGGCCTCCCCCAAAGAGTGCCACAATGACCGGGTTCTGCGCCACCCGCATCCAGCGGACTCCCTCGACCTTTACCAGGTCATCAGTCCACCTTGTGGGCGGCAAAGACTCTCTCGTTTACCTGTTGTTTATAATAATATTATGTCTTTCTTTCACACTTTGTCACAGTCATGGCATCGCCATGGAGAGTTAATAACAATTAGGAAATGCGATCCACTTACATAAGTATCTTCCATTACTGGTGATGTTTGTGTTAATAATACCGTCAAACCTGCCAACTTTGATCATTGAACATAGCTTTGCCCACCACCTCACATTTTTAGGGTTCCGTAGCCAAAATGGCAAAAACGGAACCCTTATAGTTTCGTCATGTCCGTCTGTCCGTCTGTCCGTATGTCACAGGCATTTTACTCGAAAACTGTAAGTTGTATTTTAATGAAATTTGGAGTGAAGGAGTATTTTGATAACCGCTATATAGTTATGCAATGAAATTACTAAAAAATATTTTTTACAGGGGCACTTCCATACTTGTAACTTTATAACAAAAAAATTTTTTTCACTCTAGGTACATATGTGGCACATGAAACGTTAGGTCTTTTAAAATAACTATAAGGTTACTCAGCACTTTTTTTATTATGTGAATATACTCGGAGATAATCGCCACGAAAGGCACAAAAATTGTGACCCCCCCCCCCCCCCTCTGACTTTCGAACGGTGGAAGTGAAAAATTAAAAAAAATCATGGACATAGTGCTTATTAAATACTTTCAGCGAAAAGTATTTAGAAAAAGATCGGTTTAAAGGTTTTCGAGTAATTGCTCAAAAACTGCTTTCCCTATAGAAAAGGATGTAAGTGCCGTAAATATGACGATACGACCTTTTTAATATAATACAATGTCGTTCACTGATATGCATAATTACGACTATTAAATACAAGCATTAGGTACTGATTATCACTGGCGTATTTCGATTACAAAACATAAATCCATCTCAATACTTAATATATTATCATATTATAAATGCGAAAGTTACCTACTGTCTGTCTGTTGTACCTTTTCAATGAAATTTGGTATGGAGGTTTGAGAGCCTGAGAAGGACATAGGATAGTTTTTTTTCATCGTGGAAGTCATCTTTTAAAGCAGTGATTCCCAAAGTGGTCCAGGTGGACCCCCAGGGGTCCACGGGAGACTTGCTGGGGGTCTACGTAGGCGTGAACAAAAAATGGGGGTCCATAAAATGTTAATGGGGGTCCACGAAAATTTATCTGGTTTTGATAGTAAAGAGCAAAAATGTAAGCATAGTTTTTAAAAGGGCCTACTACCTACCTACATTGTTTTTAGTACCTAACTAAGCAGATTATATTTTAATAAGGCAAGCGACTGTTACTTGTTCAAACTTGCGTATTCGATATTACGTAGGTACAATTTCGTGTACAGACTTGCAAAGCGCTATCCGCCCGACAATGCTTAATGCTTGTTCAGACATGAATTTGATCACCACTATAAATACTTGATGCCAAAGGCAAACTCATTCATTTGTTTCCGGAATTACGAAAAGAAGGTGTGAGAAAATTTATATCAGTGTTTGCTAGTGCCGGAGAAAAGTAAGTACCTACCTTTTTTTTGTTTTATAGTACTTAAGTATTTTGTTTACGTGTACCAGTCGGTTGATCACAACTGTTTGTATTCACGGCGCAAACGGTGAGGGCAACGCACTCTAAACCGAATAGGTAGGTATCACTAACACTGCGACGGTCGGAAGAGATTAATTCCAATCTTTCCTTCATACTTAAACAGGCTTAGGACTGTCTGACACAATTTTCCGATGTAAAACATTAGTGGTAGATACGTATTTAACAAAGTAAGGGATTTCAGGCGTATTTAAAAGATTGGAATCAACCATTTGTAAATAATCCAGATTATCACTATCACTTATCACCACAGCTATCACTCATCGTCACACGCGATCGGACACTTGCCAATAACAAAGCAGCACTTGTGCATAATGTGCATTAGCCGAAAACCAAAATGTGACTGAGGTCACTGAGGCGGCATTTCACAAAGGGAAGCGCGAGCGCCTTAGAATAGGGATTACGCGCGGGGTTGAAAGGTGCCGCTCGCACGTTATTGGACGGTAGTCCACGTGGACTTATTTTTATTGGATATTGATTAGCAGGCTCGATTGCTAGGTACTATCACCTATTGACTGAAACTAAACAAGTGATTCAAATTAAAATTGTTATTTATTAAATACGTTATTTTATGAAAAAAGAGTTAAAATTTAATAAATAGGTATACCTTTCAATTTCTTATAATGGATACATTAAATGGGCTTTTGGTGTAAGACGGTTAAAAAAACACCTTGTAGATAGGTAACTTCGTAACTTACAGATATTTTAATTGTCCTCTTTTGATTTGAAGACAAAGAGCACGTTTTATTCAATTGTTTTTTCACGACAGAAGCACTGCCTTTCTAAAAAGGCCGAATAAGCAATATTGCAGAGCAATTAATTTTGTAATTTTTCTTGCAAATGACTACTAATTTTATAAAACAGTAATTTCACAATCATTTTAAATTGATTTTGAAGTAACTATTTTATCAAAACTATTTCTTTTTGGAAAGAGCAGGGCTTGAGCTTCGATGCCAGTTTGTCACGTTTTAACAATGAAGCCGCAGACAAAAAATACGCAAATACACGGAGCGCGTGAACTCATTGATTTGATGAAATGTTAGTTATCGCTTTTATGGACAATTTTGGGATTTCGACTTTTATTTTTTTCTACACAAATATGATCAGTATTTGATACTGAGTACACCAATTTTTATTTGTACTATTAAAAATTTGTGGTAAATTAGGTACTTTAAAATTGATACCGTTTTGTGAAAACGTCTGTATTTGTCTTAGCGGTTTATTAGTTGGTCCCTTTACAAGCCGTAATTCTATTACCGCGTGGTGACAAAGGCTGCGGTGTGATACCTATATTCAGAAAAAAACTTGGTTACTAAAACATTTTTTTTTACAGGTAAGGTAACTGACACGAAAAATGGCTACAGCAAAGAAAAAATGTCGACAATATAGTGTCGATTATTTGAAATATGGTTTTGTTCCATCAGAGGCAGACAAACAATTGCCCATGTGCCTATTATGCAACAAAGTTTTGAGCAATGACTCTATGAAACCATCAAAGCTCGAAGATCATCTAAAAAGGTGTCATACTGATAAAATAGGTAAAGATTTGAAATATTTTCAAACATTGAAGGAAAAATATGAAAAGAGACCCACCATGCACAGTATGTTCGCTTCAACATCTCAAAGTAACGATGATGGCTTGCGGGCATCTTACAATATCTCATTACTAATAGCAAAATCTGGAAAACCGCACACTATCGGAGAACAATTAATTTTACCCGCTGTTGAAGAGGTTTTAAAAACTGTTTTGCACAAATCTCCATTTGACGTACTAAAAAGAATTCCATTAAGTAACAATACTGTTCAAAGACGCATTGATGAAATGAGCTCTGATACCGAAAGTTTTTTGTGCAATCATCTGCAAAAAACTAATTTTTCTATACAACTGGACGAGTCAACGTTACCCGGTAATGAAGCATTATTATTAGCATATGTTCGATTTATTATGGAGGAAGAAATTCACGAAGAATTGCTATTTGCCAGAACTTTGGAGACTGACACTAAAGGCGAATCAATATTTAATGTCCTGAGTAATTTTTTTACGGAAAAATCGATTCCATTTACAAACATTATTTCAGCGGCAACAGACGGAGCTCCTGCAATGGTCGGTCGATATCGTGGGTTTATAAGTCATCTCAAAAGAATTATACCAGGACTTACAGCTATTCATTGCGTAATCCACCGACAACATCTTGTGGCAAAACATTTAAGTGACAGGTTGAACCAATCTCTTCATTTTGTAATAAAAGCTGTCAACAAAATCAGAAGCAATGCATTGAATACGCGTTTATTTGCTCAATTGTGCGACGAAAATGATGAAGACTTCAAACGACTGCTCTTACATACTGAAGTACGCTGGTTGTCAAAAGGTGCATGTTTAACGAGATTTTACTCTGTTTTCGATTCCGTATTAGAGTTCCTAGAGAGTAGAGATCCACATTTAAAAGAAAACTTGATCAAATTTAAAGCAGACATTGCGTATTTGACAGATTTGTTTAAAAAATTTAATCATATTAACTTGCAGTTACAAGGGGACAGCCTGAATTTAATTAAAACAAAGGGGATAATTTCGGCTTTTCTTGGGAAATTGAAATTTATGAAGCAAAACATTAGTCGGCGTGAATTCTCTCAATTTCCAAACTTGTCGCAGGTAGAATGTATTGATGAGGATAACCATACCTACAGTCAACATTTAAGTGCCCTGCATGATGACTTTGAAACCAGGTTTGAAGATATGCTGACGATGGATATACCACCATGGATCATAAATCCATTTGATGAAACGGAAGTGGCTAATGTTGTATTACAAGAGGAGCTGCTCGAGCTAAGCACCAATGAGGAGCTGAAGGTGAAATTTAGAAAAGGCTACCGAACATTTTGGCTGCAAGCAGAAATACCCGAAAAATATCCTGGACTGTGGGAAATCGCAAGGAAATTTTTAATAGCTTTTCCCTCGTCATACCTTGTCGAAAGGAGTTTTAGTGCAGTTACAAACCTCTTAACAAAAAAAAGGAGCAAATTAAACATCACAGAACGGGGGGATTTGCGGTTATTGCTCACAAAAATAAAGCCAAACATTGATCGTTTGCTGACACTCCATCAAATACATCCTTCCCATTAATTAAAATTATGACCTGAACCTAGGTATATTAGTATATTACCTTATTATTTTTTTCTTGTAATTATATTCTTTTAATAAATAAAGTGTTATAAAATGTACCATTTTTCGTTTTTATTTTACCTATCGGAATAAAGGGACAGAACTCAGAAGCGACACAATTTTTATTTTTTGGTGACTTTAAGAATGTGGTAGAAATGTAGCAGCAGAGGGTCCACCGAAACCAGTAAAATTTTGGAAGGGGTCCACGAGAAAAATAAGTTTGGGAACTACTGTTTTAAAGGGATGAAAAGAGGTATTATGGAATTAAGTGCTATAGTCGATAATAGATGCGGCGCCTGTGCCGGCTGTCATGCTCATGTCTAATAGCAGTAATAGCATATTTTTGCTTTTAGATTTTTTAGGCGTTCAACATTAAACGGAGCATTCCACGGGCAAGTCCACCGTTGTCCCGTAAGAACACGATTTTTCAGAAAATTGGTAAGTCTTGGAGTTTATTTTTTTGCGACAATAGAGTCAAATCTTGGTCAGAATTATAATACTCCAATTAAAAATTGCGAAGATAACTCTATAGACAGAAATATACACGCTTTTGTACGGGACAGCTCGTGGAATGCCCCGAATACGTTTAATGTGACTAACAGGTATACGCGGACGAAGTCGCGGCTAAAAGTTTGTTTAGTTATAATTTAAAAAAATGTACGTAGAATAAAAACAATTTGCTGCAGAAAAACGGGTAACGATCAATATTGACAAATTGTTTCATATTTAACCGCAGAAACGGTTTGAAATCGAAGATCAAATTTTGAAACCGGCATTTTAACCTCTAATCATTAATTGTTGTTAATCAGCTCGAAGTTCTTTATTTCTATGCCACATGAAAATAGTCAATAGATGATTCGTTACTTAAACTAAAACGGAAACTGCCCAATAAACAAACAGCTTAAATAAGTAGTTTGTAGGTAAGAAAAGTTTTATTAACGATTCACCTACGTCGGCAATATATTGGATAAGAAGTGAATTTTCAATTAGTTATTAATTAGTTACGGTAGGACCCTGCAGTACACCTTCGGTCTCATATCAAATCACTGAAATATAGGTGATGAAGAGGTTCTCAGTCAGGCCTTGGTCTTCAACTTTTGCCGTGCGATTTGGGTGCATCTTGAGACGTAGAAAACTACTCCAGAAATTATTTACCAAGGAGATACCTAGGTTATAGAGGATCGTTTAATCGTATTCCATAATTCACAGTCCTTAAAAAAACATCTTACCGATGGGGCCACAAGTGATTCACAAATATTCGCCTCTGATATCTATTTTATAGTAGAAACTTAGAGTAGCTGCATTGACTCCTTTAACTTACCTGGTTTTGTAGAAGTAGTAAGAACAACTTCTGAACACGCATCTTCGAATCCAGGATATGGAGTCTTAGCATGGGCAATAACAAGTCTTAGACATTGTCCTAGAAATTATTATGAGCAAGCAAGCAACATAGCTGGACATGTTGAAGCAGTTTCTCTTAAATATAATAATACAAGCTTATTTGCAAATTATAGGTCTCCCAAATGCGCCTTCGAAACGTTAATAGACTCTGTAGTTTTTGGAGATATTAACGAAGACTATCTTCGTAATAGTTGTTTAGATGTATTTATGCGAAATTCTGGATAAACAGCTTTTCTGCGACCCTCTGTGTTACCACGCGAGGAGAAACACATTAAAACCTGATCTGCTCTGTGCAGCGGAATTACTGATTACATGACGACGCTAACAAAATCGAAATACAATCCGACATTTGTACGAATGTATGTATGTATACATATTTCTTAGCTGATACACGGTTCGGTACGAAATCTGTTGGGCGAGTGAATAAGATAACAATATTTTATCAAATTAGTCAAGACGTGCACAGTTTGGGGAGATCCACTAGTCGTAATGTAGTAGTGTATAGTAGTAGGCACGGAACCCTTCGTTGTGCGTGGTCCGACACGCACTTGGCCGCTTTTTAATAAAACTGGTCAGTTGTGAAAAATGGTTGCAGATGGATTATTATTTTATGATGAGGATGAAAGTTAAACTTATTGCTGACAACACTAATCTATTTACCCGTAGCTGAGTTAATCACGGGTGAGACGGTGTTGAATATTGGTATGATTTTTGGTTGGCCAAAAAGTTCGTAAAACCTTTAGAGCCATATGAGTCTACGAACGGGCTACAAGTGTACTTAACTTTTTACTGTGGTTTAATTTATAGGCCGTAGAGTGTGTTGTTTGCTTGCGTTTTCGTTTGACAGAATTTACTCTTACAGTTTCGCATAGAGTCACAAATTTTCATGAGAATCGGTTGAGAAACACGACCTGTAGAAGAGAACAGATGGACAGCCGGACAAACGAAAGAATTTTGGACCAAGCTGAAGCAGAGAACTTTGTTAGCTTCGCTCGCTCGCTACACTCTGTGGCTGAGTAGTGTAACTTGTGTAATGTTGATTTTAAGTTAAGTTGAGATTAAGGGCCAAATTTTCAGCGTTGGCAAACGTTTTGGCGATAACATTAGGGTTATTTTATTTATCGTATGGCATTTTTGGTCACTGGATTACATAATAAGTTTCTGTCAAAATTTTCATTTTTGGTACAAGCTTTTATTGCCGACTGTACTTTTCTGCATACCATCATCAACTACTCATTGAGACAAGAGGGTTGTGTCGTTTTATTGCGGTGTTCCTATGGCCAACTTCCTGCTAAGTCATCATAATATTGCATTGTCATACCATATGTATACATATGCATGTTTGCATAATACATGCACAAAATTTCAGCTCAATTGGATAACGGAAAGTGATTGAAAAATGGATTACAAATTTTGACGGACAACTTACATATAATTACTTACATATTTACATACCTACATACGAACAGTGCAGCTTATAAAAAAACCGGCTAAGTGCGAGTCGGACTCGCGCACGAAGGGTTCCGTACCATTATCAATAAAGATATTTATTTTATTTTGTTTTTAGTATTTGTTGTTATAGCGGCAACAGAAATACATAATCTGTGAAAATTTTAACTCTCTAGCTATCACGGTTCTTGAGATACAGCCTGGTGACAGACAGGACGGACGGACAGCGAAGTCTTAGTAATAGGGTCCCGTTTTACTCTTTGAGTACGGAACCCTAAAAAGTATGAAATTCCTATCTCCTAACATTTATGTAATGATCTAGGTGCATTCAAAACAAGAGTGACTCATTTCATTTCATTTCATTACATTTATTCAAAAACAATTTGTATTGAGCTGTAATATGTATATCCGGGGCTGTGTATACCGATGGAGAGGATCCGGCTTAGATCTTTTTAACCCCCGACGCAAATACCTAGAGGGGTGTTAAGTATAAGTTTGACGTGTCTGTGTATCTGTGTGCCTGTGTGTCTATGGCTATGGCATCGTACCTCCTCCAATTTTAATGGGATCTTTTTGTCCGAAAGCTGACGTAATCGAGATGGTTCTTAGCTACGTTTTAACTTTGAAGTGAAAATGTCGCGGTTTTTTTTAACTTTTCAAAGTTGTTAATGAATATAAAGTGAAGTTAAGAAAGCGTGTGTAGCTTAAATTTTGTTAATTTTTGTATACATTTAACTATACACCTATATATGAGTACCTATTTATAGAAGACAGCCATACTATGGAAGTAAGTAGATAAACACATTTTGATGGTGGACTGATGAGTAGACTTAAATACCTAAGATATATCAGCTTTTATTTAAGTTGCAATGTCCGTATGTAGGTATGTTGTCCGCTACAAATCTTGCAAACCATATTTCGACCACTTCCTGGTTTTCTAATTTTCTAATTTAAATTTAGTATCCTAATAATTGCGTAGGTATAAGTATAGGTAATGGTACCTGCCGTCTGTGGCGTATCTAACGGGGGGTAGGGGGACGCAAAGTATTCAATTGGAAAATTCTAAATCCCATAAAAAAACATTCCATGTAAAAGGAGCGCAAAGGAACACAAAGAGCACAGTACAGGAATCTTCTATATCAACCTCCTTGCCGTGCGGATATTTATAAACGGAACGCCTGCAACAGTTGTATACAAATTTTTAATAAACTTCCCGATAACATTAAGTTGTTGCATGATCTAGAATTTAAGAGGAAACTTTCAAAATGGCTTCAAGAACATTGTTTTGACTCTGTGAAGGAATATAATATGTAGGCACGACTATGACAAATAAATATTATGTAAGGTAGACTCAAAATGTATGTAATTCATTGTTTTCTTAAACATTGCATGCTGCTTTGGCTGAATACTGGAACCATGTTCAAAATATGTACCAAAAATATGTACCAAAATACGTACCTTTGTACACGTATTCTTGCAAATAAACATTTCTTTCTTTCTTTCTTTGTAAAAAATAGGCCTAGTCTCTAAACTCTTCCACAGTATAAAGTGGTGAGATATTTCATAGAGCCAAGTCAGACTTCTTATTAATCTTTATTTACCTGCTAAATAAAATTCTGCAAATCGGGAATCACACAACTTTACTGCATTTACTAATTTTTGCATAAGTACCTACCTAAAACTATGTAAGTGTGATTGCCAAGTCACAAAATTTTATTTAGTAAGCCAATAAAGATGAATAAGAATGCCTGACTTGGATAGAGAGGAAAAGTCTGTGAGAACGTAGCGTTGTATGTTTGTACGTAGTATTCTACGGAACCAATCAACCGATTTAAAAAATTCTTACTCCTGTGTAGGTATAGAATGGATTTTCTGGATGGGCATAGGCTATGTTTTATCCCGCGGGGTTGCCTGCGTTCTCTGTTTTACTCGTCGTGCGGGCAGCTAGTTATATAATATAGATAGGAAAATTCTGTGAGATTGGAGCATTTGTATGTTGCCGGGTAGGTACTCTCCGAAACCACTTAAGTATCTGATTTCAGAAAATCTTTCATCTGTACCTACCGAATACCCATAGAATGAACTTTCCGGATGGACATAGGTACGCTTTACTTTCCCGAACTTACTTTTTACGTACACTAAATTCGTTTGATAGTGAAGACTAGTTAGTGTACCTAATTGAAATATTATGGTAGTTTTTTTATCGGGTCTCCCCAGATATCGGTGGGTTGATGTGGTGGATGCGGGTCCTCGCGAGCTCCAAGCTGGCGATTGGCGAGAAACCACTCAAGGGACGGGATCAGGCGTGCACTCGTATTGGAGGCCAAGACACACTTCGGGTCGTTGCACCAGAGGAGTAAGTAGTACGTGTAAAGTGTTTTTTTTTTTTATATTACAATATTATTTTCTGAACATCAGAATTTTCTGACGGCAAAAAATAATATGAAAATACAAACTTATTGTTGTGCCTGATGCCGGCACCACACTTCGCTATGCGCTATTCGTTATGTGACTGCGCCGTATTTGCGAAAATATTTGTTGTTAACAAACATGCCCACCACACTTCGTGCCGGTGTGCCGAACATGCCAAATATGTGTGTTGTTTGCGTTGGGGGCTGCATCTGGTACAATTCAAGAAATCGCATAACTTTCTCGTTAGTCCACTCCATATTTAAGTTTTCAAACCCGTCGCGAGACATGACTGCCACTAGCCACAGATTTACTAAATTAGTGAGTGAACAGTGAACGAAGTGTGGGCAGTCGACGCGCTATTCGGCTTATTCGCCTCCTTTGATCTGTACCAAAAAACCGACAAGTCGACGGATAGGCATATTCGCTATTCGCGTTTATGCGTTATGCGTGCGAATAAGGCAAACATAGACGAATAAACCGTCCACACTTCGTCGAATACAGGCGCATAAGCCGAATAACGAATAGCGCATAGCGAAGTGTGGTGCCGGCATTATATAGGTAATATATATTTTTGTACTTGCGCCAATATTTCCTTTTTAGGGTTCCGTAGCCAAAATGGCAAAAACAGAACTCTTACAGTTTCATTATCTCCGTCTGTGACAGGTATTTAATAGGTAATACTCATACTATATTTTCAACGAAAACTATTAAAAGTATTCTGTAATATACTATTCTATACTTATACTTATTGGTCCGACGCTCACTAGGTCGCTGGTCGGTTAATTTTAAGTTTTGGTTTGTATGGAACCTATAAAGGGGGTGCAATTTTGGCGTTTTCCCCGGGCGCCAAGTACCCTCGGTACGCCCCCGGGTACCGTAGAGCTGGTCTGACGATGGATTCGGAAGGTGTCCACAGGAACTCCTAAACTACGTACACAAGTTAAGCCTGATGCGGTTTTTTGGCTCATTGGAACCCTCTCGACGAGTAGTTTAGTTAATGACTGTGCAAAAAAAGTGCAGCCGGCGATAAAAGCTTAGGTATACCAAAAATTTTTTTTTTGTTAGAAATTAAAAATCTAGTTTGATCAGGGGCGGTTCACTCCGTGATTTCGTTGCGCCGCTAAGGTAAGCCTCATGTACTTTACATGAGGCTTAACCGGTTTTATAAAAAATCTCTGAAGTAGTGTAATATTTTGCATTATTTAAGGTTCTTAAGTCCTACTCTATCATGTATTTGCGTAATATTTTTGTATTATTAGACTGCCCGATTAAAAATGATATTATGAACCAAATAACGAATAATACCGGTATTTTTGTATGGTGAAAATACCGGTATCCGACCCCTGGGCTTACCGGCCCCGGCCGGTATGTTAGCGCCGCCTGCTACGGCACGCACGTGTTCTATCGCAGCGCATTGAATGCGATAGAAAGGGATGGCCACGTTTAGGCTCGTTCGGCATACCTAAACAGGGGGTTTCTTAACAGAGAACTTTCTGTACGTACTTAGTACTATTATTTATTCCGTGGTTTGACTAGCCCCGTGTCACAAAAAAGGAGGAAAATGTAAAAAGATAGTACGTGGTCCGTGGTCCCTTTTTTGGAGAAGTTTACAAACATAGCAAATATTCTTTTGTAAATTATTCTTAAGTGTTATTAGAAGAACAAACACCCTTACACCAGGTAATCAATTTATTCTCATGCAAAGCTGTAACTATTGTTGATTTTCAGGTTCGAGCTTAAGTTTCCGGTGTTTTGCAAGCCACTGAAGAAAACAATCACTTCCCAGTACCTACCAGCGCAAAAGCAGGTACGGTATCCGCAGTCGGTTTACCACGGTTCCCTCTGAATCTCTCAACTTAAGTGGCAGTGAACGGGGCTCTCTGCACGTAGAACTGATGCACGATGGCTGTTAGGGTGGAAAAGCTCTCGAGTGGCGAGTTGGCGGCCACATACCGGAAGGCGCAGCGCGGCGCGGCGGGTAGATCCCCAACAATCCGTTCACCTACAAGTCCTTATATCTTGCCGCCGCGAGTTGTAGTAGGTTACTTGTCTTAGTGTAGCTAGAGGTCTAGTTTCGTGAGGCGTAACGGGTGAAGTGAGGCGCATTAGCGCGTTCCGAATAACAGCCCTGCATGACCTGGTGAAGATCGTGGTAGTTCGCTGGATGCGGGTGGCTTAGGACCGGTCACTTTGGCACTCTTCGGGGGAGGCATATGACCAGCAGTGGACTTCTTTCGTCTGATATGATGATGATGATGATGATGATTTCGAGTTTGCTCATCAATAGGTATAAAGCTGAAACCACTGACACAAGAGCGCGGCTTCGCCCGCGTGTTGCAAAAAACGCAGGCAAACCCGCAGGATAAAACATTACCTATGTATCCTTTCAAAAAGTCCAACAATAGGTACGCAGGTGAAAGAATTTTGGAAATGGGTCCAGTGGTTCCGGAGATTGCCCATTACACACGAACTTACGAATCTCACATACTTTTTCGGTTTATAATATTAGTAGGTATAGATAA
Source organism: Epinotia brunnichana (assembly GCA_963854355.1). Lineage (NCBI taxonomy): Eukaryota > Metazoa > Arthropoda > Insecta > Lepidoptera > Tortricidae > Epinotia > Epinotia brunnichana. The sequence continues at coordinate 1,980,534 of OY977953.1, read as the reverse complement.
AATCAGGTTGGCAACTCTTGATTTGCAAAGAATTTTACAAACGAATCGAAAATAATAACACATTTACACTGAATATTATTATATTATATGAGAGGGTGTTTGGTGTGGGATGCTACATGTGTCAGCACATTCGCCGCCACCCATATTAGTCGCACTACACGCGCGGCTGAAGCTGCTGCCGAGACTCAAGCAACGATGAAGCGGCAAAAATATGCTCCCCAAAGCAAAGGGGGTGGAAACATTTGGGGTTTCGGTGGACGCGAAGCTACTTATGCACGACATAGGCCGCCGGCTCAGACAAAAGGGGCACACAGTGCCACAAATGACCGGTCCTAATTAAGTATGCCACCTACATCCATCGTTACTTCGCGCGATAGTTTTTTTTATCCCATCACCATTTCAGAGAGTTTTTAGTTAAGACTTACTATTCAAGTGTTACTTTTTATAATGACAACTACCTATTATTTATAATATTATACTATTACAGTATTTTTTTATTCTACAAAACCCTTAAAGTACGATCATAGTAGATAAAAGGACAAACTTTTTTGATAATTTTCAAAACTTGCATATTTCAGATTTTTTGTATGACCAGCAGAAAAAGTTAAATATATTAATGAATGCGCGCATTCCTAAATTATACGAACATGATACCAAACTTGACCTAGAGGTAGGCAGAAATATAGCAGAGACCAGAACTCAGGAGATGGCGTTCTCTCTCCCTCCCCCTTGTTTTGGGTACTAGCCAGAGGTTGATCACGTGGCTAGGACGCCAAGGAACAATCGTGCCAAGCGGCGTCGCCAGTGACAAAAGTGCAGAGTGCTCTATAATGGCTCTATACATTGCTGCCACTGATACCTTTAATACTTATAGGCCTGCCCCGGCATCTCGTGAATACTCTCGTACCTTACAATGTTTTTCTTGTTTTCAGATTTAAACTGAACATCACGAAAGAAAGTTTCCTAGAGAATCCAAAAGCTCAAAGAATCAGGGACTATATTTACTGTGATTTGACGTACAAATCTATTCCGAGCCGCAGTACAAGTCCAGGTACTTAGCACAAGGATTTGACGGTTGGAGCCAGAGAGGCTGGTCACTGGCTACATGCCCATCCCTCGCCACATACCTATACACGTACCTTCCTGGATCCGACCTCCCTCGAGTGCAGGCGACGGGCCTACGGCTCAGGATTACAATATGCACCCCACACATATTCCATGTGACGGACGTGAACTGCTGTATTAAGAAATAGCAGATAGACTGTATTAATGTTTTCATTAGTTAATATTAATATTCTCATACCTACTCCAAACAAGGTCCACGAAAAAGTGTTACAAAGAATGTCTCTGCTGATGACATTTATTTTAATTTATTAGGTAGTCCTAAAAAAATTGGGTTATTTTCATTGCTTTGTTATATTATTTTTATATAGTCAATTGTCACTATGTCATTCCGACTCCAAGTCCGGAACTCGAAACCACCACTGCACTGCAGCAGGGAGTCAGGCAAGGAAATGTTGTTTTGTCCAAAACTCTTATATCCCTACACTGAAGGATGTTTTCAAGACTCTGGACTGGAGACGGCTATTTAGGCATCAACATCAACGGCGAGTACATCAATCGCCGTTGATGGTTCCTTCGATACTGACGATAAGTATTGGCTGAAACCATAGAGGACTTGAGTAGGTACGATGCTCGATGACCTCAGTAAAGCCTCTAAGCGAGTTCTAAAGATGAACATTGTAAATATGAAGATCATGATAAATGCTCATGTATTACTTAAATCCCATTACGCATAGGTACAAACGGACACTGTACGCTTGATGTAGTAGACGATTATGTATCAGACTGTCCAGTTAGGCAGGACTAACTTCGAGAAAGATGTCAATCAGTTCCAGCGAGTTCCTTTTGGCTTTGAACTTGGCTGGACACGCTGCCGCATGTCTAGATTATAATTTTCATCATTAAAGTAGGTATATTTTAAACAATGCGTTATCAATACTGAAGTCTTATAGAATATAAATTAGTAGATGTTGAAAAAGATGTGGCTAGAGATCTCTAAAAATTCAAAATATTTTATTTAATAGTTTTGCATCCCCTTTGGAAAAGTACTATACAAGTAAAATAATGACCCTTTTTATTCTCTAATTTTTATCCTCAAATAAACAATTATAAATTTTATGAATGGCTTTCCTTTATAACGTTTGTGTATTTGGTTTCATCATGCCCAAAAAGCAATTAACCGTGTATTCCCAATTTCTGTCATGAGTTCGGTATATAATTGTAAAATTACATGTACTTATTTATGACTTTTATTAGAATACCTACTAGGTATTTATTATTTTGTCGTTATTGTGATACTATAAATATGTAACCTTTACCTACCTACTGAACGAATGGCGGAATTATAAACACAAATGCTGAAAATAACTTATAAATATTGGATATACGGGTGGATTGCAATAAAATTGTACATAGTTAAGGCCTTAATTTAATCGGCGCTTTATTAATGCTGCGCAACTTTCGTCAACTATGTACAATTTTCTTGCAATCCACTCATATACCGATTATACTAGCGCAGCTATCCGTACCCATACATCTGTTAAAGCCGCTATACACGTGGCTAAATTGAGCCATGTCTACAGGGCGCTTTACGCTTAGTTCGAGCTATTCTATCTAGATGGCGCAATAAGGTGACGACGAGTGATTACTCTATCTCAGTATATATATATTTCTCTATGCCAGTTTCGTTCAAGCGTCACTCAACAAATCTTTCCGCTGACAGTTGACTTTGATTGTGAATGTTTATGTTTTTACTTAGTTTTAGATAGTAATCATTTATAAGTTTTTTATGACCTTAGGTTTTTTTTCGTTCTTGTGTATCGCGTATATGTTTTGGCATCGTGCCCGTTGCCTACAATGGAGTGCTGTGTGTGTAACAAAAATTTTCCATCTACCAGAGGCCTACACATTCACCAATCGCGAATGCATCGGGTACGTATCCTCCCAATAAGTATATCCACGCCAAGTTCCGTAAACCTCAGCACTCCCACGCCTTCACCCAACGCCACAGCTCCGCTTCAGACTCTCCTCAGCCAGCTCAAACAGTCAACGCCAATAATAAAACGCGTGCCACGCGGTGCAAGATCAGCAGTAGCTGAAGCACTTACCAACACTATCAACAAGTGCGTTCGGCACAATAACGCTGAAGAATGGCACAACCTTTTAACATTTTCTTACAAAATCCTTCACGTACCCGAGCATAAAAACAGTAACATCTCTCTAACTCAACAGATCAAAATTAATACCCAAACGCCGAACATGCCCACTTCCCATATACGCCCTGGATCCTATACCAGAAAATATAACCTGTTTGAGAAGGTCGAGGAGAAAATCCACGATGGTGACCTTAAGGGTGCAACTCGCTTACTCTTCTCCAATGACACCATGGCACCTGATACACCGGAAACCGCGGCTGCTTTACAATCAAAACACCCACCAGGCCCTTCCAGCCCTATTTTCGTGGACCCTCCATCTGATCCTTCGGCTTGTCTCCAAGCCACCGGCAAAGATATTTTAGCAGCTCTGTTATCATTCCCAAAAAGGTCTGCGTCTGGCTTAGACGGCATTTCCCCTCAGCATCTGGTTGACCTCACCAGTCATGGCAGCGGTATAACTGGTGAGCACCTTGTCTCCAGCATAACAAAGCTGGTCAATCTTATGCTGATGGGAGATGTGTGTCAAGAAGTAACACCGGTAATTTATGGGGCGAACCTCATTGCCCTCTCAAAAAAAGACGGTGGCGTGCGGCCTATCGCCGTAGGTCCGACGGCGATTAGCGGCCAAAGTCTGCGTCAGACTAACACGTAAAAAATTAGAAAACCTTTTTGAACCCGTTCAGGTTGGTTTCGGCACACGCGGCGGCTGCGAGGCGGCGGTTCATGCCGTACGCACATTTTTAAAGAGCGACGCATGTGAGGTTTCTAGTTTTCATTCGGTTAATAGGGACACCCTGCTGAACGAAATAAAAATAACTATTCCGGAAATTTATAACTTTTTACTACAGTGTTATCACTGTCCATCTAAACTAATGCACAAAAACAATGAGATCCTTTCGGCAGTGGGTTGTCAGCAGGGTGATCCCCTCGGTCCAGCCATATTTAGTTTGGCAATTAATTCAATAATTCACAGTCTAAATTCTAAATTAAACGTGTGGTACCTTGATGATGGCACTCTGGGTGGCGATTCGCAGACTGTCTTAGCGGATTTATTTCAAATTAAAAATAAATTTAGAGATATTGGGCTGGAACTAAATTTCAATAAATGCGAATTATTTATTTCTGATAATATAGATTCTTCTTCGGCATCCGAAATTATTCAGCAATTTAATAACATCGCGCCAACCATCAAAACGATATCCAAAGACTGTCTACATCTTCTCGGAGCACCCATCTTCAATGAAGCCATCCCTCCCCTTCTCAGTAAATCTATTTCGAAATTTAGTGATCATTCTGATCGCCTTCTCAAAATTAGCAGTCATTCTGCTCTGTTTATTTTAAAATTTTGTTTACTCGTTCCAAAATTCACTTACCTGCTCCGCTGTTGTCCTATTTGGAAATACCCCCACCTACCTATTGACCCGACCTATTGACCTACTTTTAAAATCCCAAATTGAATCCATTTTGAATATCCAATTGAGCGAGCAGGCATGGACCCAAGCCACCTTACCGATAAGGTATGGTGGCTTGGGTACCCGTAAAATTTCAAGTGTTGCTCTGCCGGCATTCTTGGCCTCAATTCATAGCACCTCCGATCTCGCAGGTAAAATTCTTCAAGCCTCTCCGGCTACAAACTGCGAGATTGCGTGCCTTGTTGAGGCCTCGAATGCCTGGCTAGCTGGACCGAATCAAAGTTTTCCGTCCCGACCTAAGATTCAAAGGGCCTGGGATACCATAGCATCACTTTCAACCCTAAACTCACTCCTCGACACCGCAACAGGCAGGGACCGAGCGAGGCTTCTGGCATCATCTAGGCCAGAGTCAGGTCACTGGCTCCACACCTATCCTTCACCCAACACCGGCACCTTTATCGACCCAGAGACGCTTCGCATAGCCGCCGGTCTCCGGCTCGGAGTCGCTCTCTGTGCCGACCACAGCTGTGCTTCTTGTGGATCGTCTGTAGATAGCCTCGGCCACCACGGGCTCGCCTGCTCTTCGGGTGCCGGCCGCCTGTCTCGTCATGCCGCCCTTAACGACATTCTGAGAAGGGCGCTCGTCAGTGCCGGAGTTCCCGCCGCTCTAGAGCCCCAAATAGTGCGGAACGATGGCAAGCGCCCCGACGGGATGTCGTTAATTCCCTGGAGGATGGGCCGTGCGTTGGTGTGGGACGCCACTTGCGCCGACACACTAGCGGCGTCCTACTTTCCATCGACCAGCAGGCGTGCTGGCGCGGCGGCGGCGGACGCTCGGGAGCGTCTAAAGGTTGCCAAATACAGCTGTCTCGGCGCCCAATACGAATTCGTCGCATTTGGCGTCGAGACACTTGGTTCGTGGGGCAGGGGCGCACAGCTGGCTCCACAGGGCGCTTGGCAAGCGGCTGAGGGAGGCAACGGGCGACCCTCGCTCGGGCAGCTTTCTCGCGCAGAGAATTGCAATCGCAATCCAGCGCGGGAACGCTGCCTGCGTGATGGATACCCTACCAAGGGCACCAAATTTTGATAGGTATTTTTAATTTTTAGCTTAAGTAATTTTATTTTAGGTAGTTTTAGTTTTATATTCAAGTTATGTATCTTTCATAAGTAGTTTAGTTTCATTAATGCAATTATAATTTTAGGAGTGTGAAACCAATTTTTTATTTTGGTATATAATATACTTAATACAAACTTACAAAAAAAAGCTTTTAAGTCGGTAGCAAAGATACGTTGAAGCGTGATGTTTACTAAGTATTTTTGTAAGTTTTTTCTTATAAAGTAATAATGTAAGAATAATACATTTTCAACGTTATCAACTACCGTACTCTGAGTACTTTCTCCTGGAGCCCAAAAAGTTACTTAAACGATACACTCGAGACAATGTAAGTAGTGTGGATTGCAGACCACTTCACGATAAGGGCCCTTCAGACAGCTCTTGCTTCACCTTACCTCACCTCACCCTTACCCGGTCGATATTCTGTGCGGACCCTTTCGTATTGGTTCGATCGAACATTAAAATTTAACCGGTACGGTACCACCACCGCACCACGCCCGCCGCTCCGCCACCGCTGCCTATAGCTGAGACAGGGTTAAAAATAAGTTTCTGTCAAAAATTTAATTTTTTGTACAAGCTTTTACTGCTGACTGTACTTTTCTGCATACCATCATCAACTACTCATTGAGACGATTCTAACGAGTCCAAACTCGATGGGGTTGTGTCGTTTTATTGTGTAGAGTTCCTATGGCCACCTTCCAGCTCCAGCATCAGATCAGCACCATGTCATCATAATATTGCATTGTAATGCAAAAATATGGATGTACATGTCCGAAATACATTTTTGAATTGATATACATATGCATGCAAATCTCCAGCTCAATCGGAAACCGGGAAGTGGGTCAAATTTAACTTGCAAGATTTGATTACAGATCGACAACGGGACAGGTGAAAGTAAATAAAAGCTTGTAAAAATCAGTGGCTTCCGAATTCCTAGGTACTTGACGTACATGACAAATTCTAATAATTATACGATTAAATTAACGTATTAATTGTCACTGCAGGCGACATGATTCGAACTTGAAGAAGAATTCCCGAAGAGCTTGAAAGCCCGTAGTGATATTTAATCAGGGATTGTAACCGGTTACCAAATAACCAGTTTTTAAATAAATAAAATAATAAATACATAACTATGTTGGGACAATCTTACACCAACCGACCTAGTCCCTAACTAAGAAAGCTTTGTGTACAGTCGCCATCACATACATAGGTACGCTATAGGTGTTCAAAAATATCGGCACATGCACCCTAATGCCTTGAAAATAGAGGTGTGCTCCGATGTTTGTGACGCGCTTGTTTGCTCCGATGTAATATGTGATGGCGACTGTACTAGGTATGGTTAGTAGGTACTCTTGCGTTACTGGTCGATTGACAGACAGCGCACAGCCTAAACCGCTAAAGCATGAAATTTGGAACATATTTTCTTTACAGTACGCGGACGTGTACTGAGAAAGGATTTTTCGAAATTCAACCCATAAGGGGGTGAAATAGGGGTTGAACCGTTGTATGGAAATCGTTCATTTGGAAAGTTATATACTTGATCTTGGTATGAAGGTTTCTTACTAAAAAGCAAAACAAATGATATAGCGTTATTATAAAAATTCATCCCCCAAGGGGGTTAAAAAAGAGTTGAAAGTAAGTATGGGAAACATGTCGTTTTTAAAGTAAGACGTTTAAAACTTCGGTCATAAGCTCCTAATGTACAGTCAAAACATTGATACGGGCATTTTTTCTAATTCATTCCTTGAAGGGTTAAGATGAGGGTTGAATGTTCACATAAGTAATATGTGATTTTTAATGATAAACTGTGGCTAGAAACGTAAAAGCACGACAGCAGGTTTCTTTTTAACCGACTTCAAAATAGGAGGAGGTTATATGGTCCACTGTATGTTATTTTTTTTATGTATGTTCGTCGATTTCTCCGTTAAGTGTGGAGCGATTTCCAAAATTATTTTTTAATCGATAGAGTTTACTCCTGAGGTGATCCGATTGACACCAAGTCAGGATCTGATAATGGGATCCCAGGGAAATTGAGGGCGACCCCCAAATTGCATAGCCACGCGTGTAGTAATTTCGGTATTTTCTATTATTACTCATGTATTTAACCTCGGAAATCGCAATTTTGGTGAAGTGGAACTGATGATGAAGACCACAGATGACTTATGGAACTCCTCAAAGTTGTAAAGTACCTACGTCAAAGATTCTGACATGATTCCGTTGAAGTAGCAACTAATGAAGTGTTAATTCTGTGATCCTTGAGGAATCATAGGAACTCCTCAAATATTATCGGCCCACAGATAGCGATTTGGGTTTTTTCTGTAATAACCAACGCATTTGCTCTCGGAGAGCAGTTAATGTAGTAAATTGGAAAGGAAAAGTGAAAATTTTCATGTAGGTACCTACGTGACTTGGAGAAGTACTGAATTGAAGCCGGTTTAAACTTTGTTTTTAAAGTATATATGATGTGTAGGTCTAACCAGAAATATATTTTTTTAAAGTTGCCCCCTAAAGGGGTGAAATAACAGTTGTACCGAAAAGACGTTCATTTAAAAACGAAATTTGAAAGTTCGTATATTAAAAAAAAATTAAACTGTTTATTTTCATAAAAAGCTATTGTTTACAGACATTTTCTTTACTAAATGAATCTTTATAAAGAAAGAAAGAAAGAAACATTTATTCGAGACAAACAACACACAGCGTTTGTCACGAAACGTACGTTATAATACTTATAATGTTCTCTATTTATAAACCAGATAATTGCATAGCATTTTCATCAAAATTAAATTCATTCCTGGGATGGAAATGCCATATGCAAAACATAATGAGAGTTGAAACTTTGCGCACAGGTTCCTTTTGGGAGCCAATAATGTACAGCCCGATAATACGCGTCCACTTTTAGGGACGCGTATTATCAGGCCGTACATTATCAGCCTGGACAAAGGTGGTTTCCAATTATTGCCCCGTACCGAATTTGCTCAGGGTGATAATGCACGGCCCAATAATGTACAGCCCAATAATACGAAGCCACAAAAAGTGGACGCGTATTATCGGGCCGTACATTATCAGCTCGAACAAAGGTGGCTTCCAATTATTGCCCCGGACCAAGTTTACTGCCTGTCAAAAGCGAACTCTGCCTTAGGTCGGTTAGGTTAGTGGTGGGCGTGCCGTCTCTCGGTGCGCCCCTTTGCAGAGGTAGGGGGAAATTACTTCCCCGGAGTTGAGTCCGCAGTGCGGACAGCCGCTGGCAAGGTTGCGGAAGTGTGTCCAGGGCGTTCCCGTGGCCTCGCTTTCTAGCGTAGAGGCGGCAAATAGAGGGGTTTTTAGTGGGTAAACCTCAGAGCATAGAATACTAGAGAGAGGACAAGCCGCCGGCGGCCGTGTCGCAGCTGTATGCTCAATGGGCATACACTGCCATACTGTGCACGCGTGCTGATCGCAGAGAATATTACGTTTTTTCCCAAAATGCCTGATATGATGCGCGTATGTATTGTCCAATAAAAGCGTAGGTATACAAGTGTGTGTTTTTTAAATGTGTGCGTGCTTTGTCTTGTCAATTACTTGGGAATTGTGTGGGTTAATGAACTTGCGACATGCGTACCAATACAAATCGGCCGGCATGTCCGATCTCCTTATATTCAGACATCTGTGGGGTAAACCATAGGCCTCATCAGCCGACATGGGAGTCCCACATAACCACCAGGGTCCATCCCCACACCCTGGTGGTATGCGAAAAGCATTTTCCCCGCTTAAAAAAAAAAGGGTTCACTTGTGCCCCTCAGACCAGAAATAGCCACCCCGCGAAGCCATATATACCGATTTATCAGTACTTAATTACTTATACAGATTTTAGTGAATTGATTCAGATATATATTTTACGGGTACACCATAGCCAACAAAGAAGTATCCGCTTAAACTTAATTAACGGTTGTATCTCCGACACAACCCGCTTTTTTTTACATAGAACACGTGTATTATTATTATTATTATTTGTTTGTGGGCCTTAATGTGCCGCTTCGACCAGCAAGTGATCTATTGTGGCAGCCCTTTCTTTAGAGTTCACCGTTAAGTCCCGTTGCCTCCAGGAAATTCCAGATTCTTTGGGCGGTGGTATGTTGTAGGTACTTCTTGTGGGTGCACGATGTGCCGCCCTAGGTAGGTACTTCGTTTATGCATGACGTGTATATAGACTTATAGGTAGGTAAATACGTAAGTGGTTTTTAACAAACTAACTCATAATAGCAATGTCCGGGCCACAAGTTTGTTTTGATGAATTTCATAATTTCATTTCATGCAGCAATTCGTTTCATGCTTCGCATGCATTTTGTACATTTTGTAATTTATATAGGTCCCGACAAACATCTTGAATCAAAAGGGATACTGCCTAAACCGGCTACCCACCGGCAACTGTACACATAAATTGATAAATTTAAATAAGTAAAAAGCTACACGATCGTGAAAACCACATGTAAATCGGTTCAGTAGAGTAAATAAAATATTGACGAAGGCCGTTAGCGGCGTAACAATTCAACAATTATTGCAAAAATTACACTTGCTACGCGGGCGAAGCCGCAGGCAAAAGCTAGTAATTATATACATAGAAAACATCCATGACTCAGAAACAAATATTCGTGCTTATCACACAAATAAATGCTCTTACCGGGATTCGAACCCAGGACCTCAAGCTTCGTAGGCAGCATACCAACTAGGCTAAAGCGGTCGTCTAAATCGTCGTCTCGTATTTTGTTTATGGTCTTTGGATACGGGCACGGTTTTGGGTACGGGATAAATGGCCGCCGTCGCGCCGCCCACGCCGGTAATAATAGGTACTACGAGTATAGCGTCTATTGTAAAGCAATCCTGTATGAAGCTTGCGAGTGAGCGAGCGGTCATTCATCGCTTACACGGCAGAGAGAGCGCTCTCTAACCGGTAAATGGATTTCGTTCCCGGTTTGCGCTCCGAGATATTAACCGGTTAGAGCGATGCTTTGCGAACGTAAGCTTTATAATGGGTTAAGTTGTCAAATCATTTGCGATCGCATCAGAAATGAGGCTATCGACAGCAGAACCAAGGTAAACGATATAGCCCTCCGAATCGCTAAACTTAAGTGGCAGTGGGCGGGGCACATTGCACGTAGAATCGATGGCCGTTGGGGCGGAAAGGTTCTCGAGTGGCGACCACGTACCGGAAGGTGCGGCGTGGGTAGGTGGACTGATGACCTGGTAAAGGTCGCGGGAGTCCGCTGGATGCGGGTGGCGCAGGACCGGCCGTTGTTGCACTCTTTCGGGGAGGCCTATGTCCAGCAGTGGACGTCTTTCGGCTGATATGATGACGTTCTCAAAGTGTGGCTCTAACCTAACCGATACGGCAAAATTAACCGGGTTACAATTTACAATCCCTGCATTTATAAAAGAGTCCGCAGTAAGCTCGATTCTCCATTCAAACGTAGTAACGCTCTCATTTTAAAGCGACTAGCTAGTTTGCTCTGAAACTTTGTACTTAGAATAAGTTAAGTACCATCCAGGTCTGTAAGTAATTACTTAGTTTATGTAGCTTCAGATACCATAGTAAAAATTCAAGTTTTTCATACAAATCTTTTTTTTGCCGTATTTCTTCTGTTTTATAAACTGGAGCCATATAAACAAACTACAGACCTTGATATGTCTCATGTCTTTGTATATGCAAACTTTCGTTACAATCCAACACGTAGTATTAAAATTAGAACGAAACTCCGTTTGTATGGGAAGGTGAAATTTGGCCAAGCTTACTGCGGACTATACCTATGCGAGTTTAACCGTGGATTTACAGTATTTTAAAAATGTCTCACGAACATTTTAATTCGAAGGTATTCATTCACTCATAGTCTGCAGGTGTACATACATACTAAGTACCCTCTCCTGTCTGTTATCAGCTGATAACGATCCAGACGTCTAGCGATAACGGAACTATGGGAACATATAATTCACGAACATATACATATATGTATATACACGTCGATGTTGAAGAGCGCGTTGTCACGAACCATGTCTTCCAACAGAGTTTAGTCCTTTGGTTTGGCAGAAACTACCTAGTCTATAGGTACCTACTAATATTATAAACATACCAGTGCTAACTCGGGGCACTTTTTAGGGATTTGATATCGATAAAAAAGATGTCGACATATATTAACACATGTGCTTATTTAAATTTCTCGATTACTATAAAAAGCTTTGATATCATATCTGAACACATATCATATCTGTTTTATTTTGACTCAAAAGTCAATAGACATATTTTAAGATAAGATAAAAGAAAGAAAGAAAGAAAGAAAGAAAGAAAGAAAGATTTATTGCAAACTGTGTTACATAGGTACATAGGTAGGTAGTAAAGCCAAAATAGTTCCAACAGTTACCTGTTTCAGGCATGCAATACTTAATTTAATTTATACGAGCGAGGTTTATTCGGTTTAAGTATACACTAACCACAGTAGTGTTAATATACAAGACCAAATACTTAACATGCATAAAACTCCTTCAAATTATAAAATGCTTTATTTATGAGCCATTTTTTTAATAGTACATTATTTACCTAGGGCGGTTAAACAAAGAATGTCTCAGATCGCAGGTATTTGACGCCCGAGCCGAAGGCAAGGGCGATAAATATGCGCTCTGAGGCTTTCTTTTTTACCGCCCGTGGTAAGTACAACATTTTACGTCTCTATCTGGCCAGGAAGTGGAGTTTTCCGCACGCATAGCGTGCGGTAATTCCTACTTTATGGCCAGGTATGACGTAAATTTACTTTAAAACAGTTGCCCTCCATAGCTTTTATGTTAGGCAAAATGCAAAATGCCCCGTTGACCACTGTGGACGTTAAGAGAACGTATATTAATTTAAAGTGGATATGTTCATCTAGACGGCAATCTTTACTACGGACGAATAGGGAACAAATATAAATTTTATACTATGAAAACTATTTTAAAATTAACAAATAAATGCACGTTTTAATTTGTTTATTGTTTTTATTTTAAAATGAAGAGAAAATAAATAATATGTATTTATGTTGAATACCATTTAATTTATATTGTATCTAACTTTACACTTTTGTCAATAAATATCCATTTACCTAGATGTATTTTTTTGTCGATAAAATATTTTGCTACATCACTTTAGTATAGGTGCCCCGAGGTAGCACAGGTATGATTATAAAGAGGAAACTCTCTGAGATACAAAGCTTTGTAAGTGTATTGTATTGTATTAACAATTTTAGAAAGTTTCACATTACATGCCAAATTCATATCATTATTTTGAGTAACTATTTAATTAATTCATGTTATTATTTTTTATTATTAAGAGCCCGTTGTGTCCCACTGCTGGACAAAGGCCTCCCCCCTCCGTTTCCAGACTTTGCGTCCCTGAGCAGTATCTGGCCAATTCTAAGGAGTTAATTCATGTTGATATTAATCATTTATATCATCATCATCATAGGCCTTTCAGTCTATTACAGACTATAAAAAACAGTGTTAAGGGGAGAGACAACGTTTCTCATGGCTATATAAGCCGATACGGGAGCGGCACGCACGACCGCAAGTCATGCAAATGAAACTTGCTCGCGGGGAACAGGTGCTATGCTGGTGCCTCTTGGATCGCTTATTCGCGAGAATTCTAAACCAGGCTTCGTCATGAGTTGTACGCCCTTCCAACGTCAATTTACGCCATTTGTCCCTGTCACCAGCAAGCTCCTCCCAGTTACGGGCCTGGATGTTGAACGCGTGCATGTCTCGCTTGGCACAGTCTTTATAACGCAACATCGGCCGACCGATGCTTCTTTTGGCGTCCGCTATAGCACCAAGCATTACACGACGCGGCAAACGCGATGGCTGCATGCGATGCACATGTCCAAGCCATCGTAGCCGGCTCTGCTTAAGCAGCGCAAAGAGACTGGGCAGCTGTGCAATTTCCAGTACTCGTTCGTTTGTTACTCTATCCTTCCAATGAATACCCAGGATGTTTCGGACGCAGTTTTATACATAAGTAATAAAGAGCTGTATTAAATTAGGTCCCGTGTCCATCGAATCACTCTTCAATGGTACAGTCAAGTGTAAATATGGGTGCATATAACTTACTCAGAAATATGTCCCATCACTCTTATGTCAGCGGATTAAGTTTTCGGTACATGTCAAGGATTAAATCGATACATATTTTTATGGTACCGGAAGGCGATGACCTGGTCGCGGGAGTCCGCTGGATGCGGGTGGCCCAGGACCGGCCATTGTGGCACTCTTTGGGGGAGGCCTATGTCCAGCAGCTTGTGGCTGATATGATGATGATGATGATATTTTTGCACTTGACTGTCTAGCAAGCCATTTTTAGAGTAGGATAGCTTTTAGTTTGTGGACAAATATGGCATCGCTAGAAGCTTGCTTTATTTCGGAGGTCCTTGGTTCGAATCCCGGTAAGGGCATTAAATTGTGTGATGAGCGCAAATATTTGTTTCTGAGTTGATTGTGTGATGGATGAGCACAATGTGTTTTCTATGTATTAAGTATTTAGGTATTTATCTATTTATGTATGTTTATCGTCGTCTAGTACCCCTAGTACCTACAGGCTTTGCTTAGTTTGGGACTAGGTCGATTTGTGTAAGATTGTCTCCTAATATTTATTTATTATTTGTCCTGCGTTCAGAATGGACTTTCTGCATGGTTATATAATATATAGAATTTACATCACAAGAAATATTCATTCAAACCATAAAAACCCAGTCATTCAGTTTTCTCTTGAATATAGAGCCATCTAAACGACTTAATATTTTTACTATAAAATTACTATGTAGTTATAATTTTTACTATAACATTACGCAAAACTCTTCGTAGGTGGCGACACTAGCAGCAGCGTTGACATTGTATCTCGTTCCCACTTACGGTATTGTCTATGCAAGCATCCTTGTCACTCATTTGACAATCAATCGTGCATGTGTGTGTGAATCCCTGTATTCCAATACTGGTTTACTATTAGTGGTAGTGCTGCCTCTGGCGGCAGACCATTGCAGTAATGTTCCCTATTAATAGAAACGAATGAGTTTACTTTTGGACCATAGTTGGGGTAGTGGACTATAGTTGTGTGGTTATACGGTATATATTTAGAATCGGCTAAAAAACCCTTTAATTTAGTATCACACACGACCTATCGTGTGACCTATCTCAAAACAATATTTTTCCCTTACAAAAAGATGACATCATAATTCATAACTCATCTCCTTTTTTTGTGCTACAGTCAAATTGATTCATAAATTCATATGGTCCAAATTCAAAATTTTATTTATTCAGATAACATGATCCATTTTGTTAGTAAAACATTACAATTACAGCTATGTGTTAGTATTGGATTAGATACATTAAAACACATTAAGATACATTCAAAACTTAAATTCGATTTGACAGTTTTAATCAAACCGAATTGTATTGGGCACTCAAAACAGCCGGCTATCATTTTAAGGGAGGCATTGTTGCTGCCTCGCAGTCTGCTTAAGAGTGATGCTGCTTTCTTTCGCTGGATGGCTTGAAAACCATCCGTGCGGGCTTCCGCAAACATCGCTGACGCGCTGCAGAAGCGTGGCAACCCCAATAGCGCTCTAAACCCATTGTTATATTGGACCCGCAGAGCATTGTACGATTTTTGGCTATATTTGACCCAAAGGCTGCCCGCGTACATAGAAGTACAGTACGCTTTGAAAAGTGTTATTTTGACAGCGTCCGAGCACTTGGAAAACCTACGAGTCAACATATTAGCTTTAACGGACAATGCTCTGCGTTCCCTCTCTATGTCCAAATCGTCCTTAAGGTCCTCTGTAACATAGTGCCCCAGGTACTTGAATTGTTTCACCCTATTTAGCACTGATCAACCAAAGATCAATCGTTCCGACTTTCATGCTTTTAACACCATTTGCAGCCTTTTTTGGCGTACCGAATCAAATTGTGCAGTAATGAAAAATAAAATACTCTCTTTTACTTTTCTCTTACTTTTGTATAGACAGTTGACTTGAGTCGAGCATGCTAAGGACTCATAAGGTAAAATAAAAAACAAACCTACACTTATAATATATTCAAAACTTCAACTTAGATTCAAACATGGTCAATATCCTCTCAACCTCAACCGTCCTACCTCTCAACGTCGCCATTTCATCGTCACTCAACACAGCGCTTTTCTTCCCCGCATTCTTCAGCAAGAAATGTTGTATGAAGAGCCTAAGGCTTTCCCTTATTTTTGTATAGACACTCGACTTGTGTCGACCGTGCTAAGGACTCTCAAGGTAAAAAAAAACAAATGTATACACTTATCATATATTCAAAACTTCAACTTAGATTCAAACATGGTCAATATCCTCTCAACCTCAACCGTCCTCCCTCTCAACGTCGCCATTTCATCGTCACTCAACACAGCGCTTTTCTTCCCCGCATTCTTCAGCAAGAAATGTTGTATGAAGAGCCTAAGGCTTTCTCTGAACATGTGGAGTTTAGGGGACTTTGCTATCCGGTGGAACACTTGGAGGGAGGATTCTAGGTCTGCGTTCATTATTATGGCGAGGAGGATTTGTCGGAGGAAGCGGACGGAACTCTTGTTGAGGTCCGAGAACTCTATCACCTGCGGACAAAGGAAATAATACAAATACATTTTCATTATACATACAAATACATATTCCTGAGTCATGGATGTTTTCTATGTATTTAAGTATTTATTTCTCTATATAAGTATCCATATCGTCGTCTAGTACCCATAGTACAAGCTTTGCTTAGTTTGGGACTAGGTTGATTTGTGTAAGATTGTCCGCAAATATTAATTAAAAATATTTAAAAAATATTAATTATTAAAATAAATTATAATATTTATTACAACTTAGAAAAGTTGAAAACCCCCGACATTTTAATTTCAAAGTTCAATATCTCAAGAACGGCTGAGCCGATTTTGATGAAACGTAGCTAAGAACCACCTCGATCACGTCAGCTTTCTGATAAAAAAAACCACATTCAAAGCGGTACATTCGTTTAGGAGCTACGATGCCACAGACAGACACACACACAGACAGACAGACGAACAGACACACAGACACGTCAAACTTATAACACCCCTCTGTTTCCGTCGGAGGTTAAAAGTACAATTAATTTAAATGTCCATATTGATAATTAAAATTATGAAAGGTTGACAGGCGTGTCATATTATTATTTCCAAAGAATATTTGTGCAAATTGGGTCATAAATTACATAATGTCCTATCGTATATCGAGATATATGATATGTGTATGTAAATAAATTTGTCAATTGATGAACCCTTACAGAGTTTATGTTGTATTATTTATTTAATAATTTAAGACCTGCAAATGCAATAAATAAATATAGAATGCATACCGCTAGAACATGTCGATCAAATCGTAGGGTTACCTTAAGAACGGATAAAGCCAGCCCCTTCTCCATGATGAGGTGTATAAGGAACTGCGCCATATTGCTGGTGCCCTGCTTCGACATGCTCTCCATATCCTTAATCTTGTCCCACACCGCGAACTGAATTGATAACTGCAACAGAAATAGTAAATTGTTTAACGAGGGGCGTAAGTGGAATATTGTAAACGAGAGTCAATCAGAAGCCCGACGCCGAAGGCGGAGGGCTTTTGATGACTCGAGTTTGCAATATTCTTACGCCCGTGTTAAACACAATGTTTTTCATCACAATTGCGAGGAAATAAATAACTACAAAAAACAGAAAAATCTAAGTTTCATACAAGCGCACCAATCAAAAATTGACGAAATTTACAACTTCACTTCCAGATCAGTGCGAGTGGAGCGCGCAGCTTCAATTTTTCAACCAATCACAGAACAGTATTCTTGCAGCGCTTGGCCTACTAGATTTTTTTTTCAACCAATCACAGAGCAGAACTCTTGTAGCGCGCGGCCACCTAGATTTGCTTTAACCAATCAGAGCACACACAAGCTCATTACTACCTCGGTAGTAATAAAAATCCATAACTCCCGCGGGAGGTAAATCGTCTGTAGCTGCTCTATACACCGCCTACAATACACCCTTTACGAGCAAGTATGAAGAATATTTAAATTACCTACTGTTTTACACGGGTCTAACTCTACCTTTATTTCTGACGTTTCGACACGGGTTTTGTTTCGCGTTAGACCCGTGTAAAATAACGTGTACATACCAGAACTATCAGGATAAAATCATGGGAGAAGTGGTGGAGTGTTGTTTTTAGCTGTTTTGATCTTGAGCCCTTTCTGAGCCAGGTGTTGGAGTTTCTCGAAGGTACCTGGTATCCTGTCGACGTCACACAGCTTCTGCGCCAGGACTCCGTAGTAAGGGTTGTATGCGCGCTCCTGCAGGCAGCAAGCCACTAGGACGTGGACTGTCTCCCGCTCCTGGCTGCCCTTCAGCCCCAGGTGTTGGAGTTTCTCGAAGGTACCTGGTATTTCCTGTCGACGTCACACAGCTTCTGCGCCAGGACTCCGTAGTAAGGGTTGTATGCGCGCTCCTGCAGGCAGCAAGCCACTAGGACGTGGACTGTCTCCCGCTCCTGGCTGCCCTTCAGCCCCAGGTGTTGGAGTTTCTCGAAGGTACCTGGTATTTCCTGTCGACGTCACACAGCTTCTGCGCCAGGACTCCGTAGTAAGGGTTGTATGCGCGCTCCTGCAGGCAGCAAGCCACTAGGACGTGGACTGTCTCCCGCTCCTGGCTGCCCTTCAGCCCCAGGTGTTGGAGTTTCTCGAAGGTACCTGGTATTTCCTGTCGACGTCACACAGCTTCTGCGCCAGGACTCCGTAGTAAGGGTTGTATGCGCGCTCCTGCAGGCAGCAAGCCACTAGGACGTGGACTGTCTCCCGCTCCTGGCTGCCCTTCAGCCCCAGGTGTTGGAGTTTCTCGAAGGCATCCATGTAGTCCTGGAAACAAGATAAATCATTTATTGAAAAGGTATTTTACAAGATGATTTTTTTTCAAGTCCTGATTTGCATAGTAACCACTATAAGTGATGTTTGTGTGATAAGCATAACTATTTGCTAATATTTATTTATTATTTTACCTCCCTCATGGGCCACCATAATCGCCAGATCGAAAGCGACCATAGCCTTTTATACCGAGCGGTTTTATATTGAAAAAAAAACAAAGAGATCTAATTGAAAAAAGTTAATGTGTTTAGTAATTTGATTTGAGTAAGATTGTATCCTATTTTTTTTGAACAATAAAATGATGTCTGGAACGGATCGTTCTTTAGGGATAAGACCACCTGTTCTTTAGCTCTACTTTAAACTTTATGTTCTGTACCGTGTTATTTTTTGAGGTGCGCAATAGAGCGTATTTGTATTATATTATTATTGTATTGTTATGTTTTACCCACCTCAGCAGACATAATAACGCAGAATATGCTCCTCCTCACATCCGTGTTCATCCTCTGCTTCCTAGCAAGTTCTAGAAGCTTCTGGTCCGTGCTGGCCACAGCTTTCACCTTCTCTTCAAGCTTCGGTCTATTGCCCTCCCATGCCGAACCTACCACCCACCACTTGCCGCGAGTGTCCGCTGGAATAGAAAAGCTTGTCAAAAATGCAATTTTTGGTACAAACTTGTTTTGCCGACTGTACTTCTTTGCACAATAGGCACACCAAATAAAATAATCAATAATGTTGCATTTTCTTGAAAAAGGATTAAAAGTACAGTATGTATGTATGTACAAGTTGAATGGAGACAAAAGTAACACAAAATAATAAATAATCACTAAGTGAAGGGTCAACGGAAAGAACATGTGTCTAGTCACATTTTTTTTCAAAATGAGAGTTTAATGTCAAAATGTTGAGCTCGTGATGATCTATTACGTGACATTAAACTCTAATTTTGAAAAAAATGTGACTAGACATGTTGTTTCCGTGGACCCTTCCAGTTATAAGTGTCCGAAGTTTTAAGTAAGAGGGGGTATATATGCTGTCCCTATTTCGCAAAACGCGCCTTCATATGAAACGATTATCATTTACTATGACGGTTGAGACCCGTGACGTCACGAGTCTCGAGCGCTTTCTCTCTCTAACAAGTAACATTAAAACGGTTGTAGCTGATTTATTTTTTGAGATATTTGAACGGGATTTTTGGCATTAGGCATATTTTCAACCGACGAAAAAAACGGAGGAGGTTCTCAAGTCGACGCGTATATATTTTTATTTTTTTCGTTAGGTCCCGTATAAATTTGGAAAAACAAAACTAACCTTAAGTGTAGGAAAATAGGGGATGATTGATGTTTCGTCGGTTAAAACTTTGTTTTTAAAGTAAATTATTTGAGCGTTTTTCAAAAAAAGTGTACAAAACAACTTTTTTTTTCAAAATACATTTTATTTTTTGTTTTTCTTTCTCAGAATCTTTGATACTATCGATCCTCATACAAGAAAAAAAGTGTCCTAAATATTCCATTCCAGATCGTCACATTTTTGTATGCAGTCTTTTTTAATTTATATGGTCGTGACGCACTGGAAAAAAAAATTTACATAGTAAAATCTGGGAGACTTTTTTTCTTGTATGAGGATCGATAGTATCAACGATCCTGAGTAAGAAAAACTAAAAAATTTCAAATTCTGAAAAAAAAGATGTTTTGTACACTTTTGAAAAACGCCCATTTTATAATCCGTAACATATTGGAAGTGAAAATCGACGGTGCAAGAAGCAGAGGAAGGAGAAAGCTAACCTGGGTAGATAACATTAATGACACTGCCAGTCATTGCAGACTGGCACAAGATAGGAACAAGTTCCGGTAGATGGTCGCTGACATCCGCTGCTGGCACACGAAGATATTTTTTGCCTTTTTTCTTTTGGTGTAATAAAAAAATCGTTACCAGCCCTATTGTCAACTACTTGTTGAGAACCAAAAAAGATCTAGGCATCTTGAGTAGTTTAGTGCTATGGCTACCTTCTGTCTCCATCATCGCGGCACTCGATCTGAGCCTGTATCTTGGCCGCCTGCGAGTGCGATTAACACGAACTACTTAAAATATTACCATTTTGCAGTACAAAACTCTAATTCCTGTTTCATTAAAAGTATACATTGAGATAAGATTAACATTAACATTACAATTTAAAATTACTATTTGTGCATGGGCGTGTGTGTACGTGACTGCGTGTGTGTGTGTGCGTGTGTGTGTGTGTGTGGGGGGGGGGGGGTGCGTGCGCGCGTGTGTTTGTGTGTCTGTGTGTGTGTGTGGATGTGTGCGTGTGAGAGTTCCACTAGGCTACAACAGTATCGGTTTGGTTACCTTTGTTATAATAGGTTTTCAGTCAGAGAGTATGAAAGCGTCAGTAACCAGTTCTTCACTACTTGACTTGTAAAATGAACTTTTACCAATAAAGATGTGATTCTATTTCGTGGTTTATAGCTCAGCTCGGTGGTACCATAAAATTGCGCTATCATGTCATACATGAGTACCTAATCGTACCTTTCAACAAGTCCTCTAGAGTAATATTGAGCGGTGTGATATAGCTCCCTTTCCTAACGATGCCCTTAACCGTTTTCTTCAGCTGTTCCACGAAGCTGGGGTCGTAGTTGGGGATCTTGTTCAAGTTGTTGTTCTTCACAGCTAAAAGGACTTCTAGCAGGAACTTCATTCGGGACCTGGTACCATAAACAGTATGAGAAAAGAGAATACGGCAGTGTTTTGCAGATAGATGATTTTTAGGGTTCCGTACTCAAAGAGTAAAACGGGACCCTATTACTAAGACTCCGCTGTCCGCCCGTCCGTACGTTCGTCCGTCCGTTCGTCCGTCCGTCCGTCCGTCCGTTTGTCTGTCACCAGGCTGTATCTCACTGGTACCGTGATAGTTTCAGCTGAAAATTTCACAGAATGATGTATTATATTTCTGTTGCCGCTATAACAACAAATACTAAAAACAGAATAAAATAGTTTTTTATAGATCATTATCTATTATTATTATCGAAGGGTTCCGTACCATTGTACGGAACCCTTCGTGCGCGAGTCCGACTCGCACTTGGCCGGTTTTTTTGTTTTTGTGACTGACAATGACCCAACTAGGTTTGTATGGAGAATCGAGCTTACTGCGGACTCTTAATTTCCTTTGATTTAATAATATGAAATTTTACCTTCCAATAAAATTATTATTATTTTTCCTGAGATATCCGGGATCCATAACTTGAGAGGGCGCCACTGCGCACGTTCGAACGTAGCCGTTTGCGTCAAACTGTCACTCCACGTCATCGCTGTGACGTCACATCCGCCTTCGCCAACCTGTCAACTCTAGAACCAGCGCCCGTGCGCCCGCCGCCATATTGGCTTTCTCATTGTTGCGGAGGAAATGCCGTTGGTAGCCCCCAGGAAGCCATTAATTGGATCCCGGATATCTCAGGAAAAATAATAATAATTTTATTGGAAGGTAAAATTTCATATTATTTGTTCCGTTCGATATCCGGGATCCATAACTTGAGATCTGTTTATTATCTCCTGGTGGCGGGTCAGCCGGCGCCAACGCGTAGGTAGAAAAACAATTTTCCTACAAAAGAGAACTATTGGATTAGCGTTAGATTTCTAACGGGCACTAAACATTAGACATTAAATAGATTCGAGATAAACGTCTAAGAGTAGATTTTAGGTGCCAAATAGCTTTTGTAATAAATATCGTTAATTGGATAGTTTTCCATCCAGTTTTAACGACGATACCACGGGTCGAAAAGTTAGTCAGACGTTACTTGAAGGCCCGATTCTGTCTGAAGACGCAGCATAAAACCAAGAGAAGAGAAAGTATATGTATATGTACTTTAAATCCCGTCTCCGATAAGCTTGGCTTGGACGGTACAATAGTTGATTCGACTAAATTAGTGCAGATTATTGAAGTTTTACACCTTTCGAAATCGTTATAAGTATATATCCAGAACACTGGGTTAATCATTTTTGTCCAGAGCTTTCAATAAGTCTGTTGATAAAATTATCTTATTTAGGACCAGACTTCGGGTATAGAGCAAGATTTGTCAATTTGACTGGGCCTGAAAAATAATTCAGTAAAAGTGCAGCCGATCTTCTTGATACGGCACATAAGTTATTGTAGTAAGATTGTTGTGTTTAGGTAATTATCTAAATTCCTCGCATTCCAAACCTATTCAGTAGTTTGAGAGGCAGTGGTATGCACAAACACATTGAAGGTATTCTTGAATGTATCCGTTCGAAGGTATCATAGTGACCCAAAAAGTAGCTGATAGCGGTCATTGCAGATTTATGAACAGAAATAATAATTTGTACTGAATGCAGTACGCGAACACATTCGACAGAAAAAGTGCGCATGGGACGAGGTACCTGGCTGTCGATCTTGTACCTGGCACGCCATGACGGCCATTTAGTCATACAGGCGTGTATGCGTGCGGTAATAAGTGAGCTGGCGTGTGACGCTCGGAGGAGTCTTCTCTGTTCCGACCAGCCTGGTGTCGGCGGGCGGATAGTGGCCGTGTCACTCAGGAACGCCTGCACATTGTGAACCTTCATCGGCTCCGCTACGGCTTGCCTCTTCAGGTCTGCCCAACAGAAGAGACTGCCCCACTTGCGCGTCATCATGCTGAAGAGGCCCAGCGTGGAGCGTGATGTGGAGCGCGGAGCAGGAGTCTGGAAGGTGGGTGTAGGTCATTCCGTAACACCGATATCTGTTGGTGACGTCGTGACAGTAGGCGCTCGAGACTTGCGAGTCGATCGAGAAGTATCGCCACAAAGTGTGTGTGTGTGGGTCGATGGGCGAGACACCCCAGCGGACGAACATTTCTTGCCGGTGGTTTCTGGGCACTACTGACCTGGCAAGTAGTATGGGACCAGTGTTTCCCGTAGATAGTTCTTTCCTGCCAGCAGTGTGCAGCAGGGAAAGGCATCCATGCCCCCACCCACCGGTTGTCAGTTTGTAACACAACAACATAGTTAGTCTTTCTCACTTACGGTTAAATGCGGGTCTGTTATGCTGGTCAACTACGGTATCTTGTACAGTAGAAGGGAGATGAGGTTGGTTGGGAGGGTGCATTGCGCTCCTCGGAGTCTTGCAGGTATAGTCAGAGAGTGTGGCAATGCAACCTTCCTCCGTGGGTCGTAAAGATTGCAAAATTGTGACGATCCCTTCCAGTATGAGACCGTCTAACACGAGACAGGCATATATCGCGCCGTATGGTGTTTACCTTTTCCGACGGGTACGACAGGTCGGTTTGCTTGGGGCCAAAAAACAAAGGAGTCGTTTTTCCCGTGGCTACTAGTTAAGGGCTTGCTAGCTAGTATACAAAGTTTTTATGGCATACTATTATAAAAACAGGAGGCGTTTATACGGCGGAGTAGGAATCCTACCAAGCACTTGAACTTTATGGCCCTTAATTTAGGCAATGTCTACTCAAAGACATGGACCATGATTCCCCTGTTTTATTAGTAATCAGTTCGATAAGTTTGTATCATATCAAGGACGTCATATAGACAGTCACCAGAAGGCTCTGGGACAACAAGAAAAGCAAATGGCTGTAATTTCTTTGAAATAGTCACGAATAATTTATAAGTACATGCACAAAAAGCTTATTTGAAGAGATTTTATGTGTCACGACTGTATAGGGATATGGCAGTGTACAAACTTGTGCAAGATAGATAGCATAACACGATCAATAGGGTTTTAGAACAAAATAAAATCGTTACTGATCTGGAATCTAAGACGATTTTCGGTGCCTTCAGGTCTATGCTAAACTGTTTCGGTAAGACATTCACGGAAGTTATTATCTATAGTGGCTTATCCGAATTGAGGTATTTATTTCCGATCCCTTCTCCTTGAGCGCGGAATCTCGGGCTCGCTTCAGAGCGGCAAGTGGTTTTGTCCCAATTTTTGTTTATTAGTCCTCTGCGAAAGGTTTGTCTTTATAGAGCAGAACCTGAGCGGGACAGCGAGAGCGAGCTAAGAGACGATGTGAAATCTGTTTGCCTACCTTGCCGATGCCGTCCATTCTCCACCTGTTCCAGGATTGTTTGACGGGGTTGAGAAATATATATTCAGAGGTCGGAGACCCCATCTTACTTTTTAACGAACCGCACGGTACGTTTTTCCGAGACAAACTGCGGGACCATGTAATTTGATTGATTACCAAGTAGATTAGAGCCTGCGGCGTACTGGACCAATTGGATATAATTGAGATTTTAGGGCTTCATTCTGAGTGTTAGGTTGTACCCCGACACTCTGCAGCTACTGGGTCGCTCGCTCGCGCAAGAACGCCGGGGAAGTCACGCAGCTCCTCGTTGATTACCTCTGTGAAGCCCAGAGACGTAAGTAGTTCTCCTGTATCGATGTAGCGGACTCCGGACGGCGGGCGTTACCATCGTGGCGGGCAGCGCCAGAGTAGCGTGGCAGACAGCGCGGCATTGGCGAACAGCGCCAGCGTGGCCGACAGTGTTACCGTGGCGGGTAGCACCGCCATGGCGGACAGCGCCAGCATATCGGGCAGCGCCAGCAGTGGCGGGCAGCGCCAGCAGTGGCGGGCAGCGCCATCAGTGGCGGGCAGCGCCGGCAGTGGCGGGCAGCGCCGGCAGTGGCGGGCAGCGCCAGCAGTGGCAGGCAGCGCCAGCAGTGGCGGGCAGCGCCAGCAGTGGCGGGCAGCGCCAGCAGTGGCGGGCAGCGCCAGCAGTGGCGGGCAGCGCCAGCATGCCGGACAGCGCCAGCAGTGGCGGGCAGCGCCAGCAGTGGCGGGCAGCGCCAGCAGTGGCGGGCAGCGCCAGCAGTGGCGGGCAGCGCCAGCAGTGGCGGGCAGCGCCAGCAGTGGCAGGCAGCGCCAGCAGTGGCGGACAGCGCAAGCGTGGGGGACAGCTTCAGCGTGGCGTACAGCACCGCCGTGGTAGAGAGCACCAGCGAGGCGGACAACGCCCATATAACGGGCAACGCCACCGTGGCGGACAGCTTCAGCGTGGCGTACGGCATCTTTGTGGCCGGCAGCGCTAGCGTGGCCTACAGCACCGAGGTGGCGGGTAGCGCCAGCGTGGCGGACAGCACCGCCGTGGTAGATAGTGCCAGCGTGGCGTACTGCATCGTTGTGGCGAGCGTCCGGCGTAGTGGACAGCATTGCTGTGGCGGGCTGCACCACCGTGGCAGACAACACCGCCGTGGCAGGCAGAACCAGCATGGCGGGCAACGCCTCCGTTGCGGACGGCACCGCCGTGGCGGACGGCACCACCGTGGCGACAGAGCCAGCGGCGGGCAGCGCCATCGCGATCGGCGTCGCCATCGTGGCGGACGGCCTATGGTAGGAGGTGGCGCCATTGAGGCGGACGGCACCAGATAAGGGGTGGCGCCATTGAGGCGGACGGCACCAGATAAGGGGTGGCGCCATTGAGGCGGACGGCACCAGGGTAAGAAGGTCGTTGCCGGTGGCGGCATCGTGCCGGATACCACTATTTCAGCATAACGATTGGCTCCACCACAGAAGCAAGC
Organism: Epinotia brunnichana; assembly: GCA_963854355.1. Lineage (NCBI taxonomy): Eukaryota > Metazoa > Arthropoda > Insecta > Lepidoptera > Tortricidae > Epinotia > Epinotia brunnichana. The sequence continues at coordinate 1,954,353 of OY977953.1, read as the reverse complement.
GCCGTCGCGGCGGGGGCGCCGCCACGTGGCGCGCGGGGGCAGCACGTGGCGCGCGGGAGCCCCATAGCGCACGTGGGGGCCGGCACGTGGCGCGCGGGAGCCCCATAGCGCGCGCGGTGGCCTGCACGTGGCGCGCGGGGGGCAGCACGTGGCGCGCGGGGGGCAGCACGTGGCGCGCGGGAGCCCCATAGCGCACGTGGGGGCCGGCACGTGGCGCGCGGGAGCCCCATAGCGCGCGCGGTGGCCTGCACGTGGCGCGCGGGGGCCTGCACGTGGCGCGCGGGAGCCCCATAGCGCGCGCGGTGGCCTGCACGTGGCGCGCGGGAGCCCCATAGCGCGCGCGGGGGCCAGCACGTGGCGCGCGGGGGGCTGCACATGGCGCGCGGGGGCCTGCACGTGGCGCGCGGGAGCCCCATAGCGCGCGCGGGGGCCAGCACGTGGCGCGCGGGGGCCGGCGGTCTGCCCCGCCGCGCCGACGGCGGCACGCGGGGCACCTAGGATATTGTTATGTAACTGACTCACCGATCGATTCGAAAGATATTCAAACCTCCATTCCGGGCCCGACAATGTGATCGACGAGCGCACGCGCCCACGAAGGCGAGACTCGCGGCCGCTTTCGGGCTCCGATGCCATCCATCCTCCGCATGATCGCGAAGCGCGTTCATTCTCCTTCGACGTGGAGCGACTCTCGTTGCTCAAAATGCGATTCCAAAGCACTCGCGAACAACGAAGTAAAAAATTTACAAAAGAGGGTAGTCCGATAGAAAAGATATCACTCGCGATTCGCTTTCCATAACTTTTATACTATTTAGGACTCCCTCTAGACAAAATAAAACTATCCGATGTTAAGAATCGAGATTTAAGACTCCTTGTTGCAAAAATAGCTACGGTACGTCCGATCTGTACGGCAGACGACGCAACAATGAGAAAGCCAATATGGCGGCGGGCGCACGGGCGCTGGTTCTAGAGTTGACAGGTTGGCGAAGGCGGATGTGACGTCACAGCGATGACGTGGAGTGACAGTTTGACGCAAACGGCTACGTTCGAACGTGCGCAGTGGCGCCCTCTCAAGTTATGGATCCCGGATATCGAACGGAACAAATAATATATAATTCGAGATTGAATCTGCCGAAATACACGTAAATGATTGTTTCAATGGAACTCATTTTGAGCATTTGATAGATTACATTGATTTATTTTGAATGAAAATATTAAAATTCATGGTCTTTCTTTTATTTTTGACACTATGTTATTTAGCAATAAATAATCCTTATGATGAAGTCTTTCGATCGGTATGATAAAGCTACAGAGTATTTTTCTCGTGTAGCGGGTTCGATTCCCGGTTCAATCATGTAATTATTTAAAAATCTATGAATGCAGTTTAAATTGTTTCTTAAATTAAAATAATGTCTTCTTTCAGTAAAATGTTCCATCTACAATATTCAAGGTACTTTCCCTCCATGTGGCATAGGCGTGGGACGCCCTGTATATTGATGCCGGTGACTGTGCACTAATAAAAAAAAGCGGCCAAGTGCGAGTCGGACTCGCACATGAAGGGTGATGAAATAAATTGCGGTTTACGATTAATGACGTATTAAAAAAAAAACTACTTACTAGATCTCGTTCAAACCAATTTTCGGTGGAAGTTTACATGGTAATGTACATCATATATTTTTTTTAGTTTTATCATTCTCTTATTTTAGAAGTTACAGGGGGGGGGGGGCACACATTTTACCACTTTGGAAGTGTCTCTCGCGCAAACTCTTCAGTTTAGAAAAAAATGATATTAGAAAACTCAATATCATTTTTTTTTGAGTTTCAGTTCTGAGTATGGGGACCCCTAAAACTTAATGTTTTTTTTTTTAATTTTTGTGTGAAAATCTTAATGCGGTTCACAGAATACATCTACTTACCAAATTTCAACAGTATAGCTCTTATAGTTTCAGAAAAAAGTGGCTGTGACATACGGACGGACAGACAGACAGACGGACGGACATGACGAATCTATAAGGGTTCCGTTTTTTGCCATTTGGCTACGGAACCCTAAAAAGTGTTTTCTTTATATTACAATTCAAATCTTGCGTGACTTTTGGGACTCCTTACACTCCAGGCAAAATACGGTTTCGAAAAACATTAATATTTATTAGCATTTTTTTTGTTTACTTATTTCATTTTAAAACGTTATTCTAACATGCTTTATACGAGAATCCAAAAAACTTTCCATCCGGAAGTAATTATATAGATTTAAATGAAGCATGAATTGTCTTTTTTTGTATTATATATCTTGAATATTATAAAGCAAATGTAAACAAACCAAAATAAAGATAAAACCATTTATTAATATTTTTTCTGACTTTTCGAAGCTAGTTAACTTATCATTTTTCAGATGTCTGAAATTTTGTTGGATTTTGTGGCTAGGTAACTATTTAATTGATAATATATCCATGACATAGGAAAAATCTGCTATTATAAATTATTGTAATTTTTTCCATACAAGTTGTCAAATCATTGCCTGGACTATTAGATATACTTACCCAGTCTGTGCTTTCTCATCTTGGTCCCGAGCGCGAATCTGCGCTTCATGTATGAAATTCTTCAGCGCCAGCGGTTCATCCTTCCTCAACGCGGCCCCGGCGGAACGGAACACGGCCAAAATACAGTCAATGCTCTTCTCAGCTGGATCCACCAGCAATCGGTTGAGGATATCGTAGAGAAGTGTTGCGTGGAAAATCTGGAAATATTAGCTTTACTTAATAAATACGGTGGCGTCGTTGATCGAGATCGAGGGCGATGACTGAGATACGCGTCATACTCGTGATCGGGTGCTGTTTGTGGAGTCCGGTCTGTTCATGCTTGCAAGGGCATAGTAACTATTATTATCATTATTTTGACGAGAGACATCATTCTGTTCTTGACACGTTTTATTGTTTATCTATCCAAATATCATAAACCCTCCATGATGCGTTCAAGAAACGCACATTATGACCACTATAAAAATAGACTGTTTTGTTAGAATAAATTTCTTATCTGTGAAAATGTTATTATTGAAAGAAAGAAAGAAAGAAAGAAAACATTTATTCGTGGACAAAACAATGGGTTTAAAAAACAAAACACAGAACGTAAAAAAAAAAAAACAGGGTCCACGAAAAGGCCCCGACTCAGCATGGTGCTAACCTAGAAGGCCAGCGCTGGTCTTCCGTCGGAGCCTTTACCTGAGTTATCTCCTGGAAGGCAACACAAAACAAATACCTACGCTAAACACAATATATCTTAAAACTATTACAAATCCGACGCCAGAGTGGCACGGCAAATTGCATCGTGTGAACGCGTCGGCAAACTGTGTGTCAGTGTCACTGTCAACTTGACAGACCGAACGCAACTTTTATTTCAGATAGTGAATATATGGTACATTAGTGATACAGGAAGAAAACTAAAAACGAATACAGTTTGGTGCAAAAATTAAATATTGAACGTCACAAGCTCAACTGTACATACATAAAACGACTGCCAAGAATTCACACAATCTAAACATGATAGATAACACAATTATTATGCGAACCAGATGTTGTGCGGATTTATTTATATGCAGATGGGACATATCCCGACAGTAAGTATCTGACCGCAATCCTAAATCTTAATCTAAATCTTAATCTAAAATCATATTAGGCATGGCAAAGCGGTAAACTAAGTTACAAAAGAGGCAGCTAATAAACACACAAGGATATGAGGAACAAAGATACAAAGACAAAGACAGGGCACTTAAAGGCAGCTAGTTTCAAGACATAAGGTTTCCTGACTAAATTGATGCTCTAGCAAATACTTTTTCAGCTTGATTCTAAAACTATATATGCTTCCCAGGTCCCTGGCTAAAGGCGGTGGAAGACAGTTCCAGCATCTAGTACCTGCAAAGCGGAAACTCCCCCGGAATGAGGCTGAGGCATGTTGAGGAGTAATAAGAGGCTTTTTACACTGACGGTTTCCCCGTGACCTATTGATGATGAGCTTCTCGAAAAGATATACTGGAGCTTGGTGCTTTAAAACCCCGAATAAGAGACAAGCAAGATGCAGTTTTTGTCGGTGTTGCATTTTTAAAATATTATGTTTGTTGAGGAACGGAGTAACATGGGCCCTCGATGGTATGTTGAAAATGAAACGCGCACAGGCATTCTGTACTGCTAAATAATAAAATCGATTTCGATCACAGATGTATGAATATAAGGAGATCGGACATGGCGGCCGATTTGTATAGAGTGAGCCTGTCGCAAGTACATTAACCCACACAACGCCCAAGTAATTGACAAGACAAAGCACGCACACATCTAAAACACACACACTTGTATACCTACACGCTTATTTGACAATAAACGCGCATCATATCAGGCATTTTGGGAAAAAACGTAATATTCTCTGCGATCAGCACGCGTGCACAGTATGGCAGTGTATGCCCATTGAGCATACAGCTGCGACACGGCCGCCGGCGGCTTGTCCCAAAGAGTACTATATATATACTGAGACGGCTTGTCCTCTCTCTAGTATTCTATGCTCTGAGATTTCGATAGTAGGTATTATTTCATTCAAATTTCGAACATCTCTGAAAAACAAAGAAATTTGATTTGACCTCTATTCTAATATCGGTCGAGATGACGTTTAGTTCGAAATGAATTGTCAATTTGCATACAAATTTGACAAATGTCACACGTAAGTAAGATATCGAACGATATTATAGTTGGATTCGACTCTAGTTTGTCTCTGGATTAAAAAGAAAACCATGACAGCTGCAAGAAAACAACGCCGCGATGCCGGTCATAATATGCGGCTCCTGAATGCATCATGGAAGCTTATGATATGTGGATAGATAAAATAGTGTATGTAACTGTACATAATTAGGCATTAAACCACTCCTGTGATGTTATTATGAAACTCGCCTTCGGCTCGTTTCATAAGCCCACGCTCGTGTTTAATGCCCTTCATTATGTACAGTTACATAAACTACTATATTGACCCTGTATCTACATCTCTGACCATACTACATTAATATTCCTTTTTTCCGTTTTAACGCTTAGACAGTAGGTATACATCTCTAAGAATATTAGAATAATTATTGATTGTATTTGGACGCTCAGAGATCGTATACATCTCTGGGGTACTAAATTAAATATTATCGTAAACTTATTGTTAATTCTGATACAGACCTTATATCGAATGTAATGGATAATATTTTGCAATTTTGGATTTTTTTGTTTTCATTTAGTGACATTTAGTTTGTTAACCGTTTACTTATTGGTTAAAATCTGAATTTTAAATGATTATTGTGTAAGATTATTATTATTATATTGTGTACATTTGACATGTAAAAGTGCCCTTGTGGCCTATTTGCAGAATAAATAATTGACTATGATTTTTTTTAATTTTGAATACAGGGTGAAATTTTATTCACCGTTCAAAATTTGCGTACAGTGTACTCATTCACATGAATTTTTTTTGTATGGGAGCAACCCAGTAATCACGAAAAAAAAACTGTTTCATACATTTTGAACGTATAGATAGTGAACAAACATGAGCGACTGTACTTTTTTGCAGTCGTAAATGGATTCTAACGCGTCCAAACACAAGGGTAATCTTGTGTAATTGAGGAGTTCCTATATCCACCTTTCGTCTCCACCATCAGACCCGGTGGTACCATAGTATTGCATCGTCATCCGACTTACATAATTGTAAAAAAAACCGGCCAAGTGCAAGTTGGACTCGCGCACGAAGGGTTATAGATAATGGTACGGCATTATCTATAAAAACGGCAAAAAACCACGTTTGTTGTATGGGAGCCCCCCTTAAAAAAATATTTGTTATAGCGGCAACAAAAATACATAATCTGTGAAAATTTCACCTCTCTAGCTATCACGGTTCTTGAGATACAGCCTGGTGACAGACAGACGGACGGACAGCGAAGTCTTAGTAATAGGGTCCCGTTTTACGCTTTGAGTACGGAACCCTAAAAAACCAACTCTATTCAGAAAGTTGGTCTTGGACCTGCAAGATTTGACCCAGACTGACTAAACGCCAAGTTAATACACAGCTTCTATAAAGACGATATTCAAAACATACCTACCTTGAAGGTATAAAGGTATGCGAGCGAGCTCACAACGTTGTCCAACGTTTTGTCTTGCATTGGCTGAGGGTTCTGCATCAGGCGGTCGAATATCGTGGTCAATTCTTCTAAGAAGTGGGCCCCTGTAATCAACCAGAATACAACTTTAAGAGCAGGTTGAACCAATTTACGATTACAGACTAATCAACGTTAAATATGACGCCGGCCTGTCATTCGTACTTTCTACTGACACTTTCCATACATTCAGATTTTAACGAACACCACTTACGATTGCAGACGGCTCGCGCGGTGCAACCCATCTTAAGAGTGAGTATATAATGTAGCTCATTAGAGTAGTTTACTAAACATTTTAATGTTGAAATTGTTATCTATGATACAAGTGCGGAAAGTAGGTAAAACACGACCGTCAGGGAGTGTTTTTGATCGACACGTGTTGGGAATTAGCTATCCGCACGTGTATCATAGAACATTTTACAATGCACTTGCTCTGAATGTGCCCCTTTATATGATTCAACATAAACACGGGAAGTGGTCAATGCCAGCACGGCGCCGCCGGGCGGGACCTGCCCGTGCGGGAATGGATTTCAGGCCAATATTCCCGCATACTGTGCGATAATGTGCGATGATGTTTATGTTGCTGGCATCGACCACTTCCCGTGTTTATGTTGAATTATTAAAAATAAACTTACTATGGAGAAATAAAAAAAAAAAAACGGTAGCGACCCCTGAATCTTATCCAAAAATTTAAATTAAATTAGAACAATATACTGTCATCATCATCATCGTATTAGCCGAAAGACGTCCACTGCTGGACATAGGCCTCCCCAAAAGAGTGCCAAAATGACCGGTCCTGCGCCACCCGCATCCAGCGGACTCCCGCGACCTTTACCAGGTCATCAGTCCACCTTGTGGGGGGGGGGGGGGGGGCTACCCACGCCTCGCCTTCCGGTACGTGGTCACCACTCGAAAACCTTTCCGCCCCAACGGCCATCGGTTCTACGTGCAATGTGGCGCCCACTGCCACTTAAGTTTAGCGATTCGGAGGGCTATATCGGTTACCTTGGTTCTGCTGCGGATAGCCTCATTTCTGATGCGATCACGTGGATGTTTTGGATTTTTTAATAGCCTATAATGTCACTTTTACAACTGAGACGAATTAAATGATACCCCATACGTCGAAATCCGTCAAACGGTTTAGGCTGCAGGGCGTGTCATATAATAAAACATACACACATACATACATACATACATACATCGCCTTCCGGTATGTGATTGCCACTCGAGAATCTTTCCGCCCCAACGGCCATCGGTTCTACGTGCAATGTGCCCCGCCCACTGCCACTTAAGTTTAGCGATTCGGAGGGCTATATCGGTTACCTTGGTTCTGCTGCGGATAGCCTCATTTCTGATGCGATCACGCAGAGAAACTCCCAACATAGCCCTCTCCATTGCCCTTATATACAGTATGCGGCACAAAAGTTTGTGTGTCTGAAGTTAGCCTCGAGTCGCCTCCCGCATACCCATCCGACCCCTTTGCGGCGCTACTAGTAGCTAACATCAGAATCGTTAACAGATTTTAATCTTATTGTAAGGGGGTGTCTCATTGAAATTTAAAATTTTCTGTTATTTAAGAATCACCCTAAACTCTTTCATAATTTATTTTGCTCCCGGTTGCTTATCGATTTTTTTACGCGCCGCCAGCCCGCCACTGACAGACACGATCGACACTGAACACTCACCGATCTCCTGTCCCACGTGCGCATGCAGCTCCGCCATGAGCGCCGCGTGCTCGGCCTGCAGGCGCGGGGGCGCCGCCGCCGGCCCGCAGCCCGCCGCCAGCCACACCGAGCACAACGCACTGCTGACCGAGTGCCTGCTGTGGCTGGAGTACCGCTGAACACTCACCGATCTCCTGTCCCACGTGCGCATGCAGCTCCGCCATGAGCGCCGCGTGCTCGGCCTGCAGGCGCGGGGGCGCCGCCGCCGGCCCGCAGCCCGCCGCCAGCCACACCGAGCACAACGCACTGCTGACCGAGTGCCTGCTGTGGCTGGAGTACCGCTGAACACTCACCGATCTCCTGTCCCACGTGCGCATGCAGCTCCGCCATGAGCGCCGCGTGCTCGGCCTGCAGGCGCGGGGGCGCCGCCGCCGGCCCGCAGCCCGCCGCCAGCCACACCGAGCACAACGCACTGCTGACCGAGTGCCTGCTGTGGCTGGAGTACCGCTGAACACTCACCGATCTCCTGTCCCACGTGCGCATGCAGCTCCGCCATGAGCGCCGCGTGCTCGGCCTGCAGGCGCGGGGGCGCCGCCGCCGGCCCGCAGCCCGCCGCCAGCCACACCGAGCACAACGCACTGCTGACCGAGTGCCTGCTGTGGCTGGAGTACCGCTGAACACTCACCGATCTCCTGTCCCACGTGCGCATGCAGCTCCGCCATGAGCGCCGCGTGCTCGGCCTGCAGGCGCGGGGGCGCCGCCGCCGGCCCGCAGCCCGCCGCCAGCCACACCGAGCACAACGCACTGCTGACCGAGTGCCTGCTGTGGCTGGAGTACCGCTGAACACTCACCGATCTCCTGTCCCACGTGCGCATGCAGCTCCGCCATGAGCGCCGCGTGCTCGGCCTGCAGGCGCGGGGGCGCCGCCGCCGGCCCGCAGCCCGCCGCCAGCCACACCGAGCACAACGCACTGCTGACCGAGTGCCTGCTGTGGCTGGAGTACCGCTGAACACTCACCGATCTCCTGTCCCACGTGCGCATGCAGCTCCGCCATGAGCGCCGCGTGCTCGGCCTGCAGGCGCGGGGGCGCCGCCGCCGGCCCGCAGCCCGCCGCCAGCCACACCGAGCACAACGCACTGCTGACCGAGTGCCTGCTGTGGCTGGAGTACCGCTGAACACTCACCGATCTCCTGTCCCACGTGCGCATGCAGCTCCGCCATGAGCGCCGCGTGCTCGGCCTGCAGGCGCGGGGGCGCCGCCGCCGGCCCGCAGCCCGCCGCCAGCCACACCGAGCACAACGCACTGCTGACCGAGTGCCTGCTGTGGCTGGAGTACCGCTGAACACTCACCGATCTCCTGTCCCACGTGCGCATGCAGCTCCGCCATGAGCGCCGCGTGCTCGGCCTGCAGGCGCGGGGGCGCCGCCGCCGGCCCGCAGCCCGCCGCCAGCCACACCGAGCACAACGCACTGCTGACCGAGTGCCTGCTGTGGCTGGAGTACCGCTGAACACTCACCGATCTCCTGTCCCACGTGCGCATGCAGCTCCGCCATGAGCGCCGCGTGCTCGGCCTGCAGGCGCGGGGGCGCCGCCGCCGGCCCGCAGCCCGCCGCCAGCCACACCGAGCACAACGCACTGCTGACCGAGTGCCTGCTGTGGCTGGAGTACCGCTGAACACTCACCGATCTCCTGTCCCACGTGCGCATGCAGCTCCGCCATGAGCGCCGCGTGCTCGGCCTGCAGGCGCGGGGGCGCCGCCGCCGGCCCGCAGCCCGCCGCCAGCCACACCGAGCACAACGCACTGCTGACCGAGTGCCTGCTGTGGCTGGAGTACCGCTGAACACTCACCGATCTCCTGTCCCACGTGCGCATGCAGCTCCGCCATGAGCGCCGCGTGCTCGGCCTGCAGGCGCGGGGGCGCCGCCGCCGGCCCGCAGCCCGCCGCCAGCCACACCGAGCACAACGCACTGCTGACCGAGTGCCTGCTGTGGCTGGAGTACCGCTGAACACTCACCGATCTCCTGTCCCACGTGCGCATGCAGCTCCGCCATGAGCGCCGCGTGCTCGGCCTGCAGGCGCGGGGGCGCCGCCGCCGGCCCGCAGCCCGCCGCCAGCCACACCGAGCACAACGCACTGCTGACCGAGTGCCTGCTGTGGCTGGAGTACCGCTGAACACTCACCGATCTCCTGTCCCACGTGCGCATGCAGCTCCGCCATGAGCGCCGCGTGCTCGGCCTGCAGGCGCGGGGGCGCCGCCGCCGGCCCGCAGCCCGCCGCCAGCCACACCGAGCACAACGCACTGCTGACCGAGTGCCTGCTGTGGCTGGAGTACCGCTGAACACTCACCGATCTCCTGTCCCACGTGCGCATGCAGCTCCGCCATGAGCGCCGCGTGCTCGGCCTGCAGGCGCGGGGGCGCCGCCGCCGGCCCGCAGCCCGCCGCCAGCCACACCGAGCACAACGCACTGCTGACCGAGTGCCTGCTGTGGCTGGAGTACCGCTGAACACTCACCGATCTCCTGTCCCACGTGCGCATGCAGCTCCGCCATGAGCGCCGCGTGCTCGGCCTGCAGGCGCGGGGGCGCCGCCGCCGGCCCGCAGCCCGCCGCCAGCCACACCGAGCACAACGCACTGCTGACCGAGTGCCTGCTGTGGCTGGAGTACAGCTGAACACTCACCGATCTCCTGTCCCACGTGCGCATGCAGCTCCGCCATGAGCGCCGCGTGCTCGGCCTGCAGGCGCGGGGGCGCCGCCGCCGGCCCGCAGCCCGCCGCCAGCCACACCGAGCACAACGCACTGCTGACCGAGTGCCTGCTGTGGCTGGAGTACCGCTGAACACTCACCGATCTCCTGTCCCACGTGCGCATGCAGCTCCGCCATGAGCGCCGCGTGCTCGGCCTGCAGGCGCGGGGGCGCCGCCGCCGGCCCGCAGCCCGCCGCCAGCCACACCGAGCACAACGCACTGCTGACCGAGTGCCTGCTGTGGCTGGAGTACCGCTGAACACTCACCGATCTCCTGTCCCACGTGCGCATGCAGCTCCGCCATGAGCGCCGCGTGCTCGGCCTGCAGGCGCGGGGGCGCCGCCGCCGGCCCGCAGCCCGCCGCCAGCCACACCGAGCACAACGCACTGCTGACCGAGTGCCTGCTGTGGCTGGAGTACCGCTGAACACTCACCGATCTCCTGTCCCACGTGCGCATGCAGCTCCGCCATGAGCGCCGCGTGCTCGGCCTGCAGGCGCGGGGGCGCCGCCGCCGGCCCGCAGCCCGCCGCCAGCCACACCGAGCACAACGCACTGCTGACCGAGTGCCTGCTGTGGCTGGAGTACCGCTGAACACTCACCGATCTCCTGTCCCACGTGCGCATGCAGCTCCGCCATGAGCGCCGCGTGCTCGGCCTGCAGGCGCGGGGGCGCCGCCGCCGGCCCGCAGCCCGCCGCCAGCCACACCGAGCACAACGCACTGCTGACCGAGTGCCTGCTGTGGCTGGAGTACCGCTGAACACTCACCGATCTCCTGTCCCACGTGCGCATGCAGCTCCGCCATGAGCGCCGCGTGCTCGGCCTGCAGGCGCGGGGGCGCCGCCGCCGGCCCGCAGCCCGCCGCCAGCCACACCGAGCACAACGCACTGCTGACCGAGTGCCTGCTGTGGCTGGAGTACCGCTGAACACTCACCGATCTCCTGTCCCACGTGCGCGTGCAGCACCGCCACGAGCGCCGCGTGCTCGGCCTGCAGGCGCGGGGGCGCCGCCGCCGGCCCACAGCCCGCCGCCAGCCACAGCGAGCACAACGCACTGCTGACCGAGTGCCTGCTGTGGCTGGAGTACAGCTGCTCGATTGAGGTACAGGCCCAGTGGAGGTTTGTGTGGGCCAGCTTGTTTAGGACGCCTGGAAAAGAAATTGTTTTTAATTTGAATGCACGTAGACCGAGTGGGACATTTTGGGATCCGACGTCGCACTAAGGTGCGTGACGTCGGAGAAATGATCACTAAACTCAAATGGTTGGACAGAACATATTGCCCGGCAGCGTGACGGTAGGTGGACCAAAGCGCTAACAGATTGGTGGCCACTTACACTAAAAAAGATGCGTTGGTTGTACCTGCTCGATGGGTTGATGACGTAAAAAAGACCGCGGGTTATTCCCTGTTTAAAGCAATGCCGCGTAGTTGCAGTATCCAAGAGACTACCGGATGGCTCGCAGTACTTGAGCTCCCGAAGTGTTGAGGAATCGCACTGTGCAACCCGAACTGATCCAATTTATTATTTTTTATTATTAATTCATTTATTTTCAGATAAGACAATCCATAGTTATTAACTAATTGTTAGTAACATTTAATGACTTATGTATATGACTATGTTAGTACAATATAATAAAATTAATTAAATACATTTATTTTACATTGAAGATGGGTACCCTGTTCCCCATATGAATTGAGTTCCAATGTTTTACAACTGGGCAGTCAAATTTCTCCAAAACGCTGTTCAGGAGGCTGTTGTCAGTCCCTCACTCGCCTCATCAGGGATGCTACTCGCTTCCGTAATATTGACCTGAAGCCATCTATACTCGCCTCCATAAACATACCTGATGGGCTACAGTGTCTTGGTAGTCCCAACAGCATCCTGAACGCATTTTTATATTGTACGCGAAGAGCGCTTAGCGATTTTTGCGCATATTTGGTCCAGAGGCTGCACGTATATAAAGTCTGACAAAATGCTCGAAATAATGTTATTTTGACAGGACGCGAGCATTTAGCAAACCTCCGAACCAACATATTCGCCCTCACCGATAACGCCCTTCGCTCACGTTCTATATCAATGTTATCCGATAGATCGTCAGTGACCCAGTGGCCAAGGTAATTGAACGCCTTGACTATTTTTAAAGCTACTCCATTGAGCTTAACTGGTGGTACAAAGCTAGGTGTTTTATAGCCTGCCTTAAAAACGAGTAGTTTACTTTTCTTTGTATTGTACCTTAGCCCATGGGCCACCGCATACCCCTCGCATAACCCAATTAACACCTCAAGAGCTCGTATCGAAGGGGTCAACAGCACCATATCGTCGGCATAACTAATATTGTTTACTATTTTACCGTCAATAGAGCAGCCCACGTCGGCACTTCCTTTTTCGTCTTCATGTCTTTTACTACTTCAATATTTTATGTAAGTAGTTGATTAGTCTATGTTCAATGGACAACTGTCTATATTTCTATTGTGATGTTAACTTCTATTAGATTGCTATCTGTGAGAACCTATAATAGGCCTCCTATTTCTATATCTGTTTCACCTGTTTTGTGTCTTGTGTTGGTTATCCCATTTTTCTTTCCAATTAATAAATAAACACTCCATTTTTGCGTTGAGGGTTAAAAACGGTATCACTTACTCTTGATTTGCCTTATCAGCTGAGCTGTTTGCTGGTCAGTGTTAGAATCCTTGTTTCTCAAATGTGGTGGTACGTAAGCACCCTTTTCTTCCTAAAATAGAATGCAAAACTTACATAACTCAAAGTCAGAAAATTAGAAGTGATACAAATAGGGGCATGATGCAACGCTACAAAAGATTTTGATATAAAATTTTATATAATTATCCTTTCCATACCGCATAATAAATATTTGCCCAAAAATTTTATGACTTGCTTACCTACACATTTCAACAAGCATGATTATTGGCCTTACCTTAATGACATTTCCTTCTTTGTCTCTTTTCCGCCCATAAATATCTTCCCAAACATCTGGTTTCTCTTTCTTTTTGCAGTCATCTCCATCTCCATCTTCATCCCCAAAGTCATCACGACCTAAGTCGTCATCATCAGACAAATGCGAGACTTCATCATCACTAAATATTTTTGATAATTCTCCTTCTGATACTACTCTGTCTTTGCTCTTTTTCGTTTCTGGCTTTTCTGGCAATGTCATTTCTTTTAGTTTCAGTTTAGACTTCGTTGATTTTGTAGGTTTTTCTAAAAGTAAATACAAGAATTTATTGTGTCATAGATTTAATAATTTAAGATGTATGTAAGATACACATACCTTCAGGCTCGTCATCAGAATCTTCTTTATCACTTGAATCTCCATCTTCATCATCATCACTTTTTTCATCAATTTCATCATCATCTCCACTGAGATCTTCATCCATTTCATCTCCATCTTCATCAGTTCCACTCATATCTTCATCCATCTCACTGTCATCACTGCCAATATCACTATCTTCACCACTAAATGCATCATCGTGTTTATCTGTGCCTTTTTTATCCTTTTTAGCTTTCGTATCTTTGTCCTTTTTAGTATTTTTGTCCTTTTTCAATTCTTTTCCAGTGACAGCTGCTAGATCTTCTTCAAAGTCTGATTCTCCTTCTACATTGGCTAGATGTTTTTCTGCAGCTACTATTTGTTCTGTAGTTTGTTTGTCACAGATTTCTAGTAAATCTGATGATTAGTAGTAAGGGAAAACAACAATTAAAATACTACACAGCTATGTCACTTTCTTATTATGAGACTGAGTAAAATATCTATGTAGGTATTTATGCTAGTGGTCAGAACAGACATACAAAAAAAATGTTACTAGCTGTGCCCAGCATCTTCCAAATTCCCTTCCTTTATGACAATTTATTTATCGTATGGAATACAAATTTGTGTACTGAAATTTTTATGTTATTAAATTTAAGGTAAGCAACTGTATCTGTCAAGAGAATCTTGAAATCATCCATATTCCCACTAAATTTGGTCACCGACAATACCTCTTTTATAAAGTTAATATTGTGTTAAGTTATAAACATATCTTTGTGTAAAGTTATTGAAATAAACAATTCAATGTGTTTTTTTACATTAGTTTAGATTAGATTAGTTTAAATAAATAAAAAGGATACAATCAAGTCCATCATCTTCAAAGAACTTCTTCTTATTCTTAACCTTATTCAGCCCCAGCTGTTTCTCCAGTTTCTTTATCATCTTGTCTTCTTCCTCATTGGCTTCTAGGAACATCCTCCGTCTCTGCTCCTCCATCTGAGACTTAAGGCGGTCTGCCTCTTTCTTCTCTTTCTGACGCTCTCTTTGAATAATGTCAATTGGTGGTGGTTGAGTTTTCTGTTTTTTCTTCTAGAATGTGAAAAATAATTATTACAACTTGCAATTATTTTAAGAATTAACTTTATACATATCTCTATTATATTTATTTTTACATTATTCACGATGTTACCGCAACAAAATGTTTCAACAACAAACCTAATGGTGACGATAACATTAAACTTCACAACTTAAATTTTAAGTACTGGGACCGGATATCGGAAATTTAACTACCTCAGCTTCAACATCAGGATCCAGGGAATCAGCAGGCCGCTTTACAAACCTCCCTGCTGTATATTTTGGCTGTTCCTGGACCGTTTTCTTCTTCAAATAGTGTTCCTTCCTATGAACTTTCTTTTGCTGCCTTTTCTGTTTGCGGAGCGCTTTACGGGTATTTGGGAAATTAGGTCGTGCTGCTTGTTTTGATTTCTTCATGATGTCTACTTTGAGTACAACACTTTAACTATGAAATGAATAATTAGTTAGTGTGTTTTAATAACAAGAACTTTTAGGTTATCGTGATCGTGATATGTCAAGGTGACAGTTACATTCACATGGCGTATTTCGTTCGGGAGTTACTATACACTGATCCGTACACTGATCAAATAATTGTTTTCAATAACATGCATATGATTGATTGATGCCATTACATGTAATGGTCGCACCACACTTGGGGGTTCGTGTTCGCGTTGCGTCGCTGCCTCTCTTTCATTTGCCGTAGGAAGAAAAAAGATGCAACACGAATATTTGCGCAAACACCGCCAAGTGTGGTGCGACCATAATAATGGTACAAAATTGGCATTTTGTAAAGTGATCAGTCGAGTTTTGCAGTGTATGAACTCTAAAGATCGTTCTTGGACGTGATTTCTGAACGAAACAAGTCACGACGTTCCGTTACACGCGCCTTAATTGATTCAACCATAGATATTGTATTGAAATTATATTGTTTTGACGCACTAGCCTAGCACATCTAAGTTTCATGATATTATAATAAAAATAACTGTTTACTGCTTTAATAATGGTAAATACTATAATTGAAACTATAAAATATTTATCTCAACTTTTCTAGCTTGAAACATGGAAAGTGACAGCTACAGGTTCGGTAAACGAAACGTTTTATTGTCTAGTTTGTCTATCACTCAAAAATCTCAAAAAGCGTGATTTGAAGGAATTTCTGTGACCAAAATAAAATCTTTTACGCGTTTAAATCAAAAAGCACCGCCAATAGGGCATCAGCTCTGTGTTTTTCCAGTGATAAACTTTCAGATATTCATAAGGCATGATGGTGGAAGGCTCTGCATTTACGCGGACCGATGTGTTCCAAATGGCTATACGAGTCTGCTTCGTGTCTGCTGTTACCTACTTCTCGATCAAATGGCTGGTCAACCAGATAGATCCGACGTCCAAGAGTCGGAAGAAGGCTGAAGAACGAGCGCGGGAACAGTTACGCAAGTATGTATCGATCGGGGAATACCAAATAGTATGCCGTAGTGAATTCGTCATAGTTGTGGTGAATTTACACTGCTACTTTATGCATGTGGCATTGGGTATTCTTCTTTATAGATTCATCACGTCACTCCCTATTTTGTTTTGTACTATGGTGCTCATCAGATACTAATATGAATTTTCCCTCCAAAATCATTTAGGTATCACTTTTATTAAATAACATTCATTAAATCATTGGAGCTAGTATAATTTTTCATATCACCCTTTTATTGGTGTTATTAAAGGCTTATGCAATTCATAGTAAGTTTTGTGTATGTGTCTGATGAAATTAAATGAAATTCTGCTTCAATTACCAATATTAGTTGCTTTTTTATATTTTAGCAACTACATTATAAATGTGGCTGTTTATTTGCCTAGATTTCCTACTTCCATATTTTGATAAAATTTTTCCTTTTCAATTTCTGTTACATACTTTAAACAGATCAAATATGTTTTTTATCATTTGCAAATATTACTCAAGGAATAAATGTAATTAAATTGAATCTTAAAGAATTTTAGACACATGTTTAACAACATTCGACCATGACCACTAGTTACCCTGTGGTGTGACTAATACATTATATAACATTTTCCAGTGCCAACATTTCATATGTTAACATTATTTTTAACTTCTAGCTGCCCAAAGGCCTTTTAAACGGAGTCTGCCTCTTCAATGGACTTTATATTATTCTAAATTGGAACAGAGTTGATTTGTTTTTTTTTCATTCAACAAAAAAAAGTCCTTTATAAGTTTCTGTTTAGCCCAATGGTTAGCTGGTAGCAACTGGTAGAGAATGCCATTTGGCATTAAGCTCGCCATTGGCGCATCTGATATTTTTAATCAATTGAGTTATGTAGTTATATGTTCAGAATCAGTATTTAATAAGTTTCTGTCAAAAAAAATTGAGTCAATTGCACCAACTTACCTCAGTTTCGCGTCGTCAATAGAAACACAAATGTGTCTCAGCTGTCAGATGTGTCTGGCCAGTTTTAAACAGGGAATTTCGTATATACAACATATCTACCTCTTTTTTATATTACATCATTGTATAATTGAATCAAATTTCATATCCAGTTTTCTTGTATGGTGGGCAGCTGGAAGTTATTAGTTCAACCCCTAATTCATAAAACATACCCGGGTTTCTTTTACTTACAATATGTTAGTCTCTTTCTAACAAACCTAAATTTCTAAATAACAGATAAAGACAGGCAAATTTCAACACCATTTAACTTAAAAATAGGTTTGATGGTTGTTCATGAATTAGGGTGTTAATGTTTTTTATGTGTTAGCTAGTAACTAATCTATTAACTCTTAATTAATGTGAAATAATTTGGTATGTGGCTATATGTGCAAGCATGTATATGTGTGTGTTTAATAAATAATTTATGAATTAAGTTTTATTATGCGTGTTAGAATTTTGTATCATTCATATGTAACAGTCATACTAACACAGTTATTTTAAGTGCTATGATAGCCTAGTGGTTCAGGCAAGTGGCTGTCAAGTGGCAGTTGTGGGTTTGAATCCCGGCTCGTACCAATGAGCTTTTGGAATGTATGTTTCGCATAATTACCGTTAGCTTTTCGTTGAAGGAAAACATCATGAGGAAATCGCTCTAATCCCAGTAGGGTCTAGTTTTCCCTCTGGGTAGGAAGGTCAGATGGCATTCGCTTTCATAAAACTAGTGCCTATGCCAAATCTTGGGATTAGGTGTCAAAGCGGACCCCGGGCTCCTATAGGGCACAACCGGGAATAACGCTAGGAGGATGATGACCAACACAGTTATTTTGACTAAAAGTCCAGACTCATTGTCACCTTTTCACATTCAAACACGTTTGGCACCTTTTTCTTAACAACAATTTGTACATCCTCTAACTCTTGTAACTAAATTAATACAAGAATTAATATTATTTAATGATCTGACAACTGAAAGTTGGACACTTATAAATATCCGGCTTATTCACTGCACAGCTATATTACAAAACATTTTGAAGCATGACTGCGGTGTAACATCAATAACATAATAAGTTTCTGTCAAGAATGTCATTTTTGGTGCAAGTTTTTATTGCCGACTGTACTTTTCTGTATACCGTTATCTCTCATCAACTACTCATTGAGACGATTCTAACAAGCCCAAACTCAATGGGGTTACGTCAGATAAGTACTGAATTCTCATGACCACCTTCTGTCTTCACCATTAGATCAGCTTGATGGTACCATAATATTGAATCGTCATCCAAACTACTTTACCCAAAATATCAGCTCAATCGGTTCAAGATATCTGCTTCAAAAAAGAGTTCCACCCAATCAAACATAGTTAGGAAGTATTGCAAGTTAATAGAAAGCTTGTAATAATACAGGTTTCTCTATCCTTACTTAAAATAAACAAAAGAATGAACACAATACTGAAATAAAGAACTGAATATCAAAAATATATTTATGTATTATCTGTTCAAATGGCCACTATACAGTCCGTGCATTTAAGGATGTCTTCCAGAGCGGGGCTCGGCAGCAAGCACACGCTGCAGTTGGACAAGCTCACCGACCATGAGATGATCATCGCCTCGCAGCTGGTGGTGCCCGATGAGATCAATGTGAGTACAAGTCACATAAAAAGTGTTTTTAGAATGCACTTGCTCTGAAAGTGCGCCTTTATATGGTTCAACATAAACACCAGAAGTGGTCTATGCCGGCACGGCGGTGCCGGGCGGAGCCAGCCCGTGCGGGAATGGATTTCAGGCCAAATTCCCGCACACTGTGCGAGAATGAGATTTCATGACAATAGGGGTGTAGACTCTAAATTTATTATTACTTCAAAAGAAAGAAGGCAAAAAAGTATGCCTAATGCCGAAAATCCCATTCGAATATCTCAAAAAATTACGTAGCTACAACCGTTTTAATGTTGCTTGTTAGAGAGAGACAACGCTCCGGGATCGTGACGTCACGATCGTCTAGCGTCATAGTAAATGACAATCGTTTCATATGAAAGTGCGTTTAGCGGAAAAGGGATAGAACATCTTAAAACTTTGGACGCTTATAACTTTGTGATTATTTTACCTCTTGCGATGCTTTTTTCTCCATTTGACTACATTTTTAACCCTTGTTCGAGAAAATGAAACATTATTGGTTATTTTATTTAGGGTCTACACCCCTATTAAAATTTCACCGTTTATGTATATATTTTTTATTTCCTTGCATGATGCATTGTAAAATGTTGTATGATACACATGCGGATAGGTAATTCCCAACTCGTGTCGATCAAAAACACTCCCTGACGGTCGTGTTTTTGGTCATCGCCACTCGTTAGGAATTACCTACTTTCCGCACTTGTATCATAAGTAACTATTACGTACTTTGAGTGATGTACGGAATATCATTTGCTATTTACCGTAAGCTTTTCGGTGAAGGAAAATCGTGAGGAAATCTGATTACATCTCTGTGAAGAAATTTAAAAGTGTATGTAAAGTCCCCAACCCGCACTGGGCCAGCGTACTACTGCACGTTCCCTCTCCTCCATGAGAGGTGGCCTGTGCCCAGCAGTGGGACGTCTTCTTCTTTCCCTTGTCCTGTTCCCATTATTTGGGGTCGGCTCTCCTAGTTATGTTTCGCCAGGATTTTCGGTCCTGGGTCGTCTCTGATTGGATTTGGGCTTCTTGCATATCCCTCCTTACAGTAGCCATCCATGTCAGTCGGGGTCTTCCTCGTCTCTTAGGCGGAGGGACAATATCTAGCACCTTTCGAGTCATGTGTTCAGGTTCTCGGCGCATAACATGCCCGTACCATCTCAGTCGTCCCTCAGTTATCTTTTCGGGAATAGGTCTTACTTTAAAACTACCACGGATATAGATGTTACGGACACGGTCCAGCAGGGTGACACCACCGGCCCAGCGCAGCATCCTCATTTCAGCAGCATGTAATTTGTCTTCTTGTTGTTTCTTAAGAGGCCAGCACTCGGCGCCATACACCATGGCTGGACGGACAGCTGATTTATAGACCATTCCTTTGACCGGTACCGGCATTCTTTGATCGCATAAAACCCCAGTTAGCTCTTTCCACTTCATCCAACCCGTGTTTATTCTGTGGATGACATCAGCATCAATAGTCCCGTCATTGGAAATTACTGAGCCGAGGTATTTGAAGCTGCTAATTTGGTTTAATGGTGTTCCTTGGAGAGAGATGGTATGTAAATCTCGGCTACCGCTAAAGTTACAATGCAGGTATTCGGTCTTCTGGCGGCTTATCCGTAGGCCTACGTCCTCCAAGGCAACTCTCCATTCCTCCAACTTTTGATGTAGGTCGTGCGCTTCCTCGCTGATGAGGACTATATCGTCCGCATAGAGCAGATTCCACGGCGGCGGTTGTTGCAATCTGGCAGTTACGTGATTCATTACTAAATTAAAAAGAAGGGGGCTCAGAGCTGACCCCTGGTGGACACCGACCTTCACTTCGAACTCATCACTCACTCCGGCTGGGCAGTGTACTCTGGTTGTGACACCGTCGTACATATCGTTAATAATATTGACGTAGTTCTCTGGTACGTTTTGTGCTTGTAGTGCCTGCCAGATTAGGTTCCTTGGGACCCTGTCGAAGGCTTTTTCTAGGTCTATAAACACCATGTGTAGATCAGCTCTGTTATCCCTGAACTTTTCCATTAGGATCCTGATGGTATGTATTGCGTCAGTGGTCGATCTTCCAGCGACGAAGCCACACTGGTTCTCTGTCACCTCAGTGAGCTGGAGTAGTCTTCTGCTGATAATACGCTCCCATATCTTGAACGTATGAGATAAAAGTTTTATGGCTCTATAATTTCCGCAGAGTCTAATATCACCCTTATTCTTGTAGAATGGGATCAGGTGACTTTTTCTCCATTCACTTGGTATACCTTCAATCAGGATCTTATTGAAGAGATTGGTCAGAAATACCACTCCTTTCGTGCCTAGCTTTTTCCATAGTTCAGCAGGTATACGGTCTGGTCCCGTAGCCTTGTTGTTAGCCATAGCCGTGATGGCTGCATGTACTTCTTCGGGTAGTATGCACGGGATTGGACCTGCTGAAGGGAGCGCTGGTTCTATTGGCACTTTGCTAGGGTATGTTTCGTTGAGTAGTTGTGAATAGTACTCTTTCCATCTCATCTGGATATCACAGTCCGATGTGAGCAGGCGGCCGTCTTCATTTTTGATGTATTTGATGGTCTTCATATCTTTGCTGTTAGTTTTCCTGTGTTTCGCAATCCGGAAAAGTTCTCGGTCATTACTGGCCGCTTCGAGTTTTGCGTAAAAAATATTATCAGAGCTAGCCTTAGCCTGTGCTACCGCCCGCTTTGCCTCTTTTTTTGCTTTTGTGTACGCTGCTTTATCTGCTTCATCGTTAGTTTGTTGCCACAGTTTAAAAACGGTCTTTTTTTGCGCGACCTTTTCTCTCACATCGTCTTTCCACCAGCCTGCTTCTTTGTCGTTTCTAAGAGGCCCTTTCGACACACCCAGGTGCTCAGTTGCTTTCAGATCACATAGGTTTTGGAAGGAGTTCCACATTGCTTCAGCGCTGTCGTTGTTGTTTATGACTGATAGTTCTTCCTCTATTTGATTGCAAAGTTGGTGTCCTTCTTCTCGTTCCAGTCTATGCCACCGTATTCTTGGTGTTAAATCCTTCTTTACTTTTATAGGTTTTTTCATTTGGAGTTCTGCAACTAAGATTCTGTGTTGTGCGGTCAGGGATTCCCCTGGTATTACTTTACAATCTTTGAACAGTCCAAGGTTTCCTCGGTTTGCCAGGATATAATCTATTTGAGTGCTGTTTCCACCGCTCTTGTATGTTATTAGGTGTTGATCTCCTTTTGTGAAAAATGTATTAATAATAGCGAGATCATGAGTTGCCGCGAATTGTAGTATAGATTCACCTTCCTCGTTCAACTTTCCATAGCCCTGATCACCATGTACTCTTTGGTATGTGTTTGTAGTACTCCCAACATGTCCATTTAGGTCTGCGCCAATGTATGTCGTCTCATCGGTTGGTATTGACTGCAAAAGATCGTGGATACTATCCCAAAACAGCTGCTTTTCGGCGGTTGTGCAGCCTGCTTGTGGGGCATAAGCGGTAATTATGTTCATGCAAGGCTGATCGTCTAGCGCAAATTTTACAGACATGAGTCTATCGCTGACTCTGTTTACATCTACCATTCGGTCTTGCAGATCTTTATCTATCACAATGCCAACACCGTTCTGTGGACCGCCTCCATGATAAACGAGCTTGTAATTGTTCCCTATTTGCCTTGATTTGGACCCCTTCCACTTCGTCTCCTGTACACAACAAACATTTATGCGTCTTCGATGTAGAACTTCGCCCAGTTCAGCGCTGCGTCCTGTCATCGAGCCTACATTCCAACTAGCGATTCGCAGTTTATGGTTTTGGAATCTACGCTCGGTGGCTTTTCTTCCGTCGCTTTGGGGGTATATAGGCTTATTTATTATTATTACCTATTTGACTTAGGGCTTGTCTGGATATTACGTCATCGTTTTTTGTAGATTTTTGACCCCCCCCCCCTCCTAATAAAATGACTACCGTCATCCAATGGTCAGACCCACGCCCTAATTTTGAAATGACGTAATATATGGACAACCCCTTATATATGCACTGAGATTGGATTTTAAGTAAGTGGTTTTCTAGCACCAGTAAAAAGAGTTGCAGAAATACTCAAAAACATCATCACTTCAACTTATCTTTGCTAATTTAATGATTAATAAAAACAAAGTTAATAAAAATGGACACTGTTTCATCAATCATCAATCATCATGGAAAATCGTTACGTCATTCTCATTTGCAAGTATTTCCCTACAAACATACTACAACTCTACCAAGCTAAGAAGGCACCTCGCTCAGTGTAACTTGTTCGACGCGAAGCTTCTTAGCTTGTTCGAGTTGTAATAGAGTTTTTGACGTTTCATGACAAGTTCCTGATTTGACTATCAGTCAAATACAGTATTGTCATTTATTTATTTATTGGAAAACTAACAGCTCACAAAATAGGTTAACAACAAATATAATAAAAATAGGAGGCCAATTATGGGTTCTCACAGATAGCAATCTAATAGAAGTTAACATCACAAGTAGACGTATAGATAGCTGTCCATTGAACTAATCAATTACATAAAGTATTAAAGTAGTAAAAAACAAGATGACAAAAAAGAAAGGGCAAGTTCACTCAAAGAATTTACGCGATAAAATACGAGGCATATATTGGGTAGGTATTTATATTAAACACATCAATATCATGCTCCCTCGACAGACCGTTAAGGGTTCTGCCCACGCGAATAAAGAAGCTGTTACCTCTGTAATTCGTTGATGCAAAAGGAACAGAGTTTATACTGGAGTGTGTCGCAGATTTGTACTAAAAAAACCCTAAAGGTCACTTGTCCACTACACCGTATCATACCATGGCAAAAAAGTATTATTTGTATTGAATCGTATAAGACCTTGCCCATCAGACCGTTCCGTCACCGGTCCGTCATTTTCATGTATTTGACACATACGTTCATAGCACGGTCATGGTATGATACGGTGTAGTGGGCAGATACCCTAAATGATGTTATCTGTTCCAGGTGAACTGGAAGGACATCGCCGGCCTGGACATCCTGATCCAGGAGCTGCGGGAGACGGTGATCCTGCCCATCCAGAAGCGGGACCTGTTCGCCGACAGCCGGCTCACGCAGCCGCCCAAGGGGGTGCTGCTCCACGGACCCCCAGGTATACCTACCTCATCAAAATTTAAACATTATTCTTATTCATACACGTCCGTCAAATCTATTTTAGGTAAAAGCGTGAAATTAGTTTGCCTTTTAGAGTCCGCAGTAAGCTCGATTCTCCATACAAACGTAGTTACGCTCTCATTTTAATACGACTAGCTAGTTTGCTCTGAAACTTTGTACTTAGAATAAGTTAAGTTCTATCTAGGTCTGTAATTAGTTTATGCAGCTTCAGATACCATAGTAAAAATTTCCATAAAAAAATTGGTTTTACTGTATTTCGTTTGTTTTATAAACTGGAGCCATATAAATTGATTACAGACCTAGATATATCTCATGTCATTGTATATGCAAAGTTTCGTTACAATCCACCTCGTAGTTTTAAAATAAGAACGGAACTCCGTTTGCATGGGAAGGTGAAATTCGGCCGAGCTTACTGCGGACTCTAAACGTCTTCAACAACAGTGAGAGAATATAACTCAACAATCCATCTCCAAGTTTGAATAGGTATCTTCAGAGTTGCATAGGGTCTCTGAAGCGGCCAAAACTAAGTAATAAGTAAAGTAATATTTTCCAGGATGCGGCAAGACCCTGATAGCCAAGGCGACGGCGAAGGAGGCGAACATGAGTTTCATCAACCTCGACGTTTCGCTACTGACCGACAAGTGGTACGGCGAGACGCAGAAACTAGCTGCTGCCGTGTTCAGCCTGGCCGTTAAACTGCAGCCATGCATCGTCTTTATTGGTACGTAGAAATAAAAAAAAGAGAGCGAGTCTGACTCTCGGTCCCGTACCATTTATCTGTAACAACGGCAAAAAAATCACATTTGGGGCAGTTTGTATGGGAGCCCCCTTAAATATTTATTTTATACAAAGTTTTTTATTATTTGTTGTTATAGCGGCAACAGAAATACATTATCTGTGAAAATTTCAGTTGTCTAACTATCACGGTTCATGAGATACAGCCTGGTGACAGACGGACAGACAGACGGACGGACAGCGGAGTCTTAGTAATAGGGTGCTTAATAACACGCAAACTAGCAGAATAAACGCGAATATATTATAGAAGATAACATCGAGAACACGGAAAGCACAATTCAGCTGGATAGACAGATGACAACGAACGTTATTCAAAACCTTGACACATCAAGTCTCCTAGCTAATAAGCTGACAATAGGTAGGGTAGATTAAGCAAGGAGTATGTTTATACTATTCCAACATTCTCCCTTAAACATAATCCCATCATCCTGGAGCAGAAGGCCAGCTTCAATGGTACAGCCAACAGACCAAATAGCATTCGCAGAAATTCAAACACCGTAATAGTGAATGCCGTGTCATACGTAGTAATTTGTTATTTTAGAGATGATACCTATATGAGTTAATAGCATGATTATCATTTCCTTGGACACTATGAAGCGATGCCTATCGAGGTGTATAAAAGTTTAATCAAGCTTAACGGCGACACGTTGAGGTTAATGCAACTGACCGACAAATGGTACGGCGGACACAGAAACTGGCAGTCGCCGTGTTCAGTCTCGCCGTTAAACTACAGCCCTGCATCGTCTTAATTGGTATGTAGAAAAAACTTGGTCCATAAGTCTGTTCGTCAGACCCAACGATATATGTGCAAAACCACTCCACTATGGTAGCTAAAGCGTCGTGGTTAAAGTTATGGGTATGCATACACACACACCACCAAAATTTTGTTCTTATGTCGATACCATACATGGTCGAGTTTAGAGACCAAATAGCATTCGCGTAAATTCAAACCGCCCGGCCGTGATCGTAAAAGCCGAGTCACACGTAAATTGTTATGTTAGAGATTTCTGTGCTCTTATGAATGCTCTTATGAATTGATCGCTGGATTAAGACTTGTTGGACACTGTATTAAACGGTGCAGGGTGCTGCTAAAATGAGCTTCGGCATTTGCATTTTCGATGATCTAATCTATGGCATCGGTTTGATTTAATCAAATCCTTGCTATCTGCAAAAGCGGTTTCACATCTCCAGAAACTATCAGTATCGATGACACCCGATATCGTGACAGAGCAATGTGAAAGCTTGTTGCGATAAACACGATATAGTGTCGGCAAATATTCAGATCCACACTGCCCGCACGCCGCGTTTGCCGAATGTGTGGCTCGGCCGATGCACTAGGCTTAGCGCGCATGCTCGGCCGAGCATGCCATGCCCGAGCCATAAGGCCTGGAGCGAGACTCGTCGTAAGTTGTAAAGGGAAATTTTTTATACTAAATGCCATAATTACACCAAGATCACTAAAAACTGTGTTGTCCACAGATGAAATCGAGTCGTTCCTGCGCACGCGCACGCAGCACGACCACGAGGCGACCGCCATGATGAAGACGCAGTTCATGTCGCTGTGGGACGGGCTCATCACGGATCCCACATGCACCGTCATCATCATGGGTAAGCAAGTCCACAGATGAGAGTCGTTCCTGCGCACGCGCACGCAGCACGACCACGAGGCGACCGCCATGATGAAGACGCAGTTCATGTCGCTGTGGGACGGGCTCATCACGGATCCCACATGCACCGTCATCATCATGGGTAAGCAAGTCCACAGATGAGAGTCGTTCCTGCGCACGCGCACGCAGCACGACCACGAGGCGACCGCCATGATGAAGACGCAGTTCATGTCGCTGTGGGACGGGCTCATCACGGATCCCACATGCACCGTCATCATCATGGGTAAGCAAGTCCACAGATGAGAGTCGTTCCTGCGCACGCGCACGCAGCACGACCACGAGGCGACCGCCATGATGAAGACGCAGTTCATGTCGCTGTGGGACGGGCTCATCACGGATCCCACATGCACCGTCATCATCATGGGTAAGCAAGTCCACAGATGAGAGTCGTTCCTGCGCACGCGCACGCAGCACGACCACGAGGCGACCGCCATGATGAAGACGCAGTTCATGTCGCTGTGGGACGGGCTCATCACGGATCCCACATGCACCGTCATCATCATGGGTAAGCAAGTCCACAGATGAGAGTCGTTCCTGCGCACGCGCACGCAGCACGACCACGAGGCGACCGCCATGATGAAGACGCAGTTCATGTCGCTGTGGGACGGGCTCATCACGGATCCCACATGCACCGTCATCATCATGGGTAAGCAAGTCCACAGATGAGAGTCGTTCCTGCGCACGCGCACGCAGCACGACCACGAGGCGACCGCCATGATGAAGACGCAGTTCATGTCGCTGTGGGACGGGCTCATCACGGATCCCACATGCACCGTCATCATCATGGGTAAGCAAGTCCACAGATGAGAGTCGTTCCTCCGCACACTTAAAAAGTTCTATATTGTGTCTATTTTTTGAGTTGTGCAATAAAGTGTATTTGTATTGTATATTCTCAGGGGCTACCAACCGGCCACAAGACTTGGACAAAGCCATCCAGCGGCGCATGCCGGCCGCCTTCCACGTGCCCATGCCGAACGAGGCCCAGCGCGAGACCATACTGAAGTTGATTCTGCGCGACGAGCCAGTAGCGCCCTCTGTGAGTACAAGACTTGGACAAGGCCATCC
The DNA here is from genome assembly GCA_963854355.1 of Epinotia brunnichana. Lineage (NCBI taxonomy): Eukaryota > Metazoa > Arthropoda > Insecta > Lepidoptera > Tortricidae > Epinotia > Epinotia brunnichana. Next base: position 1,926,700 of record OY977953.1, on the reverse strand, counting down.
AGCGGCGCATGCCGGCCGCCTTCCACGTGCCCATGCCGAACAAGGTCCAGCGGGAGACCATACAGAAGTTAACTCTGCGCGACGAGCCAGTGGCGCCCTCTGTGAGTACAAGCACAGTCTAACTACATACAGTCTGCAAGCTCGGCGCTGCGTGGGCCAACGATGGGGGGTACGCAGGGAAGCGGGAGGCGGGGAAATTTAGTTATGAAAATGAAAAATGAAAAAAAGTTTATTTAGGTTATAAAAGTAAATTAACAGATAGCAAAGGTTGGAGCCTCCTATTAAGCAAGTAATTTTGCTTGTGTCAGGAGACACCACTCTTCCAAAAAACAAGAAGTGGTACATAACCCATAATAAAGGTACTTAATATAACATTGTTTAAATATTAAGGTAAGTACAGAGATAATCTATTTATATCTATTTATTTATTTAATTTAAAAGTAGGAATATATGTGTGTTGAACATATTTTAGCTATGTAATTGTATTATAAATCTAAGAAAAATGTGTGTGTGTGTGTTTGTGGGTGTCGTGTGTGTGTACAGGTGTGTGTGTGTGTATGTGTGTATTATGTGAGCGTGTATGTGTGTGTGTGTGTGTGTGTTAGTGTGTGTGTGCGTGTGTGTGTGTCCGTATAAGTACAAAATCATGTTGTGCAAGATAGAAGTGCTTCCGTTTCATTATAAGTTAAGTTTTTTATCCAATCAACTAAAGTAAGCTTACAATTATAAGTTTGTAGCGGGTAAATGCTGATTTTTTTGTTTATACGATTATACAAACGGGCTGATTGAATGGCAAATTGCTTACCAGCATAAGAAGACTTGCAGTCTGGGACAGGAGCGACATTGTGCTTTCTTCTACGATTTTGGGTGTGCGGATAATACGTGAGGGTTTTATGTAGTCTTACTATAGAGTTAACAATGTACAGTTTCCGCATAGATAAAAGATCACAATCCTTGTAGAGCTTAGTGGTGGGATACAAGAATGGTTTCGAAAATGTAACTTTTAGTAAGCATCTTTGAGCTCTCTCGACTTCTAGGAATTTGGTCTTACTTGCGCCGCCCCAACTAGATATGCAGTAGGACATGATCGATTGTGCTAGAGTAGAGTACAGTGACTTTAGTAACTTTGTGGAGGCCACATTTCTGAGCACCTTGAAGACCCAGATCAGCTTCCTGATTCGCCCATTTAGATGTTCAATGTGATCATTCCATGCGAGTCTCTGGTCCAAAATTATGCCTAGATAGTTATAACTTATAACTCATAGAAGCTTGCGCTAACTATTCTGAAGTGGTGTCAAGTTTGACTTTTTAAAACTGACTTCAAAAAGGTAAGGTTACAATTAGTACCTTACCAGTTTTATTAATCTTGAAATTATTTTAGTAAGGTTTATTCGCTCAAAATCGATGTCTGAGAATCCGAGGGGCTTCTTAATACGAACCCGAGGTAGATTTTCAAAAAGTGGCCGCCATCATTAAGCTCAAAATCGATGTCTGAGAATCCGAGCTTGTACTTAAAACAAGGGCCGCCATCTTGAAATTCTTTAAATACTGACCGTTTTGGTTAAAAATCGATATCTCAGGGTCCGAGGTCCGAAATACGGTCCGATTTCGCTCAAAATCGATGTCTGAGGATCCGAGGGGTCTCTTAAGACAAATCCGAGCTTGGATTAAAAAAGGGCCGCCATCTTGAAATTCTTTAAATACTGACCGTTTTCGTTCAAAATTGATATCTGAGAGTCCGAGGTAGTCATGCGCAAAATGTGTCACTAATAAGAAAAGATTGATATGTATCTTTCGTTCGCTGTGAAGTATATCACTCTTTTAGTTCACTAGTTCAATTTAGTTCAGTAGCTCTACCTCTACAGGTGCATCTTAGATAGATAGATTAGATTGAGTATGTCATATCAGTCGTACGCGTGTCTTTCAATGAACTATTGAGTTACTTGCCGTATTTAAAATTTAAATCATCGAATCGAATTAACTAGGTAAGTAGGTTAAGGTACCAATTTTCTAAATAATTTAAAATTTCGGATAGTTTGTAAGACGTTAGGTACCTATATGAATTAGGGAATTACTTTGACCTAGTCTAGCGGAAAAAAGAAAAACGGAAACGCTTTAGGCACGTTACAATCTGGCAAAGATGATTTTTAACCCCCGATACAATGTATATGTGTGTGTGTGGGTCTGTCTTAAACGGGTGAACCAAAAATTTGGAAGCAGTTTTTTTTTTATAAATTTGAAATCATGTTTTCTAGCTTTGGTTCTTAAAACGTTTTTTCTAGAAGACATTTCGTATAGTGGGTATCTAATACCTAAATTGTACAAGTATCTTATAAACAAAATATTTACACAACTACCTAACTAGTTACATATATTACAATAAGTCTATACAATTTATTTACACTTTTGCTGTACACACACTTTACACTATTTTATTTACAATAAGTATTTTTCTTACACCAGTAAGACAGATAGGTACCTAATTAAAACAAACGAAATTTCGTAATTATGTGTTCGTAATGTCTGCAATTCATCGCATTCAAATCAAAACTAAGTAAAAAATATTATATAAGTTCGAATGCACCTATGTCACCTATATTTCCGTGTGAGGTCAAAGATTCGTGCGTCCCGTTGCTGCGCGCTCTCTCATACATACAACCTTTACTTACTACCCTTCTTTCTAAACATCGCAATGAGTTAAAAGCTTTTAATAGCCCTTCTATAATTTAAAACTATACTGTTGTTGACGCAGGTTCAATTAATGATGTAGGCGACACAATATTTGATTTTAACAACGTATAATGCACTGAGCGAATAAATTACAGATTGCTTGATAAGTAAATAAAGGGTCGCGCGCGTTCCCGGCCGGGGTCGTTGGAGTGAATGATGATGGCCCGCGGCGCGGCGATCTCCCGCGGGGCGCATTGCGCAAGGCGCGGGGCGCGGGGCGCGGGGCGCGGGGCGCGGGGCGCGGGGCGCGGGGCGCGGGGCGCGGGGTGCAAGGTGCGGGGCGCAAGGCGCGGGGCGCGGGGCGCAAGGCGCAGGGCGCAAGGCGCGGGGCGCGGGGCGCAAGGCGCAAGGCGCGGGGCGCGGGGCGCAAGGCGCGGGGCGCGGGGCGCAAGGCGCTGGGCGCAGGGCGCGGGGCGCGGGGCGCAAGGCGCGGGGCGCAAGGCGCGGGGCGCAAGGCGCGGGGCGCAAGGCGCGGGGCGCGGGGCGCGGGGCGCGGGGCGCAAGGCGCGGGGCGCGGGGCGCGGGGCGCAGGGCGCAAGGCGCGGGGCGCGGGGCGCAAGGTGCAGGGCGCAAGGCGCGGGGCGCGGGGCGCGGGGCGCAGGGCGCAAGGCGCGGGGCGCGGGGCGCAAGGTGCAGGGCGCGGGGCGCAAGGCGCAAGGTTCAGGGCGCGGGGCGCAAGGCGCAAGGTGCAGGGCGCGGGGCGCAAGGCGCAAGGTGCAGGGCGCGGGGCGCAAGGCGCGGGGCGCAAGGCGCGGGGCGCGGGGCGCAAGGCGCGGGGCGCGGGGCGCGGGGCGCAGGGCGCAAGGCGCGGGGCGCGGGGCGCAAGGTGCAGGGCGCAAGGCGCGGGGCGCGGGGCGCGGGGCGCAGGGCGCAAGGCGCGGGGCGCGGGGCGCAAGGTGCAGGGCGCGGGGCGCAAGGCGCAAGGTGCAGGGCGCGGGGCGCAAGGCGCAAGGTGCAGGGCGCGGGGCGCAAGGCGCAAGGTGCAGGGCGCGGGGCGCAAGGCGCGGGGCGCGGGGCGCGGGGCGCGGGGCGCAAGGCGCGGGGCGCGGGGCGCGGGGCGCAGGGCGCAAGGCGCGGGGCGCGGGGCGCAAGGTGCAGGGCGCAAGGCGCGGGGCGCGGGGCGCGGGGCGCAGGGCGCAAGGCGCGGGGCGCGGGGCGCAAGGTGCAGGGCGCGGGGCGCAAGGCGCAAGGTGCAGGGCGCGGGGCGCAAGGCGCAAGGCGCGGGGCGCGGGGCGCGGGGCGCAGGGCGCAAGGCGCGGGGCGCGGGGCGCAAGGTGCAGGGCGCAAGGCGCGGGGCGCGGGGCGCGGGGCGCAGGGCGCAAGGCGCGGGGCGCGGGGCGCAAGGTGCAGGGCGCGGGGCGCAAGGTGCAGGGCGCGGGGCGCAAGGCGCAAGGTGCAGGGCGCGGGGCGCAAGGCGCAAGGTGCAGGGCGCGGGGCGCAAGGCGCAAGGTGCAGGGCGCGGGGCGCAAGGCGCGGGGCGCGGGGCGCGGGGCGCGGGGCGCAAGGCGCGGGGCGCGGGGCGCGGGGCGCAGGGCGCAAGGCGCGGGGCGCGGGGCGCAAGGTGCAGGGCGCAAGGCGCGGGGCGCGGGGCGCGGGGCGCAGGGCGCAAGGCGCGGGGCGCGGGGCGCAAGGTGCAGGGCGCGGGGCGCAAGGCGCAAGGTGCAGGGCGCGGGGCGCAAGGCGCGGGGCGCGGGCGCTGGTGGCGGGGGCCGCCGATCCTAGAGCGTGTGTGGGGGCGCGAACAACTGTCACGCCTTTTAATTTTCTTTTTATATTAGAAACCGCCTTCCGCTGGTCCTGTTTACCGCTAATATTAAGCATAAAAAAATTAAATTAACATCATAGATTTTACACATTTATAGATACAAAAACATAATTATAAAGAGTGTTTATTCGCCAACAAACTGTTATGCAGTTTGGCGAAGACTTAGACTAAGTTTATCGTAATTTTGTTGAGTAAGAAATAAATTATCAAAAAAAAAACCGCCCAAGTGCGAGTCGGACTCGCGCACGAAGGGTTCCGTACCATTTATCTATAAAAATATTTATTTTATTTTGTTTTTAGTATTTGTTGTTATAGCGGCAACAGAAATACATCATCTGTGAAAATTTCAACTGTAACTATCACGGTATCAGTGAGAAATAGCCTGGTGACGGACAGACAGACAGACAGACAGACGGACAGCGGAGTCTTAGTAATAGGGTCCCGTTTTACTCTTTGAGTACGGAACCCTAAAAACTGCAAGAATATACCAGAATCTACCGTTAAACGGATACAGATAGCTTATGTATAATGTATATTTTGATTGCAGATCGACTTCCACCGTCTCGGCGTGGCAACTGAAGGGTTCTCGGGCTCCGACCTGCACGAGCTGTGTCGGCAGGCGGCCGTGTACCGAGTGCGGGACCTGGCGAGGGAGGAGATGGCCAGAGAGGCTAATGAGGTACGAACTTAGTGTATACATGTCTACAGTTCTCGGGCTCCGACCTGCACGAGCTGTGTCGGCAGGCGGCCGTGTACCGAGTGCGGGACCTGGCGAGGGAGGAGATGGCCAGAGAGGCTAATGAGGTACGAACTTAGTGTATACATGTCTACAGTTCTCGGGCTCCGACCTGCACGAGCTGTGTCGGCAGGCGGCCGTGTACCGAGTGCGGGACCTGGCGAGGGAGGAGATGGCCAGAGAGGCTAATGAGGTACGAACTTAGTGTATACATGTCTACAGTTCTCGGGCTCCGACCTGCACGAGCTGTGTCGGCAGGCGGCCGTGTACCGAGTGCGGGACCTGGCGAGGGAGGAGATGGCCAGAGAGGCTAATGAGGTACGAACTTAGTGTATACATGTCTACAGTTCTCGGGCTCCGACCTGCACGAGCTGTGTCGGCAGGCGGCCGTGTACCGAGTGCGGGACCTGGCGAGGGAGGAGATGGCCAGAGAGGCTAATGAGGTACGAACTTAGTGTATACATGTCTACAGGGGAGCTATACGAGTGCCACCATAAAAAAACATGTGTTTATTTTAGACCAGATGCGTCATAGAGAGTTAGTACAAAAAACAAAAAAAATATACTAAATTCTAACTAACCATAAGGAGCGGAAAGCTACGGCATTACGGTACCCTAGTGGTTCAGGCATGTGGCTGTCAAGCGGCGGTCGTGGGTTCGAATCCCGGCTCGTACCAACAAGTTTTTCGGAACTTAGCTAGCTAGCTATATTTCAGTAGTTGCTAATAGCGTTAACTTATAACCTGCATCAAGATATGTTTCATAAAAAAAAGAACTCAGTTTTTTAGACTTTAAGCACCATATTAGCAAATCAACATCAACAGATAAAATACTTTTTAGTTTATTGAATTTTTATCATAATGTGACTTAACTGATCACGTCAAAACTAAATAGCGAATGAATGGAGTCGCGTTATTCAACAATATTTTATGTAGGAATCTAAACAGAAAGGCCAATATCACAAATAAATCAGGTTTCTTTATTTCACAAGTGGGGAATAAACAGTATCAAATTTCCAAATGATGTGTTGATATTGGATTATACAATCATATTATAGTAAATTAAGAGTCCGCAGTAAGCTCAATTCTCCATACAAACAAAGTTACGCTCTCATTTTAAAACGACTAGCTAGTTTGCTCTACAACTTTGTACTTAGAATCGGGGATTGTAACCGGTTATTTTTTGTATGGGAACTGTAACCGTTTTTTTTCGTTCTTTGTAAATTATTTCATTTTCTAATTGGGCAATCTAATAATACGCACTCGTTACCTCAAAACACAACTGAGTCCTACATATGAAGTATAAAATAGTTCGAGATATGTGGTTATTTCGAGGTTTTTGAAAAAAACCGGTTACAATCCCTGCTTAGAATACCGTCCAGGTCTTTAATTAGTTTATGTAGCTTCACTACCATAGTAAAAAAATACAGCAAATTTAAGTTTTTCTTACAAAACTTGTTTTTCCTGTATTTTGTTTGTTTTATAAGCTGCATCCATATAAACTTATTAATTTTGCCTGAAAAATTATTGGAAAGAATTGATATTAAAATATGTAATGGAAAGAAATGGACTCGTTAGTCCATTTCTTTCCATGACAGGTGTGGCAGTTTTAGTTGGCTGTTTAATCCATTTTTTGTCGTATATATATTATCCGAAGCAGGAAAATTAGTCGAACAAACGACGCACGAATAGAATAGAATAGATTAGAATAGAAAGTTCTTTATTGTTTTTCTTTTCGGTGTTACAATCATGTCCGCTGAACGGGTTTGTCCTTAATGGAATAAGTATGTCTTAAAGATCTGTACATTTATTTTATATCATGTAGCAAATTTACAGCTCACAGATGACTGTAACATATTGATGTTTTACTTCGCTTTTTATTTTAAAGTCGTTTGGTTTAAATAAATCGTCTCGACTGTCATGTGCTATGACTGCAGCCCATTTTGCATGTCGCTGAGAATTTCTTGGAAATCATAAATATGAAAACCATATAACGTAGGTAACAACGTCATAAAAAAAGTATCTAATACCGACTCTTTAGATTTATGTTCTGCGACGTATGTCATTTGAAATAACAAAACTAATTATTTAAAACATGTTTAAAACTATTCAATTACAACGAGTTTACACAAAATTCGTTAATTTATCAAAAGAATATACTGAAATAAATATATCCCATCTTTTTTTTTTTCGTTGGTATTTACGCAGTTTTTGACTGATCATTTAGACATATCTGACAACCAACAAGTCTCACGGTCGAAACCAGACTAAACGCAAAAGAGCCGGCCAATTCCATCAGCCGGTTCATTTGGACTGCCATTTTTTTCGGCTGATTGTGTATCTAGTTACATATACTAAATCAATGGTATTATCATTGCCGTGAAACGTCTGCTTAGTCTGAGAGTACGAATGACTTAAACGGGTTGTATGAAACTCAACGGAAGGGTTCTCGGGTTCCGACTTACACTAGCTGTGTCGGCAGGCGGCCGTGTACGGAGTCGGCGACCTAGCGAGGGAGGAGATGGCCAGAGAGGCAAATGAGGTACGAACCATTCAATTACTGGGTCTACATAGATTAGAATTACCGCGGTATCCTTTAAGATCACCTGACCCGATCACCCCGGTTATCGTATTCGACGAATATGTCTTATGAGATCACCTAGGTGATCATATTGTACGCCATATCCAGCACGATCCTCTGGATGATTTTAGTGGACAAAATTATATCCAGTAGGATACAATTCAATTCAATTCAAATGTTTATTTCAGGCTTAGCCCATAAAAGTGTTAGTAGGTTACAAAAACATAAAATATTGCTAGCACATAGTGGCCAGTATAAATTACATTCTAATAAATTCATAACAATAAAAAAATAGTTGGTATTAATTATGTCAAATCATTAAACATCAATATTCAATAAAAGTATTCCTAGCCGGCAAAAGTAGAGTGCATACAGACCCATCTTCGGAACATCGGCGAGTCCCACCTCCCAGTAAACACCTTGAGGATACTGTTCGGACTCCCCCAGAAAGAGTAATATAATGGAAAATGGATAAGTTCGTCCACTAGAATCACTTGCAAAGTAATATTACTCTCTGGGGTATCCTACTGGATATAATTCTGTCCACTACAATCACCCAGGGGATCGTGCTGGATATGGCGTACAATAGGATCACCTGGGTGATCTCATAGGACATATTCATCCAATACGATCACCTGGGTGATCAGATCAGGTGATCTTAAAGAATACCGCGAGAATTACAGAATAATTTGTAGTACTTACGTATATAAGGTCCTCTATCGAACAAAATTGATGTTTGACAGCTAAAAAACATCGAATCACGCTATCCCGCTTTACCGCATAGCTCGTCTAGTTAGGAAAGTCTCGTTTGTGCGTCATCTTGTCACCTAGTAACGTGTTTACTATGTCTCACTGACCGATAAAAAAAAACCAAAATCAAGGGCGTAGACAGACATATTTAAGCGAAATCAATGTTCACCAGTTAGTCTGTACGACTAATAAAACCTTCATACATTATTTTATGTCTCTTCACAGAAATCTGCCAAAGGCGATTCAGACTCCGACTCAGAATACCACGACGCGGTGCGCCCCATCACGATGGAGGACTTGCGGCTGTCCCTCAGCAAACTCAAGGAGGCTAAGATCCAGTGTGGGGCGCTGCCCCCTAATATGCGGATAGAACTCGACTAGGTCAGACAAAAGTTGACTAAAATTCTCTGTATTGCACACCTTAAAGTCCATGTGAGGTAAGGGCGGTCTTATTGCTGATACAGATAAATTTTGGGTCGTGTAGATATTACTATTGTAGGTTGCAAAATATTGAACATGATTACGATTACGACGAATTATATGTATATTTTTTTTCAGGACTCGAAACGCACTGTAAATTGCTGGCTGCTGTCAACTGTCAATACTGGATGTAGATATAGAGGTTTCTAACTATGAGGTAATTAACGGAGTGACTATTTAACAGGTATTTATGTAGTTATGTTAATGACCATAGAGTCCATATTCGTTTAGTTTTGAACATTAATAAATGAGGTTAACCACACATATGTTTAAGTTTCTCTGCAGCAGATTGTACTTTCACTAAAGTGTGTTAATAGAAACGTTTTGACAACTGACAGGTCGAAAGTTTCAGAAAGTTTTGAACGTTAAACGTATTACACACTTGACGAATAGACACGTAAGTCTGGGCGTGGCTTTTAGTATCCATCGTCTGGTAAACTATAGAGTACTTAACTTATTTATTGCAAATTACTGACACTGGGAATATACCTAGGTAGCGGCATCTGGCGTCAGAGATGAGCAGTTTTTAACCTCATAGATCATTTTGCGTTAGGAAATTGGTAATACGGAAGTTGTGAGCACAGCTCAAAAGGTGTAATGTCGATATAAGTCGGAATAGTGTCCGCAATGACTTAGTCATTACATTTCGAACCTTAAGACAAGGCACAGAAAGTAGGTTTTACGTGTGCTTTGAGAGGTTTTTACGGTTATAAATACTCCGAACCTCGTAGAATTTGTAATCATGTCATATCATCATTGTTAAACTCATTTCTATTATATAAGCGTTTTTCAAATAAAGTGTATCATAGTTAAGGTAAAATTAGGAAACGTTAACTTTGTCGGTTCAGTCACGAAAACTTGCCGTATAATTGTATGGCTAATTCTCGTGACTAAACTGACAAAGTTAACGTTTCTTATTTTACCTTAACTACGCCTACACTTTAAATTTGAAAAACGTTCATATACATTTTTCATCCCTATGAGTAGAGTCGTGAATGAACTAAAAGGATGTACAATTGTTCAGCCAATACTCTGTCTAAATAGTTCACACGTAGACACATAACGTAGAAGGGTTCGTGTAGATCTTTTTGACCTCTTCCGTGTAGATATATTTGCTGCTGTGTAAGTAGTGAAAAGTCCTTTAAAATTAAATGTTAGCGAAGACCTGGCGTTGGCATGGTATCCAAATCTGTGACGTTATAGCCATAATAATATTGATTGTAATATCAATATAACAGTTTAAAGTGCAATAGAAATAATAGAATACTTTATCTACAGCCATATCATAAATCCTCTATAATGTGTTCGGAAACCATATATAAGGACCTCCATTATTGCAACCAGTAACGTAACATCAGCGTTTTATCTGTGCCAGTGTTATAGTAATGTATGAAAAATCATAATAACATCAATATCGAAATCTAGTTGATCATGATTTGAAATCTAGTCGGCCATGGCGGTGCAATGGTGGTTATTCTAATGGTTCCCGAACACATAATTTAATATTTATAACATGTGGGTAGATAAAGTAGTGTATGTAACCGTACATAATTAGGCATAAAACACTCGTGTGATCCTATTATGTGTTTGATGCCCTTCATTATAACTAGCAGGTGTATGGTTCCGTTTATCGCGTTATAAAAAAAAGCTAAAGCATTGGTCACTTTCTGCTAGTATTTCTTCTTCCTCCTTTTATAACGTGGATCTAGCGGCAAGAACGGATATATTTTGTGCAATAATTTTAAGATTAATTTGAAAAAGGCATTTTCATTGGTTATTTTTTGGTTGGATCTACGCCATGCCAATGCTCAGTGAAGATTGGAGATTTTAAAAAGTTACCAGTAATCCAACCATATAATTATGTAGGTATGTTATGAAGTTAAATAAACAATAAATCCCCAGATGCATTCACATTAATTAAATATATGTAATAGTTTCTTAATACTTTTAAATATAACGTCTAGAATGAGCAAGAAATGTTTTAATGGGACTTTAAATAATGATAATGAATGTTTGTGCAACTGGGTTGTTATTGCGCCATTCGATGCTTCTAGTTCAGTAGAATCTTGTATACTGCGTTAGTTTAGTTAGTTCATTATATCCCAGTATTCGTTTGGAATATAATTGTGTTAATAACGTATACTATTATAGAATTTATTGTCTCCACTTTAAAACACAAATTCGAAAGAAAAAAAATATTTTTCTTCCAACCGGTCAGTTTTTTCCATTTTTGTATATACGCTCCAGCAATAATGTTGTTTAGAATAGTTTAGCTTTGAATTTATATTGAATCAAAGGTTTGTGAATGTTCAACCTTACTGTGCATTATTTAGGTGCATTTTCGCTTGAAACAGCTGATATGCGTTAGCTATTGTTAGTTATAGAGACGTCAGAGATGTATTTGTAATCAGACAATATTTTAAAATGCATTTTGAATGTATTTCTTTTGTATCCTTCTACAATACTTAAAAAAAACATGTTTTCTGTTATATTAATATGTCATCTTATTTGCCTTAACTATAAAATACGACAGAAATATTTATCTATCAGGTTATTTTATATTTTTTTACATTCTGACTTAATTCAATTTACTATATTGAAATATTTCACTGTAGGTATTTATATTTTGCTTATTATCTAAACGAAGTTTTTGATTTCATTTGACAAAATATACTGGTTAATAAATGCCTTATATTTCAAAATAAAATATATTATATATAACACATATATCGAACTATCTGTTTATAAACAGTTAAAAATAACTACAGTGACCTGAAAAAAACAGAATATTAATTGTTGAATTAAATTGTAGTTAAATTTAATGAAGTTTTGTCTAAATTGAAATTCTCTGAATTCTATTGTATATAGGCTTTGATATTAGCGTTGTGGGTATTTTTACAGAGGTATTACACATTTATATCATTATTCGTCATTTTAATGGCTATTTGTATTGCAAATCTGTAAAAATACCCCTTGAAATTTCGGTTATGCTGCAGGCAGTGTGTTTTCGAGATATGTGTATAAGTGGGATTATATTTAAGTTTGTTACTTGTCCAACGTTTAATTTAGTTTGATGAAGTGTTACCTTTTTAATGTCGCCGTAAAGTAAAATTGGCCTCGACGGATTTACCCCTTTTTGCGTATAAACGGTTAATCTTCACCGTTTATACGCCAAAACGGGTCAATCCGTTATTCTGAGATGTGTCTACAAGAGTAGGTAAAGTTCAGTAATATAAATTAATTGTAAATTCAAGCAATAATAATATATGAATGTTAGGTTAGTTAATTCGCCCGAGCGCTAACGAGTGAGCCTATAGTCCAAAGGTCTATTTGCTCTGTCTAATCTAATCTACGAAAATTATTTTTCTCAGTATGAAATATGATATTATATTTTAAGGGCATTTCCGCGGAGATAGTCCATCAATTGAGTAACGTAAGACACAAATTACATGACAATCTTCAGTTATGTAATGTAAGGGACGATTTACAGATACAAATGGTCGTCTAGTACCCATACCACAAGCCTTATTGAGCTTACTATTAGTACTAGTTAGATTTGTGTAAAATTGTCCCCTAATATTTATTTATTGACTTGATAACGTCTTATAAATCGATGAACACCGGCAGCACGCACGAAAAAGTATGACTCATTGTCCCGTTCCGCCTGAGCCGAGCGTTCAGCTTTATGACGTTATCACGTAAAATGATCGTCCGTAAACCGACTTTATGGACAACCATTTTTTTATTTATTGAAATGTCAGGAATGGGACTTATGTATTATATCCTTGGAATCATTAATCATAGTACAGTCAGCTGCAGAGATAAGGGACCCCCCCTGCATACAAGCTTTGTATGTATGTCTGCAGGGGTGGTCCCTTATCTCTGCATCTGACTGTACATCGATCATAGATTATCTGTCAACTTGGGTCAAGTTGATAGGACTGGCTTCCCACGAGACAGCTTGACCCGTGAGGAATAGAAAAAAAATGTCTCAGCTGTATGGCTTTTTACAACTGCCATTAGAATTTGAACCTTCCACCTTGGACGATAGAGTCGCTTCTTGAATGGACTACTTTCATAAAATTTGGCCGGGGAAGATACGTTGATTGATACAATAACATCGATGAAGTGTTGTGCTGCTAATTTGTGTTATAAATAAAATAGAAATGTTAATTAACCAATAATGCGTCCTATTTATTACAGCCATGGATACATCACTACTAGGGTTATAAGTTATAACCTCTGGGAGGACATCAATTAATCGATCATTTAAATATTACTCAAGTTACGGATATTCTCGCGAAAATGCCCATAACATTGTTACTCTAGGTAGAAAAACGTTGGATTATTAAATAGATAAAAATTCGATATTTGAATGGCGTTGTCTGTATAAAGGCTTTGTTGTATATCGTGTGCATTTTATTTATGCTATTTATAGTGAATACGTTGTCATATTACGACTTTACGAAACACATGAACCTAAAAATACAGGGTTTCCCTAAACAGGAGGCAATTTCCTAAAGTCGCAATGTACTTAGTGTTGGGGTGAAGGCTGTGCTTTGAAATTGTTATGTTATTTAAATGGTTTGAGAGCATAATTAAACTTAATGAGTTGCACAAACTTGTGCGTTTAGTGTGGTGTTTGATTTGTTATTAATTATTTATTGATTACCCAGCTCAACTTTCAATTCGACCTACTAAGAATGCCCGAGTTACAATTAATACTAACTTTAGGGAGGTATTCCACTAGTACCTACAAGATCTTTGTCCAATGTGCATTGCGTCTCACTTTTTTTTAAGCAAAATGTGAGACGCGTTTACACATTGGATAATGATCTTGGAGAAGTGTAATACCACCCTTAGGAAGTCCTTATTTTTAACCGACTTCAAAAAAGGAGGAGTTTCTCAATTCGACAGTATTTTTTTGTGTGTTTATTACACGATAATTCGGTAATTAAAGAAGCGATCTGAAAAAAATATTTCTTTGTTTGAAAGCATATACTTCCAGATTGGTCCCGTTGTCACCAAATTCCAGTGCTGATGATGGGATCCTGTAGAAATCGAGGGAACTTTTCAAATTTTATAGGCAATCTTGAAGCAATTTGGCTACTGATTGGAAGTCGGTTAAAACTTTGTTTTTAAAGTGAATTATACACCGTGGGCGGTAATAACCCGAAATATTTTAACCACGCATTCCTTAGGTTATTAGGCGCAAAAAATGTTATTTGAACCCCAGTAAAATCCTGCTTAGTTTTGAAGATTTATCATTTTCATGTAAACTATTTATTGTAATTAGTAAAGTGCATTAAGCTCTTTTGATGGAGACGTTGCTACCGATGTTTGCAAGTTTCGAGTCGTTATTGACATACATCAAAGTGACAGCTACCACTCACTAAATTCATTCTTTTTTGGAGAAATAATTGTTACCATTTTATTAAGTTTTTTTTTTGTTGCTGAATTTGGATTGGATTTATATAACATTTTTTACTCCTAATGAACTCCGAAATGCGTGGTTAAAATCTTTCGGGGTATTAATGCCCACGGTGTATATGCAATGGAAAGCATTCCTAGGGATTATTAGTTTGTGTGCAATGTTACATAACAGGTAAAAGTTCATAAAATAAGCAGGAGCGTTTTAGCGAGCGTTCTAGCCAGCATTCTAGCGAAACGACAGTCATTTTACTTCGAGCCTTTTTGCCGAGCCGAGCAATTTTGTTAGGTATTGTTCTACCGCCGTCCCACCGCCCGCACGCAAACTTCTATTATCTTTAACCAATTCGCCGCTACAGAAAAATGTGCGTGGTAGTCAAGTGTAAAAATATGGGTGCATAGATACAACTTACTCATAAATATGTCGGCGGATTAAGGTTTCGGTACGTATTTATGAGCGGCTTAAATGGATACATATTTTTGCACTTGACTGTACCTCACCCTCACTCCACGCAAGTCTTAACGCCTTATTGGCCACGACTTTGGTCTTAAGCGACCTGCGGCGCGGTTTTACTATTTCATTGCGTGTGATCCCTACTAACTACAGTGCATTGCGCGTCTCGACCGCGCAATGAACAGGTAAAACGCTTGCCGCGCCGCAATTCGCGCAATGTCGTGGCCGTAAGTCTATTGTTTTTGGACTTCGTATGAAGTAGTCGGTGGTAGGCGGGAGACAAACTTGGGTTCAAGTGAGGTTAATCTGTGCGCAAATATTTGTGTAAATAAAGGCAATCATTTGGAGAATGGGGAATGGATGAAAATTTTAGAAATGCCTGATAATTTTTTTGGTGATAGGAATAACCTTCCAGAAAAAAGTTGCAGACTTGTCAGCTGCGTCAATTATTTTTGAAAAATATAAACAGTTTCCTCACTTACGTTTTGTGGTTAGGACGGCGAATGAGACAATTTCCTTGATCTCATATTACATAAAAATATCATAAAAATCCGTGGTAAACTGACACTGGCAATGATATTGACAGCTGCAGCAGCTATATTGATCATTGCCAGGGTCAGATATTTAAAATATTTTTTGTAATATGAGACGGATCAAGGAAAGTGTCTCATTCGCCGTCCTAACCACAAAACGTAAGTGAGGAAACTGTTTATATTTTTCAAAAATAATTGACGCATCTGAAAAGTCTGCAACTTTTTTCTGGTGCTAAGGAAGGATCCTATCACCAAAAAAAAATCAGGCATTTCTAAAATTTTCATCCATTCCCCATTGGTACGTATTATTTGAAAATTACCTCACTCGTATATAAATAGAAGAAGATTATCCATATCATAACTATGAACCCCAAACACGACAGGTTTGTCCCGTGTAGTTGAGGAGTTGTTATACCCAATACCCACCTTCTGTATACATCATCAGATCAGCTTATTTGCGCCATAAGGCCATAAGTTGGGCATTGTTACTGTTACAATTTGTTTGTTTTAAATAGAACTAATCTTGGCAAATCGTCGCTACTTTAAAAAAATCTCGTATCTGATTTTTTAAATTTTTTCGTTTATTTACGCATTAAACTTATAAAAATACATCTCGTATGCTGCACAAACTCCAACTTCGATAAATCGACAATATAACAAGAAATCGTTAGTTCAAAAATATCGTATCTAAACAAAATATCGTCACTACTTTGAAAAAAACTCGTATCTGATTTATTTTTCATTTTTTCGTTTACTAACTCATTAAACTAATATAATTAGTTACATCTCTTATACGTACACACGTTAACAAACTTCAACGTCGATAAATCGACGGTACCTATAATAATTGTATTGTGTATATTTCGATTAATTTCTCGTACGTCAGGTTTTAGTACATAATGCTTTTATTTAATACACCCATACCCATAAACATTAAGTTTTTTTTTACATTTTTATCATGTTTAAAATTTACATATAATAAAAAAAACCGAGAACTTCATGTGCCTGCCGATTTTGTAAAAGTAATAACAGAGGCATCTTTGACTAAAAAGTACAATGTAAAATAGGTATTTTTTCAAAAACTATGCGACACTTAAGTAGTTACTATTATACATCTATTAGACCTGGAAAGAGAGCAGGTGACCCATGTGTGGTAGATTTGAGGGCTTTAAAATATAAACCTCACAGTCCGATATAGTTTAAACTTCACTTTGATGACATCTGGAATCGGGACTATTCTACCTCAAAGATTCAATTCAATGATAGTTCAGAACATCAAGCGATTGCTCAGCAAAAGCAGTCCCTATTAAAAAACGAAAATTTGATTATTTGCAATCTCTAAAGCCGATTTTGCCAAAAAACTTCCATTCATTTTACGATAGTTTATTGCATGTATACCTAGTTGAGAAAAAATAATTCAAGCCGATCTTCTTTTTTATTACGGAGACACGTTATTAAGTTCGTCTCTTGTTACCTCCAAAGTGACCGGCCCTGTGCCTCCCGCATCCAGCGGACTCCCGCGACCTTTACCAGGTCATCAGTCCACCGCGCCTTCCGGTACGTGGTCGCCACTCGAGAACCTTTCCGCCCCAACGGCCATCAGTTCTACGTGCAATGCCCCGCCCACTGCCACTTAAGTTTAGCGATTCGGAGGGCTATATCGGTTACCTTGGTTCTGCTGCGGATAGCCTCATTTCTGATGCGATCACGCAGAGAAACTCCCAACATAACCCTCTCCATCCTCATCATAGTCCTCTCTCTCTTTGGGGGAGGCCTATCTCCAGCAGTGGACGTCTTTCGGCTGATATGATGATATACATAAAACATACATTTCGTTTCATTTTGTACCATAAAATGTAAAGCAAAATTATCGTAACTCAACAACTTTCAGTCAATATAAAATCTTGTATCTTACGAATAACTGTAAATTTAATAAAAATTGTTTGCGTGAGTTATTCGAATATTTGTAAAATTAATGACTGGCTATCAAAGTATCTAATGAAATTAACAGGAACTTATTTGATCAATCACAATAATTTACAGGATGTTTATTGTTCCTCCTAGAAACTTGATGATTTTCAGATACGAGATTTTTTCAAATTAGCGACGAAATGTAACATTGTTCCAATTTGGACTGGTATAAATGTCATTATTACCTTCTAAAAGTCCTTTGGGCGGTTACAGGTTATAAAATTATAAAAAAAAACATTACTGTTAAAAAATATTATTTTAATGTTTAAAATAAATAAACAAGTAATAATCATAAATAGGCACATTTCAAATGACTAGTTTCTATAAGATTAAAATGACTTGACGGACATCTCCGTCAGTAATGAGCCCTTCTCCAACGACGTGCAGTCTCCCTCTTTTCCAAAGAATTATCAACATCCAAATCCACATTACCCACTTCGTCATAATCCAGACTTCCTTTCTCAGGCAATATAGCAATATCAGAACAAGCCCTGAACTCCTCATGATCCCCACAACCAACGCCTTCCGTTCCATTTTCGCAACGACCCCATGAGTTACCAGCCACATATCTCCACTGCAGTACGCAATGCTTACACGTCAGACCGGCAGGAAGCTTGTAGTTGACGTCGTAGAACGCGTCTCGTGTAGGATAATACCTGGTCTTGCCACTCTCTAGCTCTAACTTATGCTTGTCGAAACACTCCTGTTGGTTGCTGGTGTGGTCGGTGCACAGTTTGAACTCCCAGTACCCTTTGTGGAAGGCGGTGATCTCTGTCGTGGTTTTGATGGTGGCGCCAGCGGAGTATTTCCTCACGATGACGCCGGCGTAGTTGGATCCCTTGTACTCGTGGGGCCGAGGGGTCTGTAAATCGTAGGCATCGCCGCAGATACCGCATCTGTGAGAGAATCTGGAGTTAAATCTAGGCACTGGGTTGGGTTAAATTATTAGGTATGAGGATTCTAAAATTTGGAAGAAGAATCGAGCAAGTGACAATTATTTGAACAGATTGCCTCCCGGTTATGCATCTGCGGCAGGAGGGAGGGCTATGTTTTTAGAGTGTGTATATATATATATATATATATATATATATATATAGGTATGTCTATTTCTTTGGCTTTACATAATACTTACTTCAGGTATTGTTAGATAAATAATATTTGTAAAAAGCAGTCATTTAAAACAAGAGTCTGTAAATATCACTTGTTTGATTTTTGGTCTATTGGAGCTAAAATTCTTTCTTAATACTCGTAGGTATCTTATGCTGCAGCCAGCTGTTCATGGCTAGTTTATTATCTAATATACCTATTTGCGAACACTTCACTTAATGTTATTTTAGATTAGGAAGTCTATATAAAGTCTACATAATAAATTCTAAGGGTGTGAGAGACCTGTTTGTCTCTAGCTGTCTTCACAGTTAATCCTCGTTTACATTTAAAGGGGTGGGAACATTCATATGTGATGGATACGTTTGCGTGACACTATCTTAATTTTTAATAAGTACTCACTTGCCACCATTTTTCTGGTATTGATTCGCGTCACCCCCGCAATTCAAGCCGTTGTCGTCGTCATTCCTCGGGGTGTTAAATTTGAAGCGCCAGGCGGAGGCCCGGGAAGGCGGGTCGGTCACTCGTCCGTGCCCGAGTACCAGGGCCGCAGACGCCAGAAGGAGAGCGAAGTGAATCACCTGGAAAAGGGCTTGATGTATAAACTGACGGAAAATCATGCGTCAAAATGAAGATGTAAGAGCGCTTTCACACCTGCTATTCAGAAAGACATTGTGGCCTCAAATGTCAGAGATGAATTTCAATTTCTGGATTTTTCATGCTCTGTATTTACCAGATTCCGTTTTAGGTATACGAAATCGTTTATGACCAAATGATTAATGAACAAATTAAAAAAAGCAATAGAAATGAAACGAATGTGGAAAATTCGGAATTCGGTGTTTGAAAACGGAATCTGGTAAAAACCAGAGCATGAAAAATTCAGAAATTAAAACTCATCTCTGATACGCTGTACGAGTAGGTATGTTAATAAAAGCACCTATTAAGTAGATGATATTTACCGTGTTCATTGTTGTAGCTGAATCTGTGCTTCAATCTTAATTAATGGGTATTAAATTGTTTTATATTTTATATCATAACACAAAGTTACTTTTGTACGAAAATCCAACTGTAAACTGTGTCAAGTCAAAACTTACTTACCTTTTTATATAAATTCTAAAGGAAAAACATGCGTTACTTATGTCATAATTAAAATACGTTTTGTAAATTCAGCCTGAGGAAGCGCTGACTATCCTTTTAATGTAGGTATATATCGGAATTTCTGTTACTAAATATTTGAATGACAAGGTGAATTTACTGTTCATGAACTTGTCTAAAGAAACCATGCAGCAAGCAATGGAGTGGTGAAGACGTCACAACGTCAGTGGATTCCACCCATTTTACCCGTGACGTGATTTCCTTATAATCTGTGACTTGCGTTTTGGTATTGGTTTTGGAATGTGTGAACCTGATGGATGGCTTGTGTTAAACTGCAAGGTAATTCCAGGCCATTCTACTACGTAATATAGGCTAGTTTCCTTTTTAAAAGCCCGACGCAAAAAGAGGGGTATTATAAGTTTGACGTGTCTGTGTATCTGTGTGTCTCTCTGTGGCGTCGTAGCTCCTAAACGAATGGACCGGTTTTAATGCGGTTTTTTTGTCCGAAAGCTGACGTGATCGAGATGGTTCTTAGGTTTAACAAAATCGGTTCAGCCGGTTTTGAGATATTGAACTTTGAAATGAAAACGTCGGCGGTTTTTCAACTTTTCTAAGTTGTTAATTATTTCATGATGTCATACGAACCAGTTTTTACAGAAGATCAAATGTTAAAGTCTGTAAGGGACTAACTACAAATAAAGCACAACAAAATACACAAATGATAGTCAGGTCAAAGTCATAATTTGCTTGTGATCTCTGAAAAGCAGAAGGCGATGTCAGGGTTGGTGATTTTTGGTGAACTGTTTTCAAATGCCTTCCTATAGCTCCCCAGTAGAACCACCAAGATACGAAAACTCATTATTTGTCCGGTCACCGCACAAATTGCAATAGACTTCGTCATCAACTATAGTGGCCTCCACACCCAACTTCTTTTTATTTTTAACAATGAACAACAAAACCCAAAACATTAACAAAACCAAAAAAAAACCGGCCAAGTGCGAGTCGGACTCGCGCACGAAGGGTCCCGTACCATTCATTATCTTTAAAAATATTTATATTATTCTGTTTTTAGTAGGTATTTGTTGTTATAGCGGCAACAGAACATCATCTGTGAAAATTTCAACTGGAACTATCACGGTATCAGTGAGATACACCCTGGTGACCGACAGACAGACAGACAGACAGACAGACAGACGGACAGCGGAGTCTTAGTAATAGGGTCCCATTTTACTCTTTGAGTACGGAACCCTAAAAAACAGTAACTAAAAAAGCTACCGAATGTAATTAAGTATTGAAATCCGCACGATTAATCCAACTGACCAACTGCTTCGACAAATAGACTTTAAAGACTCTTACTAATATACAATTACTAGTAGAACATTTTAAATCACTCATTCAGAGTTCTAATTGCAATAATTGTTCTCTCTCACTTTAAGCTCCAGGTAAAAAAACCTTCTGTGCAAAAGCCGTCGTAAACAATACTTAAGTACGGTGCCCTGCGCGTCCAGTATAATGATGCTTTTAGGATGCTGTTTGGGTTGCCGCGGTATTGTAGCGCCTCAGCTATGTTTGCCGAGGCGCAAACAGACTGCTTTTTTGCCATCATGAGGAAGCGATGCGCGTCACTCCTCACCCGCAGCCGTGGCAGCACTAACATTATCCTAAGTACGTTGGCTCAGCGGTGGGACTCGCCTCTGGTAGACAGGTACGTGCAACTACACGCACCTGTGGCCGTACAGCCGCGAAAGTTTTAATGTAAATGTTGTGTAATGTTTTGTTGTGTCTCATTAATTGTAGTACTAACAATAGATATATAAGTTATTGTATTACCTAACCCTATGGACTAAAAGTCTGAAATAAATAAATATAATAATATAATAATAATAATAATTAATCCTTATCTGGGAAGTGCATTCTTTAGTTCTTAGAATTTACTCCTGGGGTCAAATATTAAAAAAAACCTTTCTGTGCATAAGCCGATGTAAACAACACTTAATCCTTATCTGGTAAGCGCATTCATTAGTTCATTGAATGTTCAACCATGCTTATCTCATCATCATCATATCAGCCGAAAGACGTCCACTGCTGGACATAGGCCTCCCCCAAAGAGTGCCAAAATGAGCGGTCCTGCGCAACCCGCATCCAGCGGACTCTATTCTGTAAAAATATTCTTTGACACATTGTTGAGTTATAAGCAATTATAGTTTAGGAACTATGAATTGGTACTTATCTTACTTAGGTTTTTTGTACTTATCATTAGGGGGTATATGCCATAATCGCCACGCTTGGCATGCGGCTTGGCGATCGCAGTATTTCCACCGCATTCCAAGGATGCTGCTGCCCATCCCCCGGTGGTCTTGGCCGAAGTTTTAGGACGTACCCGGGTCAATGTTTTCAAGACTCTGGACTGGAGAAGGCTAGGCATCAACATCAACGGCGAGTATATCACTCACCTTCGGTTTGTTGACGGTATAGTAGTCTTGGCTGAGACCATGGAGGACTTAAGTACGATGCTCGATGACCTCAGTAAAGCTTCCGAGCGAGTTGGTCTAAGAATGAACATGGATAAGACAAAGATCATGTCAAATGTCCATGTCACAGATGTATGAATGCTCTGAGGTCCATGTAGTACCAACTCCCGTTACAATCGGACACTTTACGCTCGAAGTTCTAGACGATTATGTATACCTAGGACAGACTGTCCAGTTAGGTAGGTCCAACTTCGAGAAAGAGATCAATTGTCGAATCCGACTCCGCTGGGCAGCGTTCGGGAAGCTACGGCACATCTTTTCGTCCAATATTCCGCAGTGTCTCAAGACTAGAGTCTTTGACCAGTGTGTGTTGCCAGTGATGACATATGGCACTGAAACGTGGTCGCTTACAATGGGCCTCATAAGAAGGCTCAAAGTCACCCAAATGGCAATGGAGAGGGCTAATATATGTTGGGAGTTTCTCTGCGTGATCGCATCAGAAATGAGGCTATCCGCAGCACAACCAAGGTAACCGATATAGCCCTCCGAATCGCTAAACTTAAGTGGCAGTGGGCGGGGCACATTGCACGTAGAACTAATGGCCGTTGGGGCGGAAAGGTTCTCGTACCGGAAGGCGCGGCGTTGGCAGGCCTCCCACAAGGTTGGACTGATGACCTGGTAAAGGTCGCAGGAGTCCGCTGGATGCGGATGGCGCAGGACCGGTCACTTTGGGGGAGGCCTATGTCCAGCAGTGGACCTGTTTCGGCTGATATGAGGATGATATGATGATAATTATCATTTTTTAAGGCTCAAGATAAGCGTACCCGAAAGTTCGCGCCAATATCATATTCTTTTAATAATTAGAATTTTGAACCAGCATGTACGGTCGAGGAAAATGAAGGTTTGGCAAATGTCGACTCTATTTGAATGACGTTAATGTTCAAAATTGCTAAACATTAAATTTCCTCGACTGTACAATACAATAAACGCTCGGTTAAAATTAAATAGTTATCATGTAGTACCTACTGTTTTTGTTTAGCTATCAGATCTATAAATGGCTGTTAATAAAAGTTAAACAGTTTGCGTGCCCTTTAGGTCGATCACGTTACGCATTGTACGCGCGTCGGGTAGGTCTAAATGTCACTTTTTATATGGAAAATTGACAGTTAAAACGTACCGACGGCCGACGCGCGTTCGGAGCGTTATGTGTTTACCCCCCTTGTCGGGCAATCATTAAATAAAATACTAAGCAAACATAGGCTTCCTGCGACTTTTAATCCGAAGCTTACAATTTTGACGCGAAAAAACTAGATAGAGACTTTTTTTAAATATTAGTTTGTCCAGCTTCACACAACTATATTTCTTTAAGATTTTCAGACAAATGATATATGACAAACAATGTACCTAGTCATTTTACCATCTTTAAACATGCCATAGACAACTTTGTTAGAGAAATAACAAATCAAAAGTGCTATTTCTAAAACACCAAAACATTTTAAGCTTCTAAAGCGTCAGTGCTAACAATGTCAAAGCTCGAGTAGTAGGTATGTGTAGGTACTGGCTTTCAGACGAATTATGCTTCTAATGGCCTTGCAAACGTCTATCTAAAGCCTCTCACAGACTGGCGCGGCCTGGCCACGGCGGTCAATAGTAAACTTGTCATTAGCTGTCAAATTTACTATGGACCGCCACGGCAGGCCGCGCCGTTGTGATTCAGTCCTAAAAGGCTACGGTGCCATAGCATCAGGCAGGCCGTGCACTTGTTTGTCACCATCGTAGTGAGGTTTATGAATAAAAAAGGTTTCATCATCATCATATCAGCCGAAAGACGTCCACTGCTGGACATAGGCCTCCCCCAAAGAGTGCCAAAATGACTGGTCCTGCGCCACCCGCATCCAGCGGACTCCCGCGACCTCTACCAGGTCATCAGTCCACCTTGCGCCCACGCCGCGCCTTCCGGTACGCGGTCGCCACTCGAGAACCTTTCCGCCCCAACGGCCATCGGAGAACCGATGCACATGGATATGCGATGGGACGTAGAAACATGCAATAAAAAGGTTTACTTTCGCTAAATTAAATATAGCCATAAAGAGTTTGGAGTGTGGTGACATGCGTACGTTGAAATGGCGTTACAGGTTAATCAATCGAGATATTTTGTAACATTTCTGGTCAGGGAAATTCGAAAGAATGGCCAGGGAAATGTCGGAAATATTTTCAGGTTTTGCAGTGGACACACCCTGTAATAATTATTAAAATTCAAAAAATTAAAAGGAGGTTAAACTAAGTCATGGTGTTAATAAAAATTGCTGATGGGCAAAATTTAAATATTAAATTGACTTAAAGGTGTGTTATATGGCGGATTTGGATGAACGAGTCATCGCGTCGCTTGGAAAAATCTCCACGGTTTGTTGGCAACGCAACGGCGCAATATCGCGCAATATAATTGCCCCATTTTTTAAAAAAGCCAACTTGCAATGCTAACTTGTATACATAGTACATAGTATTATTTGCGGCGAAATTAGCATTGCAAGTTGGAATTTTAATAAATGGGGCAACTATCGTCATACATAAGGCTACTATCCCACTTTTGCTATAATAAACCACATTTCATTTTTAAGTAAAGTAAAGTAAATTTTATTTGTAACACCACAAAGTATCAAAATAATGTGAGTGCCGTATTGCTTCGGGGCAGTCTATCGTCCTACACTACCAAAACGTAATATCTAGAATATCAGTGACATTAAATTTGAACCTTAATACTATGACGGTACCGTTTGTTTTTCAACATGAATGTTGTAGTAGCACGTGCTTACTCGGTAGCTGGCGGCTATGCGATAAAAGATACAAAGGCCTTTGTTTGAAAGATTAGGGCTCGGAGCGAAATATTCACCTGAGAAGATCCAGACTATACCTTCGGACCGCACCTTTAAGCCAATGTAGTAAATGGCAATAATTTTGACCTTTAGACATTTTTACTAACCTCTACTAACATCACAGTTATTTAACCTACTATTCACATTTCACTTGAAAATAAATGTTAACTGCACATTTAAATAAATAGTTATTGCTGTTTGGTAACTTTTTGATACAAATAGTTAGTATGATTGTGTACATTTTTACCATTTTGATTGTTCAACTTTAGCTTTTCTTCACCCCGTTCCATTGAGATGGGATTTTTTTGGTAAAATAGTCTGTTAATTGGTGATTATTGTACCTACCTTCTTGGAAAGCGAAATAATTTTGGATGTTAATTAAATAATCCGCCAGCCAAATGTCATACGTATTTTTATTTTATAACTTTATAATAATAAAATAGGCTTACTTATTCATTTTGAGTGGTATTTTTTTTCACGTACGAGTATATTTTTAAATTCATTAATTAATGAATTGTTTTGTCTTGTTAGTGGGTCCAAAGAATAAATAAGATTACAACCATTTGATTTTTTTAAATAAAATGTTAAAGTGGTCGAGCCGACACTTTATATGGAAAAATGTAAAGTGTATTATTTCGAAAATGGTTCAATTTGCATAATGCTGTTCAAAACATTGCATTTAACCTCCCCTATAACCCCTTAACAGCAACAAATGCAATACATTGAATTACTAAATACTCCTACCTAATTTAAATGACAAGGTAAATTTTCGCTTCATGAACGTATCCACGAAGCTCAGAAAACGGTTTTTTAAAAAGTCGTAGGGCTTGTTTAGATCATAATACAGCTGCCCTAAATTTAATTAGCAATTTTGAGGCCTTTCTCGAGGGACTATAGCCATTCGAAAACCTGAGTTTTTGACTTTCACTCGAAAAAAATCACGAAAATAGATCTAAAATACACTTAAAACATTCATAACAAATTATGGTACTAAAAATCAGCAATATCATGTTTGAGGGAACTTAGCTATTACTTTTTATTTATTTAAACGCACAAAACCGCGCTTCCGAACACGCACTTCCATCTCGCTCACGCTTATGAGTCATATTTTTAAAATTAATGTTATAAACCCAATAAGCAAAATACCTCGTTTCTTCGTGGTGGTAAATAACTATAGGTACCGTGTGTAATAAGGTAAAAATACATGGTAAGGTGAGTCTTGATGTAATTGCAACTCGATTTACATATATTATGATCACTATTCTAGAGGGCATTATTAAATTTAGTTGCAATTACTTACCAGACTCCACCTTAATTAACTAAATAAAAAAAAAACGAATGACATAAGATATATTTATAGCTATATTTGAATTTTTACAGGTATTTGTATCTTTGGCTTGTCGTCTTCTGGTTTCCACGATGATTGCCGTGCGCCTGTGGACGAAGGAAGTTAATATGAGAATTTAGCACAAAAGTTACTGTAAAAAAAGCGGTTAAGTGCGAGTCGGACTCGCACATGAAGGGTTCCGTGAAATAAATTGCGGTTTACGATTTATGACGTATTAAAAAAAAACTACTTATTAGATCTCGTTCAAACCAATTTTCAGTGGAAGTTTACATGGTATATTTATGTACATCATATATTTTTTTTAGTTTTATCATTCTCTTATTTTAGAAGTTAGAGGGGGGGGGGGGGGGACACATTTTACCACTTTGGAAGTGTCTCTCGCGCAAACTATTCAGTTTAGAAAAAAATGATATTAGAAACCTCAATATCATTTTTGAAGACCTATCCATAGATACCCCACACGTATGGGTTTGATGAAAAAACATTTTTTGAGTTTCAGTTCTGAGTATGGGGACCCCTAAAACTTAATGTTTTTTTTCGATTTTTGTGTGAAAATCTTAAAAAAGTGGTTGTGACATACGGACGGACAGACAGACGGACGGACATGACGAATCTATAAGGGTTCCGTTTTTTGCCATTTGGCTACGAAACCCTAAAAACGATAATAGTGTAGTGAAGTGACCTCATGTTAAAATTGATAATGTAGTGTTGCTAAATGTATAGTAAACCACCAAATGACTGTAATTAAGAATAATTAAAGTCATTAAAAGATATGGAAGAACCTTTAAAGTTAAGAAAAATATGCATTTTTTTATTGTTCCAGAGTAAATTTAAATAAACCAATAGAAGCTTTTATTAAAACAAAATTGTACACCAACTATAGACCTAAACTCAGTATTTCGCAACCGAAACAGCAATTTACTTGATTTTCCATACAACAATTGAGTACAAATAGAAACTGTGACGTTATGAATCGTTTCGACTGCCGCCCGCGAGGTCCGTCTTTTACTATTTTTTTTGGGTAAGTATTTATGTTTTTAATCGTAGTTGCTCCCATACAAACATTAGTTTCTCTCAAAAAATGGTTCGAATGGCATCGTAAAAAAAATCTTAGGTCGCAACAGTCAAAAGCCTATTTAGGGTAAAAACTACGTTATCAATTTCACGTCAACAAATCGTTGCACGGTTTTGTTTTGTTTGTTTTAATTTTGTAATTGGGTTGCCATGCCGCATCATCAGGGACGCGACTTATTTGAAATACATGTGTTAGGTACGCGATAACTCCGTAATTTATGAGGTGCCGGTTAATGTACGGCCATGATAATGTACAGCCCAAAAATACGCGTCCATATTGACGCGTATTATCAGGCCGTACATTATTGGGCCGTGCATTATCACCCTGAGCAAATTCGGTACGGGGCAAACTTCGCGGGGTGGCTATTTCCGGTCTGAGGGACACAAGTGAACCCTAACCTAACCGACCTAAGGCAGAGTTCGCTTTTGACAGGCAGCAAACTTGGTCCGGGGCAATAATTGGAAGCCACCTTTGTCCGCGCTGATAATGTACGGCCTGATAATACGCGTCGCGAATTATCGGGCTGTACATTATTGGCTCCCAATTTATGAACCGATTTGAAAAATTTTTTCGTTGTTTGAAAGCTTATACTTCCAGATTGCTCCCATTGTCACCAAAATCCAGTTCTGATGATGGGATCTTGGAGACATCGAGGGAACTCTTCATATTGTATAGGCAACCTTGAAGCAATTTGGCTACTGCTTTGAAGTCGGTTAAAACTTTGTTTTTAAAGTATATTATCTATTTTGAATTAAAATACCTTTTTCAAAAATGCACTTTGCATTTTATTTGAAATACTTTTTCAGACCTATTTTCTATTTTCAAAATACTTTACTGCTAAATTTTGCCAACATTACCAGTCAAGTTTCAAATTAACAAACTAAAGATGCGATTGATTTTGATGTGTTTAGTGGAGTGTTAATAAAAAAAGCTAAAACAATAAGAATACAAGACCATTTTGTACATCTCTGCACATCATAATGCTGACCAGCGTTATTTCTCTGCCACGACACAATGTTCTTTTTGCATGCTTCCTTTAGATTACTTTACCTTTAAATTTTGTATTGTATTTAATGTTTGTTGTGGGATTGAATCAATCAATCGACTGAGAACGGGCATAGGCCACTGTGCCCATCTCCGGAAAAAATGGTCTGGAGCGAGCAGGGATGCTGCGATTGCGGATGCCCAAAGCAAACTGTGCGGCATATCGTCTTGGAGTGTCCACTAACCAAATACGATGGTCCAGCAGAAGATTTAAAAAAATGTACGAGTGCAGCTGTTAACTACCTGGCAGAACGTAAATTTAGATTATAAAAACAGTGTATTTTAATAGCCATACGATAAATAAATAAATAAATCAATCAATCAATCAAAGTCTACGCTACGGTTTACGGTAGGGGAAATACGTACAAAATGACATATATGCACAAAATGACAGGCGGGTTATTTTGAATTTAGCGGACTTTAACGCGAAACTGACAGTGACACCACGTGGCCAGAACAACCTTGTATAATTTGTCAAGTTTTGAACGCAACCATTTAATTCGGCTCGGTGTCATGGCCGACGACAGGAATTCACAAATTACGAGTTTTTTTTCATACCGAGAATGATTGTGTTCAAATGGTAAGTTTTTTGCAATTTTATTAATTTATATAGCATTTGTGTCATTCTTTAAACATTTATCTACGTATTTAATAACTTATTTTGAGAAAAAGAGTCCGTGTTATATTTATTTTCAAATATTCCTTTTTTAATCGATCTACGGACAAAACGACATACATATATAACGGACAAAATGACATAGGTAAATTGCTTCTGACATTCATTTTCATCATTCAACGGACAAAATGACATAGGTATGTCATTTTGTCCATAGCTTTTGACATTTTGGTTGCGGTGCGTACTATGTTCGCATTGGGCTCACGCTTCTTGCGCAGATGTTCCAAAAAGAACTAAGCGTTTCATTTGCGAACTTTGCCAATAATTATATAGGTTTTATGTATATGTCATTTTGTCCATTAGCAATATGTCATTTTGTCCGAAGCATATGGACAAAATGGATTATGGCGGATCTCAGTTAAACAATTTTTGTTTTTTTTCCCGTTGATTTTTTGCTAATAATGTGTATTCGTTTCGATAATTTATCTATCTTATGATACAAAAATAAAACTATATGTCATTTTGTACGTACTTCCCCTACTGGTTTTTAGGGTTCCGTACTCAAAGAGTAAAACGGGACTCTATTACTAAGACTCCGCTGTCCGTCTGTATGTATCTCTGTCTGTCTGTCCGTCTATAACCAGGCTGTATCTCATGACCCGTAATTTGAGTTAAACAGTTGACATTTTCACAGATGATGTATTTCTGTTGCCGCTATAACAAATAATACTAAAAAACAGAATAAAATTAATATGTAAGGGTGCTCCCATACAACAAACGTGATTTTTTTGCTCGTTTTTGGTCGATATTGATAATGGCAACAGTTAGACGCTTGAAATATTCACAGAATATTTAGTTATATATAACTTTCAAAAAAAAAAAAACAACTATTTAAGGGAGGCTCCCATACAACAAACGTGTTTTTTTTTTGCCGTTTTTATAGATAACGGTACGGAACCCTTCGTGCGCGAGTCCTACTCCCACTTGGCCGGTTTTATTGAGTCTTATCGAGTCCTGTGTTCACAACTCAGGCTTTGATAAAGACTCAAGCCATCGTATCTTTTATAGTGTTTTTTCAACTTTATATTAATCTTTTCTGGGTTGTGATAAATTAAGGAAACCATATTAACAGACAGACTTAAAAACCAAAAAATATCATATATATTACTACTTTACTGAGAATCTCAAGTGTTCCTACAAGTCCACTGAGTTCTAATAATAACTCAGTTGTTCCAAAAGCCTTAAGCGTAAACAAAACATTCGAGTCTGCAATAGATGACTCGAATCTCTATAGAAGACTACAGAAGACTCATGTCCCCCCCAAGTTGAAAAGAACTTGAGCTTCGATTCAATGACTAGAGTCTAAAAAGTTTTTTTTACTGTAATATTATATAATACTGACCTTTTTCTTCTTTTTGCTCTTAGCTTGTTTCGTTTTCCGCTTGTCGCTTGTTTTGTACTCGTATCGTAAAGGACTTGGATGGTGCTTAAGAGAGTTAGGATGACGCTTCGAGGATTTGGGCTTTCGCTTTGAGTTTAGCTGTTTTGATTGATGTTGTCGGTTCGAGAGATGCGGCTGTTGGTTCGAGGGGTGGGGTTGTGGGTACGAAGGTTGCGGTTGATACGACTGTTGAGAGTTCGAGGGAGGTTGTCGGTTTGACAGGGGGGTTGATGGATAGAGGATTGAGTGTGTATATGCGGTTGTTGAGGATGTTGCTTTAAGGTTGGAGGTTGTCGATTCGAGGGTGGAGGCTGATTATTCGAGGGTTGAAGGTGCCTATTCAAAGTTTGCTGATTGGAAGGTGGGGATTGTTGGTTCGAGATTTGTGGCTGTTGCTTCGAAGGTTGATTGAAGGTTTGAGGTTGTCGATTAAGTAGCTGGGACTGCGGGTTCGAGGTTTGAGATTGTCGGTTCGGGGTTGGGGATTGTTGATTCAATGGCTGTTGTCGTTGTGGTTGGGGTTGTTGGTTGCTCTTGGGCTGTCGGTTCGAAGGTCTGGGTTTGGTTGGACGCTGCGGTACCATCGGACGTTTCGGGTCTTGACTTATGAGGTAACCTGTACAGAGACATCAATTTATATTCATTATGACCACCTTCCGTATACTGTGAGGCTCGCCACATATAAGCTGAATTCTGAGACTAAATTCCTCTGGGCTGTTTCTGACCCGCGCTATACCATAAAAGATCTATGACCCTACCGGTGGAAGAATAAACTCCGCCACAGGATTCGTCCGCCTAGATTAGTAGCACCATAGATTTTGTTTGGAGTAGCTGTATGTGGCGAGCTTAACGTTGGCCTAAACTAATAATTTACTTTAAAAACAAAGTTTTAACCGACGAAAAATCAATCATCCCCTATTTTCCTACCCTTAGGGTTGGTTTTTTTTCCAAATTTATATGGGACCAACTTCGGGGTATACCCTTTCCAACTAAAAAAGAATTATCCAAATCGAACTACTCTGTAAAAAGTTATGCGTGGTCAAACATAAAAAAAAAAATATATACGCGTCGACTTGAGAACCTCCTCCGTTTTTTTCGTCGGTTGAAAACAAGGTTAAATTTAGCAGTAGCTCTTCATAAGTTAAATTATAATTGCGAGTCTTGAGTAGACGTCTTGACAAATAAATGAATAATTTTTATGAATAATGAATTTTGTCTAAGTACGAGTAGTATACGTATTTTTGGGCCATCTTGTAAAATTAGTAATGTAGCTTAAATTAGTTTTAACATTGTATTTCACCCCTTCTCCATTTTTTCGTGCTCAAATAAACATCAGGTATATTCACTAATGTTTTTTTTATACTACGAATAAATATACGGTCTGCCTGACAGAAACTGTTAAATTTAATAAATGTACTTACTAAGTAATTTTCTGGGTCAACTACCCTCATAAGTTATTCATTAAAATCGAGCATTAGCTGAGAGAATATGACATAGGAGAAGACTGAGAGAAGTTACCTACTCTCAGCCTGGACTGCTATGTGGTTGCCAGGTTTGAAGAGGTCACCGAGTGGAGTTAATATACCCTCATTTGTGTACAAGGAGGACTGATGACCTGGTAAATGCGGCAGGAGTCCACTGGTCGCGTGTGGCGCAGGGCCGGTCATTGTGGCACTCTTTGGGAAACCTATGTGCAGCCGCCAGCAATGGACGTCTTTCGATTGATATGATGATGATGATGAGATGAGTTATACATACAATTCAAAACCCTCTCTGTTTTGGTTTGCTACCCACCGGTGACATACTGGTTCCAAGATTTAGGTAATAAGTAAGTAACTCAACAGAGTTGTTAAAGTTTATTGAATACCCAGCCAATTTGTTGGATTTTTGGATCGAACTCTCTTAAAGTTGATTTGGCTAGTTCGATGCACTTTTTTGCATGTCCGAATGTAGTTAAGTTGTCCTTCAAAATGTAGGTACCGGGATCCAATTGAGCTAAATCTAACATAGGTATTTTAGTAAGTTTGGTGACAACGCAATAAGTAGTACAAAACTGTGGCCTGTGAAATGAGAGGACCACAATGACTACAATGAGCATGAAAAAATGGGACAGGAATGATTTTATTCAAACAACATATTTTAAGAATATTTTTATTGTAAAAAAATAAATAGCTTATTCACTAAGGATAGTTCCACTAACAATACATTTACCTACATTTAATATCTAACCTAACCTACTCGCCAATATTATCATACAAAAACCTAAAACTATAAACTCTACAGAGTAAATTCGACATTAGTTAAAGCTGTAACAAAACGCATAGAACCTCAAAATCATTCGTTCAGATCATTATCATTACCTTGGTCCAACTCAAAGTATCCCTTCTGCAAGTAAAATAAGAGCGCCGATGGGATGTTTCCTTCACTACTCTGCATTTTAGATACGCCAATAGCTATGTCTGAGCAAGCCCTGAATTCCTCTTGGTTCCCGCAACCAAGACCCGACGTTCCGTTGCTGCAAATCCCCCAGTTGTTGCCAGCTACGTATCGCCACTGCAGTACGCAATGTTCACAGATCAGACCTGCAGGGAGCTTGTAATTTACTTCGTAGATACCACTGCCTCGTGAAGGGGTGTACTTTGTCTCTCCATCTTCAGATACTAGAAGGTGTTTGTTGAAGCACGCTTGGCTGTTGTCGGAGGGGTCAGGGCAGAGTTTGAACTCCCAGTAGCCCATGTGTGAGGCGGTGAGGTGGGTAGTGGTGGCGATGGTGGCTCCAGGGAGATATTTGGCAACGATGACCCCAAGGCCGTACGTGCCGCCCAGCTCGTTGGGTCGCGGGGTTGGGATGTTGTAGGCATCGCCGCAGATTCCACATCTGGGATAGTTAAAAATGCAATAGTGAAATAAACAATTCGTTAAAAGCTCCCAGCAAGCTCGACACAGGTCGGCTCCCCATACAGACGTTGTTTAGCTCTCATTTTAAAATGGTGTGCTCTCCAGCAACATGAAACTTTGTATAAACAGTATGGGATCTGCCAATTCTACAAGTGTTGTATGAAAAACTTCTTCTGTCTCTATTTTTTTCTATTATAATTTCTAGCAACAGAAACCAGTTTCCGACCTATATACCTATGGCGTATCCCGTTGTGTAAGTATACCAAGTTTCATGTTACCTATTCAAGCGTGCCGCTTTAAGGCCTCTCACAGACTGGCGCGGCCTGACCGCGGCGGACAATAGAAAACTTGTCATTAGCTGTCAATTTTACTATGGTCTGCCACCGCAGGCCACGCCAATAAATACAATGGATAGACCATGTAGCAAAGCCATCAAATAAAGGAGTTTAATTAGTATAACAAGTCCATCAGTTGTGCATCAATAGGTTAGACTTTTAAGGCCATCAAAGAGCGTGTTATCTTTCGAGTCCAAGAGTTATCTGCCTTGTTAATTACCAGGGTCACAGAGTTAGCAGGAATGTAGGCAATCGAAATAGGTACCAAATAGTGAGTCTCATGAGGCTCGGCCGATTCGTCCGGGTAGCTGCAACGGCTCGAGAGGCTTTAGGAGTAGTAAGCAGCTTATTGTACTAAGGCTGCAGAAGCCAGACAGAGTTACTCACTTGCCACCATTGCCAGACCACTGCATGGCGAAACCCCCGCAGTTGAGGCCGTCGTCGTCGTAGTTGGCGGGTGTGGGGAAGCCAAGCCGCCACGCGGAGGCGCGCGACGGCGGCTGCGTCACCCGCCCGTGACCCAGGACCAGGGACGCAGAAGTCAGGAGGAGGGTTGTGTGCAGCAGCATCTGTCACACACGAAAGTATTGTACCCTAGGGTTCATGTATGTCTAGAAGCCTAGCCGCCAAACCGAAACGCGGTACTATATGTATGACATATATACATAGCGTATTTAAAAGATTATTTTCGTAACGATGTAGATATTCCAAATAATAAATAATACCTTATTAATCTATTTTAGGCTGTTTTGTAAAAATAATATAAATAGTATGTACTGTATGTACCTTGTTAAACTCGCACTAACAAAACGCACAAAACAAAAATATTTATAAAGTTAATCAGACAATAGATCCAAACTAATTTTTCACGGCACCGAGCAAAATCGGAAGCGTTCGGAAATGAAAGTGATGATAGATACGATTTCCCGCCAATTTATATAGTTGAAGCATATCTTTTGATCGTTATCTTACAAACACAATCAAATACTTAGTTCTATAAAGATAAGAAGCGAATCACTACAATTAACGGCATTTCTATGTTTGTCTTCCTAATCAGATAAGGGATGACCTGGTTTTGTTTTTAATTCGCGACATCTGGGCCTTGGTTTGGTTTAGGTGCCGGAAATAAGTCCTCTTTCATTTACTCTTTCGTTCTTAAATGTATTACTGAAATTTACGAGGTTCAGCATTATTGTAATAGATGAAATACCTATGTTTTGAGAAATAAACTATTTGTATTTAATTAAACAAACATTTGTTAGATTATCAGCAATACCTATAGGTATCTAAAACATTTCTGTATGGTAAAAAATACGGGATAAGTATTCATTTTTTGTTTACTTACCCACGATCAGTAATTTAACTCTAAACACTTAAAATTGCACCGCCCTCAATTTTTCTGCCTTGCCTAAGGTTGATCAAGCTTAATCGCATAGGTAATAAGTGATTATTTCGTTGAATATAGTTTTAGTAATATTCCACAGGAAATTAAAAAATATTTTAGTATAATTGAGTATCTAAAGGAAAATGCAAATGAGAGTAGGCACAATAACTTAAAAAAAAAAAAAAGTGGCCAAGTGCGAGTCGGACTCGCACATGAAGGGTTTCGTTAAATAAATTGCTTTTTACGATTTATGACGTATTAAAAAAAAACTACTCACTAGATCTCGTTCAAACCAATTTTCGTTGGAAGTTTGCATGGTAATGTACACCACATATTTTTTTTAGTTTTATAATTCTCTTATTTTAGAAGTTACAGGGGGGGGGACACATTTTACCACTTTGGAAGTGTCTCTCGCGCAAACTATTCAGTTTAGAATAAAATGATATTAGAAACCTCAATATCATTTTTGAAGACCTATCCATAGATACCCCACACATATGGGTATGATGAAAAAAAGTTTTTTGAGTTTCAGTTCTAAGTATGGGGAACCCCAAAATGAATTGTTTTTTTTTCTATTTTTGTGAGAAAATCTTAATGCGGTTTACAGAATACATCTACTTACCAAGTTTCAACAGTATAGCTCTTATAGTTTCGGAAAAAAGTGGCTGTGACATACGGACGGACAGACAGACAGACAGACATGACGAATCTATAAGGGTTCCGTTTTTTGCCATTTGGCTATGGAACCCTAAAAATTGTCACACAAAGTTTTTGTTTGTAAGACGTACCTACAGATAAATGACGTGTGACAAAAATGTTAGTATTTTTACCATCTAGGTCCCATGTAGATGATAAAAATACTAACTTTATATGTAGATTCTTGCAAGTTTATATGTAACTTCTACATATAAAAAGTATATAAACTTGCAATACTTTTGTCATATAAACAACTTTTAAAGTGCTATTTAAAAATACCAAAAACGGAATTCAATGAAAGGCTTCACGTAGCCAGAGGATTTTTTTCATGACTTCACGTCCGTAAGCCCCCAATACGCTTATAGTTACCTCTCATGAAAACACGATTAAATGCATGGCAGCAAGTCCAGAAAGTTGTGCTGAGCAAGAATCAGAAAACCTAAAATTGACCGATAGTTTGAAAAATCCTCCACTTCCGGTCAAAATTGTAAGAGTAAGAAAAGAAGAGGGTAATATGTATATTTAAGTCATGTGACAACAGTAGGAGGCATGTGGCATCATTTAGCTCTTGACACCGTCTGCCAAGTACCTACTTCCGGCCATTTATACGATTAAAGGGCTACATGATGCCATGTCTCGCACTGTTGTCACATGACGTAAATATACCTACAACCCTTACAATTTCGACCGGAAGTGAAGGATTTTTCAAACTTTCGGCCAATTTTAGGTGCGATAAATCTTCCGATTCTTGTTCAGCACAACTTTCTCGACCTGCTGCCATGCATTTTATCGTGTTGTCATGAGACGTAGGCGTATTGAGAGTGGGCTTTCGGACTAAATGTTATTGCTTTCACATTATCATTGCTTTGACGTTCAAGTATGTAGGTATGTACGGTCAACCAATTTGATTCCTAGGCCACCGTAGAACCCTGTCATTTTAACTGCTACCTAGCGACGCAATAATCCTAGTAACCTGTATTGACATAGCATTTACAACGGCAAGGTTCTATGATGGCCTAGGAATCAAATTGGTTGACTGTACCACCAAGTACCATGAAGTGCGGAAAAATCGTAAAACAACGCCACGGTAAGTACGTACATTTGATTGTCCTTTAAAGTCGCGTAAGTAACTATACATTGATTACGTTATTTCAGTCACCGGAAAATGGGTGCTACCCGAGTAATTTGAATTATTGGGGTTTTGACCTGACGATGACGGTGACGCGTAATGATTAAGTATTCTTTGAAATAATGATGCATTACTCAAAGAAATCACGCTTATGTTTTATTTTAAATGAATATAGGAAAAACTGTAATACGAACTACATTTAACTCGTATTAAACTCCCAGATCACCCAGCATACCTAAACATAAGTAGGACAATTTATTAAGATTTTGATATTTTACCAAAATTTCTTGCTTAAAATCTTGGGATTTATAATTTATGGGATTTTTTTTTACTGAGTGGGAGTAAGAAATTTTTGTGGCGCAGCATCACGGCGTTCAGCGATGATAATTTGTTTGATTTCTTGAAGTTTTATTTATTTATTTCATTGCGTGTTTGAGAAAAGCACTACTATACATGCCTGGCCGTGAAAAGGGCTTGCCGGCGACGTATCACTATCCGAACCGCTTTGACACCTAATCCCCCTAGGATTAGGTGTCAAAGCAGACCCCGGGCTCATGTGGGCACAATCAGGAATAACGCTAGGAGGTTGGTGATTTCTTACTTAGGTAGCTTCAATTAGTAACCCTTTCAAAATAGGTAGGTACTTAGATAACGCAATATAATCCTAAAGAGCCCTTGAAGAATACAGCATTTCTGAAATGTTATAAAACTGTATACTTATGATAGGATTGTGAAAGATTTTGGTGTTCGCGAAAATAGGAAGCACCTTGGCTTTTACTTCCCATTTGAAAAACGTTTAATTAAGATTGCCTCCGTCCGCAAATATTTTACTACAAAGATAAAGAACATCTAAAAATGTTAGTTCCGTATTTGTTTGATTAATCTCGGTAAATAAATACTATCCTCTGTTGGCTGTCAACAGCGAGCCCCCTAAGACCGTTTTTTTTAGTTATTAGCAAATTATCCAGTCATCGTAAAACTAAATTTTAAATTATAATGTGCAGGCTGTATCCTGGGTTCTGATAGATAGATAGAAAAAACGTTTATTTGTTTGCTACAATCACACAGAAACAACATCGTACAATAACATAATTTACTTTTAAAACAAAGTTTAAAGCGACTTCAATTCAGTATACTTAGCGAAGCCACATATAGGTACTTGAGAATTTCCTTTCCAATTTAGCACATGAAATGCTCTCCGAGAGCAAATGTGTTGATTATTACAGAAAAAACCCAAGTCGCTATGTATGGGCTGATAATATTTGAGGAGTTCCGTCGATTCCTCAAGTTAATTCCTCAAGGATCTCAGACATAAAACTTCATTAGTTGCTACTTCAACGGAATCATGTTAGAATATTTGACATAAGTAGGTACTTAACATCTTTGAGGAGTTCCGTAAGTCATCTGTGATCTTCATCATCAGTTCAACTGCACTAAAATTGCGATTTCCGTGGGTAAATACACGAGTTATAATAGAAAATGCCAAAATCACTACACGCGTGCCTATAAAGTTTGAGGGTTGCCCTCAATTTCCCTGTGATCCCATCATCAGATCCTGAATTGGTGAAAATGGGGACCACCTCGGGAGTATACTCTTTCGAATAAAAAATTAATTTTGGAAATCGGTCCAACATTGACGGAGAAATCGGCGAACATAGATAAAAAAAAATACATACTGTGGAACATATAACCTCCTCCTTTTTTGAAGTCGGTTAAAAATACACAACATGGAACAGAATAGACACAACAGTAACATAACAAAAAACATAATCATAGAATTTCTGTGTGCGTTGCAGCAAAAATAGCTCAATTATACGCTTCGCTCTTTCGAGAGAAGCACTGGTATTCTGCCTGAACCCGAGACACGCAAGTTCAGTATCACAAAAAGTATACAAAAAAAAAACTAAATCAAAACTGTACTATTTTTTTATAGCATTCTTCCGCTCATACCAGGTGAAATTCAATTTTATGACGGTACGTCGTGCCATCTTGTGTGAAGTGTAGTGTATGTAGATGTTATATGTAAAGCGGTCAAGATCTATAGAAGTAATCAATGCAATTCGCTGAGGCAGGTGGTCATTAGACCCATTTCAATGCAGTTTTCACCAGAGTGCAACTTTTGGGAATTATATTATTCCGAAGTCCAACTTCGCGCATATTAGAAGCATTCCGAAGATCTAAGTGTAAAGACGGTTTCAAGTATTTTACAGTTAGATAGAGCGATTTTACGGACAGCTATACATGTCAACTCACAGACAACTTTTTTTATACAACGACGGTGGCAAACAAGCTTACGGCCTGCCTATATATATGGACACTTGTATGGACATCCCGGACATCATCCTGTACGAGATTGTAATGGCTCTCAGCCCAGCAGCTCAACAGCTCAAGAACAACAAGGCACGCGGTGAAGATGGAATAACAGCCCAACTCCTGAAGGCGCGTGGAAAACCGTTCCTTACGGCCCTGCAGAAGTTGTTCGATTCCGTCTTACTGGAAGGGAAAACGCCAAAGGCATGGAACAGAGGAGTGGTGGTTCTAAATAAATACGTGTATGATTGGTGTGGTTGGTACTCTATTTATCAAAGCGGGAGATCCAAATCGTTTTTAAATAGGTACGCTTAAATACTACGCGTAGTAAAAAGAAAACTATACTGCAAATCTGAAATCTATTTTTTCAGAACTAAGCAGCAAATTGCGAAAAACATTAAGATTAGTCTGAGTAAATAGTAGATAATCCTGTTAAAATTAATTATCAACGAGTGCTCTACTAAAAAAAATCTATATAAAGTATGGAACCTGCACCAGAATCGGTTGAAGAATGCGCCCTGTTCCCTGTAGCAGCCTACAGCTGGACAAACGACCATACGAAAGAATTTTGTCCGAAGCTGAAGCAGAGAACTTCATTCCCTACGCTCCTTCGTTCAAATATAAAAAAAAAGTGCTAAATATTTGGGTAACCTGTCTAAAGTTGTCGAAATCGATTTCAAACAAAGAATAAGTAATACAAACTGAACGACCATAACCAGCCCTGATTACATTGCCATTAGTCACGGAACTCACGGATTTGTTAACCTAATAACCTATGGCTGCCCTGCTATAATTTTTGGCTATGGATTTGAATTGACACAGTTGCATCAGCAGCATTAAACGATCAATAAGTAGTATTTATCTACACCGTAAAAGTGACAAGCATAATAAATTATCCGTAGGCCCACTCCCAATACGCCTACGTCTCATGACAACACGATCAAATGCATGGCAGCAGGTCGAGTAAGTTGTGCTGAGCAAGAATCAGAAAATAAATCGGAAGGCGTGGCGTGGGTAGCCTCCCCACAAGATGGACTGATGACCTGGTAAAGGTCGCGGGAGTCCGCTGGATGCGGGTGGCGCAGGACCGGTCACTTTGGCAGTCTTTGGGGGAGGCCTATGTCCAGCAGTGGACGTCTTTCGGCTGATATGATGATGACTTTATAAACAAAGTTTAAACCGACTTCAATTCAGTACTTCGCCAAGCCACATAGGTACATGTAAATTTCCACATTTCCTTTCCAATTTACCACATGAACTGCTTTCCGTGAGCAAATGCGTTGATTATTACAGAAAAAACCCAAGTATCTCTATATGTGGGCTGATAATATTTGAGGAGTTCCGTTGATTCCTCAAGGATCTCAGAATTAACTCTTCATTAGTTGCTACTTCAACAGAATCTTTGACGTACTTTACCTCTTTGAGGAGTTCCATAAGTCATCTGTGGTCTTCATCCTCAGTTCCACTTCACCAAAATTGCGTTTTCCGAGGGTAAATACACGAGTTATAATAATGCGGGGTTAGACAGGGGGGGTCTGAGCTCACCTAAACTGTTCAACGTTTACGTGAATGGCCTGGTCGAGGAGCTCAGCAGTGCTCATGTCGGATGTCACATAGAAGGGGTTTGTGTAAACAATTTAAGCTACGCAGACGATATGGTGCTGCTGAGCCCCTCGATGGGGGGGGTTATTATAACATAACATAAACAATAAATAAAACTGTTACGCATTTGTGAAACATACGCGGAGGCCCACGGGCTATTGTACAATGCTACTAAAAGTGAAGTGATGCAATTTAAAGCGGGGAAGAAAACCTACCGAATGCAACCCGTTTATGGTACCCCTTTAAAGAGAGTTGACAAGTTCAAGTATCTGGGCCACTGGGTGACTGAGACAATTTCGGACGTCGAGGACATAGAGCGCGAGCGCCGCGCGCTGTGCGTCCGCTGTAACATGTTGGCCCGCAGATTCGCACGCTGTGATGGAGAAGTCAAGTTATCTTTAAGGCTTTTTGCCAAACCTTCTACACGTTCGGTCTGTGGACTAACTTTACACAGCGGGCGTACAGCGCGTTGCGCGTCCAATATAATGACGCGTTCAGGATGATGTTCGGGCTGCCACGGTATTGCAGTGCGTCGACAATGTTCGCGGAGGCGCACATGGATTGTTTTTTTACTATCACGAGGAAACGATGTGCGTCTCTCCTCAATCGCAGTCGTGGCAGCCCAAATAATATCAGGATACTATTTGGGCTGCTCAGGAGCATGCTAGCCCACCGCTGGAACTCGCCACTCACTGCTGCAACGTTATGTAGGCGTCTTTAATTTTAGTTTAGCATAATTATATTATAAAACACTAACCATAGCTCTACGTTTGTAACCACTAACACTATGGATTTTATAGTTCGAAATAAATGATTTGTATAATAGAAAATACCAAAATCAATAATAAAATTTGAGGGTTGCCCTCAATTTCCCTGGGATCTCATCATCAAATCCTGACTTGGTGACTATGAGACCACCTCAGGAGTTTACTCATTCGAATAAAAAAAGAATTTTGAAAATTGGTCCACAATTGACGGCGAAATCGGCGAACATACATTACATCTTTGAGGAAATTCATAAGTCATCTGTGGTTTTCATCTCCACTTAACCAAAATTGCTATTTCCGAGGGTAAATAAATACACGAGTTATAATAGAAAGTACCGAAATCACTACACGCGTACGCGATATAAAATTTGAGGAGAAATACATAAAAAAAATACATTCAGTGGATCATATAACCTCCTTTTTTGAAGTCAGTTAAAAACAGCGAATGCTTGATGTTCTGTTTGTATGTGAATGCTTAAAGGGTATCTACATAAGTCAGGCCATTAACTTGACACATGGCGTAACATGCATCACATGTAATACAAATGATTGGAAATAACACGGAACAATAAGGCTGTAAAACCATAAAGATTAATAAGGAGATTTAGAGAGCATGGTATTACGGTTATCTTTAGGGCTGTGACGTCATTGTTTATCTATACTTTACTTTTCTAAACTAATAAATGCGACACGTTGAACGTATATAAATAATAAGTCCTAGTGTATTACAGTACTTACAATCATTTGCAATCGTAAATACGTAGTACGTATTTTCATTTAATTTCATTAAAAATTGAATACACCCCGATATAACAAACACAGCTAAGGCCGTCTCGCAGGCAAGAGATAAAAAAACGCAATCAACAATTCATCATCATAATCATCCTTTTTCGAGAAAATACAACATTATTGATTATTTTATTTAGTGTCTACACCCCTATTAGCGTGATCATTATCAGTGAGTATGTCAGTGACAAAACTAACGAACTTTGACGGACAATAGTTCTTATACTAAAAGTTCAAATTGAATGTTATTGATATCATACGTTAGCCATATTATGCCCTACTTGTTCCTGAAATTTCAGGGTTCTAGCTTTAGCCAGTACAAAATCACAGGATGTTGAAAATGGCCTGAATGGCTTCGAGAAAAGGATGGTACGGCCGTGCCTCTTTGTTTTCACCAGCTTTTCCCGCTCTGAGTCAATAAATTACTTACATCTTAAGAAATGCCTAAGAGTTCTTTATCATGATCACCAGTGAATATCCTATTTGGAATCTCAGTTCACTAAACCAATCTTATCAATATAAGCAATCGATTACCTACATATTCGCATTATTACACATCGTTATTGCATTTATAAGTACTATCATCATCTTATCAATGAGTGCGAACTGCAATGCAACCTTGTCATTTTAAAGTAATTCAAGTTCTTAACTAAGTAAATCTTCTATTTAATTAATGCGACAAGACCTTACGAGTACAGTGAATAGTAGTCATTCAGAAATAACCATTACACATTGTTTACACAATTATCGCATATTATCGGAATAATCGCGGTTTTACTTCGAAATAAATGGAATAATCCATGTCAATAAATATAAGGAAAATTTGTTAGTAAACAAACACAACAGGTAAAAGATCACGGGAGTCCGCTGGATAATGCGGGTGGCGCAGGATCGGTCATTGCGGCACTCTTTGGGGGAGGCCTATGTCCAGCAGTAGACGTCTTTCGGCTGATATGATGACAATGAAACAAAACAGACCATTTTATTAACCGTCTTCAAAAAAGGAGGAGGTTCTCAATTCGTCTGTACGTTTTTTTTTTTATGTGTATTTTACGCGATAACTCCGTAATTTATGAACTGATTTGAAAAATTATTTCTTTGTTTGAAAGCATATACTTCCAGATTCGTCCCG
This sequence comes from Epinotia brunnichana, assembly GCA_963854355.1. NCBI lineage: Eukaryota > Metazoa > Arthropoda > Insecta > Lepidoptera > Tortricidae > Epinotia > Epinotia brunnichana. Next base: position 1,883,166 of record OY977953.1, on the reverse strand, counting down.
TTGTCACCAAAATCCAGTTCTGATGATGGGATCCTGGAGAAATCGAGGGAACTCCTCAAATTTTATAGGCAAACTTGAAGCTATTTGGCTACTAATTTGAAGTCGGTTAAAACTTTGTTTTGAAAGTCAATTATTTATATTCATCATCAACAGTGAATTGTCCCTTGGTGCCAGTGTATACTGTATGGTTCGACAATGGCCTTAAACAGCTTATCTTTAGATATTGTCCCCATTGTTGTTTTTGAGTACTACTTAGGTACTTATCAGTTCAAAATCAAAAGGGAGAAGTAACAATAGGGACAGTAGGAGTTATGTGGCTCCCTCGTCACTGTAGCAGCCCCTCGGGGATCGGGGATGTTTGCGGAGGCACAGGTTGATGGCCATCATGCGTTAATTAATTAATTAATTTTAATTTATATATTCAAAGACCAACTTGGGTGCTTGTAACTTAAACGGTGTGCCTCACTAGTTCACTACTAAACCGCAGGCGAGGCAGCGCCAACGGCATCATGGTAGCGTTAGCGGATAGATGGGACCCCCCCCCCCCCCCTTCTAGAGACATAGAATAAGCTTCATAACTGAATAGATAAATATTACATTATTTTTTAAGTAGGTAACAACTATTTATTTATTCGTATGGCATTACTAAATTACAGAGTCGCTTTACTTAACTATTATAATGTAATCTTCACCCATTGGGTAGCGTTTGCGTCAGGTGAGTGCAGGTCTAAGATATTCCCAGAGAATTTCCGGTTCGGACAGTCGTTGATTAACCACATCTATGCACAACTAAAACTAGAATACGTAAGTCTGTAACTAACACCTAATATGGATTCCGTCCGAAATAAAAGATTTATTATTATTATTATACTAAAGATAAGCTGTTTATGGCCATTTGGAAATCTATTTTGCACTGTGATCGAATAACCGGCCCAGTGCGAGTCCGCCTCGCGCACCCAGGGTTCCGTACCGTATCGCATGATTTGTAGCTAATTCATTAATAGTTATTTGTTATACAAGGGTGCAAAGTTGTATTTTAACCGCGAGTGTGGAATTGAAACACGAGCTAGCGAATGGATTCTAGGGTAATAGAATCCTGAGCGAAGCGAGTGGTTCAAAAATAGAATCCTGAGCGTAGCGAGTGTTGCAACACACGAGACGTCAAAATAACTTGCACCCGTGTGTAACACAAATCTTTTCACCTCACTAAAGCGAGGAAAAAAAACAAAAAAAAAACAAAAAGTAAAGTAAGGAAATTTTTAAAAAAAATATTAAAAAGGGGGAAAAAAACATGAAAAAAGAAACAATATATAACAAAATTAAAAAAAAAACATTTAATAAAGAGGAAAAGAGCAAAAACATTGAAAAACAAAAAAATAACATTAAAATAAAGAAAAACTTTTAAAAAAGGCAAAAATAATTTCAAAAAACATTAAAAAAGACTGATAAAAGAAAAACGAAGCAATAAAATAGAGACAAAAACATATAAAAAAGAAAAAAGTTACAAAAAACATAACATTAAGAAAAAAACGTAAAAAAAGACAAAAAAAGACAAAAAAAGACAAAAAAACAAAAAAAAACAAAAAAACATGTAAAAAGAAAATAGTTACAGAAAACATTATATTATGAGAAAAAACGTAAAAAAAGACAAAAAAACAAAAAAAGACATGTAAAAAGAGTAAAAAAAATTTAAAATAATGGAAAAAGAAAAAAACCTTGAAAAACACATATAAATCAATAAAAAATAAAAAAAACATTAAAATATGGCAAAAACATCAAAAAACTATAAGAGAATTTCAAAAAACCTTGAAATAATAAAAAAAAAAACATAAAAAAAAGGAAAAAACGTATAAAAAAGAGAAAAAAGACCAAAAAAACATAAAAAAAGAAAAAAAAACATTCAAAAAAAAACAAAACATTAATAAAAAGGAGAAAAAAGCAAAAATCATTGAAAAAAGAAAAACAAAGCAATAAAATAGAGACAAAAACATAATAAAAGAAAAAAAGTTACAAAAAACATTAAAATAAGAGAAAAAACGTAAAAAATAGATAAAAAAAGACAAAAAACTTAAAAAAAACATTTAAAAAGATAAAAAAAGTGGAAAAACCACAAAAATAAATCAAAAAGAAAAAAAACATTAAATTTTTTTTTTTTTTTTTAAGTTGAAAAAATAAAAAAAAACCTTGATTAAACACATTCAAATTAATAAAATATAAAAAAAAAAACATTAAAATGTAGACGAAAACATCAAAAAATAAATAGAATTTCAAAAAACATTAAAAAAAGAAGAAAAGAATTAAAAAAAAAGAAAAAAACGTATAAAAAGACCAAAAAAACATTAAAAAGAGAAAAAAAAAATACAGAAAAACATTCAAAAAGAAACAAAACATTTAAAAAGAGAAACAACATTTTTAAAAAGGAGAAAAAGAAAAAAGATTTATAATACAAAAAAACATTTAAAAAAGAAAAAAAGAATTAAAAACATTAAAAAAAAGAATAAAACATTCAAAAAAAGGTACCTAAATAAAATAAATCTGATGGGCGAAAAATGTCCTGTCTGGACTGGCCTTTACATGTTATTATGTTTAAGAAAGTAACTACTTAATAACACGTTCGGATTTCAAATATTCTTTGCACTCTTGTGGATAAAATGCAGTTTTGCTATCTGTTTTTAAAGAATAAAAATGGGCTTTCCGAGCTAGTGAGGTGAAAAGTTAATTTTGCGGCCTAGACAACGTGAGCTCCGCTCTTGTCACGATGTGTTTTGCCGGCGCCTGAGTGTCCCTTTACGCTGGTTACATTCAAACAGTTTTTTATGCGTTATAGTGGAACTGCTCTTTCGTTAAACGCTAGGACCATGATGATATTGGAACTGCTCTATGAGTTCACTCAAAAAATCCTATAACTATAGTAGTTCTCGTTGGCCTAGAATCATGGAATATGGCAAAAAACAAGGTCGGGTCATTTCGCCGGTTACGCGACCACCTTCGGTTAGCGACCACTTGAAGAACATGGTTTTTTCAATTGAAGATAACATCAACTCTACAGAGCCTATTGAAACAGTCAGCCGTATGCCTTATTGTTTGTAGTTATGGAATAGGAATTTACAAAAAAAACGAGAAAATATTCTTTCAGTTCACCAAGTCAGCTAAGTGGTCGCTAACCGGCACATGAAATTAGGTGGTCGCCAACCGGCGAAATGACCCTCTTAGGTACATTAAAAGTAAAGGAAATGATGTTCAGACAGAAATTAATTTTACTACACGGGACGTAATCACGTATAATTAACTTTTTTATTTAGCTCTTTTAGGTTTTCCGACATTTAAATAAGTTAATTATAAGTCCCTTTTTAACCGACTTCAAAAAAGGAGGAAAATGCCGAAGACGCCTGAACCGATTTGGAAAATTATTTTTTCTTTTGAAAGGATATCCTTCCCAGGTGGTGGTCCCATGGTCATCAAGACAGGATCTGATGAGATTCTGGAGAAATCGAAGGAACTCTTAAAATTTTATATGCATCCTTGAAGCGATCTGGGTACTGATTTGAAGTCGGCTAAAACTTTGTTAAAATAACGTTTGAGACAGGAAGTGTTAACATAATCCATATTAATTAGGATTGAGAATAATCAACTATTTACTCACCTTATCTTTTATAAGTAAATCATGCGTCGCACATCCGAATTTTACAGATTACATATTAGATAATGATCTGTAAAACGAATCACTATTTCCTCAAAGGAAAATTACGCACTACGAAACGTTATCTATGGATAAGATTTGCTTATCTAATTTACCTACAGGTTAAAAACGAAGTTTTATTTTTAGGGTTTTTGTTTGTTTACTTCAGCACCAAAGCCACCAAATGTATTTCACCAGAAATGAATCACGTTTCGATATTATCGTATTGTATTAATTAAATTTGTAAATGAATAAGCTATATTCACATCAGCATCGATTTAAGTAGGTATTTTAAAAGTTTTTTTTAAAGTGAAAATGCTCTACGCAAATCTTGCTTTTTTCCCGCGCACTTGTCTATGGTGTTGTCTTTTTTAGGCAGCGATTAGCTGGCTGGTCAGCCAGCGCGGACGCGACTATCCAACTGGCTTGGGCTATTCCATTATTCTGTTAGACAAGCCTTTCTATTAGATCGATTGACTTTCTCCCAAACCGGGGGCCGTGCGCGAAATATAATTATTAGGCGATTACGGATAAAGAAGCGCTATGATGGACCAACCGTTTTATTATTCTGTATTTCTTTTATTTAAGGCCATTACACACATAGTAATATATCACAAGAATTTGCTACAGTTAGAATGAGACAGCAAAACACACATTTTATTCTAATGTGTAATACTTAATAGTCGTTAGAGCCTGTTTACACCAATACGTAACTGTCGGTGTCGGATGCAGTACTTAACGATACCGCAGGGCAAGTAAATGTATGGAAAACATGCTTGCCGTTCACACCAGCATGCTCCAAGCAAAAAGTGTCGTTGTCGGATCTGAGACCGACCGTTACGGATGGGTGTGAACATATATATGAGACCTTTAGTTTTTTTCTGTTTCTAAGAAACTACGAACATTTCAGCCACTTGATAGAAAGCATCAACTGTAACTTTTGCAAGTACCATGCTTCCAGGCCGGGGCATCGCATATCCTTGGCGATCCTTGGGCTTGGGGGTAGGATTCGCTGTTTTGATACTTTTGATACAAGCAAGCTAAGGTTACGCTAAACCCTACCTTCATCAAGGCAGAAAGGTGTACTTTACCAGCAATTTCGAGGCCGATCATTGGACACCCAGAACATGCGCCGCGCGTCGCCGTCTCAGCGTGTTATTGTGTTAGAACAAACAGAAACAAGAGTATAAGAAATATTATAAACTCAGAACACATGGACACAAATCATGCACTTATTTCCTAACTAGCTCTCACTAAGACACACATTTTGTTGGTACGAGTAACTACTTGGTTCAACACTATGGTTACACTGGAACTCTACAGATCACTACTTAATACAACGATAACTAATTACATGTCTAATGCCTTGATATGTATGTTAGTCTGTAAAGTATTTTTAAATATGGACCTTGTTACCTGAGACAAATAAATAAATAAGTCACAAATATAAATCGCTCGCCGATTCATCATATCAGCCGAAACACCTCTACTCATGGACATAGGCCTCCCTCAAAAAAATAACTTAAATAACTATGTTAGTACCTAAACTTAAATGTTGAGCGGTCCAGTACCTGACTAGGGCACTGTCCCATCTCCCCGCCACAACGGCCAGGAGACTGTGGCGGCTGGCGCGCACCCTGCGCATCGTCGCGGCACCGCGTTTGCGGAGCGTCGCTTGGAAAACGTCCACGTGCGCGTCCGCAAACATGCCGGACGTACTGCAGTGTCGCGGCACCGCGTTTGCGGCGCGTCGCTTGGAAACCGTCCACGTGCGCGTCCGCAAACATGCCGGACGCACTGCAGTGTCGCGGCACCGCTTTTGCGGCACGTCGCTTGGAAACCGTCCACGTGCGCGTCCGCAAACATGCCGGACGCACTGCAGTGTCGCGGCACCGCTTTTGCGGCACGTCGCTTGGAAACCGTCCACGTGCGCGTCCGCAAACATGCCGGACGCACTGCAGTGTCGCGGCACCGCGTTTGCGGCGCGTCGCTTGGAAACCGTCCACGTGCGCGTCCGCAAACATGCCGGACGCACTGCAGTGTTGCGGCACCGCTTTTGCGGCACGTCGCTTGGAAACCGTCCACGTGCGCGTCCGCAAACATGCCGGACGCACTGCAGTGTCGCGGCACCGCTTTTGCGGCACGTCGCTTGGAAACCGTCCACGTGCGCGTCCGCAAACATGCCGGACGCACTGCAGTGTCGCGGCACCGCTTTTGCGGCACGTCGCTTGGAAACCGTCCACGTGCGCGTCCGCAAACATGCCGGATGCACTGCAGTGTCGCGGCACCGCTTTTGCGGCACGTCGCTTGGAAACCGTCCACGTGCGCGTCCGCAAACATGCCGGACGCACTGCAGTGTCGCGGCACCGCTTTTGCGGCACGTCGCTTGGAAACCGTCCACGTGCGCGTCCGCAAACATGCCGGACGCACTGCAGTGTCGTGGCACCGCTTTTGCGGCACGTCGCTTGGAAACCGTCCACGTGCGCGTCCGCAAACATGCCGGACGCACTGCAGTGTCGCGGCACCGCTTTTGCGGCACGTCGCTTGGAAACCGTCCACGTGCGCGTCCGCAAACATGCCGGACGCACTGCAGTGTCGCGGCACCGCTTTTGCGGCACGTCGCTTGGAAACCGTCCACGTGCGCGTCCGCAAACATGCCGGACGCACTGCAGTGTCGCGGCACCGCGTTTGCGGCGCGTCGCTTGGAAACCGTCCACGTGCGCGTCCGCAAACATGCCGGACGCACTGCAGTGTCGCGGCACCGCTTTTGCGGCACGTTGCTTGGAAACCGTCCACGTGCGCGTCCGCAAACATGCCGGACGCACTGCAGTGTCGCGGCACCGCTTTTGCGGCACGTCGCTTGGAAACCGTCCACGTGCGCGTCCGCAAACATGCCGGACGCACTGCAGTGTCGCGGCACCGCTTTTGCGGCACGTCGCTTGGAAACCGTCCACGTGCGCGTCCGCAAACATGCCGGACGCACTGCAGTGTCGTGGCACCGCTTTTGCGGCACGTCGCTTGGAAACCGTCCACGTGCGCGTCCGCAAACATGCCGGACGCACTGCAGTGTCGCGGCACCGCTTTTGCGGCACGTCGCTTGGAAACCGTCCACGTGCGCGTCCGCAAACATGCCGGACGCACTGCAGTGTCGCGGCACCGCTTTTGCGGCACGTCGCTTGGAAACCGTCCACGTGCGCGTCCGCAAACATGCCGGACGCACTGCAGTGTCGCGGCACCGCTTTTGCGGCACGTCGCTTGGAAACCGTCCACGTGCGCGTCCGCAAACATGCCGGACGCACTGCAGTGTCGCGGCACCGCTTTTGCGGCACGTCGCTTGGAAACCGTCCACGTGCGCGTCCGCAAACATGCCGGACGCACTGCAGTCTCGCGGCAGCCGCAACAGTACCCTGACTAAACGCGTCGTTGTACTGTACACGCATGGCGTTCATGGCACGCTGCGTGTACCTCGTCCACAGGCTGCAGGTGAACAGCGATGTACAGTATAGGTAGGTACTTGAAGGAGTGTTATCCCTTTGTTAGTGTTGTGTTAATTTAACGTGTTTTTGGGCATAACATATAATAATCTTCTCTACTAATTTAGATTTTTTAGATTTAGATTAATTATTTCGAGATAAAAATTACAATATAGGTTTGCATACAATATCAAAATTATAAGAATCCTTATCACGATCGTCAATAATCAGAAATAAAATTTAAAAAAATTCAAAATGTAAATACACAAAGTGGAAATTGTAGCTCCAATTACGGATTGTCATTTAACAAATAATTAGACACATACTATTAAACAGAAATAAACAATGTCAATTTATGCATTAGGTACGATTTAAAAGTTGAATATAGAATATAAATGTTACACAAGATCATATCAAATTATAGCTGTCAATAAATGAAATAAACTCTTAAAAAACCATTTCCAGGAACTCATGAACAGAGTACAGAGGGTTATCCAACAAAAGATTTCTCAATCTACGCCTAAATGTATCGTCACAAGGTTCGTTTTTTTATATCGGCGGGTTGGTGCTCGAAATAAGTAGGCCCTATAACCCGGGGATTTTTCTCTGAAAGTGCCATGCGACGAGGAACTGTCCTTAGACGCCCTTGAACGAAGCTGTTTGCCGGGTACATTGCCTGAACAAGCCGACTTTTAATTACTTGGATTCCAACGAGAAACAGCGCCTACAACCACTGCATCACTGTTCATATGGTTATCCCTTTGTTAGTGTTGTGTTAATTTAACGTGTTTTTGGGCATAAAATATAATAATCTTCTCTACTGAACAAGCCGACTTTTAATTACTTGGATTCCAACGAGAAACAGCGCCTACAACCACTGCATCACTGTTCATATGGTCATCCCTTTGTTAGTGTTGTGTTAATTTAACGTGTTTTTGGGCATAAAATATAATAATCTTCTCTACTGAACAAGCCGACTTTTAATTACTTGGATTCCAACGAGAAACAGCGCCTACAACCACTGCATCACTGTTCATATGGTTATCCCTTTGTTAGTGTTGTGTTAATTTAACGTGTTTTTGGGCATAAAATATAATAATCTTCTCTACTGAACAAGCCGACTTTTAATTACTTGGATTCCAACGAGAAACAGCGCCTACAACCACTGCATCACTGTTCATATCGCGGGACTTGTTGGCCCTGACGGCCAGAGCCCTGCGCTCGCGTTCAATATCAGAATCGTCTCTAAACCGTTATTGTTCGGACTACTTTGATGCAATTCGGCTAACTCAAATAATCTCAAGTATGTACAATTGTACATATGTATGTATGTATGTAAGCACTTTATTGTACACAAAACAGGTTAAAACATAAACATGATATGTAAGATTAAAGTAGGTACAAAGGCGAACTTATCCCTATAAGGGATCTGTTCCAGCTAAACTTCAAGTATACACATCCTTGACGTTGTCCCTCCCGTGGAAGACGCAACTTGGCTGATATTCACAACGCTTCCAGAATCCCTATTCACCTCACACAACCAGTATAGCCTGACCTCTGATTACTCATTCTTGTTATGAATCTCTGTACCAAGTTAATAATAGAGTAGGGCGAGCTGAGCGACAGGTCGTGAATTTTGCCACAGTTTTTGTTTGATTATTACTGGACCATAGAGTATGCAACAATTATAGACATATGTCTAAGTAGATTACACAAACACAGCACAAAAAGTTGAAGCGCAAAATGGACGTATTTTTTGCAATTTTGATTGAATCGTTGATTTAGCACGGTGGTCACTTTATTAATCGTTTTGAGTGTGTTTACTCACTTACGAGTATCTGTCTTAAGTTAGTGTGTAAGCGACCTTACCTTTAGGAGCAAAAAATCAAACGGTAGATTATGAAGCTTGTGAACAATTAAATATTTCCACGTGGTTTTATTTGAAAAAAATAATAGTTTTTTTCAATGTTTTTTTCAAAATAACTTACTTTTACTTTAATTGTTTTACTCTTCTGGAGTACTATAAGTAACTTTTTTATTTTAAAAACAAAAAAAATTAAATTAAAATTTACAATAAATCACAAATATATATTTTGAGAACAAAAATGCAAAAACTATCATGACTCGTTACATGATGTTACCTCAAAATCTGCATTGACTCCTGTACTATGATGTCGTGGTGCCAAGATACATTACTTGGAGGTCATAACTCTAGAACAAAATTTATCCGACTCCAAAAAAAAAGAAATTAATGGGATACAAGTGGTTACAGCAAATCCTCTAAGGAAGCGTCCTTTTGAATATTTGCTCCTATTACAGGCCACACCTCGTATATATATTTTATATGGATTACTATTTTCCGTAACAAAAACTTTGAATTTGAATAATAGTTGTACGCGTCGATTGTTTTTGCCGATTATTAGACTGAAGTCTGAACACACTGGCGCGGCCTGCGGTGGCGGTCAATAGTAAACTCGACTATAATTCATCATTGGGGACGTCACATTTTTATTCAGAAATGGATACGCTGGGTCTGTTCACAAATGAGTAAAGGCTCTCCTTCTTAAATATAGGTAGGTACATTCCCAACACGTTTTACAATATCTGAGCAACCTTATGCCCGGTGCTGATAGACTAGCTTGCACATGTAAAATAACACCGATATTTCGCCGTTTTTAATTTGTCGAACTGAACGACGAACAGACCTAAGAATAGAGCAAAACACCTCTACGAACATTTTCACGATCTTTCTAGCGAACGCTCTATTCATCGGCGTGGTGTGGGCGGAGAGGCAGAGAGGGACGGCGCGGCGGCGGAACAATAACAAAATTGCTCGGCTCGGCAAAAAGCTCGAATCAAATTTACTGTCTTTTCGCTAGAATGCTCGATATATATTTTTTTTTATGCCTAATTTATGAATTAATAATGTTTACCTATTTTGTGTGTGTGTATTCGCTACTAGAATGCTCATTACAAGTGAATAGGGAACATTACTGCAATGTTCTGCCGCCAGAGGCAGCACTACCACTAATAGTAAACCAGTATAGGAATATAGGGATTCACACACACATGCACAATTGATTGATAAATGAGTGACAAGGATGCTTGCATAGACAATACCGCAAGTGGGAACGAGATACAATGTCAACGCTGCTAGTGTCGCCACCTACGAAGAGTTTTGCGTAATGTTCCCTATTCTTAAGTCTATCAGAACCTTTACAATAGAGCAACCTTAGTTAAGGACACTTAACAATAAAGTCGTGTACACAATATTTTTCATTACTTGGCCCGCGCACATATTTTCAAACTCGCCTGTACATGCGATGTCTACTCAAATAAACGTCTGTGACAACAAGTCTTCGGATAGTTGGTTCTGTAACGCGATCTTCATTTAACGGTTATTATTATTAAAATGGAGAGCGTGATAATGGCCGTAAAATCACTACGACCCTTCATCTTAGTTATACTTTAAAGGTACGGTATTTTCATCATTTTGTTTAGTAATAAATTGGTTTTGTAAAGTTTTTTTGTAAGCATTTGATTTGTGTGAAGGCGTGTGATGGAGCGCTTGTACGTCAAAATTGTCGAAATACCAGCCTCCCTATTATGTAATTTGTTTTAAGCTCACCTAAACGCTCACCCACAATTATACCTTGACACCGCGATGCTAATTAAGCGTAGGTAGAGATCTAGTTTTGTAACGGGTGACCGGCGGTGTGAGCCGCATTAACGCGTAGCGAATAACAGCCCTGGAGACCATACATGAATAGGAGGTCCATTCCTTATATGAAATCTTAGTTACGAACGTGGACGAAGGGCATGAACTCATATTAAATTATGATCGTATATTTCCAATCAAGGACCGGAAAACCCCTTTTCAGGCTCAAGCCTATCGATTTGGTAGCCCTATCAATTTGGTAACCTTATGATAAGGTAGCCTTCTTGATAGGGTAACCCTATTAGTAGTGTAAAACCCTAACAAAACCCTATCTTGATAGGGTTTTGTTACGGTTACCTTATGGTTACCACATCCGATATGCTTACCATAACAATAGGGTAGTAAGGTTAACTAATCATAAGGTTACCATTATAGATAGGGTTTTAAAAACCACTTCTAAAATAGCCGGTTCCGGTCCCTGTTTGCAATGCAATGTATCGACATAATATGTTTTTAGGGTTCCGTACTCGAAGAGTAAAACGGGACCCTATGACTAAGAGTCCGCTGTCCGTATGTCTCTGTCTGTCTGTCTGTCTGTCTGTCCGTCTGTCTGTCCGTCTGTCCATCTGTCACCAGGCTGTATCTCATGAACCGTGATAGTTAGACAGTTGAAATTTTCACAGATGTATTTCGGTTGCCGCTATAACAACAAATACTAAAAAACAGAATTCAATAAATATTGAAGAGGCCTCCCATACAACAAGCGTGATTTTTTGCTCGTTTTTGCTTGATATTGATAACGGCAACAGGTAGACGCTTGAAATATTCACAGAATATTTAGTTATATATTCATTTTAAAAATTAAAATTTAAAATAAAACAAATTTTTTGAACCTTTGAACGCCAAGAACCTATAAAGTGGTCGTGTGTCATCGTGCCCACCACGCCAAGAACCCCTATAGCGGTTATGACGTCCGCTATCAAACCAACCTTCAATCTTTCATATACAAAAAAAATACAAAATTATTTATTTACCAAAACAGCAAAACAATATCAGTGGCCCTCACACTAGGTCTAGCCTGTATCACAGAATAAGTTATAGTACTACGTGCAGACCGAAAGAAAACAGTTAGGGATTATATACCTACAATATGAAGATGCGTGTAAGATGTACGAGTATAATAAGGTTCATAGTTACTCTCTTATGGAAAGGTTGGCGTGTCAGTGACACTTTAGTACATGAATCATGGTGTTCAAAGGGTGGGGGGCTCACATATAACAAACGTTTTTATAGATAATGGTAATGAACCCTTCGTGCGCGAGTCCGACTCGCACTTGGCCGGTTTTTTTAAACTTGTGTCCTGCAGAAATGCAGTGGGTGCATGGGTCCCCGTGCACCCACTGGTGGGTGGACCCGGTGTGTGCACGGGTCGTTAGCGACGATTTTGCTAGGGACAAAAATTACGTTCCAATCATAATAACGGAGTTAGTGCACTACTGGTCATTTTCCCTGATTCGCCATTTTCGTTAATTCGTCAGTATCCCTAATTCGCCAATGCCATCAAAATCTTTAATTCGTCAATTTCTAATTCGGCATTTTATTCACTAACTGGTCATGTACAGTCGCGGTAGATATTTATATAATTTTTGATCCTGATATATAAGAGTTATGATATTATCGAGTCTTTGGGGCCAATATCAATGAATGAAATATTTTTAAACATATTTTTAACATTCTAACTTCGCTCACAAGGAACCGGGTTTACGGCATAGGACCGGTACAGACGGATTGCAACGCAACTGCAATTTCTTTAGAAACGGTGCAGTCGTGATGCAGTCGTCGTGCAGTTCCCATATACATTTTGAGTAATTGCAGTTGGTTGCAGTCCGTCTGTACCGGCTCCTACAGTATCGATGAGTACATGAAATGGTTTTGGAATTGGTTTGGCAATTATACCCATATGTCTTAATTCCAAAAAAAACAATCATAATTATTAAAAATATGTTCATGATTATACCGACAATGACACATGACGAGTCGAAGAAAATGACCAATTAAGGAAATTGACGAATTAAAGATTTTGATGGCATTGACGAATTAGGGAAACAGACGAAATAACGAAAATGGCGAATCAGGGAAAATGACGAGTAGTGAACTAACTCAAAAAACGAATGTCAGCCTTACCCTAAAAATTATAAGTACAGTCGACGTCAAACATGTTTAAGCATTTGCACCTTATTCCGTTGTAATAAGGCGAAAAACTTAAACATTTCTTTGACGTCGATATACCTACGCTCTGCTTGAAAAAGGGTTCATAGACCCCTCTGGTACAGTAGTACTACCAGGTAGTTCTACTGGTAGTACAGATGATACACCTTAGGGACACTAGTACTACTTCTAAAAATACAAGAATATCCCTCGGGTTTTGTCATAGACCACTGTATTAAAAGTTCAACTGGTAGTACATATGATACACATTCCAGATGTAAACAAAATATATCTCACCGTTAGATTGTGAACACCGTCAGTTTATAATCTTACCCGTTATATTGTAAACTGACGGAATATTGTGAACTGCCAAAACCGTTCACAATTTAACGCAATATTTTTCGTTAGTTTATAAACTTTCAATGTCGAATCGTCAAATTGTGAACTGAGATCAAATCGGCTTGCTACGGAACGTACACAAAGACTAGGTAGGTTAGGTTAGTTAGGTATCTTCAGTTGCCCGAAGGGCAAACTACCCAGAAATAGGAGCCCCGCGCAGCGGGGCTCCGTCGACACTGCTGGATGCCGAAATAAATGGAAGAAAATGTCTGAATAACAAAAAAAAACAATCATGTTATGACGTAAGTGGAAACTGCTGCAAGCGGAATAATTCGCTTAACCAAACAGCGCACAGGTTGCGTTCCGAATGAGGCAAATTTGATTCAGTTCACAATTTGACGATATGCCATTGTTAGTTTATAAACTAACGAAAATGAATGCTTAAAATTATGAATTATTTTGGCAGTTCACAATATTCCGTCAGTTTACAATATAACGGGTAAGATTATAAACTGACGGTTTTCACAATCTAACGGTGACATATACATACATGTTTTCTAGCTCACTGAAAACCTTGAACGGAAAAAACTTTGACTTTTACTATGCAGCCAACCAAAAAAAATTTATGCTTTTTCATACAAAATGTCTACTATTTATGAAGTGTTCGTGTTCTCTTCGTATTCTGCACCAAAGTTTTTTATTCTCTGTTTGGCCTGTAGGTTGACTGGTAGAGAATGCCTATGGCATTGAGTCCGCCCTTTGTAACTGTATTTTATACTGTGCAATAAAGTTTAAAAAAAACGTCGTTATCGATCGGTCAAAATGTATAAAAAACACATTTTTTTTAGATTGTATTGCTAAGCCGCGTTTTCACGTAGTGTTCTGAGCGAGCATTTACTTGTTCGTGTGCTGACGAACGAACATTTTACTATGTGAAATCCTGTTTTCATCCGCCCAAGAACGAACGAATGCTCGCTCAGAACACTATGATAATCGCGAAAGTAAATCTATGTCAAAGAAAAGGTAAAAAAAACAAACAAACTACAGGACAGTTGTACTACCAGTCTGCCGTTATGGTCACTAGTACTACCAGTAGTACTAGTGACCTTAGGGTGTATCATTTGTACTACCAGTAGAACTACCTGGTAGTACCCCTTACTGTACCAGAGGGTCATAGACATATGGTAGAGCCCACCGACGGAATAAAATAACGTATTACCAAAGTAACTTGTTTATTACCATAGGGGTTCCTTGCCATAATTTTAAGGTACATTAGTTAAATAATAAATAAAATCACAACTTAATGAATACTTAAAATTAACTCGAACGTCACCATAGTCTAAATTTAAAATTTGGAATTTATAACGCAACCAACGGTGGAGCCAATTCGCGCCAAAAACCGTCAATCGTGACGTCACTATGCTTAGTCTATGGCAGGTAAAATGGAGTCTAAAATTGTAACAAAATATTTCAACAATGAATTAAAAAAATGCAATATGTCTACACTATGGGACAGTAAACTTTTTCAAGTCATCGAATCTCACGGGATTTTGACACTGAATAAGTATTTTCTTATGCAAAATAGAGAATCGCAGAAAAGGAATTGTTGAAAAATGAACCGTGTGTGAGGTGAGTGAGTTTAGGTTAAATATTACTCTAGAAATCAAACACCTAATACCTAAGGTACGGGACAAATTCAATATTGCAATTTATGCCCCTGAGGCGGCGTGTGAACATGAAACTTTAAATGTACTGAACAATAATTGTGAATTGATGGAAATACTTGAATGAAAGTGTTGTATTTTATTTATGTTTATTTTAACGTAAATGAGCTCAAGACTTTTTAAAAGCTATCCTGTGCAATTTTTGGTCTATTTCGTCTATATACACGCAAGGAATTCGTACAACTAGGAATCAATCGTGAAAAAAGATTCAAATTATCAACTTTTACCTAAATATACATCACAGATAGAGAAATATAAAAATTACTAATGTCTATAAGTAAATGCATTAGGAATTACTGACCCCTTCGCGTGGCATGGTTTATCGACGAATTTTCATTCATCCTTTTCTAGGAAGTTAGTAAGTACGAGAGAGACAAATGCTTCGGCGATAAACCGCACCATACTTAGGTTAGTAGACATTCAGGCGATAATTTTACTAACTTTCTTCAACGAATACACAGTAAACCAATCACATAATACTGTCAAAGAGTTAATTTACAAAATTAACAGTTTATCACGGCTATTGTAGGTTACCAGTGGAAGTATCTGTAATATTGACAACTAACCTATTCAGAAACGAAAACGATCCGAAATAAGCTTCCCGCAAATTTTCTTACAACTCAAATTTGTTGATCAGAACATGAATCAACAGTATTGGAATAATCATAAGAAATAATGGAAAAACTAACAACATAGGCAAATAGAAAACGAAAATTCATAGTAACAGAGGAAGAAGATAAAAGAACAGTGAATAGATCAAGATAGCCCCGAAGGGAATAAAGTCCGATCGAAAAACTGCCAACCACTTACACATTACATTGATAATTGATATTCTTACCATAAGCTCTGATAACTTCACTGACATTTGCATTAAAAAATCTATCCGTAATTGACTAGATGCATCTTATTTTAATAAGCATTTATAACGGCATATCTATCCGCGTCGATCCAAAGATTTGGAGTACGGTTGATGCAAAAATAAATAAATAAATACTTTCAAATAAACGATTCATACAAAAATTTGCTTGAGATATATTGAGGTGGAATTCTGCGTCTAGGCAAAATCAAAGAGGTGTCTGAGAGCTTACTTCTTGTCATCGCTTGCCTTGGAGTCTAACTTCTTGTTTGTGTCCGCTTTACTCTCCGCACCTTTTCCGTCATCTTTATCTTCTTTTTTGCTGCCCTCTGCTTCCGAAGCGTCTTGAGATTTGGTTTTATTCTCCCATTTGTTTTGAAACTCTTCGTTTAACAGCTTCTCAAATTCTGCTGCTGTTTTGTTAAGATTTTTCTTCATACCAGCATCAGGGTAGGACTGGAAATATGTAAAAATATATGAGCACCCTAATATTTTTTAAAAACAAATACCGCGTAATCAAAATATAAGTCCAAGGTTGGCGTCCTTTTTTGTCGTTTTTCTTTGCCGCGATGATAGGTCTGACGCAGACGACCTTGCCACCAGGACCACAACACTACAGAACAAGTAACAACATCCCTGCAGAACAAGTAGTGGTCTTATTATGGCTGCGGTCTTCTGTAAGGTGGAGACACTTCTCGAATCAGGCTGCACCAAATACGAGCAAAATGTCGATCCGCTGGGTCAGGGTGAAGCAAAGGGGACGCAGGACTTAAAAAAAAATCGATGGTGGGATGTCATTATGACACATATTTTGTTACATAGACACCTTTGCTACACCCTGACATTCCGCTGTGCCTCACCTCTCTTAATGCCTATGCCTAGTAATACAATGATATCTTCAAAGAAGCGGTTCGCACCTTCATCATCATCATATCAGCCGAAAGACGTCCACAGCTGGACATAGGCCTCCCCCAAAGAGTGCCACAATGGCCGGTCCTGCGCCACCCGCATCCAGCGGACTCCCGCGACCTTTACCAGGTCATCAGTCCACCTTGTGGGGGGCCTACCCACGCCGTGCCTTCCGGTACGTGGTCGCCACTCGAGAACCTTTCCGCTTCAACCCTTCGCTCTCGCTCCTTCGCTTCGGTTCGCTCCTTGTCGTTACGTAATACATAATAATTTGAGTCATTCATCGTCATCGTGAATGTAAGCAACTGTCGCGTGTTATCCAACTCCAAGATGAAAAAGGAAGACAAAGTATTTACCTTTAGGTAGAGACGAACGTTGTTGAAAATACGCCTGAAATCTTGAACCACCTGCTCGTATTCAGTGTAAGATGAATTCTTCAGCTTTGTGGAGATATCGTGGAGGCACATTGGGTACTTCACCACTTCGTAGAATCTTGGAGCCTGAAAATCGTACCTGGTTAACATTGGTCGGGACAGTCACCAGCATCAATATTTGCCTTAATAAAGCGGGCAAAAATACACGTCATAACAGCCCAAAAAATAAAATGTCAGATATTTTAGCGCTTTATGACAAATTTTATGTTTTAGCAGATATTAATACCAACTGTACTAAGGTAGAATAATTATTGCTCCAATGTTCTAAACTATTTGTATTTGTTTTTATTTTAATACATCCTAAAAATAATACTTTTCAATATCTGCAACTTTTCTACTTATTCACAGAAGATATTCTGATAAAATTATTACCATTTTTATATCCATGTCATGCTGAATAAAAACGGCATCGTTCACTTTAGCCAGATTTCCAAGCAAGGTCTCAAATTTCTTAACGGTAGCGGTGGACAAAGGTTTTTTCTTCTTAGGGTGGTACCACATGCCGGAAACAGCCACCTTGGTCTTCGATGGCTTCTTTTGATTGTCGCCCCTAACATAGTTCCCAGTCTGATCGTAATTAGGACACCGAGTTTCCTTCGATTCCTGCTTCTTCTCAGGTATAGAAACCTCGTCGGATTCAAGAGATTTTGCCTCAGAATCAAGGAACCTACTGGAGCAATGGCTCAAAACCAAGTGATCTTGGTTTGCTGACGAGTTTTCCCACAGATTGTGCATTTCCTTCGACACAAAGTGCGGGCCTATTCTAGCGGCCCACTCGCTGTTTTCCATATTGAACTTCACTTGTTTTAGATCGTCGGAATAATCGTCATTGGCACTCAACCCTAAAGCATCGTACAGCCTCGCAGTGTCAGACTTGGACCCCTCGTGAATGAAGTCAACAAGTTTAGGGGCGGACTGCTTAGCTGCTTCCCACGCGCGGTCAGACGTCATCGCAGTTATAACCTCTAGGGATTCAGCGTTTCTAATGTCCAGGCCAGAAATCGTAGGTCTTGACATTAGCTTATGCTCGTCTGTAAACATATCGTCACCTCGCCTCGGCATCAGGCATGGCCACGACTCGAGGTTGTACTTCGGCTGCGGTGCCAACGTCACAGGAGGGAAGGGCACCTTTATCTTCAAAGCCATTTCCTCAACCAAAGGGTTATCAAACGCCACTTCTTGACTAGATCCTGGCATGAACGGTGCTATTGGATCTGCTGGCTTTATAGGCACTTTGTAACTTCCGGGTTTCATATATACTTTCGACATTTCGTGATACTCATCATTTTCAGGATCAATGAATTGCACGGGGCCAGAGATATTATTTGTAATCGTCACAACGTTCGACGGAATCTGAACGTTGTGCGAGTGATGAGTTATAAAATCGCTAGGTTCTTTTTGGACCATCTGACCCCACGCCGCAAAAAAATCGGCCTCTTCTTTTGTGTCGCCGCAGCTATTGTTTTTCTGTACGTATCGCCCTCTGATTTCGACATTGGACGCTATGTTTGGTATCAAAGTTTTCTCTACATGACTCAAAGGTATCATTTTGGCTTTCAGTTCCATGTCTCTACGTTGCATCTGATCGTACAACATGCCGCTCATGATTGGTTGACCGGGAGCTTTACCAAGCTCTGCGTCTATTTTATGCTTCATTTGGTTATATAATTCCCTTTGTTCAACGTGGCACATACTTTCTAAAGTTCTGAAATCGGGCAAGTTAGTAATAGTCCAGGACTGGCGAGGTTTTGTTTCCCGAACGCTGCATGGGTCGCACTTGTAAGGACCTTTTAAGTACGCGTCCATATCACCCTGCTCATTCAAAGGATAGTAGTTGTGAGAGTTCGGTGGTGGCACTACAGGAAACTTTTTGAAGGCAACTCCTGCTCTGGCCGGCCATGGACCTTCATTGTAAGTTTGGGAGGATGAATGATTTTGGTTCTGCACCCAAGGCGGCTGGACAACGTTGAACGGTTGAGGTGAAGCGTTCACAGGCCGCGAGGTACTAACGTGGGGCTTCACCGATTGAAACTTGCTCTGATTCTGATGCCGTGGGGCCGCCGAGTTTGTAGCATAGTAATTGTGAGTAAAACTCTTCTGCTCCATTGTAAAACCATGATCCAGGCACTTGTAGGTCTTATAAATATGAGTCAGCATTTCTTTGGTAACAGCTTGCCATTGCACGAAACATTCACGTATATTTGGGCTGTAGTATTTGTTTTCAATCCTAGAAAATGTGTCGTGTTTCTCACTGAGTAATTCTTTAACACCTTTCCAGCCATCCAAAATTCTGACGAAGGAGAATATAAAGTTTTTGATTACCCATGGTATGCCCTGCGAGTGCAAGTTGGCTACAGCACTGTCCGGTTTCTGTACATTGGATCTAGTTTTTGCACAAATCGAGTGTATATTTTTGAAGCAAGGTCTATTGTGGTGTGCAATTGCTATATTTTCAGCGTCCGTGCAAGCTTCTATAGCAAGTTGAACAATTTGATTCGGTATCTGATCGTGAATCATTATCTTGTCAAGAGCGGTAAGAAGGACGTCGGATGACCCAGAAGGTTTATTCTTGTCCTCTTCTTGGAAAGATTTTTGATTATTAGAATCTGCTCTGGCGTTTGATTCTGACATGTTGCAAAGTTCTGAAACCATTCGTTCGCCTTCCACGAAAAAATCAAGGCTTGACGTCGATTCTGATGTTAGGTTTCTATCTTGTTTCTTATGTCTGTCGGTCTCAGTGCTACTGTCTTTGTACCTCTCGTGGTATCGCGGATCAGCGCTGTAGACTTGTCTCTTATCCTGGCTCTTGACGATTTTCTTCTTAGCTCCGGTGCCAATGGGTTCCTGGTAGGAGAGAGACCAGGTGCTGTGCGAGTGCTGGGAGTTTGGATTGCGGTCCATCTTGCTGTAGTTGGGTGAAGATGGGTCGAAGACCAGGCCCACTAGCGGCGAGTTGGGGGGTGAGCTAAAAGTGGGGGCCGACGGGTTGTTGTATCTGCAAAGATTGTTCGCATTAGCCGTGTGTTCATGGATGCTTGGTGTTAAAGTTTCATTTTGTGGGATAACCTCTGATTTTGGTACTGCTGCTCTGCCGCCGTTGCTTCGTAGATGCCAGTCGCCACGCGGCAGTACGTCGCCATGTTTGAATCAGATATGTCTTTGTTGGAGCATCCTTAAAAAGAAGGAACTTGTGAATATATTGTTTGGAAAAGATCCGTTGGGAACCGTTTTGTTTTTCAAAATGTTTTGTTGAAATCTTAACCTGTCTTTTAACTCTTTGGTGTTAACTTTGACAACCAAAGTTTTCACAAGGCGAACTGCATACTCATTATGTAACAAACTACTCGTACTCTGACAATGTAACCTTCATGCGTTAAAGTCAGATGTACCTAATAGTCACCAAACACGTTATGCGTTGCGTGTGATAAGTGGCGTTCAAACTTTGAGTATTAAGCCCACTGGAGATGTCATACACAGGCGACCCCCTCCGGCAATAGTACATTATGCGACAAGTGAGCTATGTTGATCATTACATCAGAGGCGGAATTGTCACGCGAACTGCAGGTGAGCGTGATAATAGAGCCGAGGATGTAATTATCAAAGCTCACGCGTGTCATACGACGTTTTTACTCACATACATTTGCACATCTCCAAGAATGTACAGTGGCGTCAATTCTATTTATCACTTTTCTATTCACCATGAGTCAACATTTTTAATAATAACCAAACACGCATCATCAATGTTTACAAATATTTGTGAAATTACTTATAATGGCGCGCAACTGTTTTTTTTTCGTGAAGTTCGCGCAGTGCGCCCGCAGCGAGGCGTTAATCTCTAAACAGCCAATACAAAATAAAATAAATATTTTCTCATTCAATATAAATTCATGTAAAATGTTATCAAAAGTAAATAGTTTTACTAAATGAAACGTTTCTATACCATATTCAAGAAGAAATAAGCAATTAATTCACAAGAAGGGTTTAATTTGTTTAGTCGAGTAAGAATCCATTTGCCGAGAATTAAAAACAAACCTGTATAACCCGGTCAATTTAAGAATGCGCCGAGTCCATACATAAGTACACCTGGCTGCAAGGTGCCAACTGCATAACTACACGAGTGTCGTAATGTTATTATTTATTAAGGTGGTTCGATTGCCATACGAAACGTTATTTGACATTCGTAGGCTAACGGCGTGATATTGTAAGAAACTTATGTAACAAACTTTCACCAATTGGCTTCCCATTTGCGCCAAATTCCCCTTTTCCTAGAATAAACTTGTATAAACTAGATTAATTTGAGAAATTGGTTTGGGACGTGATATTTTGGGAAAACGATTTTTCTCAAATTAATCTAGTTTATACAAGTATGGCAATCGAACCACCTTAAACACGCGTGTTTAATACCCAGAATTATGAGCCCAAAAGCGGCACAATAAAAGGCACGTTACGAGCAAATGTGTTGAAAAGTACATTGTTCAACTGGTCAACCACGTTATATAAAACTACTTAAAGTCGCTTCATCGCCATTTTGTATCGATCCGTGTCGCGTGACGTTTCTCTCGAAAAATGGTGAATTGTGCAGTATTATCATGTAAAAGGCGATCTGGCAGCTCAAATTCGCAACAAGTTCGCGTTTCCTATCATAGGTAAGTATTTTTACTAACTATTAAATGTGTATTGAAGTACAATCTCCATCTAAAGAAAATACCGTTTGCGATACGTAAACGACAGAAAATGTAAACATGGTATCGTGGTACGGGGTCGAATCTGTCTTTAGCGATGCGATAAAGGATAAAGGTAAGAAAAGCGACTCAACATTTGAATGAATCTTTCATTCATTCAATCTCTGCAGTTTCTTTTATAGTCAGTTTAAGAGTAGGTATATATGTATGTTACATTTGAATCTTGTAAGGTGAATTAGAAAAATTACTTTTCTCTGGACATACGTTGTTGAAATTTAGTCTTAAAAAGAAAATAATTGTTGGCAAAAAAATTATCTAGGTATAAGGAATACATTTAGTGCGGGGGACCATGAATGTATGTGTTATTCATATACTTACTATTATTTATATACTTTATTTAATATAAATATATGTCCTTTTAGATTTCCAAAAGATCCCTGTATAAAGGAGAGCTGGAGAAAATTTTGTAATAACGAAAATTATTCTTGGAAACCTACACGTACAAGTGTTATCTGTTCGGATCACTTTACTCTGGAAAGCTACAAAAATGATACTAACAGAAAGACATTGATTGAAGGTGCAATATCTTCTTTGCGACTATGTCCTTGTTTGGTGAGTTTATTTTTTTTTTGTTTTTCCTAAATCTGCGACTAGTAGGTATACATTTAATTTTGAAGCATAAGGCTTTTTTTCCATAAAATCAAATTAATGATAACAAATTAAATATTGCCCCATTTGTACACTTATTTTCGAAATTATCCCAATTTCTAAAGCCTGACCACCACAAATATAAATGAGGATGCGCCATATTGCGGAATTTCACTGGAACTAATTTCTTACACTGGCAATGATTTTATGATTACTTGTTGTCATTTGTGATTGGTTGGTGAATAATGTCAACGTCGGATTACACGCATAATGACAAATGTAGATCACGCGAAACGACACATACGCAAAACGACACATACGCGAAACGACACATACGCAAAACGACACATACGCGGAACGACACATACACGGAACGACACATACGCGAAACGACACATACACGGAACACATACGTTAAATCCTTCGTCCTAGAGGTCGGCAACGCCCAAGTGACGCTGTTGTTCCTTGCGTTCTTTGGGAGGGCCGTCTTCTGCTTGTTTACAAAATTGTAAATAAAATCCTCTATACGCTTAACGGCCTAAACATGTAGAATGTCTTAAACGTTGGTAGAATAGTAATTTTATTTTCTTTTAAGTCGTTTATGGCTTAATCAATTTTTTGATCGATTAGTTCATATTACTTCCGAAAGACGTCATGTTACATGTACTTATAATTAACAATATAGTTCTTACTGCATTAATTATCTATGATGTTCGCAAGTTTCCTAGCTCATTGTGAGACATTTTCTTGTTTAGCATTATAATTGATTTTTAACGGCCTCCGTAGTGGGTAGCGATTTTTTAATTAGGTACTATTATCGGACTAAGGACACCTCTGTTCTGCAGACACTTCTGGTAAAGAGCGAGTTCGAAACTCATTCATTTTTTTTTAATCATTGGCTTTACTGAAAAATCTTAATTTTTTTTTCATGAAAGTCAGTTCTATTTAATTCTAGTAGTTATTCCTACCCAAAGAAATAAAAATCAGGCAGTTTTAGAACTTCTAGCCAACCCCCATTTCACCTAAGTGGTGTTTCACAAGAAGTGGCTTTTCGCGTAGGCGTCGTTTCGAGTATGTGGTTTTTCGCGTATGTGGCTTTTCGCGTATGTGTCAATTTGCGTAGATATGTCATTATGCGTCTGATCCGAGTGGAATATTATCAATAATGTGTACACGTGTTTACTAAACGAAAAACTTTTACAAAAAAAGAGCATTATACTAAATGGTTTTTAAATGATAACCTAAGAACCGATCCGGCTCGTCCGTTATCGCTAGCGCAAGGCAGTCACTCTGTTTGATGCCGCTGTTATTTTAATTCAAAATCGCGTAAATAAATGCGTCATTGTGATTGTGTACTATATCATTTTCAAGACAGTGAGACAAGGAGTGCAGTGAAAAAAACCGTTTCACAAACAATAGTATACTTTAGAAGTAATGATGAAAAACATTTTAAATATCATTACTTAACGGCCAAACGGCTACGCGAGTGCGAACGGTGAGTCATCCGCAACCCGTTCCTGACGTACGCTGCAGCGCGCGGCCGCTGACACATGAATAAAGTGGACACATTACAACACACGAGTAAAAAGAACATTATGGCAAAGTGCGCGAAATGTCAAGACGATATCATAGATAGACGCTTTCTAAATTGCTCTCAATGCAAAAAAAAGTTTCATGTGCGGTGCACAAAAATATCCGAAAAATTATATGACCTAATGAGAGCAAAGGAATCAAAAAATTGGAGATGTAATGATTGTGTACATATATTAAACAATCCCAACTCCTCACTGACGAGACCATTATCCGAAGCAACGACTTCCAATTCACGTAATTTACATACACCTTCAAATTATGTGACTGAACGTATTAAACCAAATATACCAACTGAGAACTCTTTCGATTCCCTGCCGTCGGATGAAAGTAGCAACGAGGACTACTCTGCAATATTGAACCGAAGCTGTCCTGGGAATGGGTATAGTATGAAAGAAGAGTTAGAAGAATTAAAAATTAAAATTACTATCTTAGCGATGCAATTGCAAACCGCTGAAGCAGAGATTGGAAACTTAGGATTAGAAAATTGTTCCTTAAAAAAGCAAATTTTGGCTTACGAAAAGAAAACCAAAAAACTAACATATATATGTAAATCGACACCGACAAAAACTACGAAAGGACACAAAAGTATAAATAAAACAAAACTTAATTTGACGGACGCGGAAACTTTGGTACAGTCTAATTTGGAGCAAAAGAACTACCCACATCCTGGAATAAAGGTAGCTACCGACACTCACACGAACCATCAATTGCAAGGATATAGTGACAATATTTTAAAGACTACAGAAACAATAGATAAAAGTAGACAAATTACATCAACAACTGATATTGGAATTGGATCGGAACATACCTCAGAAGTCTCAGCTCCAGTCGGCCAGCTCGTCGGGGACGAGACACAGACACAGCTGCACAAAGAGGATAATCCATCTTCATCTTCAGTGTCATCGAAAGCCACGGGGCACATAAACAAAATTGATGCGTGTACTAATGGGAAACAGATGTTGATTTTGTGTGATGAGTACGGCAAATCTCTAGCCGAATTTATTAAAACTAAGTGTAATTCATATTCCTCAATTATATCAATATGTAAACCGGGTGCAGAACTCAAAGACATAATTATAAACATTGTGAATCTGACAAGAAATATGCATGAGGGTGATGATGTAGTAATAATAGTATCAAATATAAGTAAATACAGACTGTCTTACATAACTCATGCAATCCATCACTGCAATTTTCGGCGACTAAAACTCCAAGTGTCAACATTGCCGTACGAAAAAAGTAGGCGTATTAATAATGATATATACAATATCAACAGTAAATTGCATAGCTTAATTTTAAGGTCACAAGGTACCTCACTTATTGATATAAATAAATACACACGTCAACATCACATAGGTAAAAGTTCGATAAATAGAAACTTTGCCAAGTTTCTCTGTTCTAATATTATATATAACTCGGATAAGGAATTCACACATAAATTCTGTAATTTAATTTATATAACACCTACATGCCCGTCTGAAAATGTTAATAACAATAAATTAGATCAGGAAAACCGAGGTATAAAATCAGCAGAACAGGACGCGAAGTTTTTTCGTTAATACGGATAATAATAAAACGCATTTTGTGAATATTTTACACCAAAATATTGCCGGATTATTAAATAAGTCTGACCTGGTAACGATATGTCTGGAACAATTAAATGATTCTGCAAATAACGTAGACGTTGTCTGCTTTACTGAACATTTTATTTTGAAAGGAGAAAGCAACCTATTCAAACTAAAAAATTATACTCTGGCCTCCATATATTCTAGAAAAAATAAACGCGGCGGTAGTGCCATATATGTAAATAAACATATTCAATATAGAGAACTAACGGATATTAATAAGTTGGCTAATGACATGTACTTTGAGTGTTGTGCTGTCGAGATAATATCACAAAACTTGATTATTTTATGTATATACAGAGTACCAAACTCAGATTTTACAGTTTTCATGGAACGACTTGAATTAGCCTTGAGTATTTTAACTACTAGTAATAAAAATAAAAAAATAGCTATTTGTGGAGATTTTAATATCAACACACTCAATAATGATTATGCTTCTACTACATTTAAGAACTCTCTTCTTAACTTTAATCTCAAGCTCCTAATTCATACTCCGACACGGCCTTCTAGCGGAACGTGTATCGACAACTTTGCAGTTAACACACGAGGCTCGAAAGGATCAGTAATAGATCTAGGCCTATCTGACCACAGCGCCATTTTATTAAACTGTCCAGTCAAACATACTTGTTTAATTAAGCATTGGTTTATTAAGAAACGTGACTACTCCCCTAGCAACATGGACAAATTTATCAACTCTCTAAGTAATATTAGTTTTTCTGATGTATATGAAAGCTATGATGTAAATGAAGCCTACAATAATTTTATAGAATCATTTCTACTTTTCTACAATCTATGTTTTCCGTACAAACGAATAAAAATGTCACATAGGAGAAAACCTACTTGGGTATCTAAAGGAATAAAAGTTTGTTGTAAAAAAAAAAGGGAGCTACTATGGCGATACAGAGCCAACCAGAATCAAACCAATAAAGCCGAATTAAAAGCGTACTCCTATAGACTAAAAAAAATTGTTAACCTAACGCAAAAGGCCCAAAACGCACATCATATAAAAAAATCCAGTAGTAAGTGTCGTGCCGCATGGCAAATAATTAACAATAAGAACGAAAATCGTCCGCCTGTTTCGATTGCAAAAATTAAAGACAATGGAAATAATACTGTCACTGATCCATCTATCATTGCTAACATTTTCAATAATTTTTTCATAGACCAGACCAAACATAATGAGAGCTCACAACCGAAACTCAGGGACAGCCTACCACCCCATACTTTAAACTCAATTTTTGTGACTCCTGTTACACCAGCTCGTGTCAAACAAGTGATAAAATCACTCAAAAATACTAACAGCGTGGGCATCGATGAAGTTGCTACCAAAGTTATAAAGCACAGTGTCGACATTTTGGCGCATTCCCTATCTTTTATCATAAATTTAATTTTAGAAAAAGGACTGTTTCCCGATAAACTCAAAACAGCCGTGGTGAAACCCTTGTACAAAAACAAAGACAGAGATAAAGTTGAAAATTATAGACCAATAGCTCTCCTCTCTATCTTCTCTAAAATTACAGAGAAAATTATATACGACCAGATATATACATTCTTAGAAAGTCAAAAGATTTTTATTAACGAACAAAATGGATTTCGTAAAAATAAGTCAACCACCCTCGCAATTTACGACCTAATAAAAACAGTTATTTTGAGTGTAGACGCAAGGATACCCATCTCAGCAATATATATGGACATGTCGAAGGCCTTCGACTGTGTCGACCATAATAGACTATTACATAAATTAGAACGCTGTGGTATTAGAGGAAATTGTCTAGATTTAATAAAGTCGTACTTAAAAAATAGAACACAATATACGGAGATCAAGGGAATCTGCTCTAAGTCGATGCAGGAAACATCATATTACTCAGAACCAAGGCTACTGATGCGCGGAGTTCCTCAAGGTAGTATTTTGGGGCCTTTATTATTCTTAATTTATATTAATGATATGCCAAAATGTACAACCCATCCTATGATATTGTTTGCAGACGACAGTACCGTTTTAATTCAATCAAATGACCTTAAAAATTATGAAGCGGACATTAATAATACTCTTGCGACTATAATTGACTGGCTGGACCTAAATAAATTAAATATTAATATTGACAAGACAAAGATAATGCAATTTCATCAATCTAAATCACGCTCTATAAATCTTGACATACAATGTAAGGATCAACGTATAGAACAGACTGATGTAGCGAAATTCTTAGGTATTGATATTGATAAAAACATAAGCTGGAAACCACATATTGACTCTTTATCCACTAGAGTAAATAACTTTGTATTTGCCTTACGAAAAGTTTCAACAATATCTAATCAAAAAACAGCGTTACTAGCTTATTACGGATATGTGGAGTCAATTTTACGATACGGCATAATATTTTGGGGTAATTCTGTACAAAACTCAATTCAAAGAATTTTTATAGCGCAGAAAAAGTGTATAAGGGCAATGTGCAATATTAAACAAATTGAATCATGTAAACCCCATTTTAAAACACTAGGCATACTGACTTTAACAAGCCTGTACATCTTTGAAGTGTCAGTCTTTGTTAAATCAAATCCGGTTCTATTTCCAATAGAAAGCTCCTGCGCAAGCGGAAGATCGATTCGGCATAAATATAAAATAAATGTGGCCCCTGGCAAAACTGCATTACTAAGAAAAAGTATATTGGGAATGGCAACTAAAATTTATAACTTTTTACCAGATGCTCTTAAATGTCAAGATCTTCACATATTTAAGAAGGACCTGAAAAACAAACTGGTCGAAAGAGCTTATTACACGCTAGATGAATTCTTTAATGACCAAATCTAATTGCATGTTTATATAATTTCAATTTATTGTCATGTTTAAAATAGAATTCTCTTGACATTGTGAACTGTAATTATTATTATATATTGATTTTTTATTTTTTTTTTCTAAATCTGTAATCGTGACATTCCTTATTTTTATTTTTGTTCTTAATTATGTATGACATCTACTTACTATTGATTTTGTATAAAGCAGTTACGCTGCTAATTTATATGTTTAAATCTGTTTGACATATATAGGTATTTAATATAAGAACACATGTGCCATTTATTATTGTAATTGTTTTCCTGTTTTATTTTTTTGTACGCCGCAAGGTAGAACATAGAGGACTCTCAACCTAATTTAAGATCTACAATGTATGTACCTATGTTTCACAAAATAAATTACTTACTTACTTACTTACTTACTATAGATTGACAGTTGCAAAATTATTGCCATATGATCTCATAAATAGCGCCCTCTTGACAATCCTCATATTTTTGTGGTCAGGCTTTAAAAGGGAACATTACGCAAAACTCTTCGTAGGTGGCGACACTAGCAGCGTTGACATTGTATATCGTTCCCACTTGCGGTGTTGTCTATGCAAGCATCCTTGTCACTCATTTGACAATCAATTGCGCATGTGTGTGTGAACCCCTATATTCCTATACTGTTTTACTATTAGTGGTAGTGCTGCCTCTGGCGTCAGAACATTGCAGTAATGTTCCCTATTCAAAAATCCATTTCAAAACTTCCTTACTCTAAAAGAGTGTAAGTGACATGTTATTAGACACAGCGCAGGAAATTATAATGTGTAATGATTTTGAAAATGATTTGATTTCAATCTAGATTTACTATGGAAAGTGTACTGATATGTTATCCTTGTGCGTTGTGACTGTCAACTTTTACACCAGGTGGCGTCATCTTTGGTAACACTTTTGGGGCGGCGCGGCGCTTCTTTCGGTTTTTCTTCTGAATATTTTCAAAAGTAATCTATATTTGTATTAAATAAAATAAACTAACATTTTACTTTTATTCGGAGGATACTCCTGTAAAAAAAAATATTGCACCAACAAAATCGAATGCTTCAGCTGCAGCAACGTCTGAAGCAGATACCCGATCTTCGCAATGCCTCATTGTAAGTTTAAGAACCTTATTGAAATCCTGGAGTGCGTTAAGTATAGATCTGCTGGCTGCTGCATATGATATTTGTAAGATTACCATTCATCACATTCAAATTCAAAATTCAAAAAATTCAAAATTATTTATTATTTAACTTATATTTTAATACAGAATTGTGGAATCCTCCTTTTAAGTTAAAAACTTGTGTTAGGAGGTATTCGCTCTTTCATACAAGGTATTTAAAAAAATAGTTAAAAATAAAATTAAGCTAGGTATATTATATTAGTCCCAATTATCCTAAATATACTCAAGAGCAATGGGAGATGATGATCCTATATCAAGTTTCAGTAACAATTTAAGAAATACTCACTGCTCATGAGTATAGTTAGTCACATAGGTCTGTTGGAAAACTAAGTAGACTTAAATATTATTTAGAAATATTAAATATATACATATATATTAGAAAAGGTACCTAAATAAATGAACCATGTACACTAAAGCTATGATAAAGACTGAATCACTGTAAGAGTGATTCGGTCTCATCATAACTTCTCCCTTTTAACCAAGTTGTAACAGTTTTTTTACACTCTCCATAACTTTTGGTGTATATATTCACCAGTCTGTTTACCTTGTTATATAAATTAATAGATAGTACATAAAATTGTTTTCGAGCAAATTCTGTCCTAATTTTGGTTGGTTGCTTAATTACTATATAGGCATTGCGTTTTTTTAGTAAGGTGTCGTCAAATTTTAGATTTTTGTGCATTTTAAGAATACAATTCAGTATGTAAAGCTGTCTCACAGTGAGTACATCAGTATCCCGGTAAACGCTAATGGTACTGTATCTTATAGTTTTACCTAGAAGGACTTTGAGAATAGATCTTTGCGCTCGTTCGAGCGTCATGAGTTTGAATTTGTGAGTACCTCCCCAGATGGGTAGGCAATAAAGTATAATTGATTGCACAAGGGTTTTATAAATATAAATCAAAAGCTCTTTATCAGTTATGTGTCTTAGATATTTAAATAACCAAATTAGTTTTCTAATTCTATTTGCGGTTGTTTCATTCTGTTGATTCCAAGATAGCAAATTATCTATATGGATACCCAGGTATTTAGTGGAAGTAACATGATTGAGATTGGAACAAGAACAGTTATTGGTGGGGTGGTTTCCGCAGCTGTGGGCAGTTAACTTAAATTTATTTTTATCGGGTTGTGATCTATTTAAAATTGAGAAGGTTATATAATTTGTCTTGTTTATATTTAATGTAAGTAAATTTGTCTGTAACCATTTCATTACTTTGCATAGCCCAGCCTCAGCACAAGCAAACACTTCATCCCAGCTATCTCCATGGAATAATAGTGCAGTATCGTCTGCATATGAGATCACTAACCCATTGTCCAGTTGCATGTCGGTAAGATCATTGATATAAGTCAGAAAGAGGGTAGGACCGAGTACACTACCCTGGGGAACACCAAACTGGGTGGAGTGCTCGTCTGCGCTGTAGACATCGTCGGTTATCTTAACGCGTTGCGTCCTATCATATAGATAGTTTGAGATCAATCTCAAGAAATTCCCCCTGATTCCCATAATTTCCAGTTTGCGTACAAGGATGGGGACAGAGACGGTATCAAAGGCTTTTTTCAAATCTAAAAATATACATAAGGTCTTTTTCTTATCCTCAATATGCCTTGTGATTGAATTTGTTAGTTCTAGCACAGCTTCTTCCGTGTTTTTCCCTTCCCGGAAACCAAATTGTCGTTGCGATAAAAGATCATATTTATTTAAATACTTTATTAATCTACGATTTAACATTTTCTCCATGACTTTAGAAATAGATGAAAGGACCGAAATGGGCCTGTAGTTGTTAACATCTGCTCTGTCACCATCCTTATCTCGGTTACATACATTATCTCGGTATCAGCCCGGAAAAACCGCGGGCGACAGTTCATTCCACAGTTTAACTATGCGAGAGGGCTAAATACACAGGGGCACATAAATACAGACAGACAGACATACAAATAAACATTTTTTTGGTTAGTATCTTCAATGTACAGAATTTTCACTTTTACAATTTTATAATAAATAGTATAAGATAATTCAATTCATTCATCAAACTGATTTGACTCATTCTTCAGATCTGTCCGTTGTGTCCCATCACTAACTTGTTCGTATGTATGTATGCTGTAACGTGAAAACTCTGTGTGTGTGTAATTTTTGATGTGTTAAATGTTTTTGTAGTGTGCGTTTATCTCAACATCTAAATCTGTGTCTGTTGATTTATTCATATTTTGGTGGTGTGCTGTACGTGTTTACCTCACCCCCCGCTAAAAGTGGCGAAAATTTTTGTTCGAAGAGTTTACGTTATGACATCTCCAGTGGGCTTAATACTCAAAGCGTTCAAATGATTAAAAATCTTCGCTTTGTATGAAGTTCAAAAGGGTTACTTTAAGTACATTTGTTTCATAATTAATTCACGGTTTCATAAATATGTCACACTGATGACGAATCTTAATGGATTGCATGACAAATTAAATTAAGTAAGGGCCGTCATTTAGCGAGGAATGTCGTCTCCCTTATTGTCCCAAGTGGGAAAGTACTAGTGGAGGTACAGTCGCGGAATAAAAAGGTTGACCACCTTAAGATCTGTTTTCGCTTGCTCAGTATAAGTTATCACATCAGTATGATCAGTATCTATCTGCTTTATCGACCGAGTGTCAGACACATTCCGTCATAATGAATGTCATTTCACTACATGGCCTACAGATACGTCCACTATGAGAATTATAAGAGAAGAGGATTTAATCATTAGATGTAATGGCAAGATAAAACTAATAAAAAGGTTTTAGTTCAACTATAATATAATAATAGTCAAGGAACATTCGTCTAAGGAAATTTGAGCTTTGTTGTTAAACAGTTAAACATAATTTTCAATACAACACTCTCGTCTGTTATACAGTTTAAAAATGTAACATGTGCTTGCAACGCGTAAATGAATTCATCTGAAAACTGGTCAACCTTTTCATTCCGCGACTGTACTCTAGGCTTCAATGGGGACCTCATATTGTGCAATCTCTCAAAAAAAAATAAGTTGAGCTACATACGCTGTAAAAAAGATTAGATTTCTTACTGACGTACCCACTGTAAGTACGACTTGTCTATTTTAGCTACTTTCATAGTGTTATGTGTTATGGCATGTTACTATATGGCAGAGCAGCTGATATCGAGTCAATTTTTGTTCTACAAAAATGAAAAAAAAAGTTTGAAAAGCCATGACTCTCTCAGAGGTTTTGAAAAAAATTGGAATTATGATCGTGCCAATTCAATATATTTACGAAAATATTATTATGTACGTAAGGAAAAATCAAGCGCTATTTCGAAGAGGATGTGACACTTTCAGGATATAAATATACTCGTAGTATAAATAAATTAAAATTATTAGCAGTTTCAACTACACTCAAGAGCAAACGTTTCGGGTCAGTGAAATACCGTCATATTCCCCCGCGGCTATGAAGTCAATCCTGACACATTGCGCAACTATGAAGTTTTTGAATAATGACAATGTCAACCATAGGAAAAAAATACATATTCATCCCTAGAGGCATGTCTCAGGATTGACCTCATAGCCGCGGGGGACTATACAATATATTAGTGTGTGTGGGTGTCAATTTTGAATCGATTGATATCTCATTTTGTACTCGAATTCATTTCCCCAATGCCAAGGAAGTTCTACCGGAGTTCCTGAAGTGCAGTCACACATGGAACAAAGGCCGCAAATATCTGATGACAACTCTATTCCTAGAGCCGTAAGAGCGTGTCAGGTATATTTGCTGCCTTTGATTCATCATTCAAAATATATTGATGCCGGTGACTGTATACCAGCAGCATTGTCTTTAACTTTCAGCCCGTAATCAGTCCTGCCTGGTAAAGGTCGCGGGAGCCCGCTGGATGTAGGTGGCGCCAGACCACACATTGTGGCACTCTTTGGGGGAGGCATATGTCCAGCAGTGGACGTCTTTCGGCTGATATGATGATGATGAACCAGTCCCGCCATCGTGGGTACACAAGACCAGCCCGCAATGTTTGATGACGCTATGAACTACAGATCCCGAAGTTCTCCGCATATCACAGTGTAATGGCGGCACAGATGGAGGTTATCTATGAATGGCGGCCATAGTGGAGTTTTTACTGAGCCAGCATGGTCATCACAAGACGGCGCGCGAGGTGTGTCGCGGCGAGATGAATGAGTTTTATCTCTTTCTAATTAGAACACTTAGAAAAAGACGGATAGTCTATCTCGAGTGTGGCGATCCATTTCCGAAAATCGATTTTTTCTGCAAGCAATCTTTCCATTCGCAAATTTTCCGATTTAAAATTTTCCGTTCTGTATTTTCCCCGGAGGGTATATTTCTGAACATCGTTTTTACAAAAAGTAATATTTCCATTCTCAAATATTTCTAGTCGCGTAATTTACGCATTCGCGTACATGACCACTCGGAAATATTGCTACGGACAACGGATTACCTATTGTACTCTAAGGCTGATAACTTTTTCGTATAAAGTCGGTTCTGGCGCTTCGCCGGCCGCTACCGCGGCACGCTCGCTTCGCTCGCCCGGCTCGCGCGCTGTAGGGGCGCGGTTCTTTCTAACACTCCTCCTCGCTTCGCTCGTCGTCGTACCTACACTGACCTGCCTTAGAGTAGAATAGGAAGGTAATCAGATGTCCAGTTGCTACCTACTCTATTCCTTGGAGATAACTAATTACCTGACCATAGACCATACATTCAGCACCGAATAGCCGCTGGATGGTTAAAATGGCGAGAAGTGACTGGTGTTACATGTGACAAGCGAATGCCGGTTAAACTTAAAGGTTTGGTCTACAAGAGCATCATAAGGCCGGTTCTCATGTATGGCAGCGAGACGTGGGCGTTGACTCAAAAGCATGTCCATACCATCCAAGTTGCCGAAATGAAGATGTTACGGTGGATGTGCGGCGTTACCAGGCTCGATAAAATCCGCAACGAGTACGTACGACGAAGCCTGGGCGTCCGTGACATCGCCGATAAGATCCAAGAAAGCCGGCTGCGATTGTATGGTCATGTGAAGAGGAGGCCACCAAACTATGTTGGTAACTTGGCACTACAACTTTCCGTCTCTGGTCGAAGATCCAGGGGCAGACCCAGAACAAGATGGAAGGATGTAGTGCTAAAAGATATAAGAGAGAGCAAGTTATCCGAAACCGATGTCGAGGACAGAGCGAAGTGGAGAAGTAAGACGAGGAAAGCTGACCCCACCACCATGTGGGATATATAGCTCGGAAGAGAGAGAGAGAGAGAGAGAGATATCTCCAAGGAACAAGGAAAAAAAATATTTGGGAAAAAAACCATCAGGAAAAGATTAGATTGGGTAGTTTAGCGAAAGGTAAAATATCTACTCAAAAAATCTAACTCTGGGGTAAATACCGAACAGAAGATTAAAAATCGGAAAATTTGCGAATGGAAAGATTGCTTGCAGAAGAATTCGATTTTCGGAAATGGATCGCCACTCTCTCTATCTCACCGCGACAGCTCGCGCCGTCTTGTGATAACCTTGCTGTTCCTCCCCGAAGGCTGGATTCTCCATGAAGACTTGAGAGACTCACCATAGCTGCTCTTCTGCATCACGGAATGATGATAACCGTCTTGGTGCCCGCGTTCCCCTTCTCGGATGTCAGTCTTGTTCGATCCGCCATAATCTTGCATTTGGGATCGCAACTGAAATCAACCATATTATGAGCTATAAGATCTCCATATATCTTGTGTCCAGCTCAGAATAAGACTGGGTATAAATATCAAGTTTATACAAATAGTATAAATACAGCAACGATGTTGCATTTTCTCACTTGTCGCTTGAGAACGTGAACTTCAGAAGACTAAGTACCTACTCAAGTCATAGAAATCCTGGTTGTTGATAAAACATTCATAAGAGCGCAGCTCGAAATCGTACTAAAGTAGTATTAAGGACTCGAATAATAAAAGAAGGATGTTGAATAATGATAAAAGTGCGCATGTGCAATAAGTTGCGCTAACTGAGCATTGAATAAAATGTCTACTCATACATGTGTATGTTCATGATTCGCAAATAATCTTAATATTGATACCTCGATATAGTAACCTGGAAAAGTTTGAAGATGGAAGAATGATAATAAATATAAATATAAGGGGACAATTTTTCACAAATCGAACTAGTAAGCTCACTAAGGCTTGTGTTATTGGATACTAGGTAGACGACGATATATTTAATGGATATAAATACTTAAATACATGGAAAACTTCTCACAACACACAAACAATAATATCGTATAAAACAAAGTCGCTTCCCGCTGTATGTCTGTCCCTATGTATGATTAGATCTTTAAAACTACGCAATGGATTTTGATACGGTTTTTAATAGATAGAGTGATTCAAAAAGAAGGTTTATATTTAATAAAGAAAGAAAGAACGAAGACATTTATTCACCTCTGTAGCCTAGTTGGTAGTGAACTTGCCTACGAAGCCGGAGGTCCCGGGTTCGAATCCCGGTAAGCGCATTTATTTGTGTGATGAGCACGAATATTTGTTCCTGGGTCATGGATGTTTTCTATGTATTTAAGTATTTATTTATATATATAAGTATGTATATCATCGTCTAGTACCCATAGTACAAGCTTTGCTTAGTTTGGGACTAGGTCGATTTGTGTAAGATAGTCCCCAAATATAATTATAATTATTATCATTAATTATTATTCACTGCACAAAAGACGCACATAGACAAAGGGAGTAGATATCATTACAATTTAACACATATTGTGTGTGTCTTCGCGGCAGTGAATCGTTTTATATGTATAAAACATGCATGTATTGTACATATACCCGTGCGAAGCCGGGGCGGGTCGCTGGTATAATATGTTGAGGATACGTTAAAATTACTAAGATTTATTTTAATCCCTATGGATGTAGGCGCTACATTTTCAGCAATAGTGGCAGTTAGGCACTGAAGTATTCATCAGTAAGTATTTTATTAGGATTCTAATAACTCTAGATGGCCTTAAATGTTGGTGCAAAATGTTGCTGCCAATGAAAATGCTTCTTAATTCAACAGGGACTCCTACATATTGGCATATTGCCCGGTTATCAATTACTTAATCGCAGAAATGTAAGTTTATTGTATTGGGAAAAAAGTATTGAAAAAAAAGAGCAAACACCTGCATTTCCAAGATGTCGGTGTGTATAGATAGATAACGGAAGTAATCAATAATTTAAGGGAAGTAGTTTAGTTTAAGTGAGGTTTGTGGTTTTTCGATACCTATTTCAGCCATTGATCAAGAAACCACCGATTTAATCATAACAATTTGGCAACCAATTTGCGAAACCGCAATGAATTGAATCAATTTTTATGAAGATTTTTGCGTATTATAAAAAAAATACTTTCTAATACGCGAAAAATTAAAAATTTGGAGGATATTTTACTTGACGGAAGTATCAGGAAAATTCATGACATAAGATCAGTTGCTACGCAGAATCTAGTTGGTGTCCGCTGAAAAAATTGAATCAATTTTTCGGCGATTTTTCCTATCAATTTCACTAATATATCGATATTTACTCTGCTGCAACGTCTACTGTACTTCTAAATAGTTTTAACAAGTAATGTCATATTAATCATATTATTTTATCCAAGGCAGGTTATATGGAATATTATATAGAAAGGGTTTTGTAGGGTACTCACCGTAACAATATGATGTTGTCCTTTCACGGGTATCTTCGCAAATCAGAACATATTTCAAATATCCACTTAACAGTTACTTACGCCTGTCAAATGGCAGTTTTCTATTTTATTTTATTCTTACGTATTAACCAATGATTGATTTGATCTGTGGCAGTGTGTGGGTTTCTTATTTCCTATCTATATATTTTTTGTGTAGATCGTTACTTAGCATGATCGTAATACACTGTGAGATGAGCAGTAAATGACTCGACGACCATATGATTTCGTTCATTTGTTTCCTGACGGGTTGTCAATCGATTTTTGGTTTTTTGCAGCCTGAACTCGACCTCTATGCAGGATTTCTCACTTAAAATTTTACACAAGAAACTTCCTTGGACAACGAATTAGCATTTAGGCCATTATTATAATTTCAGTACAGTACATGTAATCATCATAGGCCTGATGATGATGATTACGTGTAATACACTAATAGAAATATAATATAAATATTACTTTTATCTTTTCCGCGACATTGATACCATCTTCAATTTGAACATTCCTCACTAAGGAAGGCGTCTTGATCATCGCCGAAAATCGTGCCGTCTTCACAATACCATAATACACAATACCCTATATGTTATTATATAACTGAAAATTATATAGCCCGCCCAGACTGTTCTGCGTTACGGCCAGCTATATTCCCACAAGATATAAGATAGAGCGGGGCAGGAATATGAATTAAATATATATCGTTGTCTCGTTTTGTCTTCGAACTTAACTTTTTCCTTTTTCTACATAAATTATTCCATATTTCGCTCAAGTCTGAACATCTATGCGTGACCTATCCTATGCATTCTATGCTATGCCATTATGTTTGTGTCTGGGGACCAAAAGCTACTATGATAAGTGATAACTAGGAAAGTCATACGACCATCCTGCTAAAAATCTATTTAAGGAGCTTAAGATACTTACCCTTCCCAGTGTTTACATATTAACCGCTTGCAAGTATGTTAGGGCCAACGTGGACCAATACGCTACCCATTCGTCGGCTCGTTGGAACAACCGCTTATTTA
The DNA here is from genome assembly GCA_963854355.1 of Epinotia brunnichana. NCBI lineage: Eukaryota > Metazoa > Arthropoda > Insecta > Lepidoptera > Tortricidae > Epinotia > Epinotia brunnichana. The sequence continues at coordinate 1,844,635 of OY977953.1, read as the reverse complement.
TCCCGCGGTGCAGGCTCGCAAAGACCCAGAAGTCACTTGGGGTCTTAGGCGCAAAATTGTATAACTTGCTACCAGAGGAGATAAAACTATCAAAAACTGAAACAATGTTCGACAACAAACTTAAAACTATGTTAAACAACATAGCATGCTACAGCGTTGACGAATTTGTTGAGACGTGCACTGGCCCTAAGTATTAGGAGCACCTACATAACCTTACAGTTAAGGCATCACAATTTAGTAACTAATATTTTTGAATTGAAACTTCCTGTATCACTCAGACATATAAAGCTATATGCGACCTTATTTGACATCCGATGTAATTAATAAATAATACTACTTATTATGTACATACCTGACTTGTAAAACATTGACTTTTATGAATAAATATCTTGTATCTTGTATATGTATATCTTCCGACGTGGTTTCGGTGTTTCCGTACGCGTCTATAATCCTAGTCCTGTTTTTGTTGATATTCAGTTTTTGTATGTTAAAGTAAATTTTGCTTAATAAAAGAAGGATAGTCGAAATAAATTTCTTTATTTTATAAATTAAAAAAGCTTCATTACAGCAACTAAAGCCAAAGCTCCTGGAACTTGCTCGCAGGCATCTATGCATAAATTAATACATTCTTAATATTTAAGCCTGATTGTCAAATAGTAACCATTTACTTGATAACTATCGATAAGAACACAAGTATTTTGTCTCGAGAGTGAGCGAGAACACGAAAGCCGGCAGCAGACTACAAAACTATAGAGTTAAAATTAACTTTCTCGTTGATAATTTACTTAAAAAACAATATTTTGAAATTTACGTAAAGAAGGTAAAAGTGGGTCTGTCATTTTCAAGCGAATGCTATATGGACACCGACGCCAGAGACGAATGTAGATTCCTAACTAACAACACAGCTGGCTTTTTCACCCTAATGATGATATTGAGTAAAGTGCTTGGTATTTTAACCTTCCTAACTATGAAACTTTATAAAACTAGCACACCTGTATCAGAAGTGATTATTGATTAAACAAAAAGCATGTATTTAATTTATAAATTGAATTTAGATGAAGGCATTTTCAACCTTTCTAAAGGATAATCAATAATCACCCTTCCGTTCAGAAAAAAATACTATCACTTTTAAAAAACCACCACTTTGTTAAACTAAACTAAACACATGGCACACCTACAACTAATTGGGATTATTGGCATACGAGTTTGAGTATCGTCATGAGGGCCGAGCCGACAGCGAGGGCGACTATAGGCCTGATGTCATTGGACCCGTTGCAGAAGTCCTTGGTACAGGAACAGACCTCTTGTCGGCCGCCGTAGCCGGAGCGGTGATAGCAGGCGCCCTGTAAACAATAAGTTCAGTCAATCATTTCGTAGCGCTACTCCTAGCCGATAACATGCGAAAAATGGTTTCTAGAGGAAAGCTCCACAAAGACACAGCGTGTGCTTCACACATATCTTGTACCGGGTTTCGTCCCAGCCGCAGCTCCTAATAACCCGACTAGCAGGCAGCTGGCCGTTCACCGCGACGTCCACGTTTTGAACTATCATACGACACAGCGTATGCGTCACACATACCTTGTGCCGGGACTCGTCCCAGCCACAGCTCCTAATTACCCAACTAGCAGGCAGCTGGTCGTTAACCGCGACGACGTCCACGTGTCGAATTATCTTACGACACAGCGTGTGCGTCACACATACCTTGTACCGGGACTCGTCCCAGCCGCAGCTCCTAATAACCCGACTAGCAGGCAGCTGGCCGTTCACCGCGACGTCCACGTGTTGAATTATCTTACGACACAGCGTGTGCGTCACACCGCGATCGTGCTCGGAACAGTTACGCTTGAGGTTCTCAGGGAGGATGTTCTGCAAACATTGCGAGTTGGTTGCGCTGTTGCATTCGTAGCACATTATTGGGGAACCTGGAAAACATTTGATGAGGCTAGTAGGTTAGGTATATAACCTATCTTATCGGTAGGTAATTAGGCTGTAGCCCGGGCATCAGAATACGGCTACGGTATCCCCTGCCTGTCGTAGAAGATGACTAAAATGGGTCCTCGGGGTGGTACACAGTTGGAGTTAAGGGCTGCAATCATTGAAAAAAAAAAGTATGACCCACAGAGGCATGACGCTAGGGCGACACTGGTGCGTTCCGTAGGAGATCCCAGAGGCCGAAAGGCCGTCCGATATGCGTCGAGGTGGACCATCGGGGGGTTTTTAGTCGGTCGGTCCGAGTCCGACATAACCTCCGCGCTATCCCCGTGGCACGGAGGTATCCATAACGGATTTTCCTCCCATTCAAAAAAAAGATAATTAGGTATGAAACCGTGTAGACTTGGGCAAGAATAGGCCTACGGTATCTCCCGCCTGTCGTAAAAGGTGACTTAAGGTGGTTCGATTGCCATACAAAGCGTTATTTGACATTCGCAGGCTAACTGCGTGATATTTTAAGAAACTTATGTAACAAACTTTCTTCAAATGGCTTCCCATTTGCGCCAAATTCCCCCTTACCTAGAATAAACTTGTATAAACTTAGATTAATCTGAGAAAAATAGTTTTCCCAAAATATCACGTCCCAAACCAATTTCTCAAATTAATCTAGTTTATACAAGTTTATTCTAGGAAAGGGGGAATTTGGCGCAAATGGGAAGCCAATTTATGAAAGTTTGTTACATAAGTTTCTTAAAATAAAATATCACGCCGTTAGCCTGCGAATGTCAAATAACGTTTTGTATGGCAACGGAGTCGCCAGTGAGTTTTGTGGCAGGGGTCACAGTACTTGGCCATGTACCCCAGACAAGGCGATGAGGATGCCCAGGACGAGCCCGCAGGGGCAAATCGTGAGGAGGGCTCTAGTCTAGAGTCCTCCGAATTATACTTACTTAGCGCAGATGGCGGCTGACGTGGAGGTTTTAGTGGGTAGTACCACATAACCCAGACTGAGAGCTGGGTACATGGTTCGCAGGTATTTTCGGCAAAAAAACGGTAATTAGGAATGAGGGCCTTTTTGGTTTTCCCTTTTCTTTGTGCTTACTCCAAAGCTCACTGTAACTGGTTCTGGGTAATCTTAGGCTAATATACGTATAGTCAGGAGCAGAAAACTGTACACATTGTTTTTGATTTCCATACCCGACCTTTTATTGTTCTTTGAATACATACATAGTATAGAAATTTTATTGCATTCATTGAAACCGTGATGTCAAATAAAGGTTTTTCTTTTGTGGGCCTACGCACTCTCTTGTCGAAATTTTCCATAACCGTTTTCCATACAAGTTTCAGAATTTCCTTGAAGCAGCGTTGAATGTCCTCCTTCAATATACGGGGGCGTTTCACTCAATGTATGGGGGTTTTTTTGACGTCACAGGTCCAAGTTCACAACCACCCGTGGTGACGCAAGTCTCCCTCCAAAACATGTAAAATAATAACCGCGACATAGCACCTAATTACCGTTCCCTTCCTGAAAGGGCCTTGTTCAAATAAAATGCTTCCATTTCAGTTTCAATCTTAAACTCTTCACTTTAAGATGGAATTTCGAATGTGAATATTTTGGAATTAAGTCGTTTTGTTACTAGACTTGGAATTCACTTTAGTATTACAACAGGGTTACTCTACGAAGGTAATTGGGTTTTAGCTTCCTCATCTCTTTCAGAGAATCAAGGGCATTTTTGTTGACTAAATTAAAATGAATAAGTACTTACGTTATCTCATGAAAAGGAGGATTAATGGAGGAAAATAAGTACTTTTCAAGACATATAGCACTTTGACTTTCAGCGGCTGTAAAGGCTTTTGGAAACCTACATCGCTCTATGAAACCACCCTCAGAAATATAAAAACAAATGGAATTGGTGTAACAAAGTAGATGAAATAAATGATGAGGGGTCATAATGAAGTAATCTGTTATAAATAAATAAATAGTTACTAGGGAACAATCTTACAAAAATCAAATCAAACTAGTATGGGACTAGTAATCTAAACGCATAATTTTGCTTTGCGGCGCCGCACCGCAGACATGTGACCAGTTCCTTAGCCTTGTGTTATGAGTACTAGACGACGATATATTTACAATATAATCACGCCTCTTTCCCAGAGGGGTAGGCAGAGATCACGGATCTCCATTTGCTACGATCCTGACAAACCATAGCTATTAAATACCTAAATTGACATGGTTAAGGTCGCGGGAGTCCGCTGGATGCGAGTGGCGCAGGACCAGTCATTGTGGCACTCCTTGGGGGAGGCCTATGTCCAGCAGTGGACGTCTTTCGGATGATATGATGATGATGATGATGACCTAAATTTATAGTAAACATCCAAGGCTCAGAACATATATTCATGCTCATCACACAAATATTTGCCCTTACCGGGATTCGAACCCAGGACAGCTTCGTCGGCAGCGTCAGCACAGCGCCTTGAAGGTAGCATATACCTAGTACATTTTCCCTACCCTAAAAGCTTGCATTTTCTGCACAAGGGCCTCAGAGGGGTGATCACGTAACTTTTCAAACGTACGTTGGGACAACGCAACTGACATTTTCCCATTCCAAAAGTGATATTTAGGATGGGAAAACACATTAAAAGTGAACGTGAAATGCCTATCGTGTTTGAATAGCAAAGTTCAAATAAATGTACAGAATGAAGTTTTACAACTATAAGTGATTTCTGCTGCTTGTCTGTTGCTTTAAATGGTTGAGATTAACTTAAATACCTAATTGAAAAAAAGTGTCTCCACTCTACAAGTCAGGATTGTCTACGATCCGAGTGCGAGTTAGCGTTAAATAATTATTTTGGGCCATAATCGCTGCGAAAGTAGAAAATAGTACATTATGATACAAGTGTGCTAAGTTGGTCATTACACTCGAGTCGGTTTTTAAGCCTGAGCCGAAGGCGAAGGCTTAATGGAGACGAGAAGTGTAATGACCAATGCTCACGTGTTTCATACGACGTGTTTCAACACATATGCGAGGAAAAAAAAATGTATAAAATGAAAATGTTAAAAGATATGTAATGAAAAGGCACTAGTGCGATAATGTAATGTAAAAGTCACGGCATGGGTAATATTCTGCATTATTTTGCTAATGTTTAAAAAGATATGTAATGAAAAGACACTAGTGCGATAATGTAATGTAAAAGGCACGGCATGGGTAATATTCTGCATTATCAGTGTAAATACGCTGTAATAAGACCTACTTTACGAGCAGGTGTGTTGAAAAGATAATAGATACCTACTCAACATTTAAATAAGTATTCTTTTGTTAGTTTGGATATTTGTTAATGGTTGAACGCATCAAGATGAATGAAGAACTTTCTGGTAGGTATACGAATCCCCCTGAATTCAAATAAGAAGGCATGAAGAGTGTGGAAGTTTACACGGACAGAGTCAGGGCAAAAGCTAATGAATAATTTCATTTCATTTCATTTATTCCTTTATAAAACGTTTTTTTACATGTCAATTTATAGATCTTAAGACTATAAAAACAACAAAATACTATGAAATAATAATTTACTTTAAAAACAAAGGTTTAACCGACTTCTATTCACTCTTTGTCTAGGATCTCATCATCAGACCCTGACCCGATGGGGACCTGGGATCCTTACAAAAAAAATAATTAATTGGTCCAGGCGTTATCGAGTAATCGGGAAACATACATAAAAAAAAACTGACGAATTGAGAACCTTGAAGTTGGTTAATAAAGCACTACACACTTACCGTATCCAAATAGTCCGCAAAAGGCCAAAAATCCAAACGCGAAGTACCTCATGTTGGAATTTCAAAAAACGAATTAAAAAATCAGGTCAAGACACCAGTACTATTTTACTTGGTACTCATTTGACAAAAGCTGTGGATAAACAGCCAATGGCTGCGCAAGAGTGGCCCACCCGGCGCGGCGCGGCGGTGTGAGCCGAGGATGTGGCTTATTCCAGACAGGAAACTGATTATTTAGCTTGGGAGCTAAGTAGTTGGGCCTCTTTATTCGGTCCTGATAGGATGATAACCTGGTTAAAATAGAACTGATGGGTGATATAATAAACGGGGTCAGTAGGGAGTTAAGTAACTGTTTTAGATAAAAGGGGGCCGAGAAGACTAGAAATAGATGAGTAGAAGGAGATAAAGTAGACATACAATGCACTTGCAACGTAGTTTTTTGATGAAATTTCCGCGGAGCGGTTTTCGAAGTTTGCATATATGGCATACTCGTATACACGGTGCTTGGAAAGATTGCTTTTTTTAACATCATGCTCCTGTGCCCTTTTGAATAAAAAATATTATAGTAAGCTGAGCTCGGCTCAATTTTATTTTTATTTTCATACATTTCAAATTCATAATTGATGAGAAATGCAATGCAAAAGCAATGTATGAAAATACAAAAGAAAGTGAGCCAAACTCACCTTACTTTATACGTAATTTTTTACTTCTTAGGGCTTCAGGAACATACTGTTAAAATTGGAATCTTCCCAAGCACCGCGTAAGTATAAAGGGAATAAATTTCCTTGGGGTGGTAATAAGAAACACAAATGTGAAAAACTAATAATTATAATAGCAAAACACAAACACAACAAACAATCTATGGCACAAAGAAATATACAGTGTCGGTGTTTAACAGAATGCCAGCTATAACTCAGTGACCTGTCGACAATTATCATCGATTACCATCGTTCATCACCTATGTACATCGCTAACTAACTTAACATGTACTTACTACATAACGAACACATAGAACGAGAACCATTCAAATAAGTTACATAATCTATTTAATACCTATTATCATTTACAATTTGACTCTAACGGCGGGCTTGGTAACATATATGTAATCTTTGTAACAGTGTGTCAATTGAATATCTAAACTCTAGTACCTACTTAGAACTTTGCCGTTTTAATGTAGCTAACTGCCGAAGATTGCCGACTTGATCTAAAAAGAATACATAAAAGCAACATGTTATGTCACGGAAGTATTTAGTTTTTGCGATAAACTCTGATATGCAGGGTTAGTTTCCATCCGTTCTATGGAACAGTGCCATCAAAATGGGACTACTTTCTTTAGATGGAATAGACAAATGAAAACTGTCGGTGTCGGCAACCTTAAAAACCGCGATCTAGATTTAATCGACTAGACTAACTATCCAGCGACGCCTACTTCTTCTGGAACGTTCTAGACGGCTCTAGAACCTGAGGATCGCGAATGTGAGCAGCATGATGAGCGTGGCGGCGACCGGGGCTGAGGCTGAGTTGCAGCCGTCTTCGAGGCACGAGCAGACCTCCTGTCGGCCGCCGAAACCGGAGCGCTGGTAGCATTTACCCTGTAGAAGAAAAACTGTTTTTAATACAGTAAAAATACTCTTTGCACATCATTATAAAAGTACAAGAAAAGACCAAAAACATGAATAAAAGCGGATGCAAACATCAGGCGGACAATAAGAGCGACATCTTCAACATACGTTTTGGATTATTGTTGCCCTAAAATGAGGGACCACAGTTGCATTTTTCTCCCCTGATCCTGCTATTCAGAAAAGAGTAATGGTTGCTCCCAAATCAGGGATTTCATCTCTCGGTAGCAAAATTATTTTCATCTTGGGCGTAAACATTCGAATCCCTCGTTACGCTTTAGATTCTACTTTCCGGTAATTTGAAAATAGACGTTGGAACACTTGGAACCTAAGTGTACTCATGACAAAAAAAGAAACGACCGTCTCATTTCTCTATATCGACCGCAATTTCCGCGAAATTTTCTTCCAATTTACACTTTATGGCATTAGTCTATGAGTGAATATTCCTTAGGTTGGCTTTTATTAGGATGTTTTCGACAGTTAAATACTCGTAGTTTCGTTAATTGTTTGTACAGCGATGACAGCTCGTTTACATTGATCCTGTCCGGTGGAGTTGGTTTTGGGTATTGACGCAGTTAATTGAAGTAGGCAGGTAATTGAAGGGTGGGAGAAGGTGGGGTCTATCGAATGTTTCTAAGAAATGGTTTTCTTACTTAAGTATCTGTATCTACTACTACTATGAAAGTATGCGCGATTGTAGCTTTATAAGTTTTTATTATGTAGGGAGTAATCTCTTCTGGAGCTAACCATCCGATTTAAAAAAATCTTTCACGGGTATATAGAATAGACCTTCCGGATGAATATATGTGCTATAATATATCCCGCGGCTCTGTCTTGGGCCTCTGTGATAAGCGGGTCGGTAGCGCGTCAGTTAAGGGGACGTAGGTTCGTGGTCTTCTCTCCCTCTCACTGAGCATACGCGTGAGCGAGATGGAAGTGCGTGTTTGGAAGCGCGGATATCATGTTTTTTAATTTTATTTCGTTGTGCGTTTTAATAAATAAAAAAGTAATAGCTGATTTCTCTCAAACATGACATTGCTGATTTTTAAAACCAATTGTTATATGTTTAGCTGTTGTGCATAATTTGTAAGAATTTTTTTAAGTGTATTTTAGACCTATGTTCGTGATTTTTTTCTATCGAGCGAAAGTCAAAAACTCAGGATTCGAATAGCTGATTTCCCTCGAAGAAGGCCTCAAAATTGCTAATTTTTATTTTTATTTAATCGTATGGCATTTAAAACAGAAACATAATAACTATAAATTAATTCTAAGGTTTGTCAGCCACTTGATGGCCTTGTCGCCAAGGGTGATCAGGTCTTCTGGGGGTCCGTCGGCGTAGCGCGTTATGGGGCAATCCTCGATTATATGGCGAATCGTTTGTTCCTCGGCACCGCACGAGCAAGTTGGGGATTCCACCCATCCGCAACGGTGTTTATAGTGAGCGCAGCGACCGTGGCCAGTACGGAGTCGGTTGATGTTACACCAGTCCCGCCTTGGGAGATCGAACCCTTCTATACAGGAGCCCGGTGTAATAGTTAAATTACTAATTAAATTTAGGGCAGCCGTATTATAATCCAAATAAGAGCTACGATTTTTTAAAAATCCGTTTTCGGAGCTCACGTCGCCTTAACTTTAGTTTTGGTTCCGATCTAAAGTATACATACATACATTTACATACATTTTATTATAGCAAAAAGCTTATGGCCTGTCTGGTAGTAAGCAGAAAGAAGCATATGGACGTTGGCTGAAATCTTCTGTAAGGAGATTCTTCATACAGTGGCTATACATAATGGTGATAGTACCAATGATAAGCTACGGTGCCATTGTATGGTGGCCCCGCACCCAAACCACGAGTGCAATTACCAAAATTCAGAAAACACTAAGACTAGCATGTGTCGCTGCTACAGGTTGTATGAGAACAACCCCAACAGCAGCACTAGAAGTCATGCTAGGGCTACTTACTACCTTTACATATGCACATACAAAAAAAAGAGGCGGCTGTGACGGCAATACGCCTAAAAAGCCTTAACCTATGGACGAAACTAGACATACCCCACACAAAGATCCACAACAAACTGATCACAAGCCTACCTATGATGGAAGCTTCAATCGACAAAATACCAAAAACTGCATTCTTTGGGAAATACTATGGAATATTACTGACGGAAGACTCCAAAGAGGGGTTAAACCAAACAGACCTTAGGATCTTTACAGATGGTTCAAAAACAAATACGGGAACAGGATGTGGTGTGTTCTCAGAGGATTTAAACATACACATATCCAAACCACTGGGTGTACAAAACACGGTATTCCAGGCTGAATGCGTAGAGATAATTGAAGCCTGCAATGCCGTTAAGAGACGACAAGTCGAAAACACAAACGTACGGATACTCTCAGACAGTAAATCGGTACTACAAGCACTGAACAGTGATAACATCACATCTAGCTTGATATACGAATGTTACTTAAACCTCACAGAGGTGTGCGTTGATAAAAACAAAGTTACTATACAATGGATCAAGGGGCACAGTGGCTCAAGAGGAAACGATGCAGCGGATGAACTGGCCAGGAAAGGCTCAGAAACAACGGCATACGGACCGGAGCCAATCTTGCCCCTGCCACAAAGCTACATATACAATCAACTAGACCAACACACTAAAGACCTACACCAAAGATACTGGGAGGAGATAGACACATGCAGACAGACCAAAGAGATTCTGTCGAAACGCGACTACAAACTCACAACCACACTATTAAGGACACATAGAAACCAACTGCGCAAGATAGTGGTTATAATAACAGGACACAACACCTTGTTCAGACACCTCTATAACTTAGGTATCTGGGTATCACAAACAGCTCCATGTGCAGAGCGTGCATGGAGGCAGAAGAAACGACTAAACATATACTACTGGACTGCAAGCAGGTAGAAGTATACAGAATGAAGCACCTAGGTTCTCCAAACACACTACGGGACGCAGTCAGCAACACCAAGGCACTCACCAACTTTCTAGACGAGCTGGGGTGGTTAGAGTAGCGCCACACCGCCGTTTCACGCAAAATAGGCACAATCGATGTCGACTTGCGGAAAACGTCCAGTATATAAAAACAATGGGATCCGCCAACTTGTGTATAAACACAATGGGATCCGCCAACTTGTGTATAAAAACAATGGGATCCGCCAACTTGTGTATAAACACAATGGGATCCGCCAACTTGTGTATAAACACAATGGGATCCGCCAACTTGTGTATAAACACAATGGGATCCGCCAACTTGTGTATAAACACAATGGGATCCGACAACTTGTGTATAAACACACTGGGATCCGCCAACGTGTGTATAAACACAATGGGATCCGCCAACTTGTGTATAAACACAATGGGATCCGCCAACTTGTGTATAAACACAATGGGATCCGCCAACTTGTGTATAAACACAATGGGATCCGCAAAATTTAGGTCGCAAGTCGCAAACTAGTTTCTGTTGCTATAAATAGAAATAGAAATATATTAATATGTAAAAAACGAAGCGATTAGAGACTTAAATGAAAAATGTTCTATTTGCTCTATTTTATTTTAATTTTTAATTTCTAGCAACTGAAACTATTTTATATGGCCGATCCCTATCACCACCTATAACTATAATAACTGTGTACCTATACAAAGCTTTATGTTATTCTAGCATGTCGTTTTAAAATGAGAACCAAACTACGTTTGTATGGAAAGTCGATTAGGCGACCCTTAAATGTATATCATAAGTTTATGTGCAGATAAAAACCAAACTGCGAAAGGTGATAAAAAGGGAGCGAAATGATTACGGAGGAATCCGGGAATACGAGTATCGCCTTCGCAGACAAAATAATTAAGATTCAAGTCTAATTTAATCCGCTGAGTTCTAACGAGATTTGTAAGGGTTTTGATTATCGGTTAATCCTAGTCTAGTGTTTAGAGTGACTCTGCCTGCCTAACTACGGTCCCGGATTCAAATCCCGTTAAATATTTTGACGTGATAATGATAACGTATTATAAATCGATGAACACCGGCAGCACGCACGAAAAAGTATGTCCCGTTCCGCCGGAGCCGAGCGTTCGGCTTTATGACGTTATCACGTTAAGTTATCGTCCGTAAACCGACAAATTATAGACAATCAGTTTTTTTGTGCCACGAGCATGGCTATCTGGTATTGAGACTTGGATTTCTATGTATGTATAAAAATACATTCATACTTCTATAAAAAAAAATCGTCGTCTGGAACCCATTACAAGCTCTATTGAGCTTACTAATCTGACTATTGTATTTGCGTAAGATTGCTTCCTAATATTCATTGAACACTATTCTTGATTTATTCATTTTGGCACTTTTGGGGGAGGCCTATGTCCAGCAGTAGACGTATTTCGGGTGATATGATGATGATGATGATGATTCATTGAACGAGCGAAGCGAACGAAGTTCCCCGTTTCATCTAATAGGGCCAAAAAAAAATCGTATTTCCAGATATCCAGATTTCCGGCTGTCGCCTCTACAGGTCGCTGAGAGCAGGTTCAATAATTATAGTCCAATATTTTTTGTTTTCTATGTTTTTTTAATAGGTATCGGCGAATTCTTTAGCTCACAGAGACACTACATAGTTTAAAATTTCACGTTTAATTTTAAGGACAATGCCCCGGAAGCTATTATCTCTTTAGTAATTATCATACTTCCCGTACGAACAGATATTAACGGAAGTAGACGATCGATAACCGAAGTTTTAAAATAATCAAACCTAACTGTTATCCCACAGACATTAAAGTTAATATTTACGGTTTAGGTACATATTTATAGACGTGACTCTATACACCGTGGCCGTGAATAACCCGAAAGATTTAAGCTAACGATACTAGAGCCTAATTAGAGTATATAAAGTTATGTAACAAAAACTCATAATTAAGGAGATATTAATTATTTGAAACAAATCAAAAGTTAAAAAATCTCTAGTCTAACACACCCTAAAGGCTTGAGCATAACTTGACACTTCTTGTCATGGAACACAAGTCACGGCATTCGCCGTTCGTCGTATGATTTCGGAGCGATTCGTGAAGTGTTATGCTCGCTCTCTGTTCTTCAACTTGAGTTTCTCAACTAAAGACTTGTTCACAAAGAAGCGGGCAATTAATAAGATTTAATTTGTACTGAAATTGTAATTTAATTAAGACAGAATTAGACCCATGTTGATACAACATTATTTACTCGTACTGTCGTCAAAAATACGTGGTTTAAATCTTTCGGGTTATTCACGACCACGGTGTATATCAGTATGTATCACGTAACCTACTTTATTTTCCAGCGGTAACCGGGCTATAAGATTGCTTGTTCGATTCCTTCCATAGCAACAATATTGGTCGAATACTCTGCTGAAACTAAATTTGGATTTAGAACATTGCGTGCAGTTATGGGCCAAGAGCAGGAAAGTCATAAATTTGCAGTTTGTTTATAGGTACAGTCAACCAATTTGATTCCTAGGCCACCGCATAACCCTGTCAATTTTAACTGCTACATAGCGACGCAATAATCCTACTAACCCGTATTGACATATAGCATTTACAACGGCAAGGTTCTATGATGGCCTAGGAATCAAATTGGTTGACTGTACCTGGTTAGTTACCGTTGACCGGTGGTTACCATGTTTTAAAATTACGGCAACATTATCCTTTTCAACGCTCTGTCAAAGGGAAAAGTTGACAACCACACGCCAAGCCAACATGAAATTTAGTGCGGAGTTAAACCTTATATCAAAGCACGAAGGTTGCCATCGCACTATACTCCTTGCCGGATTAATCTGTAATTTCCGTTGAACACTAGTTCAAACAAAGAATGCGGAAAAGGTTAATAACATTATTGCTAACGGTACTTAGCTACAGGTTAGATTTTTTTAATATCGGATGGGTAGTTCTGGAGATTTACCCCTACATACAAACTTACATTTCACCTCTTTATTATTAGTACTAGCTTTTGCCCGCGACTTCGTCCGCGCGGAACTCGTTTACATCGTAACTTTCTCCCCCCTTTCCACCCCCTTAGGTGATGAATTTCCAGATAAAAACTATCTTTAGTAAGGATTCTTTGGGAAGGCCCCGGAATTCAAAGTATCTTTATACCAAATTTCATCTTAATCGGTTCAGCCGTTTTCACGTGATGCGCGGTCACATAAACAGACAAACAGATAAACAGACAAACAGACAAACAGACAAACAGATAAACAGACAAACAGACAAACAGACAAAAATTCTAACTGTTGGAACGTGTTCTGTTATCGATTTTAAGTATCCCTAGCCAATTTTTTTTCGAATATCATCCATGTACAGACTTTCGACCCTCTTCAGCTTTATTATATGTATAGATAGATAGATAAATATATAATATTTAGATCTAATGTCAAATCAAATTTTGATTATTCATATTTTTATTCGTATTCGGTCTAACAGTCCTTCTAAAACCGAATACTTACTATTTTTCGAAATCAGTCAATCATTGCGAGTCCACAAAAGCTTTTTCTAATTAAGTAAGTACTTACTGCTAAAACACGAATATTCAATATTCTCTTTGATACAAGATTCCTTTGTAATCATTTTGTAGATAATATCTAAATTATCAGCGACAGCTTTTTATCACGCGCACCGATTTCGATTATTTATTTTTTATTTGAAAGAAGGGACTTTGAAGATAATCTTATAGGAATTTAAAGTTATAAAATTACATACAAAAGTAAGTAAATTACAAATTTAATTAAGAAATTATTTTTGAAAAAAAAATACTTCGCTACCTAGTTAGAGATATCGTTTTATTTTTCCTGTATTGTTTGTTACTCTTAATCACATGTAATTATTTCAGAATTTTCGCTTGGTAAACTTCGGACATAAGGGGCGGGGATGGTATTTGTTTCTACATTTCCCTTAATAAATCAAAATTTAACCACTTCATATGATACCCCACTTGATCTATTTCCTAAACTTTGATTGTTTAACCTATTCATCATTTACTCAGAAAATATAAATGTATATTTAAATTTTTCATTTTCCATACAAGTGTCTTAACACTCTTAACCCTCTCAACAGTTGTTCCAAATTTCAAATTAATAGCACAAGTAGTTCCTGAGATATTTCACGTTGTGACAGACGGACGGACGGACGGACAGAGTCACACCATAACCTCCTCATCTCTCATATCCTTTTTTTACCTTTTTGGTACGTACGTGCATACCTAGTAGTTAAACGAGCCCGGACCGCGAGCGCTCATAACTAAGAACCGCCTATCAGTCCGAAACATGTCGAGCGATGTTCGACCTTAAGTTCCCTGTTGCATTGCCAATACCGCAGACAAAATCTCGGGCCACCTATCACTCCTTTCTCCATGTTAATTGTCTGACTACTATATAGCCATCCTGATAAAAGCGCGTCCCCGTGCATACCGTGTAGTTGCTATCATCCCAGCCGCAGCTTCTGATGACGCGGCTGTCTGGTGGCATGCCGTTCATCTGCGAGATCTTGTGGCAAATGGTGTCCTGGTTGCCACACTCCTTGCGCAGGGTGTCGGGCAGTTTGTCCATGAGGCCGCGCGAGTGGTTGTGGCTGTTGCATTGCCAATACCGCAGGCAAAGTCACGGGTCACCTATCACTCCTTTCTTCATGTAAATTGTCTGACTACTATGTGGCCATCCTGACAAAAGCGCGTCCCCGTGCATACCTTGTAGTTGCTCTCATCCCAGCCGCAGCCTCTGATGACGCGGCTGTCTGGTGGCATGCCGTTCATCTCGAACTCCACGATCTGCTTGATCTTGCGGCACATGGTGTCCCGGTTGCCACACTCCTTGCGCAGGGTGTCGGGCAGCTTGTCCATGAGGCAGCGCGAGTCGTTGTGGCTGTTGCATTGGTAGCACACGATCGCTGATCCTGGAAGATGATGTTAGGTTAGATCGGCTGAGAAGATTTCTATGATTTTTTGAGGTATTTCTACTACGACATAAAATAATGTCATTCCTAGATGAGACTAGCACGGGAACGGGATGAATAAGAATAAGAATTTATATATTTACCACACAAAACAAGGAAAAAAATATTCAAAAAGGGTACAAGATGAGTGGCTTGCTCAAAATAAGTAGTTTACTCAAAGAGAAACTTATACTCAGTAGTGGACGATTACAGACTGATAACGATGATGGAATAGTAGAAGAGACTTTCTATACGTAAATACATTTTGCTAAACCAGCATGTTGATACATAATAATACTTATATTTTGACATCTAAAACTCTGTACCAGTATTTACCTATGTACGCCAAGTAAACACTTCACACAACTCACTGTGTAATCATAAAGTAGCATTATAGAACATGGGTTTAGTTCTTAAATGAATGAGAAGATGATAGTTAAATCCGAGTTAAGTCATATCGTACGTCGATCATACATAACGTGGGCTCTTAGAATAATATTCGGGTTCCGATGAAATCATTTGTCTTGGCAAAAGATATAAGAGCAAGCGAAACAAAAATATATACCTACCCAAATCCAATTACATGCACTGTGCGTTGATTTTTTGGCCTTAAAAAAAACTTATTTTAACTCCCATAGTTAAACCCATTCAAATAAATTTTCACATAAATATACATGAATTTATAAGGATAGAGATGGTTTGTCTAGAATTATATAAACAAAGATTGCTTGTGGGAGTTGTCTAGTAAAGGTTGACGAACGCTACTGCTAACTACATATACATTTATATACTTATAGATATCTCCCTCAGATACGAGAATCCTCCGACCATTGCCCTGCATAATAAAGGAGCCTACATATAACCGAGGAGCTTACATAACCTTTCCTTGGTACATGGAGCAAACAACCTTTACGTAACCTGTAACAAGGTTTTTGCCCGCAGACGTTGAGTGTGCTTTCTCCGTTTTATCCCTTAAGTGTCTTTGTCGTATCCCTTAAGTGTGTTTCAACAATATTGTAGAGGTAACCACATAGTCCACCATAAGGTTGAACCAGGTTGCTTTCTTATAAAATGTTTATTTAAATAATAAAAGTTTCAACCTTTGAAAGGTACTGATTGTAAATAAATTAGATCATATGACGGTATAATCGTACAGAAAGTTCGATAGATTATGTGACACTGTCAAAATTCCGATGACGAAGTACATTACATACGCACTTTCCGCACATGTAATTATATCAATTTGTGTGTTTTTATTTTATAGACTAACTCATTCATTTACTTAGTCATAGAAGTCATTTATGAATGAATAATACAAGATTTAAAATATAACACATATTACATCCCCGGATGGAATCAAATCGATACAAATTGCGATACATATTTTTTGTCAAATTAGTCAAACTTTGTAACCCTTTTCTGTGGACTTAGTGTTATGGCCAATAACTGTGGGATCATTTATTTAATTAAAGAACCTCCTTTTTTTGAAACCGGTTAAAAAGTCACCAAATATCTAATTAAAAACTGGTTTTACTCACTGTAAGATTTTTTGAAAGTTAATTAACAATAGTAAGTATATAGCTATAGCTAGGTTAATAAATATTTGTACTTAATACTTTATATAATATATTTTTAATACAGTTGCTCAAAAAGTGCTACTTTACCGAAATGATCGTTTTCAGAGCGGGAAGAGGTCCGGAGTACGTTCAAGAAGTCAGATTGAATGGAGCTGTGGTTGGGGTTGTTAAACAATTCAAATACCTAGGGCACATTTTAACCGAGGATTTGAAAGACGATAAGGATATTGAGCGGGAGAGGAGAGCCTTATCAGTCCGCTGCAACATGCTGGCACGCAGATTTGGTAAGTGTAGCAACGAAGTCAAGGTGACATTGTTCAATGCATTTTGTCAGTGTTTCTACACTTGCCAACTCTGGTCCAAATTTATGCGAAAGTCGTACAGCACCATGAGGGTGCAATACAATGATGCATTTCGCACGCTCATGCGGCTGCCACGCCACTGCAGCGCGTCCAGCATGTTCGCTGAGGCGCGGGTGCCAGATTTCTTCGCCGTAATGAGGGCGAGAGTTGCCGCTTTCTGGGACAGGCTGGGGCGCTCTCAGAACGAGAGCCTCAAGGTCATCTACAACGACCTGGAGAGCCCTATTTTCCGATATTGGATATCTGTGCATCGAGACGAGAATCGGAAATGACGATGATTATTTTTGATGTTTAGTTTATATATATACATATATGTGGGAAATGGAACGTAAGTGAGTGAAAGGGACAGAAAGAGCGAGATAGAGAGAGTATTGTAGATGGCGGTTACCGTTTAAACGTGAAAATGTAGTTCCGAGTAAATTATCTCCACTTATAATAAATCTCTAAATTAAAAAAAGAATCAGCCAGTTTGAAACTAAGCTTTGCGCGGTTCGAATGTTCTCAGCATCCCATGAACGGAAAAATATGAAACATTTTATATAGGTACATTATTATTGTAGCTGCAACTTAGGATAGTTTTTATCCGACTGCGACAGTTAATTAATTTTCCGAAATATACGACTTCATTTAATTTTTCATTTATTTTTATTGAAATCAAACGCTGCTCCAACTGTCAGCTATAAGAAAAGTCAAATTTTCGTCAAAATGGCGGAATTGCTTTGCCTTTCACTTATTAATAATTTAAATCCCGTCTACGATAGACCTTTACGAAACAAATGCTAAAATATAAACCATAAAAAAATATTCGATTCTGATATGAGAACTTATATGCGCAAATGTAGTTTTATGTCGTAATTTCAATAAATGAAATCAACAAATTTGAACAATATAATTAACACGAATTTGTTTTTTTTGAATGACAATGGCACGCGCTCGGCGCATTCAGCCAAAGTACCTGCGGCGCTACCACGAAAACCGATACTCAATGTTCATATATTTGCATCCCTGTCACTCGTGTATGGTTAGTGCGATAGAGATAGAGATACCCGAATATTTTCGAATTCCGAAGTTCGTGGTTATAGCTCAGGAATCGAAAATATGGTAAATAATCATAATGTATTTTCTCGAAAAAGAATTTAAAATAAATATAGTCAAATGGAGAAAAAAACAAAGCAAGAGGTTATATAGGTAATGATTAAGTTATAAGAGTCCAAAGTTTTAAGAGGGGGTATGTTCTGTCCCTTTTCCGCAAAACGCACCTTCATATGAAACGATTGTTTTTTACTATGACGCTCGAGTATATTGACGTCACAGTCCCTCATCGTTTTCTCACTCTAACAAGCGACATTAAAACGGATGTAGCTTCATAATTTTTTGAGATATTTGAATGGGAGTTTCATTATCTTCTATCTATTTATACATAATAAATGCCTATGTCCTGACTGACTTATTCACTCAATCACTTACTCACTCACTCATCAACGCACAGCCGAAACTACTAATCTTAGAGAGTTGATTTTTGCACAGTATGTTGCTTTTATAACGTGGGCTAGGGATAAAAAGGGATTTTTGAAAATTCTACCCCTAAGGGGGTAAAATGGGGGTGCAAAGTTTGTATGGGAGAACCTTTTTTTTTTGAGCTATAGACTTAAACTTTGTAGAAAAATTAGTTATTAGAATACAAATGAAACACTTTCAGCGTTTTGGAAAATTCCACCCCTACGGGGGTAAAATAGGGGTGCAAGGTTTGTATGGGGGAAACATTTTTTTTTTAAATAGAGACTTAAAACTTTGTAGAAAGATCAGTCATTAGAATACAAATAAAGAACTTTCAGGGTTTTAGAAAATTCTACCCCTAAAGGGGTAAAATAGAGTGCAAAGTTTGTATGGGAAAAACTACTTTTTTTTAAATAGAGACTTAAAACTTTGAAGAGAAATTATTCATTAGAATACAAATAAAGTACCTAGATTCAGTGTTTTAAAAAAATCTACCCCTAAGGGTAAAATAGGGGTGCAAATTTTGTATGGGGGAAACAATATTTTTTTTAAATAGAGACTTAAAACCTTGTAGAAAGATTAGTCATCAGAATACAAATTAAGTACTTTCAGCGTTTTAGAAAATTCTACCCCTAAAAATAGGGGTGCAAAGTTTGTATGTGGGAAACTATTTTTTTTAGCTAGAGTCCTAAAACTTTGTAGAAAGATTATTTAAATACAAAGAAAGTACTTTCAGCGTTTTGGAAAATTTCACCCCTAAGGGGGTAAAATAGGGTGCAAAGTTTGTATGGGAAAAACATATTTTTTTTAATAGAGACTTAAAATTTTGACGAAAAATTACTTATTAGAACATGAAAAATACTACATTCGGCGTTTTACAAAAATCATTCCCTAAGGGGGTTAAAAAAGGGTGCAATGTTTGTATGAGGAACACTTTTTCTGAGCTAGACACTTAAAACTTTGTAGAAAGATTACTTATTAAAATACAAAAAAAAAAAGACTCAGCGTTTTGAAAAAATCTATCCCTAAGGGGGATAAAAAGGGGGCAAAGTTTTTATCAGGGAAAGTTTATGTTTTTGAGTTAGAGACTTGAAACTTTGTAGAAAGATTACTTATTAAAATACAAAAAAAGAACACAAATCGTTTTAGAAAATTCCACCCCTAATAGGGTTAAAAAGGAGAGCAAGCTTTGCATGGGCAACACTTTTTTTTGAGTTAGACTTAAAACTTTGCAAAAAGATTACTTATTAGAATACTAAAAAAGAACTTTCAGCGTTTTAGAAAACTCCATCCCTAAGGGGATCCTTAAGATCCTTAAGAAGGGTAGCCAGTGTTGTGTGGGAAAAACTTTTTTTTTTACTAGACTTAAAACTATTCAAAATGTTACTTATTAAAATTAATAATAAAGTACTTTCAGAGTTTTAGAAAATTCCACCCCTAAGGGGGTTAAGAAAGCTTTGTATGGGCAACACTTTTTTTGAGCTAGAGACTTAAAAGTTTACGAAAAAAGTTCTTTCAGCGATTAGAAAAATTCACCTCTAAGGGGGTTTAAAAGGGGGTTCAAATTTTAAATGGCGAGCAATAAAATTTTAAAGTGTGAGTAAGAGATTTTTAACTTCGGTCTTATTCTGTACGTTAAAAGACTACAAAACTGATTTCAGAGTTTTTCCAAATTCATCCCCTAAGAGTGTTAAAATTGGTTCAAAGTTTGAGTATTTCAAGGCATTTTTAAAGTATGAGATTTTTAACTTTGGTTTTAGACTGTTTGTTCACAAACTAGAAAATGAACATCAACTTTTTTTTAATTATCCCCTAAAAGAGGGTTCAAATTTTATATTGAGAGAAATCATTTTCTAAGACGATAAAAAGTTCTACGCGGACGAAGTCGCGGGCAACAGCTAGTAATAAATAATTGTTTAAAGAAAGACTAGTTTCACTCTGGATATATCCCACTCTACATTTGGGGGCTCGTCCGGGATGCAGGGAAAACTACGTGTTTACGAAGATACGACGGCAAAGACAAAACTAAATATGTAATACGACGACGACGACGGAACTACGACGAAATTGAAGACGACGGAAAAACGACGAAGTACTAAGACGGAAGTTGTGTAAAAAGAAAAGGAAAGATGGAAAAGACGCTGGATGTTTATCATCAAATTTTAACGTTGCCTTTGTTTACGGCGGACGATGACTATGAGGTGGAAGCTTTTATCAAAGAAGTCGAAGAGAAGTCTCTACGATACAAGTGGACGTCGCGGCAGCAATTTTTAATCGCCAAAAAGAAGTTGGGCGGTACGGCGGCTCTCTGGTTACGCGCTGAGGATCCTTTCAGTGACTGGGAAGAGCTGAAGCATGCAATACGACGAGAATTTTGCAACGGTGAATTCTGCGAAGATCGTTTGCCTGTAAATCATAAATATGACTATATTGACGACGAGTTCTTGACACACGACAGCGATGCGCAGCCCTTTGTGCAAGAAGTGTCAACAGTGGCGATGGAGGTTGCAGTAAGCGATGAACGGAAAAACGAAGAAACTGCGGAATTGACACGTGACATGAGGTGTCAAAATGAAAATGTAATTTACAGAACAGAGCTGCAAGAACATAAAACGATTAAAGATGCGGCTATCAACGAGAAAATTACATTAATTACTGAAAACGTGTACGATATGCTGCGAAGGGAGCATACTCATTTTTGTGAAGAAAAAAGAAGAATGTTTAGTAATACGCCACAGCTTCGGGAGTACTACAGCATCCATGACCTTGGCAAAAAATCTCACCACGACGGCGACAGCTTCGATAGAACTACGATGAGCAACGACCCACCGAGATTCGATCAAGGACGTACGACGCTTTTTGGACTTACTTACGATTCGTTTTTATGTTTTTGGAAGTTTAGATATTGTTTGTTCGGTGTACTTTTAGGTTGGTAGTTAGTGTGTTGATGTATTTTTATATTACGACGTGTATAAAGGGTGTGCTATGAAGACGAAGTGAGTAAGATGTGATTGCTTGTGACGATGGGTAAGTGAGGTGACTGAAGGTGCATGACTGGGGACAGTTCATGATTGAAGGATGGCCGAGTGTGGGATTGATACTTTTTGATGACTTTGTATAATGCTGGCTGTTAGATGATGAATAAGGAACGATCGAACGTGGTTTGAATAGTTTTAGAAAGGTGAAGGATTTGAGGTATGATTGAGTTTTGCAAGACGATCGGAACGAATAAAGATGTGCATTTTATGTAAATAAATAAGAAATATACAGTTCTCGAGTTTCCCTGCCTCCCACTCTACATATATATATATTTTTTTATTTTAATTTCAATTAATTAATTAAGTATCTTGACTAACTTGTATTTATATTTTGGGTAACTTTTTGCCTGTGTATAAATGATTTATTATTATTATTTATTATTATTTACGTAGCTGTTTAGCGTGCGGAAAATTGGTTTTCGCGAACTAGTGCTTTTTACTTTTCCGCGTATATTGAACGACGTTTACAGTTGCGAAAAAATAAGAAAAACAGCTGTAGGAGCCAGCTAGCTGCTACACTTGTTCTTGTAGTTGTAGATAGTTAAAGGAGTGCGGAGAGAGATGGAGGAGGGAGAGACACTAGAGATAAAAGTATAGATAGTAAATAATTGGTAATTCTTTCTCTTGATGTTCACGCTAGTTCGCGGTTTAGTTATGCACTGACTATATTTATGTCTAATACTTATTTATTAAATATCTGACGCACGACCCAAAGTGGGTCGCAAGTACCTAAGCATTACGAAATGTACGGTGTTTAGACCGTACAACAGCAAATAAGGAATTCGAAACTTTTATATTATTCATTCTGTAACATCATTGTAATACAGTTGAAAAATAATGAAGTTGTCAAACATTTTTTTTAAATCCAATTATCCTTACTTTTTTTTTTCTTATTTTTTCGCAACTGTATTAAAAAACGTCGTCCTATACACGTGCGGAGATGTCATTATTCACTCGTCCCGAGTCTTGCCACTCGCCTACTGCTCGTGGCATGATATCTCGGTACTCGTGACGCAATGACATACTTTCCGCACTAGCATCGAAATGTACTATTGCATGCTCACTATTTTGTATACCTATATTTAAGAATTAAGAGATAAGAGCCTTAAGCTGTTGCAAATTAATAAATTTTAGTTTTAGTTAATATTGTAGTGCCATACATACTGGGTTTCATAGCTGAACATATATAATGTACCATCTTGTATTTACCTATGAAAGCAATAACGATACTGATTACTGATTAAATAGTTATTATGTATTGTTTTATGGAATGGAATAATGTTCTCAAATAAAGATATTTAATTTTATTTATAATCATCCCTCCATGCACATAATAAATATAATTTTTTTAACATACTTTAGAAGTATTCACAGACCATACTGTACTCGTAGGTACTCTAGTTATCCTTAGCAACATTCATTCGATTTGCCTTATCGTTGGGTTTTATTTTATTTTGTAGGTACAGGTAGGCAGGTATATCCTTGTTTCCGCATATTTACATGCGGGACTTATTATTAATAACAAAATTATTTACGTACTTGTACTTACCTAATATTAGGAATATTGTCGACGTGTTTAGCAATCCAATTCAAGGACTTTTGCCATACGATAGGTTTATGTTATGCAATTTGATTAGTGTTAACATAATTTACTTTATAAACAAAGTTTTAACCGACTTCAATTCAGTACTCCGCCAAGCCACATGAACATTTCAACATTTATTTTCCAATTTTCCACATGAACTGATTTCCGAGAGCAAATACGTTGATTATTAGAGAAAATAACCAAATCGCTGTATGTGGGCCGATAATATTTGAAGACTTCCGTCAATTCCTCAAGGATCTCAGAATCACCTTTGGCACTTCTTTGTTTGCTATTTCAACGGAATGATAGCAGAATCGGTGACGTACTCTTATAGTTTGAAGTACATCATTGACAAGTTCCACAAGCCATCTGAGGTCTTCATCATCACTTCCACTTCACCAAATTTATGATTTCCGGATGGAAATACAAGAGTTCTAATAGAAATCACCGAAATTACTACACGCGTGCCTTATATATTTGAGGAGTTCCCTCAATTCATCATTCAACTGGAGTTTTGAAAACAATGGGACTTTCAATTAAAAAAATAATGGTACGAATGGGTTCATAAATGACGGAGTTCTGAAGTAACACCCATTAAAAAAAAAATAAAAAAAATACAACCGAATTGAGAACCTCCTCCTTTTTTCTTAAGTCGATTAAAAAACGAATCCGGTGTTAGAATTGGTGACCTTAATAACCGTTAGATACCTACTATTCAGAATAATGTTGTATTGTACACAGGTGACATAACATTCAATTTGTATTATATTTATTAAATGACGATCATAATGTCAATTCGTGCTTAAAGTTAATTTATAATGATAATTTTTTTTAAGAAATAAAGTAATTTAAATCTATTACGTAACGGATACGCCAAATGTAGGCTAAAAATACCTGCTATTTTATTTATTTTAATTCGTTTATTTCGAACCACATAGTTCATATAATTTCATAAATTATAAAATAAAGCTATGATATGGGTGACTCACGCTAGAACGGGCCGTGTCCGGCCCGGGGCGTTTTCTAAGAATAACGACGGCGTTTTTGTGCGGCCGAACTATACCAAAGCCCGGCCGAGCCACGGCCGAGGCTCGGAAGCGGCTCCGTGTCGGCATGGCCCAGCCGTGGCTCGGCCGGGCTTTGGTATGGCTCGGCCGCTCAAAAACGCCGTCGTTTTTCTTAGAAAGCGCCCCGGGCCGGACGTTCTAGCGTGAGTCATCCTTAAAAGTACTGAAGTTATATAACTGTTATATAAGTGCAATGGCAAAGGGAAATGGACCTTAACACGTTGATTTCTTGCTCATAATTGTATAACTTTCAGCTGGAGCTGAGCAGTAAATGTCCATCCAATATTGACGGGGAGGACTATTTAAAAGAATACCTTACCAAAAACATTTCAAGACCAGCTCATATTACTTGTACCTTGCAGTTTAAAAAGGTAGGTAGGTAGCGCCCAGCCTGCCACATGGCCCAAATCTATCAAATTCAACATCGATACAAACAACATTTTGTGAAATTCATTAGATAACTGAGAGCGCTGTCTACCTGCCTGTTATTTTAATTTTTTAACCAAGTATTGCTGATTTAATTTGAATAGATTAATTTATTGCTATTGACACAAGCCACAACCTTGTGCAATGAATTTACGTTCGAGTTCGTTAAAATCTGTAATTCGAACTGTTAAAAGGTCGTATAATTGTCAACAGAATGGCTTTCGTTCGTAGTAAGAGACAATTAAGTAATGGAAGGGAGGCGCGCCAGACCAAATAGATATTAAGTACACATTAAACGTGGTTTAACTAAGAGCATTTTAGGAGCTATGGTATCCCAACAAGATCGAATTTTCCCTATGGGTTGGAAGGTCAGATAGCAGTCGCTTTCGTAAAACTTGTGACTACGCCAAATATTGGGGTTAGGTGGAAAAGCGGACCCTAGGCTCCTTTAGGATACAACCGAGAAAACGCTAGGTGGATGGTGAGGAAGCTACGGTAGCCTAGTGGTTCAAGCATGCGGCTGTCAAAAGTTCGATTCCCAGCTCATACCAATGAGTTTTTTGGAACTTATGTTCGGACGGAGTATCATTTCGTATTTATATTTTCGCGTTGAAGTAAAACCGCGTGAGGAATAGTACATTGTTTAACAAGGGGCGTATGAGGAATATTGCAAACGAGAGTCTATCAGGAGCCCGACGCCGTAAGGCGGAGGGCGTTTGATGACTCGAGTTTGCAATATTCTTACGCCCGTACACAATGTTTTTCATCACATTTGCGAGGAAATAAATAACTACAAAAGATATAAAAATCTAAGTTTCATACAACCGCACCAATCAAAAATTAACGAAATTGACAACTTCACATACAGATTTGCGAGTGGAGGGCGAGGGGGCAGGGCGTGGCGCCCCACGGCCTGCTAGATTTCTTTCAACCAATCACAGAGAAGAATTCTTGTGACGCGCGGCCAACTAGATTTGCCAACCAATTTGTTTGATTTGCTTTTAACCAATCAGATCACACACAAGCTAATTACTTCCCATGGGCCATTATTTCCCGCGGGAACAATTTAAGCCATTGTCTTTCTGTATACAGGCAAGGAATAACACCATTTATGAGCAAGTGTGATGAAAACCTAATTATAGCTGCGTAGAAATTTAAAGGTGTATGTGAAGTCCCCAACCCGCACTGCATCAGCGTGGAGACTACTGCCTATATAATGTCAATGTCATGAAGACTTTGTCAGGGTTTTTTTTTCTCACTTTATCTGTACCGTGCTTGTGACAGTTGTGACTAAAGTTGAAAGCGTCCATTGGTTATGGTGACCGATTAACCATCAGCATGGCAAACACAAAGTCTACACAAACAAACGAAATTGTTAGGTACAGTCAGCATCAAAAGTAACTACGCAATGGAAGACGCCAAAAGCTCTTATTCCCTTTTAACTTTTTAATGTCTTCGTTTGCGTAGCTACTTTTGATGGTGACTGTACATTGTAAAAAGAAGTACCTATAGTGAATGAAACGATTCGCACACCAATTGTGTTTATGTTTCATTTATATTTAGCTTCGGACGCTGATAAAATGTAGTTCATAGAATCATCTCGATTTAGTATCTAGTTTAAACTGGATTTGAGAGCTAAAACAATTTTCATCAAGGTTCAATCTTTTTGCTGACTGTACTTTGTCATCGGAACAATATAATACAAATATTTACTATGTTTATAGCACACAGACAAGACACATGAATGAGGTGGTCTTATGGCGACAGACCGATCTCATTTACAAAAAAAACCGGCCAAGTGCGAGTCGGACTCGCGCACGACCATACCATTATCTATAAAAAGGGCAAAAAAAATTTTGTATGAGAGCCTCCTTAAATATTTATTTTATTCTGTTTTTTTAGTATTTGTTGTTATAGCGGCAACAGAAATACATCATCTGTGAAAATGTCAACTGTCTAACTGTCACGGTTCATGAGATACACCCGGGTGACAGACGGACATACGGACAGACAGACAGCGGAGTCTTAGTAATAGGGTCCCGTTTTACCCTTTAGGTACGGAACCCTAAAAACAATGTGTAGAGAAAAGAGTAAAAGTAGGCTCCAAACTGATAATTATGTAACTTTTCGAAAGAGCGTTAGAATAACTCAACTATCATTTTTTAATACAAAAAAAAATATTTTGATCAATGACGTGCCTACGAAATATGTACGTGTGTGTGATCCACCGTAGCGTTTAAGATACTGAACCGATTTTGATAAACGAGGTGTCAATCGATTCGTAATTATTTAGGCCCCATTCATTTATTACGTAAGACGATTTTTGGCAGTTTTTGACCTCCTCCACCCCCTTGTAAGAAAAATAAGACATGGTTAAAGTTGGAATCTTCTGCCTTGGAGATAGAGTTCATTTTGAATGGACTAAATACTTTGATGCAATACGGCCAACTTAAATCATCTCACGCATATAAACTTACATAGTTACACGTGTTACAACCTCACAGACTTTACCTCTTTATAATAATAGTGTAAGTATACCTAGATAATCATAATCACCGTATGGTATTGAGTTGGTATTGAGTGCGAATTTGCTAAACTTTATACCTACACGGTCTCTTTTCTGTAGTCTAAGTTGTATGCCACATAACGATACGGTGTTCCAAATGGTCGCAATATTATCTAAATTATAGTAAACATACATGTTTTTATGCTCCCATGAAAAAGTTACAAATAACGTAGGTACGTGGACAATAACCATTTAATTGTCAGACAGTTTCTAATCTCGAATAATATACACATATGATTTATGCGAGAAATTTTAATTTTGATAGGGAGTCGTAACTGAACTAAATGTATGTGTTATATCCCATCTAAGCTAGGGGTAGAACGACCAACACGTACCTACCAAATTACGAAATTCATGAACGTCACTTAACTAATTTAAATTTAACAAACCTTGATGAAGCAAACTGCACAATACCGCCAAAAAGCACAGCGAAACGGCGGCCATTTTGAATAACATATCGGTTAATTCCGGATCTCTCTAGTGCCGTGGTAAGCGGGCGATGCGCGGTCCGCGACTGCCTCAGTTGTGTGTTGTTAGTGTAAACCAACCCGTAGAGGTTATATCCACGTCCTAAATGAACCGACGCTTATTCAATTGGAGTAATTCCGTAACAAATTGACGGTAACTCACGTGAATACTGATTTGTAGAGGTAATAGATAATCGTTTTTGAATTCCTTCAATAGGTGTGGTGTTAAGGCGCGTCCATCCGTTGCATCTGCCGAAGCGTGCAGTGGGCACTTTACATCTTTATTCGATCTCAATGACGTCCGATGCATTGGGTTATGTGTTGCTGCAAATTTACAGTTACAGTAAGGTTTTAAGTCATTCACTGCTACGCTCAAAGCGCTGTCCCATAAAACTCTTTTCACAAAAGTGGTGAGATTTTTCGAAAGTATGTCAGCATCAAAAGTAGCTACGCAAATGAAGACGTCAAAAGTCTTTATTAAAAGGGAATAAGAACTTTTGACGTCTTCGATTGCGTAACTACTTTTGATGCTGACTGTACATATGTGAACAAGAAAATTCTATCCCATAAAAACATTCCATATATAAAATAGGCCAAGTCTCGAACGAAACTCTTCCACAAAAGTGGTGAGATATTTCGTAGAGTCAGGCATTCTTATTAATCTTTATTTGCTTGCTAAATAAAATTCTGCAACTTGGGAATCACACAACTTTCACACTGCATTTACTAATTTTTGCATACCTAAAACTATGTAAGTGTTATTGCCAAGTCACAAAATTGTATTCAAGTTACAGCAAGGTTTTAAGTCTTTCACTGCTACGCTACGCTCAAAGCGCTACGCCGTAGTAACGTAGCTAAATCAACCGACGAAAACAACGGAGGAGATTCTCAAGTATATATATATTATGTACTAGCTGTTGCCCGCGACTTCGTCCGCGTAGAACTTTTTATCGTCTTAGAAAATGATTTCTCTCAATACAAAATTTGAACCCTCTTTTGGGGGATAATTAAAAAAAAGTTGATGTTCATTTTCTAGTTTGTAAACAAACAGTCTAAAACCAAAGTTAAAAATCTCATACTTTAAAAATGCCTTGAAATACTCAAACTTTGAACCAATTTTAACACTCTTAGGGGATGAATTTGGAAAAACTCTGAAATCAGTTTTGTAGTCTTTTAACGTACAGAATAAGACCGAAGTTAAAAATCTCTTACTCACACTTTAAAATTTTATTGCTCGCCATTTAAAATTTGAACCCCCTTTTAAACCCCCTTAGAGGTTGAATTTTTCTAATCGCTGAAAGAACTTTTTTCGTAAACTTTTAAGTCTCTAGCTCAAAAAAAGTGTTGCCCATACAAAGCTTTCTTAACCCCCTTAGGGGTGGAATTTTCTAAAACTCTGAAAGTACTTTATTATTAATTTTAATAAGTAACATTTTGAATAGTTTTAAGTCTAGTAAAAAAAAAGTTTTTCCCACACAACAGCCAGTGTTGTGTGGGAAAAACTTCTTACAGAGTAGTTCGATTTTGATAATTATTTTTTTATTGGAAAGGGTATACCCCGAAGTCGGTCCCATATAAATTTGGTTACCGATTTGAAGTCTGTTAAAACTTTGATTTCAAAGTAAATTATCATATGTAGCGTAAAACGCCAATCTGACGCATGCGTGACGTGATAAGCTTTGAATGGGTTAAGGGCGATAATAGTATAAACTAGCTAGAAATATGGTTAGCAAGTTTGTATGAAATTTCTTGCACCTACTAAATACATTTATTAATTTCCAATATTTCTCAAAATGTAAAGTAAAAAAAAAATTAAACTCGAGTCACGACACGTCTAGTTTGATCTAAGGGCCTACCGCCAACGTCATTCGAAGTTTTCCCTCTCTGTCTCACTTACGTACAATCTCGCTAGTCTGACAGAGAGGGAAAACTTCGAATGCCTTTCGCGGTAGGCCCTCTGGTATGTTGCGGAAAGCTACTGCGGCGAAGGCACCCGCTAGGCGAGTTCCTGGAAGTGAAAGTGTATATAGAAGGGTCAAAAGTGGCACCAAGTGGTTCGTGAAATATTACATTCGGCGCTGGCTAGCCAGTTCCTTTGCTTGAACTTGGCTTGACACGCTGCCGCGTGTCTAGATTAGTATAGAAGTTTCAGTACCTATACAATATTGAGGTGATAAATTGATGTAGCTTGCCTAGTTATTTGGCAATTTTTAGCACCTAAATAACTGCAACAATGGACCATAGCAAAAAAAAATTGTTAGATTTAAAACATGATTATAGTAGTATAAAACATGAGCGTTTCTCGCCATCAAACGTCACAGTTTCGAGTTATATGAAAGTTGTAAAATGTAATAATTTTTTTTAATAAATAAAAAAAAAAACAAAGTTGGCACTTGATGACGTGATGAGTTGCTGTGTCGTGATTGGCACTGAATGGGAGACGAGGCCACGAAACGCTACGTGTACGGAGAGATCGGATACCGGTATTATCACTATACAAAAATACCGGTATAATTACGTTCTATTTCGTTCTTTGGTTTATGACATAATTTTTGATCGGACAATCTAATCCCATAATAAACATTTCATGTAAAAAATAGGCTAAGTCTCGAAACTCTTTCACAGTATAAAGTGGTGAGATATTTCGTAGAGCCAAGTCAGGCATTCTTATTAATCTTTATTTGCTTGCTAAATAAAATTCTGCAACTTGGGAATCACAAAACTTTACTGCATTTGCTAATTTTTGTTTAGGTTCCTAAAACTATGTAAGTGTGATTGCCAAGTCACAAAATTTTATTTAGCTAGCAAATAAAGATTAATAAGAATGCCTGACTTTTGGCTCTACGAAATATCTCACCACTTTTTACTGTGAAAAAGTTTCGAGACTTGGCCTATTTTTTACATGGAATGTTTTTTATGGGATCTCATTTCTTTTTGTAGACTTTGTATGGGAATGTTATCTTACCAACCGCAAATAACGTTTGTATAGTTTTGCAGGAAGGAACTGCAAAAGTAGCATTGTAATCGCATTTATTTGTATAGGATTACAAACTTACTTATGCAGTTTGTATATCTCTGAAACGTGACTGAATTTGCTATATTTTAGGTGTTTTATGAATAATTAGGTTACGTTTGAAATTTGGAGCTTGTGGGTCTGCTAGAAGTACCTTATTAGAATAGCGTGATCATTTTCAGTATAATAAGTGAGTACATGTCAGTGACAAAATTAACGAACTTTGACGGACAATAGTTCTTAAACTAAAAGTTCAAATTGAATGTTATTGATATTATATGTTAGCCATATTATGCCCTACATATTCCTGAAAATTCAGGGTTCTAGCTTTAGCCAGCACAAAATTACAGGATGTTGAAAATGGCCTGAATGGCTTCGAGAAAAGGATGGTAAGGCCGTGCCTCTTTGTTTTGCTCGACTTGGCGGGGGCACTGCCGTGCCCCCAGATAATACGAAAATGTTACCTAAATACATGACAGAGTCCTAAATGAAGAGGCTAAAAGAATTCAAAATGTTAGAATACTTCGGAGGTTTTTGGAAAAACCGGTTCCAACCCCTGCGTGTGCGTAGCTGCGATTTTTTTGTGTAGCGGAAATCGCACGTAGAGGCATGCCTCATATGTGCGTCATCGGTATGGAGAAATTTGCTACGTAGCGGGAAAATTGCTACGGGCTACAGCGCAGCGTAGAAAGAAGTAAACCTTAGGTGCATTGTCTGAAGCAATTAAAATATAATTAGTTTTTATTTCAGTTACCATTTTCGGCAACTAGATCCCCCGGCGCGTCCCTTAGGGCGTCCATGCATATATCTAGTGGAGTTCATCTCCAAAAGGATATGGCAAAATGAAAAAAGAAAAAAAAAAGGAAAAAAAAAATTGTCTACTGGGGTATTTTCTTTCCACTCGAACACATCGTTCCTTTCTATAGACCTCATGTAGGATACATCCTAAGGTGCCAATAATGGTTCCATCATTGCACCTACGAAGGCACCTTGAAGCGTATCAAGTGCATACATAATTTATTAATGGCACAACATAATATATATATAACACTCTTCGGTACTATAACGTCAGTTCTGGGTTATTATTCACACCACACCTCATCTTGTACAGCCAGTATTGGAGACCCGCAATCACGCGTTGTTATTACGAAACCCGGTGTCAAGATATACTGCAGGTGAGATGGTGAATCAAGTAGCACAGCACATCTGGATGTAAACCTGTAGAGACTTGTGTCATTATTCTCCTGAGGGTGGGGTACGTTTAGGTAGATCATATAATGGTAGGAGGATATTTCGTTATCCTCTGCCGTGTCGGTAAACGGTTGTATCCTGCGTACAGTCATAGGGGGAAGTGCCATTTGAAGTGATTATTTTATTTAGAAGCCACACGTATTTCGCAGTAGCCTAGTGGGTACCCTGCTTGCGAAGCTGAGAGTCCTGGGTTCAAATCAGGGTACTTAGATGTTGTCCATATATTTAAGTAGGTATTTATATCTATTAACTCATAACATAACCCAAGCCTTATTGAGCTTACCATGTAATTCGGTTATGAAGAAGTAGTAATTTTCTTGTACAAATGTATTTCTACAAGCATTTTCTCTTCAAAGCGGAAAGTGCTGCTACACGCTATGTCGTCGTCGCACCGTGACTGTACCCACGGGGACCGATTTAGCACCTAATCCCAGATTTGACCTTCCAAGCCATGGTATAGTCGCGGACGGTCTAGACCGCAAAATGACTAGTGTAATATTTTGCCTATATCGCTTTAAGTCTACATCGCGGACGGTCTAGAACGCAAAATGACCAATCATAGGTAGGTTAGGTTCGTTAGGTATCGTCTAATGGCCGAAGGCCAAACAGCACAGAAATAGGAGCCCCGCGGTCGACATCGCTAACGTAAAGATACGAGTAAAACTACGAAAATTTTGCGTTCTAGAACGTCCGCGAATAACCCCAACCTGTACCCTTAGCGTGGGATTGATGTGAGTTGCGTTTAAAAAAAAAAAAAAAAAAAATTAAACTGTTTATTGCATTAATTTAATTGTTACAAGTATGTCTACTAATTGCTTAACGCAATCTCAATTTTTTGAGATTATTTGCTAAGCTTAGCAAATATCTATCACATTTCTAAGTTTAATCTATATAACTTAACTTATTTATATAATATAAGTGTTCGCATAACAGAATTTATTTATTTATTTTCTATTATTTTACTTATCACACATGATCTTCTTCAGGGTTCAGGCTTCATGATTTACTACAGGCGCTAGCGCCTATCGTTAAGATTTAGTATGAAAAGTCTATACACCGCCCCTGGTGGTCACTCATAGAACTAAAAATCCAAACCGTAGCGCGAGTCACTTATAAATACATTACTTTACCAGCGATCGACTCCACGATCGTTCGTATAGTTTAATCGATTTTCCAATATTCAACCTTATATTACAAGCATTTATCGTTTTAATTTGAATGCTAGCGTTTAACGGTTATGACATTACAGAATACGCGCATCGCGACGTCGACAGTGTCGAAATAATATGGCGGCGCGTGGGCCATTTATTTGCATTTTTAAATACAAAATACGCGACAATCCGAATTTTGCGGATGTACCTATGTTGTCAATTCAAAAACCCTTATTTTTATAAATTCTTTAATATGAGATTTTCGATCGGATCTACGGTAACTCTTGACGGAATAATACGATATCACGCACCATTTTGCAAGTGAAATAGTAAACTACAGTCGCGACGGTATTCTTCGATTCGAAATGTCTCACACTACCGATTGGTAGTACGAATCGAACTTTAAATTACGCATCGAAAACTAAACGTTTTGCAGTTGGTTTCGTAGTAAAACGGCAGTGTGAGTTACAAGTTTGACGGGTCGAATCGAAATCTGTTCGAAGCGCGTTTATTCGCTCTGAAGCTCTAGTATAAGTTTTTTATCCATACAATACGCTTTCGAACGCGTTTGCGTTTAGTTTCAATTTGTATGGCAAGGCGTAGTTCCTAATAGTTACCACCAGAGGCGCTGTTCGCGTTGCCATACAAATTTAAACTAAACGCAAACGCCTTCGAAAACGTATTCTATCGATAAAACTTATACTAGAGCCTCTGGTCTGTAGTTACGTATCGTAAGGATACGATTGTAATTCACGTTAGCCATACAGAGGGAAAACTAGCCTTTGTTGAGATTAGATAGTCCGGTTTCCTTTATGCTGTTTTACGCGAATTTGATACAGTAGTATCAGAGTAGGTATATTGCAAACTACTCAGCAATTCCTCTTCCAAGATCATCTTGGAACTTTTATTATGATATTTTTTTATGGTGACGGTGGTGCTACAGTTAAATACCTAACTAATTGTAAGATTAAGTACTACTGTCTCGCATTAACCTAGCGTTGATGAAACCGACGACATAGTCTTGAGCGGCCATGTAGATAGATCTTCTCAAGGCTGCCGACCGGCACAGCGCGATCGCGACTTTGCGCGTTTCGTTTGCGCTCATTCATCACAATCATCATCATCATCAGCATCATATCAGCCGAAAGACGTCCACTGCTGGACACAGGCCTCCCCCAAAGAGTGCCACAATAACACCCGCTTCCAGCGGACTACCGCGCCCTTTACTATGTCTATCTGGTGGGGGGGTCTACCCACGCTGCGCCTTCCGATTAGTGGGCACCACTCGAAAACCTTTCCACCACAAGGGCCATTGGGTATACGTGCAATGTGCCTCGCCAACTGCCACTTAAAGCCTCTGCTAGACGGTCGCCAACACGCCCCACCGACTGAGCGACCTTGGTCGGCACCGGCCGCTGTAGTATGAAGTTTTACTGCAAACAACTGTCTACACGGTCGGTGCGGACCAAGGTCGCTCGGTCGGTGGGGCGTGTTGGCGACCGTCTAGCAGAGGCTTAAGCGTTCTGCGCGCATTCACGCGGTAATCATTTATTAACTAATTTCTAGATTATTTGCATGGCTTTAGCCAATGCCTCCAGGCACAGTACCAGGACGATTGCAGCACCAATTGCCATAACTCGGGACTTCCTCCAATCTGCCGTTGCGAGGACAGAAATACACGGGTCTTGCGACTCCGGCAACCCACTGCACCTTAAAGTCTTCCCCAAAAAGGCGAAAATCCCTTACAGCCCCAGCCAACTCTCCGGAACACATAACCATAATACATAGGTGATAGCTGTTAAAAATGAACCTTGTGTTGAAGAATTAAGGTTGAATTTAGTGTGTGTTGGAATTAAGATTATAATGTCACGCCAAGGTAGGCGCTTTGAATTAGATAATGAGGTTTTTATTCAGCGGTCGACAATTGGATTGAAGGTTTTTTTTCCTATACTAACTAGTAATAGTTTCCCGGCGTTTCGTGATAGTTATGATTTATGAACATGTTACATAAGTAGGTATATATGTCTCCATGACAAACCAGACACGAAAGTAGATTGTGTCTCAAGGGAGCAAAAGTATATATTTACGGCGAGGGCGGTGTATTGATCCTGAGTGAAGCGAAAGATTCTAGAGTAGAATCTTGAGTGTAACGAGGGATTCTAGTGATTACGCCTAAGATCACTGCCTTTCACATCTTCTATGAGGGAAATTGAAATAAAACAGGGAATTATCAGGGTAGAAAATATAACTTTGAGCTCTCGTTTGAGGGCAACGATGACTTTTTTCTGAATAGCAGGTGTGAAAACTATTTTCAACCGACGAAAAAAACGGAGGAGGTTCTCAAGTCGACGCGTATATCTTTTTTTTTATGTATGACCACGCATAACTTTTTACAGAGTCGTTCGATTTTGATAATTCTTTTTTTATTGGAAAGGGTATACCCCGAAGTTGGTCCCATATAAATTTGAAAAAAAAAAACCAACCCTAAGGATAGGAAAATAGGGGATGATTGATTTTTCGTCTGTTAAAACTTTGTTTTCAAAGTAAATTATATTATATAAGTTAAGAACAATGAACTTTCTTAAAAAAAATGAATCAAGCTGTATTGCCGACTGTACTTTTTTTGCACAGTCATATTGAACTCGTTATAATATTACTCATCAAGACAATTCTAACGATGACCATCACGGGGTTAATATCTGGGCGCACGGCAGTGCCCACGCCAAGTCGAGAAAAACAAAGAGGCACGCACGGCCGTACCATCCTTTTCTCAAAGCCATTTAGACCATTTTCAACATCCTGTAATTTTGTGCTAGCTAAAGCCAGAACCCAGAATTTTCAGTAACATATCATCATCATCATCATATCAGCCGAAAGACGTCCACTGCTGGACATAGGCCTCCCCCAAAGAGTGCCAAAATGACCGGCCCTGCGCCACTCGCATCCAGCGTGTAATATTTGTACTTGTATAAAATGAAACTGCAACCATTACTAGATTGGTCTAAGAATGTTTTTATTACTCATGTCAAGCATAGACATCCTAGAACTAAACCATAAACACAATATATGCTACATCTCTCCTTTTCAAATTAAAATTAAATAAACTATAATTACAAACAGCTACAGACATAATCATTGAGATACCCAGGAGGTCTAACGTCTCTATTAGATCTCCTAAGTGGAACTTCTGGAGAGGCATCATTAGTGGGTTCCATCTCAGGAGCTCTGGTCAACTCCGCCTCAGGTGGCTGCTGGACAGCAATCTGAGACCAAACAGACTGCATTGTTGGCTGCACACACTCCTTGCTCCTGTCCACCTTAATGAACCATGAGTTTCTAGTCTTTAAGTTCCCACGGTCATCCTTTATTACTACAGAACGTGGGTTGTCGGTAATTTTGTGTACCGTTGCTGGTTTCCAAATAGTGCTGTTTTCATTCTCTTTATAAAGCACCTTTTGCCCTTCTTTCAAAGAGTCACTTCTTATTTTCGAATTCTGATCATAATAAGCTCTGTTTTTGTTACTATTGTTTATTAGCAAATTTTGTATATTAGGATGCAACTTTGGTTTCAATAAGTCCTTTTTTATTGGAAGTTTGGTTCTACAAAGTCTGTTAAACAATAACTCAGCCGGAGATCCTTGAAGACTGACGATTGGAGTATTTCTATATTCTAACAGAAACAATTCAATATCGGTCTTTGTCTCATAAGCTTTTTTTAAAAAACTCTTACAAGTTTGGACTGCCCTTTCTGCAGCTCCATTACTCTGATGGTAGTGAGGACTCGAGAACTTGGTTTTGAAGCCCCATTCAAAGCCAAATTCCCGGAATGCCAATGAGTTAAATGGCATGTTGTCAGAATATATTAATTCAGGAATGCCATGAGTTGAGAATATATCCTTTAAAACGGAAATTGTAGCTTGGGATGTTTTATTTCTTAGCTTGCGTAACTCAACCCATTTTGAATAGTGATCTATTAGAGTCAAATAGTCATCATTACCATATTGTAAAATATCTATGGATACGTGCTGAAAAGGAAGTTCAGGTTGTTCCCTAATGACCATTGGTTCCTTTATGTTGTTGTTGGAATGTTTGAGACAAATGCTACAGCTCGCAATAAAATTATCAATATCAGAGAACATGTTTTTCCAATAAAATAATATTTTGGCCCGAGCTTTAGTCTTGGTCATTCCAAAATGACACTCATGTAGTTTTGTCAATATAAGTCTTTGTAAAGATTTTGGGACATAAAGCCTGTGGTCTATGAATATTAAGTCATCCTCAAAGCAAATGGTTTGTTTTATATTGTAATAGTATATTAATTCATTTGGTACCTTGGATAATGAGTTTGGCCATCCATTTTTGAAAAAATCTATCAGTTTTGATGCTATGGGATCTTGTTTAATCTCTTGTCTCAGTTGAGATAATATCTCATTAGAAACATTGACACTATGGACTATGTCATTAAGGTCACTGTCACAGTCGCGACTAGCCATGGAGCAGGCTCGGCTCAATGCATCAGCTATGTGCATTTTGTTGCCTGGAACATGCTTCATAGTGATGTCATACTTACTTAACTTCAATTTTATTCTTTGTAGACGTGTTGATGGGATGTCATGCAAGTTTTTTTTCATAATGGAAATCAGGGGTAGGTGATCTGTTAGCACAGTGACTTCTTGTCCATAGATAAATGAGTGAAATTTCTTACATGAAAATAACACAGCCAAAAATTCTTTCTCTATTTGACCGTAATTTATTTCCGCCTCGGTCAATGATTTGGATGCATAATAAACTGGTTTATTATTTTGCAAAAGTACACACCCTATTCCAGTCTTGCTTGAATCTGTTTGAATAACTATCTCCTTGCTTGGATCAAAAGTTTGTAAAACAGGATGCGCTGATAGAATCGTTTTAATTTGGTCAAATGTATCTGTGTGTATTTTTTGCCAGTCAAATATCGTGTCCTTTTTTAGTAAATCTCTTAATGGGCTTGTAATTGAAGCAAGATTGGGAATATAGGGTCGTAAATAGTTTACGAGTCCAAGAAGTCTCTGTAAACCAGACTTGTCATTTGGTCTGTCAAAGTCTATTATGGCCTTGATTGCGTCGTCGTCAGGTTGGACCGTACCATTCGCAAATATGTGTCCTAAGTACTTAACTTCTTTTATCATGTATTGGAACTTCTTTTTGTTAAAACGTACATTACAATCCCTTGCCTTTTGAAATACTTTGGCTAGAATATCATTCATTTCTTCCTCAGTCTCTGCAAAACATAACACATCATCAATGTAGTTAACAACACCATCAATTGAGGCAAAGATTTCAGATAGGCGCTTTTGGAAAACTTCCGAAGCTAACACGATTCCAAACGGTAATCGATTAAATTTATATGTCGAGAACATTGTGGCAAATGTGCAGTATTTCGAAGACTTTTCTGTCAAGGCAATATGCCAGAACGCATCCTTCAAATCGAGTACTGAAAAAAACTTGGCATTTTTAATTTTCGCAGATAAGTCTTCGATTGTAGGTATATAACAATAATCTTTTACAATTGCATTATTGAGATCCTTGGGATCTAGGCATACTCGGATGGATTTATCCGGCTTTTCTATGACCACTAATCGGTTAACCCACTCCGTGGGCTCAGAGACTTTGCTTATGATGCCTAGACCCTCCAGTCTCTCCAATTCTTCCTGGAGTTTCGGTCTTAACTTAAGAGGAACCCTGTATGGAGGTTTGGAGGTAGGAACAGCATCATGTTTCAATTTTATGTCATATGGTTCACTGAACTTACCCAAACCTACAAACAGATCCTCATTTTTGAGAATTAAATCTAATTTTTTGTCCTGTTTCTTCTCAACTGATGAAACTCTTTTCACTAAGTTTAAGCGCACACATGTATCACGGCATAGAATCGGCATGGATTTTTCGCTGCCCGCAATACAGAATGTTTCCGTGTATTTTTTTCCATTTACAAGTATGTCAAACGTTGCCAAGCCTTTTACTGGGGTCTTGAAACCATTCCAGCTCTCAAGTGAGGCTGCCGTATCCTTCAGCGGTAGGGGGTTTGATGAAACAATTTTGTCAAACATGAACACGGGTAAAATGTTGACATCAGCCCCAGGGTCGAGTTTAAACTGAACTGAGTTGTTACCTGGCAGTACTACCTCTTGAAACCATGCCAATGAGTCTACTGACATGTTGGATGTGACAGATTCGACATAATAATCCGAATCATCTTGTAGAGTTACCTCATTTACAGCTTTTCCAGAACGACACATCTTTGCAAAATGATGTTTTCTGTTACAGTTGGCACAAGTCTTGTTGTATGCTGGGCATTGACCATAGTTATGATGATACCCATAGTTTGCACACGTCTTCTTCTGGATCAAGTTGGTCCTGGGTGCTGTTATGGCATCTACTTCACTCTTATTTCCTGTTATATCTTTGACTTGTACATTGGTGATCTCAGATATTCTGAGAGACGAGACAACATCATCTAGTGGTGGGTCTCCTATTTTAATGAGTTTCTTCTGAGATTCAGTGTCACTAGAGCCTAGTACAAGACGGTCTCGTAATATCTCATTCTTGTTTTGGAAATTACAATCATTACACAACATTGTGAGTTCCGTCAGATAACTGTCAAAAGCTTCTCCTATTTTCTGATTTCTATTGTAAAATAAGTATCTACAATGGAGTATGTTCTTTTTTGGATTGCAATATGTTTCAAAGAATTGAAAAGCCTCCTCAAGTGTTTTAGTGTCATCGCCATTGGTATCAAACGTATTATATACGGTAAGGGCCTCTTCGCCAACAAGATTTAATAAGATGGCGATTTTTCTTGGCTCTTTTATTTCGGAAAGGCCCGCCGCTTCCAAGTATATGTTGAAGGATTGTTTAAACTTCTTGAAATTTTCACTTAAATTACCTACTAAGGATAATTTGGACGGTAAATTATACCCCGTAGCCATGACTGCGCCATGTAATATTTGTACTTGTATAAAATGAAACTGCAACCATTACTAGATTGGTCTAAGAATGTTTTTATTACTCATGTCAAGCATAGACATCCTA
Source organism: Epinotia brunnichana (assembly GCA_963854355.1). Classification (NCBI taxonomy): domain Eukaryota; kingdom Metazoa; phylum Arthropoda; class Insecta; order Lepidoptera; family Tortricidae; genus Epinotia; species Epinotia brunnichana. The sequence continues at coordinate 1,804,277 of OY977953.1, read as the reverse complement.
GAACTAAACCATAAACACAATATATGCTACACAGCGGACTCCCGCGACCTTTACCAGGTCCACCTTGTGGGGGGCCTACTCACGCCGCGCCTTCCTGTACGTGGTCACCACTCGAGAACCTTTCCGCCCCAACGGCCATCGGTTCTACGTGCAATGTGCTAACGTATGCAGGGTGAAATTTAATTTGTGATACAAAATAGCCAAATGTGAATCTATCCATGATTCTGAACAACTTTTACTATGGGATTTGAATTCACATTTAGCTATTTTATATCACGAGTTAAATTTCATCCTGTATAAATGCTAAATTAGAAAGGTTGATCCATCCAACTCGCCATTGCTAAGGACAGCAGCTTGGCGATGTCACGAATGTGCACGGCCTTTTGTAGTTCCATAAAGTAAGTTAGCTTATTTTTACTCACAGTAGAACATTCTTTCCTAGAGTCGGAAGAAGGTATACCTAATGCAATAAAACTTTATATTCATTTGCCAGAATGGGGAATGGAATTTACAAGAGCCTGATTATTTCCTACCAGAAAAAAGTTGCAAACTATTCAGCTGCGTTAATTATTTTTGAAAAATATAAACAGTTTCCTCACTTACGTTTTGGGTGTAGGACGGCGAATGAGACACTTTCCTTGATCCGTCTCATATTACAAAAAATATTTTAAATATCTGACCAAAGTATCTGACCCTGGCAAATGACAAATATAGCTGCTGCAGCTGTCAATATCAGTGTCAGTTTACCACGGATTTTTAAGATATTTTTTTGTAATATGAGACGGATCAAGCAAAGTGTTCGCCATCCTAAATCCAAAACGTAAGTGAGGAAACTGTTTATATTTTTCAAAAATAATTGACGCAGCTGAAAAGTCTGCAACTTTTTTCTGATGCTAAGGAAGGTTATTCTTATCAACAAAAAAATAATCAGGCACTTCTAAAGTTTACATCCATTCCATCGGGAATGAATGACGGGCTTGTACGGCAAAACCTTACATGGGTAGTATATGCAGTGACTGGTAGAGCTCGCGAACCTGTTTTTTTTTAATATCAATAAAGTGTCTCGACAAAAAAAACTATATAATTAACGAACCTGCTCACAAAATTTCACGAGAATCGGTTTAGAAATGCGACCAGGCCCCGTAGCATGGATGGCCTTATCACGCGATAAGTGATAGGATAGAGCTGCCGTCCCTGGCTGACACCGTTCGATAGAATGAGACGACGCGCTTATCCTATCACTTATCGCGTGATAACGCCATCCATGCTACGGGGCCTGGCCCAGTAGCATGGATGGCCTTACCACGCGATAAGTGACAGGATAAGAGCGTCGTCTCGTTCTATCGAAGAACAACAGCGAACAACAGAACAACAACAACAACAGAACAACAGAAGAACAGCGGGCCAGACACCGGACACTGGACGATTTTCGGCCAGAGCTGAAGCATAGTACTTCGCTCCCTCGTTCGAAGAGATATTTCATCTTACTTATCAGGGTTAGTAACATACATTGATGTTTATTGAGATTGCATATTGTCCTCAGACACCACCATCATCATCAAGCAGCCTGTATACCTACATACAGGGTGTCCCATAAGTCGCACGTCACAGTGACACTGGAGGTAGGCCAGCTCAAAAGGTGTCCAACCAACCTAACATGACCCCAGTAAAAGTTGCACGGTTTACGAGTTATTCAAGATGGTGATCTAACATTTTCGTGTATAGTAGTACGTAGTGATACACGAAAATGTTAGATCTTTCGAAATCGATGCTGGCAAAACAAAAGGCTGGTTAGGTCCCTCTTGAGCTAACCTACCTCCGGTGTCACTGTGACGTGCGACTTATGGATCACCCTGTATATGCTAACTACGTGTCCCGCTGTAATCAATCAACCATTTATAAATCAGTTGGTTCCATTGGCCCATGCCAAATTTCATCATCATCATCATAATATCAGCGGAAAGACGTCACCTGCCAGACATAGGCCTCCCGCAAATTGTACCACAATAATGGCCGGTCCTGCACCCGCATCCAGCGGACTCCCGCGACCTTTACCAGGTCATCAGTCCAGATGGGGCTAGATGTTCTACGTGCAATATAAATGGCAAATTAGATAATACTAAAACGCTCTAGGACTTGAGGCAAGTTACCTTAGATTAAGAACAAAAAACTCCGTACCAGAGGAAGTTTACGACCTCAGGGACTCGACCTTAGCATGTCTAGCATCTAACTGTGTCTCATTAGAGGGCAGACGCGAAAATATGCACACCGAGGCTGGTATTCATAAAGCTCACCAAAAACTCGCCTCAGAACCAGTAAACACAGACCTCTGACAACGTAGGTATGGGCCTTTCTTAAATTGTAGCTCACCGTGGATAGCGTAAAAATAACGAAAGTATGCAGTGTGGGTCGGTTCTCATACAAAATGTGTAAATTAATATGTTATGTTTGTGGGGTCAGGTTATAATAAAAAAATAATGAATTGGTGAGTGGTGAGATGTGAGAGGTTATGATTATGAATCGCATAGATAACTTATTACGGACGTGTTTTGTCCTCGACCTGTTTTCCAAGACCTACGACGCTTACTGACACCAAAATTATCTGAGCGCCCCAACCGCTCACAAATATCTAATAACGACTATATTTACCATACGGTGTCTAATCTGACTTTCAGTATGCATTTGGGTCCTAGGTTCAATACTATGCTTACCACATTAATTGCCAGGAATCACTACGCGCTACACTCGTAGTCGCTACCGTGGTAAAAAAAAATGTCACTCGTAGTCACTGCCGTGGTTTCCCGCTAATTAGCGGAACGTGACTACGGCGTAGGCGCCCGCTAGGCGGGTTCCTGGCAGTGAACATGTTAACATATTGAATGCGGATGATTTCGCAGCACTACGCTCGTACCCGCTACCGTAGCATTCCCGTAATAAAAGAAAAGCGCCTAAGATGTAGATAGATACATCAATTCTTTATTCTTTTCCACAACATACATGGTTAAAATTTCAAACAAATAATTTACTTTAAAGACAAAGTTTTAACCGACTTCTAATCAGTAGCCAAATTGCTTCAAGTTTGCCTATAAAATTTGGAGAGGTCCCTCGATTTCTCCAGGATCCCATCATCAGAACTGGATTTTGGTGACAACGGGACCAATCTGGAAGTATATGCTTTCAAACAAAGAAATAATTTTTCAAATTGGTTGTTAAATCATGGAGTTATCGCGTAACAAACACTGAAATTGGAGGTTAGAGTTTCATCACCACGTCGTAGCGCTACGCCGAAGTCCGTAGCGGCTTATGCATGAATATGGTTTATTTCACAAGAACATATGGTAACGTACAAAACATGTGTGTAGAGATTGGCGCTGAATGGATTAGACTGGACAGCCTTACAGCACTGCCGTAGATAGCTTTGTGAATTGCTGCCCTGGAAGTCTATCTCACTCGACTTATATGATACGAATTTTGTATTATATTGGTCGCTTGCGCTCGCTAATACGCACGACATACTCGTATCTTATTTAATAGTTACATTTGACCGTTATCTTATCTTATCTAGACGAGGGCCCTTTCGGATGCACTTCGACCCAGTGGGATATTTTGTGCATTTGCCCTCTCCTTTATGCCTACTCCTTTATTTCCACAAAACGGATGATGCAGTTCACCGGGAGCACCTTGAATTCCTTTGGTTGCGGACAGCCGTTACCAAAGTGGCATGGGCATGACATTCACACAATAAGTGTTCCACGGTGTCATCCTCCTCGCCACACATTCTACACTTCTGATATAATTCTGAGTTTAAATACTGTTTTTTAACCGACTTGAAAAAAAAGGAGGAGATTCTCAATTCCGATGTTTTTTTTTTTTTTTTAATGTTTGTTACCTCAGAACTCCGTCATTTATGAACCGATTCGTACAATTCTTTTTTTTAATTGAATAACAAATAATAATATGCTTCCAGATTGGTCCCATTGTTTTCAAAACCCCAGTTGGATGATGGAAACCATGAGGAATATTCATAATGTTATTTTGTTCCTATAAATACATATTTGGATTTTTCATACAACTTGGCACTCATTTAGATATCCATTCTTTTTGCGGCGAAGCCCACAGCCAAGCATAATTTTTGTATTGAACTTGGCTCTCCTTTTTTACATTTATGTTTTTGGTTGGATATAATTACTTTCTGTAAAGAAAACTAGGCAGGTATTGAGATTTACTTCTGTTCTGTGTATAATTATGTGGTGCCGCGCGCCGCCGACGACACACCGTTGGCCGGTTGTTTAGCGCGTATTACAAGTTTTTTGTATGGGGACACCCTATATTTTTTGACTTAACTTTATTTTTATTTTTCTGTTATATAGCAAATACATATATTGGGATAGTTTCAAATATCGGCTTGTAACGGTTCCAACGCTACAATAAAATAAAATAAAGTTGTATGGGGACCCCCCCTATTTTTTAATTTTCTTTTATTTTTAGATTTTTTCCTACGCTTACACACAATTACCGAGCTGGATTCCAAATTTCATCCTTCTAGGTCATCTGGAAGTAAGTTAGGTTTAGGTACTATATGTCAGTCAGTCAGTGCTAAAATATACGACTTTTTGACTTTCATATATTTATAACCTTTTGAGCTAGCTTCTTGAAATTTGGGCTTCTAGATGTCCTTGGATATAATTAAACACACGTAGTTTTGTGTTTACGTTAAAGAGGTGTTGAGTTATAGAAGGGCCAAAGTGGCACCAAGTGGTTCGTGTAATGATACACTCGGCGCTGGCTAGCCAGTTCCTTTGCTTGAACTTGGCTTGACACGCTGCCGCGTGTCTAGATTACTACAAATACCGGGAAGGGAGGGATTGCCCGCCGAGTGTGATATAGACGACAGATACTTAGTAATACGAGGCAAGTAATTCCTAGTTCCGGCAAAAGTATAGTGCTAGTGCTTAATGGTAGTAGTAGTAATTTTTTTATTTTATTTATTTATGTAAACAAACAGCCACTACCAGGGGTACTTATGCATACTTATATGCCTAATGATTACAGTGTGAGTGACTCACACCGTTTACCACATATGAAAACATGTGTTTGCCATTCACGGTCATTCATAGCACCTTAAGGACTGCCGGTGTCAACAATAACAACATTAAAGTTACTAAATCCTTTTATGGATTTATTGCACCACAACATAAGAAAAAACATGATACAGGAGTAAATAATAATAATAAATAATAAACATTTGCGGACAATCTTTACACAAATCAACCTAGTCCCAAACTAAGCAAAGCTTGTACTATGGGTACTAGACGACGATGTAGATACTTATATAGAGAAATAAATACTTTAATACATAGAAAAACATCCATGACTCAGGAACAAATATTCGTGCTCATCACACAAATAAATGCCCTTACCGGGATTCGAACCCAGGACCTCTTGCTTCGTAGGCAGGGTCACTACGAACTAGGCTAAAGCGGTCGTCGTAGTAGATGGTAACAACAGGCGGACTTATCGCTTTAGAGCGATCTCTTGCAGACAACCTTTGGGTAGCAGGAAATTTCAAAAAGAGTTGTAAACAGGCAGCGCAGTGCAGTGGTGTTAGTGCTACAGACAAAAATTAAAAAACTGTTGAAGTGTGTTCTGTTATCGATTCTAAGAGCCCTCAATTGATATTTTTGCCAATATCTTCAATGTACAGACTTTCGACCCTCTACAGCTTTATTATATGTATATAGATAGATATAGATAGATTCTGATACATACCTTATATCGAATAAGCATAAACTTGACTGGAAAGTCAAAACATACTTATTAAAACTTTCAGCAATGTATGGATAAAACGTGAAAAATAGGGGAAGAAAAATAGAGACTAGATATAATGTTGCGAGAGCGCGATTATAACAGTTTCATTACCATGGTAACACGTTGTCACCATATTCGAAAATTCATTGTGTTCTTACAACTCATACGTAGCCCAGTGGTTTAGCAAATAGCTTACGGAGTCGGTGTCCACGAGTTCAAACCCAGAGACCGGCATGCACTTTTTGTGTACTTTTTTTTTGTTAAACATTTTCAAAAACGCAGAGAAGTTTAGTGAATAGAAGATTCGATGCCTTAGGAACTTAATTAATATAAAGAATTTTCGAGAAAAAAAACGTCAAGAAGTGTGCAATAAAGAGTATTTGTATTGTAAAGTAAGAAATCGTGTAAAATAATTATTCTCAACTTTTTTACAAAAAAAAGTAAAGGCTTATAAAAAGTATGTCTAGACTAGAATAATTGTTTCCTAATAAAGCGCGAAACTAAAAAGAAATCCATGGAGCGGAGCTCGGCCTTCAGCCTCCCGTCCCTCGCCGCTTACCTTCGGCCATTGGGTTTCGCTAAAAGAATATTCGGGGATAGTGAGTGCCCACGTACGCTTGCCCTCGGGATCGCATAGTGAGCGTACTCTCAAGGGGCACTTCTGCCTTCGGTCCTACGAAAAACTCGGCATTCAGCTGCGCCTTCGGTACTTGGACCCTCAGGTTTCCCTTGCAAGACATCCGGGGATAGTGAGTGTTTGTGGGGCTCCCATAGCGAGCGCGCTCTGGAGAGACGCTATGGACCTTTCATCCCTACGAGAAACTCAGCATTCGGCCTCGCTTGCCTGGACACTCACTTCCTCAACGGCGGTCCTCTCCTCAGGTTTTGCTTGCAATACATCTGGGGATAGTGAGTGTCCGTGGGGGCTCGCATAGTGAGCGCGATCTGAAGGGACGCTCTAGGCCTTTCATTCCTACGAGAAAATCGGCCCCCAGCCTTGCTTGCCTCACCGCTCATCTTCTCGACTTCGGCCGTCAGGTTTCACTTGCAAGACACCACAGGATAGTAAGTGACCACGTGAGCACGCTCTGAAGTGACGCTTCGGGCCTTCGGCCAATCAAAGCAGTCGAATGCAATATAGTATTTGGTTTACAATTTTTCTATTCACTTTTTCTTTCCAATAGCAGAAAAATTACAGTTGGATTGTCCTAACGCGCGTTCGGAACGTTACGTGATTGCTTCTCAGCACTAGAAGTCATGCTAGGACTACTACCTTTACATATGCACATACAAAAGGAGCTGGATGTGGGTGGCGCAGGACCGGTCACTTTGGAACTCTTTGGGGGAGGCCTAAGTCCAGCAGTAGACGTCTTTCGGCTGATATAATGATGATGATGATACAAAAGGAGGCGGCTGCGACGGCAATAAGCCTGAAAAGCCGAAACTACCTATGGACGAAATTAGACATACCCCACACGAAGATCCATAACAAACTGATCACAAGCCTATGATGGAAGTTTCAATCGACAAAATACCAAAAACTGCAGTTTTTAGGAAAGACTATGGCATACTACTGACGGAAGACTCGAAAGACACAGATGATTCAAAAACAAATACGGGAACGGGATGTGGTGTGTTCTAAGAGGATTTAAACATACACATATCCAAACCACTGGGAGTACAAAACACGGCATTCCAGGCTGAATGCATAGGGATAATTGAAGCCTGCAATGCCATAAAGAGACGACAAGTCGAAAACACAAACATACGGATACTTTCAGACACTAAATCGGTACTACAAGCACTGAGCAGTGATAACATCACATCAAGCTTGATATACGAATGCCACCAAAACCTAGCTCGCCTGGCCGCTCACCTCTTCGACTTCGATCCTCAGGTTTCGCTTGCAAAACACCCGGGGATGATAGTGCGTGCTCGTGGACCTGGACTATTATACTTCGTTTGCAGTTGGGATACCTTCTGTTTAGGTAATAGGTCTTGCAACTCAAACTCTCAGCCTTAAAACTTCTCAAATATACTCATACAAGGAAACTATTTTCAGCGGATTCAAAACTGAGATGAGAGTCATGAATCGTTTATATACCATGTCAGGACAAGTAAACTTATTTCAGAGTGTTTAAAAAAAACATCAAGAGAAGGAGGGGTTTAAAGGAAGTTAAAAGTGTGATAAGAAAATAAGTCTTTTTTGAAGAGGGAGACTTACAATTGTTACTAGCTAGCTATTAAATTTTCTGAAGATAAAATAAAACTGCTTGGTTTGCTGCTCTACATTCGGACAGACTTAATTTGTTTCATAATTAGCAACTAAAAAACCACTTCAAATCAATACTTTGTTGTACCACATGCATGCACTTCCTGTTAACTTTACCTCACAGACTCTTTCCAAAAGCAAATGGTTGGGTTTTTACAGAAAATACTTACACAACTAAAGTTATAGGGGCGCAATGCCACAGTTATCTACCGAATGTCAAGAAAATGTTATGATTGGATCCATAGTAAAATCATACCTCCAACCAAATATTATCTGCTTTGACTTAAGGTTGACTGACAGATGATGCTTTGTGACATTAAGTCCAGCTTTTGCAATAAAGATTAAATATTATTGACGATGACGACGTTTGTGAGGGTGTTTTGATTGAAAGAGAATTAGAACCGATACACGCATAAACTATGGAGTTGCAAGCGTCCATAGGCTGCGGTAACCACTTATTATAAGTTGTTTGCCACCGACGTGATTTTAAAAATATTATAAATCGTTAATTACAAATTATCCAGGAGTATGGCTTTAGACATGAAAATAACATGTACGCTATAATTTATACGCGTACGAAGTCGCGGGAAGAAGCTAGTTATTAATATATTGTAAAATACCATGTGACATGTAAAAGGCCCTTGTGGCCTATTTGCAGAATAAATAATTGATTTTGATTTTTGATTGATCCCTTACCACGTTCACTGTCCCTATACAACATGATCTAACAATGTCAAACGTCCAAGTGTGCTTCCAGTTTGAAGCTGTGAATCCATTGTGGAAGCACGGACTCCTGAAATGCAGGAGCATGACCCAGCATTGGGGGCACTCGGACTGGGTACGTGTTAAGGATGACTCACGTTAGAACGGGCCGTGTCCGGCCCGGGCCGTTTTCTCAGAAAAACGACGGTGTTTTTGCGCGGCCAAGCCATACCCAAGTCCAGCCGAGGGACGGCCGGGCCGTGCCAACACCGAGCCGCTTCCGAGCCTCGGCCGTGGCTCTGCAGCGCAAAAACGCCGTCGTTTTTCGGAGAAAACGGCCCGGGCCGGACACGGCCCGTTCTAGCGTGAGTCATCCTTAAGGGGCTCACAGCTCCCAAAGACCTTCGATCTGTTACTGTCCGTTTTTTCGTGTTATCTATGGCTTATTGTATTAACAACAACGAGGTTGACCGAAATAGTATCGAAAACAAAGCTTTTTGGACCATGTTTGAATAAATCATAAAATTCATAAAAAAATATACACATTTTTTTTTCATTAAAACTCGTGCAAATGCAGATAAAGGATTGAAGAACCGATTCGTTTGTGCCATGAATATATCTATTGTTATAACGGAGGAATACCAACTCAAAATTCATCAAAACTAATCAAAAAGCGCGTGGAGCCCATTAAGGTGGTTCGACGACCATACAAAACGTTTTTTGACATTCGCAGGCTAAGGGCGTGATATTTTAACCCTTTTCCAGGCCGGCAATTGAAACATGACAATCAAATGTCAGTCTTATTCATTGACATTAAGATACATGTTTGACAGTCTGTAGGTGGTCAATATAACGCCACAGCCTGGAAAAGGGTTAAGAAACTTATGTAACACACTTTCATACATTGGCTTTCCATTTTCGCGAAATTTCCCCTTTCCTAAAATAAACTTGTATAAACTAGAATCATTTGAGAAATTAGTTAATCACGTGATACTTTGGGAAAACGGTTAGATAGGAAATCGGGAGTGGTTCATTTCACCTTGAATATTGTAGATGGAACATTTTACTGAAAGAAGACATTATTTTAATTCAAAAAATAATTTAAACTGCATTCATAGATTTTTTAATAATTACATGGTTGAACCGTTAATCGAACCCGCTACACGAGAAAAAAAATTACCCTGTAGCTTTTATCATACCGATCGAAAGGCATAAGGATTATTTTTTGCTAAATAACATAGTGTCAGAAATAAAAGGAAGACCATGAATTTTAACATTTGATGTGAAATTGTGTTCAGGCTACCAGTTAAACGATAGGTATTAGCTTCATATATTTAAGGGTCAATTCATAACTGTCAAAAGTTCATTCTTACAGATTGTATACTATTAGTGTCGCCTCTTAGTCGGGAGTTTTACGTACCTAATGTGCCCTACCCTATTGTGTTTAAGTCAGACTGCCAGAGTAGCCAGACATGCAATCATTTGTGTCCAGACTGAGGAAATTAAATTATCATAATTAGGTACGTCGCTCTGTACGTAAATCGCTTAAGTGGATGTGGCAAAGGTTCAAATACGGGACGACAGACATACAATACCTACCTTTGTACCTATAATTGTATAGTTATTAAGTTAACTATGTTTTACTAGCTTTAAACTTGCACTGTTGTCCTTCGAAATTTGCAAATCATTTTTCAGCGGTTGGCCGGTATCCGTTGGAGCTGTGATTTGGCAGACCTACTTATGTAAATTCGGTGAAAACGCAATATTATTATTGTACTACCGCATACGCAGAAAGTGAAAAAAAAAACCACAAGTAATTAACTACATAATTTAAAATATACCTACACAACATTACTCACATTTTAGAATTAAAACTTATTTTATGTAAGGGTCTGAAAACCAGCGTTGCAGTGTAAGTACTCAGTAGTACTGAGTCAGTACTCAATGCAACAGTATGCTGAGTCTAGCTCCTTTTTAGCATCACCAAAATGTTAATGCCTCGTACGATATTGTTTGTATACGTTTTAAGTCTATTCCTAAGTCTAATTTGTACGAGTATAAAATGTGATGTTAAATAAAGTTTTTCTATGTCTATGTCATACAAACCCACAGTGCAATTATGATAACAGACGACCCATCTTACAAGATCACCTTACTCCACCGTCAGTTTGCTCAAGAAAATACCTCACCACACCACAACGCGCGAATATATGCACCACTTTATTAATGTTTCCTTTCCCAGACCTGAATATCTTTCCACCTAGAATCTGAACCGAACATATCCAGTTGCTCCTTTGTAAGTACTTTTAGGTACAACAGGCTCACAATGTATGACACACTTATAAACTGATGTTGAATCGCCTTCATCACAGTCTGCGACCAGCTTCAGTTGAAGCGGAACGAATCGTTAATTTAAGACTAATGTCTTGTACCTGAATTTGCTTTTTAAGGAAACAGTTATAAAATCAAGTTCTCAGCACAGTTCGAATACCTTGGACGCAAAGCGCCTGAATAAATTGACGCGGCAATTTGTTAAATCGTTGTAATTTGTATTCGGGATCCGGAGGCGTTCGACATGGCGAGCAAAACGCACGTTATTATTAGCGTTCTTTTGCCTGTGTTCTTCTCTAATACATGCAAGTATCAATTTTATTAGACTTTAAAACGCTTTAACTTGGATTAACTAGCATGCAATACCATTAAGTAGGTACATTACCTTGAAGAAGGTCACTGAAACTAGAAATTGCAATGAGCGTTCACTTTAAACGTCCGGGTTTACGACAGAAATTCAGAAAGGAAAGGAACAAGTGTCTACTACCTAAGTATGCTTTATTATTCCATTGTTTTACATATGTATGCCTTGTTTTTTTTTCAATCCGTCTAATTATTGAGAGGGAATGAAAATTGCCTTCCTAGATTTGTTTACAACATACCACAAACTAAATTGAGCGCACTATGGGGCTAGTTGAAATAAAAGGCTTTTATTTATTTATGGGGCTAGTTCCATTTGTGTATTTGTGTTTGAGTTACAAGCTTCATATTAACTTGCCTTGTTAGGTACCTAGTTCGTTTGTTAGTAAGTATGTGCGGGTCAAAACTTGCAACTGAATTTTGATTCACTTAGCCACTTACCGGTTATCCATTGAGCTGAAGGTATAGGTACTTACGTAGATAAGTCCAGTAATAACGCAGTATTATGGCACCGCTAAGCTGATCTGACGAAGCTGGCTTAGTTCCTTAACTACACAAGATAAACCCGTCGCATGTGTGACCCTCTCAACGAGTACCCTAGGTACTTGATGCCTGTGCAAAAGTTGGCATCAAAACTAGTTTTTATCAGATTGTTTAATGATGTTTTTTTGTCAGGTGAGGCCATAAAATGCTTCGACTGCAACAGCGCCAACAACTCGGCCTGCCTGGACCTGCACTTGCCGCGCATGAACGCCATCATCCCTGTCGTGGACTGCTCCAAGGCGCTGCCCAACAGCATTAGCAAGCAGTTCTTCTGCCGCAAGATCACGCAGACCAGTAAGATACATACATACATATAAGCACGCCTATTTCCCAGAGGGGTAGGCAGAGATCACGGATCTCCATTTTCTACGATCCTGACAAACCACTTTCGCTTCACTCCTTTCATAACATTTCTCATACATGCTCGTCGGTTTAGGGTACTTTTGACCTGGCCTTTTTGTAAGATTTCTCCAATTCGATCGGAGAAAGTTCGCCTAGGTATTCCCCTTCCAACTTGCCCTTCCACTCTTTTTATATACACTCTCTTCGTTAATCTTCTTTCATCCATCCTCTCTACATGCCCAAACCACCTTAACATACCCTTCTCAATGTTCGTGACTATATCACTTGTGACTATATATGACCATCCATTCCACACTTATCTCTTATCACACTGTTTCTGACTCTATCACTCAATTTCACTCCACACATACTTCTCAACGCTCTCATTTCTACTGCATTAACTCGACTTTGATGTCCTATGCACAGCCACGCGTGCTTTTTGCGATATTTTCTGGCTGCCCATAAAGGCATTCAGTGCCCCATTCACTCGATTCCCTGCATTCACTCTCCTTTCAATATCTTTCTCATGCTTTCCGTCTCCAGTAAATAGTGTCCCCAAATACACAAACTGTTTTACTTGTTCCAGTCTTAAGTAAGTATTCCAGTAAGATAACAATCAATATATCAACTAGCTGCCTATAAGCAATGCGTTTGTGATTCTTCTGGAGTCACAGGCGTTATGCTTATGCAGCGCTGTCTGCTGCTGAGCTGCGCTCTGGCTGATTACCATCACCGTCTGCTTCACCACCGTCGCAGTACTTAAAACGGTTCTATCAGAAGACCAGCGCTGGCAGCAATGCCAGCATTATGCTGAGATAGAACCGTTTCGTGTCAAACGCTGTGTGTTGTTTGTCTCAAATAAATGTTTCTTTCTTTCTTTCTTCATTTCTTTCTAAAACTCCAATCATGGCAATACCGCCATCACATACATAGGTACACTATAGGTGTTCAAAAATATCGGCACATGCACCCTAATGCCTTGAAAATAGAGGTGTGTTCCGATGTTAGTGGCGTGCTTGTTTGCTGACTGTACAGTCGCCACATACATCGGAGCAAACAAGCAGCTCACAAACATCGGAACACACCTCTATTTTAATAGCATTAGGGTGCATGTGCCGATATTTTTGAACACCTATAGTGTACCTATGTATGTGATGGTGACTGTACGTGCTCTTGGTTGGGACATGGCTCACATGGCCGAACTTACGTATCAAAATGAGTGCGCATGGCACATACTTATACCTAGTTTGCGATATGTTGAGTGAGATGGACTTCATGATTGCAAATAGGGATAGGGACACCAAATCACTAAGTTATAAGTGTCCAAAGTTATAAAGAGGTATATGCTGTTGCTGTCCCTTTTCAGCAAATTTTATTATGACGGTTGAGTTGAGTTGAGACCCGTGACATCATTTCGAGCGTTTTCTCTCAAACACTCAACATTAAAACTGTTGTTAGCTTGGTTACTTTTTGAGATATTTGAATAGGATGCCATAAGCATTAGGCATATTTTTTGGGGCTTTTTCTTTTGGTGTTATAAATCATGTTTTGTCCCCCATCCCTATTGCACTGGTTGCGTGGCGGCCGTTAATGGAACCACAATAGCGAATTGTCGCATTATGCAGATTTAGCAGTGCGTGCGCGGACATATTCCGACGACACGTCAGGACCACATAAGACAATGATATAATATTACTTAACTGTTGTACGCATCGGGCCATCTGGCGAAAGTAGAAGGTATAGTACCCACCCTTACAATTTTGGCCGGAAGAAAGGATTTTTCAAACTTTAGGCCAATTTTAGGTGCGATAATCTTGTGATTCTTGCTCAGCACAACTTTCTCGACCTGCTGATATGCATTTTATCGAGTTGTCATGAGACGTAGGGGAGACGTAGGGGGTACGTATTGGGAGAGGGCTTACGGATTATATCTTAGCGGGTAGGTATATTTACGTCATGTGACAACAGTACGAGACATGGTGCATCATTTAGCCCTTTAATCGTAGAGAGAGTAAACCTAACCCGTCCTGAAAAATGGCCGGAAGTACTTGGCAGACGGTGCCAAAGTTGGCCACCTTTGACACGGTCTGCCCGTTATTACCCCTGATTTATTTATTCGTATGGCGTTTTTACAGTCGTGCACAATAATCATAATATAATCTTATTCTTTAAATTCTGTATCCAAGGGATTGCGTCATTTTCAAGGGTGAATAGGACTGCAGGGTCCCCATGGTATTTAGTAAGAGGGCAGTCCTGGACAATGTGCGCAACGTCCTGCACGGCGGCTCCACACACGCGCAGGCCGGCGACTCCCGCCACCCACACTTGGACATAAAGTCGTTGCTCCGTCCGCATCCAGTTCTCACCCTGTTAAGCTGGCACCATTCCTTTCTAGATAGCGAGAAACCCGTCGGTTTTGTGGTCGCATTGATGTTGACTGCCATACTCTCGGGTGGTTTAGAGCACCATTCTGTCGTCCACTTTGCAGTCTTGTTGAAGTTGGTATTCATAAGGTCACGGGCCGTCTGATACGATGGGTGTCGCGACTTGAAGGCCTCCACACACCGGTCGCGGGCGCGGGTCGTGCGCGGGTCGGGCGCGGGCCCGCGCAAGTTGTAAAACATTGAAACTACACTTCAAACACACATCGAACGCGGGTCCGCGGGCCCGAGATTTGGAGGGTTTGTAAATTCTGCGTGTGCTGGTAATGCAGGGTTGCCGCTGATTTTTTGGGCCTGATTACGAACGATTTCTACGGGTGAACAATATGAAATAGTTGATTAAAGATGCAGTGCTATAGCTGTGACTTACTTATCACAGAAAATCATGAAATAGGTACCTAGGTAATAGTTTGTAAACATATCATCTCAATATAGGAATAATTAATGTGTTTGCTCAAGATTAAATGCCCATCTTTATCACAAGGAATACTTAGTTTCAAAAAGTCACTAAAAATAAGCAATATCCAGTTAAATCCGGAAGTAATGTCTATATTCGATTTTCTATAATGTATTGCAACTTTCTCAAAACTGCTATGCGATGATTAGCCGTGAGTCTAGGATCGTCATTTCTCACAAAAGTATTATGATTAGACCCCGCTATCGGAGGTGCAAATTGGTAGCTGTCAAGTTCTTAGGGATGGGAAAAATATTTATGATATCGATACTCTTACTTATTCTGTACATTTAGTTTTATATGTATACCATTTTTTAGATTACAATTTAACATGATTTATGGGATCCATGATAATCATTATCATCAGAAATATAAACGATTAACAGTACAACAAAGATACTATGGTTGCAATTTTACTTTTCTAATGTTTCGAGTTGCAGTGCAGTGCATGAACGCTCTTGAGTGTCTTGAGATAAACCTTTTCAATAGAGAGTTTATAGAGATACTGGGTTTTTTGTTGAATATATTAATCGTGGCTGCACCAGATTACTGCAGAGAATCTAAAAAAAAACAGATATCATTAAGAATACGATAGCCCTTTTGGTGGAAATAAAAGAGAGATTTATTAATTATTTAATTTTAAATTAATTTATGAATGGTTCGTACTATGAAAATAACGATAATTTGTTAGTAATGATGAAAGATTGAAGATCTTTATTTATAAAAATGAAAAATATTGAACAGACAATTTTGTAATTATAAAGCCCTGTTTTATAAAATAAACACGTTTAATTAAAGTCTTAGGCTCTCATTATGATAAAGGAAAATGATCGACATATAGCTATAATTATCGACATATAGCTAGTATTTCAAAATATTTTTTACCCATCCCTAGAACTTGACAGCTACCACTTTGCACCCCCGATAGCGGGGTCTAATTATGATCGAACAATATGGTTATCATGTCATTAAATATAGTTGAAGTGAATAGAGCTACACAGCAAAGTTCAAATCAATTTGACCTTCCACAAAGCTGTGGACTGGACTGTACTCTATTTTTGAAGTCATCGTTTTCGGAATCATCAGAACAATTTAGGTTTGCGTGCGACACGATATTCCTATTGACCCCCGTCTTTTCTGACCCCACGGGGCCACAGGATACATCATTGGTGCGTGACTCCCGTGGAACTATTTAAAACTTAGTAACTATTTATGGAAATGCCAATATTTATTCCGTATTCATGATCTACTGCACAATTCCTGATACGACTATTTTTATAACCTAAAGGAGATTTCAGTCATGTTAACACTTAAATGTAGATTGTAGTGAATAGCCGTGATGACTCATGAACTCATGAACCATAGACTAGCGTTTAACAGAGTGATTCCATCTTCCACTAACCTAATGCCTTATTAAAAATACAATTTCCTTTCAGTTCTCCACGCGGACCACACCCCAGAAGTCAGGATAACGCGAGGTTGTGGCTGGGTGAAACACAAACGAGAATGCTACACAGCAGACAACAAGGATCATCTAGAAACTGTCTGCCAATGCTTCGGAGATATGTGCAATGCGGCCGCAACGCTCCGGGACGTCAAAGTGACACTTACTGTCGCCGCCATCTTTATTTTCTTTAAAAGTTGGCGGGGCTTCTGAACTGTGCAGTGATTTTTGAACGGACGTCAAGGTGTAACTGTCGATTGTATTGTAAACTTAATGTTCCTGATGTAAGAATTATATTTAAAATTTAATGTACACAAGGTTTGGTGGAAATAAATGGTACAACTTATGGTTATTCTGTTATTGTAATTTACCTAAATTTATTTTTCCATTAATCATAATACTATCTTCTCTTTATCATATTCTACTTTAAATTCGGGGTTCTAATTTACAAATTTGAAATGTTTATGTCCAATCAACCATTAGGTAAAACCTGACATCAGTTCAACTAAAATAATATGAAAAATACTAACATTACTTAGTTTGAAACTTTGCATGGCGTTGCTCGCATCAGAATAGAGCCGCGGCCGTCATCGGATGAACTTAAAAGGCGGATTTGATGACAAATGCCATAATGGCATATCGACAGTTTCCTCGGCAGCCCGCATTTACCTCCTTTTACCTATCATAATTATCTACGTATCGTAGATATATAATTAAACTTGGCAAGTTAAGTGAAATTAGTGTCAGTGTCAGTATAATTTTGCTAAAATGCTAAAATTGCTAGTTACGGTGATACTGGCATTGACGTGTGTTCAATATGGTAAGTGTAATAAAAACGTTAGAAAATATAGGTATCTTCTAACAGTAGGGATGTTGACCGACTGTCAAATCAGCAGGAACTTTTTATGAAATGTAAAGAACGCTTTGTTAGTATGAAGTTTGTAGGGAAATATTTAGGAACAAGTGACATCACGATTTTCTATATAAGTACAAATAAAAACATTAACACGTTAGGTACATGTACGTTAGGCATATGTGTAGCATATTAGGGTCATATCTATATGATACGTGCATGCACCACGGATGAGTGAGCTAGATGTTTTTTATTTGCGTACACATACTGGCTACGGAAATTTTGACAGAAAACATGTGCACGTGAGGAGTCGATGTCTGGTTCCCAGCTACACAGGTAACGTGCTAAAAAGGAAATCATAAGTTGATAGCGTTTCTCGAGTATTTTCGTGAGTTCTATTTTGGTTATACCTAACATAAGATAGTTTTTTTGCTGTGAATGCCATAAAGCGATAATATAGTTATTTGTTATACAAGAAATGACACAGAAATTGAAGAGGTAGATAGCTTTGAACTTTCAGGTATAACTCTAGATGAGCATATGAATTGGAAAGCCCATTATATCGCACTCACTAAAACTAAGATAAATATCCCAGTTTCGTTATGGACTTTTTACGCTTCGTAAAACCACTAACTTTTCAACTGCTTTATCTGCATATTACGCTTTTACACATTCTTGTTTGCGATATGGGATTATAATATGGGGCAATAGCACAGACGCACATGAACTATCTATACCTAATGCAGAAAAAATGCTTACGTGTACTGGTGGGTATCAGAAACTGGGAAACTCGTAAGCCACATTTCGTTAAGCACGGTATACAATTTCTAACATGTCTAATACATACATATTAGAACTAGGTATGCATGAGCGGAAAAACATGCACCTGTTCAATAAGCTGCCAAATAAGAGGCTGAAATATAACTTGAACTACCTGCCTGCACCAAAACTAGAAATGTTTCGTAAAAGCCCTCATTATGCAGCACTAAAATATTACAATCACTTCCCTGACTATATCAAGGCGGAGGAAAAAGACTCAATATACGCGAACAAGTTAAAATCATTCCTCGCAAAGAAAGTCTACTATGTACAGTGGCGGAATGAAAGGGTTGATCAGTTTTCAAATCAAATAATTTACGCGTTGCAAGCACATGTTACCTTTTTAAACTGTGTATCAGACGAGAGTGATGTATTGAAAATTATGTACAACTGTTTGACAACAAAGTTCAAATTTACTTAGACGAATTTTCCTTGACTATTAATAGTTGAACTAAAAACCTTTTTATTAGTTTGATCTTGCCATTACGTCGTGTCAAGTTTGATAAATCTAATGATTAAATCCTCTTCGCTTAAAATTATTAAAACTATAAATGTGAGTAACAGGTCTTGTCAATGTCATAATTGCTATTTCTTGTATACGTTTTTTTATATTTTTTAACTCGTTTTCCAAAATTCAAAGAGGTGTAGTGAAATGACATTCATTATGACGGAATGTGTCTGACACTCGGTCGATAAAGCAGATACTGATAAGTTATACTGAGCAAGCAAAAACAGATCTTAAGGTGATCAACCTTTTCATTCCCCGACTGTACCAAAAGATTTTATAAGCGATAGTTTTTAATCAAGTAAATAAATAGCCCCATAGTCAGCTCAATAAGGCTCGTGTTATAGATACTAGACGACGATATATTTAATGGATATAAATACTTAAATACATAGAAAACATCCAAGACTCCGAAACAAATATTTGTGCTCATCACACAAATAATTGTCCTTACCGGGATTCGAACCCAGGACCTTCAGCTTCTTAGGCAGCGTCACTATACCCACTAGGCTAACCGGTCGTCAAAGTAGTAAGTAATTATCATTTTGAGTAAAAAAACATTTATAATTATGATATTAGCTGCAAGTTATTTTATAAACAAAATATACCTATTGTAATTTTCAATTCTTTATTTGTTTCGGACTAGGTAATGTCCATAAGTTGTTAGTATACAATCACGAATTATGACTAAGGTTAGTATTACAAATTAATTTAATCCTATAATCCTAATGGAGTTAGATGCTCCATCCCCCAGCATAGGGTCCTGCACAATGTAGGGTGTTCCAGTGCCTAGGTAATGGAGCATCCAGCCTCGCAGCCAGCGTCCTCAGGATACTGTTACCGCTGCCACACATCCGCCGAATTAGTGATGCCGTCCTGCTGCGTATTATTGCGTAAAAGTCATATGTACGTTCTGCCGCAAACATTCCGGACGCACTACAATATCGCGGCAGCCCCAACAGCATCCTGAAGACTTTGTTATATTGTATGCGCAGGGCGTTATACGACCGCTGGGTGTAGCTGGTCCACAGGCTGCAGGTGTAAAAGGATTGGCAGAATGCCTTAAACAACGTCTTTTTGACGTCCTTATTACACCTAGCGAACCTGCGAACCAGCATATTTCCCCTCACTGCCAACGCCCTGCGTTCCCTTTCGATATCAAGGTCATCCTTGAGGTCCTCGGTGACCCAGTGACCAAGGTATTTAAAGGTTTTTGTGATCCTAAGTTGCTCTCCACCCAAGATCACCGGCGGCACTGTCTTATAGGATTTTCTCCCCGCTTTGAAGACTAGTACCTCACTCTTCCTCCCATTATACCTTAGCCCATGTTTCACCGAGTACCTCTCGCAGATGTCCAGCAGCTCTTGCAGCCCACTGATGGAAGGGCTCAACAAAACCATATCATCTGCATAACTTATGTTATTGATTGATTTATTGTCAATAGAGCATCCGACATAGGCTTTGTTGAGCTCATCCATCAGACGGTTTACATACAGATTAAATAACCTCGGAGAGGTTAGCCCTCCTTGCCTTACACCACACTCTGACTGGTACTCATCTGAATGCATGCCTGCCCATCTGACGGAGTTGATTTGGTTGCCATACCAAAACTTTAAAACCTCAATCAACTCGGCCGGCACGCTAGTTTCACTGGTTAATTTGTCCCACAGAATACCCATACAGGGTTCAGGGGGCCGATTTTTGACTTTATAGCGCTCGAAAATTAAATAAAAGTGGTTCAGGCATGCGGCTGTCAAGCGGCGGTCGTGGGTTCGAATCCCGGCTCGTACCAATGAGTTTTTCGGAACTTATGTACGGAATATTTACCGTTAGCTTTTCGGTGAAGGAAAACATCGTGAGGAAACCGGTTTAATCCCAATAAGGTCTAGTTTTCCCTCTGGGTTGGAAGGTCAGATGGCAGTCGCTTTCGTAAAAACTAGTGCCTATGCCAAATCTTGGGATTAGGTGTCAAAGCGGACCCCGGGCTCCTTTAGGGCACAACCGGGAATAATAACGCTAGGAGGATGATGATGATGATGAAAATTAAATAAAAGTAAATACGATTTTAGTGTCAAAATTGCAGGCACTAGTTTTCTACCGATAGAATTGAATACGAGTGGTCAATATCACTCGCTTTTCAATTTTCTATCGCTATTTCAAAAGAGCATTTCGTAATTTTTGTCAGTTTTCGAGTGAAAGATTCGAGCGCTCGAAAGTCAAAAATCGGTCCCCAGGTTTGAAACCTAATGTCACAATCTCATATCTGTGTAGGACTGTAGGTACTTAACAACATGAAAGCAATAAAATAATTGAATTGAATTGGGTGCAAAGTTGTATTTTAACCGCGACTGTGGAATTGAAACACGAGCTAGCGAACGGATTCTATGGCTGAACCACGAGTGAAGCGAGATAACCAAACCAAACCAAAACAATACAAAAATGGTCAAAAAATGTAAAATAAAATAAAAAACAGAAAAAACAAAAAAATAATAAAAAAAGAAAGAAAACCATTGAAAAAAGAAACAATAAAAAAAGAAAAAGAAAAACATTTAAAAAAAGGGAAGAAAATACATTTAAAAACGTTAAGAAAATCAGATGGGTGAAAATTGTCCTGTCTGGACTGGCCTTTACATGTTATTAGGTATGTTTAAAATAGTAACTGAGAACACGTTCGGATTTCAAATATTCTTTGCGCGCTTGTGGATAAAATGCAGTTTTGCTATACTATCCTCAAACCAAATAGACGACTGGGACCATATTGGCTCGTATTGGCTCAGTCGTCCGTTTGGTTTGAGGATACTATAGGTATCTGTTTTTTAAAGAATAAAAAGGGCTTTCCGAGCTAGTGACGTGAAACTGAAAATATTATTATTAATCAACATAGGAACACCACGTTCCGTCCGTCTCCACCATCAGACCAGAGGGCCTACCGCGAAAGGCATTCGAAGTTTCCCCTCTCTGTCATACTTAAGAGTTCGTACATAAGTGCGACAGAGAGGGAAAACTTCGAATGCTGTTCGCGGTAGGCCCTCAGTTGGTGGTTTCCTAATAAATAGTTTCAGATGTTTATAAATAAATAAAAATAAATCAAACCTAAGCGATAGGTGCACAGCACAGACTTGGTCTTTGACGGAAGCACATAAGTCCAAACTCGGGGTTTGCCAGCGAGCTATGGAGCGCAGCATATTAGGTGTAAAGCTAATGGACCACATCCGGAACACCACGCTGCGCTCCAAGACCCAAATAGAAGATGTAGAAGTTTTTCGTGATTTAGTACTGACACGGACTGGGCTGGTCACGTCTACCGCATGCCGAATGAGTTGTGTGCCAAAGGGACCACGGAGTGGAAGCCCCAACACTCAAAACGGAGACGCGGTAGACCTCGTCGGCGATGGCGGGATAACTTGGACTCCTTTTTAAAGACTGGCCAGACATTGCTCAAGACCGCGGTGAATGGAAGGGGAGGGGGGAGGCCTTTGCTCAGCAGTGGGACATAGAGGGCTCGATATAATAATAAGCTCGATATAATAATAAGCTCGCAGGGCAGCTTGTGGCGAGCTGTTGGGGAGTAACGACCCCACGGACCCGAGTGCTCCCGATAGTCGGACAGGGCCTCCATCTCCGGCGTGTCTTTGTCGGTCGGAGTGGAACCCCAAGGGGGCCCGCAGGACTCTCTGGATTGCCTTCATTGGCCATCCAGAGAGGAGTCGTCAGAGCTATATGCTCCAGGGGAGGAAGTGTTAAAAGGCTTATGCCGCGAGTAACTTCGCTAAGCGCAGCACCACCTCTCGACACCCCTGAGCCGCTCACCCGGTGTTGCCGTCTTTACGACGACGCTTTCAGGGGTCCATCTAATGAGCGGCTAGTCACCGCCTGCCTCGATAACTTTGTGTACAACAATGTTATGGGCTATGGCAGGTGTCCGGACCTTTTTGCAATAGCCCAGTTTCATAATCCACCCAAATCTCATCACCATAGAACCCGTTTTCTATCCATACCCACAATAGCCCCAACGCCTGTTGGAACCGGATCCCGGGTATCTACCGATGTACCCGTGAATGGGTTCTAGCAGGTGTATTACATCACACTAAACTTCGTCTCCCAAGGGCATCTACGTGTTGGACCCCACGCACGCCTTCCAATGGACTGGGCTTTGTCCCGTGAATTTAAAAACAGGAGATAATAATAAAGCGATACAAATTTCCTGGTATTTTTAACCTAAACAAGGTACCTATCACATTTTGCCACTGGCAGTTAGTTTATTTACATATCTGCTATTTATAATAGAGGTTAAAAGGAATGCTCCCATTAGTTATCTAGTGTATATGCGTTTAAAACGTGATGTCTATGTTTGTGCGACGGCCCGCGTGACCCCGGTATCTATCTCGGGTCTAACGTGAAACGCAGAATATGTACCAATATGTCTAGGTAGGTATGATTTATGTTACTTAGGCTAGTATAGTGGAAACGGTGTACAGTTGTGCTTGTGGTGGTCTAAGGTTACGCGCAATCTTTGAGTCAAGATGTAGATAGGTAGGTAAGGCAAAATTACTCTGCAGTTGTCGCGTAAGACAATACCTACCAAGAATAAAACCGGCCAAGTGCGAGTCGGACTCGCGCACGAAGGGTTCCGTACCATTATCTATAAAAACGGCAAAAAATCGCGTTTGTTGTATGGGAGCCCCCTGACATATTTATTTTATTCTGTTTTTAGGGTTCCGTACTCAAAGAGTAAAACGGGACCCTATTACTAAGACTTCGCTGTCCGTCCATCCGTCCGTCCATCCGTCTGTCCGTCCGTCCGTCTGTATCACCATGCTGTATCTCATGAACCGTGATAGTTAAACAGTTGGAATTTTCACAGATGATGTATTTCTGTTGCCGCTATAACAACAAATACTAAAAAACCGGCCAAGTGCGAGTCGGACTCGCGCACGAAGGGTTCCGTAACATTATCAATAAAAATATTTATTTTATTTTGTTTTTAGTATTTGTTGTTATAGCGGCAACAGAAATACATCATCTGTGAAAATTCCAACTGTTTAACTATCACGGTTCACAGCATGGTGACAGACAGACAGGCAAACGGACAGCGGAGTCTTAGTAATATGGTCCCGTTTTACTCTTTGAGTACGGAACTCTAAAAACAGGTCATGGTGGCTCCATTCTTCAATAAAATTGAGGTTATTCCACACTATCCTATGTCCTTCCCCGGGATTTAAACTATCTCCATACTAAATTTCATCTCCATCGGTCCAGCGGTTTAAGCGTGAAGAGGTAACAGACAGACAGACAGACACAATTTCGCGTTTATAATATTAAGTATGGCAGTATGGATAGCTAGTCAAATGTCAATGTTTATATAGCCACAGCAATCAGCTGCTACGAATGCAATAGCGTCAACAACTCGATGTGTCTGGACCCCACCATCTACGACAAGGAGACCGTGCAGAAATTCCTGAGCCTCACCGACTGCGGGAGGCAGGGGAGCGAAGACTACTTCTGCAGGAAGATCGTTCAAACCAGTAAGTTCCATCACTTCAGTAGGCTTGAAGAGGCATTCTCATTGAGGATTCATTGTGTTGACTGCTAGATACAAACGCAGGTCACTCACGCAACACAGTGCATCCATTGGGAGCTCCGGCGACCGCAAAGGAATAGTTTGAATCGGAGGCAGATAGCTCATTCTAATAGGTGTCTCCATAAAGAGGCGGTGCAGAAATTCCTGGGCCTCACCGACTGCGGGAGGCAGGGGAGCGAAGACTACTTCTGCAGGAAGATCGTTCAAACCAGTAAGTTCCATCACTTCAGTAGGCTTGAAGAGGCATTCTCATTGAGGATTAATTGTGTAGACTGCTAGATACAAACGCAGGTCGCTCACGCTCAACACGTGGCATCCCTTATTGGGAGCTCCGGCGACTGCAAATAAATAGTTTGAATCGGAGGCAGATAGCTCATTCTAATAGGTGTCTTCATAAAGAGGCGGTGCAGAAATTCATGGGCCTCACCGACTGCGGGAGGCAGGAAGCCAAAAGTACTTCTATAGGAAGACCAGACCAGGAAGTTCCATCACTCCGGCAGGTTTGAAGAGGCATACCCATCAAGGCCCTGTATGTATCCTTAAATCAATCCTGAAAAACAGGAAGCCTTCTACCTCATTCTAGAATAGGCCGGGAAGCCAGAGACACCTAGTTGGATTATCGGTCAGCGCCGCTTAATTTTTTCGTTGCGGTTTGGTTAATATCAATATTACAATACAGTTTACAGACACCTACTATTCAAGTCAGAGTCATTGTTGCAATCAAACGAGGAATCAAAGTTACACATTGCCATAGAATGTGTTTAAAACACGTAGGTACACATCTTGGGCGTTAAACACTCTCGGTGCGCTCAAGATTCTACATTAGAATCTTTCGCTTCACTCAGGATTAAATATAAAGACCTCGGCTTAAACATATAATTTTCCTCCCTTGAGATACAATCTACTATTTCCAGTTCTCCACAAGAACCACGACTCGGAGGTGCGCGTGAACCGCGGGAGGCATACCCATCAAGGCCCTGTATGTATCCTTAAATCAATCCTGAAAAACAGGAAGCCTTCTACCTCATTCTAGAATAGGCCGGGAAGCCAGAGACACCTAGTTGGATTATCGGTCAGCGCCGCTTAATTTTTTCGTTGCGGTTTGGTTAATATCAATGTTACAATAAAGTTTACAGACACCTACTATTCAAGTCAGAGTCATTGTTGCATTCAAACGAGGAATCAAAGTTACACATTGCCATAGAATGTGTTTAAAACACGTAGGTAGGTACACATCTTGGGCGTTAAACACTTATGACTCTCTCGGTGCGCTCAAGATTCTACTTTAGAATCTTTCGCTTCACTCAGGATTAAATATAAAGACCTCGGCTTAAACATATAATTTTCCTCCCTTGAGATACAATCTACTATTTCCAGTTCTCCACAAGAACCACGACTCGGAGGTGCGCGTGAACCGCGGCTGTGGCTGGGTGCGCTCGCGCCGCCCCTGCTACAAGGCCGACAACGAAGACCATCTCGAGACTGTGTGCCAGTGCTTCGAGGACGGCTGCAATGACGCAACCTCCGTAGTAGCCAAGTGGACGCTGCTGGTTGCCAGCGGGGCTATGATACTGAATAAATGGAGTTAGATTATTTGTGTTTTATTTAATTTCTTACACATTATTTAAGTTGCCTTAAGGCTGCTAAAAGGCCGATTACGATGACCATCTCGAGACCGTCTGCCAGTGCTTCGAGGACGGCTGCAATTGCGCAACCTCTGTACTAGACAAGTGGACGCTGCTGGTTGCCAGCGCTGTGATACTGAATCAATGGAGTTAGATTATTGGTATTCTTATTTATTAAACTTTATGACTGCAAGCTGTCTCTCTCAGTTTTAGTTAGATTAACTGTCACAGCGTGATGAGGCATGCTTTTGTTGAAAAAAGGGCACAAGTGTGAACTTAGGTTAGGTTTAGGCCCAAGCAATGATATTGAGGAATCAAGAAAAGTCTCAACGCCAATAATAATCCTACTATGAAACGGCCCACTGTTGTAAACACTGAAGACGGTATGTAGTTCAGCCCTATTTTTGTAATTAGGACGTTTTAAAAATAATTCCAAACTGCATTTGTAGTTACAAGAGTGATTGCGTACACGCTCACCATAATAATTCTTAAAACGCGGCTTGAGTCAGTCTGGTTTACTTGTAAGTCAATCTCGCATTTATCACGACGTATATTGTAAATAATAAATCATTTCAATAACTAAAACGTATATATTATAATTAAAAGAGAGTTTTATATGAATTACTAAAATGTTAGTGGTTGTGCTCGTCGTCTCAGCGGCGTGCCTTCAGTTCGGTAAGTTGACTACAATATTTTGAAAATTTGATAGCTACTTATTTGTAAAAATGAGATATGAGAGATATGAGCGTAGGCAGATTCAGATCTCATAAAAACCGTAAACAATGTCCCGTCCTTTTGAAACATGCTATCCACATTTATCTGACTTAACCTCAATTGACCTTGATATCGCTATTGCATGAAAATGCAGCAGTCGTTTACATCTGGAACAAACAAGATTCAGTGTTTTAAATTAATGTATATGACGCTCAGTAAGTCAGTACATCAAAATATTCTGGTAAATAAATAAATATTAGGGGACAATCTTACACAAATCGAACTAGCCCCTTAGTAAACTCATAGGGCTTGTGATATGAGTACTAGACGACGATATATTTAATAGATATAAATACTTAAATACATAGAAAACATCTAGATTCAGAAACAAATATTCATGCTCATCACACACGTATTTGCCCTTACCGGGATTCGAATCCAGGACTTGCAGATTCGTATTTAGTGTCACTATACCCTCCCTAGGTTTTCAATGCCAATATATGTTTAATGTATATATCAATGATATATCATATCAATTCAAAATATTTGACGCATAACAATTAATAGCTCTAAAAAATTAGTTTAAGATTATGTTTCAAAAAATTGACGATTCGAAAGTGTTTGTACTATAGGCCTACCTGAATAAAGAATATTTTGAGCAAATTTTGAGTTTGATGTTATACCAATATACTTTCTGTCACACTCACACATCCGATTTATTCACGTCAGTTCGTGTAAAAAGTAAAAACAACATATACCTACGTAGTATTTTTAATAACTAAATTGCGAACTTCAGTGATAAGTTGATAACCTAATTAATCTAATTATATTAACAATGCGAGAGATTGCTAATTTGGAGCTAAGTTAACTTCGGTGTCTAACAGAGCAATACAACTGATCTTTGACTTAGGTATTTTCACATGACTTCGGCACTCTTTGGCGGAGGCCTATGTCCAGCAGTGGACGTATTTCGGCTGATATCATGCTATGCGAACTTAGAACTTAATGCAAATCCAGTTTCTTATTGAAAACAGTGCCACCTTCTTGATAGGTTGCGAACTCTTTGAAGCTGTAGCGATTGCTAGGCTTAGGCTGTCAAGGTATTTCGAAATTCGCCGTGTTGACATTATACATCCATATGATAGCCTAGGGGTAAAGACGGCGGTATTGGGAGACGATGAGCCGAGGTTCAAACCCTCCGACCGACGCACTTTTTGTATGTTTTAACAGAAAAGTTTTAATATCGCAGAAGAGATGGCGCCTGCTGTAGGTACGCAAGCATTAAATGCCTTCTCAATTTGGTCGAGTTGCCTGTCTATCTCAGATGTATATGTCTTTGGCTAATATGATGATAATGATGATGATGACTTTATGACATTCGAATGTTTGACAACCCAAAGTCGTTGACCATTTGGCCGCGGTTTCGCAAGGAGGTAATGGCGCGAGCTGTCAGTTGCCTATGGCCGGAAGCAGGGAAAGCGGAAACGCCATAGTAGCCTGCCAGCTCCCGCTGCGTGTTGCGCGACATTCCGTCTGTGCGTAAACGTGGCGTGTGACTTAAGGCGTTATTTATTGGCTTTCGAATTCACCGAAGGCCGTGTGCCGTGTCGCGTCGCGGGAGCTTCTCAGAATGTATGGAAATCCGTAGCGTTTGACAAAAGCGCGCGGTGTGCTGAGCGACATTACGCGAGTGCGAATATGCGGCCTATCGACCAAAAGATCCACAACCTTACTGATCAACTAAGTTTAGGTGCTGTTAGAGCCTACCAATAATAAACAGATTTATCCTAGCCGCAGCAATCCGTTGCTACGACTGCAACAGCGCCAACAACACCATGTGCCTGGACCCAAACAGCTACGACCAGGACACGCTGCGACGCTTCATGGTGCTGTCGGAGTGCGGAGAGGGTGTCATCCCCAACAACCAGCGGTACTTCTGCAGGAAGATCGAGCAAGTTGGTAAGTCAACACGTCCTGCAAGGCTACGGCTACTACATCACACGTCTCTCTAGCTTTTAGTAATCAGAAAGACCCCACATACTTATCGCCAACAACACCATGTGCCTGGACTGGACCCCAACAGCTACGACACGGCCTTGCTGCGCCGCTTAATGGTGCTGGCGGCTTCGAGCTTTGTACGCCGCCTTGGTAAGAAGCGTGCTCGAGTCAAATGACACGGTCTGGATCCCGCACGAGGCTAAATATACCTTAATATTAGAACAGGTGCAAAAAAAGTTTTTAAGAAGTCTTTACAAAAAGGAATATACGCACTATCCGTATATTTATCCGACTCTATTTATATTAGGGACACCACGATACAACTCTTTAAAAGTGAGGCGGTATTGAGCCGTAGTTAAATTTGCTCTGGGAATAATTCGCAACACAATTGACTGCCCCAGATTGGTTGGAGAAGTGGTACGGTTATATGCGCCCTGCGCACGATCTCGCTTGCGCCACGCGCCCCTGCTGGCCTGGCCGCGCGCGCGCACCGACCTACTGCAACACGCGCCACTCCCGAGCGCACTCTCTGTCCTCAACTCCCTGCTGGACGCAGCACCGTCCTGTGATCTGTTCACAACGAGATTGGCCTGCTTTTTGCAGGAATGTAAGGTTTTTATTGAACAATCCTTATCCGATTAATATGTAAGGAACTACTCTTGTATATGCGTAATGTTTTAATTTATAATATAGCTTAAGATCTTTGACGCTTTGGCGGTTAGCTGTAAGTTGCAGATGTACTTTTTGATACAATAAACAAAAATAAACAACATCTGCGGGATAATCGTGCAAGTCGGTAAGTTAACACACAAATCACATCACTCGTCTCTGTAGCTCTTTAGTAATCAGGAAGACCCCACACCCACTTATCGCCAACAACACCATGTGCCTGCACCCCAACAGCTACGACCAGGCCTCGCTGCGCCGCTTAATGGTGCTGGTGGAGTGCGGAGAGGGTGTCGTCCCCAACAACCAGGGGTACTTCTGCAGGAAGATCGAGCAAGTTGGTAAGTTAACACGTGCTGCAAGGCTACGGCTACTTCATCACACGTCTCTCTAGCTCTTTAGTAATCAGAAAGACTCCACACACTTATCGCCAACAACACCATGTGCCTGGACCCCAACAGCTACAACCAGGCCTCGCTCCGCCGCTTCATGGTACTGGCGGAGTGCGGACAGGGCGTCATCCCCAACAACCAGCGGTAAGATCGAGGAAGTCGTAAGTTATGTCCTGCAGGGCTAACACAACTGATTTTTAGCAGTACATCACTCGTGCAAAGAACTCCACGTGTTTGGATCCCAACAGCTACGACCAGGACACGCTGCGTGAGCACTATATGGAAAAGATGAGCTATATAATACTTAAGTGATCGACCTTTACATTCAAACATTTCGTGAACTTGCCTATGTTCCCATTGTCGCATCGGTTTCTCGCGTATCTCCGAGGTATCCATATACGAGCGAAAGATTAGGTAGGTACCTACGTACTATGCGGCGGCAGAGTAAGTACCGGAAGGCGCGGCGTTGGTAGGCCTCCCACAAGGTGGACTGATTACCTGGTATAGTGGTGTACGTCGCGGGAGTCCGCTGGATGCGGGTGGCGCAGGACCGGTCACATTGGAACTCTTTGGGGGAGGCCTATGTCAAGCAGTGGACGTCTTTCGGCTGATATGATGATGCGGCGACAGCGAGCGAGCGGGATGCCATGCTTAAAAATGTCTAGCTCACAAACATTGGTTTTATTATTGGTTGACCCGTGACCGCTCAGTCCTCGTCTGCGCGCCCCGCTAGTGCAGGGGTAGGACGACAACGGGGTGCGGGTGCCGCGCAAGTGAGGACTGAGTTAAGCGGTCTACCTTTAGACAGAGGATCTTTTGTACGTATTATGTATTAAAAAAAAAGCACAAAACAGAACACATTGGAAACGGTTGGATGAGGCCTGTACCCAGAAGGGGTCCTTAAATTAGAAATAAATATTTGAAGAATTAAACGTAACCACATGTATATTTAAGGAATAAACGGCTCTATTATTATTATTATTTATTCTGTGCCTGTGTTGTTCCCAGTGTACCACAAGTACCGCGAAACCGAGCTCCGTGTGGCCCGCGGTTGCGGATGGGTGCGCTCGCCCCTGGATTGCTACAAGGCGGACAACGAGGACCATCTGGAGACCGTCTGTCAGTGCTTCGACGACGCGTGCAACGCGGCAACCTCCGTACTAGCGGTGTGGACGCTGTTGGTTGCCGCCGTGATTGTGATGATGAATAAATGAATTTAGCTTTTATACAATTGGTTTCATTTAAGTCCCAAACTAACTCCCCCGACTGCGATAATGCCGACAATGAAGTGAATCTAGAAACCGTCTGCCAGACTGCAATGACAATGAAACTTGCCAACCACTTAGTATTGTAGTAAATTGGACGCTGTTGGTTGCAGTAATATAATAATATTTTATTGAGAAACACATTTAGTTACACAAATTGCCAGGGGTCTCCGCAACTAGGCTTCAGTTGACATAACAATTCCAACGACAGTTTAATAAAAAGTCAACAACATGAAATAATACCTCAACCATAAGTATAGTAGGGTCGTTTCGCCGGTTAGCGACCACTTAGCCGAGTTGCTCACTTTAGATTAGTAAAAATATACCTATTCAATATACACACATAATAGATGGTATTCGTAAAGGCTCTAAGTATAGTCAAGTTTTGAAACCTACAATAAAATATAGCACTTTCATCCATAGATTAGGAAAAAATATAG
Organism: Epinotia brunnichana; assembly: GCA_963854355.1. Taxonomy (NCBI): domain Eukaryota; kingdom Metazoa; phylum Arthropoda; class Insecta; order Lepidoptera; family Tortricidae; genus Epinotia; species Epinotia brunnichana. The sequence continues at coordinate 1,772,722 of OY977953.1, read as the reverse complement.
AAAAGGTTACAAAATAGCGAATTCGCTAGATAGCGACCGCTTTAGTCGGTTTGCGACCACCTGTTAGCTAGTTGGCGACCACTCTTGCAAATAGTGTTTAAGTAGTTAATAAAACGATTAATCATCATCATCATCATATCAGTCGAAAGACGTCCACTGCTAGACATAGGCCTCCCCCAAAGAGTGCCACAATGACCGGTTTTGCGCCACCCGCATCCAGCGGATTCCTGCGATCTTTACTAGGTCATCAGTCCAAAAACTCCCAGCATAGCCCTCTCCATTGCCCTTTGGGTGACTTTTAGCCTTCTTATGAGGCCCATAGTAAGCGACCACGTTCCAGTGCCATACGTCATCACTGGCAACACGCACTGGTCAAAGACTCGCCATGAGACACTGCGAAATACTTATTGGACGAAAATATGTGCCATAGCGTAGCTTCCCGAACGCTACCCAGGCGAGTCGGATTCGACGATTGACCTCTTTCTCTCAAAGTTTGACCTACCTAACTGCCCTTATACCACTACAAATAGGAGTGTAGACTAACCATTTATTATTAATCCAAAAAAAGAAGGCAAAATGATAAGCCTAAGTGACGAAAATCCCATTCATATATCTCCAAAAATTACGAAGCTACAACCGTTTTAATATTGCTTGTTAGAGAGAGAAAACGCTAGTGGATCGTGACGTCACAATCCCCGAGCATCATAGTAAATGACAATCATTTCATATGAAGGTGCGTTTTGCGGAAAATGGATAGAATACACCCCCTCTAAAAACTTTGGATACTATAACTTTGTGATTACTTAATCCCCTGCTCTTTTTTTTCTCCATTTGACGTTACATTTAATCCTTTTTCGAGAAAATTCATCATTATAGGTCATTTTATTTAGTGTCTACACCCCTAAATTGTTACTCTTCTAAATCTACTTTACATTGCTGTGTCAATGAAGAATAGAATCGAAAAAAGCGCGACTTCTCGCTCACACCATAGTGCTTTTATATATATTGATATTACAGTCACACATGTCATTCATAGTAGGTATCTAAATGCCACCTTTTTATAAGCTTTTATTTAACTTTTAGATTATATTCTACTTACACTAGCGTCTGCCCACGACTCCGTCCGCGTGGAAATCGTTTATATCGTAGCTTTATACAAACTTTCACCCCCTTAGGGGATTATTTCGGGGATAAAAACTATCCTAGGTATGTCTCTTCCCGGGACTCAAACTATCTCCATACCAAATTTCATCAAAATCGGTCCATTGGTTTAAGCGTGAAGAGATAACAGACAGACAGACATAGACACTTTCGAATTTATAATGTAATTATCTCATATAAATTATTTATTATTATATAATATAATATATAATTATATATTATTATTATATTATATATACTATGGACATAACATGGATTGGCGCGGCTTAAATACCGACTCAATTTGCTAGCCAAGCTAAATATCGCGGGTGCCGCATAAGAATCCATAAGGAAAGAAAAAGAAAACGATGTGGTCGCTATCCGACTTCTTTGGTAATTATGTATTTGGGTACGCGACCACCCCATTTTATTTAAATCTATTTTTAAATATGCCGAATTTCAACGAAATTATTACAACAGCTTAATCATTTAAACGATCAATTAACTAATTTCAGCATAATAATAAAATTAAGTGACGTAACTAAAGTTTTCGCGCCAACTGTCGCGTTATTTTTTTTACAGATTCACTGCACGTCAACACTTTTCGGAAGCAATGTGTGAAATGTGTGAATTGAGGTTATTTTTTCTTGCTTTGGATTAAGCTTTGGGTTTTAAAGTGTATTTATTCTTATTCTGACACTATTCAATAATAGTTGATAACTAATTATTTTTCTGTTGGGTTTGTAGAAATGTTAATATCTTTAATTGAAGCAGCCTAGTCCGTCAAGTGGTCGCTAACCGAAGGTGGTCGCGTTACCGGCGAAACGACCCTACCTAAAGAAACGTGTCCTCGACACCGTCCTTCAGTGATTCGGGAACGGGTTCAACTCAAGAGACCGTATACCGGTGTTCATTTACCTAATACTAAAATATCGGTATTCAATTTCCGTATCACGGTTATTATTCCATATTTTTTTTATTCTAATCGAATTTAAATACTTAAAGTTCAATAAAAGGACGCGTTTGACTATAAACAATTGTGAGACGTTACTAACTAGTCGGTATTTCCTTACAAATTTCACACTTAGGTACCTACAGTGTTTTTGTCCTTTCATAAAAGTTGCTGATTTGACTACCAGTCAAATAAAAATGCAGTCATGAGACTCATGAGACTGCAATCAATCAATTGATGGTTTCAGTATGAATTGAAATATAGGTACAAAGACAGTGGCGCCCGTATCTTAACAAAATTGAGTAAGTACGCAAAATTAGTTATATTTAATCCCCAATTTTATTGTAATAACTGAGTCACGTATTTCAGTCAATGTAACATATCAATATCACACACCTAAATCAATGTACTCACTGACAATACATGCCGCCATTTTGATTTGACACAAAAAGGCGGAAACGCACCTCCGGTTGCCATTGTTGTCATATTGTCATTGCGTAGGGCAATACCCCCGCACAAAATTACACGGTCATTCAGTTGATAGAAAATGAGTCTTGGCACCTTGAAATAAGTGTGTTTGCAAATGAATATAAACTGGAGTTACGATGACCGCCGACACATTACAATGTTATTCAGTCGTTGTAAAGTCAGTCATAAAGTGTTAAAAATAAGGGTGTTGGTAAATGCATATTTTGTATTGAGAATATCGCTGCACAAAGGTACACGGTGGTTGAAAAACGAGTCTTAACGGATTAAAATAAGGATGTTCCTAAATGCATATGAATGGCGACGACTCTGCACAGAATCTGTGCCATGGACGGAGATGGAACTAAAGAATTGTACCTATGTATATGGCAGGATTGGCAGGACAATAAAAACATTGAATATGAATACCTAGGTACTTACTTAGGTACCTAATTGTCCTACCTAATTTCTAATAGTTATAATTATTTTCGTTGTCAACTTTAAAAAACAATTTGAACTTTTATTTGATGCGTTTTATTAGAAATATTACTTATCTGAAATCATTTATCAATAGTTTAGTAGTAGGTAGGGTAAATTCGCCGGTTAGCGAACACCTAAATCACGTAATTTAGTGTGCCGGTTTGCGACCACTCAGGTGAATTGGTGAACCGAAAGGATATTTTTCCCCTTTTCTAAGTAGATTCCTAATTTGTTTAGTTACTGTCGTTTGACATGTTAGGTATTGAAAAAACCTTGTCCTTCAGGTGGTCGCTAACCGAAGATGGTCGCTTAACCAGCCTCATACCCTATGAACAAAATAATAGTATTATAATATAAGTATATACATATAATTAACATCAAGAGCATGACTTCCATCATAGGAAGTGGGTATCCACGATGGTTAAAGAACTACATACCCATTACATTTTACATTCCGTTCAAGTTTTACAATAATTCTATCTACTAATTTTAAACCAAAACAACGCATAAAATCTGTTAATAAAAGGAAATAAAGTCTAAAATAATATTGTACTTCCCATTTATTTCGTATATTGATTTTAGCGCCATCTACAAGAGCGCCGCTGAACTAACAACACCCGAGCTCAATTCATCCACTTGAACAGGGCGATTCATAGATGGAACCTTGTGCGTAAACTGAACGAAAACTTTAAAGGTTATTATTATTTCAATTTATTCGCTTATAAACTAAAGTACTAACAGTACTTCGAGTATTAAAAGCTATATTCGATATAATTAACAATTAATAGCGAAGATAAGTCATGTTTTTATAAAAAAAAAATCCAAGAACAAGCTAATTAACGCGATGTGTAAAAGTTAAATTAAAAATGGATAACATACTGGCACTAAAGACAAAAACTTAGTTGTAGTGATTTCTGGCCAAAGTTGTTGCTGTTTTTAGCCACTTCTCACAAGTCAGGTTGGCCGAGTGGTCTAAGGCGCCAGATTTAAGCTCTGGTTCCCGAGAGGGAGCGTGGGTTCGAACCCCACACCTGACAAATCTTTATTGCCTTTTTTATTTATTTTTATTCTTATGCCCTTGTTCATAAACGTTCATCAAACCATTTTGGCTGAAATTCGTTACCCGTCTGTCAATGACATTCTTGTGAGAAAGGGACTTTTTATTTTTAGTTAACTTAACAAGGGCTCATCCATTAATTACGTCACACGAATTTTATGACTTTTTGACCCCTGCCCCCCTCCTTATCGTGGTCACATTTGGCTACCCCCTCCCCCAAGGTGTGACGTCACACACATATCGGTCTGATTTTTACTTTTCTTAATTGAAAATTGCTACATTTTCAATTAAGAAAAGTAAAAATCAGACCAGCACTTCCAAAAGAACTTAGTATTACAATTTAAAAATATTTTTATAAAATGAACAAAGAGAAAATAAACACAATCTTAGTCATCTTGGGTTCATGGAGTCTTGAACGAAAGTACCCAACCAAACAAAGATAAGTATGTAGAAAATACAAAAAAAATGTTTTCTCAAACATGCAATGAAATATTCTCTTTACGTTCCTTATAACCTGACTGTACATAATTCTGCTGTTGTCGGTACCTACCTACCGCCGGTTATTGACATGGGCAGGTTATTACGTATTTCCCCAAGGTCACTGAGCAATGTGCCAGTTATGGGTAACACTTAACAGTAAGCTGATTACGTCACTACATTGCACAATATGATTCATATTTAATGGTGTTATTACCAACACTTGATACCTAGTTGGAAATGGAGCATCTAGAGTCTGTCAAAAGAGTCGTGTCCACAACATTTTTATCAAATTCTTTATATGGCAACAATTTTACTTATGATATAAACTGTCAGTTATAAGTACAGTCGCCATCACATACATATGTACACTATAGGTGTTCAAAAATATCGGCACATGCACCCTAATGCCTTGTAAATAGAGGTGTGTTCCGATGTTTGTGACGTGCTTGTTTGCTCCGATGTATGTGATGGCGACTGTACCTATTACGCCGCCATACATTTCGTGTTACCTTGCTTGCGTTTTTTTTAAACTTGCCGCTGTTTTCCAGGGACACGACTCGCTTGACAGACTCTACTTATGATTTCTTTGTAGATAATGGAAGTCGTAAGTACCTAGATCATAAAAATATATATATACTTACATTTATCCGCGACTCCTTTTTAAACCCCGACGGAAAAACAGGGGTGTTATTAGTTTGACGTGTCTGTGTGTCTGTCTGTGTGTGTGTCTGTCTGTGGCATCGTAGCTAATGTGTGTCGTAACGAATGGACCGATTTGAATGCGGTTTTTTTTGTATCCGAAAGCTGACGTGATCGAGATGGTACTTAGCTAATACGTTTCAACAAAATCGGTTCAGCCGTTTTTGAGATAGTGAACTTTGAAATGAATATGTGGGGGGATTTTCAGCTTTTCTAAGTTGTACGAGTATTAACCTTCATCCCTTGCTTTGAGATGTCCGCGAATGCGTCATTGCATTGCAAATTGTGATTGGCTCTAACAACTGGCATACTTACTGACCCTATTCGACATGCCTCAATATCAATGCACTGATATACATGGCGATAGTTTTGCGTTTCAATCTTGCATGTATACTATACAGGATGATTTAGGGGTAGTGGATTCGAAGACCAAAAGCGAATAAGATGGTAACACTGAACAACTTTTCCCAATAAACCGACCCCGAAATCGCAAAAAAAACAGCCATACATTAAGTCTCAATTAACTCACAGTTAACTCTTATTTGGCTCTTATTTTTTTGCGATTTCGTGGGTGGTCCCATGGGCAAAGTTGTTCAGTGTTACCATTTTATTCGCTTTTGGTCTTCTTGCTACACAACCCCTAAATCACTCTGTATTGACTTAACCAATTGAATTGGAATCGGATTTGTATTTGTCTCGTTCAACGTTCGAGTTCTGACCTTCTGACACGTTAATAAATGGCATGTGTGTCGCCATCAGATTTGATCCAGATCATTTAATTCCGCAACGAACATAATACTGAAGTCACGCAATTTTCCAAGAAATGTAGATTTTAAATTTTAACGTAACATTCGTCGGCACGTCATATGAAGTACGTACGATCAATCAATAAGAAACTATTGTCAGCAAATCACTCGATATTATCATTGAACAAGATTAAATCAAACGTCGATATTACCGCAAAATCAATACATCGCACTAACTGCGCAATTTCTGTACACAAACATACATAATCTATTTGGAAAAGTACCGGCGCGCGTCCCTAGTTATCTCCCAACCAAACCAAATTAAAATGACTATCAAAACAATCTATGACTTTTAAAATAAGGTTCACATTAGCGTCAACGAGATATAATAGTAATAATAACTGTATCTGTTGTATTTGTATCACACACACACATACAATATGTAAACGTTCGTTGTGAATGGTTGCGTGTACGCATACGCAACGCACACACGCGCAGATTCAAATATAGAAATGAGGTTTGTTCATAGGTACGTGTATAATATAAATTGGCGGACAAACATGTTTTTTAGGTACCTATATGATGGATGACGCAGTATCATTTCAGGGAATTTCCGTTTTCGGAGAACCTTGTGTGCGAAATACGATGAAAGAAGGATTAGATGGAAGATGGTCCATTTAGTTGTTTGTTACACAGTGAATCCTCGTACCTTTGCTAGGTCAGCAACGAAATAATCTTGTGAATCACCTAGAGCTGTAAGCGTCCATTCCATAAGCTACGATATCCGTTTGACAGTAAGTACCTAGGTATAAGTTAGGCTGAATTTGTTTTCTTATTACTTGATGAATGATGATACAAATTCAATATGTTTTCTATAAGTATATTAAAATTGATTAGGTACCTAATTAACGGTAAGTGAAAAGCATTACTACAAGCAAACAAGCGTAAAGTCTGATGGTAAGCGGACGTCGTAGCCTATGAACAAATTGTAGATAGGAGCGTCACATGGCTATTGCGTTGCCGACCTGGCAAGGTATACAAAGATTCACTGTCATTATTGTTTTGCCCTTATCCCATTTATTTGAGGTCGGCGCAGCATGTCCTTTTCTTCCATACCAGGGACTGATTTCGGTTACGGTTATACCGGTATGAAACCGGTATTCTATTACGGTACCGTTATGTCGTAAAGGTTATGCGCGCCGCGCGAACATAACGGTACCGTAACCGTTTTGAAGTAACGGTTAGCGGTACCAGTTTTAAACGATACCGTAACCTTTATAATACCGGTATTATAAAGGTTATCGAGAAAAGTAAGCGAGCTGGCACTCTACAGAGGAAGCATTGGCTACTAAACATTTAAAGATAAAAAGACAAAGCAGCAGAGCCTTTGCCGGCGGTTTGGCAACAACTCCAGTCCAGGTCAAAGTCGATATATCGGTACCTTTAAATAGCGGTTACGGTACGGGAAAAAATAAAGGTACCTTTATATTAATAAAGGTTCCGCTACCGAAACCGCTATTTGACAACCGATATGACGTCATACCGTTAAAATAGAATACCGGTATGTTTCGGTTATGCAGTCCCTGTTCCATACCTCCCTGTCACTCGTCATTTCGTCACTTACTTCCTTCCTCTTCATATCCTCTCTCACACAGTCCATCCACCTTTTCCTTGGCCTACCTCGTTTCTTCCATCCACGTTCAACCCTAACACTCTTTTGGTCTCCGCATAATATGCCCATACCACGCAAGGCGATGGGATCTCAATTTGTCGATGATAGGTGCTACTTTCAGGCTTCCTCTAATAATACTCATTTCTTATTCTGTCCATTTTCGTCACACCACACATCCATCTTAACATTCTCATCTCCGTAACATGCAGTCTCTTTTCATCCGTCACCTTTAACGCCCAACATTCAGATCCATGCATGACGACAGGCCTCACAATGGTCTTAAAGATCCATTGTGATGTGACAACTAAAAGGACCATCGTGCGTCGTTAAACTCAGGAGTTTTATTTTTACAATTAAGTACCTATAATAAATAGCATTATTATCATGATTTAAGTAGGTATGGTATGCGGCATGCCACGTTATCTACATCTATGCAAAATTAGTACATACCTACCCACCTGACACCTATTAGATAATGTAGAAGATACCGTATAACTTGACAACTAGATAACAACGATAAAGAGAAACATTATTTATTTTAAGAACAAAGTTTAAACCGACTTTAACTCAATACTTCGCCAACGCCAAGCCGACATTTCCTTTCTAATTCCTCACATGAACTGCTTTCCGAGAGCAAATGCGTTAATTATTACAGAAAAAACCTAAGTCGCTATCTATCAGTGGGCTGATAATATTTGAGGAGTTCCGTCGATTCCTCGAGGATCTCAGAATTAACACTTCATTAGTTGCTACTTCAACGGAATCGTGTCAGAATCTGTAACGTAATCTTTGAGGAGTTCTATAAGTCATATGTGGTCTTCATCATCAGTTCCACTTTACCAAAATTGTGATTTCCGGGTGTAAATTATACATGATAATAGAAAATATCGAAATTACTACACGCGTGCCTATAAAATTCGAGGGTTGCCCTCAATTTCCCTGGGATCCCATCATCAGATCCTGACTTGGTGACAATGGGACCACGTCAGGAGTATACTCTTTCGATTAAAAAAAGAGTTTTGGAAATCGGTCCACAATTGACGGAAAAATCGGCAAACATGTACCATAAAAAAAAATATTATATATACAGTGGAAGATATAACCTCCTTTTTTTAAGTCGGTTAAATATCGTTCTTCCTGACTTGGAAAGTACAGAACAGACGAGGTTTATACATAGAATATCCCCATAATTATTATACTACTATGAGCGTTATCCTATAGCAACCTACCTATAGGAAAAAAATAAAGTAACTCTGTAACAATTTTATTATTATTATTATTTTAAGCTTCCCTAAACTGTAGGTATCATCAAAGGTATCATTTATCAGAAGTACCTAGTGAAGACAATATTAAAATGAACTTATGTCACAACAGTATGGCATGGCTACGTAACTACGCGTTTATATAGTACCCATGTACATGGGTAGGTACTAGTATATACCTTATATGTTTTTTTAGGGTTCCGTAGCCAAATGGCAAAAAACGGAACCCTTATAGATTCGTCTGTCAGTCCGTCCGTATGTCACAGCCACTTTTTTTCGAAACTATAAGAGCTATACTGTTGAAACTTGGTAAGTATATGTATTCTGTAAACCGCATTAAGATTTTCACACAAAAATAGAAAAATAAACACAAAAAATTTGGGGTTCCCCATACTTAGAACTGAAACCTAAAAATTGTTTTTTCATCAAACCCATACGTGTGGGGTATCTATGGATAGGTCTTTAAAAATGACATTGAGGTTCCTAACATCATTTTTTTCTAAACTAAATAGGTTGCGCGAGAGACACTTCCAAAGTGGTAAACTGTAACTTCTAAAATAAGAGAATGATAAAACTAAAAAAAATATATGATGTACATTAGCATGCAAACTTCCACCGAAAATTGGTTTGGACGAGATCTAGTAAGTAGTTTTTTTTTAATACGTCATAAATCGTAAACTGCAATTTATTTAACGGAACCCTTCATGTGCGAGTCCGACTCGCACTTGGCCGCTTTTTTTTTGTAATCGTGTAAGGCGTTAATAAACAATTACATACATACATATCTACATATAATCACGCCTCTTTCCCAGAGGGGTAGGCAGAGATCACGGATCTCCTTTTGCTACGATCCTGACAAACCACTTTCGCTTCACTCACTTTCATAACATGTCTCATACTCGTACATGCTCGTCGGTTTAGGGTACTTTTGACCTGGCCTTTTTGTAATATTTCTCCAATATGATCGGAGAAAGTTCGCCTAGGTCTTCCCCTTCCAACTTGCCCTTCCACTCTTTTTATATACACTCTCTTCGTTAATCTTCTTTCATCCATCCTCTCTACTTGCCCAAACCACCTTAACATACCCTTCTCAATGTTCGTAACTATATCTCTATCCATTCCACACTTATCTCTTATCACACTGTTTCTGACTCTATCACTCAATTTCACTCCACACATCTCGACTCGACTTTGATGTATTTTCTGCCACACCCAACTTTCGCTACCATACATAAGTGTGGGCACCAACACTCCCCTATGCACAGCCACAAGGCATCATTTACTCGATTCCCTGCATTCACTCTCCTTCATGCTTTCCGTCTCCAGTAAATATTATCTCCAGTAAACAATTATCTTATCTTATATGTATACAGAATACATCGTACGTCATATATCTTGCTAATTACATGTATATGAGTTATGTAGTGTATTTAACACCTAATAAAGGTTTCACGCCACTGCTCGGAAATGTGGCAAAATCTATGAATTCAAACTGTCCAACAAACAATGTTATCAGCCACGCGTGCGCGTGTTGTCGGTCAGTTTGAACAGCGCTTCGACCAATCACAGCAGGGCTGCCAATCTTAGTACTAGGTGCGCGGTAATGACAGCATAATAAGTTGACTAAAGGCTGTCAAGGTATTTCAAAATTAGGGGTACAGACGGCGGTATTTGGAGTCGATGAGCCGGGGTTCAAACCTTGCGACCGACGCACTTTTTGTATGTTTTAACATTCAAGTGGAGTATTTCAACTAACGATACTAGATGGCGCATCAAATACAGGGTTACCGTTTTTAGGCCCAGAGATTGTTCTCTATTTCAGTATATAACAAAGTACTTTGTGAAACACAGGGTGTCGAGCGGAAGGAGCGGCGCCGGCGGGCGGGACTGCGTTCTTTTTGTTTTTTGATTATTATTTTTCTTTCCCGCTCACGGGACAATGGTGTCCCGGACCTTTGGGAGGCGTGCGTGGGGCTAGGTACCTACAAAGTACCAACTGAGACAACACGTAGAGGCCCTTTTGACAATTTAATGAAATGCAAGGAGTACATTAGTATTATTATTATCATTATGATCTTCAATTAGGTACTTAATTTTGATTTAAAATTATAATCATTAGCATTTTCTTCGCAGTATTGAAAAGCACTGAGTTAAGCCTCGACCGAAAGTGCAATAGCTGGACTCGTAGAGCCTCCGCTACGCGTCGGCCCTCGAACTCCAGGCAAAATACGGTTTTGAAAAACATTAATTTATGATAGCGTTTTTTTGTTTATTTCCTTTTAAAACGTTATTCTAAAATGCTTTAATTCAAGAATCCAACAAATTTCCTTCCGGAAGTACGAAATTTCAGTTGGAGCAAACTTACGGTTCATGAGATATAATCTTTTTAAGTTATTTTTTTTTTAAACATATTGGAAAATGTAACACGCAAAATTAAATGTTGTGTCATGTTTTTTACCTCTGTACATCGGATTACCTACCTATTCCACTCTAAGGCAGGTCAGTGTAGGTAAAAAAAAAAAATATGACGACGAGCGAAGCGAAGAGGAGTGTTAGGTAGAACTGCTACCCTACTTTATGGATACCAAAAATACGCCTCGATGGTTACCGGACTGTGAAATGACAAATTTGACGTCTGACATGACAATTTGCGTGTTATTATTCAATTTATATGAAAAAAAAACATGAACCGTAAGTTTGCTCCAACTGAAATTTCTTATATAGCTTTCTATTTATGAGTACTTACTATCTACATAAAAAATATGAGCATCCAAAGCGTGGGTCCCTAATGAAAAGTCTATCCCGAACTCTTCGGGAGTTCATCTTCAGGATGAGTGTACTGGCGGCGCGGCGGTGTCGCTTGCATCACTCACTGCCCGCACTGCCCGCGCCCCCGCCCGCTCCGATCGCCGAAACTCCCGAAGGGTTCGAAACATGTCGTCCGTGGTGAGTTAAACCGTATATTTGTAGCATTAATGGCATGATTTTTTACAATTTTATAAATATAGATATATGTTATTTTTTTAACAACCAAAAATTATATACAAGCATGTCATTTAAAACTACTTAAAAATATATAATTTAAATCGTTTCTTATAGAACGCGAGAGCGAAGCGAACGAAGTTCTATGCTTCAGTCCGGTCACGATGTCCGGCCAGTACTCCAGGCAAAATACGGTTTTGAAAAACATTAATTTATAATAGCGTTTTTTTTCTTTACATTATTTTAAAACATTATTCTAAGATGCTTTAATCAAGAATCCAACAAACTTTCCACCTGGAAGTATTTATATAGATTTAAATAAAGCATGAATTGTTTTTTTTTTAATTATTTATCTTGAATATTATAGAGCAAATGTAAATGAACCAAAATAAAGATAAAACCATTTATTCATATTTTTCCTAACGTTTCAGAAGCTAGTTAAGTTATCATCTTATTGATGTGTGAAATTTTGTTGGATTTTGTCCCTAGGTAACTATTTAATTGATAATATATCCATTACAAAGAAAAAATCAGCTATTATAAATGAACTTGAAGAAGAATAGGAAGATTTGGATGCGAAGACGGCTGCGGAATACCCACCATAGAACACTAGATTCCTCTTCTTTTTTTATGATATTGTATGAGCTAATATTGTATTATTTAACGCAATAAACTATTAGTCAGCTATTATAAATTATTTCCAAATTTGACATTTTTTCCATACCAGTTGTCAGTTCATTGCCTGGACTACAGTGTCCCGCCCGCTGACCCGTTGTCTGGCTATTTCTCCTCTACAGGTCGCATTTCTCCTCTACAGGTCGCATTTCTCCTCTACAGGTCGCATTTCTCCTCTTCAGGTCGCATTTCTCCTCTACAGGTCGCATTTCTCCTCTACAGGTCGCATTTCTCCTCTACAGGTCGCATTTCTCCTCTACAGGTCTCATTTCTCTACCGATTCTCGTCAAATTTTGTGAGCAGGTTCGTTAATTGTAAGTAGGTAGATTTGTTTTGACGAGTAACTTTTAAGTTTTTTTCTCCACTATACTTCGTTTTTTTTAAGATTAGAATTATCTGTCAAACGGGTAAACAAAAAAGCAGTGGTCGTAAACCTTCCTTCTTCGATTTCGACCGATACCACTGAATTTCTCGGAACTTATGTACATACGAGTACATATCATTTGATATTTACCGATAGCTGAACGCATATATTATCTTTTAAAATGTTGTATACCGTAGCCGACGATATGTCAGCAGTCTCGGCAGACTTTTTCACACGGTCTGATTTAGTGGGATACTCCTTTCTATGGCACATTTCTGACACGAATTTGTAAATATTCACCACCATCCGCTTTTCACTGGCAGTCAGAGGATTCTGCTTTTGCCTTTTCTTCTTTGGAGATGAAAAAACATTAGCCGGAACCGGCTGCAACTTCTGTAGCCCACTCGGGCCAGCCTCGGCTTCATACATTGTAAATGTGCACCAACAAACAAAATATCTAAATAGTCTATTTAGATAGATCAACAACTAATAACAAAATTCAACAAAAACGATAACAACAATCTTTAAGTAAGCATACAGCAATAAAAATCACAACCGACTCAACCAACAACAATATGAACAACCCACATGAGCAAATTACAGATAGTGACAGTGACGTTTAAAAATTGTGTGAGAACTCTGCCTCTTTAGGTTTTTTAATGTACAACCTTTCCATGAAAAATTGCAAACGCAATTTATTAAAATTCTTATCTTTTCATCTTAGAATATAAATTAACTAATATTATGTTTCTTATCTGTTCACAACACTGAGTAATGTATGTTTTACTAAAACATGATAATAAATACGTGATATTTATTAACTCGTATTCACTGTTCGATCCGCAGAGTGTGCCCGATAAAAAACCTTATATCTCGTTCTGCAAAGGTCTCTCTAATGCTAAAAAAAACGAAGTATAGATCCGCTAGTACTTAGGTTATACCTGTTTCATAATATCACATTTATAAATACGATGATGAAAGAAGGTAGATCAACACGGATTAAAGATGTTAGATAACCTAGTATTAGTTACCCGTTTACAAAGTTTTTAGATCCGCGAATGGTGTATTAACGATGATTCACTATACCTATAGTACCTACTCCGAAATAGGTGGTCGTACTCAAACAATAGTCTATAGATTCTATACTATATTAGCTGTTTAGTTGTATGTATTACCTATGTACTTATCTTTCTTTACTTACCTGTGTCATTTGCATGTATTTATGAGGTTTTGTGTTTACGATTGTTCATAATCTTCAACATTAGTTTGTTCTGTGAACACTATGTAATAAAAACTGCTACAGGTTTTTAGCATTGTAATTTAATTAAGCAGCAATGTAGAGGTACATTATACTTGTTATTTTCATTTAGCACTCGACTAATGAACTCGTACATGCAAATGACTTAAGTATGTTTATTTATAATCGTCTAGTACCCATAGTACAAGCTTTGCTTAGTTTAGGACTAGGTCGATTTGTGTAAGATTGTACACATTTTTTTAAATAGTTTGATTGATCCCTACTTTCCTAACTAGTAACTACCCATAAGTATTCGGACGTATTTATAACGGCGAAAAACGTAACTTGTTTTCAATAAGTCTTGTGAATGATTCTCAGTAGGTACAGCACCTAAACCCATTTTCACACACCATACACATATATATCCTAGCTACAACCGTAGACAAAAGATAATGGTTGTACCAAGGCCGAGCACTGGGGTTCAGCCACTTCTATTTCCGGGGGTGACGGGCCTCACCCTAAATCGTGACGTCAATTTGGGCTTGACGGCTTGACCTTCCGTGATCCCTAGCACTTAGTACCGCAGTTTGGAAACAATGACTTAGATACCAAGGGCTAAAGCGGGTTTTACATCGTCCTGAATTTAGCATCCTCAGATTCAGGCAGGTGTAATCGCATTTAGCTAGTAAGGATCTTAAATCTAGATACGATTACACCTTCCTGAATCAGCATCCTAGGTCGTTCAGGATGCTAAATTCAGGACAATGTAATACCCGCTTAATGGATATGGATTTGACCTTTAATAGGGTCATTCGTAGCTGCCCTCACTGTTCCAATTCTTGCATAAAATAATGGACGAGTGTTCAAAAGGGCCTAAACACTGGTTATATTGCATTTATATAAAGGATATTATTTCTTCTATGATGTGGTAGAGTCGACGGAGGCCCGCCTGCGCGCGGAGCTCCATTTTTACTTTTGTTTGGACCAAAGCAAAGTGTCGATAAGCCCTAAATCTACCTACCTAGAATTATAATATAAGACGTAATGGAATTGAAATTTAAATCAACCGTTGACGGAAATAGAGTAAAACTAATTTGGTTTCAAAAAACGACCGACCAAAACAAAAGGTTTTAAATATTCTTTCAAATGAAATGCTACTCTGTATCCACTCTGTATCAATGGCAGATGATTTAAATTCCATTAACTGAATTAAGTCATTTTGGTAGAGCCCAGGGCTTTAGGAGGGTAGGTATTATTATTGGGCAGTTAGAGTTTTTTTCCATGAATAGTTAGAAACATGAATGTGGGGATATCTCGCCGCCTGTCAAATGTAGCATAGCCCAGTACCTATCACCCATTTTTCAGCACATTTACTGGCCAAGGCACATGGCTGATAAAAAAGATAATTGCTACGAAACGACGATGTCAAAAACATGACGAGTCTACAACTCTACATGCCGAACCTTCCATACAAATCAACAAATAACTAAAAACCAACTGATTTCTTAAAGCTACTTTAGCGCTTCGACTTAGAGTAAAGTATATAAAGTCCAACTGTATTCGATTTTGCGTCGGTTCTTTATTAATAAACGACAGGAGAGTTTCTGCGCAAAAGAAAAACGTAAAAAGTCTACGCAATCCTGACACATATTACGACCTTTTCGGTTCATGGAGTTGTTTTTACAGTATTGCTACTGATAACGCAACGTGGATCGGGCACGTGCTATGCAAATGGCGAGAAAACACGTGGCATGTATGCTCAATCCAACCGTCAGACACTTGAAAATCCCGTGTAAATAGTTAGCTAATCTATACGCTTATGTTAGCTACAATAGTCATACAATTTGTCTGAAGAGATAAAAAGATTAGATAGGATAGGGCTATAGTGTGTGTTTATGAGCTCTTTTGTCCTATCTGCAACTTTTGTGTTGCATATTTCATTTACTATCCTATCACATGATCACTATTTATTTTGGACGGAGTCAAAAGTAAACCTATTTAAAGATGTAAATAAATGTTTCCTCTCGTTCATGACACAATATGTCACCTTCATCACACTTTCAAAAAGAGAAGACCATACAGATACACTCTTATTTATGGAGAAGACTTAAGAGCGTAGTCGGTCTGCGACAAAATTGAGAAATAGGTATTTGTACAAACTATTGCCGTCGCGTTGCGCCCAAGCGACCGCGTGCGATGCGCGATGGGACACCCGCAGCTCAGACCGATTTTCACTACAAAATCTTGACAAGATCGATGCTTTGTATTCCCCTGTTTTCTCCGCCAAACCTGCGCCGATTCAATTATGTTTGGTGTTGAAATTTAGAGGAAGAGTAGATCTATGTTTCTATTATTTTGTTTTAACGTAAAAACTTTTCATATTTGTCTGGTAGTCATCTGATTATGACAGTAAAAATGGGGCATTTTTTAGGTTTTCGAAAATTCGTATCTGTTTTGGTAATCATTTTTTGGGAAAAAGTAAATGACAGGGGCATACATACAGTACACCTAGATTTAATAAAAAAAAACGAGTCCTCTAGAGGGATAAACCAGGAAGGAAATAGGGGAATACGTTTGTATGGAAAAATGCTGCTAGGATACCCACTTAAAATATGAAACGGCCGGAACACACACTAAGTACATTTTATAAGTTGATACGATACAGTTTGTGTAAGTACCCAGCAGTGGCGGCGGCGACGCGTGAACATTTTCGATGGGCAACCCGGAACATAAAAAGTGATGCAAGTATCTATAGATAATATCTATAGGCTTGCCTAAAAATAAATTTTAGGCAAGCTGGTGGGAATCGATCGGCTTCTAGCAGACGTATGGTAGACTTCATCTAGACATCATCATCATCATATCATCACATCAGCCGAAAGACACTGCTGAACATAGGCCTCCCCTAAAGAGTGCTAAAATAACCGGTCCTGTGCCACCCGCATCCAAAGTCGGGCCAAATAATTGTGAATGTGGGTCATACAAAATAAATAAATAAATACAAAAGTATAGGTGTTAAATTATCTTTCCTTCACCCACAATTGGCATAGTCCGGTCCGGGACCGGTTATGCCGATATTAGTACGGTGAGTTACCGTACGTGAAATAAAACTCCTGTTTCCTTAACACCTCATAATGTCTGTATTAAACTATACTATATACGTACATCGTACAGTACAGTAGGTACTGACTACTGACTGTACGAGGTACAGTCAGTAGTCAGCCAAGATAGTGTTCCATCTACCACTGTTCAACTCTATATTTGTGTAGGTAGACTAGGTACTTTCTTATTATACGAGTGTCTGAAAATGACTCAATACAATACAATACGAATATACTTACTTTATTGCTCATCAGAAATGGTACATAATAGAAAGACAGAGGTAAATTGACAACAGGCGGTCTTATCGCTAAAAAGCGATATCTTCCATACAACCTTAGGGTTGGTGGAGACGATGCAAAATAATCAAATAAGAGTACCTAGGTGAAATAGAAAACAGAATATAAACAACTTAACTATAAGAAAGACTATTAGAGACCCCAGATTTTATGATCTTAGTTAGAGACATAAAAAATGTTAATGTGTTCCAATGTAGATTAAGTACTTCGCTTCGTCTGTTCCATACTTCCAAATAAATGAGTAGGTACATTTCGGCATATACAGGGTGTGGCCTGTAATAGGAACAAATATTCAAAGGGGCGCTTCCTTAGAGCATTTGCATTAACCCCTTGTGTCCCACTCATTTTATTTTTTTTTGGATTCGGAGATATTTTGATCTAAAGTTATGACCTCCAAGTAATGTACCTATCTTGGCATCACGACATCATACCACAGCAGTCAATGCGGATTTTGCGGTAACATCATGTAACGAGTCATAATAAAAAATAAAAAAAAAGTTTTTTTAGCCTTTAAAATAAAAAGTTACCTACTGATAGCACTCCAGAAGAGTAAAAAAATATAACAATAACTTATTTTGAAGAAAAAATATATTCAAAAAAAAATGTATTTTCAAGTTTAACCATGTGGAAATAATTGTTCACAAGCTCAATAATCTCCCGTTTAATTTTTTGCTCATATAACAGGCCACACCCTGTAGAGTTCAATTACCTCTAACGTCTAACGTTCATTAAGTATTTAAAATTTCAATGCAGGTAAAGTAAGGACTATTTTCGCGTCATTACTCTTTCTTCAAAATAACAAAGTAAACAAAACAAGCTATAAAAACATATTCACCGCACTCACGTGTCACGCACACATACAAACACCGTTGTGTGTTAATGACGCACGGGGCGCGGAGGGGGGTACCCAGTTTATATACCCCGCGCTCTCGAAACACGTTACAGTTTCACTCTAGAAGGAAACAAGGAAACACCTCCTTAGAGCACACTTTGGGATTTACGTCGGCTGCCCGCCATGGGTATGTTGTTCAATTGTTTACAGCTGTTTGTAAACAGATAAGGTTTTGTTTTTGCCCTTGACCCGTTTATAGATAGCTGGAAAACATTGTTTTTATAGAATTAGCTGTTTATTTTTAGGATTTTTGAATTAGGTATTCATTTCGCAGTAGGAACATTTTCATCTCTCAGATAATAGGTGTGTTTCATTCGTTAATCAATAAGTCAAACCTCCTTAACTGACTATGCTAACACGTCTTTCACTCCCTGAATTGCGTGATTCGGAAATCATTTAAACTGATACTTATGTTATATGATTCTCGGACAAACATTTTCAAGAATTCTTTATCACTTGCTTAAATAAGTACTTAATTAAAATTAGAACAAACCTTAAAAATAACTCACAACACACCTAATGTGTTCCTTAGATCAATGATCGGTTAATGAGGAATAAAAAACCTTTTTGGTGGCATTTTAGACCTTAAAAAAAGGTCATTATTTTCTCCTAGATCTTCTAGTCATATCAAAATAACTGCTCATGCCTTATTGATCGGTAGCGTCATTGCGTCACCTTCACCTATTTAATTCAATTTGTCACTGTTACCTACGCGCAACTATGATCCAATTTATACTGATTCCTTTCACTGTTGTATTTAAAAAGTATTATATACCATAGACATCGTTTTTAACCAGACTTTATGCGGCTTCTAAGTAATTGGCATTGATGTAGACAATTTGCTAAATGGGTATTCAGGGGCATGGGAGTCACGAACTATACTACTTATACCTACTATACCTATTCAAATTAGGAATTCTTCAATGTTAAATGCGCTACTTTTTCCTAATAGAGAGCAACTTTTGTCAACAAAAACCTTAAATTTACTTGAACTTTGAGATCAAGATGTTGTTAAAACTTAATTCAAATACAACATCGGTCGAAATATTTTCAATGTTCACCACTAGGAACTTTTATTCACAGTTCCTGTACTGTATCCAAGGAAATACTGAAAATTATTTGATTATGCTAAATGGGGAATTTCATTGAACCTTCTATTAGTTAATGGCTGTCACAAAACTGACTAGCAATGTCAGACACATAAATTAAGTCACAAAACAGACAGTTTAGATAGAGTCTACTTAAGTTAGGTTTGACTGCAAAATAAATGAATATCCCGAAATAATAAATAACTATATCAGAAAACAAATCGGTATCCACGCCAAGCCGATCTGATGACGCACTTGCTTCCGAAACATAATAACTGCGTCATAGCAACATCGATTTAGTACAGCCAGACGCTCACGTGTTCGCAGTTATTTGACCATTGCCACTCGTGCGTCACGTGTTGCTATATGTGATTCACGTTAATATGGAACGTGATGCTATATTTCCCGCCCCGTTTGATAAGGATAATGCGAAATAACCTAACCGTTCAATATTTTACCTAACATATAAATTTACACCAAGTTTCAGTAGCGCACATTTAATTTTCCTTAAGGACAATGGTTAACTGTAACTGTTCGTTGTTTCCGAAACTTGGCGCTTAATAATGTTTGGCTTTAAAGTAAATCCTTTAAAGTTCCTAAATGGTGGTGTTTACATGCTTATCTTCTTAAAGATTGGGAACGGGAAAGCTAACTGAGAGTCTAACCGTTTAATTAAAGGATATGCCTGGGCCGACGCCGGTCGGAGTCGGAAGTCGGTCACCAAATTTTCCATACCGTGCGCCGTCAAAATTTAGTCGGGTTCCGGCGTCAGCCTGGCCGGAACTGTATACTGCCAATCCTTAATAGATTTAGATACAATTAGAATAAAACGCTGAAGATCTTTGCAGTCGGCAATGACACTAATAAAACTCCTTTCTTTCCAGAAATGTTAAATTTAAAACCGTTAAGTAAGTGTCAGGAGTGGTCTCCCGAAGCGCCTCATGGCGTGGAGATCACCGAGGTCCGAGCCAGCGCGCCGGGCCTCCTGGCGTCCACTTCCTCGGAGGAGCGCGCCATACGCCGCGTCGTCGGCCGCTGGGGCGCCGAGTGGTTGAGCTGACTCGGCACTGGACCCAGGAATGCTGGCCTTAACTGGCCGGCCGACCACCCCCTGCCGCCACCGCGCTGGGGGGCCGCGCGCCCGGCTCTGCACCTAACTCTTCACCAGTATGAGGACCTGGTGGCTAGAGCCGAGGCGCTGATAAGCCGAATCGTCGTCTCAGAAAACTATGACTCCGTTAACAATTTCCTGTCTCTTTACGACGCCTATATGGCTGCTCCTGACCAGTATCTTGAAGAGTTCTTCCCTAAGTACAATCCTCCGATCAGGGCCCATAAGCATACGTGTGTCGGTCTCGGTATGGAGGTCATCAAGCGGTTAAAAGTCTTGGAGAAGGACTTCCCTGGCATCAGCAAATCTATGATGCTTGTGTCTTGTGATGAGAACATTCAGGACTTGGTTGATTACACGACCTCATTCCCTGGACCGCAGGGGTTCTTAATCGAGACTGAGAAGGACCACGTGATGGCTGCCATTAACGTGAAGATCGATGGCAGACCGGGTATATTCCTGTCGGATTTGGGATACCACATCTCTCGTGTCGTCACTGCTATGGCTGATCGGTGCTACCCACATACTGGTAAGTGAACTTGCTATTTTTGTGACTTCTTTTCTCATCATATCGAAACTAGATACCATATTCCATAAAGTCTTTGGAGAAAAAACAAGCTTTCGTAATTTAAAAAATACAGTATCTTCATTTTTCACTTCTATAGATTTTTTTGAGAACCTTGTTGAGGGAGACCTTCCTTAAACCGTATTAAAATTAGTTTTACATCCAGGCATAAAAATCATGTAATACTCACCTAAATACACATATTTCTAGAATTCTAACTCCTTTTTCCAGGCTGGTTCACCCAGAGCGACGAACCCCACTGTCGCAAAGATTACAACTACCAGATCAACCTGCAGAACCCCAATTACGTGGAATGGCACGAGCGCGAGACGAGGGGAGACAAGGTCAAGGCCCAAGTCTCCCTGATGTACGTCGCCAAGCCCTATCTGACCGCAGTTGAAGTCACTGAAAAGAGGAACTTAGTGTGGGATCTCAGGTAAACATTCCCATTATTTCATCATCATCGTAATGAATTTACCTTTTTAAGATCTAGGCTGCTGTAAATCTTTTTTACAAATCGGTTATTACCTTACAAATTGTAGCCGATCTTTCGGAAACATCCTTTACACCTACGGTAGATTTACCTCTCATCGGCGATGTTAGTTCGTTTGTTTAGTTGGTAATGTTGGTCTCACTCTAACCTAACTAAATCTGCCATAAAAAAGCTAAGCCATCTTTTTCTTAATCACTCTGCGCTGCATTTTTCTCCGAAAGATCCTAAACCCAAATCTTGTAAATTTCAGGAGTCTTCTCGCCAGGGACCCCAAGGGCCGACTGACCGCCGGTATCTACTTCCCCATGAAGCCCAAGACCCAGGAGTTCACCATGTTCTTCGACAGCAACAACGGGAAGCAGAGGAAGAAACTCAAGTTCCAGACCTTCTTGGAGCTTCAAAAGGTAGTTATACTCATATTGTTCTTTTTTCGGTGCTATCTCGTACTGTAAGTTAGCATTCGCCAGTCCATTTCGTACTACTAGTAGGTTAAAGGCTGCTGCTAAATTGTAAATGAAAATGAATTTTATTTGAAGGATAATAACTAAATCAGTATGTACATTTTCCTTACATACAACTTGTCTTATTGCTAATACATATGTGTGTTTATGTATGCTCGGTTGCGTTGAGGTTAGAACAACCGAACTAGGTCACTTGTATCTCAGGCTCCTTTTCTCTCTGCAACCAGATAATATGGACATATGTTGTTGTATTTAAACAAGTGGTTGCTAAGGAAGTGAAAACTAACTTAAATTATCCTTCCGGCCCGATTGCCATCGAGTGTACTCGAATTCCACAAAGCTTCTGTCCAGACGTCTTATGAAGTCAAAGGGTTATATGAGAGCCAAAGTAGAAGACAAACATAAATTGGCTTAATTTGTAACTCGTAACTATTTATGCATCCGCTATCGAAAATCAAGATAAGCAAAACGATAATACCTAATCTAAATATATTAGTAACAATTTCCGACATACCTTCTTACCATTTAGGAATACGTACGGTCAACCAATTTGATTCCTAGGCCATCATAGAAACTTGCCGTTGTAAATGCTATGTCAATACAGGTTACTAGGCTTATTGCGTCTTTATACTCGCTATGTAGCAGTTAAAATGACAGGATTCTACGGTGGCCTATAGGAATCAAATTGGTTGACTGTACATAGTTACATACCTAAAGCCGTAAATCCTAAAAACTTCTGCACGTTTGGTTATTATAAAATGCGATAAATCTTTGGCACACGTCCAATATGAATGGTGGGATAATTCGGGGGGGGGGGGGGGGGGGGGGGCGTGACGTCAATGGTACTGGATCTGGCTATCTTTGTACTAATCTGGTTTAATCTGGTTCACCGGATCTCCCAGAAATAACTGCAAAAAAATCGAATTGAGATCCGTTTCACGAATGCGAGAAATAACACCAACAATTATTTTGTATTAAGCGGCAATTACACTTCGTCGTTCGACCGCAAAAGTGTAAAGAACACGTTAGTCAGCCGCATTCGGCGATCGACAGCTGCCAACAAACTGACATTGGCGGGCAGACTAGTGTAAAGATGACGTTTGTTGGCCTACGTAGTTTAAAATGAATTCGGCGACCGCATTAGGTGAACGACGAAGTGTAATTGCCGCTTAAATGAGCAGTCGTGGTCCATTGTGGGTTCTAATATGCCCGAGGCAGCCACTATCAAAATTTGGAATTCCAATTTCCTGTTTACTTTGACCGTGGCTTTTTTGGCCGTGGTGACTAAAGTAAATAAATTCGCGGGTAACTTTGGCTAATAGCAGAAATATTAAACTGAAATCGTTCAGTTCTTCACACCCTGCACCCACCCATATAAGACGATCTTATTATCACCAAAAGTCACCTTGGGCCAAAGTTACCGATTTTCAATGTCATGTTAACAACGCTTCTTTGCATGGATTAACAGAGTGCATAAGGCAACATCTAGAGATACTATATTGACTAGTTGATCTTTTTGACTCTACTAAGTATAGTTTAATCCTTTAGTTTCTAGTTGTAGTTGGCGGTGTATGTTTGCATTGATATCGATGAGTGTTTTAAGATGAAAGGGTCAAAAGTCAGGTTTTGTCTTATGTTTGTCTCTTATTTATCTGAAGGTCAAACTGATAAGTCTAAAGAACTTTGAACAGTTTATCAAACTTAACAGTGTTCAAAGTGGACACTGTTTACCCAGATATTGTTTATCACGTCATGTCACATTGTTCGATTTACATTGTAAATAAAGCCAGATAATAGTAGATAATTATAAAGACTGTCAACATCAACGGAGTAACTAGATGGCGTTGTAGTCTTGCTTTAGTACAGTCGCCATCACATACATAGGTATACTATGTATAGGTGTTCAAAAATATCGGCACATGCACCCTAATGCCTTGAAAATAGAGGTGTGTTCCGATGTTTGTGAGCTGCTTGTTTGCTCCGATGTATGTGATGGCGACTGTACAAAAAACGAAGTATACCTACATCTCAATCCACCCAACCCAATTAAGACTTTAAAACAACCCACTCACGTTCAAATTCCTCCACAGATACCCGACGATGTGGTCGATGAAGTGGACCAGTGCAACGACCAGCTTCGTCTCAAGGACGGAGAACTCCTCTCCATCCTCAAGCGCTTAGCCACCATCGTCACTGACGAAGAATACATGGCTGAGGTCCTGGCTATCAACAACAAGGTCGTGCAGCTGTCAGCTGGTCAATAAACTCACTGGCCGTTAAGAAAAACGTCAAACAAATAACTAGGTACATAGTGAAAAATAACGGGCCATCAAGTCTACAAAACAAAGTACATGCCAATGTTTGAAAAAAGAACACTAATATTAAACTGGACTGCCAGAAAACAACAAGTTACTTGGCCAGTAAAAAAATCTCTGCTATTTAGTTAAAAAGAACGACAAAATAAGTGGCCAAAGCCAAATGCGGTTAAAAAGTAAATTTCTGACATTGATTAGTTCCAAAAGTTGTTCATGTTTTGGACTAGGTATTCTTTTTCTTCGTATTTGTGATTGAAACTGGCATCGTAGAGAGATCTATTATCATTTATTTTCTTCGTTTCAATAATGTTAATTAGTTTCATTAGATTCTTAATCTAATTTCATGTTTCACTCTTGTGTCGTGTAGAGACCATTCTTGTTTCATGTATCTATACCATTTTAGGGGTTCAGTAGTTACTAGTAATTAGTGCTGAGACGTGTAAAACGATAAGGCTTATTGGGAAAATAAAAATATTAAAAAGGTGTTATTTGTTTTCTTTTTTAATCTATTTTAGGGTATTCCTATAAATTATTTATTTTTATTATTATTATTCTCTTATAATGCTTTTTATGTAATCCAGTGACCAAAAAATGCCATACGATAAATAAATATCTATTCTAGGGTATCAGATCACAGTCGGTTAGTCGAAGGGTCGTAGGAAAAAAGGTATTTAGTATGTTAATAGCTTTATAACCTCCTACGCAAACTAGGGGCTTTATACGGGGTGACTGATAATTCGACCTATTCCTTGAAAGGGGTTATACTAGAGCTAATTTGCAACAATTTATGTCCAGTCAACCAGGGGTCGAAACTCGCTGGATTCCGAGATATTCGAGTTTTTAGTTTGTATGAAAAAAATTGTCCTTGCAGCCTTAAGGATGACTCACGCTAGGACGGGCCGTGTCCGGCCCGGGCCGTTTTCTAAGAAAAACATCGGCGTTTTTGCGCGGCCGAGCCATACCGAAGCCAGGACGAGCCACGGCCAAGGCTCGGAAGCGGCTCGGTGTCGGCACGGCCCGGTCGCGGGCTTGCGTATGGCTCGGCAGCGTAAAAACGCCAACGTTTTTCTTAGAAAACGGCCCGGGCCGGACACGGCCCGCCCTAGCGTGAGTCATCCTTTAAGCTGGTGATTGTGACAAAAGTACTTCCATTTGGATGGTAAAAAAACCTTTTTGTCACAATCAGCACTTTAAGGCTGCAAGGCGATTTTTTTTTCAAACAAACTAAAAACTCGAAAAATTAAAAAAAATCGTGTTTTGACCCCTGGTTGACTGGACATAAATTATAACACTTTAAACTCTCGCGCTTTGTACACATATTTAAATTCTGTTTAATCCGGGTCTAACGCGATATTTATTTACCTTTATTTCTGACGTTTCGACACGGGTTGCACCGGTCATGGTCGCGGATAACTGTCGTCCCAGCAAGTTGTCAACAGAGATATGGGTTTACAATATTTCACTACCCTCCAAAAGTTTTCATCGACCATGTTTGTATCGACTTTTGGAGGGTAGTGAAATATTGTAAACCCATATCTCAGGACGGATAGCATAGATGGCCTTATCACGCGATAAGTGATAGGATAGAGCTGCCGTCCCTGGCTGACACCGTTCGATAGAATGAGACGACGCGCTTATCCTATCACTTATCGCGTGATAACGCCATCCATGCTACGGGCCAACTTGCTGGGACGACAGTTATCTGCGACCATGACCGGTGCAACCCGTGTCGAAACGTCAGAAATAAAGGTAAATAAATATCGCGTTAGACCCGGATTAAACAGTATTTAAATATGTGGACATAAATTGTTGCAAATTAGCTCTAGTATAACCCCTTTCAAGGAATAGGTCAAATTACCAGTCACCCTGTAGAGTTTAACATGTGTATTACATCTGTGTGTCTGTCTGTAGTATTGTAGCTCCTAAAGATGAACCAATTTGAGTGTGGTTTTTTGCCAATCGAAAGTCTTCTCAGTGGAAGTTTTAGTTATCACTTATCTTTCGAGCTCGTCACGAGTTTTTTATTTGTACCTATGCAAAAGTTACCTTGACCGACCGGCCATTGTGGCACTCTTTGGGGGAGGCATATGTCCAGCAGTGGACGTCTTTCGGCTGATATGATGATGATGAAAAGTTACCTTTATGTCATGTTATGTTATTTTAGTAAGCTACTAACCTAGGTTAGGCCTAAGAGCTTTATGCATAACAAATAGGTAATAATATAAAATATTATGTTACATATATTTTTTTATACAAACGTGCAAATTTATTATTTAAATTAAATAAAGTTGTTTTGGATGTTGCACTTTCCTCGCTACAGTGAGGTGAAAAGTTTTGTGTTACACACGGGTGCAAATGTATTTTACTTCTCGTGTGTTGAAACACTCGCTACGCTCAGGATTCTATTTTAGAACCACTCGCTTCGCTCGTGGTTCAACTGTATAACCCTTTCGCTTGCTTGTTTTTCAATTCCACACTCGCGGGTAAAATACAACTTTGCACCCTTGTATAACAAATCACTATTATCATCCCGGAAATCATCCTCTAAGGTTGTGAAATGGATGGTGAAAATTTGATTTGTTACGATACGAGTATAGACAAGTTCCACGCGGACGGAGTCGTAGCTAGAAGCTAGTACATATAGTAAAACTAGCTATAACATGCTAATTATTTTAATGGATCACGACATTGTTTAGACATCGGCAGTCTATATAAACAAATTACAAGGTACTGAGAGACTATAGAGTAATAATATGTAACGCTTTATCTATTACACGTGTTGCACCGTGAACCATGATGAACATTGAACAATAGTCATTGTTTCAAATGCACGTGCACGCTAGCTTCCCGGTACCATGTGTCAGAAAACTTTCATTCTGTCACATATTTACCTAATCACATTTCAGGTAGGTTTCCCACCAAAGCGTGAGAGAACAGGGTCGGAACCGGAAGTCACCGAATCAAAAACATACGACCTCTGTAGCCCAGTTGGTAGTGACAGTCGTACGAAGCCGGAGGTCCCGGGTTCGAAGCCCAGTAAGGGCATATTATTTGTGTGATGAGCACAAATGTTTGTTCCTGAGGCATGGATGTTTTCTATATGTTTAAGTATGTATTTATATAAATACAGTACCGGCCAATAATATATCACCTTTGCGTTTTATTGTATGAACGTGCATAGAGTAAGCAATTTAGGTTTGTTGAAACATCCCGTATTTTACTAGTTACTCGTACATATTTTATATACTCATAACTCAGCGTAAATGCTGGCTACAGCGTAAATTTACCTGTAGTTAACTTAATGCACCCGAGTTAATTCACCTGGAGGAATTAAGAACACTTTTAGTGGACTTAATTCACCTGTCAAATTCTCAAAATGTTTTAAGTCAACTTAATACCCCTGAGGTGAATTAGGTTGACGGATAGTATACTTAATGCACCCGCGACTAACCACGGGTGAATTAAGTTGACGGAAAGTATACTTAATGCACCCGCGACCAACCACGGGGGAATTAAGTTGACGGAAAGTATCCTTAATGCACCCGCGACCAACCACGGGGGAATTAAGTTAACTGAATGTGTACCTTATTCACCCGTGACCTGCTAACGGTGCATGAGGTATACTTTTTTGTCAACTTTTTTCTCCTGATCAGTAAATTAGGTTATCTTATCTGAGAGTGGACTTTGTGCCATTGAACCCAGCCGCAGGTCCATTAGGTATACTTTATGGTTTTTTCTCTGATAGGTGCTTTATTTTGAGCTAGATTAGAACTTTATACCCCTGGTAGGTGAATTAGGTTGATTGAAAGTGGACTTTGTGCCCTCGAATCCAGCCTCGAGTGCATTCGGTATACATTTAGTCAACTTTACTCCCCTGGTAGGTGTATTAGGTTGACTGAAAGTGGACTTTGTGACCTCGGATCCAGCCTCGGGTGCATAAGGTATACATTTAGTCAACTTTATTCCCCTGATAGGTGAAATATGTTGACTGAAGTAAAGTGGACCTTGTCTCAGAACATATTTTCAATCATATACATACATTGTTTGTTAATGAAAAATATACATTAGGTACGTCCTTCAATTAGGGAATGCAATAACCGGACCAACCTCATAACCGGTTTCGGTTACGGTTATGCCCGAAAACTAACCGAATATTCGGTTATTATCGGTTATTCAACGTTTATCAAAAAAACGTATACATTTAGTTCTACGTGACGTAAAATAATAAGAGAAGCAGTATTAATGAAACATAAACCTTGTTTTGTTTTTCTTTATTAATTTTAATGAGTTTTTAATTTATACATTTTAGTTTTACAATCAACAATGTAAATATCTATTACAATCACAACACAACCAAATCAACACTAAAAAAATTAAATTAAACCAATTAAAACAAAATAAGTAGGTAAACTAAAACAACGTAAGACTAACTAATAATTAAATAGAGAGTTACTCTTGAATGTTAAATTAAAAATTTACTTATGAAAAATCTCTAATTTGATTTTTTATAAGTAACTTTTTAATTTAACATTCAAGAGTAACGTAGGATTACTAAGCACAAGGGTATAATTTTACGTTATATTAAACGAGAAGAAATCGACACAACTAAATGTCACCAGTGGAAGTCATCTGTGAAAGTATGAAAGACCTCAAAAACATGAGTGCATCTAATGTGGCGTCACTGAGCCTTGATCTCAATTTGCTGCAGAATCATCCCGCAGTTGAAAATGCACGTTCAGCCTCCACGCTGGTGGGCTTTACAGATAATAACTGCTTGTAAGCTATGGGCAAAGTGGCCCCAGTATTGTACTGAAACTATTTTATTACGCCATTTTTCTTCAAATGAATGCAATGGTTATAATGCGTATCCATAAACTTAATAATATTGAAACATTATCGACATAATAAGTTATTGCCAAAATATGATTCATACAAAAAAACCCGATAATAACCGAATTTGGTTATTACAAAATTCCAATAACCGGTTATGTAATCAGGCCAGAATAATCGGTTATAACCGAATATTTCGGTTTTGGTTATAACCAATTTGCATTCCCTACCTTCAATATTTCCATGTCCTTTGGACCAAACATATCGTACTATTACCTATATATTGTAGCGAAAAGGCCCGCTCCAGGCGTATACCATGTGCCATCTGAATTCCTTTTTGGGAGTTAGGTCGTTTGATGGTGAACTTCATTGCGTTTGTTGTATTTAGATACATTCTCAGTTATCTATGTGATGTCAGGTTTTTCTCGTTGATGGCGTTTACTGGTTATTTTATTTTTTTTCCGAATCAAATCTCCTTGCTTCACGTCGTGTTGTGGTCTGGCTGATTTAAATTGTTCAAAACTTGAATTTCATAGAAGATCTTTCCAGAATCTTGTCAATTCTTGTAAACAAATTTGTGAAGGATCATTCTCGATATAGAAGCCCTAGCGTGAGCTTGCATTTTGGAGACAGTGCCTTTTTCCTTGGAGAAGCAGCCCGCTTATTACAGTTTTTGCTGAAGTTTGATAATCCAGTGCACGTTCCTCAAGTTTTAGGGATTTTTGTCAGCTGTGATCTATTTTACTGAATCCCTAGTCGCCAAATTCACAGCGAGTGCTTGGATGCCACAAGAGGCTTTTTTGTGTTTGGAGTCAGCTTTGCTGGATTAGATAATCCAAGCTTTATATTACAAGGCCGGACCTTGAAGAGAGTTTGGGTGAGTATTTACATCGTTTGGTTCCGTCAATTTACCGGATTCTATAGTTTTTCGTTGTGTGATGCTAATTAGCTTATTTTGTTGGTAGCCGCCAGTTACGGGCGCTAGGAGAAGCTGCTGGCCAATCACTAGCGGTTAGACGCGTCCGTCCCGCAAGGCTCTCTACGGGCGACGCAGGCCTGTTCTGTTGAGAAACACGTGCCGGTTATCCTGTTGCGGTCATCCTGGTGTAACCTGCCACGCAGGCATCCGGTGGTCAATACTTCGGGAGGCGTCGGTGGATGAACTCCTCAGTCGGATCTGTATACCGTAACATTTAGGTTTTGCCTTTGTTAGACCTTCTGCATCTAGGCTTAGCGTTGCACTTACAGGCCTTGCACCTCTAACGTAGGGTCACAACCCGCTAACGCGCTTTGCTTCCGTATCCCGCCAGTGAATAATTTTCCGGACTTACCATATCCCCAAAATTTAGAAAGGCATTTTGCTCGCCACCATCTATATATTTTCGTTATATGCCTTAGGTTTTTTTCATCGTCCTGATTCATTCACCCGTCATTCATACCACGCATTCCTCATGAACTCATCCTTCACATCTATTTAAAAACCTGTGTGCCTAATCTTCGTGGCGTTCCGTGTTCGCGGTCTACGACCAAGCGTATTGGCGGCTTGAAGCCCCTACCTATAATTGCATATAGGGTACTGTATGTGTCCAACTCTTAATGTTTTACGTCACATCTAGCCGTACGACGATGTAATTGTTTTCCTTTGACCTGTTTAGCGTTTTAAGGGTTTTATCGTAGGCCACTAACGAGGGGGGGAAATCCCATGAATATTCTCTGGTCAATAGTAAGTGTTAAATCCTACAATGTTTCTTTTAAGCAAGTTCTGTTTAGAAAAATGAAATAAATTACTATCGTTACAACACACACAAGATTTAAAATTAAAATAAAAAATAAAATAAATATTACGGGACAATCTTACACAAATCAACCTAGGCCCACGGTAAGCTCAATAAGGCTTGTGTTGTAGGTACTAGGCGATGATATATATAATAGATAAATACATATAGATACTTATATACATATATAACAGGAACAAATATTCGTGATAAACACACAAATAAATGCCCTGACCGGGATTCGAACCCGGGACCTCCAGCTTCGTAGGCAGAGTCACTACCCACTGGGCTACGGAGGCCGTAATTTGCAATTGTATTTATTTTCGACACCTTAGTTTTGCTGCAATATCTATTATGTACATTACCAAACTATTGACAAATACATGTTTCAGCAAATCACTGATGATTACTGATCTCCCAATCAATAATAATCGATCTTAATGACATAATCCGCCGGTCTCTTGCCACCATCAATGTGCCTGCTCTTCTTGAGCCGCCTGGCATTGTCAGAGATGATGGCAAAAGACCTGATGGTGTGTCTCTGGTTCCGTGGAGGTTGAGACGGATGCTTATGTGAGACGCTACCTGTGTAGACACACTGGCACCGTCCTACCTCCAACGGACTACTTTTAAAGCAGGTGCAGCGGCGAAAGTTGACAAAAAGTCCATGAGGTCACAAAATTAACTTTCAGTCAACCTATTTCACCTATCAGGGGAGTAAAGTTAACTAAATGTATACCTAATGCACTCGAGGCTGGATTCGAGGGCACAAAGTCCACTTTCAGTCAACCTAATTCACCTACCAGGGGAGTAAAGTTGACTAAATGTATACCGAATGCAATCGAGGCTGGATTCGAGGGCACAAATTCCACTTTCAGTCAACCTAATTCACCTACCAGGGGTATAAAGTTCTAATCTAGCTCTAAATAAAGCACCTTTTAGGAAAAAAAACCATAAAGTATACCTAATGGACCTGCGACTGGGTTCAAGGGCACAAAGTCCACTCTCAGGTAAGATAACCTAATTTACTGATCAGGGAAATAAAGTTGACAAAAAAGTATACCTAATGCACCGTTAGCAGGTCACGGGTGAATAAGGTACACATTCAGTTAACTTAATTCCCCCGTGGTTGGTCGCGGGACTCGCGGGTGCATTAAGTATACTTTCCGTCAACTTAATTCACCCGTGGTTGGTCGCGGGTGCATTAATTATACTTTCCGTCAACTTAATTCACCCGTGGTTGGTCGCGGGTGCATTAAGTATACTTTCCGTCAACCTAATTCACCTAGGTGAATTAAGAGAACTAAAAAGTGTATTTTAAACCCCCGAGATTTTCTGAGGTGAATTAAGTCCACTAAAAGTGTTCTTTATTCCCCCAGGTGAATTATTTCGGGTGCAATAAGTTAACTACAGGTAAATTTACAGTATTGCAAATATTGCAATGCAGTTGTCGTCAAAATTTTATATAAAAAATATGTACGAGTAACTAGTAAAATACGAAATGTTTCAACAAACCTAAATTGTTTACTCTATAAACGTTCATACAAAAAAACGCAAAGGTGATATATTATTGGCCGGTACTGTAAGTATGTCTATCGTCGTCTAGTACCCATAGAGCTTCGCTTAGTTTGGGACTAGGTCGATTTGTGTAAGATAGTCCCCAAATATTTGGGAATCCTCGGCCTCGCAGCGTTCGGAGTACGTACCTAGATGATAGAGAGCAGTCGTGGGCATCATGTCGAACAGTTCTTCGAAGCACAACCTATTTATTACCTATACAAGCGATAGAACACGCACCAGGTGGCGAAGTCTAAGACTTAATGGTTTTTAATATCCCTGTGAGTTTACTACGCAAAATAGGCGCATTTATGACTTCGAGTTGCGGAAACCCAGCCCGCGTACAACCTATAACCTATCCCTGTGAGTTTCGGATCGTATACGATTCGCACAGCAGGGTCATTATTCCAAGGCACGAAATTGTGTTCAGGCATTATTTTTCAATGATCTTAAGAGAAAAGTCGATTTTCTATTCTTTTGCATTATAGTTGCACTTAACTAATTACTGTCATATATATTTTTTTTAGTTAAGTCAATGAATTTCTGTACAATTTTCAAATTTTGGAGTAAATGTCACGCTACGTGGCCAGTTCAGATGATACATGATTAACTTCCTGCTCCTGTCAAAAATTCAAATATAGTAAAAAATCGTTGCTGACTTAAAGTTGTTATTAAAATTAACATGGACCATATCCTCAAAGAATAATAAACAGTAAAAGTACTGGTATCTATAGAATTTCCAAATTCTTGTGTTGTTCCGAAAAACACCGTCATTTTCGTGGTTACCCAAATTTAATGACATTTCTAACCAAATAATTTTACACATTCAAATACTAGTACGTTTTTGTATGCTAGCAACATCAATATAAAGTGTCAAATCATTGCAGTGTAGTTTTTGGTCGGTAACCGCCATAGAGCGTGAAAGTTATACAATAATAATGTACCTTGTGGAATTTGTGTCAAAGATCGTGCATCACCTTCGTTATTGTTGAATTTGGGTTATTTTCTTTTAAATATACATATATTAAAATAACATGCAGACTTGCTGGTTGCTGAGGTTAAATTTAAAGAAGTCGTCACTTTCGTGGTCATCACTTTCGTGATTTATGTGATTATGTGGTTCGTCACTTTTGTGGTCATACGTCACTTTCGTGGTTGATACCACAAAGGTAGGCTTTAAGTTTGTTTTCCATTTTATAGTCATGCTTACTAACCGCGCGGATTGTATAAAACAATACTACACACTGAAAACAACCGGCACACGGGCTTTAATAATCGTGGTGGCGCGAAACCGCTCTAAGGACTCAATAAGGAGAGGTAACGAAAGTGACGGTTAATCATCACTTTCGTGGCCTAATCTTTTTATTTAATTTTTAAATCTTCCAAAAGAGCTATTAAGATGATTGTTATTCCGAGTGATTATTATTAATGATTCCTAAACAGTGTTTGAAGTGTTATTTAAATTATAAATAAGCATAAACCCTAAAAAAGTACTAAAGGAAGTGATGATTTCCGTGGTCATTATAAGGTCACTTTCGTTACCAACGAATATAGTTTTTTGAGGTTTTTTTTATATAAATAACAATTTTTTATCTCTAATATTATTAAAATTATAAATAATATATGTGTGCAGATCCATAATAATGAAAAAATAATCGAAAAGAGCGTTTTAATTTATTTTTAATTTTGGATGCCTCTGCAATAATGACCCACCACGTCTTTGAAGAGTTTGAAGTGAGTCAAAATGGCGACGCTGGTAACCAAGTGCTCGCGCCAAGACGATTTCGGGGCTTGAGAAATACAAAATACTAATACAAAATTATTTTCATCACACTTGCTCATAAATGGTGTTATTCCTTGCCTGTATACAGAAAGACAATGGCCCAAATTGTTCCCGCGGGAAATAATGGCCCATGGGAAGTAATGAGCTTGTGTGTGATCTGATTGGTTAAGCAAATCTTGACGGCCGCTAGCGTCAAGAGTTCTGCTCTGTGATTGGTTGGAAATATAATCAAGCAGGCTCTGTGATTGGTTGAAATATTGAAGCTACGCCCTCCACTCGCACTGATCTGAAAGTGAAGTTGTCAATCTCGTCAACATTTGATTGATGCGCTTGTATAAAACATAGGTTTTTCTGTATTTTTTGGTTATTTATTTCCTCGCAAATGTGATGAAAAACATTGTGTATATAACACGGGCGTAAGAATATTGCAAACTCGAGTCATCAAACGCCCTCCGCCTTACGGCGTCGGGCTCCTGATAGACTCTCGTTTGCAATATTCCTCATACGCCCCTTGTTAAACAATGTACTATCATTTTCTTAAATTACAGTCTAAATGTATGATAGGGATGAAGCCGCCCGGTAAGCAAACAATGCCTGTATTGGGAAGCTCCGCTCTTCCATAGATTATAATAAGGTTTTTTACAGGTTTTTTCTTTTTATAAGTAGGAAAAAAACCGGCCAAGTGTGAGCGGACTCGCGCACGAAGGTTTCCGTATCATTATCTTAAATTAAATTAAATTTGACATGTTTTTATTTTTATTGATTATATTTTAATGGTTATTTATAATTTTTGTATATTGACACTTATGTTAGTCTGTAAGGTATTTGTAAATATGGGCCTTGTTGCCTGAGACAAATAAATTAATAATAATTATCTATAAAAACGACAAAATGATCACGTTTGTTTTATGGGGGCTCCCTTAAACATTTATTTTATTCTGTTTTTTAGTACAGTCGCCATCACATACATCGGTACACTTAGGTGTTCAAAAATATCGGCACATGCACCCTAATGCCTTGAAAATAGAGGTGTGTTCCGATGTTTATGACGTGCTGGTTTGCTCCGATGTATGTGATGGCGACTGTACTTATTTGTTGTTGTAACGGCAAGAGAAATACATCATCTGTGAAAATTTCAACTGTCTAACTATCACGGTTCATGAAATACAGCCTGGTGACAGACAGACAGACAGACAGTCTTAGTACCTAATAGGGTCCCGTTTTACCCGTTGGGTACGGAACTCTAAAAAACCATGAATTTTAGTAAGGTATGCAACGCGGCAAGGTAAGGTAACGTACTGTCTCGTACATAACCATAATTCGAATTTAAGCCATGTCACTCTGACATAGAGTGCCCATGCCATAATACTAGTACACCGTCGAGCACTCGGACTCGAACGTTTACCTTATTAAAATACACGTATGAATGCACTCATTATCATTACAAACTTACGTCACAGAAGCGGTAAATTGCGACTAAAACTGACTTAATAATGAAATTGACGTCATTCCATGACCATAATATTCATTTTCCAACTTAAATAACATGTAATCAACGATAAATTGTTCTGACATTTCTGGGTTTCCCGATAATCGTTCTCGTTTTATGTAATACATAATTCTGCACATATTGTACCTACAACGTGATACAAGTTTCAACCGGTGTCTGTAAATTTTATTACCTATGCCAGTATAATGCTTGTGTGCCTCCAAATATCTACATTGAAAATGAGGTAATCTACATATATGACAAGCGCTTGTTTTTTACATATAATCGAGTTTGATTACCTACTTTATCATATCAACTTATCTTATCAATGAAGAGGAATCTTTTTTTCATTCGTTTAGCAGTATGTGACATGAATTGAGACGATTTATTTGTCTTCAAAAAAAACTGAAATAATATAGGTACCTATTACCTGCTCTACCTAGGTAGGTACTTACTCGTCCAAGCTTGCAGCATAAGTAGAAATTTACCAAATAGAATTAAATCATAGTGAACTTCAATCTTATCAATTATCCTGTCAACCCCTAAACCGTCATTTACAGTCGGACATTATACACCGAGTATCATCAAATGTCACGATAAATTAAAGTTAGTAACTTACTAATCCAATGTTATCAGTTTCATTTGAGTTCCACCCTGTTACTGTAGATATTATCTAGAAATAACTGAACGTGACAGCCACCCACGGTACTCCTACACAAAACCTTAGGCCGTCAGTCAAATTGTAAGTGGGTGTGATTGGGAAAACTCTTGAGCAAAAGAAAATGAGAAAAATGGCTGTTTAATCGTCACTAGAAGTTATTGTCGATATTTTCCGATCGGCTAGTTAGAGGTTAACATGCCAAAGTCGCATAATAGGGCAATTGAGTCGCTTAATTTCAAACCCGGGTAAATCCATCTGTCAAATCATGCGATTTTGCTATTAAAGGAAAGGTGATAAGGTAGATATTTGCTGATAGGGTCGGATGGATTTAACCGATTTTGAATTTAAGCGACACAATTGTTCGCTCTAGGGCGGTATTTTATTTATATATTTAATAAACAAAAATATTACATCACTATTCTTAAGAGGCCGTTCATGTGCACACTAGCGCCACGTAAATAATTGTGAATATTTAATTTAACGGCAGATATTTAAAAAAGGAGGCCGCTATACCTACACTGTATTTTGTATTGAAGTACCTTGTGAACTAGTTTTTATTAATTCGTTGATCTATAAATTCAAAAGAAAAACGGCCGTTTTAACTTTGGACGCATATATTGACGAATCCAGCAACGTAAAAACTATTATGTTACATTCACAAGGTACTTAAATACGAAATACAGTGTAGGTATATAAAGGCCTCCTTTTTTAGGGTTCCGTACTCAAATAGTAAAACGGGACCCCATTCCTAAGACTCCGCCGTCCGTCTGTCTGTCTGTCTGTCACCAGGCTGTATCTCACTGATACCGTGATATTTACAGTTGAAAATTTCACAGATGATGTATTTCTGTTGCCGCTATAACAACAAATACTAAAAAAACCGGCCAAGTGCGAGTTGGACTCGCGCACGAAGGGTTCCGTACCATCCATCCATACTAATATTATAAATGCGAAAGTGTGTCTGTCTGTCTGTCTGTCTGTCTGTCTGTCTGTCTGTTACCTCTTCACGCCTAAACCGCTGAACCGATTTCAATGAAATTTGGTATAGAGATAGTTTGAGTCCTGGGAAAGGACATAGGGTAGTTTTTATCCCAGAAATCTACCCCTAAGGGGATGAAATTGGGGGTGAAAATTTGTATGGAGCTACTTAAACCGCTGCACCGATTTGGATGAAATTTGGTATATAAATACTTTAAGTCCTGGGGAAGGACATAGCATAAGTTTGATCTCGTAAATCATCCCCTAAGGGGGTGAAATGAGGGGGTGAAAATTTGGAGGTAACCAATTTTGATGAAATTTGGTTTGGAGATAGTTAAAATCCTAGGAAAGTACATAGGATAGTTTTTATCTCGGAAATCATCCCCTAAGGGGGTGAAATAAGGGGTGCAAATTCGGATGGAACCCATTTGAATACTATTTAGTTTAGAGATAGTTTGAGTCCCGGCCGTCCCGGGGAAGGACATAGGGTAGTTTTTATCCCGGAAATCTACCCCTAAGGGGATGAAATTGAGGGTGAACATTTATATCGAGTTTCTTAAACCGCGGCACTGATTTGGATGTAATTTGGTTTATAAATAGTTTGAGTCCCGGGTAAGGACATAGGATAAGTTAGATCCCGGAAATCATCCCTTAAAGGGGTTAAATGAGAGGGTAAACATTTAGAAGTAAGCAATTTTGATAAAATTTGGTTTAGAGATAGTTTAGGTCCTGGGAAAGGACATAGGATGGTTTTTATCCCGGAAATAATCCCCTAAGGGGGTGAAATTAGGGGTGAAAATTCGGATGGAACCTATATGAATACAATTTGGTATAGATATAGTTTGCGTCCTGGGAAAGGACATATAGGGTAGTTTTTATCCCGGATATCCACCCCTAAGGGGATGAAAATGGGGTTGAAAATTTGTATGGTGCTACTTAACCGCTGCACCGATTTGGATGAAACATAGGACTGTTTGAATTCCGGAAATTACCCCTAAGGGAGTGAAATGGGGGGTTAAACTTTGGATGGAACCCGTTTAGATGAAATTTGGAATAGAGATAGTTTGATTCCCGGAGAATGACATTAGATAGTTTGGAAAATTTGGATAAATCCCATGGAGATGAAATTTGGTATAGTAGGAGTCCCAGGGAAGCACAATGCATAGTTTTTATCCCGAAAATCAGCTCCTGAGGGGGTGACTTTAGGGTGAAAATGTTGATGGAACCCATTTAGATGAAATTTGGCATAGAGAAATCAAGAAATTTGGATGAACTCATTTAGATGAAATTTAGTTTAGAGATAGTTTAAGTCCTGGGAAAGGACATTTCACCCCCTAAGGGAGTGAAATGGAGGATGAAACTTTTGATGGAACCCGTTTAGATGAAATTTGGTATAGAGATAGTTTAAGTCTCGGAGAATGAAAGCGGATAGTTTTTATCCCGAAAATAGTTCCCAAGGTAATGAAATAGGGGGTGAAAATTTGGATAAAACCCATTTTGATGAAATTTGGTATAGAGATAGTAGGAGTCCCAGGGAAGGACAATGCAAAGTTTTTATCCCGAAAATCATCTCCTGAGGGGGTTTCAGCGTTTTGAAAAATTCCACCCCTAAGAGGGTTAAAAAGGGTCGCAAAGTTTAAATGGGGGAAACTCTTTTTGGGATAGGAGCTTAAAAGTTTGTATTAGTTATTGAAATAGAAAAAAAAAGATTATCAGCGTTTTAGTAAATTCCACTCCAAAGGGGGTTAAAAGTGGGTGCAACATTTGTATGGAGGAAATATTTTTTTAGCCGATTTACAATTTTGTAGAATGCTTACTAATTAAAAATAAAATTAAGTACTTTCAGCATTTTAGAAACTTCGACCTTTAGGGGTTTATAAGGGGGTGCAACGTTTGAATGAAGAAAATATTTTTTTAGCGAGGGACTTAAAACTTTGTTGAAAGATTACTTATTACAATAAAAATCAAGTACTTTCAGCGTTTTGGAAAATTCGACCCCTAAGGAGAATAAAAAGGGGTGCAAGGTTCGTATGGGAAACCCATTTTTTGAGCTAGAGACTTGATATTTTGTAGAAAAAATACTTATTAAAATAAAAAAACTTAGTGTTTTCTTTTCAATTTTTCCCCGAAAAGCGTTAATTCAAAGGTTCAAAGTTTGTATGCAGACTTGCAGAGCAAGAAAATTTTTAGGTATGAGATTTGTAACTTCGATCTTAGTCTGTTTGTTAAAAGACTACAAAACTCATTTCAGCGTTTTTTGAAATTCATCCCCCAAAAGGTATTATAAGGGTGTTCAAAGTTTGTATGGAGAGCAAAACATTTTTAAAGTAAGGGATTTGTAATTTCAGTTTTAGACTGTTTACTACAAGACTACAAAGCTAATTTCAATGTTTTTAAAAATTAATTCCTTAAACAAACATTTAGACGATAACATGTTCTACGCGGACGAAGTCGCGGGCAACAGCTAGTTATCTATAAAAACGGCAAAAAAATCACGTTTGTTGTATGGGAGCCCCCCTTAAAATATATTTTTTTTGTTTTTAGTATTTGATGTTATAGCGGCAACAGAAATACATAATCTGTGAAAATGTCAACTCTCTAGCTATCACGGTTCTTGAGATACAGCC
Source organism: Epinotia brunnichana (assembly GCA_963854355.1). Classification (NCBI taxonomy): domain Eukaryota; kingdom Metazoa; phylum Arthropoda; class Insecta; order Lepidoptera; family Tortricidae; genus Epinotia; species Epinotia brunnichana. The sequence continues at coordinate 1,732,488 of OY977953.1, read as the reverse complement.
TGGTGACAGACAGACGGACGGACGGACGGAAGGACAGCGAAGTCTTAGTAATAGGGTCCCGTTTTACTCTTTGAGTACGGAACCCTAAAAACAGAATAAAATAAACATTTTTATAGATAATGGTACGGAACCCTTCGTGCGCGAGTCCGACTCGCACTTGGCCGGTTTTTAAATATCTATCGTTCATTTTAATTATCACAACGCCCTCTTAACTCTAAATAAATGGTCCAGACTACAAGTGTTTAAGGCCAGTGTGCGGTAACAGCCCAAAAAGACCGAGACCTGTGCTATTACATACCCTACTTACTAGCAGTACCTAAGTAGGGTATACATGTAATGTAAATGTCTCAGAACGCAAGTATCTGACTTTTTTAGAGTCGCAAGCGTTGACATGAGGCAAAGATCATGAGGCTACGGTGTTTGCATACCATCAGGCAGGTCATATACATACTTGTTTCCCTATCGTAATAAAACCCCCGCACATTCGGATGATCAACTTACACTGGTTGTGTCGCTGTCAGGCGTGTATAGGCTTGTTGCGTGGTGTTAAAATTGATAACGTCGTGTTGCTAAATGGATAGTAAACCATCAAATGATTGTAATAAAGTATAAATTACAAAATATAATTCAAATCATAAAAAGATATGAACCTTAAGTTTAGAAAATAAAGTTTTTTTATTTATTGTCCAAATGTAAATTTAAAGGTTCCAATAGAATCCTTACGCTTTTATAGAAACAAATTTGTATGACAACTATGGACCTAAACGCAGTATTTCGCGACCGAAACAGCAATTTACTTCATTTTCCATGCAATGGTTAGTACAAATTGCACGGTGTGACGTCATACTTTAAAGCCAATCAGTATGAAGCGTTTCGGCTGCTGTCAGCGAGGTCCGTCTTTAACTCGATTTTTTGGGTATCAATGTCCTTTAATGTTGTTGCTTCCATACAAACATTTGTTCATCTACAAAAACTGGTTCGAATGGCATCGTAAACAAATTTAAGGTCACAAGCCCATTGTGAATGTTGTAGCATCCCCGAACTGGGTAAAGCCAGATAACGTCACGAGGCTCGCACGTGACGCCTGTATGATATGATTAAGGCATGTGTTGAACTCGATCGGGGCTGAAACTGATCTAGCGGTCAATGTCTCCAATGTCTTTTCAATAACTCTGAACCTCGAGTTGCATCAGATACAATTTGTACTTAAATATGTACATTGATGGAACAAAATTATCAAGTGGTTTTTTTTCACATCAATGGAAATTACATTCCTCTGAATAACGCTTGCGACATATTTAACGTTTAAGTTAACTTCTTTGTCCTAGCCTTGCCCCGTTTATAAGTACTTTAGGTCTACTCTGTGACTTAACTGTTCGAGACCAAACCATAACAAGCTTTCCACCCACAGACGTATGAATATAAGGAGATCGGACATGGCGGCCGATTTGTATAGAGTGAGCCTGTCGCAAGTACATTAACCCACACAACGCCCAAGTAATTGTCAAGACAAAGCACGCACACATCTAAAACACACACACTTGTATACCTACACGCTTATTTGACAATAAACGCGCATCATATCAGGCATTTTGGGAAAAAACGTAATATTCTCTGCGATCAGCGCGCGTGCACAGTATGGCAGTGTATGCCCATTGAGCATACAGCTGCGACACGGCCGCCGGCGGCTTGTCCTCTCTCTAGTATTCTATGCTCTGAGGTTCCAGCCAAGTATGGCGTCGCCGTCGCCAGGAACGCTTTTATTGCAATGGCGGGAAACCTTGACGCACGTGACGGTAAGTTGAGACTCCCGGGCCGAAATCCCTGACATCCTGAGAGATGTACCTAAAATTTGCTTTTTTTGGAAGCCCTGAGCGACCCTTTAAGACCCTGATAAGCAGGCCTCGGAGTATTTGTAGCACGGTAAGACTAAAGATGCTATGGAGTCGTTGTAAGCATTAAAATTAAATTTATACTCATATTCATCCTCATTTATTTAATTCACTAAATAAATAACCTATAAAAATATACCACTATAGATCTTCATTGACGAATAAAAAATAATATGAGGGGTCCACGGAAAGAACATATGTCTAGTCACTTTTTTTTCAAAATGAGATTTTGATGTCAAAATGTTGCGCTCGTTATGAGAATTAAAATCTCATTTTGAAAAAAAAAGTGACTAGACATGTTCTTTCCGTGGACCCCTCATATTATTTTTTATTCGTCAATGAAGATCTATAGTGGTGTATTTTTAAAGGTATTATTTATTTAATGAATTAAATAAATGAGTATGAGTATAAATTTAATTTTAATGCTTACAACGACTCCATACCATACTTTAGTCTTACCGTGCTACAAATACTCCGAGGCCTGCTGATAAGTATGTATAAAACGCAATGATTCCAATAATCCGAGTCCAAATTTATTTCTCTCTCTTTAAAAAATATAGCGGACAATGCTTCAAATAATTGCAATCAAGCACTATTGATTAAAGCCATTTAAAGCAAAAAAAATATTATTTAAATCTTTAACGTCGACATGTGTGCGTAAGCTACTTGCATTTTCCAGTAGATGACGCCGCCTGTCAGTTGGAATACGTTGTGTCCTGTCCATTCATATGGGAACAGGGACCGTGGGAATGGGAAAAATATCGTTCGAGCCTTATTAGGCATTCACGAAGAGACTACGAAGGCTGAAGTGTTCTCAAAATAATTAAATATACCGCGTCTGTGGACTGCTGGCCTGGGACTCCGCGCTCATGCGTAATCGCAAACCATAGACAAAATTATGTCGCCCCCAGGGAGGGCCAAGGTTGCCCCTAAAGTTGTTCTGCCGGCCATGGTTACCTCCAGGGGCTCCAGGTCTGGCCTCTCGTTTTGAAGCCCTTCTACCACTCGTTGGTTAGCACTTTCACTTTTCACTACCACGAACCAGCGTAGAGGGCGTCTACGCCGTAGTCTCTTTCCGCTACATACGGGGAGGACCACAGCATCGGCTACGAGCGTAGCGCGTAGCGATTCTTTGCAGTGCCGCGTTGTAAAGTATGAATCCCCATACGACATGTCACACCGGATGCGTCTGCGTAGACGTGCACGCACACGCAACGCAACGTGTGACATGTCGTATGGGGATTCATACTTTACAACGCAGCGGTGTACGTGCTGCACACGCAGTCGGTGTGGCTCGGCCTTAAGCCTTTTATTTTTACAGTTTTTGTTTGTAATGTATATGTGAATGTGATATTGATATGGGTGGTCAATGCCTGAAAATAAATTTTTTTTAAGACGCATTCAGGAATGCCTATCCTGGGTCGTCTTGAGTGATAAACTGTGAAACTTGTACTCATCACTAAAGAGCGATCTCTTCCTGACAATCTTTACGCGACCTGCGACCAGCGTTTTATCTGTTCATTGCGCGGTCGAGACGCGCAACGCACTGTGGTTAGTTGGAATCACGCGCGATGAACAGATAAAACGCTGTTGTTCGCAGGTCGCTTAAGACCAAAGTCGTGGCCAGGGGGTGGGTAGCGAGCTAATTATACAGAGTCGTGTCTCTACGATCGATTTCGGCTACAAGGCAGAACAATGTTGCTACATGCTACGCCGTAGCACTCGTAGCCTCGTATGTATTGTTAGTGCGGATTCTTTTTATTATTTACTAGCGACCCGCTCCGGCTTCGCACTAGTATGTATTATATATATAAACCTTCCTCTTGAATCACTCTATCTATTTACCGCATCAAAATCCGTTGCGTAGTTTTAAAGATCTAAGCATACATTAGAGACGGACAGATTTTGTTTTATACTATGCAGTGATTAACCCTAAAATTGACATTGTATCTAATAATGCACACATTTTTTGGTCATCTTTTTCCATTTTTTTCTAGAACATTTTTTTGCGCTCTATACAGCGCAAACGAGACTTGAACGCACGTTTTTGTTTTATTTTGCCAAGTTTAGGGTATAAACTTTTTTGCAAAAATACAAAAAAAAATATAGAAATGGCGAGCTTAATGTCAAATGGCATTCTCTACCAGCTAACTATTGGGCTAAACAGATAGTTAGGTATAAAAGGTGCAAAGAAAAAAGTATGATAGTTTCTGTTACGAATATACATACAATACGATTATAATCAGTTAACGATTCTGAAGTTAGCCTCGAGCAGGGGACCGATTTTTGACTTTCGAGCGCACAAATCTTTCACTCGAAAACTGACAAAAATTACGAAATGCTCTTTTGAAATAGCGATAGAAAAATGAAAAGCGAGTGGTATTGACCACTCGTATTCAATTCTATCGGTAGAAAGTTAGTGCCTGCAATTTTGACACTAAAATCGTATATACTTTTATTTAATTTTCGAGCGCTCGAAAGTCAAAAATCGGCCCCCAGGGGCGGTTCACTTTGTGATTCCGTCGCGCCGCTACAAGTACATGCCGGCGGCCGCCAGATTGGCGGCCCATTAGTAGTTGCCAAAGACTACAATATACATACTGAGATAGACAGGCAACTCGACCAAATTGAGAAGGCATTTAATGCTTGCGTACAGCAGGCGCCATCTCTTCTGCGATATTCAAACTTTTCTGTTAAAACATACAAAAAGTGCGTCGGCCGCAGGGTTTGAACTTCGGCTCATCGACTCCAAACCGCCGTCTTAACCCCTAGGCTATGGATGTATAATGTCAACACGGCGAATTTCGAAATACCTTGACAGCCTAAGCCTAGCAATCGCTGCAGCTTCAAGAGTTCGCAAGCTATCAAGAAGGTGGCACTGTTTTCAATAAGACACTGGATTTGCATTAAGTTCTAAGTTCGCATAGCATGGTAGTTGCCGCGCGTTGGTACAGGACGCGCGCACGGGTCGCAGCACGTTTCATGCGATAGAAGGGGATGGCCACATTTAGGCACGTTTGGCGTACCTAAACAGGGAATTTGTTAACAGAGAACCTTCTGTACGTAGTACTATTACGTATTCTGTGCCTCGAGTCGCCTCCCGCATACCCGTATATCTATATATATCTCCGTCTCTATCGCACTTATGGTTTATGGTACTCGAGCGTCAGAGACGGAGATATACGAAGTTCGAGATTCGAAGTTCGTGGTAGCGCCGCTCTATGCCACTGAACCAATCAGTTCTAGACCAGCGTGATAGTCACTAGTAGGTACCACATAGTCTACACAGTATAAAGTACCACAATATAGCTGTCATGGCGGCTAGCGTCAGCTGATTCCATAACCTTATGATAAATCATATGATGTATTATATCACATATTTTCTAATGCACATTACATTATACTGTAAATTGAATGACGATACGTAGTGGTTAACATATTTGTTCTTTTGATTTTGTTTTACTTTTCTATTTACTCGTTATTGTATAAATTTGTTGACATGTATTAATTTAATATTACTTATATCTTTATTTTTTCTTTGTTTTTAACGATCGCGATAAAAATTCTTATTTTTTTTGCAAATTTTTTATGTAATTTTTTATCATGAAATAAATAATCTAATCTAACCTAATCTATCCTCGTGGCGCCCACATACAACACAAAATGACATTGAAATTTGAATCAAACTAATAAAAGAAATAGAGTTGAATTTATTTTGTTTCAAGAGAAGAAAAAACAAAACAAATGCAACTCTATTCCAACCCAAAATTGTTTAAATTCCTTTAATAGAATATGTCCTTCCAGTATGGGCGCTAGGAGGCTATAACTACAACTCGGAAAAAAACCCCCGACATTTTCATTTCAAAGTTCAATATCTCAAAAACGGCTGAACCGATTTTGTTGAAACGTAGCTAAGAACCATCTCGATCACATCAGCTTTCGAATAAAAAAACCGCACTCAAATCGGTATATTCGTTTAGGAGCTACGATGCCACAGACAGACACACACACACACACACAGACAGACAGACAGATACACAAACACGTCAAACATATAACACCCCTCTTTTTGCGTCGGGGGTTAAAAAGAAGAATGACATGAGTACAAAGGAACCTTATAAGTAGGTAGGTACACACTACCTATACAGTTACTTTATTTTCGTTTAGTATCGGTGATAGCAACTGATTATAAAACTCAAAAGTAAAACGTCATAATTACAAAGGCACCTCATACATAATTACTCCATTTTCTTTTAGTAGCAGTGATACCGACTGATTCTACAGCCCAGAAGAACAATATTGTAAGTACAAAGAAGCTTTGTACATGGTTATGTCGTTTTGTTTTAGTAATGGCGGCGGTGAGGGGACGACGCGGGTTTCGGACATGCGCAGAAGGCATGACGCTATGCCGACAACGGTGTAATAACGAAACGATAACGTTAACCGGGCTGTGAAAATAACAGTTATTAAAATGGTAGCTTTGATATCGAGCCTCTTTATTACGTGTTGAGTATTTCGGCAAGGAAAGATAGATCCTATGAAAACAAATCGCAATTACTCGGTTTTTATATACCACGCACGGCCTTGCCAGTAACAGTGTGTCCGATTACCATCGGAAGCAAATTTATAGCCTATGACCGCTTACGAGTGCGACTCCAGCCAGACAAGCAGGGCAGCCAATCTTAGTACTAGGTGCGCGGTAATGACAGCATAATAAGTTGACTAAAGGATGTCAAGGTATTTCAAAATTTGCCGTATTGTCATAAGACATCAGTAGCCTAGGGGTACAGGTTCAAACCCTGCGACCGACGCACTTTTTGTATGTTTTAACATTCAAGTGGAGTATTTCAACTAACGATACTAGATGGCGCATCAAATACAGGGTTACCGTTTTTAGGCCCAGAGATTGTTCTCTATTTCAGTATATGACAAAGTACTTTGTGCAGACGAGTCACAATCTCATTGCCCACATGTCCACACATTATTGATTTGAAAATTCGAGATTCGAGACCTAGGAACAAATGCAGGTCTCTCTCTCTCTCAATAGTCTCGGACACGGCCCGTTCTAGCGTGAGTCATCCTTTAAACTCACTCACTCCATAATCAAACCGACGAGGAAAATATATGAGTTTATGGTTTTCAAAGTACATGTATGACATTGTATTCCCATGACATTACTCATGTACATATTGTACATGCCGCGCCTAAGAAAATGTCAAATTTGCTTAATAAGTGAAAAAGAGATTTTGAAATGAGACGATTTTTTATTTATTTCAAATAAGAATCCGTAAACACAAATGTTCTTGATTCATTCAAATGCAAAAAAATATTGTAGTCTAGTTAAAGTTAAAACAAATAACGGTTATAAATAACAAGTTATTTTTAACGTTTCTAGTCACCGCCCTAGCGCGCCGCGAATATAAACGCACGTGCACAACACTGAACAACGATCAGTTTGTATCAGAGTCGGGCGAGAGCATAGACGCTTGGATAGCGCGCGACAGCGACGTCGATCTATTTTTCTTTTTTATTTGGCTTCTAGCCGTTGTATGGGTAAGTCTCATATATTTTCACTTCCTATATACCTTATATATTAATCTTTCAATGTGTTTTAATTAATAAAAGGAGTGTACACGCGCAGTGATCTGTTTAGAGCACGCAAAACGAAATGTTTGGATATACTTGACACGTAAACAAAGCCATGTTTATTTCTTTGTGAAAATACTGTTCAACTGGTGCGCATTCATCTCATAACGATGCAAATACATTTCAAATAAATACATTACGGTTTAGTTTAGTCATTGTATTCTGAGCATACTTATTCATCGTTTCGTGATAATTGCGACCTCAATACGGTGCGCTGGTGATTGCGTATTTTTTTCGCGTGTGGTGTGCTGCTATGGTGGATAGCTGGATGGGGACGATTTCTTTTGTTGAAAAGTGTGTTTTTATCAGTCATGTGTCAACCTGTGACGCACTTTCACTATGCTCACGTGTACAAGAAACTGCGGGATTGATCAATTTTTGCCGTTCATTATTAAATATTATGTACTTACAAATAGGTATTAACGCTAAACCTGGCAGCGTACTTATGTTGTATGTTCAAAATATACACCTACATTTTTCAAATAATTTCTTTTTTGCGCGAAATTCGTCCTTTTGTCCAATATTCTCGTTTTTTTTAAGCATGTTTTTTTTTTAATTTGACAAGTTTAGGGTTTTTAAAAGATATCAGTGTTAAAACTGCGATGAATTGCCTACAATTTTCATACTAGTTTAATAAGAACAATACCAAAATGGCGTCCAATAACGTAGTTACTTTAGTTTACTAATAATTTACGCACAATACTTAAATAGGTATATTTTACGCGTAAATTACCGTATTGTTTATCTAGTTTATCATTTCTATGCTAACTAAATAAACGTTAAATAACGTTTTGCAAGTTTAGGTAATGACGATATATCATTATTAGCTTCATAACAATGATTAATTAACAGGTAACAACATTTTTTAAATTATCACTTAATTACTTAGGTTTAGGTACGAAATATGTTGTAACCAAATTATCAAGGTAAATTGAAAAGGATAGTAAATATTCAAAAACCATTTATTTTCTAAAGTAAGTATATACAAGATGATGATTAACATTAACTAAATTAAATTGAGACTAAGTTAAATCTAAAAAAGCGGCCAAGTGCGAGTCGGACTCGCACATGAAGGGTTCCGTTAAATAAATTAAGGTTTACGATTTATGACGTACCTATTACAAAAAACTACTTACTAGATCTCGTTCAAACCAATTTTCGGTGGAAGTTTGCATGTACATCATATATTTTTTTTAGTTTTATCATTCTCTTATTTTAGAAGTTACAGGGGGGGGGGACACATTTTACCACTTTGGAAGTGTCTCTCGCGCAAACGATTCAGTTTAGAAAAAAATTGATGTTAGAAACCTCAATGTCATTTTTGAAGACCTACCCATAGGATACCCCACACGTATGGGTTTGATGAAAAAAAAATGTTGAGTTTCAGTTCTAAGTATGGGAAACCCCAAAAATGTATTGTTTTTTTTCTATTTTTGTGTGAAAATCTTAATGCGGTTTACAGAATACATCTACGTACTTACCAAGTTCCAACAGTATAAGGTAAGTGTACGGAATTACGGAGTGTTAAGGCATTTTTGACTTTGTAAGCTATTTCCAGTAAAACCTGAAATCTTAGCTAATTGAAATCGGTTCACTAGTAAAGACTGGCTTTCAGAGTATAGATTTGTATATAACAACTATGTATTAAACTGTGTTTTATATAACTAATAGTAATTTTTATGAACCTCTTAAATGTCCGTTATTACGGATTAAAAATTGTCTCTGCCGGTTATTCTGTAAATTCGTGCATGTAAATCCGGCAAATTTAGTAAATGCCCCTTTCTTGCAAAATTTATGAAATAGGAAATATAAATTAAATATGACGTGATCAGAAATAAAATAACATTACATATTTGATAAAAAAAATGGGGGTGACGTGATCCCGACAACGTATTAATTCGTTTAAACATTAACACTAAGTAATAAAACCAAAAAAAACAAAACCATTTTCATATTGATGGACGGATCACGAACGCTGCGTGAGCATACAAAACAATTATACTTTTTAATGTTAAACCATATTCTAACAGAGCCAGTTTAAACTTCGTAAGTCAGGAACATGGACCATTCATTTATCTTATCATTATTAAATTTAAATATGCCTACTATACAACAAACACATACAACATACCTTCTTAATTGCTTTGATTGGTCGGTACACTCGGTACTTATTTAATTATATCTTAGACAATATACTTTCAGTCTTCATCTTCACTCTCTAAATCTTGAATAGAATATACTCCTCTTCTATTGACTGCTATAGGATCATTCATTTTTTTAAGAACGTCTGCAACGTCGTAGATAAGAATATCATCTTTCTTAGGCCATCGCCAATTGACTCGCCCACTAGCAAAACTCATGGTTCATAGTCTTTACTTCATATTTTCTTCCAGGTGCGTCATCTATAACTTTCAATACGAGACCAGGAAATTTTTGCCCTTCGTACATAATAACAACATAATCTCCTAAAGCTATTCTCATTGGGTCAGTATTTGTGATATGTTCAGAAATTATGGATGACTCTTAATTTTTTCTGTTTTTAAATAATTCCTGTTTATCCCCACTGGGAACAACTAAGAATTTTCATTCTTATTTTTTAGAGTAGAAAATCCGATTTTGTCTAAAACGTACCAATTGATCCCAGTTTCCCCTACTTTTGTGAGGACAAATGGGAATGACATCTTCCTACCTAGTTTTCCCCAGTGGAGACGAATAGGAAAAATCTGATCCTGAATCTGAATTTGTCCCCACTGGGCCCTAAAATCAGAGTGTCCCCAGTTTCCCCTAAGTACGGTCATGAAACTCGATGTGCGTTATAGTTTAACTAAATATAACTCAGAAAATACTGAATAACCATTTGAAAACATAAGCATAACTACAAAATTATTTTAACGCAATTAGAAGCACAGCCAAAAAACATTGTAGGCAATTGCGGAAGTCAGAAAAGCAGATGTTTTTAAGAAGTACGTCTTTTCCACATCCTGATATTACTTAAATTCTATAGTAATGTATTCAGGTTAGTAGATGTACCATTAAGTATATTAAAACATTGGACTGTAGCAGTATAATTCAGCTATTTAGCATGTGGAATTATTTTGGGATTTTTTTACGAAGTAGGCAAAATTGATAACTTTAGACACCTTTTTTCATAACAATGGTCCACAAAATCATAGTACGTAATTTGACTATATGAAAGTATGGCAAACATCACGCTCGTAACGGCAAAGTTTGCTTGACTCTCTAATCTTAATTCCCGGCAAAACACAAAAACAAAATCCCTTTATTTACGTCAATTGCGTAATTTTGACGCTTTTCGGGACAAGGTTGGTTTTTGATGTATGTAATTGCGGCAATCAGAAAATCGACCGTAATTTACTAAATACGAACTGAATTTTCATGAAAATTCATTTACTCAGTTTGTTTTGAAATTCTACACAATGATTGAAGCAATTTATAATGAAAATGCTTACCCATTACTTGTAAAATCCTTAACAAAATCCGTTTCTGCACTTACGCACACGCGAGTACTCTCGATCGTTTCGGCGGTTTGACGCGGACTGACCAAAACAGATTACGTAACAACATACCATATGTTCACAGTTCGTTGACCTTTTGTTCATTTGATGCAATATTGTCCACACTTTATATGTATATGTATATATTTTTGGAAATTGTTGATAGTTTTCTTATTTTTGGACCTTAACCGATAAATTCCGGAATTCCGTACGCTTACAGAATTCCGTTAAAAAAAAAAGTTACCTTAGCTCTTATAGTTTCGGAAAAAAATGGCTGTGACATACGGACGGACAGACAGACAGACATGACGAATCTATAAGGGTTCCGTTTTTTGCCGTTTGGCTACGGAACCCTAAAAAGACCCTCGTGGCTTTGTTTGTGCCGAGGATGCTGGCGGCATTTCCTTGCTGAATTGAAATGTTCATGCGTTGCGCGAGAAAGCCGCCAGTGGACCGATTTTTGACTTTCGAGCGCTCGAATCTTTCACTCGAAAACTGACAAAAATTACGAAATGCTCTTTTTAAATAGCGATAGAAAATTGAAAAGCGAGTGGTATTGACCACTTGTATTCAATTATATCGGTAGAAAGTTAGTGCCTGCAATTTTGACACTAAAATCGTATTTACTTTTATTTAATTTTCGAGCGCTCGAAAGTCAAAAATCGGCCCCCAGCTCTTCGGTCACTAGTTACATCAACGATCCCACTATCTTAACAAATATTGTATCAAATAGCTTATTTTATCGTAATAATAATGATTTTCGTTTAATAGCTAACATTAAAACGTGTCCTGTTTTAAAAGTACTCAATAAATCTGTTTACAAATGTATAGAATAAGTTTTTATAGAGTTTTTTTTACAAATTGTATATTTGCTACAGGAATGAAAATTTAACTTGACAATGAGCCAATCAATCGAAAATACACCCTTCATGCGAAAAGTGTCCATCAATGTATCCAATAATTAATGCAGGTACTTAACCAATTCTTCGCTAACTTTATCTCTAAAAACACGTCCAAGCTATAACAAAGTCTATAGCAAAATAAAACTTTGTCTCCCTTATCTCCAAATCCCCCGTCACAAAGCTTAGACATCAAAAAGCTATTGTGACGTGCAGTGACGTCGTAAGAAGGCACGTGGGTGCAAAGGTCAAACACACCCACTCCCACTAGGTGCTAAACTGGGTGAAACCGAAGCGTGGGTGATTGGTGATTCGCCACCCTTTCGATTTATAGGGATCATCTCGCTAAAGGTATCGTAAAGTTGTATCGCGTACCTTTTTGAGATATTTCTATATGATACAAAACTTTCGGCCTTTCCTAAAAATTACTTGTTTTAGGAGCATAAATTTACCTCTTGCCAGCGATACCCTTAAAGGGAAACATGGTGTTCTTGTTAGAAAAGGATTTTTTTAGAAAATATTATACAACAGAGCGATGCAATCAATGCACAAAAAAATGAGGCATAATTTTCGTAAAACGTGTTCTCTTATCGCGATTCATGCAAATTCTTGGTACCAGCCCACCTATTCTGTAACTTGTTTTAAGCTCACCTCAACGCTCACCGACAATTATACCTTGACACCGCGATGCGTAGTAATTAAGTGTAGGTAGAGGTCAAGTTTCGTCACGGGTGACCGGCGGGGTGAGCCGCATTAACGCGTAGCGAATAACAGCCCAGCTACTTACTAACTGTATAAACATACAATGTTATTGTCTGAACAAATTATAGTTTCAAGAGCGCCACATTGCACAATACTTAGATAATTTATATCGAATATTTACTGTGACCACTACATAGTATGAAACAAAGTCACTTCCCGCTGTCTGTCTGTCCCTACCCTTATGTATGCTTAGATCTTTAAAACTACGTAACGGATTTTGATGCGGGTTTTTTTAAATAGATAGTGATTCAAGAGGAAGGTTCATACCTATGTATGTAAAGAAAAATATAATTTTCTTGGGATAACCTAAAAGAGCTGTCATGAGAAAGCAATTCATTGAAACTAATTATGTTAATAGAAAGCTAAGAAACAATACAATTATTATTTGGCAATCGATATTGCGATTAATAACATTAAAGGTCGTTTCTTTTCTTACAGGTAAAGTTTGTTTTTGTTACTGCGTAACTCATACTGTTAAATGTGAATCTTACATGTAATTTAATACAATAAAACTTTTCTTACAGAGAAACTCAGTTGTGTTTTGATAAACTGTGTTGTCCAAAACACTACGAATAGAAACCCATCTTATAAGTATGTATACTACATATATATTTAGTACTCGTGCGAAGCCGCCGGTCGCTTGTTACCTATATAACCTTCAAATAAATGTGACATTAATTGGTGTGACATGATGTTTATCACAAAGTCACGATCAATCATCAAAACAATCAATTTGTAACGATTCTGTGAAACACGTTCACAAACACGTTTCAGTGTTTCAGGGCTTTCCCCCTATTTGGGCGTTTCCAGATGATTCATCCCAGCCATAATCAGCCTGGTTTAGCAATTGTATTTTAATTATCACTTTTCTTTCGCAATACATAGAACAATAAAGGCCACAATTCTTATTCTTGTTTCGTGCCGAGGTTCCCTTAGTAAGAGTTATTTTATTTATTTGTCCCGAAACAGCCTACTGGGTAGACCGAAGCCCACTCAGATCAGGCGTAGGTGAGGTTTTGCATTTAGTCTTCTCAGCTTAGCAAAAAAGATTCTAAAGTTGTCATTCACTATATTTTCACAGATTAAGTTGAACTGCTTCCACGCCAAATAGTAAGCGCAAAACGGCAGCCCTCATTGAAAGGTCCTGAAAATAGGTAGGGTGGTAGAGAGAGGCTAACAAAAATCTGGTTAAGTCCGCATTTTTTAATGAAATTAGATTTATGCTTTTTTTGCAAAGCTTAAACTTAAGGACGCTGAAACTCTGGAGTTTTTCAGCGCTTATACGTTGTTGCGAAGGATTCCCATTGAATTTCCTCGCACAATTCTTGCTCCGCTGTAATCATACCACGAATAAGCTCGCATTGTAGCCCATAGGCATTTTTGGTCGGCGCCAAAACAACGCCAGCCAAAAAGTGCTAAGCCAACCTTGCCAATAAGCTTCGCCAAATGCACACCAAAGAATAAAGGTAAACGATGTCTCAGAACAAGATCCAAGACATAAACGGAACGTTAAGATCAAATTAACATCTGAAATCACGTTCGCTGCCAATTATCGCGTGAAAATGGATCCGAAGGGAAACAATCGGTACTGTATACTAGAAGAGCATGTTAATTGTGAATACAGAAGACAGTATGTCCATATGGAATTCGTATGAAGTTATGACCTATTGGATTTGCGGTAGTCACGCATACGAGCTTGAAAATAGAACGCCTACACTTCCGCATCAAATTACTGGTTATTTCTATCATATGTCTAATGATTTCACCAAAGGGTTTAGGCAATAAGTAGCAAATGTGGCCGCTAGATACAGCTTCCATCCTTAAGTTCGATTCTATATACTGGTGAAAGATTTTTGGAATCGTACTCTCTATATAGTCTACTTACAAACGCACAGGTTCATAACCTCCCAGCCACAGATGTATGAATATAAGGAGATCGGACATGCCGGCCGATTTGTATTGAGTATGCCTGTCGCAAGTACATTAACCCACACAAAGCCCAAGTAATTGACAAGACAAAGCACGCACACATCTAAAGCACACACATTTGTATACCTAAGCTCTTATTGGACAATACACGCGCATCATATCAAGGTATTTTGGGAAGAAACGTAATATTCTCTGCGATCAGCACGCGTGCACAGTATGGCAGAGTATGCCCATTGAGCTAACAACTGCGACGCGGCCGCCGGCGGCTTGTCCTCTCTCTAGTATTATTTATTATTCTGGTAGTGGCTTTCGGGCTGTCAAAGCCCTTATATCACTGCGACCATCGCTGATCTATTGTGATCGCCACTTACTACAATTCTTGGTTAAGTCCTGCAAACTCGAAGAATTGCAGGATTTTGTTGAACTCAAGAAATTTGATCTCCTCCGGGCACATGATGTGTTTGCCCAGGAAGGAGTTACGACTGCGCATGAGGCAAGGGCAATCGGTTAGGATGTGTGCCTACACACTCTCTCTCTCTCCTCTGCTTCAAAGCAGAATCTGCACTGCCTTGTGTCACACAGTCCTATCGTTTGCATGTGCTTATTCAGGCGGCAGTGCCCAGTAAGCACCCTGACCAGCATGCGTAGGCGGTTCCTACTTAGCGCCAAGGCGTCAGAAGACGCCTTTTTGCTAAAGGCTCTAATAAGTGCCTTGGAATGTTTCAGTCCTGGGTTAGCTCTCCAGGCTTGAATGGTCTTGTAGAAACAATAGGCTTTTAGAGTGAGCTTGGTTAGACTTTTAGGGATACCACAGAACGGCTCTGGTCCGCAGTGTGTTCCCTTCGCCCCCGCTCGTGCAAGCTCATCAGCCTTTTCATTTCCCTCGATACCTGCATGCCCTGGGACCCAACGTAAAATTACCTTGTTTTTGGCACTCTCTCTTGTATATTAGTACAGACAAATTCAAATCAGTTCGCTCTAGTTTTGCCTATTGTAACAGCTGTCTAATTCACGTGTCCCTCATATGACCCACTTAACAATCACGCGGGTTCTCGGTCGCCCAAAGCTCACGTTTCGATATTTCGGTGCGGAAATAGACTTTGTTACAGTGGAATAAGAGCTAGTGACCTTCACTAACGATTGGGTAAGTGGTTGTTTAATTATCGTTTACTTTAATGACTGGTTTGTGAAGTTTAATTTTGCTGGCACTTCCATGATATTAGTCTGAAGCCGAGTTTTCCTTGGTCTTGCAATGTAGTAAATATTATTTTGATAAGTATACTAATATAATAATATAATAAGCGAAAGTGTGGTGTATATGATTTATTTATTTATTTATTTAATCATAAAATTTAACAGCATTACAGCATATGCCAAGGCACTGGTAAACTTAAACTATTTAACATAAGTACATAATTACCCAATAAGAAACAATTTATAGTATCTAACAAATAAAATTTAAAAATGACTCACAGAAGCTTTTAAAAATAGGGAGAAGTTTACTCCACTTGTAGGCAAACAAATCGCAATCTGGTGCATACATAACTACTTTGTTAAGTAGCGCCTGCGCGCTGACTACTGGTGAGTGCTCGTGCGCCGCCGTGCGAGCCGCCTCTTCCGCCAGGAGGCGGTGGCTGCGGCCACGGAGGTACTTGTCAGGAACGAACAGAGAGCATATTCTTGTGATCAAATCGGAGCAATCTGACTCGCCTCTCAGAATACGACAAGCAGTGGTCAGAAGTTCGATATTGCGCCTGACCTCTAGGGAGTTGAAACCTAACATTCCGAGTAAGTACTTGGTAGGACACAGAAAGGGCTAGCACCCGTATATTTTACGATGTACCTAATCACCGGAACTAGTCATCCGATTTCAAAGATACTTTTATGTCTATATAAAATGGATTTTAGGATCGACGTAGGCTATATTTTATTTTCGCCTACGTATTAAAAAGACCGCAGGCGGAGCCGCGCGGGCAACTAGTGTCATTTCCTGGACTTAAATATACCAAACAATTTAAAAAAAATATTACAATATTTATAACTTAGAACTGGAACTAAATTAATACGCGAAATACAGGATAAAACGTCGAACATTCCCTGCAGAGTGCATTCGCAAAACTCGTTTTCATCAAAACCGTTTTTCTGCAACGTCGTTCGTTATTTGACGTGGAAAGCATCAAAAATAACAGTTACAAAAATATCAATTTCAAGAAACGGTACAATGTCAGATCCTGGCACTTGGCAAACTGACAAGAATTTCCGACGCCGTATTTTCACTTTTGTCGTTTATCATATTGTGGTCATCCGTCACTGATACGTAGGTACTTAATTGTCATACCATGATGACTGAGGATGTCTACGAGGATAACTAACAATCTTAAACTAAGACTTCTTAAAATCAGGACAAGACGATTAATAACAATTAACGGGGCACTAATTGACGTGCTTTGAAACTTTACGGTATCCAGGGCTAATAAACTCATTTCCTAGGGCGTCGTTCGGTTACAGAATAAGTGAGAAAAGCCTTTCCCAGTCAGTCTTTATGACATTGATATAAGATTGATTTTCAATTAACGGTGTGAAAAGGTTAAATTGTTATAGGTATATACCTGTATGCATAGTTGTCATTGACACTAATCTGGGGGTCACAGACAAGTGTGGACACACACACACCATCCTAGCTACACTTTATCTTGTAGGTACTGCCTAGCTAGCCAGATCGCGCTTTTATGTCGGTTATAGTGCATACACTTACACTTACATATACTTACTAGTAAGGTACGAATATTTTATGTCATTATGTACGACATAAAGATCATGCCAGCTAGGCTATGGTGAGTTCGATACTTTGAGGAAAAACGCCTCATTGCTATGTTTCAATGACTCCGTGACTCAGAGGAAATGCCGTCGTCATGACGATATTTACTCGGAACGTGAATCATGAAACTAAGAGAATGGCTGCATGGTTGATTTATAGTCACACACTTACATACCTACACTGCAATTACATCAGGCGGATGCGTTATTGCTTGCTGCATCGTCCAGCGTACCTAAAATGGTAGCTATTAACCGACATACGACAGGTGGTTATCAACTCGTCTGTAGGTATGTTATTTTTTTTCTCGGTAATTTATGACCCGATTTGATTTTTTTTTCTTTGTTTGAAAGCATATACTTCCAGATTGGTCATGTTGTCACCAAAATCCAGTTCTGATGATGGGATCCTGGAGAAATCGAGGGAACTCTTCCAATTTTATAGGCAAACTTGAAGCAATTTGGCTACTGATTTGAAGTCGGTTAAAACTTTGTTTTTATCGTTGTCGTTAAGACATCCGGCACTCTCGCAATCACTTAATTGATAGAACGTGACAGATAGATGTATTATCGACAGCGATAAGTGACAAAATTTCAACCATGCTACGCCTGCTGCAAGCTGTAAGATAGAGCGAGACAGGGATTGTCTTTCCGACTTTGGGGGACGGTTGACTTTTGGTTAGGGCTGTCGGGGAGTACCTATGTCTAGATGAGAGTAGATTTGAGTTAGGACTAGGGCTTGCAGCTGAGAACACGGCCCCCTTGCACATATAGGTACAGATTATCAGCAAAAGCAACGGTTCTATGGAGCTACCAGTACAGTCGCCATCACATACATCGGTACACTATAGGTGTTCAAAGATATCGGCACATGCAGGGTGCATGCCTTGAAAATAGAGGTGTGTTCCGATGTTTGTGACGTGCTTGTTTGCTCCGATGTATGTGATGGCGACTGTACATATTTGTATGCATTATGTACAATACATTATTCCTAACGCTGCTTCCTGGAGTGGGTTATGTTTACTAGCTCCTTTGTCCTTATATGTGTACAATAATTTGTCATTTATATACATAAACTGGTAGTATGCATTCTATTGTACGCATTGAACATGATTTGTTCTTATTACACATTCCTTCCTAGGTACATGGGTAGGTATCTAGGACTGGTAGTATGCATTCTATTATACGCATTGAACATGATTTGTTCTTATTACACATTCCTAGGAGGTACATGGGTAGGTCTCTAGGACTGGTAGTATGCATTCTATTGTACGCATTGAACATGATTTGCTTTTATTACACATTCCTTCCTAGGTACATGGGTAGGTCTCTAGGACTGGTAGTATGCATTCTATTGTACGCATTGAACATGATTTGTTCTTATTACACATTCCTTCCTAGGTACATGGGTAGGTCTCTAGGACTGGTAGTACGAGAATGCATTCTAGTGTACGCATTGAACATGATTTGTTCTTATTACACATTCCCTCCTAGGTACATGGGTAGGTCTCTAGGACTGGTAGTATGCATTCTATTGTACGCATTGAACATGATTTGTTCTTATTACTCATTCCTTCCTAGGTACATGGGTAGGTCTCTAGGACTGGTAGTACGAGTATGCATTCTATTGTACGCATTGAACATGATTTGTTCTTATTACACATTCCTTCCTAGGTACATGGGTAGGTCTCTAGGACTGGTAGTATGCATTCTATTGTACGCATTGAACATGATTTGTTCTTATTACACATTCCTTCCTAGGTACATGGGTAGGTCTCTAGGACTGGTAGTACGAGTACGCATTCTATTGTACGCATTGAACATATTTGTTCTTATTACACATTCCTTCCTAGGTACATGGGTAGGTCTCTAGGACTGGTAGTACGAGTACGCATTCTATTGTACGCATTGAACATATTTGTTCTTATTACACATTCTTTCCTAGGTACATGGGTAGGTCTCTAGGACTGGTAGTATGACAGGTTTACGTCCACCGTGTATTGTTGAGATTATTCAATGCGGCAGATTTTTTTATAAAGCTGTCATTGAAATTGGCATGTTATAAAGTTATAACTTGGACGGAAGAGGTGCTTTTTGAATGGACTACTTTGATGCAATAGGGAACTTGCATCCAGGGATTGTAACCGGTTTTTTGCAAAAACCTCGAAATAACCACATATCTCAAACTATTTTATACTTCATATGTAGGACTCAGTTGTGTTTTGAGGTAACGAGTGCGTATTATTAGATTGCCCAATTAGAAAATGAAAAAGTTAACAAAGAACGAAAAAAACCGGTTACAGTTCCCATACAAAAAATAACCGGTTACAATCCCTGCTTGCATCTTTTTATTTTATTACGAAAATCAAAAGTATAATCCAGCATTAAAACAACTGTAGCATGAAAACTTATATAATTATTCTGGTGTTATATGCATTTGAAATCTGCACGCGCCGGCCTCCCCCGAAAACGCGCCTCTACTTATATAGAGTACCTACTTACCTAAAATTTTTTTCATCGTCCTAGCGTTACTCCCGGTTGTGCCCCTAAAGGAGCCCGGGGTCCGCTTTGACACCTAATCCCAAGATTTGGCATAGGCACTAGTTTTTTACGAAAGCGACTGCCATCTGACCTTCCAACCCAGAGGGAAAACTAGACCTGATTGGGATTAGACCGGTTTCCTCACGATGTTTTCCTTCAACGAAAAGCTAACTGTACATAAGTTCCGAAAAACTCATTGGTACGAGCCGGGATTCGAACACACGACCGCCGCCGCCGAGTTCAAAATATCTTGCATCAACATAGTTATATCTAGGATGGACCTTTATGATTGACACCGGCTATATTTCATCCCGCGGTTGCGCCTGGGTTCTCAATAATATAATATATGACGCCGAAGCCGCGCGGTCAGGGTCATAAAATAACTTTTGTTCATGCAGCTTTATAAATGAAGTAGGTACTTTCTTAACAGATAGTACGTGTAGCAGCTAGATCTACCGATAAGGTATCGTATGACACTCAATCCGATTGGCAACGTCCAAGGTCTCATCGAAAGAATTAGAAAGATAAGTGAATTGTGAATCGTTAGGCCACGCAGTAATTAACTACACGCAAGGTCAACTTACTAGATTAAAAATGTATTTATAAATGCATGGAACCTAATTTCATCGATCCGATTCGAACATGATGTTATTCGTATAACAAAACACCCCCGACAAAAAATACTTCACACCTGCTTCAGAAAAGAGTCATTTGACGACCGCTTTAGCCTAGTTGGTACTGGTAGTGACCCTGCCTACGAAGCAAGAGGTCCTGGGTTCGGATCCCGGTAAGGGCATTTATTTGTGTGATGAGCACGAATATTTGTTCCTGAGTCATGGATGTTTTTCTATCTATTTAAGTATTTATTTCTCTATACAAGTATATGTATCGTCGTCTAGTACCCATAGTACAAGCTTTGCTTAGTTTGGGACTGGGTTGATGTGTGTAAGATTGTCCGCAAATATTTATTTATTTTATTTATTATTTATTGTTGCCCTCTAGTACATAAATGAGGGATTTAAATTGCCTCATACGAGTAGAACGCGTGAAAAGCAGTATGTGTAGCCCAAGACGGAAATAAGTGTGCTACCGAGTGCACAGAGTAGCACACTTATTTCCGTCTTGGGCGTGAACACTTTAATCCGTTGTTACGCTCAAGATTTTTCTTTTGGGATACCTCGTTACGCTCGGGATTCTAATGTAGAATCTTTCGCTTCTCTCAGAATTCAATATACCGCCCTCGCCGCAAATATTAGGTCCTTACGTATGAAATTGGCGGTTTTTTCACAGATATTATTTTGTACGTAATTTATTCATTTCTATTGCAACTTCCAAATTATTTTTTAATTTCATTATTAGACTGTAACAAAGGTTTTAAATATGTACAAAAAATAGGTTTGAATTTTTTATTTAGTGTTTCAAATTAAAGCTTGAAAACCGCCCTTTTCATTTGCTGCCGGTTAAAGTGTTTCAATTACGTATAGTTTTATGATTCGAACTATTTTTAAGGAATGAAGATATGTGTAAAGTAGCTTAAAAGTTTTCTATATTCCTTCCAAAATTTAGTTTGCTTTGAATTTGACATTGCTGAATAATCCGCAAAATTCAATGTATGAAAATCACAGTTTTCATAAAATTCTCCATACACACCGCCAATTTCATAAGTAAGGACCTAATATATCATTTTGCTCCCTTGAGACACAATCTACTTAGCTAGAACACGACTCTATCCAGGGCCTAGGCCTAGGGACGTTTCAGATATTTTTGCCCGCTTTGTTATGGCAGATATTAATGCTCGTGACTGTAGGTACATATTTACGTATACCAATGGATAAGCTACCTGTGTATGTTTTGCAGAAATAAATGATTTAAATGATAAATACATACTTAAATATATGGAAAACATCCATTTAGGCCTTACCGTTATTGGTGACATCCGTACTAATCCAAACCAATATAATAAATGCGAAAGTGTGTCAGTCGGTCTGTCTATCTATCTGTCTGTCTGTAACCTCTTCACGCTTAAAGCGCTGAACCGATTTAGATGAAATTTGGTATAGAGAGTTTGAGTGCCGGGGAAGGACATAGGATAGTTGTTATCCCGTAAATCATACTCTACTAAGGGGATGAAAGTTTGTATGGAGCTACGATATCAACGAGTTCCACAATTAATTATTAGCTTATATTTGACTAGACGATTCTTTTCCAGTGTATCCACCCTGTGGAAGTATAATGTAACTTTGTACCTAATTTTAATGTCCTCGAGTTTGGCCATGGATGGATGCCTAAAACAGGAGGGTTCACTCGGAGGGTGAGGGAAGCTGGGGGTCCCTATGCGATAAATATGGCGTCGGTGCGCCAAAACACCGCACTGCAGCTGAGCCTGTAACTACATATCTGGATGTTTGCAAAATTGAGGTACCTAGTTAAGAGGGCGCTCGTTTTTTGGTCAGGAATAAGCGAGAATGACGGATTTTTGACGTTGTAATTCTAAGAAACGGAGAGCTTTTTCTAGATCCTGATTACTTATTTGCATAGGTAAACTCCTCTTATTGGTCCTAGCCGCCTCCAATTTACGAAGAACTGAATACTTTAACCGAAAATACCCGATTACCGACAGTAGTTTTCTGAAGAGAGCGCAGAGTCATAAGTTTGAGCCCCTAATACTCCATGATGTTATATGAGAACCTACTTGTTTTATTCAATTTTCACTAGCGTAATATGTTGCCATTGCGCCTAGCCGCCTCGAATTTTCCTTATTCTGCACGTATATATATGTAAACTGTTCTCAATTACACCATATTTGTCAACAAAATCTTACTGAAAACTCAAGGATTTTCTCATTATTGTTGAATTATTTGTGTATTGAATCTTACACAACATTAAAGTTCATGCTTGTTCCAACAAGATCCAGTCCAAAAAATATAACTTTAGTCAAAATTTATATTTATAAATAATTATTCAAAACTAGTATAAATTTACCGTCGCGCGGGAATATATCTCAGTACCGGCTGAATAGCCCTCCGAGACAGACGTGTACTCTGTTTATTTGTGGCTATTCACGAAGCTAACCGGCCACTCTTCAGATAAAATAATATTATTTTGATCTCCGACTAGGCATAGTTGTTACCAACCTCGGGGTCAAACTATACTGGGGATACATTCGTGAGGCAAATCGAGACAAGTTATGAATTGCATTGCTATCAGATATGACGTAGTGTAGCGAAAAGGCTCAAACCCACAGGATATGTAACATTTAAAATTGAACCTTCTACCTAAAACAAAAGTCATACATTTCAATGGTGATATCTTGTGGGTTGGATCCTTTTGTCTAAACTACGCGTTCTATAGTCAATTATTATTGTACGAGTGATTGTGATAC
The DNA here is from genome assembly GCA_963854355.1 of Epinotia brunnichana. Classification (NCBI taxonomy): domain Eukaryota; kingdom Metazoa; phylum Arthropoda; class Insecta; order Lepidoptera; family Tortricidae; genus Epinotia; species Epinotia brunnichana. The sequence goes on along the minus strand of OY977953.1, from coordinate 1,709,108 downwards.
TTGATAGATTTAATTTATTTACTTGTTACTATCAGTCCACCTTGTGGAGGGTCCGCTGCAGTTTCCGGTACGTAGTCGCCTCTCGAGAACCTCCCTGCCCCAACGGCCATTATGATTAGTTAGTATGTATGTATGTATGTTAGTTTGGGCAAAATCTTCAAATTAGGTACAATTGCGTATCTTCGGTGACAATGCCATAATATCATAGAGCTGGTCTGATGATGGAGTCGGAAGGTGGCCATAGCAACTCCTAAACTCAACAAGATAAAGCCATCGAATTTGGGCTCATTTATTTGGTCATGGCACGGCAAGACTTTGGTGCTGGATGATTTTCAGAGTCTGATAATGGAGCTGGAAGGTGGTCATGGAACTCCTAAACTAAACTAGATAAACCCATCTAGTTTGGGCTCATCTGTTTTGTCTTGGTAAACACTTTGGTGATGGATGATTTCCAGGATCTGATGATGGAAGTTGGTCATGGGAACTCCTAAACTAAAATAGATAGACCTATCTTGTTTGGGTTTGTGTGATTTGTCTGTACAAGTACCCACGAACCAGCGACATAATATGCAGGGTTATTGAAAATAACAAGATGAATAAAAAACTTTTTAAAAAACAAGCTTATATGGCGTTTGTTAAGTACAGCACGATCCTACCTTGCATTTAGTTATTATTTTCGTTTATATATAATAATAACACACACCGGGGGTTTACACTGGAAAGGGAGATTTTTACGTGGTTTTATTACATTTCCGAGTCATCATCATCATCATCATCATATCAGCCGAAAGACGTCCACTGCTGGACATAGGCATCCCCCAAAGAGTGCCACAATGACCGTTCCTGCGCCACCCGCATCCAGCGGACTCCCGCGACCTTTACCAGGTCATCAGTCCACCTTGCGGGGGGCCTACCCACGCTGCGCCTTCCGGTACGTGGTTGCCACTCCAGAACCTTTCCGCCCCAACGGCCATCGGTTCTACGTGCAATGTGCCCCGCCCACTGCCACTTAAGTTTAGCAATTCGGATGGATATATCGGTTCCCTTGGTTCTGCTGCGGATAGCCTCATTCCTGATGCGATCGCGCAGAGAAACTCCCAGCATAGCCCTCTCCATTGCCCTTTGAGTGACTTTGAGCCTTCTTATGAGGCCTATAGTAAGCGACCACGTTTCCGTGCCATATGTCATCACTGGCAACACACACTGGTCAAAGACTCTCGTCTTGAGACACTGCGGAATATTGGACGAAAAGATGTGCCGTAGCTTCCCGAATGCTGCCCAGCCGAGTCGGATTCGACGATTGACCTTCCCTTCGACATTTCCGAGTATCACTCTTTATTTCGAAATAAATGTTAAAAAAACCGGCCAAGTGCGAGTCGGACTCGCGCACGAAGGGTTCCGTACCATTACCTATATCTAAAAACGGCAAAATATCTATATCTAAAATCACGTTTGTTGTATAGGAGCCCCCTGTAGCCTAGTTAGTAACTTGGTAGTGACTCTGCCTACGAAGCTGGAGGTCCCGGGTTCGAATCCCGGTAAGGGCATTTATTTGTGTGATGACCACAAATATTTGTTCCTGAGTCATGGATGTTTTCTATGTATTTAAGTATTTATTTATCTATATAAGTATGTTTATCGTCGTCTAGTACCCATAGTACAAGCTTAGCTTGGGGCAAAGTCGATTTGTGTAAGATTGTAAAAGAAAAAGAAACAAATAAAAACTAAAATAAAAATAAAAAGATGTATTCTGTTTTTTGTATTTTTTGTTATAAATAGCGACAACAGAAATACATCATCTATGAAAATCTCTATCTATCACGGTTCATGAGATACAGCCTGGTGACAGAAGGACAGACAGGCATTCAGACAGACAGACGGACAGCGGAGTCTTAGTAAGTACGGAATCCTAATAAGTGACATAGGTTTTAGGCTCAGAACATAAAAAAGGGAGAAGTGCCGTATTGCTTAATTCCAATGTCCCCAGTTTTCTCCCACCGCAGCGCCCATAGGCACACACATTGAACCGTGTAAAAACAAAGACTCGGGCGTTGCCAGTGAGTCTACGGCAACATGCAAACAAGGGCTGTGATTGGCTTAAACGCACTACACTAGGGGGGCGACAAACGTTAAAATTATGTTTTATCGACATTGATATTAAAATTGGGGTCCCAGCGCACTCAACCTAATCAAAGAGCTCGCCAAAAAATTAGCCGACACCACCGGGGACCGAAGAGCTGGCAGCTTCCTCGCTCAACGCATTAGTATTGCGATACAGCGGGGAAATGCTGCCAGCATCTTCGGCACCATGCCGCGGGGAGACCCCTTAGTTTAGTCATAAGTAGTTTTATTTAGTTTTATTTATTCTTTTTTTTTCTGGTTTTTAAGTTGAATTTGTTACTGTACCTAGTTAATTACATTATTAAATGAATCGTTTAAAACCGAAAAAAAAAAAAAATGCATAGTGGAAAAAGTCTAAAGTGGAACGCACTAATCTTCTAAATTAATATTATGTTATGATATTGATAGGTAACAACTTCAACAACATGGTAAGTTTATGTGGTGGTATTTAAATTTTTAGCTACAAGTTTAAATAACACGGGTTGTTAAATTACCATAAATCGCAAAAGTAAAAAATATTGACGAATACCTACAGAGTAATATAAACGGCTTTTTATAAGTTCGTGTTCACATACATTTAAAACTCTGGTCACATCGATATTTTTGACCTGTAGGTACCAGGCCGATCCGTATCGCATTTTGGCGCGAAATAATATGTCCATTACTCATATTACGAGATTTAAGGCTAAGGGCGAGTATCCACCAAAGATGTGCGGAGATGTGTTACCATACATTTTACACCTAGGTTTCAAGCAAGCGAGGTGTCAAATATTCGAAAAATGTACGGCTCTTATTAAGTGGTTGGAAACATTTTTCTTGAAAATGTTACGAACACATTAACTCTTCTCTGTACAGGAAACCAGTTAGGACCTCTGCCAGTAGCATCTATCCATTTTTTTAGTACCTACTCGGATTCTTTGGAAAACTGTAATAAGAAACCGAGATTTCTTCTTCAATTATCACATTTCAAATGAAAGTAAAAAATACTCATTTAAAATAAATTATTGGTAATAATATCACATTTTAAGTTGTTCTGAAGCCATTTGCAACTAAATTGTATACACAATTTTAATATGTCTATTTACCGTTCATACTGCAACTTAGTGAAAATCTTATTAGTAGGTACCGTAAACATTTTGTGCCTTTTAATCTTATTAGTACGTTATTAGTTACCTTTAAGATAGGCACCCAACCAAAACAAATAATTAAATAAAATAAAACAGCGAAAGTAGTCGAAATAAAATAACTAGTATGATATCGTACTTCTATTTTATCGATTACGCGTAAATTGTAACTGCACTTTGGCACCGCTCTAGTTTGCGACGCCAAGCAGCGGCCGTACCACAAAAAAATTCAAGCATCGTCCATATCCATAGTGGTTTAATACATTGCGCCGTGGTTTACTGTATTGAACGTTCAATGTACAACGCATAGAACAAAAATATGCTTTTTCGTTCGATATGTTAGTTCGATCCCGAGAAATGATGCGGCGTTGCGTTTATTTATTAAAATATTACTTTTTACTGACTTAAGTGAAAATACTAATACTCACATGTGGTGCGTGACTCCACCATTTATGTAGGTTTTAGTTTCATTCCTATTTTTGCATGTAACCACGCTACAATTCGGCATTTTGAGTAAACGTGGATAAACATTTCAGATTCACGGCAAATTGCGACTAACATGCGGTGGGCAGTGACATGCCCATTTGGCCATGTCGCACCGACACGCGCCAAGCCCCCGTTTCATATCTATTCCTTTTTATCATCTGAGGTTTTAGGCTTTTGAATAAAATCACGCATTAATTAATTGTATTCTAGATAAAAAGCTGTGTTTGTATAATTTATAATTTTCAGTTCCTTTGGTAAGAAACGGACATAGCAATTTCTATGAAGGGCAGTTTTTTTTTACTGTCCATAACAAAAAAAATTCTTCAAGAAATGAATACGTCAGTACCCAGTAATTTCCTAGTAGTGGGTCGACTGGTATAATTTCATTACATTACTATATATAAATAAGACTCAGATAACATGCAAACTATTAATATCCGTAAAACAAATTATTATTCTTATTACTGACAACTTTAAAACTCGTTAGTATATTTTATTTTATTTTATTTTTTATACTAAAAAAACGAAACTAAATATACTTTGTCATATCATAGTATTTTAATACAAATAGAAAACTTGTGCTCAAAAATCAAATACTTACTTTATTCAAGTTATCTAACTTCGCTAACATGATGTTCTAGAACATCATGTTAGCGAAGTAATCTTACCACTTTTTAGTGCAAGTATCAATATCGGTCACGGAGTGAATTCCAACGGTGCGCTATACAGCTATTTGCATCGGCAAGCTCCGCGGTTAGTTCTATCCCGATCGCACTTACATATAGCTAGAAAGGGACGGCACCCGCGGCTGGTGCGATCTCGCTGTGCATGTGGGGGTTAGGTACGTTTGTGTGGGTGGTAGTAGTATTTACACACACAAACGCACTACGCGTGTCAAAATACCGAATTCTGAGCGAGCGCTTTTTTGAAGAGCACTCTTAAATACTGGGCGAAGTTTATCAGTGGCAATTTTGTTTTACTATTAAATATCTACCAAATGATAAAACGAGTTGACATTGCGAGTTCGTTTCGTCAACTTATTTTTTATCAAGTCACTAAACAAATCTGGTGAAATTAAAAAACCGGCCATGTGCGAGTCGGACTCGCGCACGAAGGGTTCCGTACCATAATCAATAAAAATATTTATTTTATTCTGTTTTTAGTATTTGTTGTTATAGCGGCAACAGAAATACATCATCTGTGAAAATTTCAACTGGAACTATTACGGTATCAGTGAGATACAGCCTGGTGACAGACAGACGGACGGACGGACGTACGGACGGACGGACAGCGGAGTCTTAGTAATAGGGTCCCGTTTTACTCTTTGAGTACGGAACCCTAAAAACGGCAGAAAAACACGTTTGATGAGAGCCTTAAATATTATTTTTATTCGGTTTTTAGTATTTGTTATTATAGCGGCAACAGAAATACATCATCTGTGAAAATTTCAACTGTCTAATTATCACGGTTCATGAGACAGACGGACAGACAAGACAGGCAGACGGACGGACAGCGGAGTCTTAGTAATAGGTGTTCCTGTTTTATTTTTTTGTACGCCGCAAGGTAGAACATAGATGACTCTCAACTTAATTTAAGATCTACAATGTATACCTATGTTTCACAAAATAAATTACTTACTTACTTTTACTTACTTACTTACTAGGGTCCCGTTTTATACGTTGGGTACGGAACCCTAAAAAGAGTTTCCTTTTCTGGTTGATTTCGTCATTTCACTAAACAGATTCAGATCAAATGACTAGTTATATTATACAATATTAGATATTTTCTGGGCAAATGATAAAATGGATTCGCCATTTTGACATCCTGCGTGATTTGGTTATATCCCTTAGAAATTTGTATAAATACATGAAACTGCTATGAACCATCTCAACATGTCTGTTGTTTTGCTAATAGGGAACATTACGCAAAACTCTTCGTAGGTGGCGACACTAGCAGCGTTGACATTGTATCTCGTTCGCACTTGCGGTATTGTCTATGCAAGCATCCTTGTCACTCATTTGACAATCAATTTTGCATGTGTGTGTGAATCCCTATATTTCTATACTGGTTTACTATTAGTGTTAGTGCTGCCTCTGGCGGCAGAACATTGCAGTAATGTTCCCTATTGACATCGCCAGTCTTGTCACTCAAACCGGTTCATCTGTTTAGGAGCTATGATGCCACAGACAGGCACACTATACACATGTTACAAATAACACCCCTCTTTTTAACCCCCGACGGAAAAAGAGGGGTCTTATAAGTTTGACGTGTCTGTGTGTTTGTCAGTTTGTGTGTGTGTGTGGCATCGTAGCTCCTAAACGAATATACCGATTTAAATGCGGTTTTTTTATAACACTTTAAACTCTCGCGCTTTGTACACATATTTAAATACTGTTTAATCCGGGTCTAACGCGATATTTATTTACCTTTATTTCTGACGTTTCGACACGGGTTGCACCGGTCATGGTCGCAGATAACTGTCGTCCCAGCAAGTTGTCAACAGAGATATCGCACATTTAGAATATGGGTTTACAATATTTCACTACCCTCCAAAAGTCGATGAAAACATGGAGGGTACACCCGAAATAAGTCCACTACCCATCCATTTTAATGTAAAAAAGTATTTTAATTGTATTTTAATGAAATAAAGGTAAATAAATATCGTTAGAACCGGATTAAACAGTATTTAAATATGCGGTTTTTTTATCCGAAAGCTGACGTGATCGAGGTGGTTCTTAGCTACGTTTCAACAAATTCGGTTCAGCCGTTTTTGAGGTATTGAACTTTGAAATGAAAATGTCGGTGATTTTTCAACTTTTCCAAGTTATAGTTATTATCATCGGGGGTTCAAAACACAAAGTTATATGCTATGAAAAGGATCGGCACGCTTTCCCATCAATCAAAATGAGCAATAAAATGCTAATTGCTAATACTACCTATACTGTCAGGAAAGTTAGTCTAAATTAGAGCATAACAGCAGGCTGTGTTTTGAGTATCAGTTCTACGAACCGAACATAAGGTCGTTACCGTAATGATTTGAAAGGGGTCATATCACTGATGAAGACTATTAGTTATTTAAATTAACGACCGCCGATTTCAAATCGATAGGGACAAAAATATATAATGGACTGGTGACCTGGTAAAGGTCGCGGGAGTCCGCTGGATGCGGGTGGCGCAGGACCGGTCATTGTGGCACGCTTTGGGGGAGGCCTATGTCCAGCAGTGGACGTCTTTACATTACATAAGAAGAGCAAATCCAATCTACCTTAGTAAGTTTAAAGAATCTATGGAACACTTATTGTGTGAATGTCATGCTCTTGCCAGACAAAGTATGAATTACTTTGGTAACGGCTATCCGTAACCAAAGGAATTCAAGGTGCTCCCGGTGAACTGCATCATCCGTTTTGTGGAAATGATGGAGCAAGCCTGGCCAGGCATAAAGGAGAGGGCAAATGCACAAAAGATCCCACTGGGTCGAAGTGCATCCGAAAGGGCCCTCGTCTAGATAAGATAAGATAAGTTTAAAGAATCGCTCGCTATGTCATGGCTTACTTAACCCTAGACTTGGCAATGTTCGTAGTGCCGATGAACTCAGATTCGCAGCCGTGCCGATCAACTTCAGATTTTTCGCTGATTTAGTTTTTCACTCGGTATCAGCGAGTCCTGAGCAAATTAAAGGTTAACCCACTATAGTAGGCTCTTTCCAGCACGTGTCGAATTCCCTCAAAGCCAATCAATTCTTTTCTCTTCGGAATTTCATAATAGCGTAGTTTGCCTTGCCTTGCCTTTCTAACCGCGCCCACATATTAATAAACTGAAACAGATACCGACCTTGCTACTTTGCTGCCAACATTGCACGTTTTAATTAGGCCTTGCGCGTTACCGGGGGCGTCGATAGTTTCACATTTCAATTTGGTTCCAATGCGTTTCACGTGTTCTTTGGCACGTTAACTAAGCGAGGAAGCGCTCGCTTGCACCAAACATTAAACCAAATTGGGATGTGTTACCTTACCTATGTCTGGAATCGGCCCTCTATTATATTTGGCAATACTGTCTGTCTGAGTGTACCTAATTACCGGCAATATTGGAACTCACACCTTACGCAAAGGGGTACTTCATCATCATATCAGCCGAAAGACGTCCTCTGCTGGACATACGCTTCCCCCAAAGAGTGCCAGTGACTGGTCCTGCGCCACCCGCATCCAGCGGACTCCCGCGACCTTTACCAGGTCATCAGTCCAATTTGTGGGGGGCCTACCCACGCTGCGCCTTCCGGTACTTAGGCAGAACAAACCAAACCTTTTCCGGAATGAAAAATAGCTATCATCATCATATCAGCCGAAAGACGTCCACTGCCTGACATAGGCCTCCCCCAAAAGCAGCTATACCCCAATCTAACTGGTTCGTATCAGTGCTGGGCGCTTCGTCTCAACATTGGCCTGGTTTGAGCGCGAAACAATCCAAATATTTAAAGACCCGCCTGTTAGGCGCACCTCCTACACTTCTATATGCTCTCTTCCGACCAGGAACCATAAGGTCGTAAATAAAGGAACTCCAGGAAAAAATAACTAAGTAGTAATTTTTTCCTGGAGTATACGCATAAGTATGCGTTTAGAATTTTTAAATGGGTAAGCGTTAAACTCAAGTACCGACTGTTGCCGTTATAGCTCTACCGTTGCAGTATGGAGGCTCTACACAATGGGTCATCATTGCAGTACAGGACGCAGTTATGGGGTGGAATGAGATAAAAAGTATGTATTTGTACGCATAGTTGCATCCTGTATAGAGCAGCCTTGAGATACTGGGACCGGGGTCTTGAGGTATCCGTGTCTAAAGGAAAGCTAAGCTAGCTACGTTGTTATGATGACTACTTAAAACCACCGCTAACATACCTGCAATTCTGACATCAAAGAAGCGCCTACTAGTTCCACAAAGGCAATTACTCTGGTATTAATAAGACCAGGGTTAAGCCTCTAACACCCACAAACCCACTGACCTGACCTAGTTCCGATGTAGTGGTCATACTTAAATTACAGCGTACTGCACTTCCATGCAGACTTGTTTCAACTATTATTACCACGATAACACATAGGTACATGTATACACAGCCTTGAAGTATAACTCATAACATTCACCGCTCGCTGCAGCTTGTGTTTTATTTTCAAAACATTATTATATTTTCTGCAGGAATATAGTAAGTCGGTATTAGGTACTTTTAGAGGCTATACAGCACGGCGGAATGTCATCTCGTGCATAATGGGGAATGGATGAAAAATTTGGAAGGGCCTGATTATTTTTTTTGGTCATAGGAATAACTTTCCTTAGCACCAGAAAAAAGTAGCAGACTTTTCAGCTCCGTCAATTATTTATGAAAAATATAAACAGTTACGTTTTCTGTTTAGGACGGCGAAAGAGACACTTTCCTTGATCCGTCTTATATTACAAAAAACATTTTAAATATCTGACCCTGGCAATGACAAATATAGCTGCTGCAGCTGTCAATATCATTGCCAGTGTCAGTTTACCACGGATTTTTAAGATATTTTTTTGTAATATGAGACGGATCAAGCAAAGCGTCTTTCTTATTCGCCGTCCGTCCTAAACCCAAAACGTAAGTGAGGAAACTGTATATTTTTCAAAAATAATTGAAGCAGCTGAAAAGTCCGCATTTTTTTTTCTGGTGCTAATGAAGGTTATTCCTATCACCAAAAAAATAATCAGGCACTTCTAAGACTTTCATCCATTCCCAATTGGATCAGTAGATACCTTATAGCTTATAGAAGACCGTAGCCATAATAACAACATCACTGTCTAGGTACCTACTTACTTGCTCTGAAGGTATGGTTTTCTGGTGGTGAGTACCTAAGGTCGCCAGAGCCCTTACGGATGCGCTGAGAAGGTGGGACCTGCTTGTATTTAGCTGTCGACGCATTGAATCCTCGAATCAATAAAGTCGGCATCGTGATTGTGATTATTATGGAGTCTCAAGCGTCCATAGGTTACAGCTATATACACTGTCAGCTTACCGTATGCTTCGAATATAACAAACACTTAATATAGGTACTCAAAACATTTGCCGATAGCCAGTCAACCAATTTGATTCCTAGGCCATCATACTTGTAGAACCTTGCTGTTGTAAATTATATGTCAATACGGGTTAGCAGTTAAAGTGACAGGGTTCTACGGTGGCCTAGGAATCAAACTGGTTGACCTATGTACACTCAACTCAATAAACTTACAGCCATGTTCTATTTTCAAACATTTTATGGTTTTTACACTCTCTGCAGAAACATAGGTCAGGTAGCACTTCGTAACGAACGCCTTGAATTTATAGCTGTCGAGGGCGAGTTGTAGGTGGATTTCATTAAGGAAAGCCTTTTTATTGAGCAGGTAAACGAGCCCCTAGATCAATCAGGTAGTAACAAGTAGATTGCACAAAGGTGCTACCAACTTTAAAGTATTAGAAATCCAAAGTTTTTGAACACTAAAGACCGAAAAAACGAATCGTTATCTATGCTGTCTTGTTTGCTTGTCTCAAATTTTAATACTTGATGCTAAGCATCAAATGAGATGATACCTATTTTGACTTCAGGTGAAATTACCAGTAAAGTAGCTGGTGTATCTTTTGATCCATCAAACGGAATGATGAACATACGTCGATTTCAGTTTATTACTGAGTGGGATGCGTCGAATGACGTTTAAAATAGTGATGAATAGATTTGGTTTGGCATGCGGCCGGCAGACGTACTATTTTTATGGATTCTAGGTCAATGCAACCATAGTAGAAGGGTCAGGTAGCGAGGAAAAGGTAAAGCTATTTATGTGAAACCAATTTCTTAGCTGCACTTAAAAGATAATTTCAATGGTAAACAACTTCAAGAAATCTTACAAGCCTGAGTTATTTGTCAAGTTTAGAATATTGCTCACAGCTCACGCCAGCATGTACACTTGTACAGTCAACATCAAAAGTAACTACGCAATCGGAGACGTCAAAAGTTCTTATTCAATTTTAATAAAGACTTGACGTATTCGTTTGCGTAGCTACTTTTGATGCTTACTGTACGCATAAGAGAGGAATGTCCTCGCTTCAAAGCACGAAGGTTGCTTGGTCTACATACAGACACGACAGTTATAATTGGTCTTGTTGCTATGGGTGCAGTAAATCGACGACTTTAGGAGACCTTGACGTTCTCAGTGGAGCCGGCAGATTTTAAGACTTGCTTGTGTCAAATTACGTAATGGTACCTAATATTTTCAGTACCGATGGACTAGGGGAGTCACTTGGGTAGCGAAAGCTTGAGATTAATTATACCTAAGTATAGGTACCTCTAGCTGTTTTACTAGGACGTAGATACAACTAGACTTCATCTCAGCGAGTATTGACATCATTGCTTTACCTATAATCAAACATTTTCCTGTTTAATTTCAAAATACGGTTACCTAAGTAAACATCTTCAATAACGCAGCCTTGAGATGCCTTCCTGAAGATTGTTCGGCACTGATAACGTCGACTGAAAATCGGCCCAAAGCAAATATCTTTTGAGCGAGATCATTATGGTACCTTCGCCATAAAACGACGTATCATCCTTAGATACCCAACTTAAACAGCCACGCATCAAGCGAAGCGTCGTGAAATGTAAATATCGCCTAATTTGCTGCGTAACTTCTTGTGAGATAAATCTAGGTTTAACATGATGGTTAAGTGTGACTAATATCTGGGTAGGTATATGGGTAATTTTCTTAATAAAGTTCTTTCTCGGAAAATGAGATACCTACCTAATTGGTGTGCTATCATTACGCGTGTACACGGATTAGATACTTTACAATTTGCACAGTAGGTAAGCCAAGAAAATGATTCTACCACTGTTTGACTATATTATTTGCACGTTAACACATTCAGTGCGGGGAACACGACTATCGTGTGCCTACGCCGTAGTCGCTTTCCGCTTCATACGAGGAAAACCACGGGATCTGCTACGAGCGTAGCGATTCGCGGCAGTGAATGTGTTGGTTCAAAACTAGACCACATTCAGGGCTGATAGAGTTGACTTAACCCGAGGTATTAGTTAGTATGCATTAATCTGGGAATACACCTATTTAAGTATTCTTGTTTGGTCGAATTTACACACACGGCGAAGGTAAAGCTCCGGAGCGTCCAGTTTCGCCCGAATTATAATTCGACCGGTGACTCCCGAAGCTTATAATTACGATAACGTCGATAACTAATAACTAATATATCATGCAACTCAAGTTCTAACGAAAGATTCTTCTTTTCAGAGCTTGAACATTTGTCACCATTTGTGCTAGAGAGGCAGCGTGAGGCGCTCGCACAGGGCGTCGCACTTGACTTCTCAGGGCGGCGCGAAGATGGCCGCGAGCATGTATGCGAGCACGCGCGCGAACAAGCGCGCGAGCCGGGCGCTGAGGCCGATCCGGCCGCCCCCGCCGTCGGCCGCTGGGGCGCCGAGTGGCCGAGTTGACTCGCCTCGGAGCCGCGGCCTCGCGACCTGACCAGACCGCCCCTGCCGCCCGCGCGGTGGGGCCTCCAGCGGACTCCGCTAGACCTCACGTCGTCCAGCCATGAGGAGCTCGTGACGGTAGCAGAAGCGGCGTTGCGCCGGCTACTCGTCACTGACAACTATGACTCCGTCAGCAACTTCATCTCGCTGTTCGACGCTTTTGAGAAGAAGAAGGAGCCGCTGTACGATGTCTATGAGAGCTACAAGCCGCCTATACGGGCGAAGAAACACACTTGTGTTGGCTTGGGTTTCGAGCTGATTAGGCGTTGGCGCGCTATGGACCCTGAATTCCCTGGCTTGGCGAAAGCGACAGCCCTGCTCTCCTGCGAAGAAGCTGTAGTAGACGTCCGGGGCTATGTATCCAGTGGGGACAGCCCGGCAGCTGTGGCGGAAGCTGAGAAGGAACACGTGATGGTGGGAGTGCAGATCCGGGTGGATGGGAGACCAGGGCTGCTGTTGGCGGACCCGGGGTATCATGTGCCGAGGGCCGTCACTGTCATGCACGATGGACTTTATCCTCACACCGGTAAATATCGATCCGAATTATACCCCTTAGTACCGATTTTAGGTAGACATAGACATATTGCTTAAGATGGGAAATTATAGACCCAACCACTTCTCTTAGTAACCCTTTACTTGACAAATAAATATCATCATAAAATTGTTACCTATTTTATAACATACAATGCCAAGGAAGGGTTTAAATCCCGTGTTCTCTCAAAATCCTCCTGTGGCTGTCTAGTCTTTAGGCCAACTTGGCCTAGCAGCATTTTAAACTGCCAGATATTTGTGGCAATTGCTTTGTAGGCAGTGTCACTACCCACTAGGCTGACGTTGGTCGACAAACATAATGTACATTACAACTCGTCGGAAATATCTGCGAACCTCGCTTCGCCAAATCCCAAGCTGTCAGATTTTTCTGGTGGTCACCTTGCCGGCCTTTATAAGACCCCATCAAAATCTCACCCCCACCATGTCTCCTTCCCGGAGATCAATTCTATCAGTAGAAATCAGTCGTATTGCAGCTTGATAGTAGGTATGCTCAAGCCAGGTTCGCACATATTTCCGACGAGTTGTATATTTCAAACTCTTCCCCAGGCTGGTTCACGCAAACCGACGAGCAGTTCCTCAAGGAGTACAGCTACGCGTTCAGCCCCCACAGCCCGCAGTACGTGGAGTGGCGCGAGCGCACGACGCGCGACGGCAGCGTCAAGCGGCAGACCTCGCTGGTGTACACCGCGCGCCCGTATCTGGACGGGGTCAACGTCACTGAGAGGAGGAACCTCGTCTACAACTTCAGGTTAGTTCAGCTACTAGAGCAACAACAGGCTGCCCATCTGATCCTGTGGGATCGGTGGACGGTGTCAACGTCACCGAGAGGAGGAATAGATACAGCTACTAGAGGAACAGCTGTACCGAACCATGGAAAAAGAGAGGAACCTTGTGTACAACTTCAGGTTAGTACAGCTAAACCAGAGATACAGCAGGGCTATGCCCATCTGATAAATAAAGTTGTTATGCTATAAGAAGGAGGAACCCACAGAAACTCAACCAAGCAGAACAACAAGTCAGCGAGATATTGCTAAAGTCCTCTCCAACTTTCTGTAAAGCGTCATTGCCTACCAAATGTTGATGAAGATATAATTCATATGATATGATAGTTTTTTCGAGTACCTAGACTGAGTAGCCACAAGTAGTCACTGAGAGGAGGACTAAAGCAACAGCAGGGCTATGCCCATCTGATCCCGTGTCTAAGGTGTCATACTGGGAAAAGGAAGGCTGTTTCCAGTGAGGGTTCTGCTCGGAGGTTCTCCTACAGCTCAGTTCATCAGCTAGCACAACAAGTCAGAGTGGGACATCGATCAAGTCTTCTCCATCGTTCTGAAAAGCTTCATGCTGCCCAATGTTGATGTAGATCGTCTTCTCGAGTGGAAATAGGTAGTCTTTTCTCTCCTCTCACACTACGTCTAGTCCTTCCAAACCTATATGGTTGCTGTTAATGATAGACTTTGAGTGCACCATTCGCACAGCGCAGTAAACCTTACGCGCCCACGCATTTTTACAAGCTTTATATTAACTTTACCTGTTTGTACGAGTATGTGTGTAAGTGTATAAGTTGTCCGTCAAAATTTGCCATCCATTTTTCAGTCACTTGCCGTTATTCGATTGAGCTGAAATTTTGAGTGCTAGTATAGTTTGGATGACAATTCAATATTATGGTACAACCATCGAGCTGATCTGATGATGGAGACCGAAGGTGGCCATGGGAATTCAGAACTTAACCGACGTAACCCGAGTTTGGGCTCGTTAGAATCGTCTCGATGAGTTTGATGATGGTATACAGAAAATAATGTTACTACCCTACTACATTGACAATAAAAGTTTGTACCAAAAATGAAATTTAAGATAGACATTTATTCTGGTTGACATGATCTTAGTCTGATTTGACATCTGTTTATTTATTATTATTATTATTTATTATTTTGTTTGTGGGCCTTAATGTGCCGCTTCGACCAGCTAGTGATCTATTGTGGCAGCCCTTGCTTTAGAGTTCACCGTTAAGTCCCGTTGCCTCCAGGAAATTCCAGATTCTTTGGGCGGTGATATGTTGTACTGTACTTCTTGTGGGTGCCGCCCTAGGTAGGTACTTCTTTTATGCATGAGTGGTCCGCAGGAGCAGAGAATGTGCATTGCAGCGATTACATCTGTTTAACAGAAATATGTTAATTACAGGAGCCTCCTAGCCCGAGACCAGAAGGGCCAGCTGGTGGCAGGCATCTACTTCCCGGTGGGCGCGCGCGGCAAAGACGCCACCTTCACGCTGTTCTTCGACACCGGCGCAGAGAAACTGAAGACCAAACACAAGTTCAGCGTGTTCACGGATGGCAATGAGGTGACTCTATCAACAGAATTCTTTCATAATTCTACCATGGAAGAAAAAAACAACATGTCATTCCCGACGATGTATCCTGCCCAGTTCCCACGTCACACAAATGTTGCCATTAAATAAATATTATTATCGGACAATCTTACACAAATCGACCTAGTCCCAAACTAAGCAAAAAGCTTGTACTATGGGTACTAGACGAAGATAAACATACTTATATAGATAAATAAATACATCCATGACTCAGGAACAAATATTCGTGCTCATCACACAAATAAATGCCCTTACCGGGATTCGAACCCAGGACCTCTTGCTTCGTAGGCAGGGTCACTACCAACTAGGCTAAAGCGGTCGTCAAAATCGTCATTGTGCAAAGTTGGCACACAAATGTTACCATTAACTGACATCTTCCATACAAACAAGGAGTTTTGTTAATGCACGATTACCTAGTCATTTAAAAAATATCTAATTTAATTATTTATTTGGGGTGAAAAGACAACTTTATACAATTTGTAGTTTAGCCTAAATATTGATTGAAAGCACGTAGGTAAGTAAAATACGAGTAATGCAATCTACTCGGGAAATTTACTTTCACACAGTGGCAACACTGACAGTCCGCCATTTTTAAGATGCTGATGACGTAAGCAGGTAACACCGGCGTCACGGGAATTACATACCTCGTTTTTTTCTGACATGATTTCTACCACCGAGCTTTTAGAGAAATAAATGATTCTCGGATCTGTAGACCGAACGCATATTCAGAAGAACAATCCAAAGTTCTTGAACGATACCATCACTTACTTTAGAAAATGTCCCCCTTATTATTATTATTTATTTATTTAATAAACAGAGTACATAAACATAATAATTAAATGGGCCTCACAAAACTGTCGGAACAGTTTGTCTGTGTGAACATATAGTACCAGAGTTAACTAATTTATACTTAAATAGGTTTAGGTTAAAAACATGTTAAGTACATAGAATGCATACAGTTACTTATGCCTTAGGAATTAATATACTTAAGTAATGTCGTTTTATGTTTCTTTTAAAGTCGTTCTTTATCCTTTCACGGCTGATAATTTCTGGTAAACTGTTCAGAATATAAGATAAGGTTCTGCTTTTCTAGCGTTCTGTCACCATAATAGTTTACCCGAACGGCTACCTAAAACAGCATAAAAATTACTCATTTCCAAATTACCGATATAAGTCAAGAATGACAAACTAAAGTCCTCAGTTGTTTCACGATAAAAGCCGAACAATTTTCAATAATAACATACAAAACACCCAAACTATGTCCAGTAGAACGAATCCCACAATTTATTCATAGTATTTGGAATCATACACCCTGTAGTTAGAGCCCCAAATTGCATATCATAAATGATTCTGTATACTGTTCAGTATTTCGTTATTATTCAAGGCCCATTTAGCTGAACTTAGTTACTAATTTGACACATAAATGATGGATTGAAAGCGAATGGAATAATTTATAAGGTTCGTGGATTTCTGAAGTTTAAATTGTATTGTCTGTTCAGTCCATAATTGGTCATTTGTGCTCTAAATTACACATTACCTATGAAGGCTTTGAATAAATAATAATATCTAACTATGTAGTAGCGGGCTACGTAGGAAAATAAAGCGTTGGAGTATATTTACTTAGGTAACTGTATCTATCCACTGCCTAGGACATAAACAGTACCTATTTTGATATAGTTTCATCATCATTTCCTTGCCCTTATCCCATTTACTTGGGGTCGGCACAGCATGTCTTTTTCTTCCATACTTCTCTGTCAGCCGTCATCTCATCACTCACTTCTTTTCTCTTCATATCGTCTCTCACACAGTCCATCCACCTTTTCCTTGGCCTACCTCCTCGTTTACATCCATCCACATTCATACCTAATACTCTTTTGGCCACATGGCTTTCATCCCTCTGCATTACGTGCCCATACCACGCAAGGCGATTGGCCCTCAATTTATCCGCGATAGGTGCTACTTTCAGGCTCCCCCTTACATACACATTTCTTATTCGGTCCATCCTCGTCACACCACACATCCATCTTAACATTCTCATCTCTGTAACATTTTCATCCGTCACCTTTAAGGCCCAACATTCTGATCCATACATGACGACAGGTCTCACAATGGTCTTATAGATTTTGCCCTTCAGCCTAGGAGGCATTCATTACTTTGATATAGTTTAATTAAAATAAAACGTTTAGATAACTATGAATGGAGCATTACCCTTAATTCTATCAAGTGCCAAAACTCTTGGTATAACTTTACTGTCTATCCACTTAGGTACAGTCAAAAGCAGGAATAGCTACGCAGGTAAAGTAGGTACTCAAAATGATTTAAACCTTATTGCCTTATAATAAAGACGTGTGTATCATTCTGACCTCTTAGAACGCGTAGTTACTTCTGCTGCTGACTGTATACCAAAGGGACATAACATGGAAAACACTGTTTTAAAAAAACATAAATAACATAAACAATGATGTAATGCAAAAAACCGGCCATGTGCGAGTCGGATTCGCGCACGAAGGGTTCCGTACTATTATCTATAACTATTGATTTAATTCTGTGTTTTAGTATTTGTTGTTATAGCGGCAACAGAAATACATCATCTGCGAAAATTTCAACTGTCTAACTATCACGGTTATTGAGATACAGCCTGGTGACAGACGGGCAGACGGTCTTAGTAAAAGGGTCCCGTTTTACTCTTTGAGTACGGAACCCTAAAAGAGAGTGTTTATCTATACGAAATTCCCTGTTTAAACATAAGGGTTCCTTTTTTACCTTTTTGGTACGGAACCCTAAAATGGCCAAGCACATCTGACAGCAAGCTGAGACACTTTTACGTTTCCATTGACGACGCGAAACTGAGGCAAGTTGGTGCAATTGGGAATGGATGAAAGTTTTAGAAGTGCCTGTTTATTTTTTTGGTGATAGGAATAACTTTCCTTAGCACCAGAAAAAAGTTGCAGACTTTTCAGCTGCGTCAATTATTTTTGAAAAATATAAACAGTTTCCTCACTTACGTTTTGGGTTTAGGATGGCAAATAAGAAACTTTGCTTGAACCGCCTGATATTACAAAAAATATCTTAAAAATCCGTTCAGCAGCTATATTTGTCATTGCCAGGGTCAGATATTTAAAATATTTTTTGTAATATGAGACGGATCAAGAAAAGTGTCTCATTCGCCGTCCTAAACCCAAAACGTAAGTGAGGAAACTGTTTATATTTTTCAAAAATAATTCACGCAGCTGAAAAGTTGTGCAACTTTTTTCTGGTGCTAAGGAAGGTTATTCCTATCACCAAAAAAATAATCAGCAACTTCCCAAATTTTCATCAATTCGCCATTGACTCAATTTTAGTGTACCATTTGTGGAGCGCTTATTTATTTACACCATTGCTCGTAATACGAGTAGACAAAAAATATATCTCCAAACGACGGATTATTCCAACAGCTAGCGACTCAAGAAGCCAATAAAACCGGCCAAGTGCGAGTGGGACTCGCGCACGAAGGGTTCCGTACCATTATCTATAAAAAACTATTTTATTGTGTTTTTAGTATTCTTTGTTATAGCGGCAACAGAAATACATCATCTGTGAAAATTTCAGCTGGAACTATCACGGTATCAGTGAGATACAGCCTGGTGACAGACAGACGGACGGACGGACGGACAGCGGAGTCTTAGTAATAGGGTCCCGTTTTACTCTTTGAGTACGGAACCCTAAAAACAAATAAAACAAGAACAATGCAAGAAAGTAGTCTTTCATTGTTCTTGTTTTATTTGTTTTTAGGGTTCCGTACTCAAAGAGTAAAATGAAAGACTACTTACTAAAATTTGGAAATTGTTACATTATTTCCAGATCCCCCAATCGGTCTCCGAGTCCGTGGAGCTGTGCAACAGCCAGATGAGCTACCCCGGCGGCGAGCTGCGCCGCATCCTCACCAAGCTCGCCAAGGTGGTCTCCCACCAGCCCTTCATCGACCAGATGCTCGAGATCAACGAAGACATCTGCCGCATCAGCCTCTGACGGCTAAATGGCGTCCGCAAGACGGCCGACGCCACAGATCAAATACCGCTTTCTTAGCTTAGCCTGTATATTTGCAATTATTTGTAGTTTATCGGCCGACTTCCAGATTCAATTCAATAGGGGTGTAGACTCAAAATTTATTACTACTTCAAAAGAAAGAAGGTAAAAAAATTATGTCTGATGACGAAAATCCTATTAAAATATCTCAAAAAATTACGAAGCTATACAACCATTTTAATGTTGCTTGCTAGAGAGAGAAAACGCTAGGTGATCGTGACATCACGATTATCTAGCGTCACAATCGTTTCATATGAAGGTGCGTTTTGCGGAAAAGGAACAGAACATACCCCCTCTTAAAACTTTGGACACTTCTAACTTTGTGATTATTTAACTTCTTGCGTTGTTTTTTCTCCATTTGACTACATTTTTAATACTTTTTCGAGAAAATGCAACATTATTGATTATTTTATTTAGTGTATTTGACCAATTGTACCTTTTTCTTATTCTGATTTGGTCAAATACCCTATTGGGTATTTGACCAAATCAGCTTCTTTTTATAAAACGTCAAAAACGCTCCGTTAGTATGGAATTTGTTGGGATTATTATGTTGTGACGTCAAAATCAAGCATACTTATTATTAGTTTTTATGAATTTAAAAATCTTAACCCTTCCTGTTCCAGCGATCTGGTAATCGAAGGCCTGGAATTCCAACGACCCACATGTGTGTCGGCATGTGTGGTCCCATTGCTCCAGCAGTCAGACCTCGAAAATGAACCCTGGTGTATTTTGTATATATGGTTCAAATAAAAAAAAAATCATGACCCACATGTGGGTCATTGGGATTCCAGGGTAATAAAAATGACCCACATGTGGGACCTACCGTATGACCCACATGTGGGTCGTTGGGAGAGGAAGGGAATAGAAAACATAAATGAAAACTTGATACTTTCCAAATATTTTCGTAATGTTTGTCTGTTGCAATTGAAAAAAAAATATTTTCACTGTTGTCAAATACTCAATTGCAATAAAACCCATGTTTTTTTTTACATTTTGAGCCTTGCCTAAGTGTAAGGCTAGGTTGCTTTTAACATAACTGCAGATCGGTTTGAAAATACTTTTTGTACCTTTTTGAAAACTTAAACATTCACTATAAAATCAAAGTTAAGATATCATAATAGTATAGAAGAATCGATGGAGATCCACTAGTTTATATAACATTACCAAAAAGGGTTTATTTTTTAATAAATTATTATATTCTATACCCGGATGGGATAAAATCCATGGAAGTCAGTCGGCATACATTTAATTTAGTAGTAATTCTGATATGATTTGTAAATGTAGCATCAAGTTTTTTTTGGGTGGTGGGATTTATTTTAAATCTTACAAATGTTTTGTAGAATAAGATTAAATTCACATTATTTATTGGGATTTGACTCAGTTTTATTTGCTTTAGCAATACACTTAATTTGGGAGATATTTTGGTTTTATTTATCGCTTACCAATATAATCGCATAAATAAAAGACACTGTATGATATATAATTTACTATTTAATCCTAGTGATCACACAAAGATAAGAATTACACCTAACATCAATAATACATCTAAAAATATCTTTACCATTCCTGTATTACATTATGGAATTTTTAGAAGTAGAATCGGACAAAATAAACAGCAATTAAATAAATTAAAGTACTTTATTAAAGTCTACAGACCAGTTTTGTGCGAACTTAACATTTAATCAGAAAAAACAGGAAACGAAAAAGGTTCAGTTAACAATATGAATAACCTATTCTATGCAAGGACCGGAAAACCCCTTTTCAGGCTTAAGCCTATCGATTTGGTAACCTTATGATAAGGTAACCGTACTGATAGGGTAACCCTATTGTTATGGTAAGCATATTGGATGTTGTAACTATAAGTTAACCCTATTGAGCATATCTATTTCAATAGGGTTAACTTATGGTTACCACATCCGGTATGCTTACCATAATAATAGGGTTACCCTATCAGTAAGGTTACCTTATCATAAGGTGACCTTTAAAATAACCCTATGGAAAACCTTAATAAGGGAAACCGGTTCCGGTCCCTGATTCTATGCATCTAATTATTATTAACGCTTACTTATTTGTGAACTTATGTGATTGGGTTAGTCTACCCGTAAGTTAAGAATTACCCCATCTTACTCAGAGCGAGTGAAACACTTAACACAAATTAATTTGCCATCAAGTGCAGTCAGCTGCAGAGAAACGTCTATGCAGGGTAGGAGTCGGTCAATCGGTCTCTATACTTCTAGAGCAAGGCCACGTTTTCCTGCAACTTACTGTACTTTACACCTAACATGAAAATGTAGTGTTTGATAGGAGAAAACGTATGCCTGATAATCGTTTAAATATGCAGTAACTGAGAGGTTCAGTTATAAGATAGACATAACAATGTACATATGACCTGTAGGTACAATGTACCTGGATCTTATCTTGAATATCTGTGTAGTATCATACATTTACGGTAAGGAAAACGGAAACACGTACCTTTTTTACAAGCTTTCTTGCAATGTATGTAACTGTTTGTTCGCGTGAAATCTTGCAACTCAATTTTGAAGCTGATATCTTCAACCGATTGAGCTGTAATTTTTAGTAAAGGTATGGTTTGGATGACAATTTAATATTATGATACCATCGAGCTGATCTGATGATGGAGACAGAAGGTGGCTATGGGAATTCAGTACTTAACCGACGTAACCCCGTTGAGTTTGGGCTCGTTAGAATCGTCTCAATAAATATTAGCAACAAAGAGTACATCTTTGACAGAAACTTTCCCCTTATTGTCATTGTGATACGCCATCGGGATAAAACCGGTCTAATCCCAACAAGGTATAGTTTTCCCTCCGGGTGGAAGGTCAGATGGCAGCAAACGAATACACAAATCTTGTGATCAGGTGCCCAAGCGGACCCAGGGTTTCCTTAGGATACAACCTGGAAAAACAGTAGCAGGATAGATAAATTGTCATACTGACAATAGCGAAAATAGTACGTATTTCCGTTTCCTTGACTCGTACGATCAGAGGTTATAATTGCTGCTTCATTATTTCTCCCATGCAACACATCGTCTTAAATATAATTTATAATTTAACATAGAAACATGGAATCCAATTTCCTGTGCCATGCACACTACCACGGCTATTTCGAATCGAAGCTTACGAACAAAAAAGTTGTTAGACGCATCCGCCAGTTTAGTCCAAAATGTCACATTTTACGACACTTAAAAACGTCAAGTTTTCGTGGCAGTGCTCAAATTCTCAACACCAAATGATCCTGTCCTCACCAAATGTGGCAACACCACAAAAGCCAAAGAAATTAAGCACAACCAATGTCGATAAGTTGTCAGTAGTTAAACAACAAAAAAAAACAATCAGATATAGACAGAACGCTAAAACCAAATCAAAAACGGACTAGACAAACTATCTAAAGCAGTGCGAATATGTGCTAAATGATAAAATTATCATAGTCTAAATAGACGTGCCTCAACGTCACGAGTCTTTAAAAACTATAGACTTACAAGTTAACTGAAACGTTTTATTTGTACAATAAAAGTTTAAATAAATAAATAAACGACAAATTAACATCATTTGTTGTGCCAAATTTAATTTATATTGTTTTTCTGGCGCAGTCAGGTAGGATCACACACAGCACCAGCCAAGTTGGTTCAGTTCAAGGTCAAATTACCTACAATTTAGTCCCATACAATTTTAGCGAGTCGAAAACTTATGCCTATTCGGTCGATTCTTTCGATCGCAAAACAAATACATTAAAATAATCTTCGCATATCAAATTTAGCGCGCAATATAGCTACCTGTCCCACTCTTACTGCATGTCGTAGAGAGAGCTAGGTAGCTGTTATTGTACTAAAGTACTGTCTAAGTCTAAGACAGCAGCTGTTGATTATCTAGACAGCAGTCAAAGAACAATTCTCACAGCTGTCATCCTGGCATCGTAAACTTACTTTAGGAAACGGGCTATTATTACTTTAGAATATAGTACTATTTGAAATCAGGAAGATTATAAATAAACAGCAATATAGTATAGTAATACTTTTACTGCCACAAGTCATGCGAAAATAAAAATAACAATTTAGGAAAAAAAACGGTTTGATCAATGTAACTAGTGTACTACTACTTTTGTCAGAAAGCCGGTATACTCATCAATAAGTCTCGCGTGAACCTCTTTGTAATAATATAATTTAATACTTATTGAAACCATATACCTACTGCTTTGAGAGTTAAGTACGCACAAACGACTATACTTGTCCATGAAACTGTTGATACGTGAATTAGTGACGTGTTTAGACGTCGTTGGCTCCCAAAGCGGTAAAAGCTATCATAGGTAATTTCTTTGACTGCTGTAGATGTTTTTCATACATAAGTTATGAGAATATAAGTCACACTGTGATGAAAATGGTCTAGTCAATCATACAAATATCCTAATACATTACAGTTACACCGATCCCATACAAAAATAATGATTCATGAAATGCCTAACCTAAGCAGACATGATGACAAGTCTACTGTTTATGGTCTTATGTCTTACGACGTACGAGTATTAAACTCTTGGACGCTGATGGGTCAATCAACTATTTCTTGTTTTTATAATGTCCTGTTAGCCAGGAGACATGACAGAATTTTTCCAACATAGACTTCTTAAGTGTTTGGAAGATGCCGTATAGAAAAAGTGGTTAATGTCAACTACGTTTGGTGGATTTAAACCCATAAAATCACCACAAAAAGTGACCTAAGAGACGTTATCATGGCAACTAGCGACAGAAAGTAGTTGATTCACCCTGATAATGATAACCACACATTAGTAACGCGACATAAAAGCTTAAGTACTATCTATGCGAGCAAAATAACATTAGAACTGTCAAGACGCCATCTTGTCTCGCATTGGTCGCAAACTTCACACTTAGGGCGGGTGGAACCAGCTTACGATTACAGACCGATTAATGTTAAATATGGCGCCGGCGGCTGTCATTCCAGAGAAACTTGTCAAACTTTCCATTCATTCAGATTTTAACGAACACCGCTTACTAATAACAGACGGTCTAGTGCAACCCACAATGTTGCAAGTTGTAACATTTGATGATAACGTAAGCTTCTCTTTCTTCTCAGTTCTCGAGATTTTTCCTACCTGCCGAGCGGTTCAAACGTTGTAACATCTGTTGAAAACGTAAGCCAATACAGTTGCTGAGTCTTTATCAAAGTTCTCGAAATTTTACCTTCCTGCCGAGCGGTTCAAACGTTGTAACATTTGTTGAAAACGTAAGCCAATACCGTTGCTGAGTCTTTATCAAAGTTCTCGAAATTTTACCTTCCTGCCGAGCGGTTCAAACGTTGTAACATTTGTTGAAAACGTAAGCCAATACCGTTGCTGAGTCTTTATCAAAGTTCTCGAGATTTCTCCTGCCTGCCGAGCGGTTCAAACGTTCGATTCGTCCTAATCTCGCAGTGTCTCAAACCCACGACATACCATTTTATTGTGCTAGGTAGTTCGTCTATCCAAGAAACGATTAACAAAGATAAAAGTTACTTTACGTAGCTTCCATGTCGCGTCGCTTTATATGTGTTAAACAAACGACTAAAGAAAAATATA
Organism: Epinotia brunnichana; assembly: GCA_963854355.1. Taxonomy (NCBI): domain Eukaryota; kingdom Metazoa; phylum Arthropoda; class Insecta; order Lepidoptera; family Tortricidae; genus Epinotia; species Epinotia brunnichana. The sequence continues at coordinate 1,684,287 of OY977953.1, read as the reverse complement.
GTTAATTCTACACAAGCCAACTAACAAGTACAAAAGGAATATTATTGGGAATTCATTTCATGTCTTATTTTGAACAACTATGTATATCCCAATTTATACAAGGTATCTTAATGGATATTTTGGCTTATTCGTCTTTACACCAGCGAATACTCAAGTTTAGATTTCGATATGATTGTTGTATCTTTTTTTGGGAAATATTAAATCCCGACAAGAACGGGACGCAGCTATGTGGTAGAGAGGGACCGTTCATTCAGATCTATGTTTGGGGCATTTAGTAATAAATATGAGTTAGTCTTTTGCGTTTCCTAACGCGATGATTCGTCACCACAGTACATTAATTTAACCTTTCGTATGCCCTTTTTGGGTTCAGTCCAATGCGGTTTAAAATTTCAAGGTCAATTTTGACATCGGCATCCCAAGGTTAATGCAGTAGCACATACACATAGTTAAGAAACAGGGCGGGTTATAGCATACTAGCTCGCTCTAACGTAGGGGCTTACTGCGCAATGCCATGCCATGTTTCGCAAGGATTTGTATCACCGAGTACACGTAGTGAGATGCGTCTTGAACCAGTGGAAAGAGCCTGGTCTAGTTCCAGTCCTTTACTAAGAACGTATTTCCTCTTACAGGAGGTTAATAAGGTTACCTACCAGCTATAAGTGAACCATCGAATACAGTCATAGTGCAAAAATGTGCATAAAACTTACCAAAAATATATGCAATTGCTCGTGTTTAATTCGATACATATGTTTGCACTTGCCTGTACAATCCTAAACTGACCATTTGGGAACTTGAACAGTGTTTTTCAATGTATGGGTCACTTTCACTTTCTTTAGTGTTACTTTCATTTAAAAATAATAGTTGTGTTATTTGAACTATTTATGACACATATTTAAATTATTGTTTTACGCGGGTCTATCGCGATATTTATTTACCTTTATTTATTACTGAAAAAGGATGCTTTTTGACCATAGAGAACTAGTATATAATCTAACGGAGCGTTATTTACGGTTCATAAACAACACTTTAAACTCTCGCGTTATGTGCACATTTAAATTATTATTTTACGCACGTTTCGACACGGCTTGCACCGATCGTGGTTGCAGATGACAGTAAAAATGTGTACAAAACGCGAGAGTTTATAGTGTTGTTCATGAACCGTCAAAAACGATATGTTAGATTGCATACTTGTTCTCTAATTCTATGGTCAAACAGCATCCTTTTTCGGTTTGTGTGTATAAAATAAATAGGTTGATACAACAATGTACTAGGGTGATTTAGAGGTTGTGTAGCAAGAAGACTACTATACTGAACAACTTTTCCCATGGGACCATCCACGAAATCGCAAAAAAATAAGCGCCAATTAAGAGTTAACTGTGACTTAATTGAGAGTTAATGTATGGAACAGCTGATTTTTTTTTTTGCGATTTTGTGGTCTGTTTCTTGAGAAAAGTTTTTCAGTGTTACCATCTTATTCGCTTTTGGTCTTCTTGCTATACGACCCCTAAATCACCCTCTATTTTACTGTTGTTAAATTGGAGATATTCCACTAAAAAAGGTTGCGAAGCGTCCCATGCTAGTGAAAAACAGTTAGTAGTTAAGGTTAGGGTTAGGGTCCGTTATACTGTGGTTGTGTCTCGGTTGGGTCGCTAGTGTTCGTGGCGCTTGTGCGGGAGCCCGCGCGGCCGGTGGCGCTGCGGGTGCGAGCCGCCGTACACCGAGCGCACGGAACTGGAATACAAGGTTTACTGTTATTGCATATATACTCCACTCTCTCCTCTCTTTGACGACCTATGTAGCCTAGTTGGGATTTGGTCGATGGGTGCCTCGAACGCATTTTTCATCGGTAGGATTTTTTCCCTAATCGCATTTTGCCACGATCGTGTTTTGTCAGAGGCTCTAGTATAAGTTTTATCGATACAATACGTTTTCGAAAGCGTTTGCGTTTAGTTTTAATTTGTATGGCAACGCGCCTCTCTGGTGATAACTATTAGGAACTACGCGTTGCCACACAAATTTAAAGTAATCGTAAACGGGTTCGAAAAGAAAAAACTTATACTAGAGCTACAGGTGAGCTTTATGTTTGATCGTATGTTTTCCTATGGGTAATTTGCCTTACAGCATATAGTCTTACATACAAGAAGCACGTGTAGATATTTACTAAAAGGTTGCGTACACATATTGGAGAACTCGACTCTACATGAGTCAATCAACCATTAGTTTTGTTCGGCATGAGACTGTATGACATATTTTCGTAGAATAAATGTTACAATATGGATTTGTAACATGTTTTGAAGATGGCACACAATAAAGAGAATGAAAACCCCCCACCTTTGGTAGAATTAAACCTATAAAACAGACCCAGTAGACGTAACCAGGCCCATGGTAACTAGGGACAGAACGAGTTGATGCGCCCACATTCAACAAGCGCCTTTATTATCAAAAGGAATACAATCAGCATGAGATAGTTAGTAACGGCCAAGGTAGCCAAATATATCGCAAAACGAACGTACTTATTACTATAGGAGTAAGGATGTGTTACGATATATTTGGCTACTTTGGCTGCTACTAACTATGTGACGCTGACTGTACACAGCAGATGAAAATTGATTTCTATAAATTTTAGGTTTAGGTAAGGCGAAGAAAATGTTATATTACAAGATCTACTTAATCCATAATCGACTCTTACAATTCTCCCGGGAAGAGCGCCGATGGGATCGATTAGGGATTTCTTCAGGACACAACTCTTATTTTTCAAATTATATCAGTATTTATACAGTGCTAAAGCGAAAAAAAAATCGAAAAGTGGAAATAGCAGAGCAAATGATCATGCATGCTTTAGTACAGTCAGGGGTAATACGTACATAAATATTACATACACATACATAAATATCTGTACAGGACTCTATTATAAATGTCATAGAGACGTGTACAGATGTACGCCCTTGTTTATGTACGTATATTAATACCCCTGACTGTACTAAACCACAAACATAAGTATAAAACAATAGTATGCAAGCCCGTTCATAACATATACCTCATGCTCAAGTGTCATATAATTGTAACAGTACAAATTGTTGTTGTACATATAATAAATAAAAAAAATATAATTGATGATGGACTGTACTCATTCACAGTCACAGTATTACGCTGGGAATAATGAACCGTCAGTATACTGTTCGAATACAATAACATGGATACCGTTGTAAACTAAGACAACATACAAGAAACAACCGGGAAGACTCAGAATAATATCATTAAGTTTGGAAATACAGTTGCCCTCTTGATACTGAGTCGCAATTTCAATACTCCATTTCAGATATTATGGCAGGCATCTTAATGTTTAAATATTAACATTTCTTTCAATTTCTTTGATAATTTTAGCTCTTGACAGACCCATCATTTTGGTAATTTAATGTCACATTTATCAGTGGCATTTGTAGAAGTTTTAATCCTTAGGGAGTAGGAGGAGGTTTCAAATGTCGGTATATGACATTTCAGTGTCAACGAAGTTGCTTGCAATTTGATGCGATAAGGTTCTAAGTATGCTCATCATTTTCATGGGCCGAGTGTACATGTTGTTTTACCCGTTTCGATATGTTTTTAAGTCAATCGTATTCAGCCACATCAGAGCAAAATACACTTCGCAACATACAACAACATACAAATATGTGTAACAAAATCCAAGCGAATCAGAACGAACATATGTATATATATATATATATATATCCACAGATGAAATAAATAAATAAAATTACGATCCATACAGGGTGTTTGGGAGGAAAATAATTTTACCAGCATATTCATGAAGTAGTAAGGAGTAAAAACAAAATGAACCTGGGTCCAATTATGTTTTTCATACAAACATTTATGCTTGCCCTGTTTATTTCCAAGTAAAAATACATATACATTGGACGAGCATGCGAGGTTCGGTTTTTTTATAGGCTATACAAGATACATATAAAAAACATGAGCGAATCTGGTTTACTTTATATGACATTTTATTGCTACGTAAATTATTTGGATTTCTCCCGAGCACCTTGTATTATATATATACAAGGTAAGATTAAATAAACTAAATTATGATACATATGTTAGTAGTGTCTCTGGAGCAAGGACCGGAAAACCCCTTATCAGCCTTTCAAGCTCAAGCTTTTGGTAACCCTATCAATTTGGTAACTTTATGATACGGTAACCTTACTGATAGAGTAACCCTATTAACCCTAACCCTATTGACATACCTAGGGTTTTTAGCGTTAACTTATGGTTTCCTTATGGTTACCACATCCGATATGCTTACCATAACAATAGGGTTACCATATCAGTACGGTTACCATTATTGATAGGGTTTAAAAAACGACGTATTAAATAACCCTATGGAAAACCCTAATAAGGGAAACCGGTTCCGGTCCCTACTCTGGAGTTTGTAACTGAAAGAGAGAGAGAAAACTATTTAAAGAAGATTGTATTTATATTTATAGACACCGTATTTCTGCTAATAAAATGGAAATCGAATTGAGTTATTGGCATGACATGCCAATGGAATTACGTTACCCGCGCGGTGAGCTAACAAGTCAGAAATCGTCGAAATACAATTGGGGTGTAAAATTTATGAAACAAAGGATACATTTGTATTAAGTAGTAGCGTCTGCTAACAAAGTTATTAATATAAAATTAAAGGGAAAAAATTAAATAGTATTTGCTTTGAGCTGATTTCGAACGCGACCTTTTGGCATAGGTACAGGGCCAATCGCTCTTATTAACTAACTTTTAAGAATCCTGGGGTTTTCGAGGTAGATGATACGGTTCAGTAAGGGCGGCATCTATGGCATCTTTTTTATGACAAAAAATATACTGGACTGAAAAGCAAATTATCTTCGCCGAATCGAATACTTAAAAACAAAGTTGTTAGCGATGGTTGGTGTTACGTTACGGTGATTTTTATTTTAATAGCTTACGCGAGTAATGTATCTACTAATATGAAAAAGCCTGATAATTGATTTTATGTTACTGAATGTATCCTTAGGCTCAACTCAAACAGACGGAATTCAGTCACTGAAAACAGAATCTCAACCACTCAAGAGCATAAAAAATAAACGTTTGTAGAATCTACGTTTTTTTCACGATGCCATTCGAACCAGTTTTTAGAGAGGAACTAAAATGTTTGGATGGGAGCGACTACACCTAAAGGACATTCATATTTAAAAAATAATGTTTAAGACGGACCTCGCTGGCAATAGCCGAAACGTCTTAGTTTTCTATTTGTACTAATCGTTGCATGGAAAATCAAGTAAATTGCTGATTCGGTCACGAAATACTGCGTTTAGGTCCATGTTGAAACACAATTTTGTTTCTATAAAAGGATTCCATTGGTATCTTTAAATTTACTCTTTAACAATGAAAAAACGCACATTTTTTCTAAACTTTCAAAGGTCCGTCTTTCGATGATTTTAATTATATTTTGTAATTTATACTTTACTACAATAATGATGGTTTACTATCCATTTAGCAACAGTACGTTATCAATTTTAACCCCCTTATATTTACACCCCTATTCCGTCTGTGTGAGGTCGGCCTTACCACTGCATCTCTACCGAATGATCGTAGCGGTGGTGAGTGTTAGCATGTCGTCTCGCTCCCTCTCACCTGTTGGCGCTGTGTGCGAGCGGGCTGGCGGAGGCGCGGAGCGGGCGGCGCGGCGCGGGCCGTACGACGCGCCTTTCGCTACTTGTACTTGAACTGAAATACATGCGCTAGCTACATATAGGGCCGCCATCTTTAATTTTACTGGATTTTTCCGGATTAGGGCTTGCAAGGGGAGTTTTTAATTTTCAAGTCTCGATTTTGTTAATCTTTAAAATTTAAGATTGGGTTAAGTTGTATATGAAAAATATTTTGTTTTATTGAAATACAGTTAAATTTTTAGGGTTCCGTACTCAAAGAGTAAAACGGGACCCTATTACTAAGACTCCGCTGTCTGTCCGTCCGTCTGTCTGTCACCAGGCTGTATCTCACTGATACCGTGATAGTTCCAGCTGAAATTTTCACAGATGATGTATTTCTGTTGCCGGTATAACAACAAATACTAAAAACACAGAATAAAATAGTTTTTATAGATAATGGTACGGAACCCTTCGTGCGCGAGTCCGACTCGCACTTGGCCGGTTTTTTTTTTTATATATTTTAACCTCGTACCGCCCAATGTCGATTAGAATGTACGTTTTATATCAATGTAATTTAAATATTTTAAATAGAAGAACTTTTTATAGAAAACGTAAATCTGCTTTTTTTCGTTTCTTAAAATTTCAGTAAAAGTGAAATTCAGCTCTATTTTACTAACAGCTTGATTCGAATTTCACTGACAAATTTTTTTATAGTGGGCGGCACATATGCAAATTGCAAAGTAATCGAAGAGAACTTTGAATATCCAAAGGAATTCATAAACATGTGTCTATGTTTTTGAACATGTCGTAAAAGTTATTGTTAAAAATATATCCAGAATTTGGTTACTTTTAGATCACATGATCGATTATTTTTAACAACAATGAAAAAGGAAATAATAAATAATGGTCTCCCTGTTCATTCGTATGTTTGTGTGTCTGTCTGTGCGTCTGTCTGTGCGTCCGTCCGTTTATCCTGTCCTTAGTTGATGGCAACCCTAGCAACAGTGAAACAAGCTCGTATCAACGTCACATGGAAATACAACCTTGTGCTTATGTGTTAAGGTTGCTTATCAAATTGGACTAGATACGAACTTGTTATACATATAAAATAAGACATTTTAGAGTCGTACAGACTTGTATTAAAATATAATGTCTTACATTATACATAATACACAGCCATATATACATAATCTGAAAATACATATTCCAAGTCTGTGCAAAAAATAAATACTCAGTAAGTGCAAAAGTAAAATTCGGCACCACTACACATGCCAGCTACTCTCTATATCCTGACCAGAAACTTCCATGCCAAGTCCTCAAAGGTCTTTGAGTCTGTACAGTAAACATCAAAGAGATGTACGGTGAAGTCGCCATCACATACATAGGTACACTCTAGGTGTTCAGTAATTTAGTTTCCAAAAAAAAAATACTTTCCAAAATCAGTAGCCAAATCGCTTCAAGTTTGCCTATAAAATTTCATCCCCTATTTTCCTACCCTTAAGGTTGGATTTTTTTATCCAAATTTATATGGGACCAACTTCGGGGTATTCCCTTTCCAATAAAAAAATAATTATCAAAATCGAACTACTCTGTAAAAAGTTATGCGTGGCCATACATAAAAAAATATATATATATATACGCGTCGACTTGAGAACCTCCTCCGTTTTTTTCGTCAGTTAAAAATATCTTGAAAATAGAGGTGTGTTCCGATGTTTGTGAGCTGCTTGTTTGCTCCGATGTATGTGATGGCGACTGTTACATCGGAGCAAACAAGCAAGTCACAAACATCGGAACACACCTCAATTTTCAAGGCATTAGGGTGCATGTGCCGATATTTTTGAACACCTATAGTGTACCTATGTATGTGATGGCGACTGTACAATCACCAAAGCATAAGCATAAGTTTTATCGATTTAACTATACGTTTTCGAACGCGTTTGCGTTTAGTTTCAATTTGTATGGCAACGCGAACAGCGCCTCTGGTGGTAACTATTAGGAACTACGCATTGCCATACAAACGAGATATATTTTGCTAAATCTAAGATATGTTTTGCTTCTGGTCAAGATATGCAACCATTTGTCAAGAAAGTGAGCACATTTAACTGTACGCGATGATATATAGTAATGAATTTAATTATATACGTTCTCTCGGAATCTAACCATCCTGATATTATAATATATTTTTCAACACACCTGCTCGTAAAGTAGGTCTTATTACAGCGTATTTACACTGATAATGCAGAATATTACCCATGCCGTGCCTTTTACATTACATTATCGCACTAGTGCCTTTTCATTACATATCTTTTTAAATATTAGCAAAATAATGCAGAATATTACCCATGCCGTGACTTTTACATTACATTATCGCACTAGTGCCTTTTCATTACATATCTTTTAACATTTTAATTTTTTTTTTTTTTTTTCCTCGCAAATGTGTTGAAAAACGTCGTGTGAAACACGTGAGCATTGGTCATTACACTTCTCGTCTCCATTAAGCCTTCGCCTTCGGCTCAGGCTTAAAAACCGACTCGAGTGTAATGACCAACTTAGCACACTTGTATCATAATGTACTATTGAACATAGTCTTACTGGTCTATTCCAATTAATTTTTACCATTACAGTGTTTTAAATTCAACGAGTTATAAAATTTATATCTCATAACTAGGCATACAATAATGTAAGATGGAATAATTTTCACAGAAACAGACAATGGAAATTGCTCATTTTCTTTACAAAATCATAAAAAATATACAGACTTCAAGCTATATAGCAACCATCAATCAATTACATAGTTTCGATGCTATAATTATCTACATAGTATGGGTAGGTGGAAGAATATATGTGTACTAAAAACAAATCATATTGTGTAAAGGTATAAATTGTATAATATGTACATCTCGGAGGAATTCTATTAATAACATAAAGCACAGAGGATTATAATTTCGCTAATATTTTTATTTACGCACATATCATTAGTGCTCTAAAATGCGATCAGAAACCGTCGGTAATGACCAGCATTATTACAACCAATTTTACTATGAAAAATTTCTTGTCTGTGGTAGTAGGTAAGTACAGATTTCTGTATGGTTATGAGTTTAAATTTGGAACAGCTGTCGAAACTCAAGTGGGTCTCTATTCTATTACCTATAGATATTAAAACAGTTATCGATACGAAACGTCAATTTATTATGTTTTTTAATTTTATTTTTTTCACTTTTTTTTCCCTTTTTTCTAGATTTTTTTCACTTGTTTACTTTTTTCACTTTTTTAAACTTTTATTTTTACTTTTTAAGATAATTTACAGGTAAATTAAAGCACTAGTAGCAATGCAGGTCATTTTCCTACGGCTTCTGAACCCATCTTAGAGTATTTATGATGTGTTTAGATAAAGTAGTGTATGCAACTATACATAATTAGGCCTTAAAACACTCGTGTGATCCTATTATGAAACTCGCTGGCGCTCGTTTCATAAAACCACACTCATATTTTAAGGCCTCTCATTATGTATCAGTAGCATAAACTACTATTAGCAGTCCAACTGAGGATGTACTCATAATAACACTACTCGCTCTGTAGGTATAGTTTAGATTATATGAAGTGGGCTCATGAATGGTTCTCGTCTTCTTTTACTTCCTACTAATATTAGGTATTTTATAGATTTATTATACTATAATGTATACGTATTCAACGACAATTTTATTAACTATTGACGTTCCGGTGTCTGTGTTCACCAAAAAAGGATGACCACATTTTTTTCCAACCTCACTTATTACATATTTTGAATAATATAAACGTTAATAAATAAATAATATATTAATATCGCAACACCATAAGGAAGTATCTGCTGTACGGAACAGGGCTATGTTTTGAAAACGACGGGCGTTTGTCCGATCCCTGAATGACAGTAAAGCTAGTGTACTGACTTGGACTGCGGCAGCGCGGGAGCGGCGGCGGTCGCGGAGGCGGTGGCGGTGGCGGGCGCGGGCGCGGGCGCGGCCGCGGCGAGCGGCGCGGCCTCGATGGCGAGCCGCGGCGCGCGCGCGGCCATCAGCGCTGCGCTGCGGCTCGCGTAGCCACCCGACCTCTCCTGGAACTCCCTGTGAGACCACAAATGGTTCTAGAGGATAGAAGCTAATAATTGTAGAGGATAGAAGCTAACAGTTGTAGAGGATAGAAGCTAATAGTTGTAGAGGATAGAAGCTAATAGTTGTAGAGGATAGAAGCTAACAGTTGTAGAGGATAGAAGCTAATAGTTGTAGAGGATAGAAGCTAACAGTTGTAGAGGATAGAAGCTAATAGTTGTAGAGGATAGAAGCTAATAGTTGTAGAGGATAGAAGCTAACAGTTGTAGAGGATAGAAGCTAACAGTTGTAGAGGATAGAAGCTAACAGTTGTAGAGGATAGAAGCTAATAGTTGTAGAGGATAGAAGCTAATAGTTGTAGAGGATAGAAGCTAACAGTTGTAAAGGATATAAGCTAATAGTTGTAGAGGATAGAAGCTAATAGTTGCAGAGGATAAAAGCTAATAGTTGTATAGGATAGAAGCTAATAGTTGTAGAGGATAGAAGCTAATAGTTGTAGAGGATAGAAGCTAACAGTTGCAGAGGATAGAAGCTAATAGTTGTAGAGGATAGAAGCTAATAGTTGTAGAGGATAGAAGCTAATAGTTAAAGATGATAGAAGCTAATAGTTGTAGAGGATAGAAGCTAAATGGGAACATGCATATTTTATTTCATTGCGAAAATCAAAAGTATAATCCAGAGGAATATCAACTGTAGCATTGAAACTTTCTTATGATTTATTGCAGGACTTGGCGATCACAATAGATCAACGATGGTCGCAGTGATACAACGGCTCTGACAGCCCGGAAGCCACTACCAGAATAATAATAATAACTACGCAATCGAAGACGTCAAAACCTACGAACAAAAATAACATGGAAGCCGCATCTCAGTACTTCGCCGTTCAATTTATCGGGACAGTTAGCACACAAACACAAATACACTTACATTTAAATAAGACGTTACGTATACAGAGCCTTTCTCCGAACATGACAAACAAAATAATAGTCATCTCTTTTACACTATTGTGAACACTTACGTGTACGTGAAATAGATAGATTGTCAATAACTACCAATCAGTAACATTATCCGCCAATGAGCTTCTTGCTGCACGCACTAGCAGCAGCCCGCCCAGCCAACGCCCGTTGTTCACCGTTTGTCAGTTATGGATAATAGCAATAGGTTTATGCCATACATTAAAGAGCCATTCAAATAATTAATGTATTATTTGTGCAGTTTTGAAGATACCAAATATGTAGGTTAAAATATTGTAATAAAATAAAACAGACTCAAGTTGGCATAGGTAATTTTCGTCATACAGTATAATGTAAAGTTACTTACCTATCAATATTTATAAAGGCTTGGCCACACAGAGTGCGCGACGCAACAACTGAACAATTGTTTTAATAAATAAAAAAGGTTTTAGTGTCACAATATATTTATTTTGTTTTAGTGTTCATTGTGTGTTACATACAGATTATTAACACACTACAGGTAATATAATTTACACCATATTTATAACATGAACGCGAGACAAATGACGCGGGAGACGAAGCAACACGAACGTGTCCGATTGTGCTCGAACTTAATTAAAAACCTACGATCGGCACTGCCGACCAGTCGGCCGATTAATCGCAAATTCAAAAACCCACGAGTCGGCCGACTAGCTTGTCGGCAAAATCCGTAGTCATTTTTTTTATACCACGACGGTGGCAAACAAGCTTACGGCCTGCCTGATGTTAAGCTGGTACCGTCGCCTATGGACACTTGTAACTCTAGAAGAATCACAAGCGCGTTGCCGACCCTTTATTCACTTGAGGATTCGCTGTTTTGGCAGATAGAGACATGCAGGTCCCTCACTCCCAACACAGCGCACCCTAGGGAGCTCTGGCGACCTTACTCACCACCAGGAACACAACACCACATACTTCATAGCATGCAATAATATAGCAACACTACAAAGCAGTGGTGCTATTATGGCTGCGGTCTTCTGTAAGGTGGAGGTACTTCCCCAGTTGGGCTGCTCCACATACGAGCGAGATGACATTCCGCTGTGCCCTACCTGTCTTCTACCTATTTCATTTCATTTCATTTATTTCATTGTTAAGTCATGTACATACAGTACATGTACTTAAGGTGTTAAAATTCAATCTCCAATTAAAATCCAATAAGTTACCTAATAAAATAATCAACTTGCTTCATTTGGCATAATATCATCCCTATAGAGAAAAAGTGATCATATATTTTAAAGGTTTTACTGAAATTATCGGCTTACTTACGCGTGAAAAGTGATGCCATTTTCCTTGGAATGATCGGAATGGTTTTTCCACCAGTTTACAACACATGAGGGCATCTTAAATTATAATAAATCTTGTATTTTGTTAGTAAACGCTTTCCCGACCGTCATGTCCGTCACTCACTGACATCCCAGTCAAACTGAAGTCGTATGCGGCACAGTTTGTAAGGACCGCCCACAGCGGCACAGTTTTCGTTGCGCTAGAATTTAGCGGACAGAATGCTTCCATGTTATTTTTGTTCGTAGGTCAAAACCCTGACGCCTTTAAATAAAGACTTTTGAGGTGTTCGTTTGTTTCACTACTTCTGATGCTGACTGTACAACCGTTTAGAAGTTTTCATCACACTTGCTCGTAAAGGGTGTATTATAGGCCCCTACAAGAATTCTGCTCTGTTTGGTTGAAAAAAAATCTGGTAGGCCATGCCCTGCAAGAATACTGTTCTGTGATTGGTTGAAAAAAAAATCTGATAGGCCATGCGTTGCAAGAATACTGCTTTGTGATTGGTTGAAATATTGAAGCTGCGCGCTTCACTCGCACTGATCTGGAAGTGAAGTTGTCAATTTCGTCAATGTTTGATTGGTGCGCTTGTATGAAACATAGACTTTTCTGTTTTGTATGCAAATGTGATGAAAAACATTGTATTATAATATATGTATGGCGTAAGAATATTGCAAACTCGAGTCATCATAATTTACTTTAAAAACAAAGTTTTAACCGACTTCAAACCAGTAGCCAAATTGCTTCAAGTTTGCCTATAAAATTTGAAGAGTTCCCTCGATTTCTCCAGGATCCCATCATCAGAACTGGATTTTGGTGATAACGGGACCGAGCTGCTTTCAAATCGGTTCACAAATTACCGAGTTGTCGCGTAACAAAAACACATAAAAAGAAAACATACTGACGAATTGAGAACCTCCTTTTTTGAAGTCGGTTAAATATAGACGCTTCTGATAGACTCTCGTTTGCAATACTCCTCTTACGCCCCTCGTTAAACAATATACTTAGTATGTGACAATGTACTAACTACCCTCCCAACTCCTAACTCGCCGCTAGCGACGCTCGGTGCGGACACTGTGCCCCCGAGCTTGACACGCGTCGCGCGCGTTTTGGAAAATACCGGAAAGGACTCCAAAGGGTGAAATCTAGCAGTGGCGGAACGCCCATACAACCCGATTCCCGCCGGCTTGCCTAAATTTTATTATTGTGCAAGCCTTTATAGATTAGATTAGATTATTTATTTCATGATAAAAAAATACATTACAAATTTGCTTTCATGTCAAAAAGATAAGATTATTTATCACGATCGTCAAAAACAAAGAAAAAATAAAGATATAATATTAAATTAATACAATGTCAACAAATTTACTCAATAACGAGTAAATATAAAAATAAAACAAAATCAAAAGAACAAATATGTCAACCACTAGGTATCGTCATTCAATTTACAATATAGTGTAATGTGCATTAGAATATAGGTGATATTTAATGTCAAATCATATTAAAACAAATGTAAATAGGTACAAATAATAATTTAACATGTCAGATCAAGATCCATATACTCTTTAACTGAGTATAATGGATTTTCCAATAAAAGGTATTTCAGGCGGCGTCTAAATGCTTCGTCAGATGGTTCCAGTCTAAGATCAGCGGGTAGTCGCTCGTAGTAGGTAGGCCCAATGACACGCGGGTTCTTTTCTGCAAGTGCCATGCGACGGGGAACTGTTCTCAAACGCCCAGTGCGGCGGAGTGTTTTGCCAATCACATTTACGGTATATACTTTATATACCTAAATACCCTTAACTCTTTCATAACTTTTATATTCCGAGTTGCCCATCGAAATATTTCACGCGCCGCCACTGAAATCTAGCCACCCTCCGTGTCGCGAGGGACTACCGATACTCTGAGCCCCGGAAACGCGAGTGAAAGGAGTGTACAGTGCACTTAGATTAATTAACTTAACTGCAATTAGATTTGAGGCGTGAGTACCTTCTCTTAACCTCCGTACACTCCCTACTCATTGTCACAAGTATACCTGTTAAAGTCTTCGGCCTCGTCCTCCTCCAGATTGATGAACTCCTCATGCTCCTCGCGGTCGCCGGAGTACACGTTCTGTTCCTTCTCGATCACGTGCGCGCGCTCGCCGATGTGGTGCCCTGCTCACAACATCATACAATACGATTTAAATCAGTTAACGATTCTGATGTTAGCTACTAGTAGCGCCGCAAAGGTGTCAGAGGGGTCGGACGGGTATGCGGGAGGCGACTCGAGTCTAACTTCAGAATCGTTAACTGATTTTTCACCTCACTAGCTCGGAAAGGCCTTTTTGTACTCGTATGTTTGATATCTATTGAGAAAATCGCTTTTTATCCACATGTGAAGAAAGTAGACGTAGAACGTTAAAAGTACTATGACGTAGAACGTTAAATGTTTATTTTCCTGACATCATCATCATCATATCAGCCGAAAGACGTCCTCATGTCACAACAACAACACAAAAAAAAATTTTTTTAGACTTTTATTTAACTTTTTTACCTTTTTTTTTAAATTAACTCTTTTTTTACCCTTTTTCTTATTTTCCTCGCTGTAGTGAGGTGAAAAGATTTGTGTTCTACACGGGTGAAAAGTTATTTTACGTCTCGTGTGTTGAAACACTCGCCACGCTCATGATTCTATTTTTGAACCACTCGCTTCGCTCGTGGTCAATCATAAAAGCCTTTCACTGGCTTGTTTCAAATGAACACTCGCAGGTAAAATACAACTTTCCCCCCTTGTATAACAAATAACTATTAATCGTATTATACAATACATTCTTCATAGTACATTACTGCAGACGCCGGGAAAGAAGGGCTTGCCAGGTGAGTAGGTATACTCGTAGATAGTGATACGAAGCCGGCAAGCCCTTTTCACGGCCAGGCATGTATAGTGTTTTTCTCAAACATGCAATGAAATAAATAAATAAAAACTCCTCAAATCAAACAGCCTCCGTAGCCCAGTGGGTAGTGACTCTGCCTACGAAGCTGGAGGTCCCAGGTTCGAATCCCGGTCAGGGCATTTATTTGTGTATTTATCACGAATATTTGTTCCTGAGTTATGGATGTTATATACGTATATAAGTATCTATATGCATGTATCTATTATATATATCATCGCCTAGTACCCACAACACAAGCCTAACTGAGCTTACCGTGGGCCTAGGTTGATTTGTGTAAGATTGTCCCATAAAAAAAAAAAAAAAAAAAACTAATTTTCATGGCTGAACGCCGTGATGCTGTGCCACGGATAGTGGAACAAAAAAATACTCCCGGCCTAGGCCTTCAATTTCGTATATAATTCCTTTACAGTTATCTCGAGTTGATCCGCCCGAAACGTGATACTTTGAAGCCTGATATAACCCACGTAATGACGACATTTCATTGCATGTTTGAGAAATTAGTTATTTACAATGCACTTGCTCTGAAAGAGCGCCTTTATAATGGTTCAACATAAACACGGGAAATCGTCTATGGCCGGCATGGCGGCGCCGGGCGGGGCCAGCCCGTGCGGGAATGGATTTCAGGCCAAAATTCCCGCACACTGTGCGAGAATGAGATTTCATGACAATTCAACTTTGACCTTTTATGTATATACTTTTTATTTCCTTCCATGATGCACTGTAAAATCTTGTATGATACACGTGCGGATAGGTAATTCCCAACTCGTGTCGATCAAAAACACTCCCTGACCGTCGTGTTTTTCGTCATCGCCACTCGTTGGGAATTCTTTCTACTCTATTAAAATTATACTTACATAAAAATCTTGACATGTATAATAGTAGATTGTACAACAAGTGCATAAAACGCACCATTTTACTCGAGACGTTTATCCATCCGAGCGAGCTTGCGAGCGAGGATAGATATAAAGTCGAGTGTAAAATGGGTTTTATGGACGAGTTGTACACTCTACTTTTCACTTCGATTGCGAGGAAATGAAACAGCAACACGTAAAATAATAAATGAGACGAAATACAAATTATAAGTTTATTTCATGAAGTTTTATTGTGTACTTTGGCTGTTGGTATCTTTGCCTTGGTCTTAGAATACGAACGAAACGAAATAAAATAAAGAGGTTGTTGTATGAAGTTAAAGATGTTCGTGTGGCTGTTGCAGCGATTGCCTTGGTCTTCGACGAAGATTTTACTTTATGCTCTAGAGCATAAAAAGCGACTTTATGTCGCCTACGCACGACATAAAGACGAACTTTTAGAGCATGAGAAGTGAAAATTAAATTGTGATGTTCATAATTATAACACTAGATATAAAAATAAATTAACCACTCCCCGTCTCTACAAAGTGAGTAATATGTCGTTTATGGGGAGTTCTGTACGATTTTAGAATAAGTTACCTTCTGATATACTGAAATTGTTAATGAATAGATTAAAGTCCAGCTTTAAATGCCATCATCTTTAAGTGTCAAATATATGAAACTTCGTACTTAGGCAAATATCTATGTTTGGTTTTCAACGTGCCAATTGGCCTTGAAATTGGCACTTTACAAATTGTAAGCGTGGCGTTAATTACTTACTCACTATTGTATGTTCATAGAGGCAGTGATGGTGTTAATACTTCATATTACTAGCGGAATAAATCTTTTTTCACCCGAAAAAAAAAAACAGATTAATATAGATTTAATATAGATTTCGATAACGGATTCTACAACTTGGCCTATGACCCGTTTTCGGTTTGACTTTTGGGACAGTTTGTATATAGATTTAAAATATATGCGTTGTATTTACCGATGGACATCTTCTTGGTGCCAGTACGGGAGTCCTGCAGGGTCTTCCGCGTTTCCTTCAATCCGTTAGGACCGATCTTGGTGCTGCTAGTCGAGCTGTACACCTGAAGTCAACATAACAATGGCATAAGTAGATGACTCGCTTCTGTTAAGAGCCCGTTCACGTGCTCACTAGCGCCACTGGTAAATCATTGAGCTTACATAAATGGAACGATAGGTATTTAACAAGTGAAATCAAAAGAGTTTTCGAAAAACCCAACTGCTTACCTATGTGACTCCTACGATTACGAGGAATCCAACGACACCTCATATGTCGAAATCCGTCAAACGGTTTAGGCTGCATGGCGTGTCAAAGAATAAGACATACACACATACATACATACATACACTAGAATAACATAACCCTCCTTTCCTTCGGCAGTTGGGTAAAAAAGTAGGCCGCTACACACTGTATTTTGTATTTAAGTACCTTGTGAATGCATCAAACTAGTTTTAACGTTGCTGGATTCGTCAATCTATGCGTCCAAAGTTTAAACGACCGTCTTTCTTTTGAGTTCATGCAATTTAAATAATCTCAATTATTTACCAGTGGCGCTAGTGAGCACGTAAACGGGCTCTTAAACTACGCCCCCGTGTAAGTGAGTATTCCATCAGCGGGCAGCGTGGTTGCCATTTTTAAGGGACTTCAAAAAAGTTGTTCCGCTGTTGTGTTTTTTATGTATGTTCGATATACGTTCGATGTGTACAATTTAAGTACAGTCGCCATCACATACATCGGTACATTCTAGGTGTTCAAAAATATCGGCACATGCACCCTAATGCCTCGACAATAGAGGTGTTCCGATGTTTGTGACGTGCTTGTTTGCTCCGATGTATGTGATGGCGACTGTACATGTCTATGTACGACATGTACGTATATCCACTTAACTCTAAATTCCCCCCTCCTACGTTTGACGTTTTGTCGATAAATATCTACATTTGTGAAGTTTTATTCATATTGAAGTCACTTTAACTTACGCCTACTCTCAAACAATACATTAATTAACTGGGATCATAGATAAAGTTAGTTACAGTTTCTTAGCCTAAAGTTAGTAAGTACTATAACCTAATACATATAAAATAAGGACAGTACTTAGTAGGGCTTGACTGTCAGTACGTGGATCATATGGCAGTGATTCACATACTCACAGTCAAACCTCTCCGCAAATGCCCTCAGGATACCACTAGAGCTAGCCCGCACCCTGCGCGCCAGGGATGTGCAGCGTTTCCACATAGTTGTATAGAAACAGTCAACTCTGGCATCCGCGAACATCCCGGACGCACTACAGAAACGGGGCAGCCCCAGTAGCACCCTGAAGGCATTGTTGTACCTACTGTACACGTAAGGGCGTTGTACTGTTTTTGCGTATAAGAGACCCACAGACTGCTCGTGTAGAGGGTCGTACAGAAGGCTCTGAATAGAGTTACTTTTACCTCAGCAGAACAACGAGCAAATCTGCGGGCCACCATGTTCGCTCTAACAGACAACGCCCTCCGAATGAATGAATAATGAATGAATGAAAACATTTATTTCAGAACAAGTTCCATTATTGTTAAAATAATTTTAAAACACATGATTAACTATCCAGTAAATGAATGACTGATTACATTATTAAACGATGAAAAATAATAACAGCGATAAAAATCGATCAATAGGATACAATTCCCCTCACAACATTCTTCCCAGCATGGCAACACTGATTCACGCCCAAATTAAACCATACATCATTACAACCGTTCTCTATATCAACGGAATCATAACTTATCATCAGACTCATAGTGTCCGGCGTTGGCAAAGTGCCTACACGTTCAATTTTGACCGACCGTGACCTCTCGCGTCGTCTTTACCACATATGACACCACAACTGATTATAACGCAACTACATTATTCATAAAGATGACTGATACTTAGGACGTTGAAATTCGCTGTCGCAGTCTGGCTACTGTAATTGGTTACTTTCCACGTGTAAAAATGTATAACGTGGTGTCGCTATATGAATATTATACCGACATCACAATACATGGAATATTACAAAAAAAAATACCAAATCATAAAAAGATATGACATATCAAACATTCGAAAAAATATGTTCCTTTTTGTCATCCACGAATAAATTGAGTCCGACGAATAGGATTATTATATTTTTTTTATTGAGGCTGTAATGTCTGCTAACGAAATGTATTTTCAAGGAAGATATTAGATTGTTCCAATAGTTCAGTTGGTTAGTAGCGACGGGCCATGTATGGTATGCCTGTGGTCACAGCTCGGACCATTAAAATTTTCCGTTAACTTGAAGTTCATAGGATTGTTATGTTTAAAAATAAAAAAATAAATTGAATAATAACTTTATACCGAAACGCAGTATTTCACGACCGAAATGGCATGACACGAGTGGCGACACTAGCAGCGTTGACATTGTATCTCGTTCCCACTTATTATTTACGGTATTGTCTATGCAAGCATCCTTGTCACTCATTTGACAATCAATTGTGCATGAGTGTTACTCCAGGCAAAATACGTTTTTAAAAACATTAATTTATAATAGCGTTTTTTTTTCTTTATATCATTTTAAAACATTGATCTAAGATGCTTTATTCAAGAATCCAACAAACTTTCCCTCCGGAAGTATTTATATAGATTTAAAAAAAGAATGAATTGTTTTTTTTTAATTATTTATCTTGAATATTATAGAGCAAATGTAAATGAACCAAAATAAAGATAAAACCATTTATTAATATTTTTTCTGACTTTTCAGAAGCTAGTTAAGTTATCATTTTTTTGATGTCTGAAATTTTGTTGGATTTTGTCACTAAGTAACTATTTATTTATTATATTGATAATATATCCATTACATGAAAAAAATCTGCTATTATAAATTATTTCCAAATTTGACATATTTTCCATACAAGCTGTCAGTTCATTGCCTGGACTATGTGTGAATCCCTATATTCCTATACTGGTTTACTATTAGTGGAAGTGCTGCCTCTGGCGGCAGAACATTGCAGTGATGTTCCCTATTAGTATGAGCCGCTTTTTCCGCCGCTCGCAATGCAATGTGTGGTTTTGAGCTGGCCATTCGCGGCCGCTCCAACAAGCCGAATAACGAAAAAATCGGTCCGTGAATGTTAAAACTGTACCGTTTAAAGATAGTTGGTGCAAAATGTTGGATATCCAAAAGTTTAATTCCTAAATCAAAGGGCGTTTTTCTGATTGCCAAGTAGGTATACACGGTGTTCCCGGGAATTTCCGTTAACTTCGGCATATTGCAGAGTACATTCCCAAAAAAAAATTTGCATAGGTAATTATTTCTAGAACAAAATATATTTTTTCGATTTTTATACAAAATAAATTAATGTAGCATTAAAGTTTATTATCTTATTGTACAAGGGTCTTGAAACATCACTACATAGTATAAAACTAAATCGCTTCCCGCAGTCTGTCTGTCCCTATGTATGCTTAGATCTTTAAAACTACGCAACAGATTTTAATGCGGTATTTTTAATAGATAGAGTGATTCAAGCGGAAGGTTTATATGTATAATACATATAAACCCGTGCGAAGCCGGGGCGGGTCGCTAGTATGAAATAAAGAAATATGTTCCTCCAACTCAGTTTATGCCCAATATTGAACGAACTCACTTTGTTTGCAAGTAAACCTTATGTAGTGTACTCGTATAGGCACCTTACATAAAAAAACTGTTAAGAGCCATTTACACTGGTTAAATCTGCAAACCTGATTTAATTAAAATAGTAGTCAGACCGAAACACTTAAGTGTCTGTTAGACGGTCGCCAACACTCCCCTCCGACCGAGCGACCTTGGTCCGCACCGACCGTGTAGCTGTAGACAGTAGTTTGCAGCAAATTTTCATAATACAGCGGTCGGTGCCGACGAAGTTCGTTCGGTCGGAGGGCCGTGTTGGCGACCTTCTAGCAGACACTTAATGCCCAACATTCACACATGCACCAATCCGCCGGATTTGTCGCTGACCGACAAGGTCACGGACAAATCCGCGTGTGTATCGGTACGGTTCGCGGTGCGGCTCGCGGCTCATGTAGTGAATTCCAGGCTTAAGGCGCCGTAGGTTCACCGAAGTTAAGCGAACAGAGTTTTGAAACAATATAATGCATCTGTTTATAATAATATGGTTTCAAAAACATACGAATAGTATCTTGAGGCTTTTCTGCAGGGAGATCAGTGATTCGAAACATGATTAAGTAATTTTCGCTCAAAAAGATCACGAACATAGGTCTAAAATACACTCAAAACATTCGTAACAAATTATGCACAAAAGCTAAACATATTAGAACTCGTTCTAAAAATTTTTATTACTTTTTTATTTATTTAAACGCACAAACAATTATAATTAAAAAACATGATATCCTCGCTTCCAAACACGCACTTCCATCTCGCTCACGCGAGAATACCATGAACCTGCCTCGCCTTAAGCGTAAATTTTGTCACACGAACGTAAGCAAAAACGGACTATAGGTATACATACTCTGGAGTATTAAGGTCCAATCCATCCAAATGTGCGAAGTTGTTTCATATATTTGAATGTTGACACCGAGCCGTCAAGCTTGTGAGGTGTCAAATATATGAAATATCTACGCACATCTCTAGTAGATTTTTGTCAGAATCTGGGGGCACAGTAGTGCCCCTGCCAAGACGAGCCAAGTGAAGCGCAAGGGCAGACACTAGGTACCTACCTTTTCTCGGATTTGCTTTTACAGCTACTAAATAGTTAGTTAGTTATACTGGGCGTTTTCCGCAAGTCGACATCCATTGTGCCTATTTTGCGTGAAGCGGCGGTGTGGCGCTACTCTAACCACCCCAGCTCGTCTAAAAAGATGGTGAGTGCCTTGGTGTTGCTGACTGCGTCCCGTAGTGTGTTTGGAGAACCTAGGTGCTTCATTCTGTATACTTCTACCTCCTTGCAGTCCAGTAGTATATGTTTAGTCGTTTCTTCTGCATCCATGCACGCTCTGCACATGGGGCTGTCTGTGATACCTAAGTTATAGAGGTGTCTGTTCAAGGTGTTGTGTCCTGTTATTATACCCACTATCTTGCGCAGTTGGTTTCTATTATATATATAACAGCTACTAAATAATGATTATTGTAATGCCGTAGGTACCTGAGGTTTCCCGTGGGGTCCTCCAGAAGACATGACGACCGTGCTGCTGCTGAACGAGCTGCCCGCAGACATGGGTCCCTCCACCAGGTCTGCTGAGGAATATCATTTTTGATACAAGTTTTTATTGCAGACTGTACTTTTCTGCATACCATCCTCAACTACTCATTGAGACGATTCTAAAGAGCCCAAACTCGATCGGGTTGTGTTGTGTCCTATGGCCGCCTTCCAGCTCCAGCATCAGATCAGCTCCATGTCATCATAATATTGCATTGTCATGCGATATACATATGCATGCAAAATTTCAGCTCAATCGGAAACCAAGAAGCGGGTCAAATTTCAATTACTAAATTTGACCCAAGAAAGAATAATAAAGAAAAATAAAACAAATGGGGTGAGCTAAATAAGCTTGTAAAAATATTATAAAACAATGCAATCCAAATTACTCTTTATGCACACCTGGCGGTTTGAAAGTTTTTAACTCATTATCACCTCACGATTATCGCAGTAAAAGCGTGACAAACCGCCAGAATTCTGATCAAACAAAACTCGATGCCGAACAAAAGTTAATTCTCATCATCATCAATTTGGACAATATTTGTTTAGATGATAATGACGAAATAAAAATGCCGTTATAAAGCTGAAGATTCACCCCAAAACCCACCCACACTTAACTATTTTTAAATAAATAAAATAAAATAAAATAAAATATCTTTATTTCAGAACATTCCATTCCATACAATATAATATAGTCAAGGTTTCTTAATTAACTACTGATTTCCAGAAAAACGTCAACAGAGCAATAGGTACATAATATGTGAAAATGTCAAGAGAATGTCTAGGTAGGCATCTTAATTAATAATTTTAACCCAGGTACTCAGGATGGAACCGTCTGATCTATCAGCGATGACCTTCAGTATCCTGTTGTCGCTGCGTCGGATGCGGCTTAGGATAGATGCAACCCGCTTTCGCCTTATCGCATAAAAGTCGTCGGTACGCGCCTCGGCAAACATCCCTGACGCGCTACAAAACCGTGGCAACCTCAACAGGATTCTGAAGGCATCATTATACTGGATCCGAAGAGCATTATAGGCCTTCAGCGTGTAGCTGACCCATAGGCTACCCGTGTAGAATACTTGACAGAAGGCCTTAAAAAGGGTGATTTTAACTTGTTTTGAGCAACGGGCAAACCTACGGGCCAACATATTGCTTCTGACCGCTAACGCTCTCCGTTCCCTCTCCAAATCGAGGTCGTCCTTGAGGTCCTCTGTCAAATAGTGCCCAAGGTATTTAAACTGTGAAACCCTCTGTAGGTAAATACCGTTCAAAACTATAGAGGGCACATGCTTAGGGTTCATTTTGTTTGACTTGAAGACTAGGACTTCGCTCTTTTTGGAGTTGTATACTAGACCGTGAGTTTCTGCGTAGGCCTCACATACACTCAGCATTTTCCTGAGTGCACTGACAGAGGGGGACAGCAGCACCATATCGTCGGCGTAGCATATGTTGTTCACGCTAACACCGTCGACATAACACCCGACCGGCATTCTGCTGAGCTCCTCTATCAGCCCGTTAACATACAAGTTGAAAAGCTTCGGTGAGGTTAAACCCCCCTGCCTCACCCCGCAATCCAACCTGTACGCCTCCGACTGTGCTGCCCCCCACCTAACCGTATTGGTCTGGTTGCCGTACCAGTATTTAAAAATATCTATCATTTCACGCGGGACTTTACTCAATGATAGTTTATCCCACAGGACACCATAGGACACCATGTCAAAGGCTTTAGACAGGTCGAGGAAGCACGCATATATAGGTGTGCTCCTGTCTGTGTAATACTTGACGGTGTGTTTTAGACTTAAAATGGCGGTCTCAGTAGATAATCCTGCTCTAAAACCGAACTGCGCATCATGTAACTTTAGATATCTACCAAGTCGCACGTCAAGCACACCGTCAAGTACTTTAGCTATTATTGTAGCCAATGAAATGGGCCTATAGTTACCTGCGTCCGACACATCTCCGGTTTTATTTTTAACTATTGGCACGACAATTGTCCTCAACATTTCATCTGGCAAATAGGCATGACCAATACACAACGAAAACAGCATAGTTAACACTCTGGGTAAGTGTACTCCAGCAGCTTGCAAATGCTCGATACTGAGTCCATCGTGTCCCGGTGACTTTCCTCGCGTCATGTGACGGATCACATCACACACTTCATTACACGTGAACACGGTGAACTCAGCACCGAACTCAGCATTACATGACTGTACTGTGGTACCCAGCGGTGACTCGACTTTGAATTTATCTTTAAACAAATTAGCTATTTCCGCTGGCTCATTAAATCCATTTACACTCACCGGTAGGCTAGGTCTTACATTCATGGATTTAGTGTGCTTCCAGAATGACTTAAAATCAGCCCTTGAGCGATGGGAGGCTAATACATCCATTTTGTTGTAACAATTTTTTTCTAAATAATTAATTTTGCTTGTAATATTTCCCATACCTCAAACCTTTTTCAGGAATCTCAAACCTTTTTCACAATTGTTATAAAACAAACCAAACCTAAATACTTTCTATGCGATGTTTATTTTTATCTCGAAAGGTTACCGGTTTATTTTTTTGAAAAATTGTTCTCTCATATGAATGGCTAACAAACCTGACTTTAGAACAGTGGTTCTTAAACTTTTGTTAGGCTTCCATGGACCACTTTCAGAATTTCAAAAATACCGTCGGCTGTTATAAATATTGAAAAACCAAAGCCAGTAAAATTGTCAGATATTTTACTTTTTATCCTGATTCAATCTTAAGTACCTATATAAGTTAATGAGAAGGAAGTTGCTTCTTTGGCCGCTAGCAATCAAGTTATGGACCCCAAAAGGGTACATATGGACCCCACTTTAAGAAACCCTGCTTTAGAACCTTATCAATATAAAGCTAAAACATGGGCGACAGTAGCAAGCCCTGCCCAAACCAGTCCGAGAGTTAGTTCATCATGCACTCACCAGAGAAGAGACGGTTCATCTGCGGCATCTGCGGCATGAACGGCATCATGGCCATGCCGCCCATGCCCATGCCGCCCATTCCCATGCCGGAGCGTGGCATGAGCGACAGCGGGGAACCCAGCATCCCAAACGGATCAGAGAACAGGGAGTTCATCATGTTGTTCATTTGACGCATGTGGCGCATGTGGGAGCTGTGGACAAGTCAAGAGACACGTCATCAACTTTGACACTGACTCAATTTTCTTGCTGATGTCATCATCCTCCTAGCGTTATTCCCGGTTGTGCCCTTAAGGAGCCCGGGGTCCGCTTTGATACCTAATCCCAAGATTTGACATAGGCACTAGTTTTTACGAAAGGGACTGCCATCTGACCTTCCAACCCAGAGGGAAAACTAGACCTTATTGGGATTAGACCGGTTTCCTCACGATGTTTTCCTTCAAAGAAAAGCTAACGGTAAATATTCCGTACATAAGTTCCGAAAAACTCATTGGTACGAGCCGGGATTCGAACCCACGACCGCCGCTTGACAGCCGCATGCCTGAACCACTAGGTAATGTAAGAGACCAAAAATGATATGTTGTAAGAGACATTGCTCTTATTCAAAAATAACTGCAAGGAGTAAAAACCATAAAAATAAGAAAAACAAAACACATATATATAGTTTTTGGGTAGCAGAGTAGTTTGTGTGCTCAGTCTGAGAGTACCACCAGCTTAATAAACAAAATAAGCCAAACACATTTCGCCATTCTATTCGCTGAACTGTTTTAGCATTTTCGAGGCAACCGCGAATGGCAAGCCAAGTTAGCTCTGCCGAATAGAGGTGTAGACTCAAAATGTATTACTACAAGAGAAGGCAAAAAATATGCCTAGTGAAAATCCCATTCAGATATCTCAAAAATTACAAAGCTACATGTAACCGTTTTAATATTGCCCTAGAGAGAAAACACTTGCGGATCGTCATGATCCACAAGCCTCACAGTAAACAACAATCTTTTCATATGAAGGTATGTATTGTGTAAAAGGGACAGAATATGCACCCTCTTAAATCTTTGGATGCTTATTAGTTATTGTTATTACTTTGTGATTATTTGATCCCCTGCTTTACTTTTTTCTCCATTTGTTCGTAAAAAAACATCATTATTTGTTATTTTATTTGGTGTCTACACCCCTATTTACCTATAATCGCACCCTTTGACCCCCGGCAAACACCCATAACCCTCTGATCTGCTGTGCGGGCCAGGCATGCATCCAGTGTGGACCAGGCTATTAACAATTCAATGTTAAAGCAACTCGCACAGGTAAGAACTTATAGTAGAACAGCAGAATCAGTTTATTACAATTTTGGTTTTTCATGATATAGAAATAATGTCTCATTATGTTTTCATACAAACAACTATGAAAAACCATCAGACTGTTTAGTCTGTGATATTAATATGATTGGCACAATGGCTGTGAATATATCTAGATTCTTCTGTATTTTCATTATGAGATGTATCTCAAAAACACCAGAATCCAAACGAAGAATAATAACAATTGATACCCAATGTGCTACTTACACTGAAGTGAAAACTTAAAGTATTTTAGACCTTATTCAAAATCTAGGTATTATAATACATTTAATGCATGGTTGCATATAAACTACCCTAGACCCAGGGTAATAATATCCACCGTTCCACCACATTACTTTGTGTATACTTAGTAAAATTTGTAAATCAATCATCTTACTTATACCCCAGGGCGAATAAATTATTCCTGTAGATATTATTATTACAGTGTGCAATATTGCAGCATCCCTTACACAAAAAATACTTATGTCACGTCAGCCTATAGGTACGCAAAAAAGCATGATTGAAAACATCTTAACAATGGCCATCACGTGGCTATGGTCTTCGTCAAATTGATTGTGTAATTGTGTACAATATCACTATTTGGCTACAATATCGAATAATTAAGAGCATGACAAAATTATGAACTTACCCGAAGAACGGATCATCTTCAACATCCCCCATCAAAGATCCAAAAAGAGACATGATACTTATGTTACTTCACGTCACTAAAACAATCCAAATAATGCAAAAACACTCCTGTTGTGCTATGCCTGATGATCAAAAGCAAGAACACAAAATTCACGTTTCTAATGCTTTCAGAAAATCGAAATCTCTGGTAATTCGCAAGTCCACAAACACGCACGAGTAAACGTCAAACTAAAGTAGTGTTGTGTTGTAGCGATTGCTTAAACATAAACTTTCCATGCCACCAGAATCGATACTTATATCGATAGCATCGATAAATACAAATCGTTTGTAATTCACTATTTATCGTTACGTGGGTACCTTACATATATTATATATGTACTTATATCTCACGTGATTGAACTCGATAGCTAGTTTATGAAATAGTCACAACAAATAACGAAGCCATGACTGGGCAGTGGGCATCCGTACATCCGTAGTAAAAAAAAAAAAACCAAGTTCTGCCGGTGCCGGTTAAAGCCTGCATCACACTGGCGCGGCCTGCGGTGGCGGACCATAGTAAATTTGACAGCTAATGCCAAGTTTTCTATTGTCCGCCGCGGCCAGGCCGCGCCAGTCTGTGATGGGCCTAAGGCGCTGTCAACACCAAAAACGCGCACGCTGTCTATTTGTATCGGAGTAAACGTGAGCGAGTGTTACTTGAGCGGCCAGGTTTTAGACGAAAATAATGAATAAAAATTAAAATAAAAAAAAGTGTGGATTTTTTGTGAAATATGGCTCGTCTACGGCTTAGGTATGAATATGTGGACTTCATGTTTTTAATTGCAGACCCATACGTCAAAAAAATAAGGACATAGAACCGTTTAAGATGATTTTAAGACCAATCTTTGCAATTATTTTCTATCGAGCCGATTTCATCCAATTATGTTTCGAGTCCGTCTACGGTCTTGGAAATATGATGAATATTAACATATATTTTTTTTGATGTGCTAGAACAAATAGTTTTTCTTAAACAACTGCTTAAATAATATCATTTTCAACAGATTTGGTCTTGTCAGCCTCTTAATGTACGGCCCAATAATTGGCGTCCACTATATCTATGTCTCTTTTTAACTCATACAAAAAGAGAGATATAACGATAGATGGACGCGTATTATCGGGCCGTACATTAACCGGCACCCCTTAAGGCATGATTTCTGGGATAAAAACTATCCTGAGTCCTTATCCCCGAGACTCAAACTATCTCTATACCAAATTTCATCTATATCGGTTCAGCGGTTTAAGCGTGAAGAGGTAACAGACAGACAGACACACTTTCGCATTTAAAATATTAAGTTTCTGCTAAACGGTCGCCAACACGCCCCTCCGATCGAGCGACCTTGGTCGCCACTGACCGCTGAAGTATGAAATTTTCCTGCAAACAACTGTCTACACGGTCGGTGCGGACCAAGTTTTTAGTATGGATTCGCCACCGTGCGAGCGATACAAATACATATTATTGGACCAATGATTTTATAATGTGTGATCCAGCGACGTCACGGGGAGGACCAGAGATGACTACACCTAAACCAATACCTATAACTATTGTACACACAGCTCACAGCTAAATTTCAAAATCGTGGCTCCGTGTGCGGTAGAACACGCGAGCCGTTATTTTTTCGAAAATCTGCACAGTTATCACAAGACACGGATACGGGTGGCGCAGGACCGGCCATTGTGGCACTCTTTGGGGGAGACCTATGTGCAGCAGTGGACGTCTTTCGGCTGATATGATGATGATGATGATGATGATCACAAGACGGCGCGCGAGCTTTCTCACGGCGAGATAGACTATCCGTCTTTTTAGGGTTCCGTAGCCAAATGGCAAAAAACGGAACCCTTATAGATTCGTCACGTCCGTCCGTCCGTCTGTCTGTCTGTCTGTCCGTCCGTATGTCACAGCCACTTTTTTCCGAAACTATAAGAGCTATACTGTTGAAACTTGGTAAGTAGATGTATACTGTGAACCGCATTAAGATTTTCACACAAAAATCGAAAAAAAAACAATAAGTTTTAGGGGTCCCCATACTCAGAACTGAAACTCAAAAAAAAAAAA
This sequence comes from Epinotia brunnichana, assembly GCA_963854355.1. NCBI lineage: Eukaryota > Metazoa > Arthropoda > Insecta > Lepidoptera > Tortricidae > Epinotia > Epinotia brunnichana. The sequence goes on along the minus strand of OY977953.1, from coordinate 1,655,254 downwards.
TCATCAAATTCATACGTGTGGGGTATCTATGGATAGGTCTTTAAAAATGATATTGAGGTTTCTAACATTATTTTTTTCTTAACTGAATAGTTTGCGCGAGAGACACTTCCAAAGTGGTAAAATGTGTGACCCCCCCCCCCCCCCTGTAACTTCTAAAATAAGAGAATGAGAAAACTAAAAAAAATATATGATGTACATTACCATATAAACTTCCACCGAAAATTGGTTTGAAAGAGATCTAATAAGTAGTTTTTTTAATACGTCATAAGTCGTAAACCGCAATTTATTTCACGGAACCCTTCATGTGCGAGTCCGACTCGCACTTGGCCGCTTTTTTTTCTAATTAGAACACTTAGTCTAATACGGAACATTACGCAAAACTCTTCGTAGGTGGCGACACTAGCAGAGTTGACTTTGTATCTCGTTCTCAGATGCCGTATTCTCTATGCATGCATCCTTGTCACGCATTTGACAATCAATTGTGCATGTGTGTGTGAATCCCTATCTTCCTCTACTGGTTTCCGGTTAGTATTGGTATGCTACTCTCTGGCGGCAGAGAATTGCAGTAATGTTCCCTATTAGAAAGAGACCGTGCTGAATTGACTAAAAAACGATATTATACAAAATACAAAAATACAAAAAGGTTTATTATCAAAATCAAAACATACATTCGACTTCTTACCATCAGAGACCAGACTAGACATTAACTATTGAACCTGCTCACAAAAATTCAAGAGAATCGGTTGAGAAATGCAACCTGTACGAAAGAATTTTGGCCCGAGCTGAAACGGAGAACTTAATTCTCTTCGCTCGCTCGTTCAATTATGGACAGTATCGATATTATATTATTCAATGTACTTACTCTTTGGTATCGATACCAACACCTCCATTGATTGAACCGTTTTATATGGTGCAAGTGCAAGTGCAAGTTTGAAAATGGGTATGATTTTATCAGTCACCTAATAAATGCATTTTCAGTTCCTAGAATAATAGATCTGTCACCTAAAGTGAATCACCTATTCCTATACTATTAAACGAGCAATATTTGTATATCCATACTATATATATACTATACTACGAGTATATACTATACTATATACTTACTATTATATATATTATACTAGCTGTTGCCCGCGACTTCGTCCGCGTAGAACTTTTTATCGTCTTAGAAAATGATTTCTCTCAATACAAAATTTGAACCCTCTTTTAGGGGATAATTTAAAAAAAAAGTTGATGTTCATTTTCTAGTTTGTGAACAAACAGTCTAAAACCAAAGTTAAAAATCTCATACTTTAAAAATGCCTTGAAATACTCAAACTTTGAACCAATTTTAACACTCTTAGGGGATGAATTTGGAAAAACTCTGAAATCAGTTTTGTAGTCTTTTAACGTACAGAATAAGACCGAAGTTAAAAATCTCTTACTCACACTTTAAAATTTTATTACTCGCCATTTAAAATTTGAACCCCCTTTTAAACCCCCTTAGAGGTTGAATTTTTCTAATCGCTGAAAGAACTTTTTTCGTAAACTTTTAAGTCTCTAGCTCAAAAAAAGTGTTGCCCATACAAAGCTTTCTTAACACCCTTAGGGGTGGAATTTTCTAAAACTCTGAAAGTACTTTATTATTAATTTTAATAAGTAACATTTCGAATAGTTTTAAGTCTAGTAAAAAAAAAAGTTTTTCCCACACAACACTGGCTACCCTTCTTAACCCCCTTAGGGATGGATTTTCTAAAACGCTGAAAGTTCTTTTTTAGTATTCTAATAAGTAATCTTTTTGCAAAGTTTTAAGTCTAACTCAAAAAAAAGTGTTGCCCATGCAAAGCTTGCTCTCCTTTTTAACCCTATTAGGGGTGGAATTTTCTAAAACGATTTGTGTTCTTTTTTTGTATTTTAATAAGTAATCTTTCTACAAAGTTTCAAGTCTCTAACTCAAAAACATAAACTTTCCCTGATAAAAACTTTGCACCCCTTTTTATCCCCCTTAGGGATAGATTTTTTCAAAACGCTGAAAGTTTTTTTTTTTGTATTTTTATAAGTAATCTTTATACAAAGTTTTAAGTGTCTAGTTCAGAAAAAGTGTTCCCCATACAAACCTTGCACCCTTTTTTAACCCCCTTAGGGAATGATTTTTGTAAAACGCCGAATGTAGTATTTTTCATGTTCTAATAAGTAATTTTTCGTCAAAATTTTAAGTCTCTATTAAAAAAAAATATGTTTTTCCCATACAAACTTTGCACCCTATTTTACCCCCTTAGGGGTGAAATTTTCCAAAACGCTGAAAGTACTTTCTTTGTATTTAAATAATCTTTCTACAAAGTTTTAGGACTCTAGCTAAAAAAAATTGTTTCCCACATACAAACTTTGCACCCCTATTTTAGCCCCCTATTTTTAGGGGTAGAATTTTCTAAAACGCTGAAAGTACTTAATTTGTATTCTGATGACTAATCTTTCTACAAAGTTTTAAGTCTCTATTTAAAAAAAATATTGTTTCCCCCATACAAAATTTGCACCCCTATTTTACCCCCTTAGGGGTAGATTTTTTTAAAACACTGAATCTAGGTACTTTATTTGTATTCTAATGAATAATTTCTTTACAAAGTTTTAAGTCTCTATTTAAAAAAAAGTAGTTTTTCCCATACAAACTTTGCACTCTATTTTACCCCTTTAGGGGTAGAATTTTCTAAAACCCTGAAAGTTCTTTATTTGTATTCTAATGACTGATCTTTCTACAAAGTTTTAAGTCTCTATTTAAAAAAAAATGTTTCCCCCATACAAACCTTGCACCCCTATTTTACCCCCGTAGGGGTGGAATTTTCCAAAACGCGGAAAGTGTTTCATTTGTATTCTAATAACTAATTTTTCTACAAAGTTTAAGTCTATAGCTCAAAAAAAAAAGGTCCTCCCATACAAACTTTGCACCCCCATTTTACCCCCTTAGGGGTAGAATTTTCAAAAATCCCTTTTTATCCCTAGCCCACGTTATAAAAGCAACATACTGTGCAAAAATCAACTCTCTAAGATTAGTAGTTTCGGCTGTGCGTTGATGAGTGAGTGAGTGATTGAGTGAATAAGTCAGTCAGGACATAGGCAATTATTATGTATAAATAGATAGAAGATAATGAAACTCCCATTCAAATATCTCAAAAAATTATGAAGCTACATCCGTTTTAATGTCGCTTGTTAGAGTGAGAAAACGATGAGGGACTGTGACGTCAATATACTCGAACGTCATAGTAAAAAACAATCGTTTCATATGAAGGTGCGTTTTGCGGAAAAGGGACAGAACATACCCCCTCTTAAAACTTTGGACTCTTATAACTTAATCATTACCTATATAACCTCTTGCTTTGTTTTTTTCTCCATTTGACTATATTTATTTTAAATTCTTTTTCGAGACAATACATTATGATTATTTACCATATTTTCGATTCCTGAGCTATAACCACGAACTTCGGAATTCGAAAATATTCGGGTATCTCTATCTCTATCGCACTAACCATACTCGAGTGACAGGGATGCAAATATATGAACATTGAGTATCGGTTTTCGTGGTAGCGCCGCAGGTACTTTGGCTGAATGCGCCGAGCGCGTGCCATTGTCATTCAAAAAAAACAAATTCGTGTTAATTATATTGTTCAAATTTGTTGATTTCATTTATTGAAATTACGACATAAAACGACATTTGCGCATATAAGTTCTCATATCAGAATCGAATATTTTTTTATGGTTTATATTTTAGCATTTGTCTCGTAAAGGTCTATCGTAGACGGGATTTAAATTATTAATAAGTGAAAGGCAAAGCAATTCCGCCATTTTGACGAAAATTTGACGGTTCTTATAGCTGACAGTTGGAGCAGCGTTTGATTTCAATAAAAATAAATGAAAAATTAAATGAAGTCGTATATTTCGGAAAATTAATTAACTGTCGCAGTCGGATAAAAACTATCCTAAGTTGCAGCTAGAATAATAATGTACCTATATAAAATGTTTCATATTTTTCCGTTCATGGGATGCTGAGAACATTCGAACCGCGCAAAGCTTAGTTTCAAACTGGCTGATTCTTTTTTTAATTTAGAGATTTATTATAAGTGGAGATTATGTCTGTCTGTCTGTTACCTCTTCACGCCTAAACCGCTGAACCGATTTAGATGAAATTTGGTATAGAGATATTTTGAGTCCCATGAAAGGACATAGGATAGTTTTTATCCCGGAAATCAACCCCTGAGGGGATGAAATGGGGGGTGGAAATTTGTATGGAGCTACTTAAACCGCTGCACCGATTTGAATGAAATTTGGTATATAAATAGTTTGAGTCCCGGGGAAGGACAAGGGATAGGTTTGATCCCGGAAATCATGACCTAAGGGGGTGAAATAGGGGGTGAACATTTGTATGGAGCTACTATACTACCGTTGCACCCATTTAGATAAAAATTGATATAGAGATAGTTTAGTCTCGTGGAAGGACCAAGGATAGTTCTTACCCCGGAGATCAATCCCTAAAGGGGAAATGGAGGGTGAAAGTTTGTATTGAGCTACGATATAAACGAGTTCTACGCGGACGGAGCCGTGGGCAGAAGCTAAACTGGAAACTGTAACTTCTGTCAAAAACTAGAAAACAAATCACTTACAGCGTTTTTAATAGTACATTACTGCAGACGCCGGGAAAGAAGGTCTTGCCGGTTGAGTAGGCATAGACGGCCGACCGTAGAGAGGCCGGATGGTGATACGAAGACGGCAAGCCCTTTTTACAGCCAGGCATGTGTAGTGCTTTTCTCAAACATGCTATGAAATAAATAAAATAAACTTCAAGAAATCAAACAAATTTTAATGGCTTAATAACGTGATGCAGTGCCACAAATTGTGAAATGAAAATAAAAATAAAATACTTCCCGGCCTAGGCCTTCCATTTCGTAAGAAATTCCTTTACAGTTCTCTCAAATTGTTCCGCCCAAAACGTGATATTTTGATTGAAGCCTGTTATAACCAGTGATCGGCGCGACCCGTGCAACACGGTGTCAATGACCTCAATCATTATGTTAATATGAATATTCCCCGGGATTCCGGAATTCGAGTCGGTAAAGGAAGACAATATTTTTTTCATTTCAGTTAAGTATATAACGGGGACAAGATTTTTACCATAAAACAAACCAACATGAATTGAATGACCCGAAGAACATAAGTAAAAGTAAACACATTTGTCGTTAGAAATTGGTTGCATTCCTTATTAGTAAATTAGAGAAGGATGACATCAACTCTGTTAATATTACTATTAGCTGTCTTTTTCGCACCAGTTTAAACTATGCGTTTGGTCATAATATAGTTAATATAAATAAAATAAAAATAAAAAAATAAAAAATAAATGCAAACAATAGAAAATCCGAAAGTGACCTTCGACATCCCAGTCAGTCGAAAAAAGGGTTTTTTTGCATTTCAAATGGTTACATTTTAACACTGACATATTTTATATGAGTGCACTTAATATTTTACGCAATATAAAATAAAATCAATGTATATCAATATTTTCTTTAATGAAAAATTATAAAATTTATGAGTTTATTAAATATTCTGACTTCTATTTAAAAATAACTCTCAATCGAGTTATTTTTGCGTACTAGATCACGGGATTAATCATGCATGTCATGTCCATATTAATATTTCTTCTCGGAATCCAGCGGTGTTGCACGGGTCGTGCCGATCATTGGTTATAACACACGGAATCACGAAATTTCATTGCATGTTTGAGAAAAAAATAATTCCTTAAGGAGGTCAAAATGGGTTGGAAGTATGAATGGGAAACAAGTAATTTTTGAATAAAGGGAATTCTGCGGTCATATACTATTATTTGGTAAGCCATTAATTAAATTAAGGATGTACAAAAAAAAATTATGAAATAAATAAATCTATTATATTCTATTCTATCAGTCAAAGCACATAATCCAACTGCTAGCAGAATAGTAAGTTACTTACGTTAGAGCGACCCTTGCAGAATCGAACAGTACTTTTAGCGTGGGATTGACGTGAGTTGCGTTTACTACAGGCGCTAGCGCCTATCGTCAAGATTTAGTATGAAAAGTCTATACACCGCCCCTGGTGGTCACTCATAGAACTAAAAATCCAAACTGTAACGTGAGGCACTTATACATTACTTAATTCGCCATCGACTTCACGTTCGTTCACGATTTTCCAATATTCAACCTTATATCACTAGCATTTATCGTTTTAATTTAAATGTTTGTCGGTTATGACATTACAGAATACGCGCATCGCGACGTCGACAGTGTCCACTGTCGATACAATATGGCGGCGCGGGGGCCATTTATTTGCATTTTTAAATACAAAATACGCGACAATCCGAATTTTGCGGATATATGTTGTCAATTCAAAACCCTTATTTTTATAAGTTCTTTAATTTGAGATAAATTTCGATCGGATCTACGGTAACTCTTGACGGAATAATACGATATCACGGGCCATTTTGCAAGTGAAATAGTAAACTACAGTCGCTACGGTATTCTTCGATACGAAATGTCAAATTTGGGTCTCACACTACCGATTGGTAGTACGAATCGAACGTTAAATTACGCATCGAAAACTAAACGCTAGAGCCTAACGTTTTGCAGTTGGTTTCGTAGGACAACGGCATTGTGAGTTACAAGTTTGACGGGTCGAATCGAAGAATACCGTAGCGAGATCGAAATCTATTCAGCACCGCCGCAGCCTACTCTGAAGGCCTCCTCGCATGGAGCTTCCAATACCACAGGACTCCGTGCGGCTGCCCCCCGAGAAACCAGTTTGCACGTCTTCAACCTAGGCGTTGAGACCACTACCGAGGACGTCGTCCGTCACGTGCAGGCTCGAATGGGCATCCCGGCGCCAGTGTGTGAGCGGCTCGTTGTCACCCGAGGTAGCTATGCGTCGTTTCGACTGGACGTGCCAGTCCACAAGGTCAACGTAGTGAAACGCGTTAGCAACTGGCCCGAAGGAGTATCTGTGCGCCCATTTAATATTGTGCAGCCAAAAAACTTCACACCCAATCGCGGCACAACAAAACTAAAATAGGAACTAAATTGGTCGTAATCCACCAAAATGTACGATCCATTTGTGGCAAAACTTCGTTGTTGGAACTACTTTGCAGCACTGAACAACCCGATATTCTTGGATTAACTGAAATTTGGTGCAGCAAAAGTGAGATTGAGCGAGTGCGTTTATGTGGGTACACCGTCGCGAATTATTTTTGCAGAACGCGCACCGCGGCCCACGGTGGTACCGCCTTGATCGTGCGGGATGGACTGGCGTTTAAGCCGCGTAATGATCTACAAGCCCACTCTGTTCAATATCACTTTGAATGCACAGCCATTGAAATTCCTAGTTGTAAGTTAGTTGTTATATCCTTGTATAGAACTGGAAAAGGCGATTTTGATATTTATTTGAACAAATTGGAATTATTGTTACGTAAGCTCACTGACGAAAATAAAAGGTTTATTCTGGTTGGTGACCAAAATGTGGACTATTTATCTGACAATAGTTTGAGACAGCGGGTGGACGACGTGCTAGGTACCTATGGATGTGTAAACACAGTTTCTTTCCCAACTCGCGTGACTGCCGAATGTGCATCGTCCATTGATTGCGGTTTAGCGAACCACTCGCGTGACTGCCTAACTGTGTCGCCAGTGGACACTGCTATTAGCGACCACAACGCCCAACGATACGAGTTCGCTATTGAGTATGGGCGTTCCGATGACGTAGCACACGAAATCGAACGTAGGTTATTTAGTGATGAATGCATTTATTTATTTTATTGTGATATTAGTAATTATAATTTTAATTTTATTTTTGATTCTACTATTGACATTGATACAAAATTTAATAAACTATTTAACATTTTGACATACTACATCGACATTCATTTTCCAATTTAAAAAATTAAATGTAATAATAAAAAGAAAACATTGCCATGGGTAACTGATGAAATAATGGAGTACATGCGTAAACACAGGGACCTCCATGAAATCCAGCGTCAATATCCCGGCAACCCGATTATATCGGAATGTATTGATAATTATTTTAACTTAATTAAATCCACAACACTGCGCGCTAGGCAATACCATATCGAACACAGGATAGGCGAAAGTAGAAATCCCTCCAAGGAAATTTGGAAAGTGGTAAATGAGGAGATAGGTGCAAAAAATAAATCTCAATTTATCTGCCTCAATGACTCCTCGCAAACAAAAATACCACCGAGCGATGTTCCAGATGAGTTTAACTCGCATTTTCTAAATATAGGTTTAAAAAATGCGATCAACACAAATCCCGCTTTAAGTAGGCGCTATCTATGTAGTTACCTACATGACCTTGACGTACCGACGATGACCTTGCCGACTGTTACAAGTGACATGCTAAATAAGGTGATTCGAAAAATGTTAAAAACACGCGCAACTGTAGATACTTATGACATTTCACTCAATATTTTATTATGTATATGGCCAATAATTTCTGACATTTTAATCGTACTTATTAATATTATTTTTGATACAGGTGTATACCCAGAAGTGTTAAAGTGTACCAGAGTTTGCCCAGTGTATAAGGGAAAGGGTGACAAGTGCGATGTCAACAATTACAGACCAATAACAATAGTCCCCACAATTTCTAAAATTGTGGAGTCCATCCTCTCATCGCATTTAATGGCCCACCTAGAGAACAATGACCTACTGACTGACCGCCAATTCGCTTATCGGCAAAATATGTCCACAACAACTGCTGCGCTCAAAATATTTGACTGCATTGTTTCCGGTCTGGATGACAAATGCAAGATGGCAGGTATATTTTGTGACTTGTCCAAAGCTTTTGATGTGATTGATCATGACCTGCTTTTGGACAAGTTACATCATTACGGGATACGAAACTTAAGCCACAAATTGTTTACATCATTTTTGTCCGACCGGAAGCAAGTAGTTAAGATATCTGCGAGCGGTAAACGACTGCAGTCCAGTGCTGGCAGCGTGAATGTAGGAATCCCTCAAGGTTCGGCGTTAGGAAATTCCCTTTTCCTAACGTTTATGAACGACCTTCCCGCTGCCATCAAAGCTGGTCTCTCTGTCCTATTCGCGGACGATACCACAGTGGTTGTCAGCGCGCGCACTTCTGAACAGCTTGGAGAGAAGATACATGACGGATGTGATCAACTACAGAGGTGGTTTGCTACCAACGGCTTACTCTTAAATATAACAAAATCCAACGTCATGGTCTTCTCAGGGCGCCAAATTGCGATTCCTCCGTGCGTAGCAAACAGCCCGATGCCGATAAGTGATAAATGTAGGTTCCTGGGCTTCACTCTGGACTCTCACCTTAACTGGAAGTGCCATGTAGACAAACTATGTGATAGATTGAGTAGTGCAGTTTTTGCTTTGCGTAAACTAAAACCTATGGTATCAGACGATGCCATGAAGCAGGTTTATTTTGCTCATTTTCATTCGCTGATGTCCTACGGCACGCTCATTTGGGGAAACTCAACGGATGCCAACAGAGTGCTGCTTATGCAGAAACGTGCCGTACGTGCGATGATTGGGGCAAAATCAAGGAGTTCGTGTAGAGGCCACTTCCCAGCGCACGGTATTATGACGCACTACTCACTCTATATATTCGAAATTATAATGTTTGTAAGGAATAATTTTTCCTCGTTCGATACCGTAAATGTGATTGGCAAAACACTCCGCCGCACTGGGCGTTTGAGAACAGTTCCCCGTCGCATGGCACTTGCAGAAAAGAACCCGCGTGTCATTGGGCCTACCTACTACGAGCGACTACCCGCTGATCTTAGACTGGAACCATCTGACGAAGCATTTAGACGCCGCCTGAAATACCTTTTATTGGAAAATCCATTATACTCAGTTAAAGAGTATATGGATCTTGATCTGACATGTTAAATTATTATTTTTACCTATTTACATTTGTTTTAATATGATTTGACATTAAATATCACCTATATTCTAATGCACATTACACTATATTGTAAATTGAATGACGATACCTAGTGGTTGACATATTTGTTCTTTTGATTTTGTTTTATTTTTATATGTACTCGTTATTGAGTAAATTTGTTGACATTGTATTAATTTAATATTATATCTTTATTTTTTCTTTGTTTTTGACGATCATGATAAATAATCTTATTTTTTTGGAAAAAAAAAAAAAAAAAAAAAAAAAAAAATCGAAGAATACCGTCGCGACTGTAGTTTACTATTTCACTTGCAAAATGGCCCGTGATATCGTATTATTCCGTCAAGAGTTACCGTAGATCCGATCGAAATTTATCTCAAATTAAACAAAATTCGGATTGTCGCGTATTTTGTATTTAAAAATGCAAATAAATGGCCCCCGCGCCGCCATATTGTATCGACAGTGGACACTGTCGACGTCGCGATGCGCGTATTCTGTAATGTCATAACCGACAAACATTTAAATTAAAACGATAAATGCTAGTGATATAAGGTTGAATATTGGAAAATCGTGAACGAACGTGAAGTCGATGGCGAATTAAGTAATGTATAAGTGCCTCACGTTACAGTTTGGATTTTTAGTTCTATGAGTGACCACCAGGGGCGGTGTATAGACTTTTCATACTAAATCTTGACGATAGGCGGTAGCGCCTGTAGTAAACGCAACTCACGTCAATCCCACGCTAAAAGTACAGCTATCAGAAATAGAAATGTAGGTAAAGTTAGAACTGCAATGCTCACATAACCGAAAAGAAGGTAATTAAGACTGCGGATATTTTTTTAATTTAAGAAATTTATTTTAGATAATCAAAATTATTTATTCTCTAACATCGTTAAAGGGGACTGGGGATAGAGATGGAAAGTTCTACGTTTTTTGGTATAAGTTATTTCGCTTTCAAACGTGAGCAAAACGACTGAAAGGATTTAGACAAAAATTTACAGTATTGTAGTTAAGTACTTATTAGACATAAAAAAAAAACAAAATTATGCTTATACATTATATATACATCACCTTAAAAACAACAATTTAAGCAGAAACGTGAGATGATACTTAAAATATTTGTATTTGTAAAAACTGACATTTTAATTTAGATTTAATAGCAATTTAAACTCAAACAAACTCATCGCACTGTTAAACGGATTTTAATGAAATTTGGCGTAGAGATAATTTGAGACCCTTGGAAGAATATATTATAGTTTTAATCACGGAAATCATCCCTTAAGATGGTAGAATTATATTAGCAATTTTTTTCTAAGGCGATAACAAGTTCTACGCGGACGAAGTCGCGGGCAACAGCTAGTATATATATATTTGCAATCACGTTCTCGGAAACGGCTCTAACGATTTTGATGAGATTTGGAATGCAGGGGTTAACGGGGGTAAGAAATTGATCTAGATAGGTGTCATGTCCGGGAAAATTTGATTTCTCCGTATTTTCTCCATTTTCACCCGAGCAGAGTTCGGTCGCCCAGGGACTAATAGTAAAAGGATTACTTACCTACATTCAATAAAGAATTACTTGGAAATAATATCTATCACCAAATAATTATATTGGGTTTCAAAATAATGAAATTGTCACTAAAACAGAATCACCAAACAATATACTATGCACAAATATCACATCACAAATATATATGTTTTACAGCACCATGCGCAAGAGGGCGGCCTCTGCGGCGCGACGCGCGCGCGCCGGCGGCAGCGCCCTGCTGGCGGTCGTCGCCGACCGTATTGACTGTCCATTTATGAGACACTGGCAGTCATTGCATGCACCAGTGTCTCATATCTGGGCTTAATAAAATAAAATAAATAAGTTAATTAATGTAAGAGTAGTATTTAGTAATTTATTTTGTCACTAACACTTAATTTAATTTAATTTATTGTAACTAACACATTATGGGTCCAGTAACCTGAAATAAATATATATTGAATTGAATTGAATTGAATATAAACATGATTAAGTACCTTAAAATTTATTTTTCACCTCAGCAGCTCGAATAAGCATATTTTGCTGCGTGAAAACAGTGAGCAAAATGCGATTTTACTCACTCCGTGAGTCAAAGTAGCTTTTTAATTTTGATATCGAGCACTGGTGACACATCAACATCATAGTGTGGGGTCTATTACAAATTCAGAATATTATAGGTGCGTAAAAGCCTAACGATATATTTTTTAACGTGACGATGTTCTCACTGCTGAGGTGAAAAGTTGTATGTATCACACGAGAGCAAAGATATTTGCATCTCGTGCCTTTGAGTCCATCAACACTCGCAGCAAAAATCTACTTTGCTCTCTTGTTGAACAAATAACTATTTAATCACTGAAAAAAAAAATATGTATGTACATTTTTTTGTTTAATTATATATATATTTTATTTTTTATTTGACTGAACCCCGCTTTTGTTTCTGGGACAGTCTACCGCCCTCCGCCCAGGCTAACGCCAGAAACTCGCTTCCTCGGCAATTCGTTTCACGTGCGCACTTGACCTACGCTGAGATCGGCCTCCTGCACGCGTTCAACCAAGACCTCATTCGCGAGCTTCTGGCTCCGCGGGCTTTTATATACACTCTAGGGGTAGGTCAGACAAGACCACGTGGAGGTGGGGTGCGCTGATTCGGGTTTTGGTAGCTATTTTTACCTTTAATCATTTATTTATATCTAAAGTTACTTAAAGTAAAACCAACACATATCTTTGAAATTTATAGCATTGACGAAAAAAAAGAAGCTGATTTGACTTTTGTCAAATATCGTATTTGACTCCGCCCCTATTAGCCATGTTTTCATTAAATTAAGCCTTTAGGCGACGCAGGTCGGTTTCTTATTATGTTGAATTCGTAGTAGGCCAGTTTCTGATTTTGTCATATTCTTAGAAGGTCAGTTTCTTTTTTGGCGGTTTCTTAATATGTCATTTCCTTATTTTGCCAGCTTCGAAGTAGTACAGTTTATTATTTCGTTAAATTCTAAGTAGGTTATTTTCATATATTTGTCTTTTTCTGACTAGGTCAGATTCTTAGTTTGTCGGATTCGTAGCAAGTGGATCATTACTGTTTGTAGTTATTATATAATATGTGAGTTTATTCTCTTCTACATATTGTATTTCTACATTTTGATACGTAAAATGCACGAATGAACATGAAATTAATTAACACAGAGGTTAAATGATGATGCTGATGATGATCCATCTACTAAGAATCCGACAAAATAAAAATCTGACCTACTCAGAAAAAGACAAATATAAAAAAATAACCTAAGTACTTAGAATTTAACGTAATAAAAAAATGTACTACTTCGAAGCTGGCAAAATAAGGAAATGATATATTACGAAACCGCCAAAAAATAAACTGACTTTCTCAGAATATGACAAAATTAGAAACTGGCCTACTACGAATCCAACAAAATAAGAAACCGGCCTGCGTCGCCTAAAGGAAATTAAGGAACTGATCTATTTATTAGGTGACAGATCTATTATTTTGATGACAGATATATTAAGGCTATAGAAAAAAGGTGATTTATAGGTACTTAGAGACAGTTTTGATTAAACTGGTGACTAATATATAATTAAATAGGGATTATAATTAGAGTATTGCAGATAAGTGACACATCTAAAAATTAGAGTGACAGAAAATATTGTTGGCGGAAAATGCCGGATGTCAATAAATCTCAAATTAAATTAACTCCAAATTATCAAAGCTTTTTTTATGTTTCTTATGGTCATTGATGACACATATATAGTAGCTCCGTAAGTATGTTCTACTACCTAAAGGTTAACCTTTTAAAAACCAAGCATATACCTAGTTCTAGTGTACGCTTTGTAAGGTTCACTATTATGCCTCCACGTAAGGTTTGTTTTTTCGCTAGAAGATATCCCTCTGAAGCAAGTAGTACTACCACGTAGTTCAACTGGTAGTACAAATGATACTCACTAGTACTGTAGTAGGGTCATTTCGCCGGTTACGCGACCACCTTCGGTTAGCGACCACCTGAAGAACATGGTTTTTTCAATTGAAGATAACATCAATTCTACAGAGCCTATTGAAACAGGTAGCCGTATGCATTATTGTTTGTAGTTATGGAATAGGAATTAACTAAAAAAACGAGAAAATATGCTTTCAGTTCACCAACTCAGCTAAGTGGTCGCTAACCGGCACATAAAATTAGGTGGTCGCTAACCGGCGAAATTACCCTACTACTACTAAAAATAACTCTGGTTATGTCATAGACCACAGTGTTAACCCTTTAGTGGGTAACGGCAAGATATTTGCCGTCATACGACTCAGATATTTTATTTTTTTCTCAATGAAACGTGTTGTTAGTTAATATAACTTTTGGTTCGCATAAGAGAACATACTCGTACCAATTTACGAAAAAAAGAATAGCAGATAAACGTTATTCCAACCCATGTTAAATGATGATTCTTAGGCCTGAACTTAGATTTTTAACTATTCCTTACAATTGAACAAAAATGTTTGTAAATAAAATTTTGTTTGCTGGATTTATCCGATAGTCACAATTCTCTACTTCCAGAGACAAGATTGGCGATATAAAGTTTAAAGAAAAAAATCTGTTATTTGATAATTTTAAAAAATGAAGACGGCAATATATTTGCCACTATCCGTTAAGTGTCTGGTGTTTATTAAAGGAAAGGGTGGGTTAGGCTACAATTGTTATTGATTTATATATGGAGCAATAGCTTAATTCAATACTTCAAATTTGCCTTTTACCTTTATTGCTGAATTAGCCGTGTTAGTTAGAAATGACAACGGAAGTAAAAAAATCTCGCAAAAAAGTGTTGATTGTTCGTGCGTGCAATCTTATAATATAATATATTGTTGTTGCTTAACTCGCAGGTTAGGTAATTATTTCTTATCATCTATTGGTTTTTAATTTATTTATTTTAGATACGTCGTGCCACCCATAGTTCCCCCGGCAAACTGACATGACGGTCTTGTCACTTAATGCCCTTGGCTGATAGCGGCAAACATATTGCCGTCTCATAATTCGGAAACCCTGCAATAATATATACATTTCTCTTTCTCAAAAATCATAAAAAAAATCATTCATGCTGTGCGTATCGTTAAAGTTCTCGATTCATTGCTTTAAAAAAATAATGGTCAAAGGGTTAAAAGTTGAACTGGTAGTACAGTCAGCATCAAAAGTAGTTACGCAAACGAAGACGAAGAAGGGAATTATAAGAACTTTCGAAGTCTTCGATTGAGTAGTTACTTTTGATGCTGACTGTACTTATGATACACATGCCAGGCCCCGTAGCATGGATCATGCGCAAGTTCAATTGACGGCGACTTTAGGTACTACTGCTGTCTCAGATCAACTCAGATGAGCAGATATCGTAGTATTTGCAGTGAATTTGATTGAAGATGTATTAGAATTGGGCATTATGGCGGTGAAAGGGTTAAATTAAAACAATGGTATAACACACAAATTACTTTATTTTTGAGTTTTTCAATAAACCTAATTCCTTGCAACTTTTAATATTTTTGGAGTTTTCTTCACAAAATCCACAAAATAAATACTACTGAACTGTTCACCAGTTCACCACTTAACATTAACAATAACTTCACAATATTCGAAACAAACAGGAAAGCGCTAAGCTCTGATGCTGCGTCTCGGCTGGTCACTGCGTCCGTGGAAGGACCAAGCCGTGGACTGGGGATAGGCCGTGTACACCATGTCTTGTAGGCCGTTCCTTACGTTGGCGCTCTTAGTCGGCATCTGGAAATAATAAGTTGTCAGTCAGACGAAACATTCTTATCCTAACTTTTTTATTGCAATAAACAGTTTTTTTTTAACACTTAGTAGGGTAAATCGCCAATAACTGGCCACCCTTCAATAACTGGTCCCTCTCCACTGAAAATGAGCTCTGTTCTCCTACAAACATAATTCAATTTAGTATAACGTGGCCAGTTATTGAAGGGTGGCCAGAAATTAGCACCTTATACAAAAAAAATACTATAATAGGTGAATAGAGTTCATTTTTAGTATAAGGTGGCCAGTTATTGAACGGTGACTAGTCATTGGCGATTTACCCTATACCAATTTTGTTATATCGTATAACTAGGACAACTACACTCAAGAGCAAAAGTTTCGGGTCGGTGAAATACCGTCATATTTACAACTAGCTGTTGCCCGCGACTTCGTCCGCGTAGAACTTTTTATCGTCTTAGAAAATGATTTCTCTCAATACAAAATTTGAACCCTCTTTTAGGGGATAATTAAAAAAAAAGTTGATGTTCATTTTCTAGTTTGTGAACAAACAGCCTAAAACCAAAGTTAAAAATCTCATACTTTAAAAATGCCTTGAAATACTCAAACTTTGAACCAATTTTAACACTCTTAGGGGATAAATTTGGAAAAACTCTGAAATCAGTTTTGTAGTCTTTTAACGTACAGAATAAGACCGAAGTTAAAAATCTCTTACTCACACTTTAAAATTTTATTGCTCGCCATTTAAAATTTGAACCCCCTTTTAAACCCCCTTAGAGGTTGAATTTTTCTAATAGCTGAAAGAACTTTTTTCGTAAACTTTTAAGTCTCTAGCTCAAAAAAAGTGTTGCCCATACAAAGCTTTCTTAACCCCCTTAGGGGTGGAATTTTCTAAAACTCTGAAAGTACTTTATTATTAATTTTAATAAGTAACATTTTGAATAGTTTTAAGTCTAGTAAAAAAAAAAGTTTTTCCCACACAACACTGGTTACCCTTCTTAAGGATCTTAAGGATCCCCTTAGGGATGGAGTTTTCTAAAACGCTGAAAGTTCTTTTTTAGTATTCTAATAAGTAATCTTTTTGCAAAGTTTTAAGTCTAACTCAAAAACATAAACTTTCCCTGATAAAAACTTTGCACCCCTTTTTAACCCCCTTAGGGATAGATTTTTTCAAAACGCTGAAAGTCTTTTTTTTTGTATTTTTATAAGAAATCTTTCTACAAAGTTTTAAGTGTCTAGCTCAGAAAAAGTGTTCCCCATACAAACCTTGCACCCTTTTTTAACCCCCTTAGGGAATGATTTTTGTAAAACGCCGAATGTAGTATTTTTCATGTTCTAATAAGTAATTTTTCGTCAAAATTTTAAGTCTCTATTAAAAAAATATATGTTTTCCCCATACAAACTTTACCCCCTTTTACCCCCTTAGGGGTGAAATTTTCCAAAACGCTGAAAGTACTTTCTTTGTATTTAAATAATCTTTCTACAAAGTTTTAGGACTCTAGCTAAAAAAAATAGTTTCCCACATACAAACTTTGCACCCCTATTTTAGCCCCATATTTTTAGGGGTAGAATTTTCTAAAACGCTGAAAGTACTTAATTTGTATTCTGATGACTAATCTTTCAACAAAGTTTTAAGTCTCTATTTAAAAAAAATATTGTTTCCCCCATACAAAATTTGCACCCCTATTTTACCCCCTTAGGGGTAGATTTTTTTAAAACACTGAATCTAGGTACTTTATTTGTATTCTATTGAATAATTTCTCTACAAAGTTTTAAGTCTCTATTTAAAAAAAAGTAGTTTTTCCCATACAAACTTTGCACTCTATTTTACCCCTTTAGGGGTAGAATTTTCTAAAACCCTGAATGTTCTTTATTTGTATTCTAATGACTGATCTTTCTACAAAGTTTTAAGTCTCTATTTAAAAAAAAAATGTTTCCCCCATACAAACCTTGCACCCCTATTTTACCCCCGTAGGGGTGGAATTTTCCAAAACGCTGAAAGTGTTTCATTTGTATTCTAATAACTAATTTTTCTACAAAGTTTAAGTCTATAGCTCAAAAAAAAAAGGTTCTCCCATACAAACTTTGCACCCCCATTTTACCCCCATAGGGGTAGAATTTTCAAAAATCCCTTTTTATCCCTAGCCCACGTTATAAAAGCAACATACTGTGCAAAAATCAACTCTCTAAGATTAGTAGTTTCGGCTGTGCGTTGATGAGTGAGTGATTGAGTGAGTAAGTCAGTCAGGACATAGGCATTTATTATGTATAAATAGATAGAAGATAATGAAACTCCCATTCAAATATCTCAAAAAATTATGAAGCTACATCCGTTTTAATGTCGCTTGTTAGAGTGAGAAAACGATGAGGGACTGTGACGTCAATATACTCGAGCGTCATAGTAAAAAACAATCGTTTCATATGAAGGTGCGTTTTGCGGAAAAGGGACAGAACATACCCCCCCCTCTTAAAACTTTGGACTCTTATAACTTAATCATTACCTATATAACCTCTTGCTTTGTTTTTTTCTCCATTTGACTATATTTATTTTAAAATATTTTTCGAGAAAATACATTATGATTATTTACCATATTTTCGATTCCTGAGCTATAACCACGAACTTCGGAATTCGAAAATATTCGGGTATCTCTATCTCTATCGCACTAACCATACTCGAGTGACAGGGATGCAAATATATGAACATTGAGTATCGGTTTTCGTGGTAGCGCCGCAGGTACTTTGGCTGAATGCGCCGAGCGCGTGCCATTGTCATTCAAAAAAAACAAATTCGTGTTAATTATATTGTTCAAATTTGTTGATTTCATTTATTGAAATTACGACATAAAACGACATTTGCGCATATAAGTTCTCATATCAGAATCGAATATTTTTTTATGGTTTATATTTTAGCATTTGTCTCGTAAAGGTCTATCGTAGACGGGATTTAAATTATTAATAAGTGAAAGGCAAAGCAATTCCGCCATTTTGACGAAAATTTGACGGTTCTTATAGCTGACAGTTGGAGCAGCGTTTGATTTCAATAAAAATAAATGAAAAATTAAATGAAGTCGTATATTTCGGAAAATTAATTAACTGTCGCAGTCGGATAAAAACTATCCTAAGTTGCAGCTAGAATAATAATGTACCTATATAAAATGTTTCATATTTTTCCGTTCATGGGATGCTGAGAACATTCGAACCGCGCAAAGCTTAGTTTCAAACTGGCTGATTCTTTTTTTAATTTAGAGATTTATTATAAGTGGAGCAGATTACAGTTTTTTAATCCTGTCATGATCTTTATTAAATTTTACATCTAAACTGCAGAAATAAAAGAAAAAATAAACTCGTTACCAGGTTTAAACCGGACTCGTAAAAACCCATGAAAAAAACAACGTTAACGGAGCGAGATATCGCAAAAATCGTCATTTTTGAACGTTGATATTTTTTATGATAGGATCCCGGAAATTGCTAATACATTTGGGTATTATAAAGAATAGTATATTATGTAAATAAGACTAGTGTAAAATATATTAAAAAACCTATTGCGGTTATTTAATTTAGGGTGACCCGAAACTTTTGCTCTTGAGTGTAGGTGGATAAACCCGTTCAGTATGAGCTACTTGTGTTGCTAAGTTGCTAACTGCGCACCATTGGCACCTATTGGGTAATTTCTTATTGTGTATTTTTGTGTGAATACACCCAAAATCCCAAGACAAAGCATAATCGACATTTTAAAATTCTGTAGGTCAGCCATATTACACTAAACCAAAATCTTTGACTAAACGGACATTTCTACAGAATATATAAATAACGTATGTTAGGTTAGTATTATGTATATCCTGAAAAATCGAACACGCCGTTGAAGGGAACATGGTCTTAGGAATAGGTCCATCCAACCAGTCTCATCACGTTGTGTAAATGTCAGTAGAAATAAAGGTAAATAAATATCGCGTTAGACCCGGATTAAACAGTATTTAAATATGTGTACAAAGCGCGAGAGTTTAAAGTGTTATAGTAGGTACTAACTAGCAAATGTAGGTAACAACTTAATAATTTAAGTTTGCTATACCCGTCCAGGGTCCATGAGACACATACATATAGTAAGAACTTTTATTTTACCATGGTGCAATAAACGATTATGATTATGATTATGACTGACAAATATGAATGTAGATTTACCAAATCGATGTTGTGGGGAGCAGGCTTGTTAGCAACGACGTCTCCAACTTGACCGCCGGCATGTCCCCCTTTCACGGGCTCGTTGTAAGCTTGATTGTTCGCCGCTGTGTCCCCTCCAACCTTCTCCACGGGAATCTGTCGCTTTTCCGTCACTGGTGGAGCAGCGTACAACCGCCCATCAGAAGCCGTGTGCCCTTGAACTGGCTCCCTGGCGTACTGATTCTGATTGGTGTAAGACTGGGATCCTTTATACTGGTTGTAGACCTGCTGCAGCTGCGCTCGGCTTGCAGTTCTCCCTTGCTGCCTTGCAAACAACGAGGTCTTGCTCATAGTTGACCTGACATTGTTGTTTACCCTCAACCTTGAAGGAGCTCCCTGAGGAGACAGCGTTTGTGGTAAGCTTGGTTCCGCCATGCGGTATTTCTTCGTCTGCATGAGTTCAATGGGCTGTCCAATGGTATTGTATCTAGAATTGTCCACGGGGAATATCGGTTCTTTTTCGTATACCCGACCACCAGGCACTTGGTTCGGATATCCTTGGGACAAAGGCTGGGACGGTTCGACTTCTTGATTATTTAGTGCATTCGTTTCTTGCTGCAGAAGTTGCTGACCTTGATTGTCTGTGAGAGCCGTGTATACTTGTTGCGGCTGTTGCAAGTGGTCAGGTTGGTTGGTAATGGTAGCTGGATTAGTGGCATACTGTTGTTGGTTAGGCTGTATCTGATTGGTGGCATGCTGTTGTTGGTTTGGTGGTATTTGATTTGAAGCATTATGTTGTTGGTTTGGTGGTATTTGATTTGTAGCATACTGTTGTTGGTTTGGTGGTATTTGGTTCGTAGCCTGGTCTGGTTGGGGTTGCCCCTGAGCAGTTGCTTCTTGGTTCGGAGCTAAGTTGGCGTTCACCGCATTCATACCATTCATAACAGGCTTCATAGCCGACGAATTTGGTTGAAGAGGCTTAGCTGACATAAGTTTTTCCATAGTAGTCATAGCTGCGGCTTGTTTATTAGCAGGGTTCATTTGAATAGCAATCTCCATTGGATCAAAATTGACATCACCACCCAGTCCTTGCATGACTCCTGGGAACATTTCCTTAAACTTTGCGATGCCAGCCGTATGCTGACCGTAGCTACCACCTTGACCTCCTTGATTTGCATTCATCCTTCCCATTTGGGCATTTTGGTTCATACCTTGAGGAGGGAAGTTAGACGGTAGCTGATTCCCTGTGTGAGCAGTGTAAGCCTGGCTTGTCTGCTGGTTTGGCATTGCTTGGTTAATAGTATTTGGTTGGGCTTGATAGCCTTGCGCTGTTTGGTTAGGAGCAAAGTTTGCAGCGTTCATACCAGGCTGCATTCCATTTGCATTCGCTACCTGTGTCATTCCTCCTGACATAGGGTTTTGGCCTGGCTGAGCCATTCCACCTCCTGACATAGGACTATGCACTGGCTGAGCCATTCCACCACCTGACATAGGGTTTTGCGCTTGTTGAGCCATTCCACCGGACATAGGGTTTTGCGCTGCTTCCATACCAGGCTGTTGCTTGCCTAGAGCTGGATTCATCTGCATGGCAATCTCCATTGGGTTAAAGGATAGACCACCGCCTTGTCCTTGCATTATGCCAGGGAACATTTTATTGAAATTTCCCAAACCACCACTTGTGTCTCCGGATATTTGCTGCCCACCAGCCATTGGCTGGCCACCTGACATTGACTGACCACCAGCCATTGGCTGGGCACCTGGCATTGACTGGCCACCAGCCCTTTGTTGACCACCAGCCATCTGCATGCCACCGGCCATTTTCTGACCTCCAGCCATCTGCATATGCTGAGCTTGCATGTGCTGCATCATTGGGTGGCCTCGTGCTATTTGGCCTCCGGGATTTGCGTTCATATTTCCCATTTGCGCGTTTTGGTTCATATTACCTGCAATAGAAATAAATGCATTAAAATTATTACTTGACATTCTTGACGATCTCGCATATTAGCACAAGACGGCGCGCGAGCTGTCTCGCGGTGACATAGATTTTACGGCTCTTTCCAAGTGTTCTAATTAGAAAAAGACGAATAGTCAATTTCGCTGTGAGACAGATTGCGCGCCGTCTTGTGCTAGCCGTGCAGGTTAGTGTTGTGAATTTAAGCTTCGAGGCATAAACTACAAGACTCGAGTCGCGACTGCTGAGTCTAGAAGCCTCGAACCTTAAAGCCTCGAACGTATAAGCTTGAATTTAAAAGGTTCGTGTTGCTGCTTACGAGCACAGAAACCTCGAGTCTTTTAGACCTCAATCTTTAAAGCCTCCTAAGCTTTGAAGGTTCTTCGAACCTCCTAGGCTTGGAGCATGTAAAATTTTTAAAAGCTTTTAACAAAGCAGGTCAATCTGTGATATATTTGATATATATAGTTGGAATTACTTTTCTTATATTAGGTATTAATAAATCAAATCGTGTTATATATTTTTAACCGGCTTCAAAAAAAAAGGAGGTTCTCAATTCGTCTGTATTTTTTTTGTGTGTTTGTTACGCGATAACGCCGTAATTTATGAACCGATTTTTTTTTCTTTATTTCAAAGCAGCCAGATTGGTCCCGTTGTCACCAAAATCCGGTTCTAATAATGGGATCCTGGCGAAATCGAGGGAACTCTTCAAATTTTATAGGCAAACTTGAAGCAATTTGGTTACTGATTTGAAGTCGGTTAAAACTTTTGTTTTTAACGTAAATTATCAATATGTTTTTTTTTATAATGTACTTACAACTTACAACGTGTAATTTTAAGTAGGTACAGTCAATAGGGAACATTACGCAAAGCTCTGCATAGGGGGCGACACTAACACAACCCGTAAACAAACCGGTGCCGGTTAATGTACGGCCCAATAATTGGCATCCTCTATATCTATGTATCTTTTTAACTTATACAAAAAGAGAGAGATAACGATAGATGGACGCGTATTATTGGGCCGTACATTATCCGGCACCAACAAATCGCCATGACGTACAATGTCATATTTATTTACAGTTCCCGTCAAACAACTTGAACATGCGGGACGAAGTGGGGGGGCAGCTCGCACGTACAATTCGCCTTTGCGCAGGCAAGGTCATTTGTTCAAGAAGTTTGACGGCATCTGTACCTAACAAACAATAACGAATAATTGATGAAAACGCGTTAAACTACAATCGTTTTATTATCATTCGTGTGTAAAATACCTGTACTGTGATATTAAAATGGCATCCTATAGCCATTTAAAGGTGGATGAGGGCTTTTTCTGCTTTACGACGTATTGCCGCTTCCCATAGTTTTCATATCATCGTTTCCTTCGGAAATTAATGATGCCCTTCATTCTTGCATCCAATTACGCGGCACTGATGCATTTTATTCATTGAAATATTTTCTTCACTATTTGATCCAGAGCTTTGAAGGACTTTTCAAAGTTGACTTGTCAAAGTTGTCAAAAAAACTGTTTACTAATTGTGTTAGTGCTGCACTGTGGCGGTAGAACATTGCAGTAATGTTCCCTATTGTAAAAATATGATTGTATACAACTTGCTCCAAATACAATTATAATTACTTGAAATTGACGAAATTGTTACTAGTCGAACCAAATGTCAATAATATTTTCCTAGAGCGCTCCGTGTTTTAGCTCTTAACGCTTGACTCGGGCCTTTGAGGTTCGGAAGGCTCGAGCGTTTAATAAATGAGTAGAGAATAAGCGATAAAAAGCTTGAGTCGTTAAGGTTCTGAACCGTGTTTGGGCTGAACCTTCAACGCTCAAGTCTTCAAAGCTTGAACCTTCAAGGTTTGCGAGTCGTTAAGGTTCAAAAGTCTTTAAGACTAGTCTTCTTAGCTTCTTACAACGCTGGTGCAACGGCGCTACCACGAACTTCGAATCTCGAACTTCGTATATCTCCGTTTCGGTCGCTGGAGTACCATAAACCATAAGTGCGATAGAGACGGAGATATACGAAGTTCGAGATTCGAAGTTCGTGGTTATAGCTCTGACAAGTTGCATTTCCCACTTCCGTCGCTGGTCGCCGCCAGTCATAAGTGTCTGCTAGACGGTAGCAACCGCCCCTCCGACCGAGCGACAGTTGTTTGCAGCAAAATTTCATACTACAGCGGTCGGTGCTGACCAAGGTCGCTCGGCCGGAGGGGCGTGTTGGCGACCTTCTAGCAGACGTTAAGGTTCTGGTACACATGCTCTTTAGTACTCGATACCAATAATTTACGTACTAGGTACGGACGCAAACAGCACTACGCTCGTGAATTGAGAGCATTAAATTTTAAGTTACTAAATTCAAATATTCAAATAATAATAATATTCACAAAATTGAACACTGCCTAAAAACCGTAAAACAAAAGAAAAAAACTGAGTACTGACCTTCGCCAGGTAGCGTCGGTGTCAGCCCCATCTGAGCACCCAGGGGATTATTTGTAACTGTATTGCC
The DNA here is from genome assembly GCA_963854355.1 of Epinotia brunnichana. Classification (NCBI taxonomy): domain Eukaryota; kingdom Metazoa; phylum Arthropoda; class Insecta; order Lepidoptera; family Tortricidae; genus Epinotia; species Epinotia brunnichana. Next base: position 1,630,921 of record OY977953.1, on the reverse strand, counting down.
AGAATTGAGACTTTTAAGATCATCATACACCTCTTTAATGACGGGTTGCATGACGTTTTGATTCATGAAGTTATAGCCGTCGGCATAGAGCTTCGGGGCGTTGCAGTAACCCATACACGGTCTCCCGTGGGCTGGCATACCTTCGCCCATCGTGTAGGGCTCCCCGCAACACGGATGCCCGCAGCCCCGTCGACAGCAGCCTCCGTAACCTTGAGATGCCATGCCTTGACTTTGTCCTTGACCTTGGCCTTGACCTTGTCCTTGGCCTTGGCCTTGGTTAAACAATTTACCCATGCAACCGCTGAAAAAAACGTAGGTACACTGTCGTATAAGTTCTGATAAAATAACGCCCCCTCTTAGGACAAGATCTCGTATTCTACTCACCAATCTGCGCTTTTTAACTGGTTCATAACGTTTCCCAATTCACTCAATAACCTTTGCTTATCCAAAGCCATTGCTAACGTTTACGGTGAACTGGTGCCTGAATAATTTGTATTTTACCCGAAAATTACAAAAATAATTTTAAAAACGTTTACCTTCAACCAAAATTTAGTTCATTATCAAATTCGAAAGTGATTCAGTGTTTTGTTTTATTTCAAAAGGTAAGTTTTTTATAACTGGTCAACGTGTTAGTGATATTATTAGCCAGTATTTAAGCAGCATTTAAACCTATTCACACCTTTGAGTAGATAAATACATGGAGAGGCCCTATTCTACTATAGATACATTTATGTTATGCAAATATTTATGAAATCTACATAGAAGGTCAAAAACACAACTTATCTCTTTCTTTCCAACTTTCGATAGCGTATGGTGAAAGAGATAGCATGATATTACGTTGCTCTTACTTCCGATACTAGCAACAGACATTACAGCCGCGTGCCATGCGCCATTTTATGCGCCAATTGTCTTTGTAGTACATGCGCTGTCAAGTGGTAAACAACTCAGAGTTAAAATCGTAATTTTCCGTATTAAAATAGTTTTTTTGGACTTGGTTTTGTGTAGTGAACACATATAGATGTGAACGCAAAATGCCTGCGTGCTCAATAAAGCAATGTGGTGCACGGAAATCAAGTAATCAACCGAATTTGACCATTCATAGGTTAGTTGCCGTTTTTCTTTGTTAACTGCCAGTATATCGCACTATCCGCCAAATGGTAGTCAGTTTTGAAATGGATTTATCGTTCCCAACAAGAAAATACTCGTTTCGCTATATTTACAGCAGTATTATTAGCATTTAAATCATACATCTTATTTTGACTAGTGCTGCGCTCTGATATCGACAACTTGCTATTAAATTAAAGACTATGTGAGTAATTTTATGATGTTATTTCAGATCAATCCGTTGACAGGAAGAGGGTGAAATTTCAATTATTAAATTTGACCCAAGAAACAAGAATAAATAATAAAAACAAACGTGGTGAGCTAAATAAAAGCTTGTAAAAATACCATTGTTTTATTCACTTCTGCACCATTCATATAGTAATCATAGTATACACAGTGGGCTGGGCCTGAATAACCCGACAGATTTTAATTGTATTTCTGACCATATTGGAAGGGTCCACGAAAAGAACATGTCTACTCAATTTTTTTTTTCAAAATGAGTTTCTAATGTCAAAATGCTGAGCTCGTTATGAAAACTTTACATTAAAACCTGAATTTGAAAAAAAAGTGACTACACCTGTTCTTACCGTGTCATTCACACTATAGGCAGCTGCGACCTTATCGGTTGTACCAATAAAATGCAATGTTGGTAAAACACTTCACAAATAATATAGTTACGGTAATAGAGTAGTGTACTTGGATATTATTATTCGTCTCGGTCAGTTTCAATTACAGAGAAAACTCAAATATTGATGTCGATATTTTTCAAAGTCCAAGTTGATATCGATAATTGTCTCTAATCGATGACAACCCTACAGCCACGAATTGACAGGCCGCCATATTATGCGCCAGGATTAGGTATACACGCTCATTTCGTAGGTATTTCGTGTCCATATAGTTTAATTAGTCTGAGATTCACACCAAATTAAATTATAGACCTTTTTATTCATCATCACATCAAAGATACACTTTCTTTACTCTTTAAATCAAAAGATTCGTCATAAATATAATTCGGTGTTGTAGCTTACATTATTTCTATTTCGTGGATATTCAACAACCGCATAGGCTGCATAGCCCATGGCATGGCGCTGGCGGCACATCACTAGTCGACGTTACGATCAGATACGTACCTACCACGGTTACCCAAAAAAAGGTTTTTCTGAGGGTGAAGTCCCTGGATAAGGATTAAATAATATAATTTATCATATAATTAAAATAATGTTTAAATACTTGGGAATTGTGTACTCTGACGGCCATGTTCTTGTTTTTTTAAGATTGAACATCGCGCTAATCGTACTAATAACAGTGCGCTATCAGAACGCTCCTTCAGTTGCTACGTCAGTGACCAGGCACATTTTCAATCTGCGTTGTGGTTGTACATGCATGGTTCTTTTGTGAACCACAGAAGGTTATTTTTTGCATGTTTTTTCTTTCGCACACTGAAAGACGTACCAATTTGTGTCAAAGACGTCATGCGAAGTGAAGTGAAGTGTCGAAATAAGTTTTTGTAATTCATTTCATTTTCATTACAGTCTTTCTCGTTTGAAGAGACGCGCGTACGTACGGCTATTTAATTGCTAGGAAATAGCAATTAAATCAATTTAAGCCTTCGCACATTGACCTAACGATTATCGAATAGGATTGTCGTCCTGCTATTACAAGATAAGCTTTATCTTCATTGTGTTATCAGTGACCGAAGGAATTAAGATTTGGCGAGCGCGTACGCTTATCTGTGCGCGGCCCTCCATACTCCGCAGTTCGCAGCCATCGCTAGAGGTAATTATAAGCTTTTAAAATGGGTAGAAAAGTGTTCGTGGTTGGCGTAGGGATGACGAAGTTCTCTAAGCCGAGTCCCGACCGCGACTATCCCGAGATGGGCAAGGAGGCGGTAGAGGCTGCGTTAGTCGACGCAGGGATCAAGTACGAGAAGATCCAGCAAGCGGTGTGCGGGTATGTTTTCGGGGATTCGACCTGCGGCCAGCGCGTGTTGTACCAGGTCGGGATGACCGGTATTCCCATCTACAACGTCAATAACAACTGCTCAACAGGCTCTAACGCTTTGTTCCTCGCTAAACAACTCATTGAGGGTGGTATATCCGATATAGTTCTGGCAGTAGGCTTTGAGAAGATGGCGGCTGGCGCGCTCGGTGCGGGCGCCTACACGGATCGCACCAACCCTATGGACCGCCACACGCTCAAAATGGCCGAGATGGCCGATCTAGCCGCCGCCCCCTTGACCCCACAATACTTCGGCAATGCTGCTATGGAGCACATGAAGAAATATGGCACAACCGAACTGCACTTGGCTAAAATAGCGGCAAAGAATCATAGGCATGGTGTTAAGAATCCTCGGGCACAAAGCGCAAGGGAGTATACCGTAGAAGAAGTTTTGAATTCTAGAAAGATCTATGGTCCGTTGACCAAGTTGGAGTGCTGTCCAACTAGCGATGGTGCAGGTGCGGCAGTCCTCATGTCGGAAGAAGCTGTGATTCGCCATGGGCTGCAGAACAAGGCAGTTGAAATCATAGGTATGGAAATGGCCACGGACACAGAGGCGCTGTTCACTGAGAACAGTTTAATGAAAATAGCTGGTTATGACATGACAGGGCTTGCTGCTAAGCGTATATATGAAAAGACTGGTATTTCGCCAAAGCAAGTAGATGTTGTTGAGCTTCATGATTGCTTTGCTGCGAATGAGCTCATCACTTACGAAGGTCTGCAGTTGTGCGGGGTTGGTGAAGCTGGCAAGTTTGTTGATGCCGGTGACAACACGTATGGCGGGCGTGTGGTGGTTAATCCGAGCGGAGGACTTATTGCCAAGGGACATCCTCTGGGCGCCACTGGGCTGGCACAGTGCGCGGAGCTGGTGTGGCAACTGCGGGGAGAAGCGGGCGAAAGACAGGTGTGTTACACAGAACCGTCCAAGCTCTTGATACATACACAACATGCCATTTACATAACTTAATGACTGACGATTACAGAACATTCACTATCACTACATAGTATAAAACAAAGTCGCTTCCCGCTGTCTGTCTGCCTGTCCCTATGTCTGCTTAGATCTTTAAAACTACGCAACGGATTTTGATGCAATTTTTTTAATAGATAAAGTGATTCAAGAGGAAGGTTTATATGTATAATACATGCATGTATTATACATATAAACTTATGTAAATTGTGTGAAGCCAGGCGGGTCGCTAGTAGTAACATACAGCATTCCATGTCGAAATTTGGAATTAGCAAAAGCAGGGCTTCCGAAAGTGCATTAGATGTGGCTTTTCTGTTGTTGCCGATAAATACCAACATTCATCTTTTCTAAATTCATTAGGTGCATCCACACCAAACGCACGCTCACCCGAGCGCGGCTCGCCCTAGCCTGCGCGCTAAGTGTGGACGGCAAGGTCACCCGAGCCGAGCTGGTGTGGATGGTTGTTTTGTGTGGCCGAACGCTCACCCGAGCGTTGTCGGCTTTTTGGGCGAAATCAAAGGGGCCGCGGCGCCATGCTACTGGCAATGTACTTATTTATTTATTTATCGTTTTCAAATGAATAACGTGAAAATTATTTTCGCGGTGTGCGTCTCACCTGAGCCGCTCAGGCGAGCGTGCGGAGGGCTCGGGGGAGCCGCTCGGGTGAGCGTGCGTTCAGTGTGGACGCACCTATTGGCAATTAAGCATTGGTCCTCAGATTCGGATTTGGCATTAAATTAAACGGTAAAGTGCATTCATGTTTCAAAAATCAGGTACACAATTCTCGCATTGAACACATTCTTCATTGTCATAATTTTCTATACCAAGGTGTTTTCGTTTGTTCAGAACAATGACCTGTGGGTCGCGACCACAGAACACTTAATACTATAGAATGGCGATGTACCCTGAGTTACGGTTTTTTTGGAAATAATTCAATATCAGGCTAATTATTTGTATACGGCTTTTATATGTTATTTTAAACAACTTTTACTATTGACATCAATAATTCTATGGACCGGAAGTTATGAAAAAAAAATTACCCGCAAGCAAAAATGCTATCAGTATTTTTATAATGAAAACATGTTTGAGTACACAAATTTGGAGACTTACTACCTGAATCCAAAAATATATGCATCAGGAAATAACGGCATTTTAATTAAATATTTACGACCTTGAGATAATATTGAATTTCATCTGGCCTATATAAAGGTTTATTCATTAACAAAAATAAGTGGATTATGCGCGTATCCCAAAGAACGTATATATGGACGTAGTCAATTATAAAGTAAAGAAAGTTTATACCATTTTCGCCTGATTTTTACGGAATTTATGAAGATTACTTTTCATTATTTTTTACCGTATCGGTATTTAAATTTAGGTGGATTAATAATGAATATTTAGTAAAATTACCCAACCTATTTTTTGGTGTAAAAATATGGCTGATATCGATATATTGTTGTGTTTTCATGTGCCACTAGAGTTTGAGCATGCGCTCAAGCTTTCGCACCAACGTCACCAGATCGCCGTTATAGGCAACGTGGAAGGGACGAGGTCGCGATACCGGTCGCGATGGAAATCGCGCGCCATACCCCTTCTATACTATTCAGTGTTCTGTGGATGTAAGGATTCAATATTTGTTAAATTTTAAAGATAGTTTGGAACAGCGTAAGTCGGGGCCGCTATTTTTTAACCGACTTAAAAAAAGGAGGAGGTTCTCAATTCGTCTGTATGTTTTTTTTTATGTGTGTATGTTACGCGATAACTCCGTAATTTATGAACCGATTTGAAAAAATCTTTCTTTGTTTGAAAGCATATATTTCCAGATTGGTCCCGTTGTCACCAAAATCCAGTTCTGATGATGGGATCCTGGAGAAATCGAGGGAACTCTTCAAATTTTACAGGCAAACTTGAAGCTATTTGACTACTGATTTGAACTCGGTCAAAACTTTGTTTTGAAAGTCAATTATTTCCGTACATAATATAATTATAACACACTTACCTATACTTCAGTCTAGAAGGATCAGCACTTACTACACTAATTCTGCCGCAGGAACTTAGATAATTATCTGTTACGATCTATGATGTTTACGCAAACCTCACTTGGTGTATAGATAATTTTGGGTATAATCTAGGTAGATAAATAATAATACGATGATTGATTGGGTTGATTATTTAGTTAAACATTGTTTATAAAATCTAAATTTTAATTATCTTATCATATACTGAGATAATATTAAAATATGGTTCATTATCATTAGATACACGACTACACGTTTAATGTCTGATTTTATCACAAAACCTAACTTATTCAAATGTTAACACATTAGGCATTTAAGAGACAATAAGTGGGTATCGTCTTGGCGTAGGCCCCCTGATTATTTATACACGACCTCTTTAGCCTAGTTGGTAGGAACCCTACCTACGAAGCAGTAGGTCCCAGGTTCGAATCCCGGCAAGGGCATTTATGTGTGTGATGAACACGAATATTTGTTCCTGAGTCATGGATGTTTTCTGTGTATTTAAGTATTTATTTATCTATATAAGTATGTTTATCTTCGTCTAGTACCCATAGTACAAGCTTTGCTTAGTTTGGGGCTAGGTCGATTTGTGTAAGATTGCCCCCAAAAATATTTATTTATACTAATATTATAAAGAGGAAATGTCTGTGAGATCGTAGCTTTATAGGTTTTGTATGTAATGGGTAATCTCCGGAACCGATCATCCTATTTCAAATTTTCTTTCACCTGCGTGTAGAATGGACTTTCTGGGTGGTTATAGGCTATACTTTATCCCGTGGGTTTGCCTGCGTTCTTTGCAATAAGCGGTCGAAGCCGCGCGGGTATCTAATAATATACAGATAGATCTACTTAGTAGTCAAATTTTCGTGCTCAATCACACAATGCCCCGAGATGCCCGCTTTGCAGGCAGAAGAGGCTGACAAGACCAAATTTGTTGATATTGATATTATTTAAGCAGTTGTTTAAGAAAAACTATTTGTTCTAGCACATCAAAAAAAATATATGTTAATATTCATCATATTTCCAAGACCGTAGACGGACTCGAAACATAATTGGAAGAAATCGGCTCGATAGAAAATAATTGCAAAGATTGGTCTTAAAATCATCTTAAACGGTTCTATGTCCTTATTTTTTTGACGTATGGGTCTGCAATTAAAAACATGAAGTCCACATATTCATACCTAAACCGTAGACGAGCCTTCACAAAAAATCCACACTTTTTTATTTTAATTTTTATTCATTATTTTCGTCTAAAACCTGGCCGCTCAAGTAACACTCGCTCTCGTTTACTCCGATACAAATAGACAGTGTGCGCGTTTTTGGTGTTGACAGCGCCTTAAAGATCAGATTAGAAAGGTTAAAAAAATCTAGGTAAATGAGTGAAAGTAAACCCGTGAACACTGCGCTTCTTGACTGACTTGAGATAAGGAGGTTATCGAGTCTGGTGTTTACATTATGCTATAAACATCTCTTTAATTGTGAATCGGTGTTTATTATTCACGATTTACTATCTACAACAATGAAACCCTCGTTTTAAAAATAACGGATTCCCAGTTTTGATTTGATTACGTTATGTCCGATTCAAGGTTTTAATAGTACATTACTTACCTAGGGCGGTTAAACAAAGAATGTCTCAGATCGCAGGTATTTGACGCCCGAGCCGAAAGCAAGGGCGATAAATATGCGCTCTGAGGCTTTCTTTATTACCGCCCGTGGTAAGTACAACATTTTACGTCTCTATCTGGCCAGGAAGTGGGGTTTTCCGCACGCATAGCGTGCGGTAATTCCTACTTTATGGCCAGGTATGACGTAAAATTACTTAATTATTTCATTTGTAATTTTGTATAAGTAGATACACGGCATTACAGCGAACCAATACGCCGAGAAACCAGTTAAAATTACTTAATTATGTACAGTAACAATATTGCCCACACACTCGAAAAAATTACGAATTATTTATGTTTTTTTTGTAGTCGACTGTATACCGACAAAAATGTTCATGCTTTCAACTTTGAATGCAGCGTGAAACTATTAAATAAATTTACCTCACATCTGGCCATAAAACGGCAATTACCGCCTCTGCCCAACTAGCACGATAGGTTTTGTGGTCACGTTTACGGCCCTATAGTCGAGGAAATTGAATGTTTATCACTTTTTGACCCAAATGCCATTACATACTACATAGAGTCCAAAAGTGCTAAACATTAAATTTTCTCGATCATAAAAAAGCCACGTAAAACATGGCCATGAAAGTCATGAAACCTGCCATGCATATACCATGGTACTTATAGTTTCTTCCTTAAAATTACTAAAATGCACTTAACGTGAGATTTAACAACTTCTCTTTGTTGCTAAATAATGTAAATATGAAAGGAAAAAATCACAAACAATATCTTCTGCAAAAAAATTCTTGCTAACTTTTTAATTAATAGTATACAAAATCGTGCACCAACCTGATGCAGGTAATGTTCAGAAAGAGATAAGCATAATAGATATGATAATATGAATGTTTTTGTACGCCAATTGGCGAAACATAGTGCAACACGAGGAATTGTAACATTTCTGTATTTATGCATCAGCCATCACCTATGTTTCACAAATAAAACACTTGACTTTTTTTTGATAACAAAGAGACGTCATAAAACTGACCTAAGTGTGGCACTGGCACGTGTACGAGTTTTAAGCCGGAGTTATACTAGAGCCACGCCGCGTGTCGCCACGCGAACTTTGTATTGAACGTGGCGACACGCGGGACTGAGCTAATGTAACCACGTTCATACAAAATGTATGTAACCGATTGCGTTGCGACACGCGGCGTGGCTCTAATATAACCCCGGCTTACAATTACAACCCTACTTGAAGATGACACTGAAACAATAGATGTCGTTTCTGGTTGGTTTTACGTAAGTACTTTTCGTCATTTTAACTGGAGCAAACTAATATTAGGCTAAGCAAATTAGATCCAAAAAAACGTTTGAGGAATGAATTCCCAGAAAGCTGGAAATCGTGTAATCCGAGTTTGCCCAATCCGAGGAGGTGTGCATAACTTTTGGGAGCCCAATAAACGCGCGTTTTTTTTTCAGTTTTTGCATGTTGCACAAAAACAGTACGAAGGACGGAAAAGGTATTCTATTCAATATTAAAGATAGTCAATGTATATACATAATGTATAGTGTTCAATTTTATTTTCTAAATTGTTTATTCTATTGGATTTTCAGCAGGTTCAGTTTTCCCTCTGGGTTGGAAAGTCAGATGGCAGTCGCTTTCGTAAAACTAGTGCCTATGCCAAATCTTGGGATTAGGTGTCAAAGCGGACCCCGGGCTCCTTTAAGGCCTCCACATCCCGCGGGCCCGCGCACGCGACCGGTGTGTGGAGGCCTTACGGGGCACAACCGGGAATAACGCTAGGAGGATGATGATGATAGTTTTTTCAAAGATACGTTTGGTCTTGAAAAGTCGCAAAATGGAAGATTGCACCTAAATGACGAAATTTTCCCAGGTTTCACCTTTGATTTCGACTATACCACTGAACCGAATTAAAAGTTTTAGATATTCATTCGACGCAGAATTTGACTCTCTTTAATATTGAATAGAATATACATTTTCTGTCCGAAGTACCGTTTTGGTGCTACATGAAAAAAGAGAAAAAAATCGTGCACACCTGGGATTGGGCAAACTTAGATTACACGCATTTAGGACCAAATGAAGGTATTAAAATGAATGCAGCTTTCTTGGAATTAATTCTACGAAAAATTCAAATTTGATTGGCCTATATACCCAGCAGATAGCAGTTATTTGGCGCCTGAGCCGAAGGCATTTTTTGTTTTAACGTTTAACCCCCAAGGTGAGGTAACCAAGGTACCTAATGTATGTACAGTCACGAATAATTTGGACCCACTTAAGGTTGTCAATACAAGTCAAATTGTATAGGAATACAAAGAAAATTATCGGTTTTATTTCTGAAAACGGTCCTAAATTAATGAACGCGACCGAATTATTGTGGTACTTCTTAGTTACCAGTATTCATTATCAGTTTCTTAAACGATAAGATATACTTTCCTTTTGTATATCACACAAAGCCGATTTAAGACGTAAAAGATAACAAATACCTCCACTCGTCTAACTTTATCGTATAACTGTTTATAACGCAACAAGACAAACAGAGGTCATAGTCCAAAACATCACCTTTGTACCATGTTATTGTAGCTAAGTATTTATACTTAGCTACAAAAAGCTAGCTTATTAGCAGCCCGTTTTTCTCTCTAGCTTGCTCGTAGTCCTACCCTTCACGATCTTAACCCTTTTGACGCCAAAAACACCTAAAGGTGTTGTGTGTTGTCGTACCCACGCCGCCAAGGATGACTATATGTGTTATGATTTCAACTTCGGATCATATTCACACTCGGAAAAAAGTTTGGCGTGTCAGTGTAACTAAAGAGCCCACATACGCAAATTTGCCAATGTTTATCGACCTAGATGTCAACATCTATAGTGATCATTAGTACATTACTTACCTAGGGCGGTTAAACAAAGAATGTCTCAGATCGCAGGTATTTGACGCCCGAGCCGAAGGCAAGGGCGATAAATATGCGCTCTGAGGCTTTTTGTATTACGGCCCGTGGTGAGTACAAAATTTTACGTCTCTATCTGGCCAGGAAGTGGGGTTTTCCGCACGCATAGCGTGCGGTAATTCCTACTTTATGGCCAGGTATGACATAAAATATATTATCTGTCCTTACAGGATATGAATCTTATACTGTTTTTCTTCAGTCTGCTAAAAGTGAAAACACGATTGGCAATAATTTTCTCGATACTTTTATTTTTCAAACCTAACCCTTCTTTTGGATGTTTTGGTTGGATCTTTAAGATCCCATCTTTAACAATGATTTTTGGTTTAATAGTTGTACAATGATAAGTTCTCAAATCGGGTAAAAGGATTTTCCTTATAAATGTACGCACAAAAAATTAAAATTAAAAAAGCGGCCAAGTGCGAGTCGGACTCGCACATGAAGGGTTCCGTGAAATAAATTGCGGTTTACGATTTATAACGTATTAAAAAAAAACTACTTATTAGATCTCGTTCAAACCAATGGGCTTGTGACCTTAAATTTGTTTATGATGCCATTCGAACCAGTTTTTGTAGATGAACAAATGTGTGTATGGAAGCAACTACATTTAAAGGACATTAATACCCAAAAAATCGAGTTAAAGACGGACCTCGCTGACAGCAGCCGAAACGCTTCATACTGATTGGCTTTAAAGTATGACGTCACACCGTGCAATTTGTACTAACCGTTGCATGGAAAATTAAATAAATTGCTGTTTCGGTCGCGAAATACTGCGTTTAGGTTCATAGTTGTCATACAAATTTGTTTCTATAAAAGCGTAAGGATTCTATTGGTACCTTTAAATTTACTCTTGGACAATAAATAAAAAAACTTTTTTTTCTAAACTTTCAAGGTTCATATCTTTTTATGATTTGAATTATATTTTGTAATTTATACTTTATTACAATCATTTGAAGGTTTACTATCCATTTAGCAACACGACGTTATCAATTTTAACACCACGCAACAAGCCTATTTTCGGTGGAAGTTTACATGGTAATGTACATCATATATTTTTTTTAGTTTTATCATTCTCTTATTTTAGAAGTTACAGGGGGGGGGGACACACATTTTACCACTTTGGAAGTGTCTCTCGCGCAAACTATTCAGTTTAGAAAAAAATGATGTTAGAAACCTCAATATCATTTTTGAAGACCTATCCATAGATAAAACACGTATGGGTTTTGATGAAAAAAATTTTTTTGAGTTTCAGTTCTGAGTATGGGGACCCCTAAAACTTAATGTTTTTTTTTTCGATTTTTGTGTGAAAATCTTAATGCGGTTCACAGAATACATCTACTTACCAAGTTTCAACAGTATAGCTCTTATAGTTTCGGAAAAAAGTGGCTGTGACATACGGACGGACAGACAGACGGACATGACGAATCTATAAGGGTTCCTTTTTTTGCCATTTGGCTACGGAACCCTAAAAACATGATATCCGCGCTTTTACCACGCACTTCCATCTCGCTCACGCTTATGCTCAGTGAGAGGGAGATAATACCATGCAACTATGTAAACCCTCCTAAGTACGGTAGCCTATGGTCACTCCCGAGATTATGAGGAATCCAACGACACCTCATACCTATGTCAAATTCCATCAAACCGTTTGGACTGTAACCCGTGAAATATAGTTTTCTAGTACACATACATACAATACAAATGCTCGATAAACATACATATATCCTTCTGAGGCAGTCTGGCAAAAATATAGCTTCACTTTATGTTTCTGAAACGATTCAAAACAATGGAAGAATTCCTCGATACTATAATATATTCGTATTCGCGATATTTTTGAAGTACCTAATCGTAAATGTATGCGAACCTCACCGGCCGGCAATGGCGGTGTGATTATATGTTGAAACCAGTCTTTACGTAACCCAAGGCTAGTTTTAAACCTCGGACGTCGAGAGGAGGTTGTGTCATTCGTTCATCGAGTCTTGCACAGTCAGCTATATAGAGATTTAAAGTGTTATTTGGTTCATCAAGTCTTGCACAGTGAGCTAATGATATATATTGTATAGAGATTTAAAGCGTTATTTAAAAACATAGTAGTTTAGTGTAATTTTTAACCATCGACGAAAAACGGGGTGTTATAAGACTTGGTAAGTTAGTAGGTTCCAAACGATGAGATTTGAATGCAGTGTTTTAATTCGAAAGTCTTATTACAGGATGTCGCTATGTGTTAAAATGATATAGTAAAATAAGTTTCTGTCAAAAATACTATTTTTCTTGCCAACTGTACTTTTCTGTATAGGTACCGTCATTAACTACTCATTGAGACACATCGGGGTTACGTCGGTTAAGTACTAAATTCCCATGGCCACCTTCTGTCTCCATCATCAGATCAGCTCGATGGTTCCTTAATATTGAGTTGTCATCCAAACTTTACCGAAAATTTCAGCTCAATCGGTTGAGGTTAACTGGTTCAAAATTCCGTTCCAAGATTTGTCCCACACTAGCTATGATTGTATGACTGAATGGCATGAATTAGAGAATCATAACATAACCGCATAAGTAGATAAGTATTATTATTATTTATTAGGTAGGTATTTTAATGCCAGTCGAAAACAGGTTCTTAGATAGAGCTAAATTGGTTGTCTAGCTAGATCTGTTCTTAGTATTTGATGTTATTGGACTCATATTTAAATAGAAAGTAGAGAAACTCGTTTCAGACATTAGTCTCGCTCACAGGTGTATTCACTGTATTTCTGTAGTGCTTTAATATTTAATAACCCTTTGTACGCCAAAATCACGTAAAGGTGTTGCCTTTTTTCGTGCTTGACTATAGGTGTTATGGCTCACGCCGTCAAATAAACCTTCATGCTTTTAACAGTTTTAACTAAGGTTCATAATCAAATAATAAAGTTAAGTAAAGTATTTATTGATGACATTCTTACCGCAAAAAGGTGGCGTGTGTGTCACTTTCTTACGTGAGGTATGGCGTCCAAATGATTAAGGGGCGACTCTCAGATGGAGAGCTCAGACGTAGTTTCGTTCTCATTACAAGCTTTATATTAACTTGCACTGTTCCTATGTATGTAAATATGTAAGTATGTAAGTTGTCCGTCAAAATTTGCAATCCATTTTTCAGTCACTTCCCGTTATCCAATTGAGCTGAAATTTTGCAAGCATATGTATATCGCATGACACTGCAATATTATGATGACTTGGAGCTGATCTAATGCTGGAGCTGGAAGGCGGCCATAGGAACTCCGCAATAAAACGACACAACCCCTTCGAGTTTGGGCTCGTTAGAATCGTCTCAATGAGTACTTGATGATGGTATGCAGAAAAGTACAGTCGGCAGTAAAAGCTTGTACCAAAAATGAAATTTTTGACAGAAACTTATTTTAAAATGACATGAAACTTTCTACACACAACGGGACCCGCCATATCTAGGTCGGAAAGTAGTTTCTATTGCTAGAAATTAATATGAAAAAAAATAGAGCGAGTAGCACGTATTTCATACAAAGTCTCTCAATTATTAATGAAAAAAACACGTTTTGAATATTATGATTGATTTTAGCAAAGCATTCGAAACCCTGGATTATAACATATTATACAGTAAGCTTGAGCAGAATGGCATACAGGGACCTTTACTGAAATGGTTTAAAAATTATCATGAAAACAGATATAATACTGTAAGCATAAATGGAGAACAAAGTGAGATGGTGCCAACCAGTGTGCGGAACAGCACAGGGCTCAATAATTGGCCCAACCGAATATCTTTTGTATGTTAATGATATGTGTATTACACATTGTGTAATATATTTCGGTGCAGCTCTGTATATCAGTTTGCTGATGACACTTGTATTGTGGTAGCGCACAAGGATCTTAGAATCGCAGAATTGAATATACAAAGTGAATTCAATACAATATGTAAATGGGCACACGATATCGGCTTGTCAAATAATTATAAAAAAACTAAAATTATGCATATTCATTCACCATATTTGAGAACAAACCATAAGCCAAGGGTTGTGGCCCATGAGCACCATTGTGTGCACAATAGTTATGTAAATTGTGCCAGCAGCTTGAAGTTGTCACCGAATATACCTACCTAGGACGTACGATCGACCATAAATTCAACTGGGGTTCACATGTAGACGTCGTTTGCAAAAAACTGAGATCAATCCTAGCTAAACTAAGTATTTTAAAACACAAGCTGCTCTACAACACTATTAGACTACTGTACCTGGCGCTAGCAGACTCAGTAATTAACTATGGCTTATCAAGTTATGGGAGAACTTATAAGACGTCCCTACAAAAGATATACGACATACAACTAAGACTCCTTAAGGTCATACGAGTATAAGATCAAATGTAAATTTAAAGATAACTATAACCAATTGTTTAAGTATTGCAAAGTTATGAATATATTTGACAAAGTTAGCGCAATTATAATAAAAGAGCAATTTGACAAAATACCTTGCCTAACAAAAACAGAGAGACATAAAAAGCTACGCCATCTACAGTATTTACCTTTGTACTCCATACCTAAGTCAAACAACGTATATGGCAAAAGAACTTGTCGGTGTATTCTTCCAGATATATTAAATAAACTACCTAAAGAGCTCGTAAAATTACTGGAAACAAAAAACATCCACAAATTAAGAAAATTCTAAAAGAATATTTTACAAAGGGCAAATATACTGGAGAATATACTTACAAACTACCGAAATTAAAAACTACTCATAATAACAATGTGTATAAATTGTAATAGAAGTAATAAAGTATAATAGTTAAGATAAAAATTATAAAGCGAGTCGAGTGACCGCGCACATAATCTCGCATAGAGATTTGCAAAAAAATGTAATTTAGTTAAGTACTTTATCTGAAATAAATAGATTAAAAAAAAAAATTGCTTCACTTCTTTTCTATTATAATTTATAGCAACAGAACCGGCCTAGATATGGCAGATCCCATTATCAAAAAGTTTAAAATGTGACTTGAGTCGCCCGTGCTATGGACTCTTAAGGCGATTGTAACATTTGTAACCCTCAAAGGTATCAGTTAAGCGGTCTACCTGTAAGGGACCAAGTTATTAAACGTAATCTCCTTCGTTCCAGGTCCCTCGCGCCCGAATCGCGCTTCAACATAACTTGGGTCTCGGTGGAGCAGTCGTCCTCACAATGTACCGCAAAGGTTTCCAGAATGCGGGCTCCAACCCCGTCGCCGCCGCCACCAACCCCGAGGAGTTCGAGGTCTACAAATACATGAAGATCCTCGAGGATGCCATGGAGGCTGACACTGAGAACCTAATCGAAAAAGTACGAGGGATATACGGCTTCAAAGTGAAGGGAGCCAGTGGCGCTGAGGGCTACTGGGTCATCAATGCTAAACAGGGCAAAGGGAAAGTCACGTACAACGGCAAGGAAAAACCTGATGTGACCTTCACAGTCAACGACAAGGACGTCGTCGACCTGATCTCTGGAAAACTTAACCCTCAGAAGGCTTTCTTCCAAGGGAAGATCAAGATTCAAGGAAACATGGGACTGGCGATGAAGCTCACGGACCTGCAGAGACAAGCCGCTGGAAGGATAGAACAGATTCGTTCCAAATTGTAAACTAACTTCAAATAGCTGGTTGAAACTGGTTTTAACTTGTTCTTTCTTGGTTATGGATCTAAAGGTCTAGGGCATTTATTTATCTATAGCTGGTTCCATGACAAAAGTCAAACTAAGAAATTATTCAGATAGCTTTAGGTGCAATGTATTTTTATAGATAGCAATAATGTTCACAATGTTATCATTCCTTCTATATTTATAAATGGATATTTTGTTAATAAAAGTTTTATATTTAACTTTGACAATGCTGGATTCTATGAGCGTTAGTTGTGAATTTATGTAGATATTTACTTTCTCGCTTAAATAATGTCAGACAGGTCAAGATCAAGGAATAATTCATTAACAACTGTAATGTATTCATGCAAATGAAGCTTAAGAAATTAAATTTTGAAGTAGTATCTACTAGTCACGGCACAAAATTAAACTTAAATAGACAATTGTGTGCAAGAGTTGCGGAAAAAAAAGGCTCAGTGATACGTTTTGCTTTTTCGGACGAAGCACTGGTATTCTGCCAGAACCCGTCTTACGGAAAACCAGTATACTCCTTGCATTTTACGAAGCTGTGTGAATTAGACGAAATTAGACTTTTATTAATAATAGGAACGCGCCTACATCCTTCGTGAAATTCATCATCTGTATCAACAATGGTGTGGAACATCCAGTGCTCATGGAATCCAGTTGTTCTTATTTTTTGAAGGTATCTCAATCCCTATCACCTTTTCCATCGACAAGGCGGGGATGGAATTGACTATTGAATTATCAAGCAATAAATGACAAAAAAATACGATTTATCGCGGATATTAATACATTTTCCGCTGCGCCCTCCTACGCCCCGCCGGCGCTCCCAAAGGGCGAACACAAATCCTATATGTACTAGTTTAAACGAGCAATATATGTATATCGTCGGGTGACAAGCAAAAGTCACTACCAAAGCTGCCACTGCTCTTCAAAACCTCGTATCTCGGTACGTAGTCGATATCGAGATACGACCTTGGATTTAAGTAGGTAGGTATTTGTTACTTAGTGAGTTTTGCTTGTCACCCGACGATATAAGATAAGATATAATTTATTGTCAAAACTGTGTACATACATAACATGTCATAAAGTAATAAGTCTCAACAGTCTGCCCATTTCGGACATAAAATATTAATAATACACTTAAAATATAGAATTTACGTCACAAGAAATATTCAAATCATAAAAAAAACATTTGCAAATTAACCAGTCCTTCAGTTTTCTCTTGAATTTATAGCCATTTAACGACTTAATATTTTTCGGCAACTTATTGTAGGCTGCGCAATAGTTCCCGTAGCTCCGCCAGAGCAGAACACCGTGGGGTTTTAAGTCCGGGCGGTTCCCGGGAGTCCGTCATACCCGTCCTGGTTCCCCAGCCAGGCGGAATGCGTAAAGTATTTCCCCACGAAAAAAAAAAAAAAAAAAAGGCTGTTGTCCGCAACTTTGTCCGCGTAGTACTTTTTACAAGCTTTATATTAACTTGCACTGTTCGTATGTACCTATGTAAATATGTAAGGTAAGTAAGTGTGTAAGTTGTCCGTCAAAATTTGCAATACATTTTTCAGTCACTTCCCGTTATCTGATTGCTCTGATTTTGCATGCATATATATATCGCATGACAATGCAATATTATGATGACTTGGAGCTGATCTGATGCTCGAGCTGGAAGTTGGCCATGGGAACTCCGCAATAAACCGACACAACCCCATCGAGTTTGGGCTCGTTAGAATCGTTTCAATGAGTAGTTGATGATGGTATGCAGAAAAGTACAGTCCGCAATAAAAAACTTGTACCAAAAATGAATTTTTTGACAGAAACTTATTATCGTCTGAGAATAAATATTGCTCTCCATCCATACAAACTTTGAACCCTCTTTTAACCCTTAGGGGATACATTTAAAAAAACGTTGAAATTTATTTTCTAGTTTTTAAACAAAGAGTCTGAAACCGAAGTTACAAATCTCATAGTTTAAAAATGTGTTGCCTCTCTACATAAATTTTAAACCCCCTTTTAACACTCTTAGGGGATAACATTGAAAAAACTAAAATAAGTTTTGTAGTCTTTTAACATACAGGAGAAGCGCGAAGTTACAAAACTCTAACTTTGAAAATTTCTTGCTCTCGGTATAAACTTTGAACCCCCTTATTAACCTTAGGGGTTGCATTTTTCTAAACGCTGAAAATACTTTTTTGTATTTTAATAAGTAATCTCTCTACTAACTTTTAAGTCTCTAGCTCAAACAAAGTGTTGCCCATACAAAGCTTGCCCCCCTATTTAACCCCTTTAGGGGTGGAATTTTCTAAAACACTGAAACTACTTTTTAGTACAAATAAGCAGTTAAAACATGACTGGCACAGCCCGTTTGATTTCTAAACGGAAGGGTAGCTAAAACATTTTAATAACGCGGCAACGCGCTATCGGATTGGCTAGTAATTACCTAGCACATAAAAAAAAACCTAAAAATACTGGTTTTGCATAATTTAATACATTAGTTTAATACATTTCGTGCATCAAAAGTCGGTTTTGATGTGCAATTTTTAACTTTTGATGTGCGATTTGACGTCCATCCATAGTTCACCAACGGCGCGGAGCGGCGCCTATAGTCCGTAAGCCCCACTCTCAATACGCCTACGTCTCATGACAACACGTTAAAATGCATGGCAGCCGGTCGAGAAAGAACAGTAAAAAGAACTAAAATTGGACAAAAGTTTGAAAATCCTTCACTTCCGGTCAAAATTGTAAGGTATATTTACGTCATGTGACAACAGTACGAGACAGGTGGCATCATTTAGCCCTTTAATCGTAGAGAGTTAAACATAGTATGTCAGTTCCGAAATGGCCGGAAGTGTCAAAGGTGGCCAACTTTGCCAATTTTAGGTGCGATAATCTTCTGATTCTTGCTCAGCACAACTTTCTCGACCTGCTGCCATGCATTTTATAGTGTTGTCATGAGACGTAGGCGTATTGTGAGTGGGCTTACGGTCTACTAGGTCTAGTTGAATGTCTAACTTTAGTCACAGCGTAACTGGGCTAGAGCGTTCCGCTCAACTGGTTTGGTTTTATTTAAATACTTAAGTAATGTGAATGAACCTATTATCATGAATGTCCAAAGGTTATCACAGGCACTGTTATTGATGTGTAAATAAATTGTGTTTATTTCTCCGAAGCGATGCGATAATTGCCTTTGCAAAGGTTCTCAGGAGTTCTCATTGCACGCGCTAAAGCGCTTATTACATTATCCTAAATTAGGCACTAACGAAGAGAGACGCCGCAATACGTTAGATACGTATGGAAATATCTTCATCTCATTGCAACGTATTGCGGCGTCCCTCTCGTTAGTGCCTATAAGTACATCGCGGCTATGAAGTCAATCCTGAGATAATGCCTCTATTGTTGAATATGTAATTTTTTTCCTATGGTTGACCTTAGAATAATAACGCATATAAACGCAGTTCACGTGCAACGGTGAGGCCACTAAAACTCGGCCATAAATGGCCCAGTACGCCGATCGGTGGGACAAAATTGGTGCGTTTGGGTGCGTATTGGCGCGTGTGAATACGAGTTGATCACAACTACATGAATCCATTTTATGCCTCACGCTTGGCGCGTCGGTCGGCCGTAATGAAACTATCCTTCTAAGTGGTTGACATTGTCATTATAACTCGTCGGAAATATCTGCGAACCTCGCTTCGCCAAATCCCAAGCTGTCAGATTTTTCTGGTCCCCCACCATGTCTCCTTCCCGGAGATCAATTCTAGGAGAAATCAGTCGTATTGCAGCTTTATAGTATGCTCAAGCCAGGTTCGCACACATTTCCGACGAGTTGTGTATTCAGAAACTTCATAGTTGCGCAATGTGTCAGGATTGACTTCATAGCCGCGGGGGACTGTAATTTAGGATATATGTAACACGTATTATTATTACATTACATCGAGCCCGTTATGTCCCACTGCTGAGCAAAGGCCTCCCCTCTCCCCTTCCAACACGTATTACCTTTTTTTTTTTTTTTACGGAGTGGAAATGCTCTTACGCAACCCCCAGCCTAGGGTAAGCTATAATGGGGGGTATGTGGGACTCTCGCCCTCCAGCCAACTCTATTTTAAGAGAAGGGGGATTGAGTCTACCCACTAAAACCACTCCGGCGTTTCCGTCCCTGCCATTAATGGGGGCGCAGTGGGATCGCGAGCATTCTACCACGACGCCCCCTGGAACACGTATTACCTAGGTGAACTAAAAAAATAACATAGGGCGCCTACGCCGTAGGCGTTTTCCGTTACATACCTACGCGGGAAACCGCAGGATCAGCTACGAGCGTAGCGCGTAGCGATTCGCGGCAGTGAATATTTTAACCTTTCCAACGCTCTGTCACAGAGAAAAGTTGTCAACCACACGCCAAATCAACCAGACATTTAGTGCGGAGTTAAACCTTATGTCAATGTAAGAAGGTTGCTATCGCGCCGGGCTCCATGACGCATATATCAGTCGTTGGCGTTGAATGAACCTGCGGTGCGTATAATAGTTATGCATCGTTGGCGTCGAAAAGGTTAAGGAACTTACTAGTAAGGACTTAATTCGTCCATAATTCAATTAGTTACATAATTCAAATTTGTATGAGTAACTATACTTCGATTTTTTTAGCATTAAACAAAGAAGCAGGTGTCGTAAACCTGTTTCTTCAGAAGTTAATTAATAATAAAATATTAAATTATTGTGTATTTTCTTTGTTACATCATAGGTACTTATCAATGATTTCACATTTCCTATCACTTAGGTTTGTAAATATATATTATTATTAATTATTCCTAACCTAACCTCAGACATGGGCAAAAGTTATTTGAATAAGAATAAGAATAAGAACAGAATTTTTATTCTTATTCCCATCGATGGGAATAAGAATAAATTCATGCGCTCGTTATTCCGGAATAAATTGAACGGGAATAATTCACGCTACTTTTATCTTAAATAAGGAATTAAATACGGAATAATTATTCCCGAAATGGGGTTATTCCAACTAACATTTTATTTAAATAAAACGTTATTTAAATAAAAGATAACTTTGTGGTTGTGGTATCGTCGGTAAAATTTTGTAAGGTTTTTTCACGCAATGGACTTTATGACATGTTTGGGTTAATTTGGTTTGTTTTGATGAGTTCTATACTTAATACTTGGTGACGATGGTCTGATGATGGAGTCAGGAGGTGGGTAGTGGAACTCCTCAACGGCTACTTGTATACCCCTCGAGTTTGGGTTCGTTTGGTTTGTTTTGATGAGTTCTATACATTATACTTGGTGACGATGGTCTGATGATGGAGTCAGGAAGTGGGTAGTGGAACTCCTCAACGGCTACTTGTATACCCCTCGAGTTTGGGTTCGTTTGGTTTGTTTTGACGAGATCTATACATTATACTTGGTGACGATGGTCTGATGATGGAGTCAGGAAGTGGGTAGTGGAACTCCTCAACGGCTACTTGTATACCCCTCAAGTTTGGGTTCATTTGGTTTGTTTTGATGAGTTCTATACATTATACTTGGTGACGATGGTCTGTTGATGGAGTCAGGAAGTGGGTAGTGGAACTCCTCAATGGCTACTTGTATACCCCTCGAGTTTGGGTTCATTTGGTTTGTTTTGATGAGTTCTATACATTATACTTGGTGACGATGGTCTGATGATGGAGTCAGGAAGTGGGTAGTGGAACTCCTCAACGGCTACTTGTATACCCCTCGAGTTTATTGGGTTCGTTTGGTTTGTTTTGATGAGTTCTATACATTATACTTGGTGACGATGGTCTGATGATGGAGTCTGGAAGTGGGTAGTGGAACTCCTCAACGGCTACTTGTATACCCCTCGAGTTTGGGTTCGTTTGGTTTGTTTTGATGAGTTCTATACATTAATCTTGGTTACGATGGTCTGATGATGGAGTCAGGAAGTGGGTAGTGGAACTCCTCAACGGCTACTTGTATACCCCTCGAGTTTGGGTTCGTTTGGTTTGTTTTGACGAGTTCTATACATTATACTTGGTGATGATGGTCTGATGATGGAGTCAGGAGGTGGGTAGTGGAACTCCTCAACGGCTACTTGTATACCCCTCGAGTTTGAGTTCGTTTGGTTTGTTTTGACGAGTTCTATACATTATACTTGGTGACGATGGTCTGATGATGGAGTCAGGAAGTGGGTAGTGGAACTCCTCAACGGCTACTTGTATACCCCTCGAGTTTGGGTTCGTTTGGTTTTGACAAGTTCTATACATTATACTTGGTGACGATGGTCTGATGATGGAGTCAGGAAGTGGGGAGTGGAACTCCTCAACGGCTACTTGTATACCCCTCGAGTTTGGGTTCGTTTGGTTTGTTTTGACGAGTTCTATACATTATACTTGGTTATGATGGTCTGATGATGGAGTCAGGAGGTGGGTAGTGGAACTCCTCAACGGCTACTTGTATACCCCTCGAGTTTGAGTTCGTTTGGTTTGTTTTGACGAGTTCTATACATTATACTTGGTGACGATGGTCTGATGATGGAGTCAGGAAGTGGGTAGTGCAACTCCTCAACGGCTACTTGTATACCCCTCGAGTTTGGGTTCGTTTGGTTTGTTTTGACGAGTTCTATACATTATACTTGGTGATGATGGTCTGATGATGGAGTCAGGAGGTGGGTAGTGGAACTCCTCAACGGCTACTTGTATACCCCTCGAGTTTGAGTTCGTTTGGTTTGTTTTGACGAGTTCTATACATTATACTTGGTGACGATGGTCTGATGATGGAGTCAGGAAGTGGGTAGTGCAACTCCTCAACGGCTACTTGTATACCCCTCGAGTTTGGGTTCGTTTGGTTTGTTTTGACGAGTTTTATACATTATACTTGGTGACGATGATCTGATGATGGAGTCAGGAGGTGGGTAGTGGAACTCCTCAACGGCTACTTGTATACCCCTCGAGTTTGGGTTCGTTTGGTTTGTTTTGATGAGTTCTATACATTATACTTGGTGACGATGGTCTGATGATGGAGTCAGGAAGTGGGTAGTGGAACTCCTCAACGGCTACTTGTATACCCCTCGAGTTTGGGTTCGTTTGGTTTGTTTTGACGAGATCTATACATTATACTTGGTGACGATGGTCTGATGATGGAGTCAGGAAGTGGGTAGTGGAACTCCTCAACGGCTACTTGTATACCCCTCAAGTTTGGGTTCATTTGGTTTGTTTTGATGAGTTCTATACATTATACTTGGTGACGATGGTCTGTTGATGGAGTCAGGAAGTGGGTAGTGGAACTCCTCAATGGCTACTTGTATACCCCTCGAGTTTGGGTTCATTTGGTTTGTTTTGATGAGTTCTATACATTATACTTGGTGACGATGGTCTGATGATGGAGTCAGGAAGTGGGTAGTGGAACTCCTCAACGGCTACTTGTATACCCCTCGAGTTTATTGGGTTCGTTTGGTTTGTTTTGATGAGTTCTATACATTATACTTGGTGACGATGGTCTGATGATGGAGTCTGGAAGTGGGTAGTGGAACTCCTCAACGGCTACTTGTATACCCCTCGAGTTTGGGTTCGTTTGGTTTGTTTTGATGAGTTCTATACATTAATCTTGGTTACGATGGTCTGATGATGGAGTCAGGAAGTGGGTAGTGGAACTCCTCAACGGCTACTTGTATACCCCTCGAGTTTGGGTTCGTTTGGTTTGTTTTGACGAGTTCTATACATTATACTTGGTGATGATGGTCTGATGATGGAGTCAGGAGGTGGGTAGTAGAACTCCTCAACGGCTACTTGTATACCCCTCGAGTTTGAGTTCGTTTGGTTTGTTTTGACGAGTTCTATACATTATACTTGGTGACGATGGTCTGATGATGGAGTCAGGAAGTGGGTAGTGGAACTCCTCAACGGCTACTTGTATACCCCTCGAGTTTGGGTTCGTTTGGTTTTGACAAGTTCTATACATTATACTTGGTGACGATGGTCTGATGATGGAGTCAGGAAGTGGGGAGTGGAACTCCTCAACGGCTACTTGTATACCCCTCGAGTTTGGGTTCGTTTGGTTTGTTTTGACGAGTTCTATACATTATACTTGGTGATGATGGTCTGATGATGGAGTCAGGAGGTGGGTAGTGGAACTCCTCAACGGCTACTTGTATACCCCTCGAGTTTGAGTTCGTTTGGTTTGTTTTGACGAGTTCTATACATTATACTTGGTGACGATGGTCTGATGATGGAGTCAGGAAGTGGGTAGTGCAACTCCTCAACGGCTACTTGTATACCCCTCGAGTTTGGGTTCGTTTGGTTTGTTTTGACGAGTTTTATACATTATACTTGGTGACGATGATCTGATGATGGAGTCAGGAAGTGGGTAGTGGAACTCCTCAACGGCTACTTGTATACCCCTCGAGTTTGGGTTCGTTTGGTTTGTTTTGACGAGTTCTATACATTATACTTGGTGATGATGGAGTCAGGAGGTGGGTAGTGGAACTCCTCAACGGCTACTTGTATACCCCTCGAGTTTGAGTTCGTTTGGTTTGTTTTGACGAGTTCTATACATTATACTTGGTGACGATGGTCTGATGATGGAGTCAGGAAGTGGGTAGTGGAACTCCTCAACGGCTACTTGTATACCCCTCGAGTTTGGGTTCGTTTGGTTTGTTTTGACGAGTTCTATACATTATACTTGGTGACGATGGTCTGATGATGGAGTCAGGAAGTGGGTAGTGGAACTCCTCAACGGCTACTTGTATACCCCTCGAGTTTGGGTTTGTTTGGTTTGTTTTGACGAGTTCTATACATTATACTTGGTGACGATGGTCTGATGATGGAGTCAGGAGGTGGGTAGTGGAACTCCTCAACGGCTACTTGTATACCCCTCGAGTTTGGGTTCATTTGGTTTGTTTTGATGAGTTCTATACATTATACTTGGTGACGATGGTCTGATGATGGAGTCAGGAGGTGGCTAGTGGAACTCCTCAATGGCTACTTGTATACCCCTCGAGTTTGGGTTCATTTGGTTTGTTTTGATGAGTTCTATATATTATACTTGGTGACGATGGTCTGATGATGGAGTCAGGAAGTGGGTAGTGGAACTCCTCAACGGCTACTTGTATACCCCTCGAGTTTGGGTTCGTTTGGTTTGTTTTGATGAGTTCTATACATTATACTTGGTGACGATGGTCTGATGATGGAGTCAGGAGGTGGGTAGTGGAACTCCTCAACGGCTACTAGTATACCCCTCGAGTTTGGGTTCATTTGGTTTGTTTTGACGAGTTCTATACATTATACTTGGTGACGATGGTCTGATGATGGAGTCAGGAAGTGGGTAGTGGAACTCCTCAACGGCTACTTGTATTCCCGTCGAGTTTGGGTTCGTTTGGTTTGTTTTGACGAGTTCTATACATTATACTTGGTGACGATGGTCTGATGATGGAGTCAGGAGGTGGGTAGTGGAACTCCTCAATGGCTACTTGTATACCCCTCGAGTTTTCGACGTGTACCCGGGTACACGGGTACATGGGTCTTAAATACACGTTCCGAACGGGACATAAAACCGTTTCCGTGTAACATGGGAACGGAGACCCGGCTACGGGTACATGAAATCCGGGCACGAGCTCGAGCCCTAATTACTACTATTACTAGCCATTGAACAGTTCCGCTACCTCTTAGTATTTATTTATTATTGATCGTCACCAAGTGTATTGCATAGAACTCGTCAAAACACACCAAACGAACCCAAACTCGAGGGGTATACAATTAACCGTTGAGGAGTTCCACTATCCACCTCCTGACTCCATCATCAGACCATCGTCACCAAGTATAAAGTGTAGAACTCGACAAAACAAACCAAACGAACCCAAACTCAAGGGGTATACAATTAACCGTTGAGGAGTTCCACTATCCACCTCCTGACTCCATCATCAGACCATCATCACCAAGTATAAAGTGTAGAACTCGACAAAACAAACCAAACGAACCCAAACTCGAGGGGTATACAATTAACCGTTGAGGAGTTCCACTATCCACCTCCTGACTCCATCATCAGACCATCATCACCAAGTATAAAGTGTAGAACTCGACAAAACAAACCAAACGAACCCAAACTCGAGGGGTATACAATTAACCGTTGAGGAGTTCCACTATCCACCTCCTGACTCCATCATCAGACCATCATCACCAAGTATAAAGTGTAGAACTCGACAAAACAAACCAAACGAACCCAAACTCGAGGGGTATACAATTAACCGTTGAGGAGTTCCACTATCCACCTCCTGACTCCATCATCAGACCATCATCACCAAGTATAAAGTGTAGAACTCGACAAAACAAACCAAACGAACCCAAACTCGAGGGGTATACAATTAACCGTTGAGGAGTTCCACTATCCACCTCCTGACTCCATCATCAGACCATCATCACCAAGTATAAAGTGTAGAACTCGACAAAACAAACCAAACGAACCCAAACTCGAGGGGTATACAATTAACCGTTGAGGAGTTCGACTATCCACCTCCTGACTCCATCATCAGACCATCATCACCAAGTATAAAGTGTAGAACTCGACAAAACAAACCAAACGAACCCAAACTCGAGGGGTATACAATTAACCGTTGAGGAGTTCCACTATCCACCTCCTGACTCCATCATCAGACCATCATCACCAAGTATAATGTGTAGAACTCGACTAAACAAACCAAACGAACCCAAACTCGAGGGGTATACAATTAACCGTTGAGGAGTTCCACTATCCACCTCCTGACTCCATCATCAGACCATCATCACCAAGTATAAAGTGTAGAACTCGACAAAACAAACCAAACGAACCCAAACTCGAGGGGTATACAATTAACCGTTGAGGAGTTCCACTATCCACCTCCTGACTCCATCATCAGACCATCATCACCAAGTATAAAGTGTAGAACTCGACAAAACAAACCAAACGAACCCAAACTCGAGGGGTATACAATTAACCGTTGAGGAGTTCCACTATCCACCTCCTGACTCCATCATCAGACCATCATCACCAAGTATAAAGTGTAGAACTCGACAAAACAAACCAAACGAACCCAAACTCGAGGGGTATACAATTAACCGTTGAGGAGTTCCACTATCCACCTCCTGACTCCATCATCAGACCATCATCACCAAGTATAAAGTGTAGAACTCGACAAAACAAACCAAACGAACCCAAACTCGAGGGGTATACAATTAACCGTTGAGGAGTTCCACTATCCACCTCCTGACTCCATCATCAGACCATCATCACCAAGTATAAAGTGTAGAACTCGACAAAACAAACCAAACGAACCCAAACTCGAGGGGTATACAATTAACCGTTGAGGAGTTCCACTATCCACCTCCTGACTCCATCATCAGACCATCATCAGCGCGCGGTGTTTACCCCCAAGGGCCCCGAGTATCCGAATCCGAACCGAACTACATTCGTATTCATAGAATATTATTTCAAATAAAAAATCAGGATTAGTTTTATTTGAATAAGAATAAGTTATCTTCATTTTATTCTTATTCCCATGAATTATTCCCGACGAAACTTATTTGGAATAACTTTGACGGGGATAAAATCAACGTGAATTATTCCCGCGTTATTCTTATTCTATTCATGATTTTATTCTTGAATGCCCAACTCTGCCTAACCTAACCTTTCACTACACTGAATTGGGATAGATCCATCGGCTGTGAACCGCACTATCAACGAAAGATAATAACAATAACAAATAACTTTAACGGAAAACAATGAAACTTAATAACTCAAAACAACAAGATTCTGGGATAATGACCAAGTATCGCACTTGCATTCGCATGACATACGAGATGAGAGTGACGTTTAAAAACAAACATGAACAATGTACTTAATGGCGGACATTTTAACCGACCGATTGCAAATGTCAAAACGCTAAACTCTTATTATTGTGGGACACGATCTTTTCAATTTAGTCGCAATTTATACGTTTAAAACGTTCCGTTTGTTTGAAACCTCTGCTTCTCTGGGTTTTTTATCATGCAATTTTTTTGCGATACATTAAAAATAACACAAATAAAATATTAGTGCTGTATTATTAAATAATCCTTTGAAGTAAATGCAAATTACACATTTTGCTATCGTCTAATAATAATGCAAAATGTTTTCATAGTTTTCCACTATTCCGCCGCATTTACGGCAGGTATCGTAAAACGTGTTCTATAAAAAAAACCTTACACTTACTTCTGTAAAAGTCTTTCTCATGCTAAAAAAATCGAAGTATAGGTTGACCCACGCAATAATATAGGTATATGTGTTACCTATCATCATCATATCAGCCGAAAGACGTCCACTGCTGGACATAGGCCTCCCCCAAAGAGTTCCAAAGTGACCGGTCCTGCGCCACCCGCGACCTAAAGCTGTGTTACCTATGTGTTCATTAAATTGTAGTCGCAATGAGCTATTGAGTGAAGATAAGATTTGTACCAAATCATTGCTTATAAAGGAAAAATAATAAATTATTACGATTATTGATTAAAAAAACAGAATAATTTATGAAAACACGCCACTCCCATTGTTCTACATAAAGAAAAAGTAAGTATAGGTATAGATGCCGTCAAACTTCTTGAACAAATGACCTTGCCTGCGCAAAGGCGAATTGTACGTGCGAGCTGCCCCCCCCACTTCGTCCCGCATGTTCAAGTTGTTTGACGGGAACTGTACGTGAAACCACAGTTCATATTAGGTACTTTAGCAACGAATGTAGACTTCGTACCACCCGTAATGCATCGGGCTTATTTACTAAGTCATTAATACCTACGCGATAGCGTCGCTGTATCACTCATATCATTATCATTGTTACGAGTATAAACGCAGCTATGTTCATTGGTAATATACAAACAATATTGTCCAAGTTGAATACGAGAGCAGTGTACTTTGCGCGCGGAATACATTTAAATATGCCACAAAAAGTCTACGTCGTTGGCGTCGGGATGACGAAGTTCACAAAGCCCAGTCCCGACCGCGACTACCCAGAGATGGGGAAGGAAGCAGTAGAGGCCGCACTCGGTGATGCTGGCATTAAGTATGACAAGATACAACAGGCAGTCTGCGGCTACGCGAAGGGAGACTCGACTAGCGGACAGCGCGTGCTATACCAAGTAGGCATGACCGGTATTCCAATCTACAATGTCAATAATAACTGCTCAACAGGTTCCACTGCTCTCTTCCTCGCTAAACAGCTGATAGAAGGCGGTTGTGATGTTATTCTAGCTGTTGGCTTCGAGAAAATGTCCCCCGGAGCACTAGGAGGAAGCGCTTTCGAAGACCGCACGCAACCTCTGGACAGGCACACCGCAAAGATGGTCGAATTAGCAGGTATGACTAATGCACCTAGAACAGCACAGTTCTTCGGGAACGCAGGGCTAGAGTATATGAAGAAATATGGCGCTACCGCAGAGCACGTAGCGAAGATAGCCGCCAAAAATCATAGGCACGGAGCGAAGAATCCACGGGCACAGCTAGCCAGGGAATACACTGTTGACGAAGTTTTAAACTCTAGGAAGATCTTCGGGCCATTGACTAAGCTATCATGCTGTCCTACCAGTGACGGGGCAGGTGCGGCTGTTCTTATGTCAGAGAGAGCTATTGTTCAACACGGCTTGCAAAAGAAAGCGGTAGAGATCATCGGCATGGAGATGGCTACGGATACAGCACCAGTATTCACTGGGAACAGTCTCCTGAGCGTCGTTGGCTACGACATGACTACACTAGCAGCTAAACGTCTTTACGAAAAGACGGGAGTGTCTCCTAAAGATGTGAATGTGGTGGAACTTCACGACTGCTTCGCTACGAATGAGATGATCACGTACGAAGGACTGCAGCTGTGTGAAGTGGGACAGGCGGGGAGATTTATCGATGACGGGGACAACACGTATGGGGGACGTGTGGTAGTGAACCCGAGTGGGGGACTGATCGCGAAGGGACACCCTCTGGGGGCCACGGGGCTGGCGCAGTGCGCGGAGCTGGTGTGGCAGCTGAGGGGAGAAGCTGGAGATAGACAGGTTGGTATTGTTACATTTTTTACTATAAGTAGATAACTATTATTTAAAAATAAAGAGACATTTCAAGTCCATATCATCATCATAGAAGACCAAAGAATGCAAGCATTCTCTCTACCATCCGTATCTCTGTTCCCTCACACGGTGCGCGGTGGAGCTGCGGGGTGATTTGCTTACAATGACATGATATTATTACGTTCCAGGTCTCGAACCCTCGCATCGCGCTGCAGCATAACCTGGGCCTAGGGGGAGCCGTGGTCATCACCCTGTACAGAAAGGGCTTCCAGAACGTGGCCTCCAAACTGTGAAGCGTGCTCTGATGAAGTACCTATTCGTGGTCGAATGAATCCGAAGTCGCTTAGTCATTGGGCGTAATATAATGTTTTTCCGAGTCTGTTTACACATTGATTAGTGTTTAGTTTGAGTCTAACAAAAGTTACTCGCACTAAACTTTAAACAAAGTGCGTATATCGTATATCTCCGTTTCGGTCGCTCGAGTACCTACTATAAACCATAAGTGCGATAGAGACAGAGATATACGAAGTTCGAGATTCGAAGTTCGTGGTTTTAGCTCTAGAGTAGGTATAGACGGTCGATTAAATTATTCTTTCAAAACGTATTTTTTACAGTCTTTCTTTTGACTTATTTTAGCAGCCAAAGTAGCTACGCGGGGTCCAAGAACTCAAGATGATCTAGGGCTACACGACTCTCGCGGAAGTGTGCGTGAGCGTTCCCGTGGCTCCGCCGCGCAGAGCACCGTGGGGTTTTAGACGGTAGTCCGGGCGGTTCCCGGGAGTCCGTCATACCCGTCCTGGTTCCCCAGCCAGGCGGGATGTGTAAATGCATCTCCCCACAAAAAAAAAAAAAAAAAGTAAGTCGTACGATTAAAAAAACCGCAAATCGATCTACAGTGTAGCCATTTGGCACACGCATACTAGAGGTCAAAACAATTTTTTGACCCGCAGTTCCTAAAAAAAATTCCCTTAGGAGGGGAGTACCTACCAAGACATTTTATTTTTTGTATGGAAAAAAAAAAAAATGTTTTTTAGAAACCTTTCGTGTGTGGTGACTAATAAAAAGGCGATGCTAAAAATATATACACTTCAGCCATTTTTTTTAATTAACACAAAAATATTTTTTGAAACATACTAAGTTTGGGCTCCTCCAGACACGATATTGCTGATTTTTTTTAAATACATTATACCACAAATGATACGTAATATCCTCATATCTAACCTCAAAAAACCAATTTTGAAAATAATTTCATTAATTTTTTTTATTTTTATTTATTAATATTACAAAGTGACACAGTTCTACTTTAATACCTATTTGACGTGACTTATGGATTAACTGTAGTACATATACATCATAAAATGATACGTAGTATCCATAGGTATAATTTTATGATCCTTCAGATACGATTACGCAACTATTTTTTTTGTACAGTATGTCACAAATTATACGTTATATATTGATATCTAACACTAAGAAAGCAGTTTTGAAAATAATTTAATTAAGTGTTTATTTTTTATGTGTGTAATTTTTAGGGTTCCGTAGCCAAATGGCAAAAAACGGAACCCTTATAGATTCGTCATGTCTGTCTGTCTGCCCGTCCGTATGTCACAGCCACTTTTTTCCGAAACCATAAGAGCTATACTGTTGAAACTTGGTATGTAGATGTATTCTGTGAACCGCATTAAGATTTTTACACAAAAATCGAAAAAAAACATTAACTTTTAGGGGTCCCCATACACAGAACTGAAACTCAAAAATTTTTTTTTTCATCAAACCCGTGTGGGGTATCTATGGATAGGTCTTCAAAAATGATATTAAGGTTTCTAATATCGTTTTTTTCTAAACTGAATAGTTTGCGCGAGAGACACTTCCAAAGTGGTAAAATGTTTGTGTCCCCCCCTGTAACTTCTAAAATAAGAGAATGATAAAACTAAAAAAAATATATGATGTACATACATTGGTTTGAACGAGATCTAGTAAGTAGTCTTTTTTTAATACGTCATAAATCGTAAACCGCAATTTATTTTACGGAAGCCTTCATGTGCGAGTCCGACTCGCACTTGGCCGCTTTTTTCAATATTACAAAAAGAAACACAAAAATACTTAATGAAGTTATTTTCAAAATTACTTTTTTGAGGTTAGAAATGAGGATATCACGTATTATTTGTGCCAGTTTGTGCTATATTGTATTTGAAAAAAATCAGCCATATCGTGTCTGGAGGAGCCCAAACTTGGTATGTTTCGAAAATTGATTTCGAGTTAATAAAAAAAAAATGGCTGAAATGTAATGATGTGGTATATTTTTAGAATCGCCTCAAAATGCCCATTCATTAGATACCACACATGATAGGTTTCTAAAAAAAAAAAAAAAATTTCATACAAAAAATAAAATGTCTTGGCACTCCCGGAGGGACCTACCTTACCTACGTACCTTAGGAGTAAGGGAAATTTTTTTAGGAACTGCGGGTCAAAAAATTTGTTTTGATCTCTAGTATGCGTGTGCCAAATGGCTAAACTGTAGATCGATTTGCGGTTTTTCTTTGAAATTAGGCTTGTACACCTACCACTATAATGTCGAGAATAAGGACTGCGTAGACTACTTGTTCTGTAGTTAAGTACTTGTTCTGTGGCGTAGACCATTTTGAGCGTGTTATTTTGCTTAGCTACTTCTGCTGTTGACTGTACATACACTACAGATTACTCGTTTGGGTTGTTGTTTTTTTTAGCAAAAGCTGTTAAGTACTTAAACTAGCCTACCCGATTACCGAATCTTATATCATATTGTTTATTAAGTAAATGTGTTGGTAGTCTGTTTATTTTATCTTTCTTCATCTTAGAATAATAACGCCTAGAAGGATAGTTTCATACGGCCGACGCGCCAAGCGAGAGGCATAAAATGGATTTATGTAGTTGTGATCAACTCGTATTCACACGCGCCAATACGCACACAAACGCACCAATTTTGTTCCACCGATCGGCGTACTGGGCCATTTATGTCCTACTTTTAGTGGCCTCACCGTTGCGCGTGAACTGCGTTTCTATATAGTTTCTATGCGTTATTATTCTAAGTTCTTCATAAATTGTTGCTCTTTTATTGGTAGATATGGGATAGGATCACAGATGTATGAATATAAGGAGATCGGACATGCCGGCCGATTTGTATTGAGTACGCCTGTCGCAAGTTCATTAACCCACACAATGCCCAAGTAATTGACAAGACAAAGCACGCACACATCTAAAACACACACACTTGTATATTACCTACGCGCTTATTGGACAATACACGCGCATCATATCAGGCATTTTGGGAAAAAACGTAATATTATCTAAATAAATATTAAATTCAAATTCAAATATTTATTCGTGACAATAAAAAAAATAACACATACAAAAGAAATAATACAATACACATTTTGTCACGAAATGGACCCTGCTCAGCATGTTGCTAGCTTTGCAGCCAGCGCTGGTCTTCCGCAGGGTCCATTCGATGAGAGCACGGTGGGCAACAACAACAGTTACACACGCAAAAGCTTTAAAAAAAAAATTTATATATATATAAATGAACTATTAATAACTAAAATACACACTTAATAATAAAAATACACAAAAAGGAAAGAACGAACAATTTTGAAAAAACTAAGAGCTAAAAGTTGCATCCCATAAACCACTACGTGTGTGTGGGCCTTTACGGTAACAGTGAACGCAGCCCATACACAACCGTTACTACTAGCGCCAGCGGGATTACAACGTAACAGAACAGAAAACAAACAAAACAAAACCCTAAACGTCAAATATAACCATGGAAAAAGCTTACACGAGTAGTTAAATTATTACCTATGACTAAAAAGCACAATACATATTAGAATTAATTTTAATTATGGTGACCTACAAACGTACGAGTATGGCAATACATGGAAATGAATATGGAGCATAACCAACCGGTGAGAAAGTGTTAAATGAAACTAGTTTCAAGACACAGATCCTCCTGTTTAGACTGATGTTCTTGCATGAACTTTTTGAGCTTAGTTCTAAATATTTTAACGTAATATTATCTGCAGCACGCGTGCACAGTATGGCAGAGTATGCCCATTGAGCTCTATCCAGTCACCGAGCGCCATCTAGTCACCGATCTACATAACATCGCTTTGAGGGGTGGCGATAGATGCCGCTAGTAGTCGAATAAAATTTCAAGGTAAAAATACAAACCATTAAGGTGCATCCAGACGGCCCAGCATGGCGGACTGCCGAGGAAGGTCCATGGGGTGGAGCTTGCAGGCCTTAGCTGCCACACGACTCCGCATTGCAGTCCGTCGACCATTTAAATGTCGTCGATAATTAATGAGTAGTTGATGACATGACGGTATACAGAAAAGTACAGTCTGCAATGAAAGCTTCTACCAAAAATGAAATTTTTGACAGAAATTTATTCATAAGTGAAACACGCTATTTGTCAAGCCATTACCGCGAAGCTGCAGATGCTCTGGCAAGCGGTAGGTAGAGCTAGCAGGGTCCTGCATGGTGTGACCATGGTTTTGCCGGAGGCCGTGCAGCTTCCAACTATCCACACGACCCGGCCTTACCTTTTTAACATTTTTCACCTCACTAGCTCGGAAAGGCCTTTTTGTATGTTTGATATCTATTGAGAAAATTGCTTTTTATCCACATGTGAAGAAAGTAGACGTAGAACGTTAAAAGTACTATGACGTAGAACGTTAAATGTTTATTTTTGTTTTTTGTATATTTTGTGACATTTTTTTTTACTCTTTAGTAATTAAAAAAAAATAATACTTTTAACTTTTTTTTATTTTATTTTTTTACTTTTTAAACTTTTTTTTAATTTGTTTCAATTTTGATTTTTACTTATTTTTACCCTTTATCTTATTTTCCTCGCTGTAGTGAAATCACTCGCTACGCTCAGGATTATATTTTTGAACCAGTCGCTTCGCTCGTTGTCAATCATAGTATCCTTTCGCTAGCTCGTGTTTCAAATGAACACTCGCAGGTAAAATACAACTTTCCCCCCTTGTATAACAAATAACTATTGTGTGACTCGTTTAGTGCACTCTTATTTATAGTTTAGTGTACAATATAGAAAAGTCTAAGCGACCAGCGTAAGGCTCCGACTTTGCAATCGAACAAAATGAGATGTCTCTGACAAACTGGCGATATTGTTTGTTTATACGTAGCGTGCAAAAGGTTGTCATTCCAAATCAACATGACACTGGGCATTAGCCCATTATTATTTATTTTTGGCAATGACGGTTGATTACAACCGTCATTGCCAAAAATAAAAAGAACTACTTTTATGTGGTCAGTTCACCACGAAAATTATTCTTCCTCCGGGCGACAAGTATTTCGTTACATAACGCTGTTGTTTAAATCAAACACGTTTCTGGAAATCATTTCATTTTATTGCTCCACAAGGTATTTATAA
The DNA here is from genome assembly GCA_963854355.1 of Epinotia brunnichana. Lineage (NCBI taxonomy): Eukaryota > Metazoa > Arthropoda > Insecta > Lepidoptera > Tortricidae > Epinotia > Epinotia brunnichana. Next base: position 1,595,175 of record OY977953.1, on the reverse strand, counting down.
GCATTTTTTCTGGTAAAAACACACTTCAAAACCACATGTTAAGGACATGTGTGTGCATAACAGAATTTTCACCTTAACCTCTAAGCTATCAGGTACTTTACATATACGATCTTTTGTCACCGCTAGATACAATTTTATTTTAGATTTACTATACGGGGAGAAACTATTTTAGAGCTAGAAATCATTTGCGTTAGCGTAGTATATATTGTCTACTCAGGCAAATGTATCTTTTGCACAGACTGTCAGTCTAATAAAAGAAAGAGATGAAGAGTGGTACTGGCATTTTTAACTCGGTCGGATTATAATATTGTAAATTAAATACAAGGTCGTTTTCCGCCAATGCAAATGATTTCGAAGCAACTAAGTATTTAAGGTGGTTCGATTGCCATACAAAGCGTTATTTGACATTCGCAGGCTAACGGCGTGATATTTTAAGAAACTTATGTAACAAACTTTCATCAATTGGCTTCCCATTTGCGCCAAATTCCCCCTTTCCTAGAATAAACTTGTATAAACTAGATTAATTTGAGAAAAATAGTTTTTCCAAAATATCACGTCCCAAACCAATTTCTCAAATTAATCTAGTTTATACAAGTTTATTCTAGGAAAGGGGGAATTTGGCGCAAATGGGAAGCCAATTTATGAAATTTTGTTACCTAAGTTTCTTAAAATATCACGTCGTTGGCCTGCGAATGTCAAATAACGTTTTGTATGCCAATCGAACCACCTTAAAACAACAATTCTGATTAACACACAATTCATAACCAGACTGGCTTAAAGTCAATTTTAAAATAATTTATTGTTACAGTCTCTATATGTAAAAACTAATAAGGGTTAGTACAGTGAACAATTCCTAGATGTCGCTAATGATTGAGAAGACTTATCTTTTGACAAGCTTTTATTTAACTCGCAATGTTTGTTTGGGTCAAAGATATACTAAAATTTGGCCAACTTCCCGAAGCCCAATATAAATTTTGTTTACTTGTGTAAGTCGAGTGGCAATGCAATTTTGTGGTGCTATAAAGGTGTCTGGTAATGGAGGCGGAAGGTGGCCACAGGAACTCCTCATTTACACGAGAAAAAACAGGCGCGTTTGAGCTGATTGGAATCTTTCTTCACAAAGCACATTCGGAAATAAAAGCTTGAACCAAAAACTTAATTTATGACAGAAACATATTAAAAAATATTTATTTTTACTAGCGTCATCTAGCAATTGTACACTGTCTGTACACCCCCAGTTATAAACAATACTACATAAAAACCTAATGGGGTCTACAAATATAACAATTCGATCGCCAGCTTATGGTTCCAATCAGTTGACCGACAGAGACGCAGGTAGAATTTCAACAAGTAAGAAGGGAGCCACGACTAATATATATTTCAACTCGTAACAAATTGAAATGACAAATCGGTGATCACATTGTTACATCTGTAGGCCCCATAACTTATATACAAGTGACAGTTAGTGTTGCTAGCACATAAGAAAAAAATATAAAGTGCCACCAATAACTGCCCAAACAGCCAGTACAGCAACAGCCTTAACAATTTGGACTAATTTGAATGTGGGCAAGATATTCCGCATTTATAAAAACTGAAGAAATAAAGATTAAGTTTTGTGATGATTCTCATAGACTCATAATGATAATACGAGCCAAGGCGTTACACACAATATCAATTCATCTGCGTAGGTCAAACAAGACATCTTTTATCCTAAAACATTATCCTCTTAGGAATAAATGCTTGCTACATCTGGTGTTCCATATCTGAATGTTATTAGTAACTTTGTTTGGCAGGCGATTTTTAACACTTCTGCTTGGGTACTATGCTAAAGAAAGAAATGTATAACGCATAATTGAAGTTAAGAAATAGACGCCCAATCACAGATGGATATACCAGTACAATACCGAACCCAAACAATGTCAATTTCTGTCACTCGCATCTGATGACTTGCTTTCTAAACGAATTTTACGTATTAAGAATTAATTACATCACTGAAATAAAAAGGGTTTCAAATTTTTTTATACATAATAACAACAAATATAACAAGACATGAAGGCAGTGACAAATTTTAGAACGTTTCAAACGCGGTACCCTAAATTTAACTTTTAATTACGACCTAACAATGAAGCTTAGGCAAAAGCATACTGTTTTACTGATTACTACTGTCACTGGCGAATCACCCTGGTTCCAGGGCGTGGGAGCCAATTAGAAAAAATACTACTGTCATTTTAGTGATATCAGCTAGAAAAATCATTTGACTTTTCATCCAGAAAGGGACAAACGCTTTTGAGTGTAGTAACCTTGATAGTTATAAGGTTGCCACTTTACAATCAAGTAGATTTTCTCACTGATATGGTGCATTGTCACTGGGTGACAAATTGTGTATGTTGTGTCACTTATTTTTAGGTTATATTATCTGGCGAATGGCGTATCCCCATAATGTTGCCAGCATTAAAAATGATTGGCACAGAACAAGACTACATTCTTAAGCTATTTAGAAAACACAGTATATTTATTTTGAAATTATCTGGTATTTCACATACATTTGCTTTCCATATTAGGTATATTTATAACGTGTTTTCTAACACAGCTGGATATTCCTTCTGCTCTCCCAAGCCTAAGGCAATCTACTCCAAGAATGACAGCAGTCTACAAAACCTGTTTACTTTTATTTTGCGACTTTCACATTTTACAAATGGATGTATTCTGTTAACGCACGTTCATTGAGATCACAGGAGTACAACATACCCTGGCAAATCACCAATCACAATAAAAACTTTGTCTTTTCCTTTCGTCATTTTAACGTTGGTTGTAGGTATTACCAATATTTAAAGATGTGTTTTTATCAAGGCGTCTCACAGACTGGCGCGGCCTGGCCGCGGCGGTCAATAGTAAACTTGTCATTAGCTGTAAAATTTACTATTGACCGCCACCGCAGGCCGCGCCAGTGTGTTGCAGGCTTAAAGAAGTAATACGCACAGATAAACTACAAATCGGATTGGTAAATCACATTCCGACGCTACTGCCATCTATCAGCTGTGCGTATAAAACGTTTTGGGCGCCAAGTTGACGAGTGAAGATTATTTAATTTGAATTAACGAAAGAAGCATAGACAATCGTTTTTATCGCGCCTTACTCTAGAGTTTAGATTTAACAGCCTGGCATACGTACCACATCGTACTTAAATAATACGTTATTTACATGTACCGAATTGGTCTCTCACTGTCTTCAGCTTAGGTTTAACAAAGGTTTTAAGAAATCAAAAAACAACCCTCAGAGTTACCCCAGAAAAAAATACACTTGTTATTTAGCACCATTAAAATATTTCTCAATAATAAGACAGTGAGAGGCCGCTTGTGAAACTTTTCCATCGGTACAATGGATAAATTACAACCTACGCTAAGAATTAAAGCGACATTTTAGCTTAAGTCACAGACAATGGCTAAGCCACGTTTAACGTTTAAATTTGCAAAACCCAGATATAAATTTGATAATACAGTAAAAACTTCAATAAAACTAAATTAGTAGAAAAGAAATAGTTGCCAATAAATACTAAAAAATATATGTACAATTAAAAACTATTTAGTTTGCCAAGCCAAACTATCATAGCACCAAAACGTTAACAACGGTACTGACAGAAAAGTTTCAGTACAATAAACTTAGTTTAGTTCATTTATATATACCGACGCACAGTCTGCTTCTAAATTAACGCTAATTTTATGTTTTAAACAATAAGTTATTCTCATTACACTCGCTTGTGGTAATAATATATATTATTATTAATAAGTAAAATGGTAATTATTTTCTCAAAATGTCTCTGACTAGAGATATAGCCTAACCTACAACTGAAACTTAGCCTATTACTCTACAGTTTAACATAGCACTCTTTAATAAGAAGAGATAATCAGAAATGTTTCACAATTTGTGGCATTTGAGCTTTGCCAAAGGTATAAAATTATGTTCACTTTAAAAAAAGTGAAATTTAATTCCACTCTCGAAATGTATAACGAATACAATGACACATACAATTTTTTTCGCGCTTCGCGCCGTCTCTCGGCCGAGACGTTAGTTCGTAACTTTTGAATTTTGAGACGCCCTTTAAGTCATATACAAATCAAGAATCACTAATATAAAATGTTGCCATTAGAAAATACCATGGGATTCACATGTATTGCGTACAATCGTATGTACATGAATTATTTTAAATACAAATATTTACAAGTAACGATATTTTACCCAGTAGTAAAATTGTTTATGGTCTAAAAGAAAATGCACTGATACTGGCAAAGGCCATGAAATGGCTGAAGAAAAACAATTATAGAAGAAAGTATCCATCACAGATCTGTCCAATCGTTACCGAGAATCGAATCATAACCATATATACTTATCATCATAGGCAGTGGGGCCATTTTGGAAATTCATAGTGATTCTCTAAAAATATCTGTATGTACTGCGACTGAGTTCTACATTATAATTCAATTAATCTAACAGGCTATATGTGGAACTAATTAGTGCTATTTTATGTGAATGACCCCGCTACTTGATAAATCATTATAATGCTGTCTTTAGAAGCAATTATATACGTTTCTCGAGATACTTAGATCTGTTTCAATAACTTCATTAATGTAAACACGAAAGCAATCAGTTAACAAATTTACCAATAATTTAAAGTCGTAACTTTAGGTTACTTACGCCTTCACATATTAACATACCAATATGATGGCTTAAACAAATGTTTATATTATACAAATTAACGCACAGGTTGTGTCAGGCAGTGATTTATTATTGCTCCAAATATAGAAAACAATTTAAAATCTATAAAGAAGTAACCAACGCTCTCCCTTATTTTTAGCCAAATATAATTTTATTTACAATGAGGTAGAATGTGGGATCGATCCCTTCTTTAAGGTTAAAATTTTGTTGGCCTCGCTTACCGTTCGGCATAAGGCTACGTTTTCACAAAGCGAATGATGCTTAATAGGTTTAATGGGTAATTACCTCGATTCAATGATAAAAGGGACTATTATAGACGAGATACAAAATATTTAAAAAATTATACCGGGCAACAGCAAACACCATCCTTATTCAATAATACCATAAAATTAAATTTCCCAACCATAACAAGGCAAACATTTAAACGATTGTAACAGATAAATAAAGACATCATTCGCCCCATAGAAACATCTTATCGTACTTAAGTATAAAATAGCTGATGTCAGGCACAACATTATTCAATATCATAAATAACTTTACGATATTCCGAAGAAACATTTTTGTCGATTCCTTGCCATCTCCATACAACCTTTCATAAGTTTTTATCGTGAGGGTACTATAGTATGAGTGCGATTACTATTTTATTATTATTTGGTATGGTTGAGGTTTTATACAGAGTTATTTAGCGTAGAAAAATATAAAGAGGTTAATAATCTCAGCAGTACTCCCGTAGTGTACTTTAAGACCTTAGGAGCGAAAACTGGCAACACTGAAGATATTTAATCATTAACATACGAACCTATTGCAAACAAATTTAAAAATAACCCTGTATAAATTATGCTTATGGTTGTAAACGTTAAATCTATTTCACTATATTTAAGTATGTGAGTATTCCGATAATTATTGAAAAAAGCACAGATTGAGGTCCAGGTAAATGTACCTTGCTGATGGCACGACGAAGAAACTGCAAGTGTACAATATAGTGTACAAAAATAACTTAAATAACTTCAGAAAACTGTACTTGATATGATTATGTACATCAGAACCTGTAACCTAGTGTTTCCAGTGGTAAACCGCCTCAACTACTGTACCTACAAAAATGTAAGAGTATAAAGTATAAAGAGTAGACAACGGACCAGTCCCAAGATATTTACAAGCGCTGTCGAACGAGCGTTCGAGAGCCCAACTTTTGTACTTTGGAGACGCGATTTACAGTCTATTCACGTCACTAGGAGTGGAGCCTGGTGATGACCGACGTCGGTCAACAGGGCGGGTCCTCCTTGGGCGGAGAAGCGTTCGGTCGGGGCTTGGAGAGGCTCTCCCGTCGCGCTAGCTCCGCTTCTCTAGCATCCAAGCGGGCTTCTCGCCGTCTAAGCTCCGATTCTCTCTCATCTAGCTGCCTCGCTAGCTCCGCCAGCCTCGCTTCATGGTCAAGCAGCCTGGCTGCTAGCTCCGGATCAGAGTGAGGCGGTGGAGACGTGGAAGACGTGACGTCATCAGCCGGGGGGGTATGGGGCTTTAGTGCTACATTTGGCTGGAAATCCCTTTCGAATCTCGTGCAATCCGCTACGCGGACGACTCTCTCAGGGTGCTGAAGCACTGGTTCCCGCTTTCCCCAGGGCCTGAAGGCCGAGAGGGCTCTGTAGTGGAGGTAGGGGTCCACGTAGAGTGCGTAGCCGTATTCCTCCCCTCTTGCTTTCTTCGGCGGCGACTCGGGCGGCTCCGGCTTGCAGACCACTGTCTCCACAACCTGGAATAGAGAAATAACGACATTAAGTATGGTGTATGATGGATCGGTGAACTGATGTAGTTCATAAAGATTGAAGGCTTTTAGTCTTTAAACTTTGAAATTAGTCTGTACGATTGAAAGGGCAAAATTCGAAGCCCGTATTGCCAAGAAATAAACCAATACGCCGAATTTTGGCATTTTGCTATTTTAGGGCATGACTATTATTTTTTGTTAAATACAAAGTTAAACCTTATGTACGTGACACGTGTATTTTCTATATCAACACAAAGTTATCCCAAGGCAAAAATTGCTTTCGGAAATATGATCGGCGTAATAAGTCATCTGTGAACAATGCCACTCCCCAAAACTCACCAAGTATAGATACTTTACAGTTAGGATGCTTTTAGCTTATCTAAATCCTACTATAAATTGGACTTTCGATTAAAATGAATGTGTTTCTTAGCAGAAATTAAATATCGAGTTTTTAAAATTCCTTACAATTAAGCTTATAACTAAGTTAAGACTGTATTTTACTGTAGATCTTAAGCACACTACACTTTCCAATAGGTATTACGTTTCTAAGCAGAAACCGAAAAATCCGTGACATTTTTTTAAAATTTCTCTACAGAACATGAAACTACACAACGCGCCCTCCCCGGGCGCCGACGTCACGCCTCCCCCGGTCGGATGTAGGTCGCAGGGCTGAGGGCTCAGACGACCCCCAGACGCCGCGCCTGACAGATTATTGACAGAGACGTGTCGAGAATGTCGGAATTAGGGGGCGCGCGCGTTCTATGATTGATTTAATCTTAGAAAACGCAATTCTTCTGTATGGAAATGAATATTTTTACGGTAGCATTGCATGTAAGGATACAGTGAGGATGCTTCTAACCAGACAAGTGCCTTCACCTGTTGCGTTATTTATTTCAGTTATCGCGTTATGCGTCTAATGTATTAATAAGTTAATACGCAATTAATCGTCAGTCCAAATCAAAAAGCTGCCAATGCCAAAAAAATCTTATCTTTTAAGTAGGTAATTCTATTGTTTATTAAGCCACAAATCTCATACTTTAGACGGTAAGCATGGCTCCTTAGACACGAACTATTAATAACGTTAATATATTGCCTCGATCACATTAACGTCTACGAATCAGTGCTCATTAATACATGCTACTGTACGGGGATGTAATCAATCACGTTTATTCCGATTATATCGGTTCGCGCTTGTATGCCTGTACATTAATGTTCGGTTCCATTCAAAACGTCTGTTATGGTGTACGAATGGTCTGTTTATAGAAATGGATTTGCATGTACAATTTATAAGCAATTGGGCATGTTTGGAATAAGCAAGAGTTAGTATTCGCTCAGTTTCACTAGGTGGCGTTACTAATGGTTATTTTTTCTTTTCTTTGATACTGCCACTGTTTAGTTGTAAGTATATTACTCAGTACTCTATGGTACTAAAATGTTTCGTAACTAATGGAATGTTTGATGCAAATGTATGTACAAATTGCATATTTTTTGGTACCTACTCTTATTCACGTTCCACGAGTTCCACGACTGTTATATGTTATATCCTAACTTAGCCGAAAGGTCCCAGAATGGCACCTTTCGAATTGGAAATAAAAGAAAATATCCAGTAGGTAACCACAAATATAAAGAAATCACTCTTTAGCTTGCGTCTGCTTGTACTGATTGTGTTAAGTACTATTTTCTTTTTATTAAGGTGTGTTTGTTCAGTTCTACACATTTACGATCTACTTAAGGTACCTAGTAGCAATTAGGGGACGATAGCAAAGATATCCCATTGGATCGAATTATATTCTAAAAGACTTACACTAGGAATAGGACAAGGTATATTATTTCGCATTATACAGAGTACAGAACTTTTACCGTGACTGACATACGCAAGTGGAATTGACTCCGTACATTCGGTATCATTCAGGAATATCTATCAAAGAATCCAGCGCAAAGATCATCAGCGCTGAATTTTTAAAGACGCTTATCATCCTTCGCGAGCACAAAACACTAGCGAAAACGGGACGGCCTTACCCAGTATAACCCGAGCTCTCCCGCCTGCCTGGGCCAGTTCAAACGAAAGGGCACGGAAGAAGGTTAATGGTCTCCCAGGGGTGAAAGTAAAATGGCCATACAGACAAACATATTGCGGCCTAGTTGAGAGTAATTTAGCAACGTGGCTGCCATTTTTGTTATCCGCAAGGCCGTCCGGGGGCGTATGAGTGAGATGGAATAGCTTGGATTAAATGTGGTAATACTGGTAATGGATGAGTAAAACAAGATATAGTGTTGCTAGCAGCCGCGCCAGTAGCAGCCGATAGCTGATATACACACGTCCCTTTCATTTATGTCACAGGTCTAAAGTCTAAATCTTTTAATAAATTGTGACTATAATTTCCGCGGTTCTCTTCGTGATATTTTAATTTAATTCGTCGTACGCGTTCTTTTTCCTACAATCGACTTCGTTGTTGGTATTATGTTTTCCCATTTCTTATAGTTCTGATTTCTCCTTACTGACTTACATCGTTCATTCGTTCACCCAATTTGCATTGTTCATGTAGGGTACATATGACTTTTTTCAAATGTGTGTGACATAATTGTCCGTAGTTTTCACACTATCTGAAATTCCCTAATACCTATTCTTCATCCTCCAATTTAACTAGAGCTATCTTTTAATTCATCGTTAACGTTTCTGAACTCTAGGTCGCCATTAATTGGCAAAGGAGATAGGAGATCTTAAACATGGATATCGCTCGCAAATGGGCATAGACAAAACATATCGTGAGTCCGTTAATGCGGAACTCTATTGAATAAATAAACAGCATACAGGGTTGCCACATTAAATTAAGACTAATAAAATGGTGTACGCAACACTTTAAACAACGATTAAACGGATTTTATCGCGTATATTAATGTAATAAATACATTTCGTTATTTCAAGCCGTTTTACAGTGTTTTCGTGGTTCAACAGAGGAGTGGTTGACCTCGGGCGCTGTAATAATATACTGCTGCTATGATTTATTGTGTAATGACGGATATTAAAGACACATTATAGTTATGTATACGATGTAGTTGCTGTATATATTTAAAAGGGACCTACGTTAAACTACGTTAAAGTGATTTTAGCAGACTAAAAAAATTGTGTTGTTATTTGCAAAATATATTTCCTAATTAATCGTATTTTCATTAATACATTACCAAGTAAATATTAAATTAGAACTGGCAACCCTACTGCCGTCGCCCCAGTCGTCAATGGCAGTTTGTTTTGACATAAACGCAAAATGGTGCGAATTCTGCGCGCGCCTGCGTTCCGTTGATTTAATTAAAAGTTGTGTGTTGATTTAACGCGTTCTCAATTACTGATTGTAATGTTCAATGAAAGAGTAGACAGAAGGGGTAAAAATGAGAATGTTCAATTTTTAAATTAGCGCCATCTAGCGCTCAGCTGCTGTGATGTATGCTTTGCGTTGGTAACTACAACTTGCTCAATTGACCACCTTTAAAAAATGTTTGCTAGTTTTCAAAAGCATATTTAATTTTGAAAAGTATGCATCGAATTGAAGATGGTATTCAAAAAATCCTCGTTAAAAAAACAGGGTGTGACGCGGCAGGAAACCGGATTTATTTCAATAAACAGTCACCTGATGTCAGGCAATAAAAAAAAAATATTAATTCGGACCTGCTTTATCAGATTCGCCGACCTTAGGTAGTGTTCACTCTTCATAGTGAACATGGATCTGAAGTTTTTGCGAATTTTTTGGCCCACCAAAATCCATACCCATATTCAAGCTGTCTCACACGTCACTAACGTCAATTACGGGTAAATTCAATACGTTAGTGTTGAAAGTTTGTTGTCAGTACCTAATAACTATAACTTTCACCTAAGCATAAAATAATAATGCACCTGCAAGCATTTTTGTGATTGGCCGGTTGTTACTTTGTGACGTGGTGGGCAAAGCTATGTGCAAATATGAGCAAAGTTGCCCGTTTTGTCGGCATGTTGACAACTGGCAAAAGAATTTGACTTCCTAGTTACAGACATGCCAACGTTAGCAAATATGTTTTGTTTGCCTTTTTTCCTTTCCAATTATATCTAAATCGCACACGCGACACCAAAGGACAGAAAATAGATTTTAACTTAATACCACACACCGAGTGTCTATAATACAGAAGATACCAGTGATACCGCGATTTATCACAAATCCTTGTGTTTTTTTTATTTCGCACAGACTTATGATAACAAAGGGCATAACAAGGTTATCAGTAAAATGTAAAATAGGTACATTAGGCATATGTAAACATATATGTATCAGTATTTTTTCTTGCAGTTTAATCGACGAGTGATGTTACGTCACACTCTACTTTTTTAAATTCTGTTGTCATTAAAACGCGCCTTTACCAATTGACGGAAAAAAACTAAAGCTAATGATCTTGTCCTATTAATTACCACCTATATTTTTTTTTTCACGTTTCCACACATTGTACCATCTCCGAAATGTCGGGGTACCTAATGCAGGTTTCTCAAAGTGATCTAAGTTGAATAAGCGTGTACTTGTACCTATAGCACATATAGGAGATAATCTTAATCTTGTGCCCGTAAGGGCACCTGTTGAAACTATTTGTATACATGTTATCCATACCATACACAGTTATGCAATAAATAATTCTTATTCTTATTATTCTTATTGTGGTTTTTAAGATGCTGGTATAAATAATTTATTTCGAATCTTCACACTTTGCCCTTATGCCGTGCCGTACCGCACCATCAAAAAACTCCCAAAAGCATGACATTCTAAAGATACCTATATCTTATCTTGTATTGTTCATTAACATTATCATCATCATGACAGCCGAAAGACATCCACTGCTGGCATAGGCACAGAGTACCTACCAAAGTGACCTGCGCCACCCGCATCCAGCGGACTCCCCTAAACATATACTTACCTACTCTAGGATTATTTTACTATTTATTATATACTTAGTTTAGTTTCCGTGAAAAGTGAATTACATTAGATATAAAGAGATTTACTTAGATAATACACATGATAAGATTAAAAATTGCGTAGGTAGTCTGTTACCAAGGCAGTCTGGATATAAGCCGTAAAAATGACTTTGATGACGTTGACAACAAAGTTTACCGACAGATCGGTCGACAATCAATCGACTGCGGTGGTATCCTTTTAGGTCGATCACGTAACGCATTGTACGAACGTCGGGTAGGTCTAAATGTCACTTTTAATATGGAAAATTGACAGTTAAATTGTACCGACACGCGTTCGGACCGTTACGTGATTTGATTACCCCTCTTTTCTTCAAGAATAGACACATCATATTCGTGACGATAACAAAACATTGACAAATATAAGCAGATTAAAATCGGGGCAGCTAGCAGGATAGGTTTTATCACAGATGTATGAATATAAGGAGATCGGACATGGCGGCCGATTTGTATAGAGTGAGCCTGTCGCAAGTACATTAACCCACACAACGCCCAAGTAATTGACAAGACAAAGCACGCACACATCTAAAACACACACTCTTGTATACCTACACGCTTATTTGACAATAAACGCGCATCATATCAGGCATTTTAGGAAAAAACGTGATATTCTCTGCGATCAGCACGCGTGCACAGTATGGCAGTGTATGCCCATTGAGCATACAGCTGCGACAAGGCCGCCGGCGGCTTGTCCTCTCTCTAGTATTCTATGCTCTGAGGGTTTTATAGTTTGCCAAAATGTAAATCCAGACAAAGGATACTGTTGCGAAATCAAATTTAGTGATTGCGAGTCCTACCATTCCTTACCGTTCGGTACCATTACTTATTATTAATGAATAAGACGACATTTTTGTATTTCACTGCTCTTTTACCATTCAACCCTCCTCTATAACATCATCCTTCCAATGTAGTGTCCGACCGAAGGTTCAGTTTCGGCCAGTTTCGGTCAAAAAATCATGTTTCGGTCGGACACTACTCCAATGTAATCTACGCGCCTAATCAATTCATCTACCTACCTAGTATCTACACCCTGAAATATTTCACCAACAATATATCACTCTGCAAAGTGCAAACAGACTTCGCAAACTCCGCTTAGCTACAGTATACGTTAAAAATATCTATTACATAACCCCACCCGCGCCCCCACCCCCTCACTAGAGGGCAGACGCCACCCTTCAAGGTCAGACTTCAGACAGACAGCCCCGCTTTACAAATATAAACCTTAACTTGAGTAGGCTAGAGTCTGGTTTGTTTTGAAGAGTGTTAGGTCTTATCTTGTTGATATAAGACTGAAATTCCTTTGTTTACGTAGCCTGTTGAGCAATCAATGAGTGTACGTGTGCGTATTTCACGTATTTGTAAATTTTGTAATGTTTGTGTTGTAAGGTGGGTCACCGTTTAAGGGTGCTTCGATATTAAGTACATAATTTTCTTAATATTGATGTTCGCGGTTCTCCCCTAAATGCAAATAACACAGCGCAGGCTTAATACTAGGTAGCGTTCCTGCCTAGGAGGAAACTTTCATCATTTTATTTTATTACGAAAATCAAAAGTATAATCCAGAGGAATATCAACCTGTAGCATTAAAACTATCTTATGATTTCTTTTTCTGATGTTAAATCCATTTGAAATCTGCACGAGCTTACCTATACTATGTATAACGTCACAAATGTCACAATCACAACTCATATTCTCGGCGCGTTTATTATGGAGTAAGTCATTAATTTGCTATTATCTCTACAAAATTTGCGTTTAAGTCTATACTTGTCATGCAAAATATCATTTCTAATTCAATATTCTGTCTAACTGTTAAGTAATTTAATCGAAAAAATTATATGACTTTTTTCGTCATTTTCGTGAGACTATTCGTTTTTATATTTTTTCTACTCCTGTACCGTTATCTGTCATTTATATAGGCTGTAGCTCAAATACAATGACACCACTAATAAGTCGTCGAAAAACTCTATGCTCTATGGCCCAAAAACGAACTGTTTAGCGTACTTTTTTGGTTCATACATTTTTCATAAAAGCACTGTTTAACTTTTTTTTAAATCGGCCGCTATATTGCAGTGGTGCCAACTTCATAAACAAATATTTCGAAATAAAAGTATTTATTTACGATTTAACATTTGTATATTATAAATTATTTACTACAATAATAATAAATCATCATCTATTGTGTGTTAAATTACATGTTTTATAAATTCTTGGTATTATTTATAAAAATAAACAGTTTGAATTCGGTCCGGGTCCGGATTAGGTTTGGTTCGGATGGCAAGTGCAAACAAATTAAAAACAAAACAAACCATAAGCAAGAGGTGTCACATTTCTGATTTCCCACCAAAATACAGTTCAAAATGAAAAGACGAAAGATGATAAACTATTAGTCCTAAACTATTAAGATTTTATTCGTGTTTGTGAAGACAAAACTGTACGTTTCTTTTAAAATGGTCGAAGAAATTAATAACTGCACTCCTGAAGAAATTGCGTGAGTAACAAAAGTGCGAATAGAAAACTTGCTGCCTAAAAAGTTTAACTATTCTGTAGTCTGCTATTTATTTAAAATTTGTCGTAGAAAAAGTGTTGTATGCAACGGTGTATAGCTGGTCTAAAAACGCTCGTGGCGTCTTTAATTGCGATGCTCGCCAAGGCTCGCATCGCAACCCACGCCACTCGCCTTTTAAGACCCTTCTTATACAACAGTTGCATAAAATACTATTATTTTTCATATTTTGTATGATATTTCTACGTCGCATCGATTGAGTGCAATTTATTCAAAATTGAGGTCCCATGCAAGTTTACTATTGTGTTTACTCGTATGTCGAACATAAAACTTTTGTCCCTTACTAGGAAGCATGTTAGTGCGAGCGGGACGAATGCTAAATTTAGGTCCGAATCTGTTTGCTAGGCTGGTATCCAGTGGGTGAAAAGAATGACACGCAAAGACAATACATCGATTATCATTCCCAACAAGAAAGTAATTAATTTATAAGACGCTCGCGTAAACCAACTTCACAACTTTTTAAGAACATAACACAAAAGACCAAAGAGAATCCATACAGCCAGAAGTTTTTCTTTTCTTTTACGCTGGGACGAGTAAATTATTCTCTGCGGTTCATTAGGCTGGTAACACCGTTTTTAGTCTCTGGGATTTTCAGTTCCTTGCGAGATTAGGAAAACAACGTTCTTCTGCCAAAACGACTTATGAAGCCTTGATTAAATTACTTGAGAAGTGTATTGGTTACAATTAAGTACAAAAAAATATTAATTTTGCTTCTTGCAACTTGTGTAAAAGAAAGAGCTGTATTGAATTGTAAAGTTTTAAAATATGTGCTTTTGTACAAAAAATATAGGTACAAAGTTTTATCAGTTCTGCTAGCATGCTACGTTCTATGATCATATTTACGTGACGTTTTGGTACAATTTGGGTCAATAAACTTGACCATAAAACCTAGCTAGCTGCACATTGCTGCTTAGCTAGTATGATTGACATTAAAGGGTGGATACCTTTAGATACTTGGGACATGTGGTAACGTCTGACTTGAGGGACGATGCAGACATTGAGCGAGAACGGATGGCGCTGTCTGTTAGAGCGAATATGGTGCACCGCAGATTTGCTCGTTGTTCTGCTGAGGTAAAGGTAACTCTATTCAGAGCCTTCTGTACGACCCTCTACACGAGCAGTCTGTGGGTCTCTTATACGCAAAAACAGTGTACAGCACAACAATGCTTTCTGCCCCGTTTCTGTAGTGCGTCCGTGATGTTCGCGGATGCCAGAGTTGATTGTTTCTATACAACTATGAGGAAACGCTGCACATCCCTGGCGCGCAGGGTAGGTATGTATTAGGTTATAGTATTTACTAACTTTAGGCTAAGAAACTGTAACTAACTTTATCTATGATCCCAGTTAGTTGGTCGAAATAAATGTGTTGAATTGAATTGAACCAATTTTTTTTTTTGATTTTTTTTGATATACGTATTCGTCTCTCTCCCACTTACAGACTTGCTACTCTTGCTAGTGAAGGACAAATGTTTTACGTCCGACACCAACGCGCTGAGCTAAGGCTGGTCTGTTCTCTTAATTAGTTCTGGTAGTTCTTCAACTGTTTCTGTTGGGATGGGATTCCGATCCGTTTCTCGGAACACTCGGCGAGCTGTTCCGCGTAAAGGGCCGTCCTAATCAAGCCGTTGAAATATTGTTAGAATTACAATGGCGATTGCTTATTAGAAGTACCTACAATTTCAACTTCTAGAAAGTAGCATGATACAGTGTCATTGTAGCCTTTTCCGTAGGTGCTAATGTTATAAATGCGAATTAACTGTCTTTTTACAGACCTAACCTTTCACTGCTAAACTACCGAAACAATTTTGATGTGGTGACAGGAGTTTCAGGTGGTCCCACCCACGTAGACCATATAGGATTTGTCATCCCGGAAATCTCCTGAGAGGTTTATACCGGGGGTGGAAGTTTGTATAACATCTAAGGGCTAAAGAAGGAAAAAACGTTAAGAGTTTCTGTCGAGAATTGTCAAATAACTCAAAAAAACTTCTGTGTCTTTTACCTTTATTTATAGTTATTTGGCTTTTTTTTCACTAAATTGTTGTTATTTCGTTCTCATTTCTAAGAAAAAGATTCAGCCTTATAATTGGTCGATTATGGTTAAATACTGAGAAGGGAACACCTATACCGGAAATTATATTTAACTCGAAAATTCCTTTGGTTGTTATTTAAAAGCCTCTCTTTGACTTCATTATCATATCGTATATTTAGGTACTGGTTTCAAACATTTTACATGTATAAAGCAAATTTGTACCAGTGCTCAGCACTGCACCAATATTAGTTCGCACCTAAATTTGAAATTCCGTGCATATCTAAGTACGGTTTTGAAAAAGATTAATTTATAATAACATTAATAACGTTTTTTTTGTTTATTCATTTTAAAAGGTTATTCTAAGATGCTTTATTCAATTTAATTGAAGTACCATTTTTTGTATGATTTTTCCCACTAATCCTTCTAATATTATAAATGCGAAATCAGCTAGTAGCCTATTACCTATACTTAAATTATTTCCTGTCATTTATTTCCATACCTACCAGTTGTCACTGTCAGTAAAATGACTGGACTAGGTATTTATTTTATTGCCAACCCGTGGCCACCACTCACATCGACGGTAAACAGGAATCGACACACGACACTTGGAATTTAAATTGTTTTGTTTTGACGGTGTCAAAGAACACGGCGGTATGTGTCAACAAACTAAATGGATGACGTCGATGCAATTCATGCAATAGGCTTTTGACTCGAGATCTTTTTACGATGCCATTCGTAACAGATTTTGGAGGGGAACAAATGTTTGTTTTGTACCCATTGATAACTATATACAAAATAAAAGAACATAGATACCCAAAAAAATTGAGTCAAAGACTGACTCCGCTCACCGCTGCCGCGGGCGGCAGCCGAAACGATTCATACTAATAAAAGTATGACATCACAGTTTGCTATTTGTAGGTAGGTGTAGATACTAAATTAGTACTTATAATCGTTGTATGGAAAAACAAGTAAATTGCTGTTTCGGTCGCTAAATACTGCGTCTAGGTCCATAGTTTTGTTTCTATAAATCTTCCGTAAGGATTCTATTAGTAGCTTTAAAAATACTCGTGGACAATAAAAATAAAATATAGATATTTTTTCTTAACTTTCAAGGTCCATATTTTCATGATTTTAATTATATTTTGTAATTTATACTCTATTACAATAATTTGATGGTTTACTATCTTTTTAGCAACACTCAATTTGAACATGAGGTGAGGTCACTACCCTATTTCAAGTGGGTCAGATATATCTGATCAACCCAAGTGTTAAATGTCATATAAGTCTATTTTCGATAAAGATAATCGACTTGATAATCGATAGGAATTAGATGCAGTGATACCATGGAATATGATCGTCTCATCAAATTCTATTCTTAAATACCAATGTAAAGATAAATTTATGCATTAACATTACAGTCTGTAATGTCTGTATGCGCATACTTATTTGCAAGCACCACAGCAAAAGCGTTTTTTTTTTTTAAATTAAAATTCTTATATACAATACAATATGAGTCAACGTAAGCATGAACATATTCCTACAAATAGAAGTCAAAATAAAAAGTTTGATAGATAACTCAAACTCGAAGAGTCCCAAACAAATAGTCCATAAAAAACAATTAGTCACTAACATGAAACGAAACTGTTCGAATTTCGAATTCCTCAATGTTCTTCTATATTTTCGCGCGGTGACGAATACAAGTTTACTGCCATCTAGTGGCCTCAGCTGTCCGTTTTGGATTCCAAGCATGCCAATGGGATGATACGGTGAGTAATGTGAGTTGCCAGTGCCAATTAGATTATAATTGACTTTAAAAACAAAGTTTTAATCGACTTTAAATCAGTAGCCAATTTGATTCAAGTTTGCCTATAAAATTTGAAGAGTTCCCTCGATTTCTGCAGGATCCCATCATCAGAACTGGATTTTGGTGACAACGGGACCAATCTGGAAGTATATGCTTTCAAACAAAGAAAAAAATATCAAATCGGTTCATAATTTCTTCCAATAAAAGCTAAATTCGCGGTAATAGAATCACATCCCATCCATTACCACGGTAATAAAAGATTCTCCTTTCGTGGTTTCAATAATTATTTTACGTCATACCTGGCCATAAAGTAGGAATTACCGTACGCTATGCGTGCGGAAAACCCCACTTCCTGGCCAGATAGAGACGTAAAATTTTGTACTCACCACGGGCGGTAATAAAGAAAGCCTCAGAGCGCATATTTATCGCCCTTGCCTTCGGCTCGGGCGTCAAATACCTGCGATCTGAGACATTCTTTGTTTAACCGCCCTAGGTAAGTAATGTACTATTACCAAATATAATAAACTAAAATTGGTTCTAAAAGTTACGACTCTGAAAGTTCAATAAACACTCTTAATTAAATAAAATAATCTAGGACGTTGAGGAGCTTTCATACCCATAATTTTTTATAATCATTTGAAAACTACCTTAAGTAGGTACAGTAGACGGCAAACTTCGTGCGCAAATGAGGGGAAGGAAGTGAAAGAAGGAAGTCATTTGCGCACGAAGTTTGCCGTCTACTGTACCACGGTAATAGGCGCCGTTACCTCAAGTACCCACTACGACGGAATTTTTGAAAATTCCACCCTCAAGGGGGTAAACAGGGAGTTGAAAGTGTGTATGGGGATGGAGTACCATTTTAAGTGAGAAACTTGAAACTTTGTGTATGGACTCCTTATTACAATACAAGAAAAATAATTATAGGGTTTTGTAAAAATCCTCCCCTAAGCGGGTTAAATAAGGGTGCAAAGTTTGTATGGGGGAAATTAGTAGAATTTTTAGACGAAATTTGGTATAGAGATAGTTTGAGTCTCGGGAAAGGACATAGGAAAGATTTCATCCCGAAAATCATCCCACTAAGGGGGTGAAATAGGGGGTGAAAATTTGGATGAAACCCATTTAGATGAAAATTGGTATTCAGATAGTTTGAGTCCCGGGGAATGACATAGGACAGTTTTTATGAAATCATCCCCTAAGGGAGCGTAATGGGGGATGAAAGTTTGTATGGAGCAACGATATAAACGAGTTCCACGCGGACGGAGTCGCGGGCAGAAGCTAGTATTTTATAAAGATGGGCTCTAAATATGAAACAGGGAACATCACGCAAAACTCTTCGTAGGTGGCGACACTAGCAGCGTTGACATTGTATCTCGTTCCCACTTGCGGTATTGTCTATGCAAGCATCCTTGTCACTCATTTGACAATCAATTGTGCATGTGTGTGTGAATCCCTATATTCCTATACTGGTTTACTGTTAGTGGTAGTGCTGCACTCTGGCGGCAGAACATTGCAGTAATGTTCCCTATTAGGGGGCTGGTTGTAACTGGCTGCCCAGAATTTGTCTCGTCGCGTTCCACCCCGGGCAGCGGCTTCGCAGAAGACAGCTAAAACATTCTAAGCATTATTTCCATCAATTCTGGTCCTAGTGAGATAAGATTCCTTTAGTTTCCTTTTGCCTACGATGTTGGCTCGAGTTCGAATTGGTAAGGCAATTACGTTGTTTATGCATAAGACTGGCGATAACGAATGTTTGGTCAACTTCTGCAGCGCGTGAAACTCTAAATACATACAATAAAATGTCGGTGGAGTATGCGCCAGTTCTCTCGGTCATCGGCTAATTTATTTAGGTCCCGGTAAGACAAGACATTTGCTTTTACTTTTAGTTGCTGTACAAAGCTTATCCTTGGTCGACCTCTACCCCTTAATCCTTCGATCTTACCTTCTATAATATTTCTAAAGAAAATGTCGTGTCTTATCAAGTGACCTATCATTTTGCCTCGTGTATTTTCAATTGTGTTCAGCAAGTTTCTTTTTTCTCCCACCATTCTCAACACTTCTTCATTTGTCATTCTGTCCGTCCAGCTTATTTTCTCCATTCTCCTCCAGAGCCACATTTCAAACGCTTCAATCTTTTTTTATCCTGTATTGTTATGTCTGATTATTGTTAAAAAAACTGTGATATAATTTTGTATTTGTATTTGACATGCCTTATTATTAATTTCTTTACATGTTCTTCATTTCTTTTTTTATCCTGTATTGTTAAGTCTGATTGATTATTGTTCAAAAAAACTGTGATATAATTTTGTATTTGTATTAGATTGACATTTAATAAATCATTAGAATCATACAAAGACAGTTGACATGATATAAATTCTTTATTAGGTGTTGATTTTCCATTATTTTCGTTTTTTTTTATTATTATTCTATATTGTTATTTTCTGCTTCTGCATTCGTTTTTATTTATTATGGAATTGTAACTTGTATTATTTTGACATTATTACCTTTATTACCTATATTTCAAATACAATGTATATTGTTGACTGAATAAATAACTATAACTATGTAACTGTATCCTTTTTTAATTTTTTTTATAATAAGTACTACTAAATAATTCCACGGTTAATTGAAAGAGTTCGAAACATGTCTAACCGAGTATTATTTAAACGTATCTCACGAAAAATTCAATTCGATCGACATTTATTACAAACTGCGACCACTCTCAATAGTCTCAATGCGTCTACGAGATTTACACATTTCAATTCATCCAATTCCTTAATCATTTCAGAGACTTCGAGTATGCTAGCCGTCAACCCTCATTAAAATGGTAAAAGGCATAGCAACTTCATTTTGTAACGATTCCGATCTGCCATGGCTCAAAAACAAATGAGTCATATGTCGTGTGTCAACTATTTCCCCGAGCGGGGAATGTAGGGCTGATGAACCGATGTTGAAGCCAATTTTCACAACGAGCTCTGTGCCAACTGCCGACCAGGGTTACCGACATGATTGCTTGAATTCTGCGATAAGTGAGGTCAGTCGCTAAATATTTCTGGATATTTTTGAGACCAATATGGCCCGTTTCACGCAGCAACAAGTCATAATTTTACAAGTCTTTCCAACACACGTTAAATAGCCAGTTGGTCAAGCGCCTCACTGTTGGCAGTTTAGACTAACAAAATGCCATGACCATTAAAAACAGACTTATAAAATTGTAAGTGGCATCAGTGGAATTTGCGTGAAAAAGAACTCACTTTTAAGGCGACTCCGCAGCACCATCTTCAAAATTATATACTAGAAAGCAATAATGTAATGTGTGTGTGTGTTCCGTGGGTCACGTACGGTGCTGTCTGAAAATCAGCGCTGTAGGTGTCTGTCTGACACCTCGGCATAATGCTGAGACAGCGACCGATTCACTGCCGCGAAGACACACACAATATGTGTTAAATTGTAATGTATGTCTACTCCCTTTGTCTCTGTGTGTCTTTTGTGTAGTAAATAAATGTCTTGTTTCTTTCTTTCTTTAAAAAAAAAAGGTAGAATGTATGTTGTCTATACGAATTTCCCTGTTTAAAAATGGCCAGGCACATCTGACAGCTGAGGCACATTTACGTTTCCATTGACGACGCGAAACTGAGGCAAGTTTGCAAATAGGGCATTACGCAAAACTCTTCGTAGGTGGCGACCTCAGAGCATAGAATACTAGAGAGAGGACAAGCCGCCGGCGGCCGTGTCGCAGCTGTATGCTCAATGGGCATACACTGCCATACTGTGCACGCGTGCTGATCGCAGAGAATATTACGTTTTTTTCCCAAAATGCCTGATATGATGCGCGTTTATTGTCAAATAAGCGTGTAGGTATACAAGAGTGTGTGTTTTAGATGTGTGCGTGCTTTGTCTTGACAATTACTTGGGCGTTGTGTGGGTTAATGTACTTGCGACAGGCTCACTCTATACAAATCGGCCGCCATGTCCGATCTCCTTATATTCATACATCTGTGGTGGCGACACTAGCAGCGTTGACATTGTATCTCGTTCCCACTTGCGTTATTGTCTATGCAAGCATCCTTGTCACTCGTTTGACAATCAATTGTGCATGGGTGTGTGAATCCCTATATTCCTATACTGGTTTACTATTAGTGGCATCAGTGCTGCCTCTGGCGGCAGAACATTGCAGTAATGTTCCCTATTGACTCAATTTTAGTGTGCCATTTGTGGAGCGCTTATAACCTATTTACCTCTTTTGTTATATTACATCATTGCTAGAAAGTAGCGACGTTTCGGTAGATGAAAGCATGCATAGAGACTGAGCTCTATGGTGATGCATTTTCTTACGAATTGGCCCATCACTAGGCCAGCTCAGTGACACCATAAACATAATAATAATTACATTTGACTAGGTATTTTAAACATTGAAATAGAAAAAAAAAAGCGGCCAAGTGCGAGTCGGACTCGCACATGAAAGGTTCCGTTAAATTAATTGCTTTTTACGATTTATGACGTATTAAAAAAAACTACTTACTAGATCTCGTTCAAACCAATTTTCGTTGGAAGTTTGCATGGTAATGTACATCATATATTTTTTTTAGTTTTATCATTCTCTTATTTTAGAAGTTACAGGGGGGGGACACACATTTTACCACTTTGGAAGTGTCTCTCGCGCAAACTATTCAGTTTAGAAAGAAATGATGTTAGAAACTTCAATATAATTTTTGAAGACCTATCCATAGATATGCCACACATATGGGTTTGAATATGGCCCTAAAAATTAGAGCGAATAAAATATGTTTTTCATACAAAATCTCTAATCACTTTTTTTTTTATCATTTATAGGAACAGAAACTAGTTTCCAAGATAGATAGATGTATATCGGATACCATTGTGCATAAAAAGTTTCTCGTTATTCCAGTTATCCAGTATGACGTTTTAAAATGAGAACGAAACTATACGTTTGTATAGATAGTCGACTTGAGCCGACTAAGAGTCCCCTCTTAAAAGAGTCAATGACTTATCGCATTTTCCCTAATATCTCCCAACTGTTATCACAAACAACACGGGTGCCAACCTGCAAACACTTTCAGAGTTAATTATTTCTTCAAATTAAGCCATTTCCGTCGTCAACATCCGGTCTGATTCACGGACTTTCGACACTGACAAATATTGGGGCTGAGTTATGTGCTCGGACACCGATAGATATTACTAATGTCCGTAGAATGTTATATTTTTATGATATACGGAGTGGACAAACAATATTTTACTACGTAAGTTATCTATTCATCAATCCTGCACACAACACAAGTATACGAACTCGTAAGTAAGACAGAGAGAGGAAACTTCGAATGCCTTTCGCGGTAGGCCCTCTGTAGAAGGGAACAGTCGGACAGCCGCACATACGAAAGTATTTTTAGGGTTCCGTAGCGTAGGTACTCAAAGATTAAAACGGGACCCTATAAGACTCCGCTGTCGGTCTGTCTGTCTGTCTGTGACGGTGATAGTTCCAGTTGAAATTTTCACAGATGATGTATTTCTGTTGCCGCTATAACAACAAATACTAAAAACAGAATAAAATCAATATTTTTATAGATAATGGTACGGAACCCTTCGTCCGCGAGTCCGACTCGCACTTGGCCGGTTTTTTTCCCAAGCTGAAATGGAGAACTTCGTCCGCTTCGCTCGATCGTTCAATTAGTGAGCGCTGTTTAAAACTTCGCTTCCAGCGAAACAGACTGAAGTGGGTTTTGTACTGAGAATATTAAATAGTTGACGTCTTTGCCAACGCTTTTATTTCAGTTCACTATAAACACAATTAATACGACTAATTTTCTTACAAAAAATATGAAGAATTATCTCAATAACTTCGCAGCGCTGTCACATAAACTTTTTTCCGATCAAAGGGGTTATTGTGAACCGGGAGCGCTGCCAACATTCCGGAGAAACGTGGCCGATGCCTTGGAATCCGAGTCCAATTCCTACATTTGACATCCTGCCATTTTCCCCAACGTTCATTATGAAAAACACAACAAATTGTCTACGACCGGAAACGGGCGGGAAAATATTAAAACGCTTCAAGACATTTTTATCAAAATTACTGAAGGCGAGGCAGTAATTGAAATGATGGAAATACCATTAACGTCACATTCCTTTTGTGTTAAAAAAAACTGCCGTTCGATTTCCAAACACTATAACCATAGAGCCACTGACACCTGTCAACAAGCCTCACGTGACTCATTAATAATGCCATCATCGCAAATGTTATGATAGTGCGCTGACATTTCATAATGTCCGTTGCGTAACAGCCATTGACACGTGTTATTTCGACATTGATATCGTTTGAGCCAGACGTGTAGGCACGGCAGATAGACTATGTCTAGACTTCAAACAAAAACTGATTTAGCGCGAGACTTGCTGCGCTAAGATGGTACGATTAAAAAACCTAACGCTACAACTTGTTTTGCTTATCCCACGCGGCTTGCTATTGCAGTGACGTCATGCTGTTTGAGTGACATAATCCTTGACTAGATAAATACCGAGCTATTTTAGCAAAGAAAAACAATCAATCATACGCTCGAAATGCGAACTGTTTCAACCAATTTGCTTAAATATTACGTGTTATAAGTGCAACTGTTATCAAAATGATCTTTTGCAATCACGGGAATTAACGTTTCGATGAAACAAAACTTTCTAGGATAATAAATAAATTAGTCTCCTATTATCGAGGCTCGTAAAATAGGAACGCACTCGTTAAAAATAAAGATAAACCAGGTGGCTGAATGACTCATTTGCATCGCCTGCCAATGCCAATGGAAACAGATAAAAAAATAAAAGCGCGAAAGTTTATGACTCAAAATGAAAAGTCATCCGGTGGTTGCTCACTGATCTTTGTTTAAAATAATTTACTTTCAAAACAAAGTTTTAACCGACTTCAATTCAGTACTCCGCCAAGCCACATTAACATTTCCACATTTTTTTTCCAATTTACCACATGAACTGATTTTCGAGAACAAAAGCGTTGATTTTTAGACCAATAAACCAAATCGCTGTATGTGGGCCGATAATATTTGAGGACTTCCGTCGATTCCTCAAGGATCTCAGAATTACCTTTGGCACTTCATTGTTTGCTATTTCAACGGAATAATATCAGAATCTGTGACGTACTTATATAGTTTGAAGTACATCATTGAGAAGTTTCACAAGCCATCTGTGGTCTTCATCATCACTTCCACTTCACCAAATTTATGATTTCCGGGTGTAAATACACGAGTTATAATATAATAGAAAATACCGAAATTACTACGGGCGTGCCTAATATATTTGAGGAGTTCCCTCAATTCCTCATGGTTCCATCCAACTGGGGTTTTGGAAACAATGGGACCAATCTGGAAACATATACTTTCAGTTAAAAAAAGAATTGTACAAATCGGTTCATAAATGACGGAGTTCTGAGGTAACAAACATTAAAAAAAAAAAAAAACGCATTGAGAACCTCCTCCTTTTTTTGAAGTCGGTTAAAAATAATAGCTGGCACAGTTTTTTTTATACTACGTCGGTGGCAAACAAGCTTACGGCCCATGCACCTGTTGGTAAGTGGTTACCGTAGCCTACGGACGCTTGCAACTCCAGGGGGTACAATCGCGACGCCGACCCTTTAAGAATTTATACACTCTTTTTTTGAAGAACCCCATACTGTAGTCCCTTGGGAAAACCTCGGCAGGGAGTTCATTCCACAACCGGAACGTTCGAGGGAGGAAATTTCTCTGAAACCGTACTGTACGCGACCATTTAGGTTCCAGGGTGTGAGGATGAATACCCTGCCGATGGCGAGTGGTGCGGTGGTAAAAAGCAGCCGTAGGCATCATGTCGAACAGTTCTTCGGAGCAACACGCACAAGGAGGCGAAGTCTCTCCTTAGACTCAACGGTTCGATACCGCTTGTGAGTTTGGGATCGTCCACAATTCGCACAGCACGTCTTTGAAGCGAGTCGAAAGGCACAAGCCATATCCAGGTGCTCCCGCCCAGAGACGACAGCAATAGTCCATGTGGGGACGACTTGAGATTATATAATAAAAGTCTCTGTCCCGGGGAGAAGTAACGCTTTGCTCTGTTAAGCATACCGAGTTTTTTGGATGCCAGCTTGGCTTTGCCCTTGCTCTGTTAAGCATACTGAGTTTTTTGGATGCCAGCTTGGCTTTGCCCTTGCTCTGTCTAGCATACCGAGTTTTTTGGATGCCAGCTTGGCTTTGCCCTTGCTCTATTAAGCATACCGAGTTTTTTGGATGCCAGCTTAGCTTTGCCCTTGCTCTGTTAAGCATACCGAGTTTTTTAGATGCCAGCTTGGGTTTGCCCTTGCTCTGTTAAGCATACCGAGTTTTTTAGATGCCAGCTTGGGTTTGCTCTTGCTCTGTTAAGCATACCGAGTTTTTTGGATTCCAGCTTGGCTTTGCCCTTGCTCTGTTAAGCATACCGAGTTTTTTGGATGCCAGCTTGGCTTTGCCCTTGCTCTGTTAAGCATACCGAGTTTTTTGGATGCCAGCTTGGCTTTGCCCTCTGAGTGGCAGAGCTAGCCTCTAAGAGACAGTAGGTACAGATAGATACGACCACTTTTTAACTGTCGTTCCTTTTTCTTTTGTCCCTGAGTCGCTGGTTTTATGTTTATCTTTAATTTCAATTTAGTAGTTATTTTGACGAGATCTGACTGCCATCCCCTTTTCTGGTAAGAGCGTGTTGAATAAGTATTAATACCGAGAATCTGAGTACACGACCACCACACAAATCATTTTATTTCCAATCACCTGGGCCGCGGTCATCTATAACAATTGCCAACAAACTTAAATTTAACTCTGCTTTTTAGTTTCTGAACCTTCTCTTACTTGAAATAAGGGCTGAAATAGATTCGCACGTATGAAATTACAATAATAGTCGCACGTAGCTGCAAATTTATTGTTACCGCCGCAATTTGTATTTGTGACCTTTATTGCTTTGTAATATGGTCGGGATTGGGTTTGGGGGTGTGTAATTAGTGGGTGGCTGGAAAGTTGCCAGCATGCCCCATACTTATACGCGTTGGCTAGTGTTGGAACACTTAAAAGTGAAATGCACCCTTTTCTGGACCGGTCAGCGTTTCGCTTAATAGTTAATGGTGGGTGTGAAATCAATAGTGTAGAGATTCTTGTCTTAGATGCAAGTACTATTTCTATTTCGAAGAACGAAATACAGAAGTTGGAATAGTTTTGTTTTGGGCTGCTGGAGTTAGTAGGCGCTGTGGAGTAGTTAGGAGGCTTGGCGCAATTTGCGATCTGATAACTTTTTAATGCTGAAAGCGGCACGAGCTAGGGAGTCTTTGCAATCAGTTTATCTGACATGTCAAGAAATCAAATGTCAGAAAATCATATACTTAACTTGAAAGCCGACTGCTATCTGACCTTCTAACTTCCAACCCAGAGGGAAAACTAGACCGGATCAGGCCGGTTTCCTCACGACGTTTTCATTCACCGAGAAGCCACTGTTAAATATCAAATGAGTTTTTTTTTAATCCAGCGGTACGAGCCGGGTTTCGAACCCACGACCTCCAAATTGAAAGTCGCGAGAATCCTCAAGTGAATAAAGGGTCGGCAACGCGCTTGTGATTCTTCTGGAGTCACAAGTGTCTATAGGCTACGGTACCAGCTTAACATCAGGCAGGCCGTAAGCTGGTTTGCCACCGTCGTCGTATAAAAAAAAATGTCACCTTAATTTTAATTACAACAAATAAATCAAATAGAGCAATTACTAAATAAGGGCTCTATTTGAATGTTCACGAAATAGGCCAGGCTCTACCCAACATTTTCCTTTGTGCCGGGGGACAAAGCACTTGGCCATTTACCCCAGAGAAGGTGACAATGCCCAGAACGAGTCCGCAGGGCAAAGCGCGTGGAGGGCTCTAGTGCGTTCAACCTGAGATCTTAGAGTCCTCCGAATTACTTAGCGCAGATGGCGTCTGACGTGGAATTTTTAGTGGGCAGAAATACCACATAACCCCTGAGAGCTGGGTACCTGGTTCACAGGTTTTGTCCACGGAAAAAAGGCACACAACCACATTAGAAAATATCACCTAATGAACTAAACTTCACCAGAAAATGCCTTCTCCCTGTTAGAATGAGTAATTGATCATTTACTAGGTACTAACTTGCGGCACTATTACGATAATCCCCTCAGTTATTTTCGCGAACAAGCGTCGTGAAAAGGAATAAAACAGGCGTATGCGCACCCTCAAGACTGCCGCAACAAGAACAGCGAAAACAACGATTTACTTATAGCCTCCTATTAATAAACAATACTAGTGAGACAATGTACAAACATCAGACAATGTACCAGGGTTCGAAATTATCAAGATAATTACGCTTCTTGATAATTATCACCAGTATAAGAAATTCATTTGAAAAGTAATTCTGATGTTATATTTAACTTTGCATAACTGAATTCTTCTTGCAAGGGGAATCCCCACGGCGCGGCGCGGCGCGGCACGTCACGTTGACACTTCGTGCGTTCGGATAGACTCAAGTGCGGTAATACACGTTCGAATACTTCGAATACAGTTCACTTTTACGACATTTTTTTGTTATTATCAATCGATAAATTATACATCTGTTATTATCACGATAATTATCATTGATACTTATCGTGATACTTATCATTGATAATTATCATTGTTAATTATTAGAGATGCGCCGAATATGGGTTTTACCGAATACGAATTTTCGGTCCAGCTTTTGCCGAACCGAATATTCGGCCGAATAATTCGGTTCAAAGGAATGCCTTCCAAAACAGACTCATTTTTCAGTGGTAAAAATCTTGTTGATTTATAAGTGAAACATTTATACTAAAGGTAGTTAAATAACAATAAGAATCCGTTTTAGAATAATAATTTCACAGGACAATGACTATGTTACAACATTCTTACAACTTGCAGACAAAAAACCTGCAAAATTATTCGGTAAATATTCGGCATTTGAACCGAATAATTCGGCCGAATAACGAACATTGAAAAACGTGCCGAATATGCCGAATACCGAATATTTACCAAATATTCGGCGCATCTCTATTAATTATCATGCATATTTATCGAGATACAGGTGTAGTGCATAATGGTTTCCCATCGTTTTTTCACGGAAACGTACGAACGTGTCTTGTTATTTCAATCGGTCACGGTACAAAACGTACTGAGGTTGACTGATGTACTCGTAGCATGACAAATACGAACATTTCCGAGAAAATACAATAGGAAATTATTATACACCACATATGTACTTATCATTGATAATTATCGTGATACTAATCGTTGAGAATTATCATGGATAATTATCTTGATAATTATCTTATTATCCTTACGAACCCTGCAATGTACTAACAATTAATGAAGGTTCCTCATCATCATCATCTTCAACCTTTATACGTCCTAATGCTGGGGCACAAGCCTCCTCATGAATTATCTCATATTCAAGTTCGTCAGCGCGCTCGTAATTCCTCTGGAATTGCAAGCGTCCATAGGCTACTCGGTCGGTGTCTTACTATGGTACCTAAGCAACAAGCACACTGCATGCCTGATGTAGCAAGCCTTATTGTCTGAAACAGGCCTTACAAATGATAACTGAGTTTTTTACGCCGGTTATTCTCGAGGCAGAGGTGTAGTAGAGCTACGGTAGCCTAGTGGTACGGCTGTCAAGCGGCGGTCGTGGGTTCGAATCCCGGCTCGTACCAATGAGTTTTTCGGAACTTATGCACGGAATATTTACCGTTAGCTTTTCGGTGAAGGAAAACATCTTGAGGAAACCGGTCTAATCCCAATAAGGTCTAGTTTTCCCTCTGGGTTGGAAGGTCAGATGGCAGTCGCTTTCGTAAAACTAGTGTAGTATTTAGTTCGTAAACTAGCCTATGCCAAAATCTTGGGATTAGCTGTCTAAGCGGACCCCGGGCTCCTTTAGGGGCACAACCGGGAATAAACGCTAGGAGGATGATGAAATGATGATTCTCGGGGCAGAGGCTTTCGTTCCGAACCGGTGGTAGTGAGTGTCATCATCATCATCATCATCATCATATCAGCCGAAAGACGCCACCCGCATCCAGCGGACTCCCGCGACCTTTACCAGGTCATCAGTCCACCTTGTGGGGGGCCTACCCACGCCGCGCCTTCCGGTACGTGGTCACCACTCGAGAACCTTTCCGCCCCAGCCTTTTCGACATTCATATGTGCATGTAAAATTACTTTGTCGTAGATATAAATAAAATAACTGTGACTTTGTCGTAAGCATAAAACAAAAGTTAATCTTATTCATCCTAATTTCTCCATTACGTAAAGTGACAAATTTTAACGCTCCACATTTTCGCAATCAGTGTAATAAAATTTTATGGCTGCACATATCCATACGAATCTTAACCCACTGTCAATTTTACGTCGTTTAAGATTTATGTCGCTTTAAAACCGAAAATGTCGAGCATTACGTTTCGTTGATAGTTTCTTAGAATGCATCATGCCCTCATCTATTAGGTATCATCATCATCATATCAGCCGAAAGACGTCCACTGCTGGACATAGGCCTCCCCCAAAGAGTGCCACAATGACCGGTCCTGCGCCACCCGCATCCAGCTAGGTATTAATGAGATTATTTAAAAAAAAAAAACAGACTAAGGTCCATACATGGTTAGTAAACAATAAAATCTTATTACGTTCTGAAATAAAGATATTTTTTATTTTATTACTAGTGTTAGTGTATCATAAAAAAAAACTATGACTACATTTTTTTGGTACAAACTTTTATTACCGACTGTACTTTATTTGCATAGTCATCAACAACTCGTTGAGAGGGTTCCTGCTCCAGGCAAAATACGGTTTTGAAAAACATTAATTTATAATAGCGTTTTTTTTCTTTACATCATTTTAAAACATTATTCTAAGATGCTTTATGAATCCAACAAACTTTCCATCCGGAAGTATTTACATAGATTTAAATAAATCATGATTTTTTTTTTTTATTATTTATCTTGAATATTATAAAGCAAATGAAAATGAACCAAAATAAAGATAAAACCATTTATTTTTTTACCAAAACTTTTCAGAAGCTAGTTAAGTTATAATTTTTTTGATGTCTGAAATTTTGTTGGATTTTGTCGTTAGGTAACTATTTAATTGATAATGTATCCATTACAAAGAAAAAATCTGCTATTATAAATTATTTCCAAATTTGACATTTTTTCCATACAAGTTGTCAGTTCATTGCCTGGACTATCCGATGAGTCCAAAGAAACGTGGCGGATTTATCTATTTATTATAAAGAAGAAGTGTGTCTGTGAGATTGTAGTTTTGTTTGTTTGTATGTAATGGGTAATCTCCGGAACCGCCGCGCTTATCTGATGTCAAAAATTCTTTCACATTTTTTTTATAGTACAACGACGGTGGCAAACAAGCTTACGGCCTGCCTGATGTTAAGCCAATGGACACTTGTGACTCCAGAAGAATCACAAGCGCGTTGCCGACCCTTTATTCACTTGAGGATTCGCTGTGTTGACAGACAGAGACATGCAGGTCCCTCACTCCCAACACAGAGCACCCAAGGGAGCTCTGGCGACCTTACTCACCACCAGGAACACAACACCACATGCTTCATAGCATGCAATAATATAGCAACACTACAAAGCAGTGGTGCTATTATGGCTGCGGTCTTCTGTAAGGTCCTCCACCTTACAGAAGACTTCCCCAGTTGCGCTGCTCCACATACGAGCGAGATGACATTCCGGCTGTGCCCTACCTCTCTAAAAACCTGCGTGTAGCATGGACTTTCTGGATGGTTATAGGCTATTTTTAACCGACTTCAAAAAAAGGAAGAGGTTCTCAATTCAGTTGTATTTTTTTTTTTATGTTTGTTACCTCAGAACTCCGTCATTTATGAACCGATTTGTACAATTCTTTTTTTAATTGAAAGTATATGCTTCCAGATTGGTCCCATTGTTTCCAAAGCCCCAGTTGGATGATGGGAACCATGAGGAATTGAGGGAACTCCTCAAATATATTAGGCACGCGCGTAGTAATTTCGATATTTTCTATTATAACTCGTGTATTTACACCCGGAAATCATTTTGGTGAAGTGGAAGTGATGATGTGTTGTTGTTTGGTGAAATGTACTTCAAACTATATAAGTACGTCACATATTCTAATATGATTCCGTTGAAATAGCAAACAATGAAGTGCCAAGCAAAGGTAATTCTGAGATCCTTGAGGAATCGACGGAAGTCCTCAAATATTATCGGCCCAAATACAGCGATTTGGTTTATTGGTCTAAAAATCAACGCATTTGATGCTCTCGGAAATCAGTTCATGTGGTAAATTGGAAAAAAAATGTGGAAATGTTAATGTGGCTTAGCAGAGTACTGATTTGAAGTCGGTTAAAACTTTGTTTGAAACCCAAAATTATATCTGGGGTGTTCACAGGTCACTTCGGGGTCAAGGATCTCTTGGCCAAGATGGGACTATAGCGGATAGTTTAGACTGTAGAATGTGTGGCGAGGAGGATGAGACTATGGAACACTTCATGCCAGACAAAGAATTAATTACTTTGGTAACGGCTATCCGCAACCAAAGGAATTCAAGGTGCTTCCGGTGAACTGCATCATCCGTTTTGTGGAAATGATTTTTGTGAAGGAGAGGGCAAATGCACAGATGACCCCACTGGGTCGAAGTGCATCCGAAAGGGTCCTCATCTATATAATATAAGATAAGATAGATGGCTGCGGTCTTACGTAAGGTGGAGGTACTTCCTCAGTCGGGCGACTCCATCTGGAGCGTCTGATATGAGCGAGATGAATTACAGCTGTGGTCTATATAAGATAAGATAAGATAGATGGCTGCGGTCTTACGTAAGGTGGAGGTACTTCCTCAGTCGGGCGACTCCATCTGGAGCGTCTGATATGAGCGTGATGAATTACAGCTGTGGTCTAACTACCTAAGTGGTCTAATAAATTTATTTGAATACTATAATTACGAGTATATAGGTTAAGTAGTTATTTATGACTGAGACTTTACTCATCAGTCATCAGTCACGAGTATTCTCTTATCTCTTATTAACGCCTCTACAAACGTTGCAATTTATTTGGGTGCTGACCTGTGGGCAACAGCAGCGGACCGAGATAGACCATTTAAATTACAAAAACGTGCCATTCGTATCATTAGCGGAAAGTCATACGACCATCCTGCTAAAAATCTATTTATGGAGCTTAAGATACTTACCCTTCCCAGTGTTTACATATTAACCGCTTGCAAGTGTGTTAGGGCCAACGTGGACCAATACGCTACCATTCGTCGGCTCGTTGGAACAACCGCTTATTTATCCCGCGGTGCAGGCTCGCAAATACCCGGAAGTCACTCGGGGTCCTTGGTGCAAAATTGTATAACTTGCTACCAGAGGAGATAAAACTATCAAAAACTGAAAAAATGTTCGACAACAAACTTAAAACTATATTAAACAACATAGCATGCTACAGCGTTGACGAATTTGTTGAGACGTGCACTGGCCCTAAGTATTAGGAGCACCTACATAACCTTACAGTTAAGGCATCACTATTTAGTAACTAATATTTTTGAATTGAAACTTCCTGTATCACTCAGACATGTAAAGCTTTATGCGACCTCATTTGACATCCGATGTAATTAATAAATAATACTAATTATGTATCTACATACCTGACTTGTACAACATTGACTTTTATGAATAAATATCTTGTATCTTTATCACATCAACTGATAGAGACACAATTAGAGTTAAGTATAGGTAGTTAGTTTTACTTGAATTGACAAAAATGCACTGGCACGTGGGATTTTTGTTGCTAAATAAGAAAGAAAAAGAGACGTCACAAAATAAAACTGACCGAAGTGTGGCACATGTGTACATACATATCTACTACTGTGTGTGTGTGTGTGTGTAGCTACTGTTTTTTTCTAATTATTGTTTTTGCGTAATTGTTTTACAACCTTACTTGAAAATTTTACGACCTCTGTAGCCTAGTTGGTAGTGACCCTGCCTACGAAGCCGGAGGTCCCGGGTTCGAATCCCGGTAAGGGCATTTATTTGTGTGATGAGCATGAATATTTGTTCCTGAGTCATGGATGTTTTCTATGTATTTAAGTATTTATTTCTCTATATAAGTATCTATATCATCGTCTAGTACCCATAGTACAAGCTTTGCTTAGTTTGGGACTAGGTTGATTTGTGTAAGATTGTCCCCAAATATTTATCATTATTTATTTATTTAAATAACGATTAAACAAAATATGTCGGTAATTGTTGGTTTTAAAAAGTACTTTTCGTCATTTTAAGTATTTATTTATTTATTTTAAGTATAACAAACTAACACAAGCACACGCGCGCGTTTGTGTAGTAACAGCTATATGTATTGCCGTCTCCTTCCAACTATACCGACATCCTATTGGTTGCCGATTGCCGCGATAAATTGCATAGTTTGTAAAGGCCTGTGCACTAGCTGCAGTCACCCCTCAGGTCATTGACCCTGCCCTGCGACCCTGATAAGGCGCCCCAATAACAACGATAACCGCGCCGCTTGACGCACAGCGCATTGTCTTTGTATTTGCTAATTTGAATTTGATAAGCTTTGTTTGATAACGTTGTTCCTTGTTAAAGCGTCACGTAGGTATGACACATATCGCATAGTAGATCATCATCATATCAGCCGAAAGACGTCCACTGCTGGACATAGGCCTCCCCCAAAGAGTGCCACAATAGCCGGTCCTGCGCCACCCGCATCCAGTGGACCCCCGCGACCTTTACCAGGTCATCAGTCCACCTTGTGGTGGGCCTACCCACGCCGCGCCTTTCGGTACGTGGTCGCCACACGACAACCTTTCCGCCCCAACGGCCATCGGTTCTACGTGCATAGTAGATATAGGTAGCTAATACAAGCAGTAGGTAAAATAATGCCACATACGAACGTCCAATATGCGACGCACTCACACAAACGCTCGTCGATACGAGTACAGATTAAAGCTAAACATTAATTTTGTAAAGTATAGGTACACAAGATGATAATTAAAATTAACAAAATTAAATTAAAACTAAGTTAAATCTAAAAAAACCGGCCATGTGTGAGTCGGACTCGCGCACGAAGGGTTCCGTACCATCTATAAAAACGGCAACAAAAAAACACGTTTGTTGCATCCCATAAACCTTAAATATTTTTTTTCTGTTTTTTAGTATCTGGGGGCACGGCAGTGCCCCCGCCAAGTCGAGCAAAACAAAGAGGCACGGCCGTACCATCCTTTTCTCGAAGCCATTCAGGCCATTTTCAACATCCTGTAATTTTGTGCTGGCTTAAGCTAGAACCCTGAATTTTCAGGAGCATATAGGGCATAGTATGGCTAACATACAATATCAATAACATTCAATTTGAACTTTTAGTTTAAGAACTATTGTCCATCAAAGTTCGTTAGTTTTGTCACTGACATACTCACTGATAATGATCACGCTAATTCTAAGGTACTTCTAGCAGACCCACAAGCTCCAAATTTCAAACGTAATTAGTTTTTAGCCTAATAACTCATTAAAAACCTAAAAATATTGCAATTTCAGTCACGTTTCGGAGATATACAAACTGCATAAGTAACTATACAAATACATGCGATTACAAAGTCACTTTTGCAGTTCTTTCCTGCAAAACTATACAAACGTTATTTGCGGTTGGTAAAATAACATTCCCATATAAAGTCTACAAAAATAAAAGAAATCCCATAAACAACATTCCATGTAAAAAATAGGCCAAGTCTCGAAACTCTTTCACAGTAAAAAGTGGTGAGATATTTCGTAGAGCCAAGTCAGGCATTCTTATTAATCTTTATTTGCTTGCTAAATAAAATTTTGTGACTTGGCAATCACACTTACATAGTTTTAGGTATGCAAAAACTGGTAAATGCAGTAAAGTTGTGTGATTCCCAAGTTGCAGAATTTTATTTAGCAAGCAAATAAAGATTAATAAGAATGCCTGACTTGGCTCTACGAAATATCTCACCACTTTTTACTGTGAAAGAGTTTCGAGACTTGGCCTATTTTTAAATGGAATGTTTTTTATGGGATTTGTTACAGCGGCAACAGAAATACGTATTATCAGTGGAAATTGCAACTGTCTAACTATCACGGTTCATGAGATACAGTCTGGTGACAGATGGACGGACAGCGGAGTCTTAGTAATAGGGTCCCGTTTTACCCTTTGGGTCCCTAAAAAGGCCCTCGAGGCATAAAATAAGGTTAACAAATCCCCTGTTTAGGTACTTATGGCCGAACAAGCCTAAACATGGTACTTTTTCAGAGCCAAATAAAATATGTAGGTAAGTACCTAGTTATGTAAGGTAAAAAAAAAGTTAGTGCCTATGCCAAATCTTGGGATTAGGTGTCAAAGCGGACCCCAGGGCTCCTTTAGGGGCACAACCGGGAATAACGCTAGGAGGATGATGAAGTATATGTAAGGTAGCGTTCTTTAATTTGGGATCCTTTCTGCAAAAATATTCTTTGTAAAAAAAAATATTCTTTGCAAAAATACAATTTGACACGATTGGGACCCAAATTAAATAACCTACTTACCTAACTAATTTAAATTTTACACACCACTACTATTAATAATAATAAATAATAAAATAAATAAATATTTGGGGACAATCTTACACAAATCGACCTAGTCCCAAACTAAGCAAAGCTTGTACTATGGGTACTAGACGACGATATACATACTTATATAGATAAATACATACTTATATACATAGAAATACATGACTCAGGAACAAATATTCGTGCTCATCACACAAATAAATGCCCTTACCGGGATTCGAACCCGGGACCTCTAGCTTCATAGGCAGGGTCACTACCAACTAGGCTACCGAGGACAATAATTAATTTATTTCAGATAAAAATCCACAGTCGTCTAATGTCAGCCAATAATGTAAGTATTATTGAAAGATAAGCGTGTTGTTTGTCTATTCCAATTCTAATATCAAAACCTAAGTACCTATACCTATCAACGCATTAAATAGCTGATAAGAATGAAAAACAAGTTTAATTAACACCCAAAGGACTTAGATCTTATTACGCAGGACTACTACTGCGCATTTTACTAAACATTCTCAGTCACCTATTTACGACTAATCTATGAAATCTATCTGTACTAATATTCATCATCATCATCATATCAGCCGAAAACCGTCCACTGCTGGACATGGCCACCCTCAGAGTGCCACAATGGCCGGTCCTGCGCCACCCGCATCCAGCGGACTCTCGCGACCTTTACCAGGTTTACTAATATTATAAATAGGGAAAGTATGTGAAGTTGAGATTGCATTAGCTTTGTAATTTTACGTCACACCCGGCCATAAAGAAGCAATTACCGTACGAGCGTGCGGGAAATCCCAGTTCCAGACCGTAAGACGTAAAATTTTGTACTCATCACAACGGGCGATAATAAAGAAAGCATCAGATCGCATATTTATGCTTACCTTCGGCTCGTACGTCAAATACATGTGATCTGCGGCGCTACCACGAACTTCGAATTTCGAACTTCGTATATCTCCGTCTCTATCGCACTTATGGTTTATGGTACTCGAGCGACCGAAACGGAGATATACGAAATTCGAGATTCGAAGTTCGTGGTAGCGCCGCTGAGACATTATTTGTTTTACCGCCCTAGGTAAGTAATGTAACTAAAGTACTATTATAAGTTTGTATGTTTTGGGTAATCTCCTTAACCGCTTATCCGATTTCAAAAATTCTTTCACATGCGTGTAGAGTGGACTTTTTGAAAGTACATGGACTATATCAGCGGGTTTGCCTACGTACTTTGCACCTTTGGTTATGTCCACCTGTTACCACCTTACCAGTGGTAACAGCTGGGATTTTTTTCCCATCTTTGCCACAATTTGGTGACTGAACTAACGGAACTAAACTATGTTTGTATAGAGAGTCCACTTGAGTCTTAAAATAAAGCGCAAGACTCAACGAATTTTCAAGTAAACAACACATACGTCGATTTCCGCAAATCCGCATAGATAATATGGCATAGATATCAAAACAAGGCAATCAAAATGGGTCATGAGCGCCGTTTATCTAAAACAAACAAGAGATGGCGCCGTCGCACTTCCTCGATTAGCCATAGATAATAATTTGCTTTTAATTAATAGGGAACATTACGCAAAACTCTTCGTAGGTGGCGACACTAGCAGCGTTGACATTGTATCTCGTTCGCACTTGCGGTATTGTCTATGCAAGCATCCTGGTCACTCATTTGACAATCAATTTTGCATGTGTGTGTGAATCCCTATATTTCTATACTGGTTTACTATTAGTGTTAGTGCTGCCACTGGCGGCAGAACATTGCAGTAATGTTCCCTATTCGATTTGACAGGGC
Organism: Epinotia brunnichana; assembly: GCA_963854355.1. Lineage (NCBI taxonomy): Eukaryota > Metazoa > Arthropoda > Insecta > Lepidoptera > Tortricidae > Epinotia > Epinotia brunnichana. The sequence goes on along the minus strand of OY977953.1, from coordinate 1,556,899 downwards.
GAATGGGAACCGCTCGTGTTTATTTTGTTGCCACATGTATCTCTTGTCACTATGGTTCGTACCAGTAGCTGAGTAACTGAAAACATATTTGGGACGTTAGCTAGACCAGCGAGTCGTGACAGTGAAAAACAGCGGCAAATTTAAAAAAAAAACGCATGCTGGTAACACGAAATGTATGGAGGCGTCATAGGTACTTATAACTGACAGTTTATTTCATAGGTAAAATTGTTGCCATATAAAGCATTTGATAAAAATGCTATTGTCACGACTCGCGACTCGCTGGTCAGACTCTACTTATGATGATAAATGATAATACAGGCGGGTGTGTGAAACACTTTCTATGTACAAAAAGAAACGTCATTTTCTTGGTCTGTGGATATAGAACGAACTTTTAGGATGGACATAAGCTACCTATATTTCCTGTGGGAAAACCTGCGTTCTCTGTGATACGCGGGCGGAGCGGCGCGGGAAACTAGTATTAGATAATTGTCTTTGACTTGGAGCCTGAGGGCCTACCGCGAACGGCATTCGAAGTTTTCTCTCTCTGTCGCACTTACGTACGAACTCGTAAGTATGACAGAGAGGGGAAACTTCGAATGCCGTTCGCGGTAGGCCCTCTGAGCTATAACCCCGAACTTCGAATGTCGAACTTCGTATATCTCCGTCTCTGTCGCACTTATGGTTTAGTGTACTCGAGCGTTAGAGACGGAGATATACGAAGTTCGAGTTTCGAAGTTCGTGGTAGCGCCGCTGTTCACACCAATTTTTAGCTGTCGGTAATCGGTTTCGGATCCCACAACGACACTTTTTATTTGGAGCATGCTCCGATATCGGACTGGGCGGTGTGAACATAAGCTACTGTTACACATGCTCTTTAGTAGCATGCTTGTTTGAAAATGCTCAATTATTTCGTATGCAAATAGCATGCTACTTACTAGCAACTTTCCAGATACACATGCTATTTTCTCGAAATTAGCATGCTTTCGTGCTACTAAAGAGCATGTGTAACAGTAACTTAATTAAGCTGGTTTTCCACACACTTTACCGGATCCGACACCGACAGCTACGGATTGGTGTAAACAGGCTCTTAGGCCTACCAGGGTCAATAGACTTTGTTACTAATAGTAGGAAGAATTACAACACTGTATGAAAACGTATCGGCAATCGGCATGCACAATGCGAGTGCAATCAATATTCCCGGCCGTACCCGGACACGGCTCACACTTCAATAGCAACTATCTAGCCGCCAGGCGAATATAAATTACACAAAATTATAGTAGACGCAGCGCCATCTTGGCAAGTCGGTACGAAACGAAACGCAAGTTGCGTTCCGAAACGGTGCGGCGACCCCGTGACCGCGCGCACATATCAATGCGATGACCGCCCACGGTCAACCGAAACCCTGACAAGTTTGAAAATATAACGGATCGGCTGTTATGCGCGGTGATAACGACTTTTTAATTTGGTCGCGTGTCGCGATGTTGCCAGTCGTGTCTGAGACGGTTTATTGCTTTCGATTACTTTTTAGGTGTTTGCGTGAGGTCGGCTCGCATCCGCCTCGTTTTGGCCGTGGCGTCTGGGATAGTGATAAACAAGGCCAGGTACCTATATGTGAAGAATAAATTAGATTAATATTTTTGGCAACGTTGTTCTGAGTGCTAACGCCAGATAATTACAATTCGTATCTATATGTCTATGTTCTCTATCACTCGAATAGTTTAAATGCGATTAGAAATGCAGATATTCGAATGATTTTCGCGGCTATATCCCTGAATATCTTACCTCAAAATTAAACTCTTACGTGTTGTTCGGTGGATTGACTCGAACAGAGTAATTCGATAGGTACTTTTTCAACCAGTTCAAAACATTTAACAAATGAAACTGTACCTACGCCTATCCTTATTTTACAATATTGCCATGACCGACTAGGCTATAAACTGCGACCGCAACTTCTACCATCGCTAGCGGCAAAATCGTGAATGTCACAAGCAATCGTGAATATCGTGATAAACTTTTATTTTATGATATCGTTTTTCGAGAAAATTCAGTTCAACAGCAGTCACAATAGCGTGGCGGTAAAATAATTGAAATATGAAACGTCAACAACAACCGCATTCATTCTAATAACCGTTCAACTGTTTCGTCTTGCCGACATACATTAATCTATAACTAGGTACTCATGATCTAATACTAAAGGTACCTAGTAGAGTTTATGAATTTGCAAAAATTTTAAAAAAATTGTTATGGACCTATGAGATGAGGTTATGAATTATAACCAACCAACCAACATCTATGTAATTTAATGTATCTGATTACGCATGACATAAATGAATATGAATGTATGATTATGACCCGCAAAAGATTCAGAAATGTAAACCTATAACGTCTACCTAATTATAACGTATATATAACGAGCACCATGCAAATTTGTATCATTATCTATTCCGTTTTGCAGTAGGCACGAGTATAGTTGCCATGTTGACATTCAACATTGAATGACTCTACAAATTAGATGACATTGACAAAATGAATTATGTTAGCGAAACACGCAACCCACTGGAGAAAATCAATCGACAGACACGACACGGAGATATAAATGTTGTTATTATATTATAACCTTTTCTTTCCTTTGCCCACACTGATATTTGAAATTCTGATCAGTTCAGTTTATACCTACATCTAACCTTCGTTACGCTCAATTTCTAATCTAAAGGAAACGTGATCCATAGTAAGTAGGAATATCATTAAAGTTGTGCATTAATTCTAAATATATCACTTCTATTCTATTATAGCACGTTATTCTTAGTAGTGACATTGCTTGGGAGACAATAGTACCTACTTAGCACCAACTAGTATACTATTGTGAATAGAGAACGCTACCTACAAGCCAAACACGGCCACGGGCAATTCCATTACTGGGATTGTTTATAAGAAAATCGTACTGGCCACTTTTGTGAAAGCAAGAAAACAATACGCAAACCATAGAGTATCGTTCCAATTTCAAATTTCCAAACGGAACGTCTAGCGGACCTTCGCTAGCAGTCGCCGTGCCGCCGCCGGGAGCCGGAGACCAAGGTCAAATTTACAACTCGCGCCATCATTGATTTCACTGCGTGACGCAATGCTTTGGACTCCGAACATGCATTATTAGTTTTTGCCCTTCTATTATGTTATGCCGCATCGTTAAAAGATCTCTCACAGTGTAATCCCAATTGTTTTAAGTACGCCGGAGTAAATACAATAATATGTAGTCTATCGCCTCAAGAGCGTCGTTGAAAGAGAACCTTACTTTTTAAAATTGATTGAGATAGATTATAGTGTTCTTGCTATTCAAAATTAAAGTAATTGTACTAAGTAAGTTGATCCGATATCGTATAGGTGTATAATCTGAAAACGCCATGAATTAATATCGAAGTAAATAGTACCTATGTAGGTATAGTCTAGGGTGCACGAATACGTACATACATATCTGTACTCACACGCCTTTATGACATTGACAATAGAGTCCTGGGCTGTTATTCGCTACGCGTTAATGCGGCTCACCCCGCCGGTCACCCGTTACGAAACTAGACCTCTACCTACGCTTAATTACTACGCATCGCGGTGTCAACGTATAATTGTGGGTGAGCGTTGAGGTGAGCTTAAAACAAGTTACGGAATAGGGGGGCTGTACAGATATTTATGTACGAATTTGTTCATCCTTCTCGACTGTACAAGGTACTTCGATATTACCTACTTTATATGAAAATGCTTTACGCATTTCTTTTTTCGCAAAACCAATCAAACGTCGAACGCGTCTCATTCCTTCAATCGATCATGCAATCTATTTCAATAATCACACTGACAGCTCAACGGCGTTTTTCCCTCGCAAATCGCCTCGAGGAATCTCTGAGACGCCTACGCCGTGATTCGTTTACCACCATGTGTAACAGCCGAGATCTGAATTACCTCAATAAAACACATTTCACAACCGCTAAACCGCGCCTTACCTGCAACAAAAGAAAATAAAAATAAGTGTCTTGTTTTATTGCAACCTCAAAAGCGAGACTCAATCCAAAGAGTTTAACGGTAGACAAGCAATTTGGCGAGCGATAAAACGTTCCAAAATCAAAACAAAATGAGTTTACGTTGCCAAACTTGTAAAGACGCCCATCTCAATCAATTCACGCACAGATTTGTAGTGAATTCGTAAACAAATTAGCTAAATTAAACGTGTTAAAGCGTTGCCAACCCGCCAGATTACGCGTTCGAGAACTGTCAAAAAACTTGTGAAATTGCGGCTTGTTTTTGAAGAACGAGCAAATAGCCGCGTCGGCTGTGGGGAAATAACGGGCTCGGCCTCACACTGCCAGCGCTGGCGCCACTGGTACCGTACACTGAAGTGTAAATTGATTGTATTTTAACCTCAAATTTGATACACTCACACAGAGACAAGTATAGCTTTGTTATTCTTTATCCAGATGCCTATGAAATATTCAAGAGCTTCATCACTTCAAAACGCTAGATGCATTTGTGACTGTAATCCTTTTGAAAACTATTAAAGATTCAACTCAATACAGACTCTGAGTCAGAAAACTCAGAAAGCACAATATGTTCCCTCGCAGCGCAGCGAATATCGCGGACAAAAGGAAATCACTAAACGGAAGCCACTTTTCACGGACTTCCACGCTAGAATCTTTTCAGAACATCATAAGGTCCATATTCTTTACAACTTTGCATTACCCGTGACCCTTAACGCCAAAGTCATTGATGAGTTGATAAAAAACTTCCCCCGGAACATCAAACATGAGACTAGCGCAAAAACGACGAAACTATTTCTTGCTCCGAGTATTTAAAGTGTCCCTTGCGTGTTGGGAATGGTGAGCTTACTGATGGCTGCTTGGGTAGCGAGTATTATATGGTGTCCAACTTGTTTCAACCGAGGTTGTGAGTGGGGCGGTGTAATTAAAAATGCAGCGGATTAGTGTCAAGAGCTTCCGTGAGAGGGGAGGCACGCACTTCAAAATAATGAGGATTGGATAATGGGGGAAGGTGTATAATATGTGCCCTAGCGTCAGCCCTAGAGACCGGAACAGTTCTCTGTAAATTATTGCATGTATCAAGATTATCAAATGCTATCGGAGAAATGAGCAGATTCCCTTTTATAGCCTCAACCCTAAACAGGCGCGTTAAGTAGAAAGGAACAGGTTATGTTTATGTAGATGTGTGATATTTACTAATGCATCCTTGTGCTCACTTGATTACTAATGGAACTTAGCCAGACGAGACGCTGTCGATGCTGATTATGTAAAGTGGAAAGGATCTCAATATTATTTTTAATTACTCAAAATAATAGCAAGCGAAAAAGTCATTTGGAAATGCCTTAAATCTAGTAATCCAAGCCCCTAACATCGACAACATTAGCTGTATCGGTTACATATGATTCTTCATAAAAACTGTTGATGTTACCAACTTTCGTGACTAGGCCATTATCAAATTACCTCCAAGGTTAGCCAGATGGGTTTCCCTAACCGCCCAATTCACCTAAATGAAAGGATGTTAACGATGACGCCAAGCCAGGTTAAAAAAGATAAAACGTTTATAAATATTCGCGATATCATACAGGTAAATTATAAGAAAACTATAACAAATTGCTTTGGCATAGAAACAGGGGAATAGCATTTTACACATCACAAAAACAACGCAGTTACCACGCATCTTAGATCAGCAGGGGAGCCTTTGACTATCGTATCAGAAACTAAAGAACAGAAGGATTCGTTTTCATCGCTTGTTCGCTACACTAACTTTATAGTTAGTACACAAGCAGTCGTCAACGTAAATCGAATTACAGACGCGATAGTGCGAGAAGACGTCGAAGCGAGACGCGTGGTACAGGTTGGAATTAGACGGTTCGGTAGACGAGGCAAACATTACCTGTTTGAGATTTAACGCCCTTTACCATCACGCGAGTTCGTTTACCTATCACTTCAAATAAGGATACACGAGGTGAATTAATTGTGCTCTTATTTACTAAACCTGTTGGTTGATTAGGAAACGGGAATATCGAATTCGGGTACGTCTCACGAAATATAACAACATAATATATATAATTTCATATTAATAACGTTGACAAGATATAATGAACGTTAGCTATAATAACAAAATCAATAAAATTATAAGGAATAACGGTCAGTTGCCATAATATTCATTTTATGTAACGTTTTTTTACATAACACTCAAATTTACTAATTTTAGTTGGTATAACATGCAAAACGTATAACGATCATAATACATAATATCTTTTAGTATAAGCATTATAAGATATAAGAGACATAAGATATAAATCAGAGCCCGCGGAATTAGGTTAAGGCAGCTAGAAAAAGGGGGGCTCGGGGGGGGGGTAGTAAAAAACAAATCAACGATTGTATTTTTGATAGGTTTAGGTTATGGTTATCTTGTGTCCCTTAGAGCGGAAATAGGTGACGTCGACACGCTGGCGGTTAGGTTAGGTTTAGGTTAGTTTTTCAATCTTAGGAGTTATGAACATTATACACTTTAATCGTTATATCAATTGGTATTATTATATCTTAATAACGTTATACTTTACAAAAGTAGATATTTTGAAATTATATATTTCGTTCATTATATCCAGTGAATGTTATACTCAACAAGCTTATACAAAACGAGCGTATAAATTATGAATGTTATATGATGCGTTCTTATATCTCGTATTACTTACCCATCGAGTTCTCCAGCCATATTTGTTTTAATTGACGTATCTCTTGACATAAATAATTCTTTAAATTCAACTTTAAATGCCATTTCAATATCTTTGTAAGCCTAATTGATCATCAGATTCATCAGTATGCTTACTGGAATTACTGGATTGTGTATCTGATCTAACCTCATCAGTATACAAAGCATACGTCTATTCTATACCAGTAATATGAAAATTTACATGAATTTCCTGGTCGATAATGAATGCCCATCACCCTCTACTGGCACCCACCCACTTTACTACCACTTGTCTTTTCTCATAATACTGGTAATTTTCCTTCATTTCTACTAAGCTTCGAGTCATTTTTATTCTGCTCGTAGACTATACATTTTGACTAGGTATCTGTGTCCTGCCCAATTTTCATGAAGCAGTTAAAAAAATACAAATGTCAATGGAACTCTGAGATAAAACTACTATACTGGCCACCTGTGTCGCCATTTTTTAGCTGATCGCTGGATAACATGCTACAAAAGTTTAGTTACACCCATGAAATCACAATGCAAGTTCGTTGGCGTCAGATCGCATACCTAAGCAACAATATACACTTGTCATTTAAATCGGGTTTCATACAATAAGGTCTCTGGCAAGGTCAGAGAGGACAAAGTCGTCGTTTTTAATTCCTGCGGTGCAACGCCCTCTAGCGATGCAATCCGAGTTTAGGATATAATAATACATTTTGAAACTCGAACACAGGATAACGATATTAACGATTAGCAGCCGTTTGACGATTAAGATCAAGTCATTAGATAATATCAGGAAAAAGAATCCATACTTCCATACTAATATCAGAAATGCGTAAGTGTGTCTGTCAGTCGTCTGTCTGTTACCTCTTCACGGTTAAACCTCTGAACCGATTTAGATGAAAATGGGTATGCAGATAGTTTGAATCCCGAGGGAGGACATAGGATAGTTTTATCCCGAAAATCATCCCCTAAGGGGATTTAGATGAAATTTGTCTTTCATCGGTTTTGGTACTTTTGGTGTCTAATTAGACACTCTATCACCTAACTTCAAATCGCCAGTCCTCTATGTATAAGTGGGTGGTAGAGTGCGAATATTTGGCTCAAAGTTACAAAGAAAACTGAACGAAACCTCGTTTATAATCTTCTTAGCCGTCAGTCATTAAAATATATACGCTTCACATATTTACGGTCGCACCCAAAGCATCGTTATTAGTGCAAGTGTGCAAATCGTAAAATCTACTCAGAACTCTCATATCGCTCAAAATCCTCTGGCAGTAAAATATGAAAATTCCAAATTTAACGTTTGCTCCACAATCACCGAATTTTACGGTCCAAATCGTGCTTCGAAATTTTACAGATCACTCCAGCTCGAGCACAAAATGGGTCGTTAAAGTTTAAATGCAAATTCTGAATTCAAACGTGGCGACGAGGTTTGCTAAAGTAACAAATTGTTTGTAAAGTTTTTTGGGGCGTTCATTCGGCCTTCTCAGATAAGAAATCAATCATAAGCACCATATGACACAGCTAGCTATCATATCATCTATAGTAATATTACTAGTGGATATGTGAGCTGTAGAACTAGAGACCTTACTTCGTTCGGGGAAATTGTTCGAGTGGTAAATGTGGTAATATGGCTTTTGGACCAGAGAGTAATACACTCTACTTTTCACTTCGACTGCGAGAAAATAGTAAAAACAAAGATTATTCATCCACAATCAATAATAAATTCCACGGCGAAAAGATTGTCCAATATGGCGGCATGATTTTTGATAATAAACTGCTTTGACACTGATACAAAATATTCACACCAAGAATAAACGCCTCGGCATTATTGAGAGTTAGGGAATAAAACACGCCTGATGTTTGAACTTAATTCTGTTTCCTGATTGGTCGATAGCAAATACAAATGTTTTTTTTTTTAATGGGTTGTGATTGGTGGATTTAATACGGTGTTTTGTTTGCCTACAATGAATCAAGTCAATCACACATCACGAATCAATTCAAAATTTAACGACTTATTCAACAAAATGGCGGCCTAACCTAATCAGCAATTTCGCAAAGTATCATAAAACTCCGCATCAAATTTTCAGTTGAACGCCCCTTACCCTGCTAAGAGGTCTCGTCCCTGGGTCGTCGTCCTTAGCAGCTGACACCCCTTGGGGCAAGGACCCGTCTATGTAAATACCTTCCTATATACGTTATGCGTGGAGTGATGTAAAATGCTGATATAAGGTGTGAGCGACGTTCGATTTTTATGGTTGACGAGACACAATATTATTACGTCGTATTGATTGAGTTTTACTGAGAAGATTTAGGTTTGGTTAGAGAGTTTAAGCGACATAAAAATAATGTAGTATGTTCTTACAGTCAGGGGTATGAAAATACAATACAATTACTTATTAAAGTCTTACTTATTTATAAGACATAAATATCTGTACAGGACTCCATTGTCAATTTCATAAAGGTGGGTTCAGATATTTATATCCTTTTCTATGTACGCCTGTTAATGCCCCTGACTGTACTACCATTTGTAGTGAATTAACACTGAAGAGTAATGGTCGTAACAGAAATAACGATAGAACAAAATTTTACGCACGCAAATTCAAGTTCTGGAACAAAACAAAACGATGATCGAGTACACAAGCTCTCCTGTGGTCTCAGTAAAAGTCAACCACAGCCACACATTCAAGCTATAGGCCTAACAGCATAGTAAGTTACCACAAACTACGGGTTTTACGGAAGGTATAGCATAACGACAAGCCGGCACTCCCACAACCATTAAACAATAGCTCGCAAAAACCACTCTCAGCGCTACAAGGTCATTACCATAGTCAAATCAAAATGCGAAATAAAAACAATTTTAAAGTGTAAAGAGAAAAGATCTTTCCCGCAACTTGTTTGTTTCATACCGGTTTGTGTCTCGCTCGCGCGCGCGTGCGCGACGGAGACGGAGAGACAAGGTCAGCCGCTCACGGCAGACGGCGCGGGGAAGGGGCGGCGCCGGCGCAGACAGCGCAACGACATGGCGGACTGTGACGTCACACAGGTCATGAGCAATCTTGCATGAAACCTCTCATGCGTACACGCACGAACCAACTTGAACGTATAAAGTATAAAGTAATTGCTACCAGGAATGTATAGGTGAAAGACGATTTTTCCTGTTTGATTGCCTGATTGGTGATAATAATAGTAAATGTCGGGCCGCTTGGAAACGTTTGTTGGTTTAATGCTCTAAGCGTTTCGCAGAAACCAGTAAATCACGAATCACGACGCGCCGCAGCGTTGTAAATCACTTTAATTAATAACTTCCCGATTTTACATTGATATAGGTTGCTAGAGTCAGTGCTAAGCTGCAAAGTATGTTATACAAATATGTTATTAAGAACCAGAAAATCCAAATCTAACTACTCATATACATATAAGTAGTAGTAGTGTAGGTACTAGGTCTAGTGCTAATTGCTATTAGTTTACCGAACTAGAAGTATTTTAATTTAAGTATATAGAATAGGCAGACATTAAAATACATTTTTTTTAAGTATGAAGACATTTAGAGTCGTATAACACACACAATTCACACAAAACAAACTGATTTAATATTGAAAAAAAAAGGTTGTGAAAGTACGTAGTTCAATTCTTTCCTGTACCTTTAAACTACTTCTCTAATAATTCTATCATGGCTTACTTCAAGTTACTGGTCCTTCGAGACGGATCACCCGTTCTCTTGAATTCCTGTAATCTTTCACGCATTTTTCTTTCAGCTTCGCAGTGATCGAACAAATTGGATTATTTCCTAGAGCGTAAATTTATAGAAACGAATATGATATCCTTACGCAACGCGCACGGTTGACAACGGTCTAATTATAAAATTGGCGACGTGACAAGCCCCGGTACACAAATACACCGGGCAAGTGGGCAGAATGACCAATACTTAGTAAATAGACTCTTAGCGTAGGAGCTACCTAAAAACGTTTGTTTGTTTATATGTAAATATTTAAATAAATATTTGCGGACAATCTTACACAAATCAACCTAGTCCCAAACTAAGCAAAGCTTGTACTGTGGGTACTAGACGACGATATAGATACTTATATAGAGAAATAAATACTTAAATACATAGAAAACATCCATGACTCAGGAAATATCGAACCCAGGACCTCTTGCTTCGTAGGCAGGGTTACTACCAACTAGGCTAAAGTGGTCGTCCCATACGTGAGACTATACATCACACAATTAAAGGAAAACTCAAACACAATTCTGTTTAGGTATATAATATTTCGGAATCGTCCACTCATTGCCTATTCGCTCAAACATCAATCATAATAAGATTATTAGATACTCATGTCTGCCAAATGCAGCTTAGACCTATATCGTAAAATGAGGCATACAAACAAATAAGTAAAAGAGCTTGCATCAATTTTGGAGCCAATTGCAGGACATAGGTGCAGAAATTAATTACCAACCAATAAAGACTAATTATACCTACCTAACAGAATGATCGTAGTAGTAGGATTAGCATTATGCTATAATCGATATCATCATAGATTTCTTTGACATAAAGCCCGCCATCATAAAGCTTGACAAGTAGTACCTACAAGAAAGTATTTAACATGAATCATGTTTACCTACCACTCCTGCTACTACCTAGTGCCTACGCCAAATTTTGGGATTAGGTAACAAAGCGGGCCCCGGGCTCGTTTGGTTTGCTGGATCCTGTGCTTAACTGCTTCAAAAGTATCAGGTTCATACTCATCCACAGTCAAAGGGAAAGCTTGAGCTTTAGACCCAAGAGTTTCAGCTTAGGGATTCCGTCCACATAGATTTCTACTACGGCTTCGGGCGAAGCGAAAGGATCAAGAATGGTAATGCCAACCCATTCAGCATCCTCTTCAACTGACAGTCCTAAATCAGCGGAAAATAATTATTTCAAGAGAGTCTCAGGATCTAATACAATTTATTAGATCCTGAAAAACTCACGCAACCCCTAAAGTCCGAACTCTGAACTAAATGTAACATCCACAAAAATGGTAAAAAACTGTGGCCTAGCCATAACACCTCGTATCCAGCTGTATAACGTTCGTGAGTGTTACTGGGTAAAAACCTCCACTCCAGTTGACCTAAATACCGATTCATCTCGCCCGCCATTTTGCGAATAACCACGGAAATGTACGTGGAACATTATGTTTGGAATTGCGACTCTCGTTTTTCATGCAGGTTTACATTGCAATGCAAGCATCTTGCTTGCTTGCATTGAAGCAAGCAAGATGCTTGCGAATCGAATCGATCAAGAAAATAAATTGATGCGATAATGTTAAGATTGTTGAGTTTCTTGTACGACTCGACTTGTCGAACAAAAATGATTAAGAAAATATTGACATTATTGACATTCATCATCATCATCATCATCACAGGCCTTTGCGTCTATTCCAGACGATTTAAACATTGCCCTGGAGACATCGTTTTTGGTGACTGTAGAGGCCAATACGCGACCGGCATGATCTTTCACATTTCTGGCAGACGAAATTCGTGCCAGGGGCTCTAGTTTCAGCTTGTTGTCTACGCAACATTCTATTGGCCAGTGTCTCGAACCAGGTTCCATCGCACAACGCTCTGCCGTCCACAACGCGTTTGCGCCATCCAACTATATCTTCGGCAAGCTTTGCCCAGGACTTTAGACCTATCATAAAGTGCCTAAATCATAAAACTCATAAAACGGTACAAAAAGGACTTGACAAAACAATAGGAATGACGAAAAGCGGAGATTTCGAAGCGACCCTTTATAGGTTCTTTAGGTACATCGTGACGACATTTTCAAAAATTTTATGAGTTTGCAAATCTCGCAATACTGTACTCGTATACTTATTTCCAGAACAAATTTTCTCATTTTCTCGGCTTTTCAGTACAGGACACGACTGAAACTGCTTTGCCAAAAATAATTTATCTGGCCGAAGTCTTCAAAAGTTTGATGAGCTATAGTAGTTTTTTCTCGGCATTACCTAATAGATTTAGTCGGCATTTCACGAAGTAACTGCCATTCAGAAACTGTTCTGCCATTACGTTAACAATGTTAATGATTGCGCAAGCTGTTAACTGTCTGAGTATGCGATAAGATAATGGGTTAATTTAATAGACATCTCTTGTAGCAATGAGGATGTTATTGTTTTTACTATGAAATGTAATCTAGTTCTTGATAATGATATTGAAACGTGTAACGGGGTACTCAATGGAGTGAATTCTTGAAATCAACTGTTAGCTAGACATTATCATTTACAATAGAAAATATTCAGACATTTGAAAGTTTTACGTTTGCAAAATCCCTGAATCTACTAACAAACTCATATCTAAAGGATATTGACAGTCCAGGTCGCAGATAATCAATATTATCATTGTAGGTATTCGACAAAGAGGTGTGAAGAAAGTTAAACCGAAGAAGGATAGCATACTCGTTTTTAATGTAGGAAGCCAATAAGCAACCATTCCCTAATATCGACGTTGGTTCTGCCAAGTGCGGCCTCGTCAAGGTGAATAAGTACATGTAACCACCCTCGGGTATAATCATTTCAGCGCATGGAAATGAAAAATGCCCGGGCGGAGTTCCGCCGCGCGCGACCCAAAAGGCTCAAATTTACAGGAATCGTATGCGACATAATGCTTTTTGCTCTTACTTTATTTGGGGGCCGGTAAGTCTACACGGGGTTTAGGAGATGAACATCGACGGATTTTTGTGATTTTGATGTTAAAGCTGTACTTAATACTTATACAACCTTGGGAATCCTCTAGGGATTCTTTGTCTTAACTTTTTCTTTCAAGTTGGTGTTTCTGCAAAATTTTATTGTCTAGAAACCTAGTTGAACAATACTTATTTTTTATTATACCTATAAATACTGATAAAGAGCACAAACCATACGATATTATAAAGAAGGTAAATATATTTTGAGTAAGAATAAGGACATGGCGTCATCGTCTATTAGGTATGTAAATCATTAATTACCACATAAACTAGAGCAATGGCACAAGGTTTTTGCTATTTTCCTCATTCCTGCTATAATAGGAAATACAAAAATGGTAGCGTTAATCCCTCTACAGAACAAAATAAAGCTAACTGAGAGCTTGCGGTTTGTTGCTAATTAATAACAAGAATAACATTAAGTCGGGCGCCAAATGTAATCCAGGAGGATTATTATTATTATTATCTCCTGTTTGAATTCAAGGGACAAAGCCCGGTTCTTTGGAAGGCGTGCGTGGGGATATAGATCCAACACGTAGAGGCCCTTTGGAGACGAAGTTTAATGTGATGTAATACACCTGCTAGAACCCATTCACGGGTACATCGGAACCGGTTCCAACAGGCGTTGGGGCTATTGTGGGTTATATGGATAGAGAACGGGTTCTATGGTGATGAGATTTGGGTGGAATATGAAACTGGGCTATTGCAAAAAGATCCGGACACCTGCCATAACAATGTTATCCACAACGTTATCGAGGCAGGCGGTGACTAGCCGCTCATTAGATGGGCCCCTGAAAATGCCGTCGTAAAGACGGCCAGGAGCAACACCAGGCGAGCGGCTCAGGGGTGTCGAGAGGTGGTGCTGCGCTTTCTCCGAAGTGCTTCTTTCTTTATTATTATGTATGTCTTTCCCGCTCACGGGACAATGATGTCCCGGACCTTTGGGAGGCGTGCGTGGGGCTAGGTACCTACAAAGTACCAACTGAGCCAGCACGTAGAGGCCCTTTTGACAATTTAATGAAATGCAAGGAGTACACCGAGCGGATGCTGTCCCTGCCCGTGTCATGGGACGCACACAGAGACAGCACCCGCTGGGGTGTATAGGGACTATTGCTGGTTGATGGAATCTAAAAAAAACGGGTTATTGGGTGAAAATGATGGACTAGTGGCTGGGCTATTGGGTGAAACATCGGACGCCTGCTTAATAAACTGTCTCATTTTTTATCTCTGGCAGACGGTGACTCGCCAACTGCTAGATGGGCCCCTATTAATAGCGACATTAAAAAATGGCCTAAGGGCAACACCAGTCAGAAAGGCTGGGGGGGTAGAGAGGTGGCACTGGACTTTAAACATATAGCCAACTCGCCACTTAGGTGTCCACATATACCCTCGAGCAACAGCTCTTGCGACTCCACTCTGGACAGCCAGTTAAGGCAAACCAGAGGTGGGGGGGCTGTCCAACCAACCACCCGATCGGCTCAGCCTGACCACTCCCTAACAGCCCGCCACAAGCTGTTGCGTTGACTGATTGCACCAGAAATCTGGTGGGCGATGGGGCCGTCACATCCCTACGCCTTATTATTATTATAGCCTTTATTTAACGACTTTTTACAAAAAAACTTATTTAAATAGGTAAGTATATTATTAGACATCGACACTGTCGTCTTGCCTTCCGGCATAGGCCTCCTCTAAAGATTTCCATTCTTTTCGATCTACAGCTTTTCTTCTCCATATGTTTCCTTCTATTAGTCTAAGGTCATCCTCCCATCTCCGTACCTGTCTACCTCTTTTCCTTTTTCCTTCTCTTGGGTACCATTCTGATATTTGCTTTGTCCATTTATCTTTTTTGTCTCTGATATCCAGGAGGATAGGACTTAATAAATGCGAGAGTTTGGATGTTTGTTACTCAATCACGCTTAGCGGCTCAACAGATTTGGATGAAATTTTGCACGAAGATAGTTTATAGTCTGGAATACTCTGGATTAAAATAAAACATTTTTTCCCGAGTCCACGCAGAAGAAGTCGCGGGCGGAAGCTTGTGCATAATTATGTTTTTTTTTGCAGAAATGCTGATGTTTGCGTTATGCTCAATGACCATGCTGTCCACATTTTTAAACAATGTCGCAACGATCCTTGACTTGATTATGACGCTCATGACATAGAAGCGAATTATCGAAGTAGGAAAAAGACGTTTCGCGAAATAACGTACAACTTTCAAGCATGAGCCAACATATTTACAACGGCAACGCCCCGTAATAGTTAACATGAAGTTGTATAAAAGGCTTGTTAAAAGTAACTGAAGTGCCCAGTGTGCCGACGGCAGTCGTTAACACGAACTTTATCGAACCTTACCTCTGTCCAGAGAGTCCAGGGTATGGGTAGGGTGATAGATAGGGGTTCCTAAAGTCCCTATAGTTTAATCTCCCACCCGCACGCTCAAAGGTATCTAGATCAAGGGCTTGATCAATGAACTCTGCCCATGTGGGCTTTGAGGGATTCGAGACGAAGTTATTTCGGAATTCGCAAATGAGGTATAATTTAGTACGAAGGGCGTTGTCGAAAATTGAATGATTAGGTTTGATGAGAATAAACCAAACCAAAAAGACGAGATAAACTTTGTCCTTTTTAAATGTTGTACTCTTATAAGATTACCTATACTTCCATTTCTTGCTCGCGCATTTCTTTATCTATAAACTGCGGTCTGCGTTACATCATTTCTTGTTTGATCAAATTCAGCCCGGAGAACTTAGTCTGCTATTAAACATAAAAACAATATAAACTCTATTACGGTTGAGTTAATTAAGATAATTTTTAAAGCTACCTTAGATGGTTTCAGCCAATTAATATTCAAGTCGGGTTTACCCCAATTTGTTCCACCGCGTGTAACATACATTCCTCATAACATAAGACTAACTCCTAAAACTGAACAAAACAATTTTTCGCATAACAACGATCTTTTAATTAAGATTAACGACTCATAAACAACACATCATCTTAATTATTATGATACAATAACTTTTGGTAATTTGAGATAAAGATAAAAATCCGATTCTGATATTATACGTATGTCCGTACATTCTACATTAGTCATAGTTTGTGTTACTATAAGACAAATTATGTGCATACTTGTCTAGTGCGTGATTTTAATATTTTGGTACGTAAATTTTGTGATTTTTGTGCGAGTTATAAAAAAGCTGTATTTTATTTGTATGTATATATTATTTGTTTCACTGACACAGACTGCATGTAACGGAGATGAGAATGTTAAGATTGATGTGTGGTGTGACGAGAATGGACAGAATAAGAAATGAGTATATTAGAGGAAGCCTGAAAGTAGCCCCTATCATCGACAAATTGAGATCCCATCGCCTTGCGTGGTATGGGCATATTATGCGGAGGGATGACAGTCATGTGACCAAAAGAGTGTTAGGTATGAACGTGGAGGGATGGAAGAAACGAGGTAGGCCAAGGTAAAGGTGGATGGACTGTGTGAGAGAGGATATGAAGAGGAAGGAAGTAAGTGACGCGATGACGAGTGACATGGAGGTATGGTATGGAAGAAAAGGACATGCTGCGCCGAACCCAAGTAAATGGGATAAGGGCAAGAAAATAATGATTTATTTCACCTAAATCGGGTAATATTTTTTCGGTCTTTCATTGTGTTATTTGTGTTTGATCTTGGTTTGAATAATACAAGAAAGTTAAAACGGGGCAGTAAGGGCAGCTACTAGATCCCTTGCCGCTACGCAAAAATGGCATCAGGATTTCAGACCTAATTTTTTAAGTGATGACAATCTACATTCACAGATTTTTGAAAAAAAAGTACAGTCAGCAAGAAAATCATCAATTTTGACGTTTTTTTTTTAATGCCATTTGATCCCATTCCTATTAAGGATCAAAATACTCTTTGGGGCCGACTAAGGTTTGGTCTACTAGAACGCCCAGAAATAAAAAAAAAACCTTTTTCCATACATTTTTATTTTTTTGTATGGGAATCCCAAAGTGCAAGTAGTCCTTTAGTTAGGTTAGACGATCATCAAATTGTATGGAGACGGACATAACTTCATTTAGATTAGAAATGAGAGAATTCATTCCTTTGTTAAAAAAATATTACATTACAGCGATAAAAACTAATTTGAATATAACTGGTCACTGTAAAGAGGAAAATAAAAAAGGTGCCGTTAAATGAACGTACCAACAATAAATAAAACTTTAATAACTCTATGGCTAAATTTAAATTAAGAACATGTTACGCGCGTTTTTTTTTAGATTAGGATTCACACGCTTTATTTTGGCTATACGTGACCGGAATTAGGGATATAGCGTTTAATCCAAATGACGAATTCGTGTTCAACCGCACTTGTTATGCAATGGAACCTAATGGCGCGTGGCGTGTCAAAAACAGTTAATTAATTTTATTAATTACCATAGACGTTGTTTATGGATCATTCGGTACTTGAAGTATTAGAGCGCGCCGAAAACCGGTTACTTCAGGATTCTGCCTGGAGCAGGGATCGGAACCGGTTACCCTTATTGGGGTTTTCCAAAGGGTTATTTTAGAAGTTGTTTTTAAAACCCTATCTATAATGGTAACCTTATGATTAGGTAACCTTACTGATAGGGTAACCCTATTGTTATGGTAAGCATATCGGATGTGGTAACCATAAGGTAACCTCAATAAAACCGTAACAAAACCCTATCTTGATATCTTGATAGGGTTTTGTTACGGTTACGTCGGTTACCTTATGGTTACCACATCTGATATGCAATAGTGTTAATACCCAATCAGTAAGGTTACCTTATCATACGGTTACCAAATTGATAGGGCTACCAAATTGATAGGCTTGAGCCTGAAAAGGGGTTTTCCGGTCCTTGGCCTGGAGGCTCTAATATATTTTGTTATAATGTCTTTGCTGCGGCGGTATATTATTATTTTATCTCCTAATGATAATTAGTGAGGCAATCAGCGCGAAAATCGTTATAACGGGTCTGATGTGCTAATAATAGATAAGCAATCGCCAGCATTCTCAGCAAGCATCTTTGCCGATTACCAAATTAACTATTCCTATATCACAGACATAAAATAGTCGTTTTGCAAGTTGCACTAATAAAAATTGAAAAAAAGGGTTCCGTAAAATAAATTGCGGTTTAAGATTTATGATGTATAAAAAAAAAACTACTTACTAGATCTCGTTCAAACCAATTTTCGGTGGAAGTTTGCATGGTAATATGTACATAATATATTTTTTTTAGTTTTATCATTCTCTTATTTTAGAAGTTACAGGGGAGGGGGGGACATTTTTTTCTAAACTGAAGAGTTTGCGCGAGAGACACTTCCAAAGTGGTAAAATGTGTATCCCCCCCCTGTAACTTCTAAAATAAGAGAATGATAAAACTAAAAAAAATATAAAATTGGAAGAGTGCATGGTAATAAGGTACCTTATTACCATGCAATCTTCCAACGAAAATTGGTTTGAACGAGATCTAGTAAGTAGTTTTTTTAATACGTCATAAATCGTAGAAAGCAATTTATTTAACGGAACCCTTCATGTGCGAGTCCGACTCGCACTTGGCCGCTTTTTTTTTCTTTACAGCGTTATAGTTTCACCTTGAGTAAGCCATTTACATTATTTAATACCAGCACGGCTATATATCACACAAGACAAGACGGCGCGCGAGCTCTCTCGATTTTGTTCGCACTTTCCGTCTCTTTCTTATTAGAAAACTTAGAAAGAGAGGTATAATGCTGAAAGGAATGTGGCAAACAAGAATCGATACTTGTCTGATTAAATACATTTTGTTTTTTAAGCAGTAACGCTGCTAACTAAATTTATAAATTTCAAAGGAAAAAATTCCGAGCCGGGATCGAACCGGCGACCACAGGCATACATGGCCCGTCGCTACTAACCAACTGAGTCTGACTGTTGTCTGATTAACATCGGACACAGGAGCCTTTTGACGCTTGTAAGCCTTCTGACACTGTAGGAACCACCACGGCAGTTTATTCCACAGATACAGTATCGTCGTTGCAGCATTCTCCAGAAGTAAAAACGAGGGCCCAAGATAGATTGGAAAGGAGAATGCGTACAGTTTACAAAGTAAAAATACCTTCTGATACCTATATTTCTTGGTACAGTGTCATTCTGTTTTGTAACGATCCGTAGGCTGGCTCAAGGGTACGAAAGTTAGGTCTGATAGAGCAAAAGGTCACACGCGTAGGCTTTACGGTATGCAGCGCCTTTACGATCTAATTTGGCAGGCCTATCGCGAGCTAATCTTGTTTTCTCATTAGGCAAATGTTTTTTTTAGTATTCCAGTCTTGTTTCTTAGGATACATGGCTGAAACCTGCTATACTAATGTAGATTTCATCATTGTTTATTACATCGGTCCTTCCCTTATGCCTTAGGTTAGGGGAGTGATTCGTGATTGCTTTTGGATGGTCGTAAGCCAGTCCTGTCCAGCTGGTCTAATTTGACAGACAATCAGATGTACTCTATGAGGGATGATTCTAAGGATAATAGATACAAAACAGGCATTTTTGGATTTCGTTAACTCTGACAATGTCTATTGGTCTCGATCGATTGTTGCCTTCGAATTTGCTTGAGGATATGACTTTTTTAACCTGGCTTGACCATCTAGTTCAGGGGTTCCCAACCTTTTACCCTATGCGCCTCACCCAGCGCTATGCTAAAATACTTTTAAATCTGGAGTAGAAATTACTTTTAAACTTAAAAATTTAAATCTGGAGCCGCTCCTTGCGCCCCCCTTGGATTACTCTACGCCCTCCAAGTGGGGCGCGCCTCACTGGTTGGGAAACCCTGATCTAGTTGGTCAGCATCCCTCTTCTACTTATTTATTATCAGGAGAACCTACAGGTGTAAAACTAAATCCCTCCAATTTGTTTGAGAAGGGCAAACCCTTGACGTTTATAAACCTGATCCTATTGTGAGCTCAGGCTATTGTAATTTGGTCTTTAAATTAGCAACTGTATAACACTTATCGTAGGTCTAAGATAAACTGGTCTACCGGTCTGATAATTGTCAATACCATGGCTAGAGCTTAGGTGCTTCAAGTTAACAGTGTGTTCTTGAAACTATATGGTTACAGCAGGTTTATTGAGGGGTTGAATCATGGCGTAAGGCGCAGTTGTTAAGAGATTTAAACATAATTTGCCTGCCAACTGCGCCAACTATGCGTCAAAGTGTACGCTAAAATTTGCGTCGTGAAATAACCCATTACTCTTATTACATTACGTACTGTACTAATGAGATTGTTGATGGTTTTCACCAGCATCCTAAACATAATACCTAAGAAATATTTATTACAAACTGCAGCAAGGACCTGGTGTTCATTGACTCTATGTCCTTAACACGTCCTTAATAGGTAGTAGCAACGTACCCAGTGCCCACCTGCCAACTACGCAAAGGACAATCGCATCGATATGACGAAATCCACACAATCGCACCCAAAACTAGTCTAATCTAACTCGTTAACACACCCCTTCGGCCGCAATCAATTTGACCCGCGTCGTAATTCCCTGCCAATTAATTTTGAACCTTATCAAAAGAAGTGCATTATCCATTTTTCATCGGATGATGTGATCTTAGCCGACCGTGACGCGACTTCGCCGTTCAATGCGAAGTTTCTTGCGCTGTGTGCAATAAAACAACGTGAGCACGGTGCAATGAACTGCGCGCGGCTCGGCGCTTCGCTGAACTAAAAAGTCGCATCGTCATACTAAAACGCTGTCGCTTAAGACGTTTTGTATCTAGTTGGCGCGGGTCCACAACCGGTCGGAATGCGATATTTTCAGTGCTGGCATGACACCGCTGACAATTTGCGATGTTTGTTTTACACGCTGTTTTGTTTTGGAATTTCGATATTTTGTGCACGTTATACAGTTGTGCACATTTATTTTCTCTTTTGGGTAGGTCATATGGCTAAAAATAGCTGTAGATGTTGGTGGCATCTGTTGACATTTTAGGCCCATGTGTTCTTCTCATGTCAGTTAGTCCAGATTATCTTCATTGAGTTTAGAAGCACAATTATCTTCACTAAAGATTATTTTCTCTGTAGGTACTAATACTAAGTACGGGGGGTATTGGCGGTTATCGTCAATGGCTGCTCCAGTGTTGCCAATATTACAGTAACTGAAGTCGCGTTTACTAATGGCCAACTTCTATTTTAAATATAGCCAGGCACAGTCCTGCCTTAGGGACAGTCCTCTTCAAAGACTACAATATACATACTGAGATAGACAGGCAACTTGACCAAATTGAGAAGGCATTTAATGCTTACAGGCGCCATCTCTTCTGCGGTAGTTACAACTTTTCTTTGAATGTACAAAACATACAAAAAGTGCGCCGGTCGTAGGGATCGAACTCCGGATCATCGACTTCAAATACCACCGTCTGTACCCCTAGGCTACTGATGCCTTGTGACATAACGGCGAATTTTGAAATACCTTGACAGCCTAGCCTAGCAATCGCTAGAGCTTCAGAGAGTTCGCCAGCTATCAAGAAGGTGGCACTGTTTTCAATAAGAAACTGGATTTGCATTAAGTTCTAAGTTCGCATAGCATGGTCCTCTTGGTGCTTTGTCTAAACTCGGCTTTCGCGCACTTCCGAGGTGTAATTCAGTCAATCGCTAATAGTGACACTTATACTCATATTCACTTATCGTACCGCGCTACCACGGCCAGCTTTGTAACACTTGTAACACTTGTGACGACCCTAACGAGATTAAAGGAGCACGTGCTATGCGGCAGAACGGGATGCCATTAGTCTGGAGTTTTTTTTCTGCAAACACTGTTTTTTTTACAGAGGACCTTCTGTACAGTCGGTCTCATAAATTGCTGAACACCTAAGTCTAAGTACCTTGTCGTTTTTACTCATTTAATAATAAATAATATAAATAATAAATATTTGGGAACTATCTTACACAAATCGACCTAGTCCCAAACTAAGCAAAGCTTGTACTATGGGTACTAGACGACGATATACATACTTATATATAGATAAATAAATACTTAAATACATAGAAAACAACCATGACTCGGGAACAAATATTCGTGCTCGTCACACAAATAAATGCCCTTACCAGGGTTCGAACCCGGGACCTCCGGCGACTAACTAGGCTACAGAGGTCGTCAATATGCTACACGGTACAAATGTATTAAGCCCCTTGTGAGTACGTAATTAATTGATTATTATTATGTATCTGAGGTCATCATATATTTAAGAGCTAAGCAAGCTCTTGTCGGTGGGGCAATTTCAATTCCTCTCTATTCTCAGCTTTCTTCTTGGCGTCATGATACGACACGCTGTTAACTTTTTCTTTTATTTGGTCCGTAAAAGATCTCTTCCTCTTTCCCTCTCTCTTTCCTTCTATTTTCATGTAATCATCGAGTCGTGTCGTAACAAGTGTCCAAACATCTTGGCTCTTTTCTCTATGGTTTTTAACAACGTCCTTTTTTAACCCCGACGGAGGAAGGGTGTTATAAGTTTGACGTGTCTGTGTATGTGTGCGTCTGTCTGTGGCATCGTAGCTCCTAAACGAATGGACCGATTTGAATGCGGTTTTTTTATCCGAAAGCTGACGTGATCGAGGTGGTTCTTAGCTACGCTTCAACAAAATCGGTTCAGCCGTTTTTGAGATGTTGAACTTTGAAATGAAAATGTCGGGGGTTTTTCAACGTTTCTAAGTTGTACTTAATCTTTCACCTTCTCAAGCACTTCCGCGTCCGTCTGTTTAAACGTACAACTAATCCTCTCCACCCGCCTCCAGCACCACATTTTAAAGGCCTCCAACCACAGATGTATGAATATAAGGAGATCGGACATGGCGGCCGATTTGTATAGAGTGAGCCTGTCGCAAGTACATTAACCCACACAACGCCCAAGTAATTGACAAGACAAAGCACGCACACATCTAAAGCACACACACTTGTATTTACTACACGCTTATTTGACAATAAACGCGCATCATATCAGACATTTTGGGAAAAAACGTAATATTCTCTGCGATCAGCACGCGTGCACAGTATGGCAGTGTATGCCCATTGACCATACAGCTGCGACACGGCCGCCGGCGGCTTGTCCTCTCTCTAGTATTCTATGCTCTGAGCCTCCAACCGTATAGGTACTGTATGAAAAGGTATCTGAGGTATACTAAAAGTATAATACAGGTTGGAAAGATAAGTCGGGCCCTGGAGGGAAACTACCTTAAATCCTTAAGCTGGCTCATTTTACTTAAAGGAATGTCTCCTTTATTTTTAAAAAGAAACAAAACTGCATTCAAAGATTTTCAAAAAAGCCTCAGGCACATACCGGGCCGGGAATCGAACCCGGTCGAATCTGTCCAAAAATCTGAGTTCGTTTTTTTGCGTAAATATATAGTTCTGGATGTATGGAACATGTGTTGCTTAGGAACCCCGTATCTACAATTACAGAAAAATTTCACAGTTTAAATAAGGAAATGGATCTCCTCGTACAAACAGTAGGTACCTACCTACTATGGATACTTAAGTATGGGAATGATATTTTATTACAGTTTTGAAAAGATTGGTGTAAATAATTAAAATAAATAAATAAAACTACGAATTTAACAATTTCGTCTAGTTTCAGATGTCACATCTCCATATACTTACATACAGGCATACTAAACGGGTTAGTATGGGGAGGTCCATTTCCGTACATTAAACTATGAAATTCAGCATTTCCCTGTGATTGCAGATACAGAGTTCCTTAGCCACAATAGTTCCTTGCACCTAGAACTATTAATTTACGCAAAAAAACGAACTCAGACTTTTAGACAGATTCGACCGGGTTCGATTCCCGGCCGTGTGTGTGAGGCTTTTTTGAAAATCTTTGAATACAGTTTTGTTTCTTTTTAATTAAAAATAAACGATTGTCTCCTTTAAGTAAAATGAGCCAGCTTAAGGATTTTAGGTAGTCTCCCTCCAGGGCCCGATAGCTTAAAAAATAAAAAATACTTACAGACCTTTCATACGCAATGGCGTAGGCGTTCAGTTCGCCCCCGCCTGGGCTGCTATTCGCTACGCGTTAATGCGGCTCACCCCAACCAACCCCGACGGTCACCCATTACGAAACTAGACCTCTACCTACGCTTAATTACTACGCATCGCGGTGTCAAGGTATAATTGTGGGTGAGCGTTGAGGTGAATTAAAACAAGTTACAGAATAGGGGAGCTGTTCGTGAAAACGGCGTAGGTAGTAGGGAAACTCCGAATTTCTTTGGGGAAATACCAACGAGTAGTAAATAACGATTATTTACTAACTTAGGGCAGTAGTCGTTTTTAGGCTCGATTGGATATGACGATATGAGGAATAGGTAGATATATTTTTTATTACGATTGGGTTTTTGTTGGATTCCGTAAATAACCTTTCCTTACGGGTTAATAACAAAAAAAGAAGCGGGTTGTGTCGGAGATACAACCGCTAATTAAGTTTAAGTGGATACTTCTTTCTTCCTGTCCTAAATTGTTTCCCATGGATTTGTGATTGATTTCAATCTAAAGGAAAAATCTACTTAGATAAGCATTTTCAATGAATAGTTAAATTCAAAGTGTTTTGATTATTTAAAGGAATCTGCTATTGTGGTGTGTTTAAATCTGTATAAGTACAGATAAATCGGTACATATGGCAACATTGACTGACGTAGCTCATTTGACTCGCGATACATTGAATATGGCAGTCATTTCAGCATTATTTTCATGTCCGCCACATAAACTAAATAACGTTTTGTGATTAACAACTAATGACAAATAAAGAAGGATTAAAACATGTAACAAACAATTATTTGAAATCAGATTAGGCTTCTCTACAAAAAGTTATTCCGGAAGTCACGTGATACATTTTGAACTGTACCCCTA
Organism: Epinotia brunnichana; assembly: GCA_963854355.1. NCBI lineage: Eukaryota > Metazoa > Arthropoda > Insecta > Lepidoptera > Tortricidae > Epinotia > Epinotia brunnichana. Next base: position 1,531,561 of record OY977953.1, on the reverse strand, counting down.
TACAAGAACGTGAGCAAAGAAGTATCCACTTCAAAAGTACCTATCTTGTAAGATTTTACCATAGACAAAATAAATTATAGATAGAAGTTCGTCTTCTAACTATATTTCGTACCCTGACTCTGACAATCTTAATTTTAATAAAATCTTCTTTGCCAATATAGTTTGTGCAAAATATATGAACCTGTGCAGCGCCATTGGCGTATTTTCACTTTTATTCTCAGATTCTATTCGTTCATAAACTAGCTCCGAACAAAGTCCGAAGAATGTTTATTTAGAGCCTTAAAACCTTTTTACTTTTTTCTTTTAAAAATAACTCGGCTTCTCGCAATTCCAGCCAGTACTTTAGAAGCAGTTTTACCCTCTATAGCGCTTCGCTTTTGTTTTAAAAGGGGGATTGTAATGGACTCGAACAATACCTTTTAGGGGAGGGTATAAGTATAATAGACTTCGGACTTTTAAACTGGCTGTTAGGTAAGACTGGAAAAACTGTTCAGCTAAAAAGCTCATATATCTGCTAAGCCCTAGCTTACTTACCGAGTTCCCAGTGATCTGTATACCTATTCGTTTGTATATACTCCAAAAAGATTTTTCTTGGGTATGCATGTGATTTTTTTTAATACTTTCTCTGACTTGGAAACACCTTTGAAGAATACAGACAGTCTACCATACTTTGAAGGATTGTATACCACAAAGTAGCGGCGCGAGAAAACTTTCGATGGGCAACCCGGAACAAAAAAGGTATGAAAGGAATGAAGGTATAACTATAGGCTTGCCTAAAAATAAATTTTAAGCAAGCCAGTGATGGGTATCTGTTTATGTATGGGCGTTCCGCCACTGATACTGTACCATATATCGTCGGTTGACAAGCAAAAGTCACTACCAAAACTGTCACTGCTCTTCAAAACCTCGTATCTCGGTACGTAGTCGATATCGAGATATGACCTTCGATTTAAGTAGGTATTTGTTACTTAGTGAGTTTTGCTTGTCACCCGACGATATTTACTTTACGTCATACCTGGCCATAAAGTAGGAATTACCGCACGCTATGCGTGTGGAAAACCCCACTTCCTGGCCAGATAGAGACGTAAAATGTTGTACTCACCACGGGCGGTAATAAAGAAAGCCTCAGAGCGCATATTTATCGCCCTTGCCTTCGGCTCGGGCGTCAAATACCTGCGATCTGAGACATTCTTTGTTTAACCGCCCTAGGTAAGTAATGTACTATTAAAATCTTAGACAATAAGACAAATCAGGCTACACAATCATAATCAGTCCGACAGAATCGAGTATTATATAGTTCGGGTCTTGTCGTGTTCTTAATCTTCACGTAAAGAAAATTATACCAACATACTAGGGTATTCGATGTAATCCTAGGCTAACACCCCGTTTAGTCCTTTAAAGGCTTATTTACATAAACAATAACAATCGAGCAAGAACTAAACACTAGTAAGAGTTTATATAGTTGATTTCCACTTATCTTCAATGTGCCTTACGCTCTTCTGCTTTAAGAACGCACTGTAGAACGACGGACGTCAGTAAAGCCTGCATCACACTGGCGCGGCCTGCGGTGGCGGACCATAGTAAATTTGACAGCTAATGACAAGTTTACTATTGACCGCCGCGACCAGGCCGCGCCAGTCTGTGAGAGGCCTTATGTGAATCACAATATTCACAGTCTAACTTAGAGGTTAGATTTGAATCACTCTACAATCCATGGAATTTGTCACATTAACTTGCTATAGTTAGAATGAAAGGCATGTATTGCAGGTTCATCCCAACATTCCTAACTATGGCAAGTTTGTTGTGACAAATGGCTACGTGTGTAATGTCCTTTATACTGGTTAGCCGGTTCGAGTTGTTAGTGTGTGTGCTTGTGACCAGCTCAGCAATAATCAGCTGTGTATACCCACATCCTGTTACCAAGCAGCCAAACCAGTCAAATATAAACAACACTAGATCTAAGAAAAAAACAAAACGTGCCACAAATATACAAAGTTGTATATGCGGTTCGTTTCTAAACGCTACATCAGACAAGTAGATACCTACGACAAACGGGTTAGTTTTAAATTTCGCCAACGGCATTTTTAAGTTGGTAGCTCGTTGCTTCCTAATTTAACAGTGTTGCCGCGTAGGAGAGCAAAGTGCGAGCCTATGCTAACCTGCCAAGTTGAAACAACGCGTATTCCAAGTGAATTAGAAAGGCGGGGGGGGACTTTGAAAACGACCGGGTAACGTTCGCATACAATTTGCATGTGGTACAGTCAGAATACTAATAAGGTTTATTTTTAATTTTCGAATGCAGTTGACGTCCCGTAAGTAAGAGATAATGTGAGTAACAATGAAACGAACAGAAAATGTTCATTGTTAAGGTAAGGTTGAAGTTGTCAAATATTAATTTATGCGTTTAAATTATTGTTTGGGTATGGTTTCTGGTACATAGCTACCAGAGCTATCACGTAACGTTCCGAACGCGCGTCGGTACAATTTAACTGTCAATTTTCCATAAAAAAGTGACATTTAGACCTACCCGACGTTCGTATAATGCGTTACGTGATCGACCTACTGATAGGAAGTACCTAGGATTTGTATCCTAGTATAACACAACAAGCATAAAAAGTTCAAAACGCTGTATCACGACTACGGAGAACGACTTAAAAAAAAAGCCGTTTTTTATCATACAAGACGTAGCCTATAGATGTCACCCGGAGCACAATTTAGAATCGATTGATACCTACCTCATTCATCAAAATTGGTTCAGTATCTTAAACGCTACTGTGGAAAAAGTTAATACAAACATAAACTGCTAAAATCATATCCCTTCCTCTCATCTCTTCCGTAGTCGGGCGAAAATTAGAAGTTCACGTTAGTTTCTGCTGCCGACGGTACCTTTTATGCACCCCGCGTTACAAATAGTACCCCAGGCACTTGAGCCGTCCATTACTTGTGTATGTACATATAGACATACATACATGTGCCGTATAATCCTGTGACTTTGTACCATTATGTACGCCGTTATGTGACTATAACTTCAGATAGCGAATATGAGAGGCCTGCTAGAAAGTACTCGGTATTTCAAGAGTGGTCCTAACCACCCCCTACCCCTACCCTGTACCCTAGTACAGCGGAGTATTTTCGCATATTTGGTGCCCAGATATCGCTAGACTGCACCGCTATTCTGTTACTTGTTTTAAGCTCACCTCAACGTTCACCCAAACAAAAATATATCTTGACGTCGCGATTCGTAGTAACTAAGCGTAGGTTAGAGGTCTAGGTTATACGCAATGAGCGCGTAAAGAATAACAGGGAACCGATTTTTGACTTTAGAGCGAAAAAAAAAAAAAAAAAAAACTCTTTCACTCGAAAACTGACAAAAATTATGAAATGCTTTTATGAAATAGCGTGGTATTGACCACTCGTATTCAGGTCTATCGGTAGAAAGTAAGTTCCTGCCATTTTGACACTATAATCGTATTTACAGATGCGCCGAATATTCAGTAAATATTCGGTATTCGGCATATTCGGCACGTTTTTCAATGTTCGTTATTCGGCCGAATTATTCGGTTCAAATGCCGAATATTTACCGAATAATTTTGCAGGTTCTTTGTCTGCAAGTTGTAAGAATGTAACATAGTCATTGTCCTGTGAAATTATTATTCTAAAACGGATTCTTATTGTTATTTAACTACCTTTAGTATAAATGTTTCACTTAAAAATCAACAAGATTTTTACCACTGAAAAATGAGTCTGTTTTGGAACGGCTGATTAAGGCATAAGGCATTCCTTTGAACCGAATTATTCGGCCGAATATTCGGTTCGGCAAAAGCTGGACCGAAAATTCGGCCGAATATTCGTATTCGGTAAAACCCATATTCGGCACATCTCTACGTATTTACTTTTATTTAATTTCGATCGCTCGAAAGTCAAAAATCGGCCCCCTGCCCTGAAAATTACATTAACCTCCAAAATTTATGTCATTTTGAACTCCTCCGATATTAAAACTTGGCTACGCCCGTGGTAGAGGCACTTACGCGGTACATTACAGGTTACAGGTATACCCGGCCACAAACCTATTCATAAAATCAACGTCCGGGAAAGGACAGGGGGCCGATTTTTGACTTTCGAGCGCAAGAAAATTAAATAAAAGTGAATACGATTTTAGTGTCAAAATTGCAGGCACTCACTTTTTTCTACCGATATAATTGAATACGAGTGGTCAATACCACTTGCTTTTCAATTTTCTATCGCTATTTCAAAAAAACATTTCGTAATTTTTGTCAGTTTTCGAGTGAAAGATTAGAGCGTTCGAAAGTCAAAAATCGGTCCCCTGGTCAGTGACAGCGGTAAAAGCAACTCTCACGAAACTAATGTACAAACTAAGAATTAAGGCAGCCCGTAAAACGGAACAGTAGCGTGCATTTAAGGGCATGTAGATTGTAGAAGTAACTGGCCCACAGTGAATACATTTGCAAGTTGAACTTGCATGCAATTTCTAACGCATCCTGGCTTCACTTTGGTCGGACGGATGGCCAGTCATTATTGTTGAAGTCTGAACTGCCAACACTGAGGAGTGTTGGCAGTTCAGACTTATAAAATTATAACTCGTACCCTCGGGAAACAGGCCACAGCTAGTTACTTTGTCACTATTAAAATATGTCGAGACAAAGAAAATATAATTATTGAACCTGCTCAGCACAAACATTCGGGAGAATCAGTTGAGAAATGCGACATGTAGAGGAGAACAGCTGGACAACAGGAGATACGAAAGAAATTCTGGGCCAAGCTGAAAAGCTGCTTGCTGGCTCCCTCGTTCAATGAAACAGGAAAATTCAAAATGGGCGCTTCATTTGCGTGTTAAATTTCAGTGCAAAACTGTAGAAGGTCACAGGTGGCGATGACAGAAACCTGTTTAGTATGCGCGGTGATAATTATACACATTACTGATAGCATTGAACGGGTACTGATACACGAGATTGTTTAGGGTTGAGCCACTAATGCTCTATTACTAGTCTGGGGAATTGTAAACAGTGTCACCTGAAACGGCCGGTGCAACCCGTGTCGAAACGTCAGCAATATAGGTAAATAAATATCGCGTTAGACGGGAGTAAAGTCATCTTGCGACACAGTGCTACGTAAAGGATGACTCACGCTAGGGCCTTTCTACGAAAAACGACGGCGTTTTTGCGCGGCCGAGCCACACTCAAGCCCGGCCGAGGCTTGGAAGCGGCTCGGTGTCGGCACGGCCCGGCCGTGGCTCAGCCGGGCTTGAAAACGGCTCGGGCCGGACACAGTCATCCTTTATACTGTGGCGCTACCTCTAAAATCTAAATTCGAAGTTCGCATATCTCCCTTTGTGTTCCTCGCATTTGCAAGTGATACACGATGATACGGCTGGCGTTTAATGGCAGCCGTTTAGTAATGCTGTGAAATTCAATATATTAGAAAAACATGTAAATACTCCAATACAGCGGCGCTTTTCGACTCTGTAGTGAAGGTTCAAATTTGACGAAGAGTTATCGTAGATACAAAAATGTATTCCCCAACTGTATCAATTGTCCGAATATTCATTTCGCAGGAAAACTGGCTGTTTTCTCGAAGACCGCAAATTTATTGATTCTTTTTAAATACTTATCGGGTAGAACCCATTAGGAAAGTTAGGTTTCATCATATCAGCCGAAAGACGTCCACTGCTGGACATTAGGCCTCCCCCAAAGAGTACCACAATGGCCGGTCCTGCGCCACCTGCATCCAGCGGACTCCCGTCACCTTTACCAGGTCATCGGCTACCTACGCCGCGCCTTCCGGTACGTGGTCGCCACTCGAGAACCTTTCCGCCCCAACGGCCATCGGTTCTACGTGCAATGTGCCCCGCCCACTGCCACTTAAGTTCAGCAATTCGGAGGGCTATATCGGTTACCTTGGTTCTGCTGCGGATAGCCTCATTTCTGATGCGATCGCGCAGAGAAACTCCCAGCATAGCCTTCTCCATTGCCCTTTGAGTGACTTTGAGCCTTCTTATGAGGCCCATAGTACGCGACCACGTTTCCGTGCCATATGTCATCACTGGCAACACACACTGGTCAAAGACTCTCGTTTTGAGACACTGCGGAATATTGGACGAAAAGATGTGCCGTAGCCGTAGCTTCCCGAATGCTGCCCAGCCGAGTCGGATTCAAATAATTCTGAAAATTTCGTATTGAGAGAAAAACGACTTTTTGCCGAAATCAAAATTCGGACAAACGACGATACAGTTGGGAAATGAAATTAAGTGATTGCGATAGGATACACGTTTAAAGAGATAAAATGTTGTAAGAAGCCAACGGCACAAAATGGCTGGCACTAAATGGCTGGTAGCCCTACGTTGGGTCCAACCAACGTTCGCCTCCCATTGGCTACGGCAGCGGGCGCGGCCGCTCACTCACGATCGAATAAAATACGGCTGGCATAAACAAATGTCAATCTATCTACACAGGCATATCTATAGCGTAGCTAGCTTAGCCTGTATTAGGCTGTATTGAGGACATTAAGTGTACTTTGGTCAGCGTTTTATAAGACAAAAGGCGGGTATGATTTGGATTCTGGAACTAATCCCTATCTTATATGTACGAGTATACGTTGGATTGGAGATATTCTGGAGGGAGGCCAGGAAAACTCAAACCTCTTGTTTATAGGAATACATAACGGTAATTTTCAAGTCTTATTTGAACGTGGAAATTGGTCTCACGCTATTTGAAGCAGAAATGTAAGTAGTTCTGTTTACACAATTCAGTACTACGCGGTAGCGCACTTGAAAACCGTAAATCTTTGAAGTAGAGATATAAAAAACAAGCCATACGATAAATCAATCAATTCAGTACTTGAAAAAATGTCAAAATCCGGAGCCCGGCTATTCTCCAGGCAATATTATAACTGAAGACATTGACTTGCAGTTGCAGCCCAACTGAGCGATAATTGAAAGCTTCGTTTTTGCCTGACTACGGCAGCAGAGCCAAAAGGAACAGATATGATTTTACCAGTCTATGTTTGTATTTACGTGTGTTCCACTCCACCGTAGCGTTTAAGATACTGAACCGATTTTAATAAATGAGATGTCAATCGATTCGAAATTCTGCTCGGGTTGACATAGGCTACCTTTTTTATGAAAAAAGTAAAAACCTTCATGCTTTTTTCCAACTTGTCGCGTGCTACTCCTGTCTTACTCTTCATCATCATCATTGGCCTTATACAACTATAAAAAGATGATTTAAACAGCGTCCATATTAGAGTTGCGGCACTTACGTGCGTGGCTTGTAAGGCCGATACGGGAGCGACAGCCACGACCACATAATTGGCAAGTAAATGTCTGCCCGGAGATGAAAGAGGAAGAGCAGCGCGTTAGTGTCTTAATTCGCGTCTGTAGGATACTACTAAAATATACTGTACGCTGATCAGCAATTGAGAAAAGACAACATTTAAAGGCTTTTCGGTGTACTAAAAGACTCCATTGCATTAATCGACGCATCGTACAGTACATATAAACATGTTCACGTTATTAAACGTGTGCGTGGAATAAGACCCAAAGTTCTCCAGACACACTACGGGACGCACTCACCAACTTTCTAGACGAGCTGGGGTGGTTAGAGTAGCGCCACACCGCCGTTTCACGCAAAATAGGCACACGCGATGGATGTCGACTTGCGGAAAACGCCCAGTATAACTAACTAAGACCCAAAGTTCTCCAGACACACTACGGGACGCACTCACCAACTTTCTAGACGAGCTGGGGTGGTTAGAGTAGCGCCACACCGCCGTTTCACGCAAAATAGGCACACACGATGGATATCGACTTGCGGAAAACGCCCAGTATAACTAACTAAGACCCAAAGTTCTCCAGACACACTACGGGACGCACTCACCAACTTTCTAGACGAGCTGGGGTGGTTAGAGTAGCGCCACACCGCCGTTTCACGCAAAATAGGCACACACGATGGATGTCGACTTGCGGAAAACGCCCAGTATAACTAACTAAGACCCAAAGTTCTCCAGACACACTACGGGACGCACTCACCAACTTTCTAGACGAGCTGGGGTGGTTAGAGTAGCGCCACACCGCCGTTTCACGCAAAATAGGCACACACGATGGATGTCGACTTGCGGAAAACGCCCAGTATAAGTAACTAAGACCCAAAGTTCACATATTTTCCGAGTTTTCAGCACGAAGACTTGCCCGTTGCCCGGGGAAGTTCGAGTACTGCCGCGTTTGCTGTGTCAATGCCGACGCTCAAATTCAGGTGAAGGTCGGAGCAGTGCGGTACGGAGACGTCGACGAAATTTAGGGCTTTTCGTCCCTAGAACATTAGATTGGCCTTCTGCCGATTATAGTTTTGGTGCGGTGGCAAAGTATAGGTGTTTGTAGCGTCAATTATTCATGTAGGAATTTAATTTAACGGTCTTGTTCATTTTAAACCAGTTGCTGATTTTGTGTTTTAGTACCATTATAGAGTACCTATAGGCAACTTTTAAGCCTCTCACAGACGGGCGCGGCCTGCGGTCGGTGGCTCGGTGGCGATCAATAGTCATTTTGACATAGTTGTCTCCTCGGATAAAACAGTCATGCAGAATTTAAAGTAGAGTACATACGTTTTATTACATGTCAAGGTAATGTTTCATATAATAATCATAGAAACACAATATTTCTTAAAACTAACTTCCTCGCTCAACGCATTAGTATTGCGATACAGCGGGGAAATGCTGCCAGCATCTTCGGCACCATGCCGCGGGGAGACCCCTTAGTTTAGTAATAAGTAGTTTTATTTAGTTTTATTTATTCTTTTAAAACTAATTAATTTATATTGTAAACGTCAGTCTAATTAAGGGCTATGAGTGGTGGGTCAATGATACATTATCATGAAATTCGTCAATGGTGTAACACGCCATGCATGTCTAATAAAGTCTCTTTTAGTTTGTCTCTGAAAATGGGCAGTCGATGAGTTTTTCAATTCAGTTGGAAGAGAGTTATAAAGTTTAATTCCTAATACATTCCAGTATGATTCAGGCCTTAAGAAGTATGTTGGCGCAGTCATGGTGTCAATCTCAACTTATAATATAATGATTAATGAATAGCCAAGGAAACCAATCACCCATGATGGGCGCCAAATGCCATTAGAGAAACCACAGTAAACTCCACGAGGTAATGATATTCCTGTTCCACTTGGTTAAGTATATTTTAAACTTCAAGTTTATAATACGCATTGGCGACGGGATTTTGTCTGTGGAATCCAAACAGTAGGATAGAGAGAGTAGAAGGTTGCAAAGTAAAGGCTCAAGAAAGAGGTAAATGTGGAGTATGTTGGAACATGGAGATAGCTGCACCGTCAAAAGCCTGGCTGTGAACTATATGATGATTCACATTTCAAACTAAGTTTCCGTAAGGGCGTGTTATTTCAAAACACAGCTCACAGATAATCAAAAGGACTGAAAGCAGGAAAACCCAGGAACGGGACCACTTTCCGAGAAACGTCAATTAAAGTAGATAAGTATGCCGCAGATCGAAACGCCAAGACGTGCAATGACACGTAATAACTGGGCGGCGAGTGCGGGATTTGCATGAGTTCTGAGAAGCGTTTAAAATGAAGTTCAACTGTCTGTGTCCAATTTAAGGTGTTGAAACAACTGTTAATATACTTAATACAACACGTTGGCAACAGTAACATCAATTATTATTACATTACCAAAATCAAACTGACGAAAATACTCGGAAAAGACAAGAATTTTAAATTCATCATCATCCTCCTAGGTTTCCCGGATATAGGTGGGTCATTGTCAGATTTAGGTTCGCGTCTCTTCGGTGGACATTGCCAAAGTTAAGGGCTATAAAGCCTAATTTTTGGTTGTACTCTGAATCCGCATAAACGGCGTTGCCCCTTCTATAATTATATGTGATAAAAACATATTATATGTAAACGTAAGCCCTTAACTATTGACCACCGGAAAGATGATTTTTGTTTTTGTGACTGACAATGACCCAAGTACCCGGGGTCCGCTTTGGCTCATTATCCCAAGATTATATCCTAGAATTAGTTTTAAATACATAAAAATCAAAAAACTGGCCAATTGCGAGTCGAACTCGCGCACGAAGGGTTCCGTACCATTATCAACGAAAATATTTATTTAATTCTGTTTTTAGTGTTTGTTGTTAAGCGGCAACAGAAATACATCATCTGTGAAAATTTCAACTGGAACTATCACGGTATCAGTGAGATACAGCCTGGTGACAGACAGACGGACGGACGGACGGACAGCGGAGTCTTAGTAATAGGGTCCCGTTTTACTCTTTGAGTACGGAACCCTAAAAATGGACGCTGTTTGGTAATAGGCTTGTTGCGTGGTGTTAAAATTGATAACGTCGTGTTGCTAAATGGATAGTAAACCATCAAATGATTGTAATAAAGTATAAATTACAAACTATAATTCAAATCATAAAAAGATATGAACCTTGTAAGTTTAGAAAATAAAGTTTTTTTATTTATTGTCCAAAAGTAAATTTAAAGGTACCAATAGAATCCTTACGCTTTTATAGAAACAAATTTGTATGACAACTATGGACCTAAACGCAGTATTTCGCGACCGAAACAGCAATTTACTTCATTTTCCATGCAACGGTTAGTACAAATTGCACGGTGTGACGTCATACTTTAAAGCCAATCAGTATGAAGCGTTTCGGCTGCTGTCAGCGAGGTCCGTCTTTAACTCGATTTTTTGGGTATCAATGTCCTTTAAATGTGGTTGCTTCCATACAAACATTTGTTCATCTACAAAAACTGGTTCGAATTGCATAGTAAACAAATTTAAGGTCACAAGCCCATTGCTCCTATTCACCTACAAAAAAAAATTCACTGCTAACTATCCCTCTGCAAACAACACTATTAGAGAATTTTTGACGCATAAAAAGTTGCAGATTTAGCTATCTGTCAATATAGATCATCTATGTTAGTGTCCTTTTTACACACAAGTAACTAACCCCTTTTGATCGGTCTTTAAGATAATTGTCGGTTACACATGCTTTTCCTAGCCCCGTTCAATCTCGCGGGCTGTAATCTTGTCGTTTGCGCGCATGCTTCGTTTACGACTCGCTCGCTTAATTGACGCAGCGTTGCGCTCGCGCAGCTACGCACCGAAGCGTTCGCAGAACAATCGGAAAACGGGATCCCATAAAAAACATTCCATGTAAAAAATGTGCTCAGACTCGCAACTCTTCCACAATAAAAAGTAGTGAGATATTTCGTAGAGCCAACTCAGGCATTCTTGTTAATCTTTATTTGCTTGCTAAATAAAATTCTGCAACTTGGGAATCACACAACTTTACTGCATTTACAAATTTTTGCATAGGTACCTAAAACCATGTAAGTGTGATTGCCAAGTCACAAAATTTTATTTAGCAAGCAAATAAAGATTAATAAGAATGCCTGACTTGGCTCTACGAAATATCTCACTACTTTTTACTGTGGAAGAGTTGCGAGACTTGGCCTATTTTTTACACGAGTTGTTTTTTATGGGACCTCATTTCTTTTTGTAGACTTTGTATGGGAATGTTATTTTACCAACCGCAAATAACGTTTGTATAGTTTTGCAGGAAGGAACTGCAAACGTAATTTTGTAATTGCATATATTTGTATAGGATTACAAACTTACTTATGCAGTTTGTATATCTCTGAAACATAACTGAAATTACAATGTTTTTAGGTTGTTTACGGATTATTAAGCTAAAAACTAATTACTTTTGAAATTTGGAGCTTGTGGGTCTGCTAGAAGTACCTTAGAATTATGTTGATCATTATCAGTATATAAGTGAGTATGTCAGTGACAAAACTAACAAACTTTGACGGACAATAGTTCTTAAACTAAAAGTTCAAATTGAATGTTATTGACAATATATGTAAGCAATAATATGCCCTACATGTTACTGAAAATTCAGGGTTCTAGCTTAAGCCAGCCCAAAATTACAGGATGTTGAAAATGGCCTGAATGGCTTCGAGAAAAGGATGGTACGGCCGTGCCTCTTTGTTTTGCTCGATTTGGCGGGGGCACTGCCGTGCCCCCAGATTCTGTGGGCTGGGGTTAACTGGTGTAAATAAACCTTGCATCAACTGTTTGGTGGTAAAGAAAACCTTCAACGCTGTTCGCCATCTTCTAGTATTTATGACCATACTAACTGAAACACTTTCTTGACAACTTAATTAATACTCATATACTTAAGTAATTCGGATTGGAGGGGTACTTCAAAAGAACATAGCGTGTTTCACGAATACAACACCGTCTACCATGAAATTAGTGCACTAAATAAATTTACATCTAAACATATACCTGAATATAACTTATATTTTTAACAACCCTAATAGTACTTGAATTTTTAACAACCCTAGTTAGCTTTGACTTTTGTCTTTTAAATGTAGACTCTATAATTAAAGCGACTATCGAGGCTAGTGGGGTAAGTGATTGACCTTTATTTAAGAATAGGGATTGATAGTCAACGCTACATTAAATGAAAGACGTATTCTGTGGCTTCATTTGTCACTATATTTTTATTCGATTAAAATTCCTTTGTGCATATATGTTATCTTTGCAATCCGATTTGACATTAAATATATTAATCAAATGACAGTTGGCCTCATGGATTCTACGAATTAGGATTGTTTTGATGAATTGCCCTTCAGATATTAGACCAGCAACTCACTTGACTATCTTAGCGAAAATATGTCTCTGTATTATCTCTTTTAATTATTATTCTAAATCAAGAGATGCAATGCAACACGATTATTTGGGCAAATAACAATTACCGGAATTACAGATGCTGACCGTACAAAATACATCCATACGAATGCTCAAGTATAATTATACTTACAAATGAGGAGTTTACTTCATCCCAGTATATTTACGATGTTTTAACAATGTCACTGCCTTTGTTTTGCCGCTGTTACACGGTAATGCCATTTTAAAAGGCAATGTGAGTCAGCCCGTGCTTAATACTATGGATACAAGTATAAATACAGCTGTGTTTATGGCTCTGGTGCTTTGCTCCCTAATGGCGGAGTTTCTTATGTTTTAACAATTATTAAACTAGTTTGTAATCCGTTTTTAACGGTTATGGATATAATGAGGCAGAGTCGGGCAGTTAACCGCCCACTTGCAAGTCACTGCTCAAGTCATACCAACAATATGGAGGAAGAATAAATAAGACTGCATAATAGACAAGACGGCCACCGGGGCACTATTATATAATCTGTGACTGGGGCATAAATAAATAATAATAAATAAATACGTACGTGGGTACAATCTTACACAAATCGACCTAGTCCCAAACTAAGCAAAGCTTGTACAGTCGCCATCACATACATCGGTACACTATAGGTGTTCAAAAATATCGGCACATGCGCACCCTAATGCCTTGAAAATAGAGGTGTGTTCCGATGTTTGTGACGTGCTTGTTTGCTCCGATGTATGTGATGGCGACTGTACTATGGGTGGGTAGCGGGACGATTTGGACGCGTTCTACTTGGGTTGGGGAGCATAACAGCAATAGGGCCGAGTGGAGGAAAAAAAGGGGAGGCTAAAAAAAGACATTGAGCGGTCAAAACTGAACCCAAAATATATTTTTGAAGGAGTTCCTCAAACTTCGTTCATCCGAGTATCTCTATCTTTATCGCACTTGCATATTCGAGCGACTGAGAGGGAGATATACGAAAAAACAAAGCAGTGCTCTGGGTGAGCACTTGACTAAACATAAGCTGCTTGTTTAGTGTATTTTGCATGTTTCTATTTGGATCGTTTTCTTACACTATTTGGCGAAATACTTTACATTGGTTCAGTTCAGTTGTATTACTTGTGGGATTTCTCAATTGCAGAAGTCACTGAGGTAAAATACTCATGCACGATGTTTTCCAACATTCTCCAGAGGCTCTAGTATAATTTTTATCCATACAATACGTTTTCTAACGCGTTTGCGTTTAGTTTCAATGTGTATGGCAACGCATAGTTCCTAATAGTTACCACCAGAGGCGCTGTTCGCGTTGCCATATAAATTGAGACTAAACGCAAACGCGTTCGAAAACGTATTGCATGGATAAAACTTATACTAGAGCCTCAGAAGTTAGAAGCTAGAAGAACACAAAATACTGGGGACCGATTTTTGACTTTCGAGCGCTCGACTCTTTCACTCGAAAACGGTCTAAAATAATGAAATGCTATTTTGAATTTTGTAAGATTGAAAAACGAGTGGTATCGACCACTCGTATTCAATTCTATCTCGACCGACGCCGTAAGGCGGAGGGCTTTTAATGACTCGAGTTTGGAATATTCTTACGCCCGTGTTATACACAATGTTTTTCATCACATTTGCGAGGAAATAAATAACCACAAAAGACAGAAAAACCTATGTTTTATACAAGCGCACCAATCAAATAATTACGAAATTGACAACTTCACTTCTAGATCAGTGCGAGTGGAGGGCGGAGCTTCAATATTTCAACCAATCACAGAGCATGGAGCATGTGGTTCTTGCAGGGCACGGCCTGCTCGATTTTTTTCCAACCAATCACAGAGCAGAATTCTTGCCGTCCAGATTTGCTTAACCAATCAGATCACACACAAGCACATTACTTCCCTTGGGACCATTATTTCCCGCGGGAACAATTTAGGCCATTGTCCTTCTGTATACAGGCAAGGAATAACACCAATTATGAGCAAGTGTGATGAAATAGTACATTACTTACCTAGGGCGGTTAAACAAAGAATGTCTCAGATCGCAGGTATTTGACGCCCGAGCCGAAGGCAAGGGCGATAAATATGCGCTCTGAGGCTTTCTTTATTACCGCCCGTGGTAAGTACAAAATTTTACGTCTCTATCTGGCCAGGAAGTGGGGTTTTCCGCACGCATAGCGTGCGGTAATTCCTACTTTATGGCCAGGTATGACGTAAACTCCTTTAACATCGTTGCACCTTTTCGTACCAAGCCGAGTGTACTAACCGGCGATTTAGAAACAACAGTTACCCATACAGGTTTAGCCGATCGCAGCAATTTGCTACTGTGGCGTTTACGTATCTCGGTTTTGTATCTCATAAATTATACGTTATGAGCCCTTTGAGATAGATACATTATACATTAGATGATATTTAACGAACTAGTATAACTGTAAGGGTTCTTGGTAAGTCCTGTTAGGTATCGATAAAGCTTGGTTAGAACTAGGAACACACGCCTAAATTACTCTCTAGGGAAATGACCTTCGAATTTTCCGATAAATCTGCGCCAGAAAATGGTGTGCTTGGGGCATCGGCAAGTAAAGCGAAATCTTTGGCTCGTGTTAAAAGGTACAGTATCGTAACATCGATTTTGAATTTAGTTCACTTTTGCTACTGAAGACAACTGCTAAGATTTGGCTTCTACTCAACCTCTAAACCATCAAACATGGATTGTGAATTTGGTGGGAATTATCCCCGTGGAGGATCAATGGCTGTTCTTTCGAGGTAAAAGAGTAGCTATTTAAAATGGATGAGTGGATATTAGCGGTTATTTAAATTATGGTAAAATCAGTTTCCTTATTAGGTCTTGGGAGTAACGACATTCTAAATATTAGGAACTACTTATCTAGTTGAACTATTTACACTCTGTTTTAGTTGACGTTAGAATTTAGATGAGTATTCTCTGATTTTCGGGAACGATCACTTAACTTTACAACGACCTGAATTGCGAATTCGCAGTTCTGGGATCAGGAGCGCCTTTTCAAATTAAACTCATTCCACAGACTTGTTTTGAAACATTATCTACAGCGGCCGGGCGGAATCATAGGTCATTTAACATTCCGCTGAAGGACGAACCGAACAATTTCCTACGACGTATTTATACTCGTAATTTGCGTATTTTGTTGTGCATCAAATGCCTGTATGGTTTGGAAATGGGCTGCTTGGTTCCGGTTTTAGTCATGTTTTGAGAACGGGTTATCGTTACGGCCTAGGTGCGGTGCGGTTGGATTTTTGGCAGTGAATGACTGTAGTAAATGACGAGGGTAGAGCTACCTCTACATACACACACTACGTTTCAGTCAGAGATATTTTAAGTCTTTCTGTATTACTTTGGCTGTTTGGCTTTTGTGCACTGTAAAGGCTGGATAATAGTCCATTATCTCAAGTAAATTTGAAGGGCATGCGATGAAATGAAAAGCCATTATTCTGCAATGGAAAAGTAAATCAGCCCATTGGATCAAATTGTTTATCTGTCTTCAATGTGTCTTCAAATGTTTCTAAAGCAGAGCTCTGTTTCTCATCTAGAAATTTAATTATGCTTTCCATTGCCTTTACGGCCTTTGCGCATAATGCAGCTTATATATGCTCTACAGTTTCGTCTTTCTCTGCATTACTAGTCACGTTTTTATGTATGGCCTACAACTTGGTCTTGATTTCTGTATTTATGAATTTTTGAGCAAACCCGGTTCAATAGGCAGAGGATGTGTCAACGAAAGTGGTCTAAATTCGCAAGTTTGTAGATCGCTCATGCATATGTATTGCGTCCAAGCGATTCCTTAACTTATGCAGAAGGTGACTGAACTCTTCGGTCGCCATATCACCCAATAAATTAACCCAAGATAGCTCGACTTTGACCTAAAGTCAAGTTATTAGTACCCCGACCAATAACATCGCTCTTTTTGCAATAAAGTCATTATCTTGTACTATAAACTCATCGTTTCTGATAAGCTTGTTTTTCACGAGTCTATGATAATATGCAGACAAAGTAATCAGGAGGCACCGCAAAGTTATTGGGTAGCTGTAGATAGTGAAAAACGTGCTTCTTAAGTACCTAAAGGAGATTCATTCACGTTTTGATTAGGAATTTCGTCTGCCAGAACTGTGGAAGATCATGCTGGTCATGTTCTGGCACTATTTGGGGGAGGCCTTTGTCCAGCAGTGGACGTCTTTCGGCTGATATGATGATGATGAAGCATCTCTACAGCCGCAAAGGGCTATGATGATTAAGAATAATATTTTTGCTGCTTTAGTCTGCCAACAGACTTATGTAGACGAAATTAACAAAATACCCTCGCATTTCGTGCTTTACGGATGCCTCCAGAAATGTAATCCTAATGTAGGTACTAAACTCTGAGAAACAATCTAGAAAAAGAGTCTATCTAACAATCAAACGAGAAAGAGCCTAATCTTACAATCAAACCATGATAAACTTGGTGATAGTTCCATCCAATAACTCCAACATTTGTCCTTTTACGACAACATTATTCCGACCTTATTCAAATAAGATTCCTATAAGAAGCGGACGTGCATAATAAGATTTCCTATCTCTCGATCTTTGTTTCACTGTAGTATCAAGTTGCTCGCGTCCTTAAATATTCAGAATTCGTTTACTCAAGTATGTCATAACAAGGAGGGAGATAAAAGGGAAGGGTAACAAAAGGAGGGGGAGGGAAGCCTTGAGCAATACGGCGGTTCTTCATACGTTTCGCACGTATTTAAGGCGTAGGTAGGACTAGGGTGTGGGTATTTTTCTTACCTGTTTTCGCTTGAGCGCGAGCTTGAGGGGCACATGGGGCTGCGGCTCGTTGCTCGCGTCCAGCGCGTCCAACAACGCCCCACACTTTTCCTTCTCCTGCTCCTCATCAGCCACTAGCAAGAACCGACGCCACCGCGCCGAGTCAAAACCCCAGTGGCAGGTCCTGTTCTCGGTGGCGTGCGAGTGGCACACGAACCGCCTCGGACTGTACATCGCCCGGCACTCTAAACATTGCACTAGGTTTAATTCCGAAGAGAATATCCCGCGGCTACCGCCGAAGCACTCGTGGTAGACCCGGTAGCCGGGCAGCTTGTGCGGCCGGGACGCGTGCGGGGTGTGCAGCAGCGCCGCACAGAGCCGCTCCGCGTCCGTCTGCGTGATCAGCCCGCAAGAGGGCGCCGAACGAGGCAGCACACTCGTGGACTTGAGTTCGTGGAGCTGCTCGGGCGTGCAGCGCGAGCAGTAGATCTGCAGCTCATCGCACACTCGGTTGATCTGCTCGAGCGTGAAGTCCGTCAGCACGGACGTGAGGATCTGCGGAAGGCACAGGCGCCGCTCGCCGCCAACACTGAAGCAGGAGATGGGCTCGCCCTCCAGCTTGGTCTCGCCGCGCACGCCGCGCACCCGGTCGGGCGCCAGCAGTATGGGCGGCGCGGCGGCGGCGGCGGCGGGCGCGGGCGGCGGCGGCGGCGGGCTACCGCACGCCGGCCGCGTCGCGCCCGGGCCCTGCAGGCTCCGCGGCGCGTGGGCCTGGTACGTCTTCAGCACTGACGTAATGTGAGGGGTCACTACATCCATGGTACACCGCGAGCGACGCGCATGTCACGAGCTACCGCGCGCCGGCCGCGCCGCGCTCCGTCCGCGGCCGAGACATGTCTGCGAGTGCCGTCGCGGCCGGGCGAGCGCGCGCCCCGCGCCGGCGTCTCCGCCCCGTCTCCGAACGCACACCCGTGCAAAAATACGCAAATAAACTGTTCACATTTCGTATTTATGAGTTGTTTAAACTCTATATTCATGTGGCACGGTTAGCACGTCCGCTTAGCGCGCTCGGATACACTAATCCGTATCGAAACACTTCGAGAAAGGTAAACGGAATGGCACGTAATAGATGCGGGCGAGTGAGACGGGGGCGTGGATTCCGGCGACCGGCCGCAGTCAAAGCAGCAGACGGATGGCTCGGCTACTGGAGAGTCTAGCCAGTCCGCGCCCCCCGGCCCGCGCGCCCCGCCCGGCGCGTCACGTGACCGACCTTCCCGTCAAAATATCCAGAATGGCGGCGCGAGCTGCGCCCGCCCGCGACACAGATCAACGAGCGCGCAGAACGGTCCAACTCCACAAACACTCTACCGTCGCACAGAGAATATTTTTTATTAAACATACAATTTTTCATTATATTTTTGACAGTATAATAAAAAATAAGAGCTGTTCATTTTTCTATTTTTCTTTGTTTAAATGTCAACCATAGGAAAAAAATACATATTCAACCCTAGAGGCATGTCTCAGGATTGACTTCATAGCCGCGGGGACTATAAGTGTGTTTTAGACCGATGTTTGTGATGTTTCAAATCACTGAAAGCCTCAAGATTACTATTCGTATTTTTTTAAACCATATTATTATAAACAGACGCATTATATTGTTTCAAAAACTCTGTTTTCTTAACTTCGCTGAACCTACGGTGCCTTATTCTGCAATCAGTCTCCAGTAGGTACTATAAACGGATGTTATGTAGATGTTGTGCCATTTAGAGCGAGTACTCCATTGAGCACATTCACTTGTCTTTAATAGCGCTGGTCCAGTTTTAGCATGTCATGTCGTTTTAGCCAATTTTTATTTTTTATTTTGTCTCTGTCAATTTTTTAGCCTATTATTTGTAGTCGTGGCTGCACTGGTGTGCTGCGACTTGCCAGCTCGTTTGGACAGTCTCTCCTTACCGTACCAACTTGACACTTTTTACTAAGAGATATCGTGAAGTACGTACATTTATTGTTAACGCTTCTTCAAAATGGCGTTCAATTTAATTCAAATGCCAGAGTAAGTAGATATTTTAATAAACTACAAATGAAATGACTCATGAAAATATCAAAGTAGGTAGGTAGGTAAATTATTCCGAATATATATCTATTAGGTTGTTGATGTGACTACATTATTATAATATTGTCATCGGTCTGAAAAAGGTCGTTGTTATCGGGCGTGACCCGGCCTTTATTGACGTCACTTCATGATTTATATGTATTAGAATAATTTTTGATAACATCACACATTCTGCCATAGTTACCGCTCTTGAGAACCAAAACATTGGTCCCATTTATATTAGTTTAATAAATACAATTTACAATACACATATAGAGCAAACGTTAAATTCCAGTCATCCGGTCCGTCGTTCCGCATACAGCGAGGTACGAAACAGGGCGACCCGCTGTCTCTTAAACTATTCACGAGCACTCTTGAAGAAGTCTTCAAGAGCCTGGCAGTTTCTTGGGAGGAGAGGGGAAGGGGAACCTCTTAAGGTTATCAAACCTTCGCTTCGTCGACGACATTGTTCTTTTCGCCTCTTCTGCAACAGAACTTCAGCTCATGCTCGAAGACCTGAGCTTGGCAAGCCTTCAAATTGGAGTAAAAATGAATCGGTCAAAGACTCAGGTGATGACCAACTGCACGAGACGTAGGGTTGAGGATCGAGGTTGACTGGCATATCATACAGTATGTCGACGAGTATATCCCATAAAAAACTTTCCATGTAAAAAATAGGCCAAGTCTCGAAACTCTCCCACAGTAAAAAGTGGTGAGATATTTCGTAGAGCCAAGTCAGGCATTCTTATTAATCTTTATTTGCTTGCTAAATAAAATTCTGCAACTTGGGAATCACACACAACTGTACTGAATTTATTAACTTATAGTTTTAGGTACCTTTACCTAAAACTATGTAAGTGTGATTGCCATGACGCAAAATTTTATTTAGGAAACAAATAAAGATTAATAAGAATGCCTGACTTGGCTCTACGAAATATCTCACCACTTTTTACTGTGGAAGAGTTTCGAGACTTGGCATATTTTTACATGGAATGTTTTTTGTGGTTTATTATTAACGGCCTCCGTAGCCCAGTGGGTAGTGACTCTGCCTACGAAGGTGGAGGTCCCAGGTTCGAATCCCGGTCAGGGCATTTATTTGTGTGTTTATCACGAATATTTGTTCCTGAGTTATGGATGTTATATATGCATATAAGTATCTATATGTATTTATCTATTATATATATCATCACCTAGTACCCACAACACAAGCCTTACTGAGCTTACTGTGGGCCTAGGTTGATATGTGTAAGATTGTCCCATAATATTTATTTATTTATTCTTATTTATTATTTATTTTTGTAGACTTTGTATGGAAATGTTATTTTACCAACCGCAAATAACGTTTATATAGTTTTGCAGGAAAGAACTGCAAAAGTAGTTTTGTAATCTCATGTATTTGTATGGGTTTACAAACTTACTTATGCAGTTTGTATATCTGTGAAACGTGACTGAAATTGCAATATTGTTAGGTTTTTTATAAATAACTAGACTAAAAATAATTACGTTTGAAATTTGGAGCTTGTGGGTCTGCTAGAAGTACCTAAGAATTACGATGATCATTATTAAGTCAATAAGTGAGTGAGTATGTCAGTGACAAAACTAAGGAACTTTGACTGGCTATAGTTCTTAAACTAAAAGTTCAAATTGAATGTTATTGACAATACATATATGTAAGCCATATTATGCCCTACATGTTACTGAAAATTCAGGGTAATAGCTTTTTTTTCAATTCAAATATTTATGTGTTAGTAAGTTACAATTATATTATAACTATTGTTAGTACAGTCGCCATCACATACATCGGAGCAAACAAGCACGTCACAAACATCGGAACACACCTCTATTTTCAAGGCATTAGGGTGCATGTGCCTATATTTTTGAACACCTATAGTGTACCTATGTATGTGATGGCGACTGTACATTGGCCAGTAAAATTAAATTGTTATAAATTAGTAACAATAAAATTACAATAATAAGATAAAATAGTGGGTATTCATTATGTCAAATCATTAAATGTCAAAAGAACTGCTAGCCGTCAAAATTTACAAAACTAGAATGCATACAGACCCATCTTCGGAACATTGGCGAGTCCCACCTCCCAGCAAACACCCTGAGGATACTGTTCAGACTCCCCTTCAACCTGTGGAGCAGGGAGGCACAACGCTTTCTGAAGATGGCGTTAGCTAGCTCGAATTTACAGGATGTCGAAGATGGCCTGAATGGCGTAGAGAAAAGGATGGTACGGCTGTGCCTCTTTGTATTGCTCGACTTGGCAGGGGCACTGCCGTGCCCCCAGATTTACTTGGGCTAGTTAATCTCTTTCAGCAACAGGCAAGACAAGGAAGTCGAACGCCGCGTCGAAAACGCCTGGAAGAGCTACTAGTCCAGTCGCCATCACATACATCGGAGCAAACAAGCACGTCACAAACATCGGAACACACCTCTATTTTCAAGGCATTATGGTGCATGTGCCGATATTTATGAACACCTATAGTGTACCGATGTATGTGATGGCGACTGTCCATGAAGGAGCTAATGAAGGCAACCTTCCACTGACACTAAAGCGAAAACTCGTCGACATGTGAATTTTGCCTGTCTTAACCTACGGTGCCCAAACATGGTCACTCACTGAGAGCCAGAAGTCCAAATTGAAGGTTTGCCATCGCGCTATGGAGTGCAGTATTCTAGGTGTCAAAAGGACGGATCGGGTCCGAAACATTACACTGCGCTCCGAAACACGCATAGCTGATGTGGGTGGAAAAACTGCCAAGCTCAAGTGGGACTGGGCCAGCCACGTCTGTCGCATGCATCCAGATAGGTGGGCTAGTATAGCTAACAAGTGGGTGCCACATGACGGGCGACGCACATGGGGCCGACCTAGACGGAGATGGCGGGACGACCTGGATGTATTCCTCAGCAATTGGGCGGAAGAGGTCCCTAATAGGGACGCATGGAGATCATTGGGAGAGGCCTTTGCCCAGCAGTGGGATACACAATAGGCTCATAAAAAAAAATATTTACTTACACTCGAAAGATCATATGGCTTCGAATGATAATAGGTTTTACGAGTATGTATACTATGAATATATCAATCTGCTCAAAACATTTTATAACCATTCATATAAATTATTAATTGTATTCTCATTTAAAATCTTTCGTCTTTTTTTCCGTTGCGTCTGAAAACTAATCAAGAATTTCACGTCAATTTCCTAACACAAAATTTGCATAAGTAACTTATACTCTTATTTCATCCCTAAGGTCATATTTTCACCCTATAGGTCGTTGCGCCAGAGGCTCTAGTATAGGTTTTATCGATACAATACGTTTTCGAACGCGTTTGCGTTTAGTTTCAATTTGTATGGCAACGCGAACAGCGCCTCTGGCGGTAACTATTAGGAACTACGCGTTGCCATACGAATTGAAACTAAACGCAAACGCGTTCGAAAACGTATATGTATCGATAAAACTTATACTAGAGCTTCTGTTAATGAGCACTTAGTTAAGTGTGCCGGTTAGCAAGTTAGATGAGCTGGTGAAGGAGTTAAATCGTTTTCTCCTATAGATCTTATAAAAAAAATGTAAATGGCTCTGTTTTGGTCCTCGCCTCGGCCTCGTCTTTGATGATTGGTCTATTATTTTCCTTAACCCCAACCATTGACTCTACATTTGGTCCATATTAATGAATACAAAAGAACTGTAAAAGCTTAACGTACAAAATAAAATAAAAACCGTACAAGTGCTAGTCAGACTCGCCCACCGAGGGTTCCGTACAAAATTAGATATGTATAGTTTTCAGATTGTTTTCTGTAGGTACTTGTAGTATACGACGATATTACTTACTTGCCAAATTTCATAGTTCTAGGTCAATGGAAAATGGCCCTATAAATTTTGATTCACTTGAGTGTCGAAATATACGTTTTTTGCGGCATAAACGGCCGTATCTTTTTTTTACGTTAATATAGAAATTTTATTTTTTCACAGCTTCAAGGGACTGTAGACTTGAGTTTATGGTTTTAATTTTAACTCGATACCTTCACTCGTTCTCGTGATAAACGGTCTAGACAGACAGACGGGCAACAAAGTGATCATATAGGGTATAGGGGTTCCGGTTTTTTTTCCTTTTGTTGTACGGAACCCTAAAAACAGTTTGAATACAAACAAAGACATTTTTTTACTTAATTTCAAATTAGTGGGTTTGATTGAAGTTAGAAAATTTGGTTACAGTTTAAGTTTATTTCTGAAATAAAAACATGCTCTGTTAAATTAATATTGAGCTTCACATTACGGCACGACATTGCGCACATTGCGGCGCGGCAAGCGTTTTATCTGTTCATTGCGCCGTTAGGCATATAAAAGCTGTATCGTGGGGGTAGATTGTAGTTGAAACTACAGGGTGGAATTTCATAAACTGTACATAATAAAAGGAGAAAAATTTCAGCCAATTTCATCGGTGAAACGGTGTTTTTTTTTTTTTTCTAGTCATTAGTTTTTTTTTTACAGAATTTTGAAAATTTTTGTAAAAACTCGGGTAATACACCTAATTCAGACGGTATAACTTTTGATCCAATGGTCCTAAAATGAAAATAAAAAATGCAGAGTATTACCAAGGGACAGGTTAATAATTCTTAATAACAATAGAAAACCAACTAGAAGAGAAAATACGCAAAAAAAAATATTGTTTTTGAAAAATGGCTACAAAAATTACGAATTTTAAAAGAAAAACACAATTTTCTGAAAAAAACGCAGATTTAGTTACCATTTTTTTTGCTTAGTATTAAACCTCACTTAATGCCGATTCTAAAACCGTTTTTAAACTGTCTCAGACTTTGAAAAATACCACGCAAATGGGTACGTAAATCAAACCATAAAGCTGCAATACGACTGATTTCTCCTGACACAATTGATCTCCGGGAAGGAGTCATGGTGGGGGTTAGGTTTTGACATGGGTGTATAGAAGCCGGCGAAGTTACCACCAGAAAAATCTGACTTCTTCGGATTTGGCTTTCAGTAAAAAAATGCTCTACTGCCCGGCTAAACGGTAACAGCTAGGTTAGGGGTGCTCGACCAAATGTCATAGAGAACTGCGTGCAGTTTTTGATGGCGGAAAAAAAATAAAAAAAAAACGAAGTTTTTTTTTAATTTTTTTTCAAAATGGTCCTAGAGCTTTGAAATTTAACAAGCGGGATCCTATATGGCTCTAGATTCTCAAAACCAAAAAAAAAGTTTCTAGCTTTAAAAAAAAATTTGTATGGGGAATTTTTTCGATTTTTTTTTCCGGCCAAACCGCTCGACTTTTGAATAGGGGTCTCGACCGAATGTCATAAAAGTTCCCAAGGGGAGTACAATCGCATTTTTTTTTGGATGAAAAAAAAAATTTTTTTTTTTTGAAATTTCAAATTGATCACAGCGCGCCGAGATTTGGCATGCGGGGACTGGAAGGGCCCAACAGTTGTAAAAAGAAAAAAAAATTGGAAAAAATCCAAAATGGCGGACGGTATGGGCAAAACAAATTTGCGAGGCCGTAGGCCGAGCTGCGGGAGCTTAAGGCTTGGCTACTATTCCTTGCCCCGAGTGTCTTACAAGCGAGACTGAGGGCCGAAGGCCCGAAGGTGAGCTTCGAGGGTACGCGAAGGCCGAAGGCCGAGCTCCGCGTAGGGCCGAAGGCCCGAAGCGTCCCTTCAGAGCGCGCTTGCGGAAACCCTACGCCCCCCAAGTGTCTTTAAGCGAACCTGAGGGCATAGTCGCACAGTCCTATACTCCCGCACAGTCCTATACTCCCGCAGCTCGGCCTACGGCCTCGCTGGACGCTTCGGGCCTTCGGCCCTACGCGGAGCTCGGCCTTCGGCCTTCGCGTACCCTCGAAGCTCACCTTCGGGCCTTCGGCCCTCAGGCTCGCTTGTAAGACACTCGGGGCAAGGAATAGTAGCCAAGCCTTAAGCTCCCGCAGCTCGGCCTACGGCCTCGCAAATTTGTTTTGCCCATACCGTCCGCCATTTTGGATTTTTTCCAATTTTTTTTTCTTTTTACAACTGTTGGGCCCTTCAAGTCCCCGCATGTCAAATCTCGGCGCGCTGTGACCAATTTGAAATTTCAAAAAAAAAAACTTTTTTTTTTCAGCCAAAAAAAAATGCGATTGTACTCCCCTTGGGAACTTTTATGACATTTGGTCGAGACCCCTATTCAAAAGTCGAGCGGTTTGGCCGGAAAAAAAAATCGAAAAAATTCCCCATACAAAATTTTTTTTAAAGCTAGAAACTTTTTTTTTTGGTTTTCAGAATCTAGAGCCATATAGGATCCCGCTAGCCAAATTTCAAAGCTCTAGGACCATTTTGAAAAAAAAAAACTTCGTTTTTTTTTAATTTTTTTTCCGCCATCAAAAACTGCACGCAGTTCTCTATGACATTTGGTCGAGCACCCCTAACCTAGCTGTTACCGTTTAGCCGGGCAGTAGAGCATTTTTTTACTGAAAGCCAAATCCGAAGAAGTCAGATTTTTCTGGTGGTAACCTCGCCGGATTCTATACACCCATATCAAAACCTAACCCCCACCATGACTCCTTCCCGGAGATCAATTGTGTCAGGAGAAATCAGTCGTATTGCAGCTTTATGGTTTGATTTACGTACCCATTTGCGTGGTATTTTTCAAAATCTGAGACAGTTTAAAAACGGTTTTAGAATCGGCATTAAGTGAGGTTTAATACTAAGCAAAAAAAATGGTAACTAAATATGCGTTTTTTTCAGAAAATTGTGTTTTTCTTTTAAAATTCGTAATTTTTGTAGCCATTTTTCAAAAACAATAATTTTTTTTGCGGATTTTCTCTTCTAGTTGGTTTTCTATTGTTATTAAGAATTATTAACCTGTCCCTTGGTAATACTCTGCATTTTTTATTTTCATTTTAGGACCATTAGATCAAAAGTTATACCGTCTGAATTAGGTGTATTACCCGAGTTTTTACAAAAAATTTCAAAATTCTGTAAAAAAAAAACTAATGACTAGAAAAAAAAAAAAAACACCGTTTCACCGATGAAATTGGCTGAAATTTTTCTCCTTTTATTATGTACAGTTTATGAAATTCCACCCTGTATATTAGGATACCGATACCTTAATTTCTAATAACATTTGGACCAACTCTACTATTTTTGAGCTCTTTGCTATCGCGACACGCGCGGGGTGTCAGCGGGGCGAGGGGCAGGTGGTGCGGGGTGCGCGGGACGGCAGCTGCGTCTACTGCGACCGGTCGCTCGCTTCAAAACTGCCGCCATCATTAACATTTAACCCAAATAAAATTCAACCTTATTTCACATGCACTAAGGTACAAATTGGCTTGGCTCATTTGTTGAAAATTGCGGAACAATGGCCTTCATTTGAAATTAACTTTTGTTCCATTGCAAAAACGTCGAGTTTTGCTTAAAGCTGATTTAAAAAGTGCGTTCTAAACTTGAACGTGTAATCTTGGTAGAGTTCGCACCTGCCTGGCTGAATCTCTCTGTATGACCGGCGGTCACGTAATCTGGTTCGCGCGATGCATTTTCAACTTTGTAGCCTTTTACATTAGTGTCATATTCGCGTAATACTAAACGCCCTGTTTTAGTCTGGGTCAAGTCTGGTCTGAATGTTATTGTCTTATATTTGGGTGCTTGGATCATTGCTATAACCCGTTAAATATTATTATGAATAATATTTGAGGTATTTTTAGTCGTACCATAGATAGAAGATAGATGTATACGTCTTTTCTTGTAGGACTTAAGGTTCAAAAGTGGTAGAACACTTTCTTGGCTGACTGTACCAAAGGAATCCCATAAAAAACATTCCATGTAAAAAATAGGCCAAGTCTCGGAACTCTTCCACAGTAAAAAGTGGAGAGATAGTTCGTAGAGCCAAGTCAGGCATTCTTATTAATCTTTATTTGCTTGCTAAATAAAATTTTGTGACTTTGGAATCACACAACTTTACTGCATTTACTAATTTTTGCATAACTTAAACTATGTAAGTGTGATTGCCAAGTCACAAAATGTTATTTAGCAAGCAAATAAAGATTACCTAATCTAATAAGAATGCCTGACTTATCTCTACAGAATATCTCACCACTTTTTACTGTGCAAGAGTTCCGAGACTTGGCCTATTTTTTACATGGAATGTTTTTTATGGGATATCATTTCTTTTTGTAGGTTATTGTGTTATCAACTTTGTATGGAAATGTTATTTTACCAACCGCAAATAACGTTTGTATCGTTTAGCGAGAAGTAACTGCAAAAGTAATATTTGTAATCGCGTGTATTTGTATAGGATTACAAATTTACGTAAGTATGCAGTTTGTATATCTCTGAATCGTGAAGGAAGCTGCAATATTTTTAGGTTTTTTATGAAGCTGCAATATTTTTAGACTTAAAACTACTTTTGTTCAAAATTTGGAGCTTGTGGGTCTGCTAGAAGTACAGGTACCTTAGAATTACGATGATCATAAGTGAATAAGTGAGTCAGTGAGTATGTCAGTGACACAACTAAGGAACTTTGATGGGGCTTAGTTCTTAAACTAAAAATTCAACATTAAATGTTATTGAGAATATAATGTAAGCCATATTATGTCCTATGTCCTATCTTCTTCTTCTTCTTTAAATTTAAGAGTTATCCTCTTGTCGGTGGAGTATTTTCCACTTCTCTCTGTCGTACGCCATCTCCTTGACTCGCTGATGCGACACGACACCGGCTTTTTCCTTTATTTGATCCATATAACTGCGCCGTGGTCTTCCCCTGCCTCTCCTTCCTTCTATCTTTCCTTCCATTATGGTTTTAAAGAAGTTGTCGTGCCGTATTGTCCTATATGGCAACGTGTATTCATACCTACTACAAAAGCGTGCCGTACGTATCATCTCATTTGTCCCTCCACGCACTTCAGCTCAAAATCTCTTTAGAGAAAACAATATACTCACCCTGCCCTCGCAGTACATATATGACGTCGCTAAATTCGTCAAAGAAAACATTGACACGTTTCCCCGCAGAAAGATAACTCGCACAAGACAGGGGTCCCAGAACCAGCTCCTCACACAAACCACTCGACTGACCAAGTCAAGTAAAATCATCTCTCACGTGGGGCCAAAAGTATTTAACAAACTACCAGTAAATGTAAAATGCGCGGCTAGTAACTCAACTTTTTTAAGAAAATTAAAATCGTGGCTTCTCACGCACTCTTTTTATGACACTAAAGATTTTTATGAGTTACCAGAATAAGAATGTTATATGTTAACACACTTAGTATATAAATTTTATTTAAACTAATACAATGACATGTAATATTAATAATATTACAAATAAAAGACTTATGACTTAAGACTTATGACTTATGTAACTGAAAATTCATTGTTCTGGCTTTAGCCAGCACGAAATTACAGGATGTTGAAAATGGCCTGAATGGCTTCTAGAAAAGGATGGTACGGCCGTGCCTCTTTGTTTTGCTCGACTTGGCGGGGGCACTACCGTGCCCCCAATTCATCTCGAGTCTCACGAGCTGTGTCGCGGCGAGATAGACTATCCGTCTCTCTAATTAGAACGCTTAGAAAGAGACGGATGACTAGTCGCCGCGGCGCAGCTCGCGGACCGTCCTGCCCCCCTATTCTGTAACTTGTTATAAGCTCACCTCAACGCTCACCCACAATTATACCTTGACACCGCGATTCGTAGTAATTAAGCGTAGGTAGAGGTCTTGTTTTGTAACGGGTGACCGGCGGGGTGAGCCGCATTAACGCGTAGCGAATAACAGCCCTGTAGCCGTGCATAAAACAAGTCATTTCGTCGCGAGATAATTCATCAATATAAAGTCGAGGATAAAATGGGTTATACTCGTATACAAGTTCTAATAAACTTTGCTTTTCATAAAAAATAAAAGGGTAGTATTTAAATGAGCTTCTTTTTAATAGCATTATTCGCCTCAGAAAATACAGGGTGACTGGCAATTCGACCTATTCCTTGAAAGGGGTTATACTAGAGCTAATTTGCAACAATTTATGTCCAGTCAACCAGGGGTCGAAACTCGCTGGTTTCCGAGATATTCGAGTTTTTAGTTTGTATGAAAAAAATTCTCCTTGCAGCCTTAAGCTGGTGATTGTGACAAAAATACTTCCATTTGGATGGTAAAAAAACATTTTTGTCACAATCAGCACTTTAAGGCTGCAAGGCGATTTTTTTTCAAACAAATTAAAAACTCGAAAAATTAAAAAAAATCGTGTTTTGACCCCTGGTTGACTGGACATAAATTGTTGCAAATTAGCTCTAGTATAACCCCTTTCAAGGAATAGGTCGAATTACCAGTCACCCTGTATAAGTTACCTTCTAAATTACTAAGTCGGCCACAACCAACGCGCGTCTGAATAATAGTATAGGTTATAGGTTGTACGCGGGCTGGGTTTCCGCAACTCGACGTCATAAATGCGCCTATTTTGCGTAGGGGTTTTGGCACTACCGTTATTCGTGCCAACCCAGTTCCACCAGGAAGCCTAGCAGACCCTTTATGTTGCTGACGGCCTCCGGTAGTGACCTCGGTGTTCCGAGGTGTTTTGCCCTGTATTCCGCCACCCCAGGACATGTCAGGATGACGTGGGCGGCTGTCTCGTCCTCTTCCATGCAGGCTCTGCAGAGAGGACTGTATGTAACACCTAAAGTAAAAAGGTGTTTGTTTAGTAGTGCATGACCAGTTATGGCTCCTGTCAGAAGACGGAGTGCCGGCGTCTTTAGCTGCTTTAGCTTCCTTGACAATCCGGGGTTGATTGTCGGCAGGGCCTCCCTGGTTTGCCTGCAGGTTCCTAGGGTGTTCCAATGTTTTTGGTGTTCTACCTTGGTGTTTACTCGCAGTGTGCTCCGCAGCCATGCAGAAGGTAGAGGAATTGTGGGTTCCGGTCCTACAGCTCTTGACTCTGAACCCTCTCTAGCCAGTGCATCCGCTGCATCGTTGCCGCGTGAATCTGAATAATAGTATCTCAGCCACTAGTTATCTTCTATGTAAGCCACTGTAAATATAACTTAGCAATTAGCATGGTGGTTATTTTTCAGCATCTAAATTTGTGGCATGCATTCATATAGCAAACTTCTAAAATATTAATATATGACACCAAAATAGTAATTCTATTAGCTTCTATTTAAAAAAAATTGCTTTATTTTTATAATTTAGTATGGTTAAAATGTAAGCCGTCCTACATTCATCGATCGTTAAATTTACCTAAAATTATTGTCATCAAATAGTATATTAAAGCCACTATTACATATGAACTATTGAGGACAGAATATATTTAAGTCAAAAACATTAAAGAATGCAACAGTTAAAGCAAGGTTTAGTGACTGGGCGACGATGGGCATTCATAAGAGCAGAAATAGATTATATGAGCTGTATGAAATGAAAAATCATGTTAAAGATGATTCTTTCACAGAATATGTAAGGAAGTATTCTAAAATGTTCAAGAAAGTTTGTGCTGCTGCCAAGTCTACTTATATAGGTAACAAAGTCAAGTCGGCAGACAATAAAGTAAAAGCGACCTGGAATGTAATAAACACCGAAACTGGTAAAAAGAAACCCCGTGAAGGCCGCTACAGACTAAAAATAGAGGATAAAATCTTGACTACGGACCTGGATGTCGCTGGCGCTTTTCAACATTTCTTTACTAACATAGCAACAGATACAACAAAAAAATTAAACTCTTCTGTTGCAAAGGCTAGTTTTTACCTGGGTTCAATAAAAAACAAACAATGTGACAAGGAACTTCATTTTCAATATACTGACCCCCATGAGATCATTAAAACATTCAAGTCCTTGAAAATAAAGAACTCCGAGGACCTATGGGGCATCTCTGTGAAAGTCATGCAATCCATTATTGATATTGTGGCACCGTATTTAGCAGTTGTGTTAAACGCCTGTATCAGTGAGTGTGTGTTCCCCGACTTAATGAAATACAGCAAAGTTATTCCTTTATTTAAATCTGGAAGTAAAGAGGAGCTTGGAAATTTCCGGCCAATTTCTATATTACCTGTCCTCAGTAAGGTGTTTGAAAAAATTATACTGAACCAATTGCTTCGACATTTTAATAAACATGAACTACTTCACACTCAGCAATTTGGTTTTACAAGAGGCCGTTCGACAACAGATGCCGCCTCTGTGCTCATCAAGCACATTTATGATGCTTGGGAACACTCACATGATGCTATAGGCGTTTTCTGCGATCTCTCCAAAGCATTTGATTGTGTGGAGCATGATACGCTGTTATACAAGCTAAAGCACTACGGACTGTCAGCTGAAGCCCTAAACCTTATAATGTCTTACTTAGGCCAAAGAACTCAAAAAGTGGTCGTAAACGGGAGTGTGTCAAGTGGCACGACTGTGAAACTCGGTGTACCTCAAGGTTCAATTCTGGGACCTTTTCTCTTTCTTGTGTATATAAACGACCTGCCGTATTTTATAAGCAATAAATGTGAGATAGTTTTATTTGCTGATGACACCTCACTAATTTTCAAAGTTGATAGGAATATACGTGACTTTGACCATATTAATGTAATTTCGAAGGAAGTGCTTGAATGGTTTACGGCAAATAATTTACTTCTAAATGCCACGAAAACAAAATGTGTGAAGTTCACGTTGCCAAATGTAAGGCAGGTTGAGACAGCTATAATGTTAAACGGAGAGAAGCTGGACCTTGTCGAAAAAACGCTTTTTCTGGGACTCACCTTGGACTCTAACTTACAATGGGCCCCCCACATTTCTGCTTTGGCAAATAGACTCAGCTCTGCCGCGTATGCAGTGAGGAGAATTAGGCAATTCACAGACATGGAGACTGCTCGCCTAGTTTACTTTAGTTATTTCCACAGTATCATGTCATATGGCTTATTGATCTGGGGGAAAGCAGCTGATATAGAAACTATCTTTGTCCTTCAAAAGAGGGCGATCCGATCGATTTATAATCTTGGCTCTCGAGACTCTCTGAGAGCACGCTTTAAGGAAATAGGTATCCTCACAGTGGCTTCACAGTACATACTGGACGTGATTATGTATACACACAAAAACATAAAGTCGTTCAAGAAGCAGTCTGATGTCCATAATATAAATACACGAAACAGACATAAATTAGTTATCCCAATGTTTCGTTTGCAGAAAGTCAAAAAATCGTTTTTGGGTAACTGTATAAGGTTTTACAACAAAGTACCCAAAGATGTATGGGATCTTCCTTATAATTCATTCAAAGAATATATAAAAAATGCTCTTTTAAGGAGAGGATACTACAAGATCGAAGAATATATGGAAGACAAATATACATGGTAAATCCTTCAATCTCAAAAGCCGTCGTAACTTTTTTTTTTTTTTATTTTTTTATTTTATATTTTTTATTTGTTGTTTTATTTGTTATTGTGTCCTTGAGTGAGTCGCTTGCTGCTTGGGTCGCCGCTGTTACTGGCTGTCTCAATTTTTATTAATTTTTAATTTGTATGTTTTATTGTAATTTTGATCTTGACATGTTGGTTACATTCCAGTTCTGTAGCATTAGATTATTTGACCAGGGACTCTTTACATCTCCGTTAATTTATTTTATCTGACGCTCGAGACTTTACATCTCCATTATTATTATTATTATTTTTTTTGTTTCATTTTGACATTTTATTATAGAATAAGATTATTGTGATATAATTGACCCGGAGACTCTGTACATCTCTCGGCTAATGTATTCAATTCAAGTCATTTAATGTTAATTAATTGTATTTGTAAGCTCTGACATGTGAAAGAGCCCTTGAGTGAGGCCTACTTACAGAATAAATATTTGAATTTTGAATTTTTGAATTTGAGACAAAATAAAACAATGTATTTATAAAAATCTATTTGTTTCACAATGTGGCAACAATCATTAATACTAATTATTTAAAAAAAGACCAGTTATGAAACAAGACATTTTGTTTCCATTTTCACAACTACTTACCTACCTACTTGGACTTAGTGGCAAAACCGACTCGGATCGCGGATAGGTTAGTTCTTCAAGGTTATTTGTTTCTATAAAAAAGCGGAAAAACTTGATTGCAAAAAAATATAACAAATTTTTCTGCTCTATTATAAAAAAATAACCTCGAAGACGAAAGCGGGAGCGAAGCTCTTCTTCTAACCTATCCGCGATCCGAGTCGGTTTTGCCACGAAGTCCAAGTAGGTATTTGTAAAAATGGAAACAAAATATCTTGTTTCATAACTGGTCTTTTTTAATTTAAATAATTAGTATTAATCGTACTGTGGCTATTTTCACGATAAAAGAATATGAAGTATTATTTTAGATGTTAAGTTATAATATATGATGTTGTCCATTGAAGCATAAATACATAATTTTTGAGGAGCTTGTATTGAAGCTGTAAAACGTAAAATGGTGATGAGATGAGTTACAAATTCCGTGGCCGAGTTAGTAAATTAGTTGGCAATGTATAAATCAGAAGGACAAGTAAAAATAATTGTTGATCTAGACTTGACGCTTTCTTTAACATTTTTAGATGGCGTTATAAAGAAGATGAATCAGTTTATTAGAGGCTATCTCATTTTTCCGATGCTTAGTTATTAAATGAGAAGTTTGACCACGTGGCCAAATAAAAATACTGTGGCCGGGTTTATTATTTCTCAAAAATAAATGGCTATGTTTGGTGCCCGCCGGGAGTACACCTGGTACCTACCGGCGGCGGGTTTTATTTTATACTTAAACTAAACGAGAGACTAGAGCACAAATAGTTATTTGTGTCACAAGGGAGCAAAATACTATATTTACGGCGAGGGTGGTGTATAGAATCCTGAACGTAGCGAGAGATCCTACAATAGAATCCTGAGCATAGCGAGGGATTCTATAACGTAGGATCCTGACCTGAGCGTAGAGGGATTCAAGTGTTAACTCCTAAGACGAAGATAATTTTGCTCCTGAGTGTCACATGCAACTTTTCACATGAGGACAAAAATATCCAAAAAAACAAAAAAATAAAATTTTTATACTTAAATGGAAGAATGAAAAATACTTTTTTAATTTAAAAAAAGGAAAAAAATTAAAAAAATATTATTGATTTCAATCGATTACGATGAAATTACAATTGATTATTTTACTAAGATCTGTGTTCAATTGGCACATTGCGTAAATGCTACATGCCAATGAATATTTTAAAAAAGTAGCTTGAACAGAAAAGTAGCATTTTGCTCTCTCTCGTCGTGGACCAAAACTTACTTTTCTGAATGAAAGGTGTGAAAAAGTAATTTTGTGCAGAATATATGCAACTTTATGGTAATGAGAATTGAAAAGACTATTAAAATTGCTTCATAAATACCTAAACAACATTGAAATATTTTATGAATTTCATCGCTGATTATTATTTAGAGGTTTAAATAAATATAGCCACTTGATATTTTGGTGGACTCATAAACTTTTTATGTACGACACGTTTCCATTGAGACACAAGTAAGATTAAAAATGAAATCAATTATTAAGCACAACACAACAAAGTAATTGTGTCGTATTTCCCGCGCCAAACTTTACTATGGACAAACAGTGCCAATAACAACATTGTAAGTAATTTAATGGGCATATTTATATTGTTTGAAAATAGACTTTAACTTGTTAGTCATTGAGCTTAATTTCACATAAATATTTTTATACAGATCATAGATCAATAGAGAAATTGTCTTCATAACGATCCATTATGTTGCCAGGTGAAATAAATAAAACGTACACTTTTCTTTAGTTAGGTTGCCTAAATGGGAAGCGTGCATATATTTATTTCGTAGCCAAATGCAATGATTCTTGTCTAATCTATAGCCAAATAAAAAAACGTCAATCGTCAATGTCAAGTTAGCACTCCATTCGTTTTCTTTTACATTCCATTTTATCAATGTAATAAATGTAATCAGCCCCTGTATCTGAAGTTAAATAAACATTCGGCTTTAGGCCCCCGTTCAAGTAAGTTGTTTGTTGTACATTATTACATTTACTTATTAGTGAACGTAGGTGTCTCAATCGGCCTTGAATCGTATTTGCACTATCACAAAACAGAAAAGTTGCGGTTATCGCTCAAGCTGTTTAGTAACGCGTATAACTGTTACAGAGTTTGATGGATCCTTGGGGCAGCGAAATTGTAGAAGAAGCTGTAGTTTCGCCCAAATTCGAAGACGACTTCACGCCCGCTCCTGACTCCGGTAAATTATCCGATTCTGAAGAGTATCTCGCTATTTTAGGTATTTATCATTCACTAATCTTGTTAATTAGTATTTAATAGTCATCACTATTAGTTTTAGAACTGGTTCGGGTCGATTGCACCACAAAAATGTTACAATTTGCACCTTAAATTGCAACATGGTTTACCATTACGTTCTGTCATCGGATACTGTTGCCTACAGTTGCGATTTCAGCGGTTTCCGCTAGTTTTAGCCTCACTTTACTTTCGGCACTACTCCAGACTGCATGACTGCTATTATAATAAAAAGTAAGTCTTCATCTTCAGAGCGTAAATTGAAGTCTCTTCGAGCGAAGAACAAAGTGGTGGAGGATTTGGCGGCATATCGTGCGGACTGCATCGACCGGTTGATGCGAGAGGGCTGTGACCTGGACCCCGTCATCGGCGACACAGAGGAAGACCAGCTCATCGAAGACAAATCCCAGTAGACTAAAACTGTAAGTAACCATGGCTTCTTCTTCGTCAAACACTGTCGACCTCTCTGGGCCGACTTATTGCGCGCTGAGCGGCGCTTCGCAGGGCATCGGCCGGGCTATTGCTGTGGAGATGTCTAAACTTCTCGGCCCAAATTCCTTGATGCTCTTGCTGGCCCGGAATAAAACAGAGCTGGCTGTCACAGCAAGCCTGTGTGAATCCGACAAGGTAAAAGTAATCATCTACTCTGTAGACTTGTCAAAAGCATCCACTGATGAGATGAACAACATTTTGATCAGCTCCCTAGAAGGACGGAAAGTCACTGACTTCAACACCAGCCTGATTTTCCACAATGTTGGTTCCCTTGGGAACTTGGCTGTGGAAACCTTCCGGATGGAGAACACGGATGAGCTGAGAGACTACTATGACTTGAATGTATTTAAGGTTATTGCTTTAAACACCCAATTCCTGAAGATCTTTGATGAAGTTGAAGAAAGGGTTGTAATCATTAATATTACGTCTCTGTGTGCTATAAAGCCTATGAGTGGCATGGCCTTTTACTGCACTGGTAAAGCAGCCCGGGAGATGTATTTCAAAGTGCTTGGGGAAGAGAAGAAAAACATTCGGGTGTTGAATTACTCTCCGGGCCCGGTGGAGACAGCTATGATTGATTATGTACTAGCTGAGGCAGTGAATGAGAACCTCAGAGAAGTGTTCACCACTTTTAAGAACCAGGGTACACTCCTGAAGCCAGAGGTGACGGCTAAGAAGTGCATGAGAGTGCTGCAAGCCGGCAAGTTTGCTCCGGGCGAACATGTCGATTATTTTGATGACGAGTAATCTCAGTTGTTATTTAATACTTGATGTAGGGCTGGAGTTCTGTTACTAACCGAATTAAAGTAAATTAGTGCCATTTACACCAATATTTTCTACTTTCACTGAAGTAATTACTACATCTAACCATAATCATAATTGTTACTTAAATGTGTAAATGTCTATTAATGCAAATTTAGATATTCACTGTTAGGCGTTGATGTCCTATTAATGCTGGCTTAGCTTTGTCTCATTAGCCTGTAGCCAAATAATATCACAAACTATGGCTAACTAATAAAGTCAATCAATCAATGTAATGGAACTCCATCTTAACATTCCCTCTGCTCTCTAGTTATATGTAGCTTTCTTACTAATCATCTGCTATATGTACTTAGATTGTTGGTCATATATATATGTAACTACATATCTTAGATTTTAATTAGAAACCCCAAGATGTATTCTAGTTCCTAATTTCAGAGATCATGTATGCCAATATGAGATTTGAAATGTGTTTTACAATACATTACATTCATATTATAGTTAGTAATGAAGTACTCTTAGATCTGGGTTTCCTTTAACCTTTTAACCATCAAAACACTTGAGGTTATTAACAAATTTTTGGAGGAAAAAATAAACCGAAGCTCGGTGTTCGGGTTTAACATCTCAGCAGAGAAATCATATGATCAAAAGGTTAGAGGCAAACATATTATTCATTATCATTATGCAAAACTTGAAACTGTTTTTTTTTGTTAAGTTTTCTACAATATGTTAAGAGTTTTATTTTGTTGAAGTTATATCTGGTCAATTCTTACTTAAATAGGGTATCTATGACAATATTGTGTAAGTTGTAAGTTTATAAACACTAGGCTAGCCGACTTCAAAAAAATATAGCAGCTTTTATTTAATAGTAATTTTATCAAAATCAACTTGCTTAATAGTCTTAAGCGAGTTGATTTCACATAAAATACGATTGATAATCTATCAATTTTTTAGTATGGTTAGTAATTTAGACTTTTTTAGTATGGTTAGCAAGAAACTTGTGTTAAAGAACATAAAGATGTATTTACTCCATTGAACCAAAATTGAACCCACTGTTGGGCAAACGTTTTTTTTATTTGCACACTGGTTTGTAGTTTATTCTATTAGACCGGCATACAGTTGCTAATTATCTTTCTTTTGCTTCGTAAATAAAAGAAATACTACCAACGTAATAACTGCATATTTTCAATGTAACATACATTTAATATTAAATTTATCGTATTTTGAAGTTGGTTAGTACTAAATATTCGTATATTTTGAGACGATAATTCACAGGTTTAAAATGCCCCTGCATTTGAGCAAAAAGGTCCCAACTGAAGCTAGCCCAATTTGATTCTTACAGTATTTGGAATAGATTTGCTATTCCTTTGAAAGCAGTTGTGACCTTTCTATTTTCATGATACATTCCAATCTGAAATATGAACTTGTCAATTTCATGTAACCTTACTTACTATACATGTATGTGTATCTTATGAATGCAATTCATATAATATAATAAATGCTTGAATCGATATGTGTTTTTGTACCCTGATTTCCATTTTGTTTTATATGAGTTACATTCATGTTTCTGACCTAAGACTCTCGTATCTTGTTTTTGTGCAGTATTATACGTTTTGAAACTTACGCCTTGGCAATAAGGTTCATAATTGTATATGTTTAGGCGTGACCTCTCTTGTTTAATATGGCCTAATCAAATCAGTGTAAGACAAATAATTATAGTTGATAATTTGCCTGTCACTAAGGCGTAAGTTGAATCGAGAGGGGCTTTTTATCACATTCTTTACTCTTGATATACGAAGTTACTAAACAAGGGTTCGATTCCCGGTCTTGAAACTTTAAAATTTGTGTGTTTAAACTTTAGAACGCGACATAGCTGTTTAACGTATGCACTCTATCAGTGTCTTTCTTCGACCATTTATTAGTTGGGCCAATCAACTTTCTGTTGGTCGTTGCCATGGTGACGTCCCATGGGTCACTCTTTAAAAATGGTTTTATGGGGTTATAATGGCCATCTCGTAAGCATGATGAATAGGTGATAGGAGTCCAATTTATAGTATGTTTTGTAACTCTCACTGTTGCCTCTTGGCTTACCGGAACAGAATAAAGCCACATATTCATGAGGCAACATTTGTTAATAAACACTGTTTATAAACAGTGTTTATTAAAAAATATTGTACCCAACTACGCTGTTTATAAATAGTGTTTATTAAACAGATGTTGCCTACTGAATACCCCGCTTGACAACATGTAAAATTTGATTGACCCAGTTAATCTTACACACTTAACAAGTATTACTACATTAAGGGTCATTGATCTATTACACTAAATAAGAATTACTACAGAGATGGGTGAAGATTTGTTTATATACAATGGGGAATGGATGAAATGTCTGCGTCTTTTTCTGGTGCTAAGGAAGGTTATTCCTATCGCCAAAAAATAATCAGGCACTTCTAAAATTGTCATCCAGTCCCAATTGACACCTCACATGACGTGTGTGGTGTGGTGTATATTGACCCTCAAACAGAGCCTATATGGGCATATATTAGGAGTCAACAAAGAATCTGCCGACTTTATAAACAACATTGGACCACACAACTTGAAGTATTTGGCACATTCTATTGATCACTAATTTCTACACTTCATTTTTACACTATTATCATCGCTAGGAAAGAGTGATAACTTAGGCGCATCACACACTGTCGCCGTATCCCACTGTGGTGTGCGGAGCCCTGTACAAATTTCGCCGTACGGAGTTGCGGTGCAGTGTGTAGTACCACAGTATAAAGAACTACAACCAGTGTAGGCAAGCTTCATTCAACTTTAGAGTTTACGCAGCCGCTTAGCGTAACCGCTTAAGAGTCAGGGTTGTCAAAAATATGTTTAGAGATATATTAATTTTCTTATAATTACTTGTTTAATTTTCAAGTATTTCATAAGTAGATAGGGTAAATCGCCAGTAACTGGCCACCGTTCAATAACTGGCCACGTTATACTAAATTGAATTATATCATAGGTGAACAGACTTTGTTTTTAGTATGAGGGGAAGGATGGCCAATAATTAAAACCTTATACGAATGAATTCTATTGTAGGTGAATAGAGTTAATTTTTAGTATAAGGTGGCCAGTTATTGAACGGTGGCCAGTTACAGGCTATTTACCCTATGTAGTTATTTTATAGACACTCTCGCTCACTCAGATCTTTAAATAGAAATAAATTTGGAAATGACGGCCATATATTTTTTTCGTTCAAATTCGATGTCCGATTCGTTCCGATTTTAATACGAATCCGAGGTTGGGTTTTCAAATAGTTTTTATTTTCCCACGGATTCATATTAAAAGGCCTCTCGAGCCCTCAGATATCGATTTTGTACACAATTGAAGTGACATTATTAAAAAAAACAACCAAACCTAATTTGAACCTTGTACCTATTAGAAGACGGTTTTATAAAGTCAAACTTGACACCCCTTCAGAATAGTTAGCGCAAACACAATGAGTTATTGCTACATTTCCTCGCCCCCCGCTACCCCGCGTACCCCCCCATCGTTGGCCCGAGCTTGCGGACTGTATGTAGTTAGTACCGTGCGGATTTTGTATGCAAACAGGAACTGGCATACAATGTTGTGCACCGTCGCTCTGCACGCTGCAGCGAGATGGGGCGGTAGTGTTATGTTATGAACGACTCAGAGCCGACTCACCGACGGGCGCGCGGCTCGGTATCTCCGTACAAACCTGTAGCGTGGTCAAGGCCATGTATGGATATATCGCGCCGTGCACCCGCGACGGGTGCTGTCTGTCCGAGCCTTAAATCGAAGGCAAGCGACCAAGAACCCGATACGTTGGAACCAAATTCGCGCAGTCCTTGATGCAACAGTACACGCTCAGCGCTCTACAGACAAGATGAGGAGACATCGCCCTGGAAAAGAAACACGACCACGACAATCGGTAATGAGGAAACCGACAGGAGGACACTAGCCACCTTATTCATCAAACTTAACACTCTGTTAACTAAAATCTGTTTAGTCCCCTTCCCACAAGCGATATGTCAAAGTGGAAGATACGTTTTTTTTTTTTTCGAACCAAGTCCCCATTGATGGGGATGACTGGGTTATGTGGTATTTCTATCCACAAAAAACTCTAAAGCTAAAAAGAGATTGAAGTTTGGCCAAATCGCTGCGGAAGTGGAAGATACCTAAGGATAAACGAATTTTAACAGCATTTAGGTCAGTGGTGTTCCTTATCCGCCGCCCTCTTTCGTATGCTGCCCGGGGCCATGGCCCTCCCCTGCGCCCCCTGGGTCATCTGCTGCGAATGGGAGACGATCGGGCATCGGGCAGTCAAGAGAGTGTAGTTGGGCCGGCCCAGGTATCGCTGGGGGATAGCGTGCAGGCGGATCTGCGTCATTTTCCAGCTGAAAGCTGGCAGGAAGTGGCTCAGGATCGGGATAAGTGGCGTTCGTTTCCGAGGCCAAGACCCTGCATCACTGAGCCAAAATAGTTAGGCAATAGGTTTGATTAAGTAGGTAACGTTTATGAATGAGGGCATAATATTATAAAGAGGTACCTTTACTTCTGAACATTTTTAATCCCTATCAAGGGATAGGGATCTATTTCCGGCACAGCTTATACGATTAAAAATGTTGTTTCTCTGGTACATAGATTGGAACATTGAGATTGACAAAAGCTATATTTTATCCCGTGGGTTTACCTTTCTTTGTAATACGCGGGCAGAGCCTAGGGGTCAGCTAGTACAGTCGCCATAAATTATATCGGAGCGGCCAAAGTGCTCACAAATATCTGAACACGTCTCTAATGCCTCGACAATAGAGTTTTGTTCAGATATTTGTGAGCACTTTGGCCGCTACGATATATCTGATCGCGCCTGTACAGGATAAAAATATGAATAATGCTGAATTGGATGCATTCACGATCACAGGAGTCAGGTTAACTATTTAGCCGAATACGCAACAAACATTGATATAGTCAGCTAAGAAAGTGGTCTACCAGTCTTGAACCTTAATGCACAAATAATAGAGTCCAAAAGAGGTGGACATCTATCTTGGCTACTGTACAAATTGTAAAGCAAACGGTAGGTTACATCATTAGTATAGAATATAAACTGATTTATTGCAAACCACAATAACACCACATCATTTCGTTCTTAGTAAAAACCACACAATACGTTTAATATTACCTAGGACTGTAAGATAGCTCAGTCAGAAAACATCGTGAGGAAACCTGCATAGCATAGGGACCTACATCTGCGAAAAAAATCCACGAATGTGAAGTTCCCAACCCGCACTTGGCTAGCGTTGGGACTAGGTATTGCCCAGCCCCTTTCATCCATGATAGGAGGCATGTGCCCAACAGTGGGACTTATATGGGCTGATGATAGATGATAATGGATAAAGTTATTAATTCTTGTATGTAAGGATTTTTGTTTTGTTAGTCTGTTTCTGACACGCACATTTTAAAGTCTCTGTTTGAATCTATTGTTGACTTGTACTGAATGCGTCAAGCATTAACTCCGTCTTTTTTACTTATTTGTTTTGTGCAATATTGTTTAAATAAATAAACAAATCATGAATAGGGGTGTTAGACTCAACATTTATTATTACTCCAAAACAAAGAAGGCAAAATATGTAAGTAGTATTATTTGCCTTCGTCTCTAGGCATATATAATAAAAATAAAAAAATCCCATTCAGATATCTGAAAAAATTACGAAGCTACAACCGTTTTAATATTGCTTGTTAGAGAGAGAAAAGAAAACTCACATAGTAAATGAATGACAATTGTTTCATATGAAGCTGCGTTTTGCGGAAAAGGTACAGAATATCTATTAAAACTTTGGACACTTATAACTTTGTGATTATTTATTCCCCTGCTTTACTTTTTTCTCCATTTGACAATATTTTTAATCCTTTTTCGAGAAAATTCATCATTCATCATCATCATCATCATCATCATCATATCAGCCGAAAGATGTCCACTGCTGGACATAGGCCTCCCCTAAAGAGTGCCAAAAATGATCGGTCCTGCGCCACCCGCATCCAGCGTACCCCGCGATCTTTACCAAATCCAAACCCAATCCAAATAACCAATTCATCATTATTGGTATTTGAATCGGTGTATACACCCCTATTATAAATAAATACCCTTTAATTTATTAAATTATAAATAAAGTAGTCAGTCGAGTCACATGCCTGTAAAAATATCATAGGTACTCATCCACGTAGCTCTAGGCTAGGATAAGTTTTAGATCAACTTCCTAGCACAGCTCTGGTGGATTTATTTGACACCTAGCTGTCAAGGACATGAGGTGTCAAACATATGAAGGGTCCACGGAAAGAACATGTCTAGTAACTTTTTTTTGAAAATTAGATTTTAATGCCAAAATGTAGAGCAAGTAATAAACTATTACTTACATCTTCTGTTACAATTGTATTATTATATTAACATGACTTTTTTTTTACTTTAAAAGAACCTATACACGGAAATAACGTGCGTTGTATATTAGGTACATGGAAAAAACATGTTATGTTATGTCACACAAAACAATACATTAGAGAAACTTTTCATTTAGTTTATCACGTTACAAAATGAGAACGAAACAATGGTATATATGTATTAATTCCTAGCTCAACTTATGTGACTTTGGATCGGAGTCTTTGCATTATTTGTAGGTATATAACGTAATATACATATATTATACGTTATTAGCTAATTTTAACTAACTTTTTCGTAATACTATCCTTATCGACTTAATATTTAGCAGGGTTGCATAATGTGCATGTTATAATATAACACCTCCTCCCTGATTTGTTCTGCACGATGTGCCGGGTCGCTGTTTTCAATATTTTTTTATTAATTATTGGACATCGTTATAATACTAAAATCGCTATTACCTTCCTATAGATTACATACCTAGCATGAATTACATTTAAATAAATATTATTATTACTATATATAAATACAATAGCGACTCCATGGTATTTAGAACCACGAAATATGAAATCAAAATATACTTATTTGATATTCAAAGTTATCAGATTCCAATA
Source organism: Epinotia brunnichana (assembly GCA_963854355.1). NCBI lineage: Eukaryota > Metazoa > Arthropoda > Insecta > Lepidoptera > Tortricidae > Epinotia > Epinotia brunnichana. The sequence continues at coordinate 1,487,425 of OY977953.1, read as the reverse complement.
AAATATACTATTATGCTTTTGACTTTGCATGTTTATTTCCTGTAAGTAGTTAAGTGACAACGCATTTTTCTTCCGTGTTCAATAGGAATTTGGTTCGGTTTTTTGGTATCAATAATAAAAATCCGTCACTTTTAACTAATATTGTATTTATTTATCTAAAGATAAGTAATTTTAACATACAATTGATTTTATACACAAGTGCATAAATATATTTGATGATTAAATAACTACATCGTTCCAAACTTTAAAAACGCGATAACTCAAGATGTCACTAAAGTGACTAGACATGTTCTTTTCATCTCTCCTGCTCTGAAAGTTGATTTTTCATGGGCATATAGCCGGGTGGAAAATAGCTTTTTCTCCCCTATGGTGGAAAGTATTTTTTTATTGTTACGGTCAGCCACGGAGTCGAAGATACGATACGAGTTACGTCAAATCATTAAAATAAAAACTTTTCACAAATCGACACTCAGCTATATGTACCTGCATTAACGAGTTGTTTATTACGATTATAGGTTGATATTAAATTATTTTTCCTCACAGTCGAAATGAAAAGTAGAGTGTTTAACTCGGGTGAAATTACCCATTGAACCCTCGAACAATTGGCGCTCTCACTTCGTTCGAGCGCCAGAAATATCTCGGGTTAGATGGGTCACTTTCAACCCTTGGTTAACAATCTACTATTCCGTGGACCCTTCATATGAACACACATATTTTCCCATCTCTGGCGGACATTCACTCCAAGGGTGAATTGACGTCTATCATATCTTTTGTCCCTTGGGACGCCAAAAACACCTTAACTTTTTCAACGCTCTGTCGTTGGGTGACGACCGCTTTAGCCTAGCATGTAGTGACCCTGCCTACGAAGGTGGAGGTCCTGGGTTCGAATCCCGTTAAGATAACTTATTTGTGTGATTATTATTATTATTCCCTTTATTTAAATGTCATCTTAAGTTAGGTTTTTACAATAATCATATAAAAAGTAAAATATAAAACAATACATACAAAACATAAAATCATTATAAAAACCTAACCTAGGGTGCCGCCGGCAGCGAGGCGGGGCCTAAGCTACCGGTGGTCAGGGCGACAGAGACAGGAATCTCCTGACTATCCGCGCAGTATCCAGGAGTACCGCCTTCTGTATTATTATTATTATTATTAAGAGCCTGTTGTGTCCCACTGCTGGGCAAAGGCCTCCCCCCTCCGTTTCCAGACTTCGCGTTCCTGAGCAGTCTCTGGCCAATCCTTTAAAAAGGAGTCTAGCTCGTCTCGCCATCGCCGACGAGGTCTGCCGCGTCTCCGTTTTGAGCTGTCGGGCTGCCAGTCAGTGGCAATCTTAGCCCAAAGCTCGCTCGGCATGCGGGTGACATGACCAGCCCAGTCCCACTTCAACTTAGCCACTTTCCGAGATACGTCTACTATTTGGGTCTTGGAGCGCAGCGTGGTGTTCCGGATACGATCCATCAATTTTAGACCTAATATGCTGCGCTCCATGGCTCGCTGGCAAACCCCGAGTTTGGACTTCTGAGATAGTGTCAAAGACCAAGTCTGTGCACCGTAGGTGAGGATCGGTATTATGCACATGTCCATCAGTCTCCGCTTGAGTGATAGTGGAAGATCACCATTCATCAGGTGTTTCATGGACCAATAGCTCCTATTTGTGTGATAATCACGAATATTTGTTCCTGAGTCATGAATGTTTTCTATGTATTTAAGTATTTATTATCTATATAATTAAGTATGTATATCGTCGCCTAAGTATAAGTACCCATAGTACAAGCTTTGCTTAGTTTGGGACTTGGTCGATTTGTGTAAGATTATGTATTTATTTATAAAAAAAAGAAAGAAAGTAAGAAAAGTCGTCAACGACACGCTAAATCAACAAGACAGTTAGCCCGGAGTTAAACCTTACGTCAATGCATGAAGGTTGCTATCGCGCTGGGCTCCTTGACGCATATATCAGTCGTTGGCGTTGAACCTGCGGTGCGGATATATGCGTCGTCGGCGTCGCAAGGTTAAAGGTGTTGCGTTGTGTCAAATGTCCATCAGCCCTAATGAGCCACATTAAGTCACGATTATCTAACATTAACACTTGAACATTTGCAATAACGTACTAACCAAAATCTTTATTACCTATACCCGAAGGGTCAAAACATTACCAATGATGCATAGAATGGCGTCATATTACAAGACAAATATTGCACGTTGCAGCTAATATACATTTTGGACCTTAATTCTAGCGAATAAAGTTCACTATTGTATACATATTTGAAATTAACAGTTCCAACAAAGTCAGAGATGATTCTAGCGAACAATCTTGCAGTCCCTATAGTGACTTTGGTCTCTATAGACACATGTAAGACTTGACATTTAAACGTAAATATATAGATATAGGCAAGAATACAACTGGCATACGAATTATATATCGTGTTTCTAGTAAGATACACTTCAATATCTATGTTTAGTGAAAGTGAAGTAGTTCTGACTACATTACCCACAGTGTTTTTCTACCTGTAGGTCGCGACCCCCCGAGGTCGCGAAGCCTCTTGCAGGGGGTCGCCGCTGTAATCTTAACGTTAAAGTGATGTGAGGATTCAATATTTGTATAATTGAAAATATAGGTAAGTTATGAAACTTATGAACAGCGGAGGGTGTGTGAATAGCTAGGTTAAATGTGGTATGTAAGTAGTAGTAGAGTCGAATTCATTCGTACTTGAAAACTGTGTGAGGTTACGAAGCGGTGAGCGAGGGAAAAATAAACCAATACGAGTAGGAAGCTAGGAAGCGATGCGCAAGGTCATTTTTTTTTTTTTTTTTTTATACAACGACGGTGGCAAAAAAGCTTACAGCCTGCCTGATGTTAAGCAGATGTACCGTAGCCTATGGACACTTGTGACTCCAAAAGAATCATAAGCGCGTTGCCGACCCTTTATTTACTTGAGGATTTTTTAAGGTTCCGTACCTAAGGAGTAAAACGGGACCCTATTACTAAGACTCCACTGTCCGTCTGTCTGTCTGTCTATCCGTCTGTCACCAGGCTCATGAACCGTGATAGTTGACATTTTCACAGATGATGTATTTCTGTTGCCGCTTTAACAACAAATACTAAAAAACAGAATACAATGCATATTTAAGGGGGCTCCTATACTACAAACGTGATGTTTTTGCCGTTTTTATAGATAATGGTATGGAACCCTTCGTGCGCGAGTCCGGCTCGCACTTGGCCGGTTTTTCATGTTTATTGCATTTTTTTTGCTCTGCAATCCGTAAACGATGTTTGAACTCACGATTTTGTTTGTTTTCTACTGCTCTAAGCAAAGAATGTCTCCGGTCGAATACGAATACCCTAGGCCTTTGTTAGCTAATTTAAACAAATAAATACATAAATAAATCATTTAGTGAGATTTCGTTTAACCGTTTACTTATGGCTTAAAATCTGCAATTTTTTAATGATTATTGTGTAAGATTATTATATTGTTTTATACCATTTGACATGTAAAAGTGCCCTTGTGGCCTAGGTATTTGCAGAATAAATAATTGATTTTTATTTGATTGATTTCATATGCGATCTGTGGCTTTCTTTATCACAGCCGATGGAGTGCACAATTCTAGTTCTCCCTTTACTACGAACCGGATAATCCCCCCTCACAGAGCACTGCGTTTTTTTTGACCCAAAAAAGTGACATTCTCTGTTTATTATACAAACCTATTGCTTGTATCGTTACAAATGCGAGACGAGATGTCCCGGGTGCCGATTTTAAATATTTTTTCAAATATTTTTTTTTAAGTTTGTGTGACCTTGTCATGAATGATTTATATCATTGCTGTGCCCTTACAGGGTTCATGTAGAGCTGTAACATGTAATTTAATAACTGTATACTAACATGAGTGCAATAAATGATTTGAGTTTGAGTTTGAATGAAAACGAAAATTAATTCCTATAAAAAACTATAGCAAGTTTATCGTTTAACGCGGCATTGTTTTATGTGGCAATTGAATGCGCATATTAATCCGAATAACAAAAATTTGTTTTTTTTTGTGACGAGTCTATTCACATTTAAGAGCAAGTGAAATCGGATTAATATGCGCATTAAATTGCCACATAAAACAATGCCACGTTAAACGATGAACTGGCTAAGTATAGTTTTTTTTAGGAATTAATTTTCGTTTTCCATTCGTGACAAGGTCACACAAACTTAAAAAAAAACTGTGGACGTAAAAGCAGTTGGCATTTTTCCAGATGCCATCATGAGCAACCGCAAAAGCCTGTTCATGTTCCTGATGGGGCTGGCGTGGCGCTGCCGCTTCAGCATGCCGCTGCTGCTGAGCGGCTCGGCGGCCGTGCTCGGGCGCGCCTGGATGCTGCAGGTGCGCGTGCGCACCGTGCGCGGCCTCCGCGGCCGGGAGGTGAGCACTCTCTCATAATATACACACTTAGACCATAGCCTGTTCATGTTCCTGATGGGGCTGGCGTGGCGCTGCCGCTTCAGCATGCCGCTGCTGCTGAGCGGCTCGGCGGCCGTGCTCGGGCGCGCCTGGATGCTGCAGGTGCGCGTGCGCACCGTGCGCGGCCTCCGCGGCCGGGAGGTGAGCACTCTCTCATAATATACACACTTAGACCATAGCCTGTTCATGTTCCTGATGGGGCTGGCGTGGCGCTGCCGCTTCAGCATGCCGCTGCTGCTGAGCGGCTCGGCGGCCGTGCTCGGGCGCGCCTGGATGCTGCAGGTGCGCGTGCGCACCGTGCGCGGCCTCCGCGGCCGGGAGGTGAGCACTCTCTCATAATATACACACTTAGACCATAGCCTGTTCATGTTCCTGATGGGGCTGGCGTGGCGCTGCCGCTTCAGCATGCCGCTGCTGCTGAGCGGCTCGGCGGCCGTGCTCGGGCGCGCCTGGATGCTGCAGGTGCGCGTGCGCACCGTGCGCGGCCTCCGCGGCCGGGAGGTGAGCACTCTCTCATAATATACACACTTAGACCATAGCCTGTTCATGTTCCTGATGGGGCTGGCGTGGCGCTGCCGCTTCAGCATGCCGCTGCTGCTGAGCGGCTCGGCGGCCGTGCTCGGGCGCGCCTGGATGCTGCAGGTGCGCGTGCGCACCGTGCGCGGCCTCCGCGGCCGGGAGGTGAGCACTCTCTCATAATATACACACTTAGACCATAGCCTGTTCATGTTCCTGATGGGGCTGGCGTGGCGCTGCCGCTTCAGCATGCCGCTGCTGCTGAGCGGCTCGGCGGCCGTGCTCGGGCGCGCCTGGATGCTGCAGGTGCGCGTGCGCACCGTGCGCGGCCTCCGCGGCCGGGAGGTGAGCACTCTCTCATAATATACACACTTAGACCATAGCCTGTTCATGTTCCTGATGGGGCTGGCGTGGCGCTGCCGCTTCAGCATGCCGCTGCTGCTGAGCGGCTCGGCGGCCGTGCTCGGGCGCGCCTGGATGCTGCAGGTGCGCGTGCGCACCGTGCGCGGCCTCCGCGGCCGGGAGGTGAGCACTCTCTCATAATATACACACTTAGACCATAGCCTGTTCATGTTCCTGATGGGGCTGGCGTGGCGCTGCCGCTTCAGCATGCCGCTGCTGCTGAGCGGCTCGGCGGCCGTGCTCGGGCGCGCCTGGATGCTGCAGGTGCGCGTGCGCACCGTGCGCGGCCTCCGCGGCCGGGAGGTGAGCACTCTCTCATAATATACACACTTAGACCATAGCCTGTTCATGTTCCTGATGGGGCTGGCGTGGCGCTGCCGCTTCAGCATGCCGCTGCTGCTGAGCGGCTCGGCGGCCGTGCTCGGGCGCGCCTGGATGCTGCAGGTGCGCGTGCGCACCGTGCGCGGCCTCCGCGGCCGGGAGGTGAGCACTCTCTCATAATATACACACTTAGACCATAGCCTGTTCATGTTCCTGATGGGGCTGGCGTGGCGCTGCCGCTTCAGCATGCCGCTGCTGCTGAGCGGCTCGGCGGCCGTGCTCGGGCGCGCCTGGATGCTGCAGGTGCGCGTGCGCACCGTGCGCGGCCTCCGCGGCCGGGAGGTGAGCACTCTCTCATAATATACACACTTAGACCATAGCCTGTTCATGTTCCTGATGGGGCTGGCGTGGCGCTGCCGCTTCAGCATGCCGCTGCTGCTGAGCGGCTCGGCGGCCGTGCTCGGGCGCGCCTGGATGCTGCAGGTGCGCGTGCGCACCGTGCGCGGCCTCCGCGGCCGGGAGGTGAGCACTCTCTCATAATATACACACTTAGACCATAGCCTGTTCATGTTCCTGATGGGGCTGGCGTGGCGCTGCCGCTTCAGCATGCCGCTGCTGCTGAGCGGCTCGGCGGCCGTGCTCGGGCGCGCCTGGATGCTGCAGGTGCGCGTGCGCACCGTGCGCGGCCTCCGCGGCCGGGAGGTGAGCACTCTCTCATAATATACACACTTAGACCATAGCCTGTTCATGTTCCTGATGGGGCTGGCGTGGCGCTGCCGCTTCAGCATGCCGCTGCTGCTGAGCGGCTCGGCGGCCGTGCTCGGGCGCGCCTGGATGCTGCAGGTGCGCGTGCGCACCGTGCGCGGCCTCCGCGGCCGGGAGGTGAGCACTCTCTCATAATATACACACTCATACCATAGTCTACGAGTATATCGTCGGGTGACAAGCAAAACTCACTAAGTAACAAATATCTACTTAAATCAAAGGTCGCGTATACCTTACGTCGTATACAATAGTCGTAAGAGGTTTTGAAGAGCAGTGACAGTTTTGGTAGTGACTTTTGCTTGTCACCCGACGATATAGTCTATAGCCTCGTTCTCATCTTAGCATTATCCCGTTTGTATCCTCTTCTCTGTCATTTCGATCTTGGGAAAGCGGTCGTGGTCACGACGAGACATCCAAGTCGGTGGTAGAGGCGGACACAGCCCTCCGCAGGATCTCCCGGGCGGCTATTCGGCGGTTTTAAAGCGTTTTTAATCAAAATCAAATCAAAATCAATTATTTATTCTGCAAATAGGCCACAAGGGCACTTTTACATGTCAAATGGTATTCTACAATATAATATTAATAATCTTACACAATAATCATTTTAAAATTGCAGATTTTAACCAATTAGTACCTAAATGGTTAACAAACTAAATGTCACTAAATGAAAACTAAAAAAAACCCAAAATTGTAAAATATTATCAAATACATTCGATATAAGGTCTGTATCAGAATTAACAATAAGTTTATGATATTAATTTAGTACCCCAGAGATGTATAATGTCTCTGAGCATCCAAATACAATTAATAATTATTGTCAGAGATGTACAGGGTCAATAACAATAAAACGTGTCAAGAACAGAATGATGTCTCTCGTCAAAATAATGATTATAACACTAGTATTTAGGTAGTTACTATGCCCTTGCAAGCATGAACAGACCGTTTAGGGTTCCGTAACCAAATGGCAAATCAATCAATCAATTATTTATTCTGAAAATAGGCCACAAGGGCACTTTTACATGTCAATTGGTATTTTACAATATAATATTAATTATGTTACACAATAATCATTTAAAAATTGCAGATTTTAACCAATAGGTAGTTAATATAAACGGAACCCTTATGGATTCTTCATGTCTGTCTGTCCGTCCTTATGTCACAGCCACTTTTTTCCGAAACTATAAGAACTATACTGTTGAAACTTGGTAAGTAGTGAACCGCATTAAGATTTTCAAACAAAAATAGAAAAAAAAACAATAAATTTTGGGGGTTCCCCATACTTAGAATTGAAACTCAAAAAACATTTTTTCATCAAACCCATACGTGTGGGGTATGTATGGATAGGTCTTCAAAAATGATATTGAGGTTTCTAATATCATTTTCTTCTAAACTAAATAGTTTGCGCGAGAGACACTTCCAAAGTGGTAAAATGTGTGTCCCCCCTCCTGTAACTTCTAAAATAAGAGAATGATAAAACTAAAAAAAAAATATAATGTACCTACATTACCATGCAAACTTCCACCGAAAATTGGTTTGAACGAGATCTAGTATATAAGTAGTTTTTTTTAATACGTCATAAATCGTAAACTGAAATTTATGTTACGGAACCCTTCAGGGGCGAGTCCGACTCGCACTTGGCCGCTTTTTTTCGTCATTGTTGTCGCCACCAAATACCTACTTTTAAAAGAGACGAAATATCAGAAATCCACTTCTGATGAAGACGTATTTATGTTTTTTACCTCTGCTGAAATAATCTTGAGCCGACAATGACGTTAGAACCGAGCGGTTCAAAAGCTAGGAGATTCGCCCTCTCGCCATCTTTTCCTGTTGGCGGACTGTGTGGAACCAAATACGCGGTTTCCTACTGCGGATTTCACTTGGTCAGTCCAGCGCATAGGTCTAGTTCCCTTCACCTTTCCCTTAAGGGGCTTACAGCTCCCAATGACCTTCGTTCTGTTACTGTCCGTTTCTTCGTGTTTTTTGTGGCTTACCGTATTAACAACAACGAGGTTTACCGAAATAGTGTCCCATATTTACTTCAAAACTCACCGTTTTCGAGATATATGGCACCAAACTTTAGCAGTTTTAGGCAAAAAAAAACAGTTTTTTGGACGTAACTTTTGTGAAAATAAGTTAAAAATAAAAATTTCTCCACTCTCACATCATCATATTCTTTCATTTAAGGTGGTTCGATTGCCATACAAAGCGTTATTTGACATTCGCAGGCTAACGGCGTGATATTTTAAGAAACTTATGTAGTAAACTTTCATTAATTGGCTTCCCATTTGCGCCAAATTCCCCCTTTCCTAGAATAAACTTGTATAAACTAGATTAATTTGAGAAAAATAGTTTTCCCAAAATATCACGTGACAAACCAATTTCTCAAATTAATCTAGTTTATACAAGTTTATTCTAGGAAAGGGGGAATTTGGCGCAAATGGGAAGCCAATTGATGAAAGTTTACTACATAAGTTTCTTAAAATATCACGCCGTTAGCCTACGAATGTCAAATAACGTTTTGTATGGCAATCGAACCACCTTAACAACTCATTGTTAGAGACGTCAATAAGGAACAGTTACATGTAAATTTCATATATGAAAGTGCATAAACAACATACTAATATCGAAAACAGAGTTTTTTGGACCATGTTTGAATAAATCATAAAAAAAATATATACATTTTTTCTAAAAAAACTCTCGTGCAAAAGTAGATAAAGGATTGAAGAACTGATTAACGTTTGTGCCATACATATATCTATTGTTATGGTTATGACGGAGGAATATCAACTCAAAACTCATCAAAACTAGTCAATTAGCGCTTGGAGCCCCTTAACGATCAGCCGCTCGATGGAGTCGTTATCCCACCTAGACACGTGTCCAAAGTACTGCAGTATGCGCGACTCTACTAAGGTCTATCTATACACGTTGCGTGTTGCCGAGCTTTCGGAGTATGGACACCGTCCACGATATCCCGAGCATCTTCTTCCAGGTTGTATCACAGCTTACCATATGCCAAGAATTGGCGTAGGCATTATGGATCTCGGTCTGAATTAAACAATTTTTATTTTTTTTATTTTATTTTATTTTATTTATTAGTTTTTTCGTAAGCAACTGCCCTCTTATCCAGAGGGATCTAATTTGACCACGTTGAGGATGCGTTATCTTATCAAGTAATTGGGCAACATGACAGTAAGAAATCCTTCACCACACGAAGCCGGCTGAAAAACTGCTTTCATAGACCACGACCAGGATCAACGGCTTAACGTGTCCTCGCAAACTATGAAAAAAACACCTATTAGTAAGTAAATATATGCGAATATTTGACGATCTGTGAGACGATGGATGCTAGGTGCTCAACAGTCCTAATATAACACATTGAAAATTAAATGTCATCAAAGTAAAATGATTGTTTAGTGTAAGTTTGGGTTGTGCTAAAAGAACAACAAACTCGGCAGCTGCACTGTTCCTTCTGAACCTCGCAGCGCACACTGGAACTCTATCAGCGACATCGATACGAATACATATATGTACCAGTGTGTATATAACCGCCATACGATAAATAAATAAATAAATAAGTATAAGTTTCGTGACGCATTGGCTTTTTAGGGTTCCGTAGCCAAATGGCAAAAAACGGAACCCTTATAGATTCGTCATGTCCGTCCGTCTGTCTGTCTGTCTGTCCGTCCGTCCGTATGTCACAGCCACTTTTTTCCGAAACTATAAGAGCTATACTGTTAAAACTTGGTAAGTAGATGTATACTGTGAACCGCATTAAGATTTTCACACAAAAATCGAAAAAAAAACATTAAGTTTTAGGGGTCCCCATACTCAGAACTGAAACTCAAATTTTTTTTTTATCAAACCCATACGTGTGGGGTATCTATGGATAGGTCTTTAAAAATGATATTGAGGTTTCTAACATCATTTTTTTCTAAACTGAATAGTTTGTGCGAGAGACACTTCCAACATAAGAGATAACTTCTAAAATAAGAGAATGATAACACTAAAAAAAATATATTATGTACATTACCATGTAAACTTCCACCGAAAATTGGTTTGAACGAGATCTAATAAGTTGTTTTTTTTTTAATACGTCATAAATTGTAAACCGCAATTTATTTCACGGAACCCTTCATCTGCGAGTCCGACTCGCACTTTTACTGTTTTTTTTACTGTAATGTCATGTTAAGAGGATTGTGAAGTGCCGATACGCGGTGCGAGTAAGTATTTAAAACTGTTTCACACCGCTCTGCCTCCCGACCCGTACTTAATCGTGCGGTAGAGAGAGTTCCAAGTCCTGGAGGCAATGGATGAAAATTTTAGAAATGCCTGATATTTTTTTTGGTGATAGGAATAACCTTCCTTAGCACCAGAAAAAAGTTGTAGACTTTTCAGATGCGTCAATTATTTTTGAAAAATATAAACACTTTCCTCACTTACGTTTTGGGTTTAGGACGGCAAATAAGACATTTTGCTTGTTCCGTCTCATATTACAAAAAATATCATAAAAATCCGTGGTAAACTGACATTGGCAATGATATTGACAGCTCCAGCAGCTATATTTGTCATTGCCAGGGTCAGATATTTAAAATATTTTTTGTAATATGAGACGGATCAAGGAAAGTGTCTCATTCGCCGTCCTAACCACAAAACGTGAGTGAGGAAACTGTTTATATTTTTCAAAAATAATTGACGCAGCTGACAAGTCTGCAACTTTTTTCTGGTGCTAAGGAAGGTTATTCCTATCACCAAAAAAATAATCAGGCACTTCTAAAATTTTCATCCATTCCCCATTGCCTACGTTTCCTTGTTGAAATATTGTTTCGGGTGATAACGTTTTTACCCCCCTAAACCTTTATGAAATTAAACAATTTTGGTATTATTGGATTAAGTACACTCTAATATACGTCTGTACGTTTTCCTTTTTTAGTAAATCAGTTTAGATTAATAAAAATAAATAAAACGATGGACATAGTTTTTAAGTCAAAAATATAGATTTTTAGATGCTAAAAACTTGTAACAGTTGTAACGTAAGCAATATTTCTTAAAAACCGGCCATGTGCGAGTTTGACTCGCGCACGAAGGGTTCCATTATCTACAAAAAACTATTTTATTCTGTGTTTTTAGTATTTGTTATTATAGCGGCAACAGAAATACATCATCTGTGAAAATTTCAGCTGGAACTATCACGGTATCAGTGAAATACAGCCTGGTGACAGACAGACAGACGGACGGACGGACGGACGGACGGACGGACAGCGGAGTCTTAGTAATAGGGTCCCGTTGAACTCTTTGAGTACGGAACCCTAAAAATCAAAACGTACAGACCTAGTTGTTCATTTTATTTACAACATATCCAAAAATTATAAAATCTAACTATGTTTTCGGGGTGAAAAACGTTATCGCTTTTTGTATGAAAATTTTCAGGTTCACAATCCTCTTAACGTGTTAAAATAAATAAATATGTATGTACAAATTGTTTGCCAAAATGTTCACTATACTTTTTTTTAATGTATTTTCAGCTGGCATACTACGAAGATGACGAGGAGCATGAGGAAGACTCGTGGGAAACCGAAACCAACGACTCCTGGGAGACCATCATGGAGGAGGAGGTTTCGTACGGGTAGACTTAGTTCACAGATCTACGTTAGACTTAGTTCACAGGTCTACCTACGGGTAGACTTAGTTCACAGGTCTACGGATAAACTTAGTTAACATGTCTACGGGTAGACTTAGTTCACAGGTCTACGGGTAGACTTAGTTCACAGGTCTACGGGTAGACTTAGTTAACAGGTCTACGGGTAGACTTAGTTAACATGTCTACGGGTAGACTTAGTTAACAGGTCTACGGGTAGACTTAGTTAACAGGTCTACGGGTAGACTTAGTTAACAGGTCTACGGGTAGACTTAGTTAACAGGTCTACGGGTGACTTAGTTAACAGGTCTACGGGTAGACTTAGTTAACAGGTCTACGGGTGACTTAGTTAACAGGTCTACGGGTAGACCTTAATCATCTCCCAATGTACGTATGTAAAAAACATACTTTAATATTGTAAATCCTCTGTGAGGGACAGTCTGTTAGGTGTGCTGATGTGCCGACGGAAAGTTTCCTATATTGATAAAATTTTCTGCAATTTAACATAAGAAAATTTCGGAAAATTCTCTCATTTTTGTATGGGAATTGAAACTTTCCATTTCCAACATGGATAATTCCGTACCTGAGAAGAATAAACTCTTATACACTATGTGTAAGAGTTACAGTTTTATGCTTCTCAGTTATTAGAAATTTCCGAGAAATTTTAAATTTTTTTGGAAACTATTCGCAATTTGCACATCACTAGTTAGGCGCGAGACAAACTGAAGATGTGGCAGGATCAAGTAAGTGTTAATTTTTTTTTAACTATATGTAAACACCTACAACTGCTGTTGCCCGCACTTTGCCTTATGTTATTCCGGTTTGCCTTGCGCCTTATATCCTTCAGATTTTATAAATCAGATCGGGTATCGAAATCAGCGTTACATGTTGGTAAGAGACCCCATGGATGTTGTCATTCTTTTATACACATACGTTTGTAAGCTGTAGCTGGTTAACTATTAACAATACTTTTCTTGAGATGCCAAAGTTATAATTATAATTCTGCCTGCATATTTCCCGTTGGATTGTCTCTCAATGATGGTTCATAGTCTACACCGGGCTGTAAGTAGCTTTTAACGCCCGCTGCGTGGAGAGATCGATAGTCATAGAATGGTGGCCCATTATCGCTGGATCACGGTATTTTTTACTGTCATAAGAATAATAAATAAACAGTTAAAGTTGGACGTTTTTAGGGCATCTACGAATTGGTTAAGTATTATTTTCCTATTTATATCACTAGCATTAATACTTCAGTAACTGTATACATCCAGAGCTTGCGTCAAATCCGGTAGTTCTGATTTTTTGCTGACTTGTTTATGATGTTGGCCCAATGAATAATTCAAGTTTGTGACCTCGAGCGCCGAACGCAACTTTGTCAAAAATCTAAAATACCGGGAAAGTTGTTATTGTAACCCTAGTTTACTTTAACCTTTGACCGAACTTCGCAACACTAGCACACTCCGTCGGGGGTAATTGGAACTTCTTCCCGCTAGAGTTGTTAGAGCGACATCTAAAATATTGCAAAAAAATGATGAATTTTGAAAAGTTTTATTTCGGAAATTATTGGGTCTACAGAGACAATTGTAGTCTCAATATTGTAGCAAATTTAGTATTCTTTAAAAACGTCCTGAGAAGGAAAACCAGTCATTTTGGGTATTTGCGGTATTTTCGATTTTTGAAATAGTTGCGTTCGGCGCTCGAGGTCACAAACTTGGATTATTCATTGGGCCAACATCATAAACAAGTCTGCATTAAATCAGAACTATTTGGATTTGACGCAAAGTACTCCGTACTTTCAGGCGACAAGGTTACTGGATTATTATAAAGTAGGCAAAATATCGGACACGTTCTACTAAACATTGTGTAAAAGTGTCAGATGTTTATGCTCATCCTCCTAGCGCTATTCCCAGTTGTGCAATAAACGAACCCGGGTTCACTTTGGCACATAACCCCAAGATTTGCCATAGGCACTAGTTTTACGAACTAGACCTTATCGCGATTACCTCCGACCGGTTTCCTCACAATGTTCTCCTTTACCGAGAAGCCACTGTTAAATATCAAATGATATTTCCTTTATAAGCTTTTGAAAAAACTCAGGGTCTACCCACTCTGCTAAAGTGGGTAGACCCAAGGTGGACTGATGATCTGGTAAAGGTCGCGGGAGTCCGCTGGATGCGGGCGCAGGACCGGTCATTGTGGCACTCTTTGGGGGAGGCCTATGTCCAACAGTGGACGTCTTTCGGCTGATAATATGATGATGATGTTCTCTAATTGTAGTTGCTCCCATACAAACATTTGTCCCTCTCCAAAAACTGGATCGAATGGCATCGTAAAAAAGTCATTCTATTGACAACACTGAGCGCTTGTTTTCCTGTTGGTGACTAAGGTCGCCAAACCCCTAGAGATTGGGCTGTGTTGAGAGTAGGAACAGGAGTTTATCTCCAAATTCGTATGGGAGAATGAAAAAATACACATATAGTAGGAACAGCTGCATCTGTCTCTAGTTATGGACGTCTTTCGGGCAGGGATTGTAACCCGGTTAATTTTGCCGTAGCGGTTAGAGCCAGATTTTGAGAGCCTAACCCATAATAAAGGTTACGCTCGCAAGAACACCGCTCTCCCCGGAGCGTATGTCGGAGCGCAAACAGGGAACGAAGTACCATTTACCGGTTAGAGAGCGCTCTCTCCGTATACGGGTGAACGACCGCTCGCTGGCTCGCTAGAGTCGCAAGCTTATACAGGATTAGTTGGCTATATATATAGACGCTTGAGTATTATTACTATTTATTTATACTTTATTGCCCAATATAAAAAAGTAAATGGCGGACTTAATGCCATAAGGCATTCTCTACCATTCAACCATTGGGCTAATATAAACATTTGGTGCAGGCATTTAAATTATTATTATTAGTAGGTATTAGATTCGATTTTACTAAGTAAGTACCCAAATTTACCTAAGTATTTATACTGTTCATATATTGACATTGTACTGTAGTAAGTAATAGTGGCGGAGCGCCCGTCCAAGCCGATTCCCACCGGCCTTCCTAAAATTTATTTTTAGGCAAGCCTATAGTTAAAAACTCTTAACTCATTCATAACTTATTTTGTTCCGGGTTGCCCATCGGAAATTTTCACGCGCCGCCACTGGTAGGTAAGGACTTACATAAAACATCAAGTATGATTTGCGAAACATTGTATAAGTACGTAAGCCCCTGCTAGACGGTCGCCAACACGCCACTCCGACCGAGCGACCTTGGTCGGCACCGACCGCTGTAGTATGAAATTTAGCTCCAAACAACTGTCTACACGGTTGGTGCGGAACAAGGTCGCCCGGTCGGAGGGGCGTGTTGGTGACCGTCTATCAGGGGCTTAAGAAATTTAGCTCCAAACAACTGTCTACACGGTCGGTGCGGACCAAGGTCGCCCAGTCGGAGGGGCATGTTGGCGACCATCTATCAGGGGCTAAAGAAATTTAGCTCCAAACAACTGTCTACACGGTCGGTGCGGACCAAGGTCGTCCGGTCGGGGGGGCGTGTTGGCGACCATCTATCAGGGGCTTAAGAAATTTAGCTCCAAACAACTGTCTACACGGTCGGTGCGGACCAAGGTCGCCCGGTCGGAGGGGCGTGTTGGCGACCGTCTATCAGGGGCTTAAGAAATTTAGCTCCAAACAACTGTCTACACGGTCGGTGCGGACCAAGGTCGCCCGGTCGGAGGGGCGTGTTGGCGACCGTCTATCAGGGGCTTAAGAAATTTAGCTCCAAACAACGGTCTACACGGTCGGTGCGGACCAAGGTCGCCCGGTGGGAGGGGCATGTTGGCGACCATCTATCAGGGGCTTAAGAAATTTAGCTCCAAACAACTGTGTACACGGTCGGTACGGACCAAGGTCGCCCGGTTGGAGGGGCATGTTGGCGACCATCTATCAGGGGCTTAAGAAATTTAGCTCCAAACAACTGTCTACACGGTCGGTGCGGACCAAGGTCGCCCGGTCGGAGGGGCGTGTTGGCGACCGTCTATCAGGGGCTTAAGAAATTTAGCTCCAAACAACTGTCTACACGGTCGGTGCGGACCAAGGTCACCCGGTCGGAGGGGCGTGTTGGCGACCGTCTAGCAGGGGCTTTACACCAATTTGTTCGACAAAATGGTAAAATGCCCTATCGCAAACCTAACGTGCATAGGTAGTAGGTAGGTAGGTACTTATCCAAAGAATTAGTGAGCCATTAGCTACCTGTGACGTAAGTAGGTACCAAAAAAATATAATGAGTTATAAATATTTTTTCACACCTCTCATTCAGAAAAGTAAGTTTTGGTCCCCGACGAGAGGGAGCAAAATGCTACTTTTCTGTTCAAGCTACTTTTTTAATTTATTCATTGGCTTGTAGCATTTACGCAATGTGCCAATAGAATCTTGATAAAATAATCGATTGTAATTTCATCGTAATCGACAAACGTATATATATATCATCATCATCATATCAGCCGAAAGACGTCCACTGCTGGACATAGGCCTCCCCCAAAGAGTGCCAAAATGACCGGTCCTGCGCCACCCGCATCCAGCGGACTCCCTACCCACGCCGCGCCTTCCGGTACGTGGTCGCCACTCGAGAACCTTTCCGCCCAACGGCCATCGATTCTACGTGCAATGTACGTATATATAAAGGATATTTTTTTTGTTTTGTTCTTTTTTGGTTCTTTTTTTTTTGTTTTTTTTTCTTGTTTTTGTTTTTATTTTTTTTTTTGTTTTAGTTTTTGTTGTTTTTCTTTTAGTTTTTTATTTTGTTCGTTTTTTTTTGGTTTTTTGTTATTGTTTTATCTTGTTGCTTGATTTTGTTTAAATTTTTTGCCGTTTCTTTTGTTTTTTTTTTGTTTTTTTTGTTTTTTTTTTTCGTTTTTTGTATTTTAGTTTCGTTTGTTTTTTGTTTCGCTTTTTGGTTTCGTTTTTTTTTTGTTATTTTTTGTTTTTGTTGTTTTTTGTTTTTGTTGTTTTTGTTTTGGTTTTTTTGCTGGTTTTTTTACTTTTTTGTATTTTTATTCGTTTTTGTTTTTCTGTTTTTTTTTGTATGCGTTGTATTTTTTTCTTTTTTTTATATTTTTTTTCTTTTTTTTCTTTTTTTGTTTCGTTTTTTGTTCTTTTTTTGTTTTTTTGTTGTTTTTAATTTTTTTTGTCTTTTTTTTTTGGTTTTGTTTCTTTTGGTTTGTTTTTTTTTAGTTTTTTTGTTTTCTTTTTTTTTTTCTTTTTTTTTTTTTTTGTTGTTTTTTTTTGCAAATGTTTCCTCATAGTCGTTGTGAAAAGTTACGTGTTACTCAGGAGCAAAATTATTTTCGTCTTGGGCGTTAACACTTGAATCCCTCACTACGCTCAGGATTCAATACACCGCCCTCGCCGTAAATATACTATTTAGCTCACTTGTGTACAAATAACTATAATATAGTCACTTACTATTACTAATCAAAATCATATACCTACATAACGCACATTACATGTAGGTAATGTATGGAAAAATATTCAAATATCGAATACCGATGGTTGCGAACAGTCTCAACTAGGTTATACTTAGATACATACATTACATACAACATACAAAAGGGGCATTTCGTTTGTTTTTTATCTATAGGCACCTACCTAAACCTTTGAAGTCACTTTGTAAAAAAGTATAAGTTAGTTACCTGCCTACCTTTATTTTGGTTCAACAACCTTCAACTAGGCATTTTGATGTGTGCTAATTTCTATCATAATCATAAAATTACGCTGTACACTGTACAATAGTTATTTGTGTCACAAGGGAGCAAAATAGTATATTTACTGCGAGGGCGGTGTATTGAATCCTGAGCGTGTTGAGGGATTCAAGTGTTAACGCCCAAGACGAAAATAATTTTGCTCCTGAGTGACACATGTAACTTTTCACACCGACTATGAGGAAATACTTTGCAAAAAAAACAAAAACAAAACAAAAACAGCAAAAAAATAACAAACAAAACAAAAACAAAAGAAAAGCAAAACAAAAAAGAACAAAAAAACAACAAACACGAAAAAAATAACGAAACAAGGAACGAAAAAAAAAAACAAAAAAACGAACAACAAAAAAAATTAACCAAAAAAATAGAACAAAAATACAAAAATAAAACAATAAAAACACCAAAAAACAAAAAAAAAACAACAGTAAATACAAAAAAAAACTAACAAAAAACAAACTAAACTAAATAACGAACAGAACAAAAAAAACAAAAAAACATCAAAAAACAAAATAAAACGAAATAAAAACAAAAAGAAAACAAAAACAAAGCAAAAACAAAGCAAAAACAGAACAAAGCAATAAAAACGAAAAAATACAAAAAAAAAACTAACAAAAAATCCAACGAAACAAAAAAACTTAAAATGAACCATAACAAACTAAAAAAACAAAAAAAACGAAAAAAACAAAAAAAAAAAAACATCCTAAAAAAAGCGAACAAAAACAACAAACGAAACAAAAAAAAACAACAAAAATCCAAAAAAATCCAAAAAAACTAACAAAAAAACAAACTAAAAAACGAACAAACGAAATAAAAAAACAAAAAAAAAACTAAAAATGAACTATAACTAAAAAAAACAAAAAATACCAACAAAAATAAAAAAAACAACAAAAAACACCAAAAAACAAAAAAAAACAAAAACCCTAAAAAACAAAAACAGCAAACAAACGAAACAAAAAAAACAACAAAAATACAAAAAATAACAAAAAACAAGAAAAACGAAACAAAAAAACAAACGAAACAAACAAAACTAAAAAAAAGAACAAAACAAAACAAGAAAAAACAAACAAAAAGAACAAAAAAAACAAACAAAAAATTAATTATTAAGTCGATTATTTTATTAAGATTCTATTGGCACATCGCGTACGAGTAAATGCTACAAGCCAATGAATAAATTAAAAAAGTAGCTTGAACAGAAAAGTAGCATTTTGCTTCGGGGACCAAAACTTACTTTTCTGAATGAGAGGTGTGAAAATTTTATTTCAATATTTTTATCGTCGAAAGTAGGAGCGGCGAGCAGAAAACTAGGGCGTCAGCATCGGCGGAACACGAACGAATTCATCGAATAAACAGAGTAGGGTAGCTACACTGTAGCTAGGTACCTACGCAGCGCCCCGCAACGAAGCGGCGGCGGCGGTCATTGATCCCGTTTCGCAACACGGAGTGAACGGTTAGAGAGCGCTCCGAAATAAGGCTCCCAAATCAAATAGTTCGAACGGAACCTAATCAATTAACCGGTTCTGTAACCGGTAAATTTGTAACCGGTTACAATCCCTGCTTTCGGGTGATATGATGATGATGCAGCAGATATTGATGCTGGGACAGTCAGCATTAGAAAGATTGTAGCAACGAAAGTGAACATTATGTCGTACCTAAGTCGTAACACATCTTTACTCCTATGGTAATAAAGACGTGTTTCAATATATTTGGCTACTTAATATATTCGATGCTGATTGTACATATCAGTGGCGGAGCGCCCATACAAGCCTTTTCCGTCTGATAACTTTCTTTGTTCCGGATTCCAATCGAACATTTTCATGCGCCGCCACCGGTACATATAAAAGTAGAATGACCATTTTACGCTCCTCCAAGCGTCGGATTTAAGAAATTTTGTTCCTTGCGTCCAGACAACACGTTATAAGTTCACCTATTTGCGAAGTTACTCTAAACTAAACAGGCAATTACTGGTCAAATGGCCTGTCGGCCAGTCTCATCATCATCATCATCATCATATCAGCCGAAAGACGTCCACTGCTGGACATAGGCCTCCCCCAAAGAGTTCCAAAGTGACCGATCCTGCGCCACCCGCATCCAGCGGACTCCTGCGACCTTTACCAGGTCATCAGTCCCAGTCCACCTTGTGCGGGGCCTACCCACGCCGCGCCTTCCGGTACGTGGTCGCCATTCGAGAACCTTTCCGCCCCAACGGCCATGAGTTCTATGTGCCCCGCCCAGTGCCACTTAAGTTTAGCGATTTGGAGGGCTATATCGGTCGCCTTACCTTGTCGGCCAGTCTAGACTTATTAAATTTGTAACTTAATGAGACACTAGTATTATTTATTTCTCTTATGACACCGCTGCTTTAGCAGTTGTTTATTACCAGTTCATTTGAGAAGGTTTTATTTTTGTGTGATATTTACATGTTAAGCTTTTATTATACGTTTAGTGGTGAAGGTTGACTTTACTTTGGTTTGGTTCGTTAAGGCCTGTCGTCCATTCCATTAACGACAATATTTTACTAGAAAAAAGTAGCAACGAAAATTATCCATCTAGTTTTTGCCTGAATGTTGTCCGAAGCGCCACGCTCGCCTGTAGCAAATATTTCCAGCTTTGTAGAGATAACTCTGCATAGCCCGCGATATTTCATCATGCACAGTTATGCTGGATTGATTTAAAATTAACTTACTTGGATGACATACCCTATAACTACTAAATAACTATGTATAGCTATAGCTACATCATTTTGTCTTGTCGCTTCCATCAATATGTCAATACGTTATTGTATATTGTACAGATAATTCAATATTTAAAAGGATTAGCTTTAAACAAGTGTAAGTATATAGTCAATAATATGGGCTTGTCCATATAAACTTCAAATTAACCGGCGACCACAGGGATACATGGCCCGTCGCTACTAACCAACTGAGCTATCGGAGCAATCTGTCTCAGCTCCTAAATCTTTCAATCAGTTCCTTCTCACAACACCTTAGGGAGGCGTGTGGCGACACCTACCTAGAAGACAGATGTCCATATATTACGTTAAATGTCGATTTTTGACCCCCCTCCCCCCTCTAACATCATCCTAGCATCAAGGTAACATTACTGATAGGGTAACCCTATCTCGACAGGGTTTTGTTAGGGTTACCTTATGGTTACCACATGCGATATGCTTACCATAACAATATGGCTACTCTATGGTTACGTTATCATAAGGTTACCATAATGGATAGAGTTTTAAAAACAGCTTCTAAAATAACCCTATGGGAAACCCTAATAAGGGAAACCGGTTTCGGTTCCTGGACCAGACCCCATCCTCCGATTTTGAGATGACGTAATATATTGTCAAACCCTATTCATTCATTAATAGTCTGGCCAATGGATTAGATTGAGGTCATGCCAAGTTGATAAGTGTGCACTTTCAGGGGACCGATTTTTGACTTTCGAGCGCTCGAAAATTAACCCTTTTCCAGGCCGGCAGTTGCAAAATGACTATCGGATGCTAGACTTATTCAATGACATTATGATGTATCTTTGACAAGCAGTATGTGGTCGATATAACGCCTCTGCCTAGAAAAGGGTTAAATAAAAGTGAATACGATTGTAGTCTCAAAATTGCACGCACTTACTCATGCTATGCGAACTTAGAACTTAATGCAAATCCAGTTTCTTATTGAAAACAGTGCCACCTTCTTGATAGGACGCGAACTCTCTGAAGCATTAGCGATTGCTAGGCTAGGCTGTCAAGGTATTTCAAAATTCGCCGTGTTGTCATAAGACATCAGTAGCCTAGGGGTACAGACGGCGGTATTTGGAGTCGATGAGCCGGCGTTCAAACCCTGTGACCGACGTACTTTTTGTATGTTTTGTACATTCAAAGAAAAGTTTTAAGTATCGCAGAAGAGATGGCGCCTGTATACGCAAGCATTAAATGCCTTCTCAATTTGGTCGAGTTGCCTGTCTATCTCAGTATGTATATTGTAGTCTTTGCACTTACTTTCTACCAATAGGTTTGAATACTTATCACTCGTTTTTAAATTTTCTATCGCAATTTCAAAATAGCATTTCGTCATTTTGGACAGTTTTTAACCGACTTCAAAAAAGGAGGAGGTTCTCAATTCGTCTTTTTTTGTGTGTGTTTGTTACGCGATAACTCGGTAATTTATGAACCGATTAAAAAAAAATCTTTGTAAGCATATACTTCCAGATTGGTCCCGTTGTCACCAAAATCCAGTTCTGATGATGGGATCCTGGAGAAATCGAGGAAACCCTTAAAACTTTTATACTTGAAGCAATTTGGCTACTGATTTGAAGTCGGTTAAAACTTTGTTTTTAAAGTAAATTATCGAATGAAAGAGAGAGAGCGCTCGAAAGTCAAAAACCTGCCAAGTGCGAGTTGGACTCGCGCACGAAGGGTTCCGTACCAATTGCTATAAATACGGCCAAAAAATTACTTTTGGTGTACTTATGGAAAAAAAACAAATAAAAAAAATTAAAATATTTAATTTACTCTGTTTTTTAGTATTTGTTGTTATAGCGGCAACAGAAATACATCATCTGTGAAAATGTCAACTGCTACCTATCACGGTTCATGAGATACAGCCTGGTGACAGACGGACATACAGACAGACAGACAGACAGACGGACGGACAGCGGAGTCTTAGTAATAGGGTCCCGTTTTACTCTTTGAGTACGGAACTCTGGAAATCGGTCCCCTTTACGGGTTTCCAGTGATGATTTTAAATCTCGAGGTATTGCGTGCCTGGTGCTTCCGTTCCAAATGTAACGTTTTTAACCTAATTATATATGGTTGAGATTTAATGTGCCCGAGTTTTTTATAAAACCGTCACTGGAATTGGAACCTTAGGCCTTGGACGGTAGAGGTGCTTTTTGAATAGACTATGCAATAGGGAACTTGCACCTTTTTATTTTATTACGAAAATCAAAAGTATAATCCAGCATTAAAACAACTGTAGCACTAAAACTTTCTTATGATTTATTTTTCTGATGTTATATGCATTTGAAATCTGCACGCGCTGGCACCCCCCGAAAACGCTCTATATTAAACGGGCTTATGCTATGACGTCACAACATAATATTCTCGGCGCGTTTACTATGGAGTAAGTCATTAATTTGCAATTATCTCCTCAACATTTGCGTTTAAGTAGACTTAAACGCAAATGTTGACTTGTCAAACAAAATATTATTTCGAATACAATATTCTGTTCTACTGTTATGTTATTTTATCGAAAAAAAAACATATATTTTTTTTGTCATTTTAACGTGAGATAAAACTAATACAATCGTTTTTTTCTTTCTTTTTTCTTCGGTATGATATTTCTACGTATATCCGCATCAATAGAGGTGTAGACAAAAATAAAATAATCAATAATGTTGCATTTTCTCGAAAAAGGATTAAAAATGGAGTCAAATGGAGAAAAAAGCAACGCAAGAGGTTAAATAATCACAAAGTTATTAGTGTCCAAAGTTTTAAGAGGGGTTATGTTCTGTCCCTTTTCCACAAAACGCACTTTCATATGAAACGATTGTCATTTACTATGTGACGCTCGACGATCGTGACGTCACGATCCCGGAGCGTTTTCTTTCTCTAACAAGCAACATTAAAATGGTTTTAGCTTCGTAATTTTTTGAGATATTCGAATGGGATTTTCGTCATTACTTCATTAGGCATATTTCCTTTAGCTTCCTTCTTTTGAAGTTATAATAAATTTTATCTATCCAAATATCATAAACCCTCCATGATGCGTTCAAGAACCGCACATTATGACCACCATAAAAACAGACTGTTTTGTTAAAACAAATTTCTTATCTGTGAAAATGTTATTATTGCTAAATAATAACATCGATTTCGATAATATTATTTCATTTAAATTTCCAACAACTCTGAAAAACAAAGAAATTTGATTTGACGTCCATTCTAATATCAGTCGAGATGACGTTTAGTTCGAAATGAATTGTCAAGTTGCATACAAATTTGACAAATGTCGCACGTAAGTAAGATATCGAACGATTTGATAGTTAGAGCTGAATCTAGTTTGTCTCTGAATTAAAAAAAAAACTATGACAGCTGCCAGAAAACAACGCCGCGATGCCGGTCTTAATATGCGGCTTGTGAATGCATCATGGAAGCTTATGATATTTGGATAGATAAAGCAGTGTATGTAACTGTACATAATTAGGCATTATGTACAGTCA
This sequence comes from Epinotia brunnichana, assembly GCA_963854355.1. Taxonomy (NCBI): domain Eukaryota; kingdom Metazoa; phylum Arthropoda; class Insecta; order Lepidoptera; family Tortricidae; genus Epinotia; species Epinotia brunnichana. The sequence continues at coordinate 1,463,391 of OY977953.1, read as the reverse complement.
CATAAACTACTATTGAGTCTACACCCCTATTGAGTGCAATTTATTCGAAATTGAAGTCCCATGCAAGTTCCCCATTTGGCCAACTTAAATAATCGGAAGTATTACGTACACACCATGTCAACGAATAGGGATGCAGCTATGTATTAGAACGAGAAAGTAGGTATACTAATCTCCAGTCGCCCACAATTCAAGAAAAAATGACATTGAATTTGGAATCAACTGTATTAGGAAATAGAGTAGAGTTTACTTTGTTTCAAGGCATCAAAACAAGAGCAACTCTGTTCCAATTTAGAATGGTATAAAATCCATTGAAGAGGATGCCTTTAAGGGCCTTTGGGCGGTCAGAAGCTACTATACCTACTTTATCATTACTGATGTGTGTTCCTATTTGTTATTTTAGTGTGTGCGTCTTTAAACAAACTTCGTTAATAAAGTTTTGTGTGAAAACTTAAACTTTGTTTAATTCCAATATTTGAGGTTACAGTAAAAGTTTTAGTAATTTTTCTCTGTCAGTCTCTATACCATTGATATATAATTGAATTTCAGCCGGTTTTGAGATGAGACTTTGAAATTCATATTTTGTGTTTTTAAAATTTGTAAGTTGTTAATTATTTATTACACTTTAAACTCTCGCGCTATGTACACATATTTAAATACTGTTTAATCCGGGTCTAACGCGATATTTATTTACGTTTCGACACGGGTTGCACCGGTCATGGTCGCAGATAACTGATCATCTTCTGCAGCATAACTGGTTATCTGCGACCATGACTGGTGCAACCCGTGTCGAAACGTCAGAAATAAAGGTAAATAAATATCGCGTTAGACCCGGATTAAACAGTATTTAAATATTGTTAATTATTTGCTTAGTTCAAGGTGTCAAATGTAATGTGTGTGGTGTGTGTGGTGTGTCTGGAGTGTGTGTAGGTGTGTGGTGTGTATGGCGTGTGTGGTGTGTGGTGTCTGTAAGGTGTAAGGGCTTGTGCACAAATCACGCGAGGTTTTTTCGGCTACTTTTAGACCCCCCCTCCCCCTTGGTGATATTTGGTGAGGTTCTTGGCTACCCCCCCTCCCCCACATAACCTCACGTATATTTTTTTCATTCGACCTAATTGTAAGATAAATAGTACATAGTAAATCTTGTTTATTTTTCTATCTTAGTGAAAAAGACTCGCTATTTTGAAGTGCTAAGTAAAGATTTATGTTTAACGACCCCGAGAAAAAGTATTTACTCGTGTGGTAGATATTTTTTCTTAGTTTCGTTCACTGTAAAAAAATATACGTGAGGTCTCCTTATAACAATCTGGGCATTTTAACAATTCCTTGTCATTTTGACACACTGGACATTGTGCCACTTGGCACACCATCCCCCGGAGGGAATAGATTGGATTTTCAGTCGAGTTCATAATTTAAGTCACGTTCTCAAAGGTTTAAAAGTATCTTGATCTGAGCAACCTTTTATGCCTCTAACAATAAAGACGTGTTCAATGGCGTGTACTGTACGGGCAATGGAGCGTTCTGGCGACCCTTAAATGGAAATAAATTTCGATGGTTAAGTATGTTATGGGTAAATCCTCGTAAACTAAAAGTAAAACAAAATCATAACGTTGTATATTTTTATTGGAAAATATTAGGTAGAATTCCAAAGAGACTACACTACATAGATTTTTAGAAAAAAAAGATATCATCGTTTTTAGAGATTTTTGGTAGTTATTATGACAATTGAAAATAGTAGCATAACGAGATAAAAACCGAAACAGACGAATGATCTTCAAAAGACAGTGGTAAATATGAAATAAGACGAAACTGCAGAGAGTGTGACATAATCTACACAATACGAATAGTACCAAAATTCTCAAGAACAAAAACGATGATACCAAAAAAAAAATACTAATGAGGTCTTCTTACAACATTGTCTTTTCCAGTATGAAGTCATTACACGTCTACAACATCGCTAATTTATAATAATTGTAATGTTGCTAATGTTTAATTTTATTATTTAATAATAGACATCAAAATATATTAATTTATAAAACTAGGTAAAAGTTTAAAAAGAGAAAACTATACTAAGTATAGAATATCAAAATAGCCTCAAACGTAAAAAACTTAAAAAGTGCCCCTCGCTTGTATTAATTTAGTTGCGTTAAATAATTAAGTTTAAAAAAGGTATTAAATCGAAAATAACATGTAATTTGTGTAGCTAAATTTAAATACAGTTACTTCGTCAATCAATGTGATACCTAATACTTATTATAATACTTAGAATGTAAAATAACAAAAAAATAAACGTGTTCATGCTATAATTTAAAATATTTATTTCTTCAAATATTTAGACACAACTAGACTTCCTATTATTTAAGTGCTGGAAAGTCTCGCTCCTAGGAAATGTCATAATTTTTTTTCAGAAATAAATATCAACAAAAATTTAATATGCCTATACCTACGTACCTATACCTAACCTGTATGTAAATCGCATAGTAGAGACCAATATCTTGCCGATGTGGACATACTGATGTGCCGAAGGAAAGTTTCCTATGTTGCGAAATGTCTCTGCAATTTAACATAGGAAAATTTCCGAAATTTTCCTCATTTTTGTATGGGAATTGAAACTTTCCAACATGGAAATTTACGAACTGAGAAGCATAAAACTGTAACTCTTATACATAGTGTATAAGAGTTACATTTTTAAGCTTCTCAGTACGTAAATTTCCTTAATTTCTTGTCAATTTTCCAATTTTTTGGAAACTTTCCGCAATTTGCACATCACTATGTGGACAATACGGTAACCTATCGCACTCACTAAAGTTCATTTCCCAACTGTATTTGTTTGTCCGAATTTTGATTTCGGCAAAAAGTCAATTAACTCGAAAACACAAAAGCTTTTAAAAAAAAATACTTATCGCGTATAACCCATTAGTTTAGGTTAGGTTTGTTTTATAATCATCCTGAAAATGTCATGGCTTCAGAGAAAAACGGCTTTAAGGACAAATGAAAATTCGATACAGTTGGGAAACCATTTTTAGTGATTCAGATAGGTAACCGGACAATACACATCAAAGTCGAGCCTCTTACTCGCACTCGCCGTCTCCCGCTGCGAGTGCGAGCCAGAGATCCGACTTAATAATTTATGGCCCCATCATCAGTACGATTATACCTGTAATCCTGAGTGGTATCCACTTGCGGCCACTATAGCAGGACCACCAGTCTTCTTTTTATACACATTTTATTTAAATACTGTTTAATCCGGGTCTAACACGATATTTATTTACCTTTATTTCTTACGTTTCGACACGGGTTGCACCGGTCATGGTCGCAGATAACTCAATTATAAATATCGCGTTAGACCCGGATTAAACAGCATTTAAATATGTGTACAAAGCGCGAGAGTTTAAAGTGTCACATTATTTTAGTTTAAGTTGTTAATTATTAAGTTCTTTTTATATAAGTACTGTGTTTTCTTTTAAATTGTGATGTGGTGTTATTTTGGCTGGCAATAAATTCATTTCTTTTTTTCTTTCTTTCTAATACTGTATGTCTAGATTAGATCGTCAATTTCAAAATCAATATACACGCACGCAGAGGGGCCCTGGCCTGGCCTAGTACTGTTAAAGACTCGAGCTCTGGAGTCCTGATTTAGTAGACTCGACTCAGAAAATGCAGGACTCGGTGAACTCAAAGATCTCGAGTCTCGAGCCCAGTCGAGCGTGAATTCTCTAAAACCACTTGAGCAAGCACAGAAACTCGAGTCCATTCGTTTCAAAATTAAACTCGGAAGTGATACTAAAAGAAGTAGGTATTTTTAAATTGTTCATATAAGTTGGGCTCAAAAGGCTCAAACCGTAAAATAGCTGTGTTCGAACTCCGTTCACAAATGGACTCGGTCGCATAAAAGACTCAAGTCTTAATGCCACGCTCGTTTAGTTCACGAGACTCTCTTAGTAAGAAATTTTGTAAGAGTCTTGAAGTATTGAACAGAGTCCCGTTTTTGAGTTCCAAGTCTGATCATAAAGGACCCCGAGAACTCGAGTCCTTTACAACAAAAAGCAGGGTATTTGACTTTGTCACCTATAAACATTTGTACAACAATTGTTTCTTAAGTTTAATTTGAAGTTAGTTGATAGCCCTGAGGTACGCCGCGTTGAGCTGCTCTAGGAAGATGAATGTGAAGACGGTGTGGGGTCCTATCTTGAGATAGGTGGGGAGGAACCCGCTCCAGAACCCTAGGATACCCTCCCGCTTCATCACATCGGCTACCACACCCATCATACCCATTTGTTGACCGCCCTTTGCCGCGTTTTGCACTCTGAAGAAAAAATCATTGTCTCCTGGTATCTAATCTGCTGGGTGGCTGTTTATGGTCATCGAGGAACGCAGCAGTGTGAGCTTAAGGCGCATCCCCACTGGCAAGCAGTCCACCGCGTGGTTCTGGCCCGTCTGGACAAAACAAGGTCACACCGTACTGGTTCTTCTTTGACCTTCCTCGGCAGGACTTTCATGCTCGTCCGTAGGGATACGCCTTAAGTGTGACATAGTTACAAAGCAACCAGAGCGGCTACCGCGAAACGCCAATTTTATTCGTTCGTATATGAGAGCAACAGAGACAAACGACATTTGCGATCGTGCAAACCTACACAAAAATGATGAGCACAGACATTTGACCTTGATCAAAATAAAAGCGACATTTCACGAAATCGTTTTGTGCGCGTTACCGACCCTTTATTCACTTGAGGATTCGCTGTGTTGGCAGATAGAGACATGCAGGTCCCTCACTCCCAACACAGCGCACCCTAGGGAGCTCTGGCGACCTTACTCACCACCAGGAACACAACACCACATGCTTCATAGCATGCAATAATATAGCAACACTACAAAGCAATTGGTGCTATTATGGCTGCGGTCTTCTGTAAGGTGGAGGTCCTGCCCCAGTTGGGCTGCTCAACATACGAGCGAGATGACATTCCGCTGTGCCCTACCTCTCCAAAAGGCCTAATAGTAGTGTAGAACTCACGTGGTTTTGATCTTGTCGAGCGGCAGCGAAGCGGCGGAGGTGACGAGTCCCGCTATCATGGACGCGGTGAAGTGCAGAGGTATGCCGTCGCCGAACATCGGCAGCAGCATCTGTCGGGCCTGACAGAAAGCTTGGCTTGTACAAACAGCATTTTAGTTTAGTACTGGTTAATTTTATCCTGTAGATATTTAGCGTAACAGCCTGGTGTTTTAATGGCTGTTTGAGTCTGCAGGTATCGATATATGGACCGAAACAAAGAAAAAGAAAACATCGTGCCGTGTCAGGCAGTCAAAAAAAAAGCTTAAGATACAGATTCACGAAGATTGCTCCACCGACAAGAGCCTAGCTCTTAAGGTTATGATGATGATGATGATCCGAGCGGTAAGGGATTGAAAGTCGTGCTTCAATCCGGAGGCCGTGGGTTTTCAAAAAACCATATTTAAGCAGGTATAGGTACGAAATATCATTTGATATTTAAGTAACATTAGCTTTTCGGTGAAGGAAAACATCGTGAGGAAGTCTGTATAGTTTTAACAAGCTCTAGTTTTCCCGCAATATCGCTGTAACGAGCTAATAGGTTTTCTTTATTTTTACCCACGCTGAGCTCGGCCGCCTAGGTAGGCCTAAAAAGGCCTATTAACCCTTTGACAACTCTATCAATAAATTCAATTTTGAACCGTAAATCGGTCAGAATACCTACAATAATTTTTGTTTCATCCATCACGGCAAATATGTTGCCATTACCTTAAGCCTGCATCACACTGGCGCGGCCTGCGGTGGCGGACCATAGTAAATTTGACAGCTAATGACAAGTTTTCTATTGACCGCCGCGGCCAGGCCGCGCCAGTCTGTGAGAGGCCTTATATTTAGGCAACGTTGGATACCTGCGCATAGGTGGAGAGCTGCGCGCCGTTGACGACGGCTGCGCGGGAGACGGTCGCCGACGCGCCGCGCATCAGCGTCCCCGCCCCTTCCTCCTTGATCATCCTGCCATAGTCATCATCATCATATTTAGTGATCCATTGGCAGCAAAACAGTTGGTACGCGGACAAGCACAATAAGCAGCCAACTTAACTGTTAATGGACAGCGCCCGTGGAAGTGGGGGAAAGGGGGCAAAATCCCTGAATTCGAAAGGCTTCCTCCAATTTCACGAAAAGTGGGATAACCAAAGAATAGTGTTTAATCATTAGTATCATTCTAAACATGACTTACGATTGTTTACCCACATTCAACTTTCCCAATTAAGTTTTTCGTAGTGAAGTTCAAAAGTATAAGTATCTAGTATACGGTAAATAGGCAACTTTAAATAGTTATTAGTGTTTAATACGTATTGCAGTCTTTGATCAGTGTGTGTTGATATTGATGACGTATGGCACGGAAACGTGGTCGAGTACTATGGACCTCATAAGAAGGCTCAAAGTCACTCAAAGGGCAATGGAGAGGGCTATGTTGGGAGTTTCTCTGCGTGATGGCATCAGAAATGAGGCTATCCGCAGCAGAACCAAGGTAACCGATATAGCCATCCGAATCGCTAAACTTAAGTGGCAGTGGGCACGTTGCACGTAGAACCGATGGCCGTTGGGGCGGAAAGGTTCTCGAATGGCGAACACGTACCGGAAGGCGCAGCGTGGGCGCAAGGTGGACTGATGACCTGGTAAAGGTCGCGGGAGTACGCTGGATGCGGGTGGCGCAGGACCGGTCGTTGTGGCACTCTTTGGGGGAGGCCTATGTCCAGCAGTGGATGTCTTTCGGCTGATATGATGATGATGAATAGTATTCTATCTATTTGTTATCGGAGCTTTAAACGCCAACATAAATGTAGACAGTACTACCGGTTGCTGATCATATCGATATCTAAAATGAGAGAAAGATTCGAACGGCCTGCATGGCTAGCAAATGACACGTGCAACGCGACAAAGAAGCAATTCTCGCGCTCAGAATGGATTCTTTCTCACCTGCCGAGTGCGTTGAACACGTTGGTGTAGTTCCGCCGCTGCTCGGGCGGCAGGCGACCGTCGGCGGTCATCCGCACCAGTGCCACCTCCGCGGGATTCCCCGCCAATGCACCAATGCCGCCTGCCGTCATTCCAGTCATTACCTTTACGGCGAAATCGGGGGTCCCGTAGTTTCTGAAAAAAATATAGATTTAGAGCCACGACAGCAGCAAACAGACAAACGGCCTTATTGATGGTAAGCACAGTTGCCTATAGGTATGTGCTTGTGGCACTCTTTGGGAGAGTCAGCAGTGGACGTCTTTCGGCTGATATGATGATGATGATATGCTTGTGACTTCTTAGGAGTATACGCGTTTATCACGGAGTATAATTTGTGGACAAAAGATAAACGAAGGTCCTTCATTTTCAAAAGAGTGCATCTTTTGGAGCTCTGGTTACCTTTTTTACCCCCGCCAGAGGCCCTAGCACACTAGGTTTTATGTCGGCGAAAATGTATAAAAAAGCGGCCAAGTGCGAGTCGGACTCGCACATGAAGGGTTCCGTAAAATAAATTGCGGTTTACGATTTATGACGTATTAAAAAAAACTACTTACTAGATCTCGTTCAAACCAATTTTCGGTGGAAGTTTGCATGGTAATGTACATCATATATTTTTTTTAGTTTTATCATTCTCTTATTTTAGAAGTTACAGGGCCGACACACACATTTTACCACTTTGGAAGTGTCTCTCGCGCAAACTATTCAGTTTTGAAAAAAACGATATTAGAAACCTTAATATCATTTTTGAAGACCTATCCATTAATACCCCACACGTATGGGTTTGATGAAAAAAAAATTTTTGAGTTTCAGTTCTGAGTATGGGGACCCCTAAAATTTAATGTTTTTTTTCGATTTTTGTGTAAAAATCTTAATGCGGTTCACAGAATACATCTACATACCAAGTTTCAACAGTATAGCTCCTGTGGTTTCGGAAAAAAATGGCTGTGACATACGGACGGACAGACAGACAGACAGACATGACGAATCTATAAGGATTCCGTTTTTTGCCATTTGGCTATGGAACCCTAAAAACGTCACGTAAAATGCGACATAAAACCTAGTTTGCTAGGTCCATAGGACCACAACACCACATATGAGTATGTACCTACCTATAAAATCTACAGATCATGTTTTGGCGTTACTATGTCTGCGGTCTTCTGTAACGTGGATGTACATCCCCATTCGGGCGGCTCCAACTCCAGGCAAAATACGGGTTTGAAAAACATTAATTTATAATAGCGTTTTTTTTCTTTATATCATTTTAAAACATTGATCTATGATGCGTTATTCAAGAATCCAACAAACTTTCCACCCGGAAGTATTTATATAGATTTAAAAAAAGAATGAATTGTTTTTTTTTTAATTATTTATCTTGAATATTAAAGAGCAAATGTAAATGAACCAAAATAAAGATAAAACCATTTATTAATATTTTTTCTGACTTTTCAGAAGCTAGTTAAGTTATCATTTTTTTGATGTCTGAAATTTTGTTGGATTTTGTCACTAAGTAACTATTTAATCTCCATCTCCACTTATAATAAATCTCTAAATTAAAAAAAGAATCAGCCAGTTTGAAACTAAGCTTTGCGCGGTTCGAATGTTCTCAGCATCCCATGAACGGAAAAATATGAAACATTTTATATAGGTACATTATTATTCTAGCTGCAACTTAGGATAGTTTTTATCCGACTGCGACAGTTAATTAATTTTCCGAAATATACGACTTCATTTAATTTTTCATTTATTTTTATTGAAATCAAACGCTGCTCCAACTGTCAGCTATAAGAACCGTCAAATTTTCGTCAAAATGGCGGAATTGCTTTGCCTTTCACTTATTAATAATTTAAATCCCGTCTACGATATACCTTTACGAGACAAATGCTAAAATATAAACCATAAAAAAATATTCGATTCTGATATGAGAACTTATATGCGCAAATGTCGTTTTGTGTCGTAATTTCAATAAATGAAATCAACAAATTTGAACAATATAATTAACACGAATTTGTTTTTTTTGAATGACAATGGCACGCGCTCGGCGCATTCAGCCAAAGTACCTGCGGCGCTACCACGAAAACCGATACTAAATGTTCATATATAGTGCGATAGAGATAGAGATACCCGAATATTTTCGAATTCCGAAGTTCGTGGTTATAGCTCAGGAATCGAAAATATGGTAAATAATCATAATGTATTTTCTCGAAAAAGAATTTAAAATAAATATAGTCAAATGGAGAAAAAAACAAAGCAAGAGGTTATATAGGTAATGATTAAGTTATAAGAGTCCAAAGTTTTAAGAGGGGGTATGTTCTGTCCCTTTTCCGCCAAACGCACCTTCATATGAAACGATTGTTTTTTACTATGACGCTCGAGTATATTGACGTCACAGTCCCTCATCGTTTTCTCACTCTAACAAGCGACATTAAAACGGATGTAGCTTCATAATTTTTTGAGATATTTGAATGGGAGTTTCATTATCTTCTATCTATTTATCTCCACTTATAATAAATCTCTAAATTAAAAAAAGAATCAGCCAGTTTGAAACTAAGCTTTGCGCGGTTCGAATGTTCTCAGCATCCCATGAACGGAAAAATATGAAACATTTTATATAGGTACATTATTATTCTAGCTGCAACTTAGGATAGTTTTTATCCGAATGCGACAGTTAATTAATTTTCCGAAATATACGACTTCATTTAATTTTTCATTTATTTTTATTGAAATCAAACGCTGCTCCAACTGTCAGCTATAAGAACCGTCAAATTTTCGTCAAAATGGCGGAATTGCTTTGCCTTTCACTTATTAATAATTTAAATCCCGTCTACGATAGACCTTTACGAGACAAATGCTAAAATATAAACCATAAAAAAATATTCGATTCTGATATGAGAACTTATATGCGCAAATGTCGTTTTATGTCGTAATTTTAATAAATGAAATCAACAAATTTGAACAATATAATTAACACGAATTTGTTTTTTTTGAATGACAATGGCACGCGCTCGGCGCATTCAGCCAAAGTACCTGCGGCGCTACCACGAAAACCGATACTCAATGTTCATATATTTGCATCCCTGTCACTCGAGTATGGTTAGTGCGATAGAGATAGAGATACCCGAATATTTTCGAATTCCGAAGTTCGTGGTTATAGCTCAGGAATCGAAAATATGGTAAATAATCATAATGTATTTTCTCGAAAAAGAATTTAAAATAAATATAGTCAAATGGAGAAAAAAACAAAGCAAGAGGTTATATAGGTAATGATTAAGTTATAGGAGTCCAAAGTTTTAAGAGGGGGTATGTTCTGTCCCTTTTCCGCAAAACGCACCTTCATATGAAACGATTGTTTTTTACTATGACGCTCGAGTATACTGACGTCACAGTCCCTCATCGTTTTCTCACTCTAACAAGCGACATTAAAACGGATGTAGCTTCATAATTTTTTGAGATATTTGAATGGGAGTTTCATTATCTTCTATCTATTTATACATAATAAATGCCTATGTCCTGACTGACTTATTCACTCACTCACTCACTCACTCACTCATCAACGCACAGCCGAAACTACTAATCTTAGAGAGTTGATTTTTGCACAGTATGTTGCTTTTATAACGTGGGCTAGGGATAAAAAGGGATTTTTGAAAATTCTACCCCTAAGGGGGTAAAATGGGGGTGCAAAGTTTGTATGGGAGAACCTTTTTTTTTTGAGCTATAGACTTAAACTTTGTAGAAAAATTAGTTATTAGAATACAAATGAAACACTTTCAGCGTTTTGGAAAATTCCACCCCTACGGGGGTAAAATAGGGGTGCAAGGTTTGTATGGGGGAAACATTTTTTTTAAAATAGAGACTTAAAACTTTGTAGAAAGATCAGTCATTAGAATACAAATAAAGAACTTTCAGGGTTTTAGAAAATTCTACCCCTAAAGGGGTAAAATAGAGTGCAAAGTTTGTATGGGAAAAATTACTTTTTTTTAAATAGAGACTTAAAACTTTGTAGAGAAATTATTCATTAGAATACAAATAAAGTACCTAGATTCAGTGTTTTAAAAAAATCTACCCCTAAGGGGGTAAAATAGGGGTGCAAATTTTGTATGGGGGAAACAATATTTTTTTTAAATAGAGACTTAAAACTTTGTAGAAAGATTAGTCATCAGAATACAAATTAAGTACTTTCAGCGTTTTAGAAAATTCTACCCCTAAAAATAGGGGGCTAAAATAGGGGTGCAAAGTTTGTATGTGGGAAACTATTTTTTTTAGCTAGAGTCCTAAAACTTTGTAGAAAGATTATTTAAATACAAAGAAAGTACTTTCAGCGTTTTGGAAAATTTCACCCCTAAGGGGGTAAAATAGGGTGCAAAGTTTGTATGGGGAAAACATATTTTTTTTTAATAGAGACTTAAAATTTTGACGAAAAATTACTTATTAGAACATGAAAAATACTACATTCGGCGTTTTACAAAAATCATTCCCTAAGGGGGTTAAAAAAGGGTGCAAGGTTTGTATGGGGAACACTTTTTCTGAGCTAGACACTTAAAACTTTGTAGAAAGATTACTTATAAAAATACAAAAAAAAAGACTCAGCGTTTTGAAAAAATCTATCCCTAAGGGGGATAAAAAGGGGTGCAAAGTTTTTATCAGGGAAAGTTTATGTTTTTGAGTTAGAGACTTGAAACTTTGTAGAAAGATTACTTATTAAAATACAAAAAAAGAACACAAATCGTTTTAGAAAATTCCACCCCTAATAGGGTTAAAAAGGAGAGCAAGCTTTGCATGGGCAACACTTTTTTTTGAGTTAGACTTAGAACTTTGCAAAAAGATTACTTATTAGAATACTAAAAAAGAACTTTCAGCGTTTTAGAAAACTCCATCCCTAAGGGGATCCTTAAGATCCTTAAGAAGGGTAGCCAGTGTTGTGTGGGAAAAACTTTTTTTTTTACTAGACTTAAAACTATTCAAAATGTTACTTATTAAAATTAATAATAAAGTACTTTCAGAGTTTTAGAAAATTCCACCCCTAAGGGGGTTAAGAAAGCTTTGTATGGGCAACACTTTTTTTGAGCTAGAGACTTAAAAGTTTACGAAAAAAGTTCTTTCAGCGATTAGAAAAATTCAACCTCTAAGGGGGTTTAAAAGGGGGTTCAAATTTTAAATGGCGAGCAATAAAATTTTAAAGTGTGAGTAAGAGATTTTTAACTTCGGTCTTATTCTGTACGTTAAAAGACTACAAAACTGATTTCAGAGTTTTTCCAAATTCATCCCCTAAGAGTGTTAAAATTGGTTCAAAGTTTGAGTATTTCAAGGCATTTTTAAAGTATGAGATTTTTAACTTTGGTTTTAGACTGTTTGTTCACAAACTAGAAAATGAACATCAACTTTTTTTTTAATTATCCCCTAAAAGAGGGTTAAAATTTTGTATTGAGAGAAATCATTTTCTAAGACGATAAAAAGTTCTACGCGGACGAAGTCGCGGGCAACAGCTAGTACATAATAAATGCCTATGTCCTGACTGACTTATTCACTCAATCACTCACTCACTCACTCATCAACGCACAGCCGAAACTACTAATCTTAGAGAGTTGATTTTTGCACAGTATGTTGCTTTTATAACGTGGGCTAGGGATAAAAAGGGATTTTTGAAAATTCTACCCCTAAGGGGGTAAAATGGGGGTGCAAAGTTTGTATGGGAGAACCTTTTTTTTTTGAGCTATAGACTTAAACTTTGTAGAAAAATTAGTTATTAGAATACAAATGAAACACTTTCAGTGATTTGGAAAATTCCACCCCTACGGGGGTAAAATAGGGGTGCAAGGTTTGTATGGGGGAAATATTTTTTTTAAAATAGAGACTTAAAACTTTGTAGAAAGATCAGTCATTAGAATACAAATAAAGAACTTTCAGGGTTTTAGAAAATTCTACCCCTAAAGGGGTAAAATAGAGTGCAAAGTTTGTATGGGAAAAACTACTTTTTTTTTAATAGAGACTTAAAACTTTGTAGAGAAATTATTCATTAGAATACAAATAAAGTACCTAGATTCAGTGTTTTAAAAAATCTACCCCTAAGGGGGTAAAATAGGGGTGCAAATTTTGTATGGGGGAAACAATATTTTTTTTAAATAGAGACTTAAAACTTTGTAGAAAGATTAGCCATCAGAATACAAATTAAGTAATTCTACCCCTAAAAATAGGGGGCTAAAATAGGGGTGCAAAGTTTGTATGTGGGAAACTATTTTTTTTAGCTAGAGTCCTAAAACTTTGTAGAAAGATTATTTAAATACAAAGAAAGTACTTTCAGCGTTTTGGAAAATTTCACCCCTAAGGGGGTAAAATAGGGTGCAAAGTTTGTATGGGAAAAACATATTTTTTTTTAATAGAGACTTAAAATTTTGACGAAAAATTACTTATTAGAACATGAAAAATACTACATTCGGCGTTTTACAAAAATCATTCCCTAAGGGGGTTAAAAAAGGGTGCAAGGTTTGTATGGGGAACACTTTTTCTGAGCTAGACACTTAAAACTTTGTAGAAAGATTACTTATAAAAATACAAAAAAAAAGACTTTCAGCGTTTTGAAAAAATCTATCCCTAAGGGGGATAAAAAGAGGTGCAAAGTTTTTATCAGGGAAAGTTTATGTTTTTGAGTTAGAGACTTGAAACTTTGTAGAAAGATTACTTATTAAAATACAAAAAAAGAACACAAATCGTTTTAGAAAATTCCACCCCTAATAGGGTTAAAAAGGAGAGCAAGCTTTGCATGGGCAACACTTTTTTTTGAGTTAGACTTAAAACTTTGCTAAAAGATTACTTATTAGAATACTAAAAAAGAACTTTCAGCGTTTTAGAAAACTCCATCCCTAAGGGGATCCTTAAGATCCTTAAGAAGGGTAGCCAGTGTTGTGTGGGAAAAACTTTTTTTTTACTAGACTTAAAACTATTCAAAATGTTACTTATTAAAATTAATAATAAAGTACTTTCAGAGTTTCAGAAAATTCCACCCCTAAGGGGGTTAAGAAAGCTTTGTATGGGCAACACTTTTTTTGAGCTAGAGACTTAAAAGTTTACGAAAAAAGTTCTTTCAGCGATTAGAAAAATTCAACCTCTAAGGGGGTTTAAAAGGGGGTTCAAATTTTAAATGGCGAGCAATAAAATTTTAAAGTGTGAGTAAGAGATTTTTAACTTCGGTCTTATTCTGTACGTTAAAAGACTACAAAACTGATTTCAGAGTTTTTCCAAATTAATCCCCTAAGAGTGTTAAAATTGGTTCAAAGTTTGAGTATTTCAAGGCATTTTTAAAGTATGAGATTTTTAACTTTGGTTTTAGACTGTTTGTTCACAAACTAGAAAATGAACATCAACTTTTTTTTTAATTATCCCCTAAAAGAGGGTTCAAATTTTGTATTGAGAGAAATCATTTCCTAAGACGATAAAAAGTTCTACGCGGACGAAGTCGCGGGCAACAGCTAGTTGATAATATATCCATTACATATAAAAAATCTGCTATTATAAATTATTTCCAAATTTGACATATTTTCCATACAAGCTGTCAGTTCATTGCCTGGACTAATTCCGCTGTTACCTTTCTTGTTCATGTTCATCTATCGGCTCAGAACATGTTTACCTAGTTAGTGTATTTGTTTAAGTTTTGTACAAACACCTTCATCTTCGAACCTCTGACAATTAAGTTTTGGAAGACCGGTGGACTCACAAGTCACCAGGTGGAATCGCGGGTTCACCCTTGCGTCTTCAACCGCTTCCGCTGGATTCGGACGATGTAGAAAGATATCAAGATATCACTCCTTTGGCAGGCGTATGTTCAACATTAAAAAACCGGCCAAGTGCGAGTCGGACTCGCGCACGAAGGGTTCCGTACGATTATCTATAAAAACGGCAAAAAACCACTTTTTTTGTATGGGATCCCCCTTAAATATTTATTTTATTCTGTTTTTTAGTATATGTTGTTATAGCGGCAACAGAAATACATCATCTGTGAAAATTTCAACTGTCTAACTATCACGGTTCATGAAATACATCCTGGTGACAGACGGACAGACAGACAGACGGACAGCGGAGTCTTAGTAATAGGGTCCCGTTTTACTCTTTGAGTACGGAACCCTAAAAAGGGACCATAAAGCCAATGGGCAATGACGCTAAATTTAGGGTTGTAACCACAGATGTATGAATATAAGGAGATTGGACATGGCGGCCGATTTGTATAGAGTGAGCCTGTCGCAAGTACATTAACCCACATAACGCCCAAGTAATTGACAAGACAAAGCACGCACACATCTAAAACACACACACTTGTATACCTACACGCTTATTTGACAATAAACGCGCATCATATCAGGCATTTTGGGAAAAAACGTAATATTCTCTGCGATCAGCACGCGTGCACAGTATGGCAGTGTATGCCCATTGAGCATACAGCTGCGACACGGCCGCCGGCGGCTTGTCCTCTCTCTAGTATTCTATGCTCTGAGGTTGTACCAGTTCCCACAAGCTTTCATGAGCACTCTTCCCTCCATGGACTTGTCTCATAGAGACCTGAAACCCTGGTTCCCTTACATGTTGCGGGTTTCGCTTCAGGATAATAAGACCAATGCCAAAGTCTAATCCGTTAACTGGTAGGCTAGGGACCCCAAGGAAGCCAGATCAGCAATGCTGACGGGGCGCTTAGCCCGATTGGTCAATGGAAATCGGCTTTGATCTATTGGAAGACTAACTTGGTGTAGGCATCCGTTATGTAGTTAAAGCTGCCAAGGCGACCTGTAGTGTAGGTGGCCTGCCGGAAAAGGGCTGCCGAGATACCGCTGTACAGACCCATCATACCCTCTTTGGAAATCACCTGGAAATTATCAGCATAGAAAACTATTTGTAATTTCTGCATCTGCCCTCCAGTGCCTGAAAGTTAAGAACACATGCCGGAGTAGTTTTATTTTAACAGTGTTTAATATTTATTTATTTTATTAGACTATTAAGTTCCTACCCCAAAGTCCGTAACAATCGGCCACAGACAAATAAGAACCTCAATCTGTAGGTAAAAGCACTCTATAGGTTCGCGAGTCTCCGACTACGATAGTCAAACTTACTGACGACTATACTTCACTCGCACGATCTTTGTCGGAGACGTGCGTAGAGTTGGAATGTTACTGGGGGGTCAGGCTCATAATGCACACTTTCCCGCTATGTACACTTTCTCTATAGGTGCACTTTCCCGCAATGTGCATTCCCGATATGTACACTTTCCCAGTTTGTGCACTGTCTTACAAAGTGCACTTTTCCGAAACATACACTTTCCCAAAATGTACACTTTCTCTATAGGTGCACTTTCCCGCAATGTGCATTCCCGATATGTACACCCAAACATTAAACCTTAAACAAATAAATGAAGGTAGATTTTGGTCCCGGCAGTCCTTGACGTTAAACCTGCGGTGCTGATGTAATTATGTGTCGTTGGCGTGGAAAAGATTAGCACTACCAGAAATAAGCCATACATAAAGAAAGTGCACCTTGTGAGAAAATGTGTTTTCTGAGAAAGTGTTCTATGTGAGAAAGTGTACTTAGTGGGAAATGCACTTTTAGAAAAAGTGTACCTTCCGGGAAAGTGTTCCTTCTAAATAAGTGCACCTATAGAGAAAGTGTACATAGCGGGAAAGTGTGCATTACGAGCCTGACCCTTACTGGGTATCTACCCTCAGGGTAGGTCGCAAATCGCTACTTATGTACAGTCGAGGAAATTGAATGTTTATCACTTTTGGACCTTAATGCCATTCCATAGAGTCCAAAAGTGATAAACATTCAATTTCCTCGACCGTACTACCAATTTGAGATTTTAAAGGTAAGTGAGGTCAGGCTTCGATATTTCTAAAATAAAAACGATACTTAAGTTAGAATCAAAGGAGCGTCCAGGTTCCCGGAAAATGTTATTCTGTGCTAAGGGGGTCGCGTCATAAAAAAAGTTCTATGTGCCATGAAAACCAGTCATGAACTCTTACTTCCTTGGCCATCTTAATCATGGTGTAGTCCTTGCCAGCAGGTCCTAGTAGCTGCATGCGTGTCTTCAGCAAGTCCATAGGTTGGACGATGCAGATCGCCATCATTCTGCAGCAGGTCAATTCTTGAGGGATCTACTGGCGTATCATGACTGTCATATGTATAACGATATGTTTGTTTTCGAGATTCAGATGGGATCTAGCAATTTTAATATTAAGTAGGCAATTAAAGCCTCATTTTTAATCAACTACTTATGCTTCGCTGGAATTTGATAGAGTTGTAAATCTTTGGCCCCTAAAATTGAATACTTGATGGTTCCACAGACTCACCCGCTTAGTCCTCCAAAGGCAAACTGTAAGGCTCCAGGTATTTTAGTGATTTTGGGTTTATCTCCCTTGCCTGTCATACTTAGTTTAGCAGCTACACTTTGATGCACATTTATAAAAAAAAGGGAATGGATTGGATTGGATTAAAAAGTTATTGGATGGCTTGTGTAAAAAACTATGGAAATTGATGGTTTTAATAGGGACAATATTTTGCATTTCTACAGTTTGGCATTTTGGGTGACATTTTGATGTCAAACTTTACAGTTTAGGTTGGTTGCTGAGCTACTTTCGTTTTTTTTCATTCGATTCGATTGCTCAACAAAAAGGACTGTAATTAGTGTTGTGGATAACGCTCATTTCGAGGCTTATAGACTCTGTCGCCGACCGGGCGTCGAGGGGATAGCCGCCGCGGACGCACACGCCTACATGTACGCTCCCCGCCTTCGACTCGGCAGGTATGTCTCTCTCGGCGCGCGAGCGAGAGGAAAACACAGCCACGGCTACCGTACGACAGTGATAGGACTACCTCGCCACGGGTAGCACGACCTAACCTTATTATCGACTTGCCCAGGTTCAGAGCAAATAAAGGAGTAAACGGAGCTCAAATCTGGCTAACCTCTAGCCTTCAAAGGTCCACGCAGGTGCCACACAAGAAAACACGAATTTACTGGCGCATGCATATATTTACAGAATTAAAGACTAAGTACACTTAATTATTACGTACTTGCGTTATTCTAGATTTACTACACTATCAAAGCACTAATATCAACACAATTAACACTACTGCACTTTACTTAGTACTTGGATATCACTTATTCACTTTTACTTTTCTTCCGATTAGAACCTTTTAGAAACTGAACTGAACCTTTTAGAATCTGAACTGTCGCTTGCGGCCTTTCGTGGCGCTTATATACTCCACAAAATGGGCGTGTCAAGACAAGGAAGTTGACTGTCCTTGTCTTTTCTAACTCGAATGTTCCCGTAATCTCGCGCGTTAAGGCCGCGTAGTTTCGGCGCTCTCTGATTGGTCGATGCGCTGCCACGTTGTAGGTAGGTATGTCCGCGCGTCGGCTCGCGCGCATTCCAGTACTTTCTCGACGTTCGTTCTGGCCGTTTCTCATGCATTCTCGTACTCAAACTTTGCACTACACGGCACATTTGTTTTTTTTTTCACACGCATTTATGTTACGTAAACACTATTTTCGCTGCCCCCGGTAACTTCTGTCCGCAACATCCTGCCCCCGCTGCCGCTACTGCGGCTGTTCCGATGTCAGCGGGAGGACAGCCAGCTTTGTCACCGGTCGCCGAAAGAGTCCGCCCTTGGTGCGGACGTCCGCTGATCGCACCCCGCCATCTGGTCCTGGGTATACCGCCTCGATGATACCCCTTGGCCACACGTTCCGGGGTAGGTTGGGGTCCACGACAACTACGTAGTCCCCAACTTGCATTGGCCTCGCCTGGTTGGCCGATGATTGCCGTGGCGCGAGTGTCGGCAAGTACTCGCGCACCCATCGCTGCCAAAAGTGATCTGCCAGTGCTTGGCTGGCGCGCCAAGCTCGCCTATCTGCTTCTTGACACGGGCCTATGAGAGGCATACCCGTGGAGCCGCCGAGAAGAAAGTGATTAGGAGTTAGCGCCTCCTCATCTCGCGGGTCCGTTGATACGTGTGTGAGGGGCCGAGAGTTGACTGAGTTCTCGGCCTCAGCCAGCAGCGTGTTTAACACCTCCTCCTTGGGTGATTTGCAGTGTAACGTAGCCGTCAGCGCAGTCTTAACACTGCGCACCAACCGTTCCCATGCTCCTCCTTGATTAGGAGCTCCTGGTGGGATGAAGCGCCACTCCATATGGCGCTGAACACCGTAGTCTCGGAGTACCGGGAGCCATTCCCGGAAGGCGTTGCGAAGTTCAATGTCGGATCCCCTGAAGTTGGTGGCGTTGTCGCTGTACATCAGCGCGGGCCATCCGCGCCTTGCCGCCAGTCTTCGCAGAGCCATTATCGCCGAGTCTGTCGATAGAGAGTGCACTACCTCAAGATGCACCGCTCTCGTGGTAAGGCACGTAAAGAGCGCCACCCAGCGCTTCTCGTGCCGTCTTCCGATGGTGACCGTGAGTGGGCCGAACAGATCGACTGCCGAGTTTGTGAATGGCCGTTTGTAGGGCTGGATCCTTGCTAAAGGTAGATCCCCCATCGCTGGGACCTGCGGCTGCGCCTTGCGCAATTGACAAAGGCGGCAAGAGTGCGCTATCGCGCGCACTGTCGGTCGTAACCCGAGGATCCAAAACTGCTGCCGGAGATCATTCACCACCCTTTCGTTATTGGCGTGCGCCGCCTGACGATGCGCACGCAGGATCATCAGTCGTACTAGATCGTTTCTTCCATCCAGTATGATTGGCCTTTTTTCCAATCCTTGTACCGGTGCGGCGTTCAGACGGCCACGCATTCGGATAAGGCCACCTTCGTCCAGTACTGGGTCCAGGGTAAATAGTCGACTTTTCTTAAATATCGGCTCCTTATTTTTCATTTGCCGAAGTTCCTCCGGAAAGTCCTCTCGCTGTGCATGCTGAAACCATAAATGTTCGGCGCTCTTCCTATGTTTCACCTGAAATTCTACCTTTGTCTTAGTTTTCAGCATCTCTATAAACTGTAGAACGCGGCCTGTCGCGTTAATTAGCCTGTCGTAATTTGAAAAGCGGAAGAGCTCTGGAAGTGGTACATTATTCACCTTTCCTTCTTGGGCCACTAGACATTTTTCTTCGTATTCCGGTAATTGCGTCGGAATGTGACCCGTCGGTTCCTGCGGCCATTCTTCTTCTGGTAGCCACAGAAATTCTGGTCCCTGGTACCACGTACTCATTAATAATACCTGCCGTTCTTTGTCCGATCGGGTCGCCTCGTCCGCCGGATTTTGTTTGGTAGGGACCCATCGCCAGTCCCTTTCATCGGTTAGCTCGGCTATCTCCCCCAGCCGATTAGCTACGTAAGTACTATACCGCTTGGCATCGTTGCGTATCCAGTGGAGGACCGTCTTGCTGTCGCTCCACATTATTGTTCGGTGAATCTCGACCCGGTGATGCTTTTTGATCGCCTGACTCAGCCTTGCGCCAATCAAAGCTGACTGAAGTTCCATCCTGGGAACCGTTAATTGTTTTATCGGTGCCACCTTTGCCTTGGCAGCCACCAAGCTGACTCGAATGCCATTGGCGCCCTCGATGCGCCAATAAGCCGCGCAAGCGTACGCCCGCTCGCTTGCGTCCACGAAGATGTGTAGCTGTCGTGTGTCTGCTGCCTCTGTTGGTAGGTGTCGCGGGATCCTCAGCTGCGCGACCCCTTCTAACGCCTGTAACCAGTCTTGAAAGTCCCTGGCTTCTTCGTCGGGCAAAGGATCGTCCCAGTCGGTTTTCTTAGCCCATATTTTCTGTAGCTGCGCCTTCGCAGTTACCGTGTAGTGCGATAATAGCCCCAACGGATCGTAGATAGACATTACCGCCGATAACATCTCCCTCTTGGTGGGAGGTCTCTCTCCGTTCTTCACTGATATGGGCACTCGCAGCATCCCCGTGTTGAAGCCTAATTCATCTGTATTAGGGTTCCAGTACATTCCTAATATTTTTAACTCCTTGCCGCCCAGTGGAGTTAGACCATTCGCGTGTAGGTCTTGCGGGATCCTTTTCATGAGGGCTTCACTGTTCGAACTCCAGCCTCGTAATTCAAACCCTCCAGCCTTGTGCGCCTGTTGCACCTGTAACGCCTTGTTCACCAGTTCTTCTTTATTCTTGTAGCTTGCCACGTAATCGTCCATATAATGATTTGTGGTTATATCCTCTACTGCCCCCGGAAAGCGCTCAGCGTTGTCGAGGGCGTTCCTGTTGCGGACACTATGAGCAAGGAAGGGACTGCTGGCTGCTCCAAAGATCATCGACGTCATCTTATATATTTTTGGAGCCACAATTCTGTCGGCGCCTCGCCACAGAAATAATTGTGTATTCTGATCTTCAGGCTTTATCTTTACCTGTAAGAACATCTCTGCTATGTCTGCCGTAACTGCAAAAGGTCCTTCCCTGAATCGAAACAATATTCCAAGTAACGATTGAAGAAGATCTGGTCCCTCTAGAAGGAAATCGTTTAGGCTTTTTCCTTGATTTGTTGATGCTGCGTCGAACACCAGTCTTAACTTCCCGGGTTTGTTGATATTTGTAACACCGAAATGAGGCAAAAACCATATTTTGCCTTCGCTGGGCGGTTCCTCTATACGCTCTGCATAGCCTTTGTCTAACAGATTCTCTATCTGTTTCGCATACCTTTGTGCGTAGTCCGGATCGCGATCCATCTTGCGTTCCAAATTCCGAAGTCTCGTTAACGCCTGATTATAGCTGGGCGGCAGTTCCTGCTTGCCTCGCCACAACTGTCCGACTTCGTATCGAGGGCCGGGAATCCGTCGACACGTCGCTTCGAATATGTCGACCGCCTGTTGGTCGACCGCTCGAACCTTCTCTATCGATCTCACGCCTAGAGAATCGATACTGAAATACTCTTTCAATATTGCGTCCAACTCTTGGTCCTTTTCTTGCATGTGTAGGGCGACGTCCTGCATGTTCTCCCTACGACACAGTCTAGGCATGGTCCCGTAGATGACCCACCCTAATTGGGTCTTTACTGCTGCCGGTTCGCCGTGGTGTCCTACCCGAGCCTCCATTGGGAGCATCAATGGCCAGTTGTCCGCTCCCAACAAAATTCGTGGTACCGCCTGTTGGTAGCACGCCTCACCTAAGCCTCTTAGGTGCTTCAGCGAGAAAATACTGGGGTGCAGCCTCTGCCCCCGTATGCCTAATTGTTTTACCGTCCTTACGGTGATGTTGTGCGCCGTGCCTTCGTCCCGGCCGCGCACTGTTAGGGACACCCGTTGACTGGATGCGTTGCAGGTTTCCAGCCCGCCAACGCCGTTTATTCGAAGTGGGACCTCCGGACCTGTTGCGCCGATTTCCAGGATTAACTGCTCCTCTGCTAGGCTCACCGTTGAGCCTTCATCCATGAGTGCGAATGTCTCGATTCGCTTTAGCGGACCCTCTATACTAATTGGAATTACCTTTAAAAGTACGCTATTATTATTTACACTATTTACAGATTCCGACTCGCTTCGTCTGGAGTCGTCGGTCGGTGTCTCGTCGCTTTCCTGTCGTGGTGGGCGAGGCGTGAACGTCTTGGGTTGCTGTACCCTGGGTTGTCGTGGCTCAAAATTGTGCAGCAAACGATGATGGAAATGCGGGCAGCCTGATACCCCGCATCCCTTGGCCCGACAGTCCTTTCTTGCGTGCTTCTGATCCATGCATCTATAACAAACCTTATTATCTCGGGCCCATTCCCACCGTTGAGAGACACTCATTTCTTTGATCCGTTTACACTCCGACGAACGATGTGTTCCGCCGCAACATAAACACGTCTCTTGCGCCTTCAGTGTGTATGTACGTTCGTTCCTTGTCGGTGGTTGTCGACGTACCGCACCGTAATCCGGCCGCTGAGGTTCTCGGGGCACCCTTTTCTCGGTGCTACGTCCCAGCGGCGCTTTCGCGTGAGAAAATTCAATCTCCGCGTCGCTTTCTTCCATTAAGAAGTGTGCGAGCCACATTAACTCCCCTTGGCCCCTTTTGCCTACATGTTTGCGTGCGTATGCACACCATCGCGATCTTAGGTGAGGACTTAACCTTTCTGTAATTTCACGAATCAACAGAGGGTTGTCTGCGTAATTCTTCTGATCTAGATCTATGAGCGTACTAACTATATTTACAACCTTAATGCTAAATTCATTTAGATCTAGGGCGCTAGGTCCTAAGTTAGGCAACCTGCGCAGCTCATCCATAGCTTTATCTATAAGTAAATCTGTGCGTCCAAAGTTCTTTTTCAGCAGCCTGATAACTAAGTCGGGTTGCCCCGACGTCGCAAGTAAATGCGAGACGCACTTACGGGCCTCACCTTTAAGGCAGTTTCTCAGTCGAGCCATATTCTCATACGGGGTGAAGTTGTACCTGTTCGTAGTCTCACGGTACGCATTATAAAATAATAACCACTCGTTCGGGTCGCCGTTGTAGTAGGGTAATTCGTATACCTGTTTAGGAGGCTTGGGCCTCATTGCTTCCTTCAGTTGGTCCGCTAACCTGTTGAATGCTGTAGCCGCGTCGCTCGGAGGAGGTTCCGCTGACGACCTGTACTGCTCCCGCGATCGCGACTCTTCGTGCTTCCATGCTGGTGTGGAAGTAAACCGGCCGCGCGGCGACTCAGCCCGCGGCTCTATGGGCGATGGTGCCCTCTCGTACCCACGCGGCGGAGGAGATTGGGTACGTACCCTGCGAACCATGTTGACGGGCGACGGCGCCCGTGGTTCGTGACCCCGCGGCGGCGATGGGTCTCGCGTTTCCCGAAACGGCTCGGGGCTTCGCTCTCGTTGACGTTCCTCGTGCCGGCTCAGCCAGTTGTCGATCCTTGCTGTCAACTCGTCGGCTGGCGGCTGCGGTATATGTGCTCGGGATCCTTCTTGTTCGGCTTCCTCTTCTGCGTCGATTGCATGAAGTTCCACTTCAAGTTGTTTTCGGACGATATCCTCCTCCAGTTGTAGCTGCCTTGTCTTGATCTCGGCAAGCTTTTCCATTGTGCGTAATTCCGCTTCCTTCCGCCTCAGCTCCGTAGTGCTGCTAGCGTGCGAAAGGATCGAGGGCACTCGCTGTACTAAAGCGCGCACGCCGTCGTCCGTGCGCTCACCCGTGTTCTCCCCCGACGGTGAAGCTGGTTTGTCGTATGCAAGTACCTGCGTTTGACTTGCCATAGCGACTGCTGCGGACGTAGGCTTCGTAGCTTCGGCGTCCTTCTCGACACCACTGCTACCTCCGACGGTCTTCGGAATGGCTCCAGTTGACTTGGGGCGAGTTTCCTGCATTAACGACCACGCAACGCCCTGCGAGGTCGTCTTCAACTGCTTCTGTTGCTCCGCCAAGAAGCGACGACGCTCGGCATCGTCAGCCTTGTTGGTTTTGCTGCGCGTCATCATTGTAAAATTTACACTGTTACTTATCGACACAGATCGTTAATCACAAAACCACAATCAATCACTTTCACCAGAGTTAATCAATCTAAAAATGTCTACGAGCACTATTTACACTGCGAGTCAACGAGTCCACTGTTCTGCATGCGCAAATCACTGTTCGCGGAATGGCCAGTCAACATTCAACGCGATGACGTCACTGAACACAGTCACAGAGTTCACTTACTTGTGGCACTTAATACCGACGAAATTACGTTTACTCTTACTTTGTCCGGTACTGCAAACCGCACTGCAATCCGGATCCGGCTCGAAGGACCATTACGTCACTGTCGCCGACCGGGCGTCGAGGGGATAGCCGCCGCGGACGCACACGCCTACATGTACGCTCCCCGCCTTCGACTCGGCAGGTATGTCTCTCTCGGCGCGCGAGCGAGAGGAAAACACAGCCACGGCTACCGTACGACAGTGATAGGACTACCTCGCCACGGGTAGCACGACCTAACCTTATTATCGACTTGCCCAGGTTCAGAGCAAATAAAGGAGTAAACGGAGCTCAAATCTGGCTAACCTCTAGCCTTCAAAGGTCCACGCAGGTGCCACACAAGAAAACACGAATTTACTGGCGCATGCATATATTTACAGAATTAAAGACTAAGTACACTTAATTATTACGTACTTGCGTTATTCTAGATTTACTACACTATCAAAGCACTAATATCAACACAATTAACACTACTGCACTTTACTTAGTACTTGGATATCACTTATTCACTTTTACTTTTCTTCCGATTAGAACCTTTTAGAAACTGAACTGAACCTTTTAGAATCTGAACTGTCGCTTGCGGCCTTTCGTGGCGCTTATATACTCCACAAAATGGGCGTGTCAAGACAAGGAAGTTGACTGTCCTTGTCTTTTCTAACTCGAATGTTCCCGTAATCTCGCGCGTTAAGGCCGCGTAGTTTCGGCGCTCTCTGATTGGTCGATGCGCTGCCACGTTGTAGGTAGGTATGTCCGCGCGTCGGCTCGCGCGCATTCCAGTACTTTCTCGACGTTCGTTCTGGCCGTTTCTCATGCATTCTCGTACTCAAACTTTGCACTACACGGCACATTTGTTTTTTTTTTCACACGCATTTATGTTACGTAAACACTATTTTCGCTGCCCCCGGTAACTTCTGTCCGCAACAGACTCAAACCTTAAAACCTCTATGCTACACTTAAAAATGCATTGCTGTGATCTGAGTGACTGCAGACGCTGTAATTGCACACAGCTTAAAAAAGTATCTACCATTAAGTACCTTGGAGTCATTCTGGACCAGCGGCTATCATGGCACTCACACATAGATTACGTTAACAATCGAGTTAGAAAATTAATCTGGATCTTCAAAATTCTTAGACACATTGCAGATAAAACATTACTCAACCAACTTTACAAATCACTTGCACAAACAGTAACCAGTTACTGTATTGTAGTTTGGGGTGGTGCTACTAAGACAAAATTTCTTCAGGCTGAAAGAGGGCAAAGATGCCTTCTTAAAGTAATGTATAAGCTACCCTTCAGACACTCAACATATGAGCTTTATAGAGAAAATAACATTCTTAGTATGCGAAAATTATACATTTCATTAACTATATTAAAAGTACACAAGACTCTGAACTATATACCTGTTAAACCAAAACGTATAAATCATAAAGTTGCTCCTATTTGTGCTGCAAAATCAGCGTTTGCCAAGAGGCAATACAATACAATATCGTCACATTTATACAATAAATTAAATAAAACTATCAATATTTACCCGATGCAATTACGAAACTGTAAAGAAAAAATAACGGAATGGCTGATCACACTTACTTATGAAGACACTGAATCTTTATTAGTTTAAGCATGAAAACGTGTGTATTATCGCTTAAAATAATAAACAAACGCGCAAACACTCACTCACAAACACACACACACACACACACACACACACACACACACACACACACACACACACACACACACACACACACACACACACACACACACACACACACACACACACACACACACACACACACACACACACAAAACACACACACTCACACACACACACAAAACACACACACTCACACACACACACACAATACACACTAACCTAAATTAAAAATAAATTGTTTTTAGCTTGTAGTAAATGTAAACGAATCAATGAATGTAATGTTATTAAAATCGTATCTACTAAACTATATTATAACCATGGTCCAAATGGACGAAGAGCGGTGCCTCCCAACACAAGTATTGCCATACTTACCGGGAGACGCCAGCCACTAATGTACTTTTACCTACTTTAGTATGATACCAATAAATATTTTTGTTTTTTTTTGATTTTTTGATTTTTGATTAAAGACTCCCGAGGCTTAAAGACTCGATGCTGTTTAAGAACCGTGTTGGTTTATTTTACGCATATGAATGCAAAATATTGTATTTTCGTCACTTGAGTCTTTAAGCCTCGGGACTCTTTAGGGTTCGAGTCTTTAAGCCTCAAAATGAGCGTTATCCACAACACTAACTGTAATGTAGATATAAGTATATCAACAACTCGGGCCTTTCTAAAGCCGGGTCCGCTGCACCAATGTTTTCCATGTTTTTAAACATCTAACATGTTTTCCGTCAGGTTCGGCAAACAAATAGGGTATTGTTTTGATTGGCAAAACATGTTTGACGTTTAAAAACCACGAAAACATGGCGCAGCGGACGCGGCTTAATCTTAGCAACGTATCTTTTATTTTTTATCATTAATAAAAATATTAATTTTGAGCCAAGACTCGTGTTCCACACTGAGACGTAATATTATTGAATTAAGACTCCTGTTCTTAGAAGAAGTGATGTTTCTTTAGAGGTAGTCTTGGAGGGGGTTCGACGACCATACAAAATGTTTTATGACATTCGCAGGCTAAGGGCGTGATATTTTAAGAAACTTGTATAGAATCATTTGAGAAAGTAGTTTGTCACGTGATACTTTGGGAAAACGATTATTCTCAAATTATTCTAGTTTATACAAGTTTGTTCTAGGTAGGAAATGGGGAATTTCGCGCAAATGGAAAGTCAATTTATGAAAGATTGTTACTTAAATTTCTTAAAATTTTTAGCCGTTAGCCTGCGAATATCAAATACGTTTTGTATGGTCGTCGAACCACGACCATTTTCTTCTCTAAAGAACTTGCATTTAAACAATATTCCTGAGAATATTAATATTCTTGGTTGAAATATTCCTTTTTTTCCGTGCACTCGGCGACACAGACTCGGCGAGAAAGTTTAATAAAACAAATGGCATTCAAAAAATATTTTAATAAATTATTTTGGTACAAAAATGTATTAATTTATTTATAAAAAAACACAGTTTAAACCACAATGCATATCTTTCATTTGGACAAAAAAAAACGTTGCGGCGGTGGGTAGAAGAGTGAGGAATTCAAGAATATATATTCCAAACATAGCCATCTTATTAGATACCTAACGAATATTAAATTAACATGTTACATAATTGTCTCCATTTCTATAAACTCCTATATTAACATAATTTACCTACTGTAAATCCTTGTATCATAGGTGTCAGTGTAGGTTTTGGAGTATAGTTAAAACTATTTGAACTGAACGCATTAATGGCCTTTGTTCTGAGCTTATGAATAGACATTGTATGCGAGCGCGTGCCATTTTTTGCAAGAAAAAGCTTAGCGCCACATAAAATGTTCATTGAATAATGAACTCTGTCGTCTTATTCAATAGATTTAAAATGGACTAAAAGATTTAAAAAAACCCGCTCCCAGCGAGCCAGCTGTGTGTGGTATTTTATCTCGTAGCTAATTTGGAATCTATTGTAAAATAATATAGAATTCATTATTCAATGAACATTTTACGTGGCGGTAACATTTTTTTTGCGAAATATGACACGCGCTCGCAAACAATGTCTATTTATAAGCTCAGAACAAAGGCCATTAATGCGTTCAGTTCAAATAGTTTTAACAATAAGTATATTGTTAGATAACAAGAGTACTTCTAACCTTAACAACGGGGCATTTTCAGAATGTTTTGTCAATATAGTGCACTTTAGCTTCCTAAGCCTAACATTATCTCGTTTATATCGAGCATAAGGCATTTCGTCCCTTACTAGCAAGTATGTAAGGGCTTGTGCACAAATCACGTGAGGTTTTTCGGCTTCTTTTTGACGTGGCCTCGATCGGCTAGCTTAGGCTGGTGACATTCGTCTAAAGCAGGGGCCGGCAACAAAGGGCCATATAGGAGTAAAAAAAAATTACACGGGCCGCACTTCTTAGTTAATTGTGACTTTATCAGACAATTCCAAAATTCTGAATTCATCGACCTCTACATACATAACAGCCAGCGAGGCTCGCGGGACGCAAGCAAGGGCCTCGCGGGCCGCCTGTTGCCAACCGCTGGTCTAAAGCATTCTGAAAAACATTCATTTGAGTTTTCCGAATACATAATATGCATATTGAACAGTTAGGTTTACAATTACAAGCTAAGATTTCATGTAACAAACACAAATATAAAACGCTCAGTCGACATGTCTTATGATTTATGGCCCCATGGCACAATTATTATAAGTACGAAATCCAAATTCAAATGTTCAGAGGGCCCAGCTTATCATGCACACATATATTGAATTGACATACAGACTTATCAATTACACTCACATAGACAAATTAACGCACACATTCACTGCCAGCAATTCGCCCAGCGAGCGCTTACACCGTAGACGCTTTCCACGGAATTCTCATTTTTTTTTCAAAATGAGATTTTAACCCTTTGAACGCCATGATTCACGTACTAAAGTGTCACTGACACGCCAACCTTTTTTCCATAAGAGAGTGACTCATCATTTCCTTGCCCTTATCCCATTTACTTGGGGTCGGCGCAGCATGTCTTTTTCTTCCATACTTCTCTGTCAGCCGTCATATTATTCACTTATTTTCTCTTCATATCGTCTCTCACACAGTCCATCCACATTTTCCTTGGCCTACCTCGTCTTTTACATGAGTGTGAGAGTGACTATGAACCTTATATGAAAGACTGAAGGTTGCTTTGACAGCGGACGCCATAACCGCTATAGGGGTTCTTGGCGTGGTTGACACGACGACACACGACCACTTTATAGGTTCTTAGCGTTCAAAGGGTTAATGTCAAAATGTGGAGCTCGTTATGAACTCTTACTTGACATTAAAACCTTATTTTGAAAAAAAATTGACTAGACATGTTCTTTCCGTGGACCCTTCATGTGTTGAGTATAGGGTGTAGAGTCTAACTGTCCACTGTGTAGACGGGCGTTTAACACATTCACTGCCAAAACATTCGCAGTGCTACGCTCGCCTATGAGCCCACGTAGCCGGTTCCTAGTTGCTAGCACTCAAATTGTTAACCCATTAAGCGTCAATGACTAACTTTCGAGTCGTGCCACTACTCGAGCGATTTCCGCTACAGAACGGAAAAATGCTGCTACGCGCTACGCTACGGCGTAGCACACGTAGCGATGTTTGGCCTCGAACGAGTTAACACTTTCACTGCCAGGAACAGGTAGTCGCTTTCCGCTACTCGAGAAAAACCACGGAATCGCGGCCACGAGCGTAGCGCGTAGCGATACTAGAGATTCTTGGCAGTGAATTTTACTTTTTTTTTTTTTATTTATTGATTAAGACGAAAGAAATACATTCTAATAGTTACATACCCATCTAGGCAAAACCTTGAGAGGTTTGTGTGCCAATGTTAAAAGTGTGTGTGTGTGTGTGTGTGTGTGTGTAGTGATTCTGATATACACGGTGTAACATGAGGAAACCGAATAAATTTAACGGCGTATTCCTGACCATATTTGAAGTTAAAAATGTCGTATAATGTTTTTGTTTAAATAAAATCGTACTGAAATCTCCAGTATTTTTTTATTAATGTACAAAAATATAAAAAAAATATTACGACCTGGGTTCATATAACATTTTTTGCTTCTCAGGAATACGCTGTTAAAATTATTCGGTTTCCTCATGTTAGACCATGTAGAATAAATCGTCTCCAAATTTTATGTAATCATTTTCTAGATTATCACTATGCGCCGGTCCATAGAAAATGTATGAAAAAACGTCACACAGTTGAAAAAAAAACATTGAGATGGAGAATCGTGATCCGCAGTAAAAAAACACAAACTTTCCAAATTCTGACAAAAGTAAAAAGTACACAGTTGAGTGAAAACAAAAACTTTGTCAAAATGCCTTTCTGGTTGCTTATTCGGTGAACTTATCTTAACTTTGAGGACCCACATTGAGAACGGAAGTCTTAAGTGCTCTACACACACAACAGCTGCCTTTGGGGACCATAGTCAGTGAGGTCTGTGGCATCACAATAACCCTTGCGCATTCCAACGGGCGAGAATGGCACACCACCGCGTGATTTCAGCCCGTCTATACAGTTGCAGAATTTGCAGTTACGGCAGAATTACGGTCATACAGTATCCCCTTTGCTTTGACCCTCGGCAGGACTGCCATGGCTGGCCCGTGGGGATGCGCCTTATCAACAGTTCTACACCATACTCAAGTAGAAAGCGTTTATTTGCTCCATTACGATCAGCGTGAGCACCGTATGGGGTCCGATCTTGAAGTACGTGGGCAGAAACCCGCTCCATAGTCCTAGAGGTCCTTCTTTCTTGACCACGTCTATTATAACACCAATCATGGTCGTTTTTGATCCGCCTTGTGCTGCGTTCTGAACTCTGTGAAACAATAATTTGACTGATGAAGGTGGTTTTTTTAGTATCCGGACTAAGATGGCTTTGTTAGCTTGAAAGATTCTTTGTTAAAATATAAAAACTAACTAAAGTAAGTAGTAAATAAATAAATAAATAAATATTACGGGACAATCTTACACAAATCAACCTAGGCCCACGGTAAGATCAATAAGGCTTGTGTTGTGGGTACTAGGCGACGATATATATAATAGATAAATACATATAGATACTTATATATACATATATAACATCCATAACTCAGGAACGTGACTCGTAACTCATTCGTGATAAACACACAAATAAATGCCCTGACCGGGATTCGAACCCGGGACCTCCAGCTTCGTAGGCAGTGTCACTACAAACTGGGCTACGGAGGCCGTTAAAGTAGTAATAGTAAACACTTTATTGCACAGAAAAAAAAAGTAGGTGCATTCGGCTGACTCCGAAAATCGGATTATTCCTTTAATTTCTAATTTCTACCATACCAAGCAATATTTTTTAGGGGGGTAACTACGAACGAAAACGGAATATGTACAAAACTGAATAAAACTCTCTTTTGTATATCAATCGGAATTGCCCGTCCCGACATACTCCGGCTTTGCCCTTTTACAAAGAAACAATGGTTTGCAGTTAAAACACTTATTATTTACAATTGCCGAGGATATTATTTGAAACAGATCTTTCGGCTTAATATTGAAAAAGAGAAAGTGACCAATGTTTTACGCACACACTGGTGAATGAAAATATAGATATCCTGTCAACTCTTCCAAAATCCTTTCGTATTATAATTACCCGAATGCACCTTAGGTAGTCGACCACCTTAAAGGCGCATTTTGGTTCCAGCCGTATAGCATTGCAAGCGATTCTGTTTTGAAT
The DNA here is from genome assembly GCA_963854355.1 of Epinotia brunnichana. NCBI lineage: Eukaryota > Metazoa > Arthropoda > Insecta > Lepidoptera > Tortricidae > Epinotia > Epinotia brunnichana. The sequence goes on along the minus strand of OY977953.1, from coordinate 1,431,397 downwards.
CTGGTCGACTCTGGCTTTGGCCGATGGTACATAGCAGAAGATACAATAAAAATACATTTGTACAAAGGCCAACTTTTCCCTTAAGGGATCTCTTCCAGCTAACCTTAAAATGTATTTACTTACAGGTGAATATTATATTATATTATTATATATTTACTTAATGGACGGAGAAAATAGGGAACTGCCGCGGCTCCGAGTTCAAGTTTTGGTTTGGACTGCGCACCAGCCCTAATAAATTTTAAAGCGCTGCTCGCCTCAGAGAAAACCAAAAGATTTCGCGTTTTCACTCAAACGCGCGACTTTTACTTTTTTCTTACAATTGAGATTTTTTTTGGTTTTTCATGTTCAGAATCAGGGCCACACAGGGTTTTTTATTTATTGGGATTAAGAAATCCCAATAAATAAAAAACCTGCCAAGAGCGTGTCGGGCCACGCTCAGTGTAGGGTTCCGTAGTTTTTCTTCCGTCACAGTAAGTGTGTGAAATTATTTTGTATTTTTTTCAAAAACTATTCAACCTATCAAGTTCATAATAATTTTCCTAGAAAGTTTTTATAAAGTTCTACTTTTGAGATTTTTTCATATTTTTAAAACTTAAGGTTCAAAAGTTAGAGGGGGGGACTCATTTTTTTTTACTTCTGGAGCGATTATCTCCGAAAATATTAACATTATCAAAAAATGATTTTAGCAAACCCTATTCATTTTTAAATACCTATCCAACAACATATCACACGTTAGGGTTGAAATGAAAAAAAAACACTCCCCACGTTAGGGTGGTACCCTAATAAAATAAAATAAAAACACTTTTTATTTTACCACTTTGTCGGCGTGATTAATATACATATTAGTACCAAGTTTCAGCTTTCTAGTGCTAACAATTACTGAGATTATGCGCGGACGGACGGACAGACAAAGCGAAACTATAAGGGTTCCTAGTCGACTACGGAACCCTAAAAAAAGTGTCCTCAGTTTTTTATTCCACTTAGTGACGTTTTTTTTCGCTTCTGTATGGACCGTCACATAGTGGAATGCTAAAAAAATGTATGGAAAATTGGGGACACTTTTTTTCTTCGGGACCAAGGGTGCTCATGATTTTGAACCGGAAAAACCAAAAAAATCTAAATTCTGAGAAAAAAGTGAGCAGCACATTTGAACGCCCTGATACTTACTTCGTTTTGACCTTGTCGAGGGGCAACGAGGCGCACGTGGCGAGGAAGCCGGCGATCATCGACGCGCAGAAGTGCAGGCGGACGCCGTGTCCCAGGCGGGGCTGCAGCGATTCACGGGCCTGCGCACACGCATTAACAATGATAACTACTCAAATTATGCATCCGTCTAAATAGGGGTGTACCTATACTCATGTTAAACTCAGGGATTGTAACCGGTTATTTTTTGTATGGGAACTGTAACCGGTTTTTTTCGTTAAATAATAATAATAAATAAATATTTGTGGACAATCTTACACAAATCAACCTAGTCCCAAACTAAGCAAAGCTTGTACTATGGGTACTAGACGACGATATAGATACTTATATAGAGAAATACATACTTAAATACATAGAAAACATCCATGACTCAGGAACAAATATTCGTGCTCATCACACAAATAAATGCCCTTATCGGGATTCGAACTCAGAACCTCTTGCTTCGTAGGCAGGGTCACTACCAACTAGGCTAAAGCGGTCGTCGTTCTTTGTTAATTATTTCATTTTCTAATTGGCCAATTTAATAATACGCACTCGTTACCTTAAAACACAACTGAGTCCTACATATGAAGTATAAAATAGTTCGAGATATATGGTTATTTCGAGGTTTTTGAAATAACCACATATCTCGAACGTATTGATGCTGAATGGATAGTAAACCAACAAGTACATACCTACTTATATTTAATTATTTATTTCGGACATTAATATCCATAAGTTGTTAGTATACAATCACGAATTATCAACTAAAGTTATTTTTACAAATTTATTTAATCCTACCTAGTAGAGTTTTTTTTATTTTTATTTATTTATATATATTAAATTATTTTACAATATACATGGCCAGGCAGCGGACAAAACCCAGCAGGGTTTAACTGCCACTGCATTCACTCAATTAATATTTAGTTTATACATAGGATAACAAGCTTATAAAAATAAAGCGCACACGGTGATTGCCTACACAAAATGCGACATTATGACGTGATATGCTGTGAAGCACTTGGGAGCACGCTGGAGACGTGCATACCGTTTCTTATCCTATTGCCGCGGCTTAGCGTCCAAAAACTGCATGCACGTCTACGGCGCGGCGGCAACAGTAATTTAGATTAGCTATTTCATTAATTATTACTATCAGGTTTGGGATATACAAGCTGATTTCATTATACGTTTACAATGTTGCGGTTTATCACATATATTTGTGAGTACATCAGATGGTAAGTCATTCAGGATACTAGTTAGATGCTCTATCCCCTGGCATAGGTTCCTGCACAATGTAGTGTTCCAGTGCCCAGGTAATGGTGCATCCAGCCTCGCAGCCAACGTCCTCAGGATACTGTTACCGCTGCCACACATCCACCGTATTAGTGATGCCGTCCTGCTGCGTATTATTGCGTAAAAATCTCTGTACGCTCTGCCGCAAACATTCCGGACGCACTACAATATCGCGGGAGCCCCAACAGCATCCTGAAGATGTTGTTATATTGTATGCGCAGGGCGTTATACGACCGCTGGGTGTGTAGCTGGCCCACAGTATCTTATCTTATCTAGGTGAGGGCCCTTTCGGATGCACTTCGACCCAGTGGGATCTTTTGTGCATTTGCCCTCTCCTTTATACCTGCTCCCAGGCTTGCTCCATCATTTCCACAAAGCGGATGATGCAGTTCGCCGGGAGCACCTTGAATTCCTTTGGTTGCGGGTAACCGTTACCAAAGTAGTTCATTCTTTGTCTGGCAAGGGCATGACATTCACACAATAAGTGTTCCATAGTCTCATCCTCCTCGCCACACATTCTACAGTCTAAACTATCAGAGTCCCATCTATGACATAGGCTACCTTTCGTATGGAGAAAATTCTTTTTTTTTTTCAGTTAAAGTCAAGCGCGAGTCTGTTTCGCGCGCCAAGGGTTCCGTACAAACTTTCACCACGCTTTATTAAGAAAAAATCTATGTTAGTTTTTCAAAGATAATTCTTTTTTAAGTCATGGCTTTTTCATGTCAATCAATTTCGATAATTTTTCTTTTTATTTGCTAGAAGGTACCTACTTTCAAAATACTTCCATACAAATTAGAAGGAAAAAAACTCAACAAAAAAGTATTAAATTACAAACTTAAATATTAAATAATTTTTGAAGAATAAAAGAAAATAGCAGGTCTCGTTATACTTTTCCGGTAATATTTACGTTAATATTAATAATATTAAATTTTTTCAAAATTTTCGCTCGGTAAAGGTCGGAGATAAGGGTAGTTTTTTCAATATTATTCCTTAATAAATCAAAATTTAACTACTGTAGAAAAAAAATGAAAACGGTTTTAGAAAGCGCAAATCAAGCCCTTTCATATGATACCCCATTTGATCTATTAACTACACTTTGCATTTTTAACCCCCCTCATATTCGTCATTTACACAGAAAATAAAAATTAATATTTAATTTTTTTATGTTCCATACACGTGTCTTAGCCTTTTTAACAGTTGTTCCAAATTTCAAATTGAGAGCATAAGTAGTTCCTGAGATTTTTAACGCTGTGACAGACGGACGCACCATACCTTATTGGTCCGGAACCCTAAAAACTAACCTGCGCGTAGGAGCCAAGCTGCGCGGCGGTCAGAACGGCTGCGCGCGAGGCGGCGGCCGAGGTCCCGCGCATCAGCGTTGTCGCGCCCTCCTCCTTGATCATTCTGTGGACCATCAGTAAACGTTAGCGGGTACTCGGCTTCGGGGTGTTCCGTTTCTATAAAGAGTGGAGGTGCAATGAGAATGGCAACACCACCAATATACTAACTCATTTGAACTGGCCTAATGAATGGATCTTTGTTAGCCAGGTATACAATGGTTTTTTTGTACTCGTCGATTAAAATCTGTGTATTAAGATTTCATAGAGAATACTGCAAAGTCACTCTTTTCATAGTTGTAGTCCATGTTACTGTCGAAACAATCGAAATAACTGTTTCGATACGCTCCAGACAACCGAAAAAAAATTGAAAATAGAACTGAAATAAATTCGACCAATCACGTGGCTGCTTTACCGAACTGTAATGAATTGGACCAATAGAATCGCTTTGATTATTGAGTTTACTCATTGATGTCGTACGCTCGTTCATGTCTTTTAAGATATCAACGAGCGTACGAGCGATAGGCTGCACTTATTCGTTTCAACAGTATCGAGTTTGTTTAATTAGTTCAGTTGACTCGTAGAAAATTAATTTTAATGAACTCGTACAAAAAGTATTGTTCACAATAGTGTTATAATCAAGCTTTTTAATCTCGTACCTTACTTAGGCCACTCAGCCAGACGAGATTAAAAAGCTTGATTATAACACTATTGTGAACAATACTTTTTGTACGAGTTCATTAAAATTAATTTTCTACGAGTCAACTGAACTAATTAAAGAAACTCGATACTGTTGAAACGAAGTGCAGCTCATCGCTCGTACGCTTGTTGATATCTTAAAAGACATCAACGAGCGTACGACATCAAAGCGATTCTATTGGTCCAATTCATTACAGTTCAGTAAAGCAGCCACGTGATTGGTCGAATTTATTTTAGTTGTCTGGAGCGTATCGAAAAGTAGTTATTTCGATTGTTTCGACAGTAACATGGACTACAACTATGAAAAGAGTGACGTTGCAGTATTCTCTATGAAATCTTAATACACATATTTTAATCGTCGAGTACAAAAAATACTATTTTTTATTTATTCGTATGGCATGGATACAGTTATTTACAAACTTATATTTAGAATTTTAGACCATCGTGGGTTAGAAACTGTATGTTGCTGCGAGGCTATTAGAATAAGCAGTTGCAGCAGCAGCCAGAAGTTGATTACTCTTTAGCACCACCCATAGGTAAGGTACACAATGATATTATCTGCTTTTGTTAGCGGACGCGTGCCATTTTCTGCAAGAAAAAGTTTAGCGCCACGTAAAATGTTCATTCAATAATGAACTCTATCTTCTTTTACAATATATTAAAAATTAGCTACGAGATAAAATACCACACACATCGCCTTATACCTGGGTCCATTTTGAATCTATTGAATTCTAAGACGATAGAGTTCATTATACAATGCACATTTTATGTGGTGCTAAACTTTTTCTTGCAAAAAAAGGCACGCGTTCGCAGAAAAAAGCAGATAATACCATTGATGATTTTGTATACCTGGCTAACAAAGATCCATTCATGAGCCCAGTTCAAATGAGTTAAAGTATGCCAACCCTAGGGCCTGGACCGTTTCGTGAAGCCAGGTTACAATAGGGGTGTAGACTCCAAATTTATTATTAAGTAGGTACTCCAAAAGAAAGAAGGAAAAAAATAATTCCTAGTGTCGAAAATCTCATTCAGATATCACAAAAAAATTACAAAGCTATAACCGTTTCAATATTGATTGTTAGAGAGAGAAGAGAGACAATGCTCGTAGATCGTGACGTCATGATCCTCGAGCGTCATAGTCATAGTACATCACAATCGTTTCATATGAAAATGCGTTTCGCGGAAAAGGGATCTGGGAGCACGGTAGTGCCCCCACCAAGACGAGCCAAGCGAAGCGTAAGGGCAGGGCACTACCTATCTTTTCTCGAAGAGCTTCGTCGTTTTTTTGAAACGGCATAACTTGGGTTCGGATTATATCAGACAAACAAAATTTTCGGGATATGATGTCAATAGTGGACTTAGTAAAAATATAAAGTTTCAATTGCATAGCTCTTATACTTTACATTTTATTGATATCTAAAAGACGCCGATTTCACTGAATCCTTTTTCGAGAAAATTCATCATTATTGGTTATTTTTAACCGACTTCAAAAAAAGGAGGAGGTTCTCAATTCGGATGTTTTTTTTTTTTTTTTTTTTTTTTTTAATGTTTGTTAGCTCATAACTCCTTCATTTATGAACCGATTTGTACAATTTTTTTTTAATTGAAAGTATATACTTCCAGATTGGTTCTATTGTTTTAAAAACCCCAGTTGGATGATGGGAACTATGAGGAATTGAGGGAACTCCTCAAATATATTAGGCACGCGTGTAGTATTTTCAGTATTTTCTATTATAACTCGTGTATATACACCCGGAAATCATACATTTGGTGATGGTGGAAGTGATGATGAAGACCACAGATGGCTTGTGGAACTTCTCAAGTACCTACTTCAAACTATAAAAGTACGTCACAGATTCTGATATGATTGCGTTGAAATAGCAAACAATGAACTGCCAAGGGTAATTCTGAGATCCTTGAGGAATCGACGGAAGTCCTCAAATATTAACGGCTCACATACAGTGATTTGGTTTTTTTCTCTAATAATCAACGCATTTGCTCTCGGAAATCAGTTCATGTGGTAAATTGCCAAAGAAATGTGGTAATGTTCATGTGGCTTGGCGGAGTACTGAATTGAAGCCGGTTAAAACTTTGTTTTTAAAGTAAATTATATTTGGTGTCTAAGGCCCTATTTAACAAGTCTAAAGCGCTTGACCAATGACGACTGGCCAAGTGGCCACTTTACTTGTTTTGCCTGTATACAGGGTGTCCCAGAAATCGACGTCAAGCCGAAAACGGAAGATAGACCAAGTCATAACAGTTATCATAAAAATACAAAAAAAAATCCTACTCGTGTTCTTTTAACATTTTGGTCACTTTAAAAATTCACAAAAAAATCCACACCCTGTAATGGTTATTTAACTCTTGTTACTACAAATTCTATAATTTATTCTAATTTTATTTTCATTATGTAATCTTGAATAATGCTGCTGTAGATTTTTGCCTAAAATTTAAAGCCAACAGCTCCTACTTGGTAGATAATTACACTTTTTTAAAACCAAATTATTTAAATTTACTGTTTCGCCCAACTTTAACAGACTTTACTGAAAAAAAAAAGTACTACGCTAGTTTGGCAAGTAACGTTAAAAACTGGCGCGTTTAATAAGGATTGCTTGCTAGATTACGTTTTAAATAATTGATCAATTATTAAAAAAAATAAATAAATAAATAAATAAATATTACGGGACAATCTTACACAAATCAACCTAGGCCCACGGTAAGCTCAGTAAGGCTTGTGTTGTGGGTACTAGGCGATGATATATATAATAGATACATACATATAGATACTTATATACATAACATCCATAACTCAGGAACAAATATTCGTGATAAATACACAAATAAATGCCCTGACCGGGATTCGAACCCGGGACCTCCAGCTTCGTAGGCAGAGTCACTACCCACTGGGCTACGGAGGCCGTTTAAATAAACCCAGTAATTTTATTGTAAATAACCCCAGTTTTTTCACAAAATGTCCATACTTCCTTAAAATGACTTTAGTTTACCCAAAGCTTTGCTCAACGCCGTTTCTTAGTTTGATAGAGACGGGAAGAGTCATAACAGTTATCAGAAAAACATAAAAAAACCCAACTCGTGTTCTTTTAAAATTATGGTCACTTTAAAAGTTTAAAATTTACGACGATTGACCAATTTATGAACAAATTGAAAAAAAATCCAACACGAGTTGGATTTTTTTTTGTATTTTTATGATAACTGTTATCACTTGGTCTATTATCATCCGTTTACGGCTTGACGTCGATTTCTGGGACACCCTGTATACAATTTGTAACCTGGCACACACAGGCGTATTTACACACACAGGAGTATTTTATTCGTTTACTACTTTCGCCGCAAGCGGAGCGCCCTTGGCTCCCCTCTTATAAACCTGTTGCTCACCTGATAAGAGCGTTGAACACGTTGTTGTATTTCCGTCGCAGTTCAGGCGACAGGCGACCGTCGGCGGTCATCCGAACGAGCGCCACCTCCGCGGGGTTGCCTACTAATGCGCCTACGCAGCCCGATACTACGCCAATCGCCAGCTTCACGCCGAAGTTCGGCACGCCATATTTACTGGAAAACAATCAGTAGCATATTTGAGTGGTTACTATAAGTAAATGAGCGCTTCCGTGAAATGAAATGAAAATTTATAACAATCGTTACAGGTCATGGTCAATTTGGTACATTTGTTTTCTAATTGAAACTAATTATATAAGTTTATATTACACATCATTAATTTCTGGATTCATACATCTTATTTATTATTATCATTGTCATAATCATTTAGTATAATTCTTTATTTTCAAATTGTCAGTGGCATGCTGTAAAATTCGTCAGTTGTTCAGAAGCCACTTTTTCAGGCTTGATTTGAATCCTGCGGTGGAAGCTGCATTTCTGACGGTATCAGGCAATCGGTTATAAATTGGTGGTCCGAGGTTATAGACCGACTTAGCTCACTTCGCAAGTCTGTGTTTCTCAACCACCAGCATGTCTCCATGCCTATTGCTCCGCAGGGGGTATCTAGAGTTTGTGCCCTTGCGTTTGAAAAGCGGCTTGCGGCTGCTCCGGAGCTTCCGTCCACTTCCGGAGAAGAGTTTGGTGGGCGGCTTCTCTACGTCGCCTTATCTCCTCGATGCCTGGCTGGTCTCCTCTCTAGCGGGACGCGGCTGCCCGACGGTACACTTCCGCTAGCACTTCGGCGTCCAGCTCCCAGGGTGGGGTGGCCGCCAGAACGCAGGCCGCCTCAAATGAGTTGGTGCGATACCCTGACCGCCATGACCCTTTGCGGTTGCCGCAGGTGGGCTTTGTTCTGGTAGGCGGACAGGGCGTCCACCCAGACGGGTACAGTACAGGGCCATCGACCGCACCACGCCCGAGTACAGTCGGCGGCAGCCTGCTTTCGGCCCGCCCACGTTCGGAAGAAGACGGCTTAGGGCGGAGGCTGCACCCACGAGCTTTGGGGCCAGTCTCCGGAAGTGCTCCTTAAAATCCCATCGGCTGTCGAGGACGAGTCCGAGGGACTAAATCGTCTTCTCGACGCCAACAGATATTCCCCCGACAACAATCTGAGCACCAGGTGGTGGCGCCCTCCGAGGTCCGTGGAAACACAGGGCTTCTGACTTTTGCAGGGCGACCTGTAGTCCCAGTTTCCGGATTTTTTCCACTACGTGGGCCACGCCCGCCGCAGGAGGGAGGCGTCTCCGCAGGAGCTACCTACCACAACCCTGCACGTGTCCCTTGGGTGGTACTAAAGAGTGACAAACTCAAAGGCCAAAATAATGTATGCCATACGATTAAATAAGTAGCATATTTAAAGGCGTGGATTGGAAAGTTATGAGATTTTTTAAATGGCTATAATGACTGGATTGAATCACATGAAGTCAGGAAACTAAAGTTGTTTAGGTAGGTACCCATATCTCCTTTGACCTTTGACAGTCCTTTTTGACCACGTCCGGTGCAACCCGTATCGAAACGTCAGAAATAACATTAAAAAAATAGTTATCTGTGCTAAATTTATACTCTAATCTCTGATGATGATGACAAATTATAATAGTTAGAGCGAAACTTACGTGGTATACAGATCTGTAATGTATGTGAAGCACCCGAGGCGGCCCGTTGTGTAGGTAGCCTGTCGGAACAGGGCTGCTGAGAGCCCGATGTACAGCCCCCCAGCACCCTGGCTGCTCACGACCTAGACATCAAATAGGTATATAGATTTGAAGCTACCGAGTTGATGCATCCACAGCCTAGGGTTGCCAATTGCCATCTCAGAAACCTTGCTACCAGGACAAGGAGCGTAAAAACCCCGGATTTAGGAGCTCAGAACCCGGACATGTAACGGATATTTTTTTAAACTTACTCAGAAAAAAACCGACGTCTAACGAGTAACGACTACCCATGACTAGAAACTTTTAAACCCGCACTACAAATGAAACCCCGCCCGGACGCACACCGGACGCCCCGGGGGCTAAGGGGCTTACAACTCCCAATGACCTTCGATCTGTTACTGTAAGTTTTTTCGTGTTTTTTGTGGCTTACCGTATTAACAGCAACGAGGTTTACCGAAATAGTGTCCCATATTTACTTCAAAACTCACCGTTTTCGAGATATATGGCACCAAGCTTTAGCAGTTTTAGGCCTGAAACCCAGTTTTTTGGACGTAACTTTTGTGAAAATGAGGTAAAATTAAATATCTCTCGTGGGTTGATAGAGACGTCAATAGCAGTTACATGTAAATTTAATATATAAAAGTGCATGAACAACATACTATAAAATATCGAAAACAGAGCTTTTTTGGACCATGTTCAAAAGTAGATAAAGGATTGAAGAACCGATTAACGTTTGTGTCATAAATATATCTATTGTTATGACGGAGGAATATCCCGCAGTCCCGCGCGGCGCTTTGCTGTGTGCGGCCGCGCTACAGGTGCAATGATTACGTACGTGCGCCTAACACGTATAATTAAAGTTTCGCGTATTTTCGTCGTGAAATATGTCTAGTGAAAACGAGAAAATTATTATTAACGAATTCTTGACCTTTGTGCAGAACAAACTTAAAGTTCTTGACGACGTCAGTATTGTGCAAATATGTGCATCTAACTTTTCGGAGTCTGAAATTGAAGCCGGCAAAGTATTGGTGTACGAGCATATACCAGATGGATCTAGATGTGTGCAGCGCAAGGGTGTGGACAAAAATAAGAAAGATATTAAGGATGTCATCAAATTATTGCGCGAAGCGGAACCCGATACCCAGCCTACTTTCGTGGCCAGGAACCTGGACCGCCTTCCTCCTGTTTCTTTTGACCACGTAGACGTGTGCCGCCTACTTAAAGACATTCAGTATCTTAAGAGCGAGTTACAGAATATACGCAATGACTCAGTCACCAAAACGGAGATTATGTTACTACGGGAAGACATGCAGCTGATTAAAACCAGCTCAAAACACATATGCAACAACGATCTACCGTCCGCATCGAAAAATCAAAAGCGCAATACTAAACATGTTATGAGTGCAGAGCCACGCGCGCTATCGCTGATAAGCGAGCAGGTACCAGCTGCGGCGGCCGCCGGCAATAAACCGGTCTCAAATGCATCTAATGATGGGCATAGTAGCAGCGCTAATGACCACATGACGTACACACCTAGTTATAGGGATATTGCGGCATCTCCTAGAGATATGAGTATGAAAATATACCCTATTGACAACAGCGTTAAGATTGATAATGAGGACTACAAAACCGTAACATATAAGAAGAATAAGCGAATAAATATGCAAGGGACACTTATTAAAGCGAGCCCGCGTATACAGGTAGCGGATAGTCCATGCGCCGTTTATGTTTCTAGAGTAGCCAAACATATTAGTGTGTCTGATATGGAGGCCCACATTCGGGAAATTTAATTTAGAGAAATTAACTAAAACTACTAGACCACTAAGACTCAGAAAATTAGTATACCTACCACTATATGTGTTACCAAAATGTACCAATGTCTATGGTAAACGAAGATGGGAATATTTGTTACCTAGTATCCTGAATGACTTACCATCTGATGTACTCACAAATATATGTGATAAACCGCAACATTGTAAACGTATAATGAAATCTGCTTGTATATCCCAAACCTGATAGTAATAATTAATGAAATAGCTAATCTAAATTACTGTTGCCGCCGTAGACGTGTATGCAGTTTTTGGACCCTAAGCCGCGGCAATAGGATAAGAAACGGTATGCACGTCTCCAGCGTGCTCCCAAGTGCTTCACAGCATATCACGTCATAATGTCGCATTTTGTGTAGGCAATCGCCGTGTGCGCTTTATTTTTATAAGCTTGTTATCCTATGTATAAACTAAATATTAATTGAGTGAATGCAGTGGCAGTTAAACCCTGCTGGGTTTTGTCCGCTGTCTGGCCATGTATTGTAAAAGAATTATATATATAAATAAATTAAAAAAAAAAAAAAAAAAAAATGAGGATTGTATTAGCGTTGAATTGTTGAAGCAATTCCATGCTACAACGTTTAATTCTTTCAAGGTCGTTATACCTAGTAGCAAACTAACGACATTCTTGAATGGTAGCTTCTGGCCAGTGGGAATAAGGTACCGCCGATTTAGAGAACGCACATTAAATGCCGCAAATATCTCAACCAATAATGGATCGAACACAAAGTAATTTAAAAATGATTTCGTTTAATTGCAAGTCTATCAAACGCTCTAGAAAGCACATTCAGGAATTATGTGAGGTAGCGGATATCCTTGCACTACAAGAGACCTGGCTTCTGCAACATGACCTGGAGTACACGAACGACATTGACGAGAAATTTGCATCGCATTCTAAGTCGGCAGTGGACACGGGAGCCGGTATTCTTCGAGGGCGTCCGTTTGGAGGTGTGTCGCTTTTGTGGCGAAAGTCACTGTTCAACAGTGTAACGGTTGTAAACTGCAGTAGTGATAGATTGGCTGGTATCCAAATTAACTTGGGTGACCGTCAATTGTTGGTATTTAGCGTTTACATGCCTGTCGACATCTAAGACAACCTGCCCGAGTTTACGGATGTCCTTGCGGATCTCAGTGCGATTATAGAAGAGAGGGATGTGGCGGCGGTGTACATATTAGGTGACCTTAACGCGCATCCGGGTACAAGGTTCGGTGAGGAGCTACAATCATTCTGCACTGAACAGCTGTGGGTGTGGAGTGATCTTAGCATACTTAAGGAGGATACGTTTACCTTCTACAGTGAAGCCCATGCAACAGGGAGGTGGCTAGACCACTGTATCACCACAGCAGCTGCGCATAACACAATAACCAGCGCCAATGTTATGTATGACGTTAACTGGTCCGACCACTTCCCGCTTGTGGTAAACTGTAACGTTACTACGAGACTAATGAGCCAACTGCCCTCTGTGCCTACAGAGAATAGTAAAATAAAGTGGGGGCATAGGAATAGGCATCAGATAAATAAATATGGTTTATTTTGCCATTCCAAATTGTCGTTAATGAAATATTCTAGTCAATGTATATGTAAGGAGTCTTCCAAGTGTGATAAAAATGTTATTTTAGAGTATATTAATAGTTTTTATGACAATATTGTTACCGTCTTACAAAATGGAGCCAAACAATGTGCGGATTGGGGTGCTGATGTGCGAGGGAAGAAAAAACCAGTAATTGGATGGAATCACCACGTGAGGAGTAGCCATGAAGAGGCAAAGTTGGAGTTTCAAAATTGGATTTTAAATGGGAGGCCTAATAGTGGGAGATTGTTTGAAACGATGCGTGATGCCAGGAAGCGTTTCAAAAACAAACTTAAATGGTGCCAAACTAACCAAGAGACTATAAAAATGAACATCCTGGCTATTCATAACAGTACTCATAATTTTGGAAAATTCTGGAAGGCAACCAAAAATATGAATCATAAACCTAAATTGCCCACTAGTGTAAACAATGTACACGATACCAAAGAAATAGCAGAGTTATTCGCTAGCCACTTCAAGGCTACTCCTCAGCACCTGGAGAATGTGGTGGATGCTGAGCCCCAGTCGGCGCCACATGACACCAGCTGGACGATAACCCCGGAGGAAGTAGCTCGCGTAGTGAAAACTATGAGACGTGGGAAATCTCCGGGGCAAGACGGGCTCAGCATCGAGCACATTGTCTATGCCAGCGATGAAATATATAGGAACCTAGCTATTTTGTTTAACCTTTGCCTTAAACATGGCTGCCTCCCCAGTGGATTGATGAAAACAGTGGTGGTTCCCATACCTAAAAACCGCACGGGTGACCTATCCAACTTAGGTAACTACAGGCCTATATCCTTAGGTACTGTAATTAGTAAAATTTTGGAGCGGCTTTTGCAACCCGAATTGATGAGGGATGTAGTTATTAACGACGCTCAGTTTGGTTTCCGCCAAAGTGTTTCAACCGACTCGGCCATATTGTGTCTAAAAAACACGGTTAACTATTACGTGCAGAGAGAAACCTCCATCTACGCCTGTTTTCTTGATTTGAGCCGGGCATTTGACCTTGTCAACTACAAGGTGCTTTGGGGCAAATTACAGAATGCGGGCGTGCCACATAGTATGGTCGAGTTGCTCAAGTTTTGGTACGGGGGCCAAACAAACAGCGTAAGATGGGGCGACTCACAGTCTAGTGAATATAGACTAGAGTGTGGAGTCCGTCAAGGAGGGCTCACCTCTCCGGACCTATTCAACATCTATATCAACGATCTGATCGATGAACTGAGGAGAACTCGTGTCGGCTGCCATATTGATGGCGTCTGTTATAATAACTTAAGTTATGCGGATGACATGGTTCTCCTCAGTCCATCGATTAGTGCCTTACGTGAACTCTTGGCGGTTTGTGAGAACTTCGCCTTAAAAAATGGCATGAAGTACAATATCGCTAAGACTGAAATGGTTATTTTTAAGTATGGTAAAGGTCCGGAGAGGGTGCCGCCGGTGTTTCTAAACGGTGAGTCAGTTCGGGTTGTAAAGCAGTTTAAGTACTTAGGTCACATACTATGTGAGAGCATGCAAGACGACCTGGATATCGAGCGTGAACGTAGGGCCCTGGCTATACGCAGCAATATGCTGGCACGCAGATTCGCAAAGTGCTCTAAGGATGTTAAGCTTGTCCTGTTTAGATCATATTGTCAAAGTTTTTATACCTGTCAACTGTGGGCAAAATATACACGGAAGGCTTACAGCACCCTTAGAGTACAATACAATGATGCATTACGTATTATCACCAAACAGCCTCGATTCTGTAGTGCATCGGCAATGTTTGCTGACGCCAGGGTACCCGATTTCTATGCCATTATTAGAAATCGAATAGCGTCGTTCTGGCAAAGAATACGCATTTCTAATAATGTGCTAATTGAGACGGTCAGTAACAACTTGTACCGAAATGCAATCTTCCTGCATTGGTTATCTGCGCATCGGCACCCGAATCGCAAATAATTGTACGTATTTGTTAAGGATTTTATTTTTATTTTATTTTATTTCTTTGTATCATATATATTGTAATGTAGTAATGGGTTTATTGCCTGAAATAAAGAAACATTCATTCATTCATTCATTCATTCATATCAACTCAAAACTATAGTCAATTAGCGCTTGGAGCCCCTTAAACTAGGACAAGTCCGGGGAAACCCGGACGGATGGCAACCCTGGCATAGCCTAGCAGTAAGTATGTAGTATAGTGACCAGCATCGTTAATATCTGCCGCAACAAAGCAAGTATAAATATCTGCTGATCTGACTCGACTCTATTTCTAGGGCTGTTAAGACGTGTCAGATATTTTTGCCCGCTTTGTTACGGGAGATATTTATCCTGGTGACTGTATCAGCTTAGACTAATATTGGAAGCGGATAGTGTTCAGTGTTGCGATGGACCGATCAACTAAAGGCGATGACGGGTGTGCCTCTGCATGAATCCTCGATAATAATAATACAGAGAAATAGTGCGATGTCGTGAGGCGAGCAACAGCGGCCACCCCAGCAAGCGACACATGTGGGCCACGAGGCCTCGTAGCATGGTTGGCCTTATCACGCGATAATTGACAAGGTAGAGCATCCGTCACTGGCTGACACCGTTCGATAGAACGAGACGACGCTCTTATATTGTCACGTATCGCGTGATAAGGCCAACCATGCTACGGGGCCAGGCCCCTGTTTCATCAACTTGACAATTATCACAATGTGACAAGTGACAATTCACCATACATTGCTTGTTCAAGTTAAGGTGGTCGCTAGGTTACTTGTGGAACCAGCAATGTACGGAGAATTATCGTTGTCAGGTGACAATTATCAAGTTGGTGAAGGGCCAGTCCGACAAGAATGAAACGACTCCGAAGAAGTGTTCAGAGTGGAACAGCAGTCTGGACTTCAAGACAAGCCCTTTCTCACAATACACAGTCACTTTGAATGTCTGTGTGTAAGGGACGAAACACAATTTAGTTAACAGAGGCTCATCAGGTTGTATGAATTAGGGGGTAAGAGTCTAATTAAGTACTCAGAGCCAGGTTCTGCTAATACGACACATGGATTGAGGAGTTGTCAAGTCCAAAGGGCATCCTCAAAAATACGAAAATTCTGAGCACATGCTTGACCTTCCTACTTCTCTTATATCATTAATGTACCTGTCTTGTCATGGAAATCATGGAGACATTCTTGCCAGCTGTGCCGAGAAGTTGCATACGTGTTTTCACTAAATCCATAGGCTGGACCACGCTTGTAGCACACATCCTAAAAAGGAAAAACATATAAATAATTAATTTAATAAACGTACTTACTGTTAAGAATGAAGTAAAATATCTTTACTTCTTAAAATATTGGAGAGTTTTTACTTACAGATGTAGTGATAAATCATTTCCCATCGCATTTTCTCGAAAATGTTCGTATTTGTCATGCTTAGCGTACGGACTGGCGGTGGCATTGTGGACAGAGTGAGAAATGGAGTCGCAAAGCTACATTTTATGATTGAGTAAATAATGATTAAGGCGCTATAGGTTCAGCGAAGTGAAGCGAACATAGTTTTTGAAACAATATAATGCGTCTGTTTATAATAATATGGTTTCAAAAAAATACGAATAGTAATCTTGAGGCTTTTCTGCAGGGAAATCAGTGATTCGAAACACGATTAAACAATTTTCGCTCGATAGAAAAAAATCACGAACATAGGTCTAAAACATATTAAAATTCACTTAAAACATTCGTAGCAAATTATGGACAATAGCTAAACATATTAACATTGGTTCTAAAAATCGGCAATATCAAGTTTGAGGGAACTTAGTGATAACTTTTTTATTTATTTAAACGCACAAAAATTAAAATTAAAAAACATGATACCCGCGCTTCTAAACACGCACTTCCATCTCACTCACGCTTATGCTCAGCGAGAGGGAGAGAAGATCGTGATACTATAGCGCCTTAAATGATTTTTCTTAATTTAAAGTAGTGCCAATTTTTTTTAGTCCGAAAAATTAAATTAAATGTTTTTGTGCATAATAATATTATATATTATATAATAATAATATAGTGCCCACTGTAATGTTTAACAGCAAATGGCGGCTGGGATACGAGTAAGAGATTAGAAATCTTCTTCGTCATGCTCATTTAAATCGGTGTTGTTTTAAATTATCTAAACGTACTTACATTTACAAATATAACAAACAGTTGTCTGAATTGACAACATCAAATTTTATTGTCATATCTATAGTTCACAATTTGTAGGCAGTAGTTTACGAAGGTTGTATATGGCTAATGTTGAGTTTGTAAAAGATATTGGTTAAATTAATGTAAGAAGAGAAATGGATTTTATAAGAAAACCCATTTAATATTTGAATTCATTCATTCAATCATAAGAAGTTTGTAACGACTCCATTTCTCTCTCTGTCCACAATGCCACCGCCAGTCCGTACGCTAGTCATGCTACATACTGATGAAAAGTACTGAGGTTGACTGCAACCTCAGTACTTTTTGTACCGTGATTGACTGAAATACAAAGACACGTTCGTACGTTTCCGTGAAAAAACGATGGGAAACCATTATGAACTACATCTGTAGTTAAATATAGTTTAAGAGTCTTCGCCCAAAATGTTTTATTAACGCATGGTACCAAATGGTTACTAAGTTAGGTAACCATTTGGTAACGCGCTATCTCAGTTATAAGCCGTTGATCTTTATTTAGTTTGTTTAGGTCAAATCTTACAAGTCAAATGTCTCCAACTGCTAATCCAATTGATTTGAAGATTTGTACACTTATGTAAGTCAGATGACAGTGCAATATTACCATCAAGCTGCTCTGATGATGGAGACAAGAGGTGGCTATCGACTCCTAAATTACACAAAAGAGACCCACCGTGCCTCATTGGAACCCTTTCAATGAGTTGTTGAAGACTGTCCAAAAAACGTACAATCGGAGATAAAAGCTTGTAAGAAAACTTACATTTTTGACAGAAACTTAAGGTAAACGTCCGAGTGCTTGACGCTGTACTAGTATATGGCATGGGCACTCTGACATATGGCTTAAATTCGAATGAAGAAAAATCCTCTTAGTTCGAATTTAACCCTTATTGCTTTGACATAAAGTGCCCATGCCATATATTATATGTTAGTACAGCGTCGAACACTCGGACGTTTACCTTATAACCTTATTGCCACATAGTATCTCTTTCTAGTCGAGTAGTATTTTGTGTAATTTAGGAGTCGACATGCGATGTGTCTATCCAAATTGACCTGCCTCAGTAGCATGATACTCGTAGCGCTTATGCAGGACATAAGTAAAGCTTATAATAAGTATACAGTGTGAGTCTTTTTATAATATGTAGGTACGTATCAAAATAAGAGAAACTACGCCCAATTTTATGGACACCAAAAAAGTAAAAAAAAAAATTATTTATTTCGCAATTCCATAATCCATGTAAATAAAACGTTACTGCTCTTAAACTACGTACACCGCCTATCAACACAAAACAAAAACAAAAATTATCATAACACGCAGGCACTAAAATGATAATTGTCGAAAAAAAACACCACCCCAATTTATTATTACGAGGTTTTTAAAAAAATTGTGTTTATTTTTCCTTATTTTTTCAAAACTAACTTTTTTATTATTTCATGTTATTCTACACCGTATTAGCTTTCTAACAGTAAAATTACCTACCACGTTTATTACGAGATACAACTTTTGTTATCAGCGGTCAAACAAACTTCCCACTCCCAAACCGTCGTAGCACTTACAATAACTGGCAAAATACGGTCTCTAGTCTACTCTCTACCTGTGCGACATCGTAGCACGTGCGTAGTGCGCAAGGCTATTGTTTGACCGCTGATAACAAAAGTTGTATCTGAGTCATAAACGTGGTAATTTTTTTTCAACAATTATCATTTTAGTGCCTGTTGTTAATGATCATTTTTGTTTTTGTTTCGTGTCGATAGGCGGCGTAGTTTAAGAGCAGTAACATTTTATTTACATAGTATGGAATTGCGAAATAAAAAACTAAAAAAATCATAAAAAAATCAGTATAGCCAAAAAAAAATAGGTAAACATTTTTGCGTCGATAAAATTGGGCGAAGTTTCTCCCAAATTGCTATGATGTGCACATTATAAAGACTCACACTGTATAAGTGAGAGAGGGACATATACAGGGTGCTCCCGGGAATTACCGTTAACTTTGGCATACCTAGTACAGAGTACATTCACAGAAACAAATTAGCGAAATTATTTTTTGAAAAAAAAAAAAATTTTTTTTTCGATTTTTTTTCAAAATAATTAATGGATATTGTCTTATTGTACAAGGGCCTTGAAAAACATAAAATAAAAAATATGTAATATCGACCGAACTCACTTTGTAAACCTTCTTGTAGTGTATAGGAGCCTTATAAAATTTAAAGGCTCTTAACTGTGACGTCATATGTCACAGTTAAGTGCCATTTACACTGGTTAAATCTGCAGAACTGATTAAATTAAACATAGAATATCTTGATAACAGTAGGAATTAAGATACCACTGTCTTGGAGAAATTAACTTTATTTGATCTAAACAAATCTAAACTATGCCCCCTTGCAATTAACGGAAATTCCCGGGAACACATTGTATTTATTAACAAGGTATATAATATATATAGGTCTTTGTCATACAAACTGCACTTACCCACTGAGACCCCCAATCACGAAGCGCATCGCTCCTGGTATAGTCTTCTGATCCCCCATGATGACTACGACGACGCTACGGCTAGGTTTTCAGGTTGTCACACTCTTGGCAAGTGCACTGCTCATTCCTTTTGCTCTACCGAGTTACTCAAACGACTTGTTAAGATCTGAAATTTGGTACGAAGCAACGTCTTATAGCACAGATAAAGGAAAAATTGCGAAAACCGTAAATTTTTAGTTACATCATATAATAAAATCGTTTTTAATATATAAAAGGTTTGTACGGAACCCTCGGTGCACGAGTCCGACTCGCACTTGGTTTATGATTATGGTTTAAGAATTTATTTCTCTAAAAGAATACATTTCACTTATCTAGGGAAATACAATAACATGCCTTAATGTCTAAGTTAAGAGGAATGGCTATCTGCGATTTTCCCATACAAACGCTCTCGACTGTTTCCTCCCTGGTTTTTGAACCTAGAGCAATGATTTTTTCAAATAAGATCAATATCATCAATATCTATGCCGCTACGTTTTGCTTTTTTGTATATTTTTATTTTAAAGAATCTTACAGCGCCTCGAAAATCGCAAAAACGGCTTTTTTGAATTCGCTGCAAAAAAAGGCGCAGTATACAAATATGACAACAAATATCCAAAAAATCAAAACGTAGCGGCATAGATTATTTCTTCTTCTTGCAGTTTCCAAAATTGTATAATGATTAGTTGCGTTTTGGAGGAGGAAACAGTCGAGAGCGAAACGTCGATTTTTGTGATTTTTCCGTGGAAATTTTAGTCCGACCTGCAGTTGTCCTTATCGCACGAATTGGAGTCGGAGGCAGTTTCTAAATATACGTACACAGAAGGATTAGTGATGGGCAACAGTCGTTGACATATTTTGTCGATACGCTAGTGGTGAATAATGATCGATGACCTGTAGGGAATGTGGTCGCACATTCTCTGCAAATATAGGCTACGTCAGTCACCAGAGAGCTCACGAGCGACGATCTAATTAGCCATATTTGCAGTCGCCGTGGACAAAATCGGCCAGGATGATGATGACGGCGCGTGCAGTTGCACATAACGCTGGAGCAGTGGCGAGTCCCAGCGGTGGGCTAGCATGCTCAGGATACTATTTGGGCTGCCACGACTGCGATTGAGGAGAGACGCACATCGTTTCCTCATGATAGTAAAAAAACAATCCATGTGCGCCTCCGCGAACATTGTCGACGCACTGCAATACCGTGATGGCATCATCCTGAACGCGTCATTATATTGGACGCGCAACGCGCTGTACGCTTTAAGGGGTACTCACGTAACGTTTTGAACGCGCGTTAGGACAGTTTAACTGTAATTTTCCATATAAAAAGTGACATTTAAATCTACCAGACGCGCGTAAGTACAATGCGTTACGTGATCGACCTGCTGGTCGCATTTGTAAACCGATTCTCATGAAATTTTGTGAACAGGTTCAATAATTATATAGATATTTTTTGTTGATTCTGTTTTTCTAAATAAAATTAAAATATTTTTGAAAACCGGCCAAGTGAGAGTCGGACTCGCGCACTAAGGGTTCCGTACAATTATCTATTATAAAAACGGCAAAAAAATCACATCTGTTGTATGGGAGCCTCCTGTAGCCTAGTTGGTAGTGACCCTGCCTACGAAGCCGGGTTCGAATCCCGGTAAGGGCATTTATTTGTGTGATGATTGATGAGCACAAATATTTGTTCCTGAGTCATGTTTTCTATGTATTTAAGTATTTATTTATCTATATTAGTATGTGTATCGTCATCTAGTACCCATAGTACAAGCTTTGCTTAGTTTGGGACTAGGTCAATTTGTGTAAGATTGTAAAAGAAAAAAAAAAACTATATTCATTCTGTTTTTTAGTATTTGTTGTTATAGCGACAAGGACGTAATTGACAACATTTCAGCTTTTCAAGTGGGCCATTTTATGATCTTAGAATAATAACGCATAGAAGGATAGTTTCATACGGCCGACGCGCCAAGCGTGAGGCATAAAATGGATTCATGTAGTTGTGATCAACTCGTATTCACACGCGCCAATACGCACACAAACGCACCAATTTTTTTTCCACCGATCGGCGTACTGGGCCATTTAGGGTCATTTCGCCGGTTACGCGACCACCTTCGGTTAGCGACCACTTGAAGAACATGGTTTTTTCAATTGAAGATAACATCAATTCTACAGAGCCTATTGAAACAGTCAGCCGCATGCCTTATTGTTTGTATTTATGGAATAGGAATTTACAAAAAAAACGAGTAGGTAAATATGCTTTCAGTTCACCAAGTCAGCTAAGTGGTCGCTTAGTGGTCGCTAACCGGCACATGAAATTAGGTGGTCGCCAACCGGCGAAATGACCCTATGGCCGAGTTTTAGTGGCCTCACCGTTGCGCGTGAACTGCGTTTCTAGGCGTAATTATTTTAAGTTTATGATTTATTTCGCTAGAAAATGTTTTTTTAAGCGGTTCGTGTTTTTTTATTTCTCACAAAATTGTAATTTTCATTTTGAAATATAAATAGCAAATTCCAGAAGGTCGTAACTGAATGATGACGTCAACGTTACGGCTCTGTATCATCTGTATGGCAGCTTGCACACCTTTCATATGACAGTCGTAGTATTGACGTCACACTCGGCTTAAACCACGTAAATTTACACTTTTTTTATGACTGTGTATCATGTTTTTACGGAATAAATATTTCTATTTCTATACTATTTCGCGATTTTCTTAAAAACGGGTGAGAAAATAAATCTTAAAACTACTTTATTACGTTCAGGTCACATAGGTAATTAACGAAATGGTTTTCGAATTAGGCATCATTAGGTAAGTGCCTACATAGTTTGAAATGTTGTCAATTGTGGAAGATTAATTTAAATTGTGTTTAACTATACCTACGAGTATACTTAAGATGCATGTATTAGGTAAGTATTATAAATTAGCTTATCATGTAAGTAAACACTGTGATATCAACATTCAAATTCAATCCAAGTTTACTTATGTACGTCAATAATCTGTGCGTGCAATCAATCATATTTTGATAAATAAAGTTGTCCAGTGTAAAACTAAGTGTACATAACGATATTATTTTGATGAAAGATTCCAATCGTAAACGTTACTAATCAGAAACGAAATTATTTAAGTAATTAATTAGCTAAAAATTATAACCAGAACACCAAAAACCACACTTTTCGCACCAAAACAAAAATTCTAAATAAACCAAGTAAAATCCATCGACATGGTTGTACCTATTTTAAAATCCACCATGGCACTTTAAACACCACACCACAAGGTCTAAATCGCAACTCACCTGTGAAGTGAACGTCAGAGGTGCGATGCGGGAAATGTCATTGAAGTAAAGTCGACAGGCCCACGGCCCGATAACACGCCAAGTGACGCTACTTGACTTGCAGATGTCAAATATATCACATTCGGATTGATGAGTAATGACTTTGGACTTTAGTCGCGGAACAACTGGATATTTGCAGCTTGGAAGACAATACAATCAAATCATTATGAAGCCCTCAAACTTATCTCGCTCGCTCGATATGCTGTGCTGTTCGCTCTCGCGGAATATTGTGAAAATATCATTAATTCAGAAACCTGTAGGTAGAATGATGTTGTAGATTAATGTTAGGTACTTATTTTATTTTGATTATTTTCCCGAATGTCCTGTCAAAAATTTAAATATAAGTAGGTAGATACATAGTTTAGAAGCAGATGATAATTATTTAAATTGAAAGCGGAGCCATTAGAATATTTTTTTGATGAATTTAATGTTCTTAAAAAAGCAAACTATGAAATTGTTAGTGTACAATATACAGGGCGTCCCACGCCTATGCCACATGGAGGGAAAGTACCTTGAATATTGTAGATGGAAGATTTTACTAAAAGAAGACATTATTTTAATTTAAAAGACAATTTAAACTGCATTCGTAGGGTAGAGGAACCAAAAGATGAACGTTTAAGCGACTATCCCAACTTTACAATTTTTTTTCGAGGAGTGGTGATTTAGTTTGTTTACATTTAATTTTTTTATACGATTTCGTATATAGTCGAGATTGGATATGACTATTTTAAAACATCCTATTACAATACAGTATTTTATTAAAAATGGTTTTATGCTGAAGTATGTCATTTTGCCCAGAAGATGAACACTGTGCCTAATAGTTGAACATTTTGACACCAATAGTTGAACGAAGAAAAACGTAACACCGCGCAGCCTCTGACTTTTGGTCAAGTTATTATATAATCATTGTTATAGCAATTTATACTAGTGAACAATCACAATATTGATACTAAACACAGAATAAAACAGTTCAAATGTACCCTTTTCATACGGTTACAATTATAAGAGATTATTATTTACATAATAATCATTAAAACATTTTTTTATTAATTTATCATTAGATTAAAATAGATAAATTGTTGGGTTTTATATGTATAAGTCAGATTTCATTTTCATTACGTATCTTTGTTATTAAGATGTTCATTGTACTAACCCTTGCCTAAAACTTGAACGAATACATTTTGTTCGTTCATGTATTGGGCACGATGGCAAAGGAATGAACGGACTAAATTTAACATAGCGTTCACTTATTGGAATCGAAGCCAAAAGTTGAACGAACTAATTTTATTCGTTCATCTTCTGGGCAGCGGTTCTTTGTTGAACAATCGTGCTTTTCATAGTAAAACAAAGCCCAAAATAACCGTGTTACGAATGGATACTCACGTTCAACTTTTGGTTCAAAAATCAACAGTTAAAAAACGATTCATTTGAGCCATAAAAGTTTTATGTACCTTTTCAATAAGAATTTATATAAGCATTTGAAAAAACTATACCTTGCCCAGTAGATGAACACCGTTCATCTATTGGCTCAGGTACAAAAAGTTGGAACCGTTAGTTGAACGCTAAATATCTCTTAAATTAACAATAAATACGCAATTTGTGATAGATAATCCATTAAAGGCATTAATCAAGAATCTATATCACGCAAAACAATCCATGTAGACGTTTTATTCAATTTTATACATAATTTAGAGCTTAAATTTAAGAGCGCTTTCCTTAAGTAAATCTCCATACAAACGGTGATTTTGGCGCGAGACCTCGACGCAACAACCGCTCACAGCCGTGTGTGTGTGGGAACTGTATGGGAGTTTAAATGCCAGCCTCGGCAAAGGGATGATGCGTTAGGAAAAAAATATCCCGAAGGCGTAAAATGTGTCGCGATTTTTTTATTTCAATTTTACGACAAAACGTTCAACTATTGGGTGGTGTTCATCTTTTGGTTCCTCTACCCTAGATTAAAAAAAATATACATGGTTAAACCGGGAATCGAACCCGCTACACGAGATTTTTTTTTACTTTGTAGCTTCATCATACCGATCGAAAGGCATCATCATAAGGATTATTTATTGCTAAATAACATAGTGTCAGAAATAAAAGGAAGACCATGAATTTTAACATTTTAATTCATAATTAATCAATTTAATCTATCAAATGCTCAAAAATAGTCCTATTGAAAAAATCATTTACGCGCCTTTCGGCAGATTCAGGATACGGCAGAAACTTGATAGGACAGAAACTCGATTTGTTGCATACAACCAGGTACCTACTAATTACGTATCTCTTTATCATTTTATCATGCACTTACATTATAATAGGGAAATGATGCGTACTTCTCAAGTAGGTACTGATTCATTAGTAATAGGTACTTTAAAATGATAATGTCAGTTGTATTTCCTTACAGCAATGTCAGTTTTTCATTTTTCTGAACAAAATTTTACATAAAATGTTAAAATTCATGGTCTTCCTTTTATTTCTGACACTATGTTATTAAGCAAAAAATAATTATCATACTGAATCTGATCTGAATTCGATCGGTATGATAAAGCTACAGGGTATTTTTTTTCTCGTGTAGCGGGTTCGATTCCCGGGTCAGCCATAGAATTATTTCAAAATCTATGAATGCAGTTTAAATTGTTTTTTAAATTAAAATAATGTCTTCTTTCAGTAAAATGTTCCATCTACAATATTCAAGGTACTTTTCCTCCATGTGGCATAGGCGTGGGACGCCCTGTATACAAATACTCTTTACAATGCATCACTTGCTCTGAAAGTGCGCCTTTATATGGCTCAACATAAACACGGAAAGTCGTCTAGGTATGGCCGCACGGCGGTGCCGAGTGGAGCTAGCCCGTGCGGGAATGGATTTCAGGCCAATATTCCCACACACGTGCGATAATGAGATTTCATGACAATTAAAATTTCACCTTTTATGCATATTTTTTTATTTCCTCGCATGGTGCATTGTAAAATGTTGTATGATACACATGCGGATAGGTAACTCCCAACTCGTGTCGATCAAAAACACTCCCTAACGGTCGTGTTTTTGGTCATCGCCACTCGTTGGGAATTACCAGGGGGCGTACTTTTCATGCCGATGACATCAATTTGACGTCACGCTGCATATAGGATGATCCCAAATAGTTTTATTGTAATTTTTAATCATTAGTCGTCAATCATTTTAATCATGTACAAATTACTTCAAAAGTAATCTATTCACACGTGGCATAATTAATAGGTACCTAATTAATACGTGAAACGTAAATTAAACTATTTGTTTTGTTTTTATACATTAACTTTTATAATTACTTTGATCGGTAATTGATTAACTTATTATTTGCACCTGCACGATCGATATACTTATTAGGTGTGATACCAAATTGAAGTGCGGCTTACCGCCGCTTACTTTCTCGGCTCGTAGCCGACAGGTTCCTTCCTACAACCTACTCAATAAGAACTAAGTACGAAATGTTCTCTACAGGTGGCATTCCTCAGCCGATTCCCGTGAAATTTTGTGAGCAGCTTCGTTAATTATATGTATAGATTTTTTTTGTCGAGTCACTTTTACGAAATTCATAAAAAAAGTTTATTTTACAAAAAAAAAGACTGTCTCGTGAGTTCGAAAGCTAACAGAGCCAATACGTCTTTAAATTTAATCGACTAAGATAAATAGTATGATCGAGTATCGCCATCTCTTTCTTATCCATGCATAATTAATCGAATACTCCATCAATCCTTTTAAATGTATGGCATGTGCCAACCTACAATACACTGTTTACAAGACTTGAACTTTGGCTTGTCGCCTGATCAAACCCTCCTTCGATCGACCTTATCGCAATATGTGTAAGGTTTATATTCCATCAACAAACCCGCAATCATGTGTGCAGCACGCGCGTAGGTACTCAAAATTAGACTTTAAAGTGTAAGAGATATGGTTGTCGAATTCGTTGAGGCTTTAAGTAGGTAGGTACTATCGCCCAAGGGTACGAGTATACCCCTCTAGGGTCATTTTTCGAATGAACTGTATGTGTGTGCAGACGATTTTGTTGAGAAAGTGTGAACCCGTACCCTTGGGCGATAGTACACTTAGTTAGTTAGTTAGTTATACTGGGCGTTTTCCGCAAGTCGACATCCATTGTGCCTATTTTGCGTGAAACGGCGGTGTGGCGCTACTCTAACCACCCCAGCTCGTTTAAAAAGTTGGTGAGTGCCTTGGTGTTGCTGACTGCGTCCCGTAGTGTGTTTGGAGAACCTAGGTGCTTCATTCTGTATACTTCTACCTCCTTGCAGTCCAGTAGTATATGTTTGGTCGTTTCTTCTGCCTCCATGCACGCTCTGCACATGGGGCTGTCTGTGATACCTAAGTTATAGAGGTGTCTGTTCAAGGTGTTGTGTCCTGTTATTATACCCACTATCTTGCGCAGTTGGTTGCTATGTGTCCTTAGTAGTGTGGTTGTGAGTTTGTAATCTCCTTTCGACAGAATCTCTTTGGTCTGTCTGCATGTGTCTATCTCCTCCCAGTATATTTGGTGTAGGTCTTTAGTGTGTTGGTCCAGTTGATTGTATATGTAGCTTTGTGGCGGGGGCAAGATTGGCTCCGGTCCATATGCCGTTGTTTCTGAGCCTTTCCTGGCCAGTTCATCCGCTGCATCGTTTCCTCTTGAGCCACTGTGCCCCTTGATCCATTGTATAGTAACTTTGTTTTTATCTGCGCACACCTCTGTGAGGTTTAAGTGACATTCGTATATCAAGCTAGATGTGATGTTATCACTGCTCATTGCTTGTAGTACCGATTTACTGTCTGAGAGTATCCGTATGTTTGTGTTTTCGACTTGTCGTCTCTTTATGGCATTACAGGCTTCAATTATCCCCACGCATTCAGCCTGGAATACCGTGTTTTGTACACCCAGTGGTTTGGATATGTGTATGTTTAAATCCTCTGAGAACACACCACATCCTGTTCCCGTATTTGTTTTTGAACCATCTGTAAAGATTCTGAGGTCTGTTTGGTTTAACCCCTCTTTGGAGTCTTCCGTCAGTAATATTTCATAGTCTTTCCCAAAGACTGCAGTTTTTGGTATTTTGTCGATTGAAGCTTCCATCGTAAGGCTTGTGATCAGTTTGTTGTGGATCTTCGTGTGGGGTATGTCCAGTTTCGTCCATAGGTTGAGGCTTTTTAGGCGTATTGCCGTCGCAGCCGCCTCTTTTTGTATGTGCATATGTAAAGGTAGTAGCCCTAGCATGACTTCTAGTGCTGCTGTTGGGATTGTTCTCATGCAACCTGTAGCAGCGACACATGCTAGTCTTTGTGTTTTCTGAATTTTGGTCATTGCACTCGTGGTTTGGGTGCGGGGCCACCATACAATGGCACCGTAGCTTATCATTGGTACTATCACCATTCTGTATAGCCACAGTATGATGTGGGGGGCCAGGCCCCATCTTTTCCCCACCATCCTTCTGCATTGCCAGAAGGCTACTGTTGCTTTGTTTAGTCTGCTGTCTAGGTGTTTGCTCCAGTTTAGTTTATCATCTAGTGTTATGCCTAGGTATTTTACCTCTTTCGAGAGTGTTAGTTTAGTGCCGAATAGAGTTGGCATTTCGTAGGTACCCAGTTTTCGTTTATTTGTTAAGAGAATTGTGTCGGTTTTCTTTGGGTTTACCGATAGGTCATTCTCCTTGCACCATTTATCTGTTATTTTCAGTGCTGTTTGTGTGAGTTCACACAGTGTGTTTATGACCAGGCCGTTGACCAGTATCACTATGTAATCCGCATATCCTATCGTTAGGAAGCGGTTACTGTTTAGTTTTGTTATAAGGTCGTTTACTACCAGGTTCCACAGAAGTGGCGAGAGGACGCCCCCTTGTGGGCATCCTCTTATAACTAACGCCTGGTGACTTTGGTTTTCAGATAGTCTTATGATTCTCTTCTTTAGCATGTCCATTCTATGAGCAGCGGTTCGGTTTTGTGTCTTTCTAGTGCTTGTCTTATGCTGCTAAGGTTAGTTCTGTCGAAAGCACCCTCTATATCTTTGAAGGTGCCTAGACAGGAGTTTTTTCTAGCTAGCGCGTTTTCTATATTGGTTACTACAGCATGTAGGGCTGAGTCTGTCGATTTGCCCTGGCTATAGGCATGCTGGTTAGGATGTATCTTTATGTTTTTAAGGGCCGTGTCCTTTAGTTCCCTGTCGCAGAGTCTCTCCAGAGTCTTTAACAGGAAGGAGGTTAGGCTTATGGGTCTAAATGATTTTGGGTCCGAGTAATCGCTTTTTCCTGGTTTCGGTAGGAAAATTACCTTTACCTCTCTCCACTTTATTGGTATGTATTTGTATGCAAGGCAACTGCATAATAGGTTCGATAAGTGCTCGATCAGCGTCTGCCCTCCCCACTTTAGTAAAGCAGGGTAGATGCCATCCAGGCCTGGGGATTTATAGTTCTCAAAACTATTTATCGCCCAGGCCGTTCTATTTTTCTCTGTTATTCGTTTTGCTATATTCCACTCATTGTCTGTTGGATTATGGTTTTCCTCTTGCTCTGCCCAGGTCTGTGTGTCAACTACTTTGCACCCCGGGAAATGGGTTTCCACCAGTAGACTTTCAGTCTCGGATGGATTGCTGGTGTTGGTGTTGTCTGGTTTCCTCAGTGTGCCCAGTAGTTGATTAGGTTGCTTGGCTAGTATCTTCCTCTTGTGTGCTGCTAGATATGTTGTCACAGAAGTTCCGCCAGAAGGCAGATCTTCTGTAACGTATTCTCTTTTTGTAGTCGGCTTTGATTGTTTTATATTTGTCCCAGTCTTCCTCTGCTTTTGTGTTCATTGCTCTGTTTAAAAGTTTCCTCATTTTAGTTCTCATTCGTTCCATTTCCGAGCCCCACCAGTTGGAGTTGTTTCCAGTAACTGGTGGTATCGATAATGGACATGTGTTCTTATAGCTTTCTGTTACATGTTGTGTGAATGTGTTTACCTGTTCCTCCAACTCTCTGATGTTGTGAGGTATGTGTGTCTTATCAACTAGTTTACCTTCCAGAGTCTCCTTGTACGCCTTAACGTCTGTGCGTCTTGGGTTTCTTCTGGGTGTTGGTTCACTTGTATCGGCCTTGAGGTCGTAACGGATCCACCTGTGGTCCGAGCACGATACCTCATCCGCCACATGCCAGTTGGATACGTACTGAGCTGCTAGTCCTGTGCTTAGAGTAATGTCAATTATAGTGTTACATCTACGAGTGACAAAAGTAGGTTTTGATCCTGTGTTTAGAATGTCCAGGTTAGTAGTCATTAAGTATTCAACAATATCGTTATCTCTTTTGTTGTTTGTTTCCATTCCCCATAGGTTGTGATGGCCGTTGCTGTCCGCCGAAACGACCAGCTCCAGCCCTTTGTGTTCGCAGTATCGTAAGAGGTTGTTCATTTCTACCGGAGAGGGTTCGTCCTCAGCCGCCATGTAGACGGAGGCGAGAACTATCTCCGGTATGCTTGAGGTTTGTGTTCTGAGGAGTTTTATAGCACACACGTCTCTGGAACAGAATTCAGTTAGTGGTTGTGCTATTATGTTACGAGATATATGTATGCATGTTCTGGGTTTACTTTGTGCATTGTAAATTACTTTACCTCCGGTATTGCAGAGGCCATTTATGCGTGTGTTTCTGATCCACGGCTCTTGGATCAGGGCTATTGATGTTTGGTTAACCTCCAGCCATCTGCGTAGTTGAGCCGTTGCGATAGTACACTTGAGAGCAAAGAAATCGAGCCACCCGTGCAAATTTCATGTTTGGTCGTTTTATTATTTAGGAACAGCGTCATTACGAAATTATGGGTGATAATGATAATGTTGCCCCATTACTAATGACTAATGAGCATATGTCATTAACTATATCATAAGTCATAAGTGTTCACTTATTAGTCTTATTACTACCTACAACCAGTATACGTGAGCTATATATTCTACCGCATTTTCTTCGCTTAGTACCTAAACGTATATATTTTTTTTACACTCAGGTTATTAACGATTCTTATGCTGTTCCACGACTTTGCTACATGGAGGGAAAGTACCTTAAATACTGTAAAATTAAGAAACGTATTTTTTTTATCGTATGTCATTAATACCGAGTCAGCGAGTCTACATGAGTAACGTTAATTACATGAGTAAGAACAATACCGTTCTCCTCCGAGGTCAAGTATCTGGGCGTTACAATCGACCAGAAACTGACCTGGAATCCGCACGTTAACGGAATTTTGCAGAAGGCTAAAGTAGCCCTCTCAATCTGCTGTCGTTTAGCGGGGAATAGATGGGGTCTAAAACCCAAAATTGCCCTGTGGCTATACACGTCCATTGTGAGGCCGATGGTGTCATACGCCTCTGTGGTCTGGTATAGGAAAACGACACAGAAAACAACAATAACTAAGCTCAGCAGTCTGCAACGGACTGCTTGCATTATCGTTACTGGAGCCATGTCAACCTCTCCAACAGCTGCTCTGGAAGCCGTGCTGAACCTGCCGCCCCTGGACCTCCACTTGGAAAAGGAAGCGAAGTCCAGCATGCTCAGAGTAGCGTCCGTAAGGAAAGGCGACTGGCTATCCACAGCCTTGAGAACACTCAAGGACTCAGTATACGATATTCCTGTTTTAGGGATGCCACTTGACACAATGCCCCCAAAACTTTGCACGCAGATAAACTACTCTGTGGAACTCCTAAGGAGAGAGGACTGGTTGAACAGCCTCATAGATTGGAAACCAGGTAGCCTGAAGTGGTACACTGATGGCTCCAAATCCGGATCGGAGGTAGGATGCGGAATATATGGAGAGGCACCCAGGCAGCGATCAGTCTGAACCTGGGTAAGCACACTTCTATATTCCAGGCAGAGGTATACGCCATTCTAGAATGTGCGTCAACGAATCTGCAAAGCGCCTTCCTCAATCATAATATTTATATCCACTCGGATAGCCAGGCGGCTCTCTTGGCTCTTACCTCTAACGTCACAACGTCGAGGCTGGTCGAGAACTGCCGGGAACTATTGAATGACCTGGGTGCCAAAAACAAGGTAATTTTACGAAGATGCTGAGGTGGGCGGGAGGGGTGACTACACTAGATAAAATACGTAACGAATTTATTCAATTCAATTCAAAAATTTATTTCGGACATGTACATCCATATTTGTGGTTAGTAGCAATAAAAACACTTATTATTAAACTAATGTTAGTGGACACAAATTACAATGATAACTAAAATATTAACTTAGTACTAAAACTTGCGCAGCCTAGATTGCCCGCATCCCATTCACATGCAGTTGCATCCAGTGGTGCTGGAACGGGCAATCCAGCCTGCCGGCCACAACGCGTAGGAGGCTGTTGGAGCTGGCGCGCACGCGTCGCATCAGGGATGCCGCACGTTTACGCAAACGCAATACGAGGGAGTTTTAAAGTTGCACCAATCGCCGACAAACTCACCGAGAACCGCCTTCGCTGGTAGGGACATGTCAAAAAACGTCAAGGGGACCACGTTGTTAATATTGCCCTAAACCTACCTGAACACAAACGCGGTAGGGGCCGTCCACCACTGACCTGGTGGTCCTTGATAAAGAGAGACCTCGAGAGAGCCCAATTGCCTGAAGCGACAACCCAGGACAGACTGTCCTGGCGCAGAAAAGTGAGGAGACCCGACCCCAAATGAACTGGGACCAGGGACGGAAGAAGAAGAGGATGTTTTCTATGTGTTTAAGTATTTCTATCTATTAAATATATCGTCGTCTAGTACCCATAACACAAGCCTTATTGAACTTGCTATGGGACCATTTCGATTTGTGTAAGAATCGTCCCTTAATATTTATTTATTTATTTATTTCTACTCTCCCCTGTAAGTAGAGGCAGTTATTGTTCCACTACTTCCACATTGAAAATTGACTACTATTATAGGTAAACCTCAGTCAAAAAAAGGTAAACCTCAACTCAGTCCTCGCCTGCGCATGACGATAACGTGGCGCGCGTGGCGTGCAGGCGCCGGGTTTTGCCTCCCGCACGTCACCCGTTATCGTCATACCCCTGCGCCCGCGCACCGCACAGGCGAGGACCGAGTTAAGCGGTCAACCTATAGGCATTAATGACTTTAAGCACAAAGGAACATTCCTCTACTAGACTAAACCGTAGGGTTAGTTCAGAATCCTCGGTGTACGATTCCAAATATCACTAGGCAAGTTTTCATAGACCAAATGTTACAATTACTTACCTACCTACGTTAACCTCCGAGTCTCATGAACTGACTCGTCGCATACCGTCTCAATGTTTTCAATTTTTGTGATCCGTCTTTGAAGATCTTCACAAGCGGCCTTTCTTCATCTTTGTTTATTTCTTTCTGTATGATAAAATTGCGGCATTAAGCCTAATACCTATTGCACAGAGAATTTAAGCAATTAAGTAGTTACAGTAAATGTTGATTTTAAAAATCCGAATCACCGATTTCTGGACAAGGAATTTTTCTATTGACGGTGTATTGACGTGCATAATTTGATGCACGTTTAGTTCTATCAAAACTCATTACATGATAAGTTGATGATAAGGCAATACTCTTTCAAAAATCATAGCATAAAGTATTTCAAGGGAGTATTTATTAAAACGCTTTGTCGCCATCATGATGAGGTTATTGTCTTCTTCTTGTTTTTAATTAATGGTATGGTTTAAGAAATTCATATTTTTGAAGTAGGTACTTAAATCCTTTTACTAGCTAATCCGTCTACGTGCAAGCTTCGGAACAACTGCCATCCGGCCACAAGGAGCCATGGCCCATCTGGAGGGCGCTAAATAGGCTCAGATCGCAAGTTCGCCGCTGTAAGAAAGACATGGCCAGACGGGGACTGCATCGTGGCCAATCAACCCAATGTGTTTGCGGTTCAGCACCGCAAACCATGGTGCACCTGATGGAGTGCCCCACATGCCCACACTCCTGCTCGGAACATGACCTGAGAGCCGCGACTGCCAGAGCTGTCCACACCGCTGTCCATTGGGCATCTCTTATTTGAGGAACCTCGACACGAAGATGACGAAGAATCCTTTTACTGATTCTGGTCAAAGGCCATCGAGACTGCCATTTATTTGTTCTTAATGAACATATTTATTCCCGATACCCGCTTCTGAGATGTTTCAAAGGACTCTTGTTCACAAAAACTTACCGACCACTGCGTAGTTACTAGTATTTCACCTGTGGCTACTCAACCAAGAAAACTTCCGATGAAACATAGTTATTACAATAGGGAACATTACTGCAATGTTCTGCCGCCAGAGGCAGCACTACCACTAAAAGTAAACCAGTATAGGAATATAGGGATTCACACACACATGCACAATTGATTGTCAAATGAGTGACAAGGATGCTTGCATAGACAATACCGCAAGTGGGAACGAGATACAATGTCAACGCTGCTAGTGTCGCCACCTATGAAGAGTTTTGCGTAATGTTCCCTATTCTTGAGACCAAATTATAAAAGCGATAAGCTCACAGTCGAGTGTAACGTAAATAAAAGAGGGCTCAAAGTTCTCACTGCAATTTGCAATCACTTAATATTAATCAATAGATAGTACTGTTTGTTGATTTTATCAATACATTTTAATGATGTTTGTGTATCATTTACAGACAATAGTGTCAATACACGGATAGATAAACAATCTGTACTTACACAGTACAAGCGGTCTATTCGGCTTGATACTTACCTATTTGGTATCAGCTTGGTATTTGTAGCGCGTATCTGTAACTCTGAGAATGACTGCACTAATAACAACACTAAGTGTAAAAAAAAAAAAAAAAATCATTTATTTAAACAGAATGAGTTTTACATAGTTACCAGGGGTCCCCACACTAGGCTACGCCTGTATCGTGGAGAACCAGTTAATTTTTAAACATCAGAAATAAGTTACCACAGATATTTATTACATTTGGAGGAGTAAGAAAAAATATTTTACATTGGAAAGTTTATACCTTAGAGACTAACTTAGATATTAAAGATAGCTTCAGTCTCGGCATAATTTAACGAATGAAGAAATTTAAAAATAAGTGATTTGGCTTCATTTTTTGTGCTGCCCGTTAGGTTACAATATTTCAGTAAAGTGTTATATATTGCTACCCTAATATAATCGCCAAAACGTTTACCAAAGCTGGAAAGAACTCTAGGAACTGGTAACCTAAAGACGCGTTTTTTAAGTAGTGTGTCGTAGCAAGTCATATATTTAGAGGTTTTGTGTGTACATAATGAAATATATAATATAGTACATAGTGTGTCGCTTAACTTCAAATTCAGATAAATCCACTCTAACCACTTCCGAGATAATTGAAATAAAGTGATAATAACGTTAATATGGTGATGTGAAAGGCAGTATTTCTTTTATTATGGCGAAACCATTAAATAAAGCCATCCTGTTCCGCAAATTCAGCATTTAAAACCATCCATTCTTTACAAAAAATCAAATTTAGATTGGATTTACCTTCATTTGATATAATCGATTGTAATTTATCTATCTTTGAAAAAACTCAGTGTGGATTTGTATAATTTTGATTTAAAAGACCTGGATTTATCTAGATTTGCAAAAAATACGATTAGAAATTGTCAGCCATGTTGAACAAACTTCTTTCGCTGATTGGCTTGGATGGGACTTACCTACATTTGAAAAAAACTGTCATATGGATATATCTGATTTTGATAAAATATTATGATTTTAACCGTATTTTTCTCAAAAACCAGACAAAATTATACTAAACCGATTAAATTATAACAAAACTAATTTTTTACCCTTTTATTTCATATCAAAATCTTAAAAAATGTCAGAATTGGATTTACCCGAGTTTGAAGTTAAGCGACTCAAGTACAAAGTACTGGTTTTGTTGGTGGGTCAAAATAATTTGTTTTTGTATTAGTTAGTGCTCAGTCTATCATCAAATCCATCAAAACGGTGTTCTGAACACCATGAAGAATATTATATACCTAATAAAATAAATAGATATTTGCGGAGAATATTACACAAATCGACCTCTAGACCCAAACTAACTACGGTAAAAATACTAGATAAATAAATACTGAAATGCATAGAAAACATCCATGACTCAGGCACAAATATTCGTGCTCATCACACAAATAATTGCCATTACCGGGATTCGAACCCAGGACCTCTAGCTTCGTAGGCAGGGTCACTACCAACTAGGCTAAATAGACCGATCGGTATAATATAAACAATGAAAAGCTTCAAAAACATTTTTTTGTATTAGTTACTGCTCAGTCTGTCATCAAATCCATGAAAACGGTGTTCTGAACAAACACTATGAAGAATATAATAAATAAATATTTGCGGACAATCTTACACAAATCGACCTAGACCCAAACTAACTACGATAAACATACTTATAAAGATAAATAAATACTTAAATACATAGAAAAAATCCATGACTCATCACACAAATATTTGCCCTTACCGGGATTCGAACCCAGGACCTCTAGCTTCGTAGGCAGAGTCACTACCAACTAGGCTAAATAGACTGATCGGTAATATAAATAATAAAAAGCTAAGTTATTCCAATCCTTTATTACCAGAATAAGTTTACAAAGTGAAAAGAAGAAGAATATAAAAGCGAAGACATCACCAGTGCCACTCCTCCGTGAAGTCCTGGTCTAAGTGTCTCCTGCAAACAAGAGACAAGTTATCCAGGGGGAAAAAGAAACGTTCGAAATGAAATCTGGCTTTTTAAATAAATAAAATAACCATCGATAATAAACCACGACGTACAATCAGACTTATTATAAACTATAGAACGTACTCAAAACGTATAAAAGGGGGTGATCCATTTGCGAGCAAAATCGCCGGTACGCCAGCGAGCCCGCGAGTCAACCTAAACCGCCAATGGAGCACCAAAAGTCAGCGGATTTAAAAACGGGATTGGCTGGCTGGCTCTTTGTCGACTGCTTTGCTCGCCAATGGATCACTACGAGAGTCGGCGAGCCAACGAGATATCGATTTATATTACCGTTGGCTCGCCGGCTCGCAAATGGATCATCCCCTTAAGGGGACGTAGGTTCGTGGTCTTCTCTCCCTCTCACTGAGCATAAGCTTGAGCGAGATGGAAGTGCGTGTTTGGAAGCGCGGATATCATGTTTTTTAATTTTATTTATTTGTGCGTTTTAATAAACAAAAAAGTAATAGCTGATTTCCCTCAAACATGACATTGCCAATTTTAAGATCCAATTGTTATATGTTTAGCCGTTGTGCATAATTTGTTAGAATTTTTTTAAGTGTATTTTAGACCTATGTTCGTGATTTTTTTCTATCGAGCGAAAGTCAAAAACTCAGGATTCAAATAGCTGATTTCCCTCGAGAAAGGCCTCAAAATTGCTAATTAAATTTAAGGCAGCCGTAATATAATCCAAACAAGAGCTACGATTTTTTAAAAATCCGTTTTTGGAGCTCACGTCGCCTTAAAACCATTCGTTTTCTTTTAAGTACTACGACAGTGGCACAAAATCCCTGATAAACAGACACGGTCGCCTATTTTCGCGCACTGCCGACCTTTTATTAATTTGAGGAGTTGTGATACTAGAGACAAATTCAGATCGCTCACTCACACACCGCGTCCTCGGGAGCTCTGGCGCCGTTATAGGCCACCAGGAACACAACACCAAATACCCACATATTAAGTAGTGGTTTTAATATGGCTGCTGTCTTCTAAGCAAGGTGCCTGTCCACAGATGTATGAATATAAGGAGATCAGACATGCCGGCCGATTTGTATTGAGTACGCCTGTCGCAAGTTCCATCCCACACCCACACAAAGCACAAGTAATTGATAAGACAAAGCACGCACACATCTAAAGCACACACACTTGTATAATACCTACGCTCTTATTGGACAATACACGCGCATCATATCAGGCATTTTGGGAAGAAACGTAATATTCTCTGCGATCAGCACGCGTGCACACTCGGTAACAACGGACGGTGAACTAGCGGCAGAGTATGCCCATTGAGCTAACAACTGCGACGCGGCCGCCGGCGGCTTGTCCTCTCTCTAGTATTCTATGCTCTGTCCAATTGCGTCGTTGGGTTGAGTTGGGATTTTAAAGCCGGTTATGAATACATATAAACTCCTGCAGAGAACCACAAGACACCACCCAACCTGACATCTACAAGCACAGGACGCCGCTGTTGGGTTCCCTTTTCTGCCACGACGGTTCTCTTTCCGCACATACTCTATATAGCGCTTCATTATTTCTTTCAAGGATTCAGGAATGTGGTTATGTAGGGAAGTAGGTGAAGAAGGGGGAAAATGGCCGTTCAAGGAGTGTGGTCAGCCCGGGATGTGACCGTTAGGGGAAATGTGGCATTTCGTTGAAGTGGACTTTCTAGAAAAATGGCTGTTCGGAGAATGCCATTCAAGGGACATGGCGATCAAAGAATGTGGCCCTAGATAACCTGAACCTTCCAAGCAAGAGGCATGGCATACAAGGGAATCCGCAAGCTCCCAATTGGCTTACCTCCTGGCGGGTGGCGTGCAGGGGGAGCCGCGGCGCGGCGGCGTGCGGCAGCCGGGCTGTCGGCGCGCCACCTCGCTCAGGAGGGACAGGCACGAGCGGGACAGACGCTGGTTGAAGTTCTGGAATACGTATGAAATACATTGACATTTTAAATTGATCAAAATCAAATAGTACTAGCTACCATTGATAGAAAGATCGAAGCACAAATTGAAACGCGCATACAAGAGTAGCAGGTTGAGAATCCAACTTGGTGTCTCGTGATTACTAGTCGCAATTGCGTATACCAATCCGCCACCGATGCGTTGATTATGTTGGTGAATTTTTCCCTGTCACTCTTCTGTATGGATCTTATAAACCTCTACAATTATAGGAGTCCAAACTGGCAACACTCCTCCGCTTAAGCAATAACTGTAACGAGATCACAAATTAAGCAATAAATAACATTCTAGGTTGCGGTTTTCCTAAACCTCCTCTCCGTTGATGGAACTCACCGGAAGACAGGACCCCTTCATCTCCCTCAAGTCAATCTTGCGGAACACCTCGCAGAGAAGCAGCTCGTGCAGGCTAGGTATGCGAGGCCCGTAGATCAGCTCCATCATTTCCACTATCTGTAAAGAAGGCATTCGTGATCATGATCATCATTTGTCCAACATTGCCATGATATGCATAGCTCAAGGCTACATCGACGGGGGATAGCTTTGTCACTGGATGACACCCACACACTACCTATATCTGTGGGTATGTTTGGATGCCCTCCATGCTAGTTACGCCACTGACAGGACACTCGGAGAAGAGACACTGGCAGTTTCTCATGAACGAGAGAGAATTGGCCACACAACACCAGCTAATCACCGATTCATTAAGGGTAATCTTTAATGGTTGACTACCGCCGTGGCACAATTGGGGATGGATCGATTCACCGGCGTGCGACTGTGGAAACCCGGAACAAACAATACACCATATAGTATTCGAGTGCCCCAACACCAGATACAACGGTTCAGCAGAGGACTTTAAACACCTGACAAAAGAAGCGAGCTTTTATCTGCAAAATTGTAAATTTTAATGTTTAACTTTTAATTTTATATTACCTGTGTACCAGTGTGTAAACGCCATACGATAAATAAATAATAACCTCCGTGGAGAGAGAGAAAGAAAAAGTGCAGATACAAGACTGAATAGTGCTCAAAATCAATTACCTATCTACACCTGCATTGGACCCATTTCATCAAGTTACAAGTTACAATTTTACAAGTTTATACCGGCAACACTGTCCAAAAGGCCAGTCGTTATTGGTCGAGCGCTTCAGTCCATTTTGTATAATGCAGATATGCCTGCTAACGATATTGAGACAGATTATTCCGATAGCTCAGTTGGTTAGTAGCGACGGGCCATGTATGCCTGTGGTCGCCGGTTCGAATCCGGCTCGGAGCCTAAATGTTTCAATTTTTCCTTTATTTGGAGCGCTTCAGTGTTGCCAGTTTCTTTCATCATCATCATAAACTTAAGAGCCGGGCTCTTGTCGGTGGAGTAATCGCCATTCTGTTCTTCTCTCTGCCACTGTTTTGAGCTCTTGATACAAAATCAAAATCAATTATTTATTCTGCAAATAGGCCACAAGGGCACTTTTACATGTCAAATGGTATTCTACAATATAATATTAATAATCTTACACAATAATCATTTTAAAATTGCAGATTTTAACCAATTAGTACCTAAATGGTTAACAAACTAAATGTCACTAAATGAAAACTAAAAAAATCCAAAATTGTAAAATATTATCAAATACATTCGATATAAGGTCTGTATCAAAATTAACAATAAGTTTATGATATTCATTTAGTACCCCAGAGATGTATAAGGAGTCTCGTTTGAGCCGCCATCCCGGACGGACGCCCTTTACGAGCCCTTACCGTCCGCTGTCATTGTATCCCTATATTGCATAAAAAGCGACATGAGACAAAAGGCGCGCATCGCCAGATGTAACTACCTAAGCGCCCACCGCGGTCTCTATCGCCTATCCACGCTGTCCGTTCCGATATCTTGCTTCGATACTCGTAGACTCATTTCGCGATACTGGGTCTACAAAAATTGTGCAGTGTGTCTTTATATTATATAACAGTGAGTGCAACTGA
This sequence comes from Epinotia brunnichana, assembly GCA_963854355.1. Taxonomy (NCBI): domain Eukaryota; kingdom Metazoa; phylum Arthropoda; class Insecta; order Lepidoptera; family Tortricidae; genus Epinotia; species Epinotia brunnichana. The sequence goes on along the minus strand of OY977953.1, from coordinate 1,390,753 downwards.
TTCGTGTGCCGACCTTCTATCGTCTTCGCCAGCTACGACGACGCTTGTCCAAGTTGAAGCTATAAACTCGGTGAGATCTGTCCATTGTATTGTATTTACGCTTAAATGTTAAATGGCGGGCCCTGATGTAGCAAACCAACCATGCCTGATTCGTCCCAAGAAGGCAGGAATGTATTCTTGTCTACACAGCACGTAAAAATACAGAACTCCTCTTGTTTATGATATGTCGACGCACTGCTCATCCACCTGGTTGATATTTCTCCAGTTACTAACAAATATCGGTCTATAAACCCCCACTAGTTAATTATCTATATGTGGTATACAATATTATTTACATAATCATTTACTTCCTTTTAATCGTCCCCATTTAACAGTAGACATATACTCAACAAGGGTTGCATACTGTTCTGTGCCATTCAAAGACTTTCGGTGCAAAAGGCATAAAACCTTAGATCATAAGTTTTATAATGGCCATCGATTGTCTGTGGCTGTATTACGTGGAAAATGTATTATTTTATTTATTATGTTTAGAATTGTATATTATCCATTGGATTAGTTTAGGTCCTCTAGATTATTACTTACTAGCTTCTGCCCGCGACTCCGTCCGCGTGGGACGGACAGACGGACGGACAGACGCACTTTCGCATTTATAGTATTTATTGTTGTGGAATTAAAGATTATGGACTATGGGCGTGGGCGGCGTGTCGCGAATGGCCCCTTTATTTTAGAGTCCAGCTACTGACTAAAGCTGCTTAAATTACATATGTAATTTAAACGTGTACTTATTGATACACGATATGGTCCCTTGGGTGCTGACTGGCAAGAGCGAGCGCACACGCGCGCCCCACGCAACCTTGACGATAGATATCCATAATTGAGATGCATTTACTCGCCCTGCCTATTGCCACCATTTTGAAATTTAATAGATACAACTTCGCAGGCATAAAGTGCCTACCATTTGGCGCATTATATCGCACTTCTCACATGTGGTCACACCGTAGCCATTTTGGGTGATTGCTTTCACCTAACGGGTAATATACAATCATTGTTTTTTCCTTAGAGCTCATAGCGCAAGCTTCCCATTATAAAATGCTCTTTTGAATCACTGAGTTATGGACAATGGATAGAATAGAGAACGGCCGTAGCACTGTCGCCCGCCACGAACCCGAGATAAGAAGCGCAAAAACAAAAAGAAAAAAGTAAACAATTAGTCACTTTTTGCTTTGCGCCTACCAAGAAACTTGGAGAAAACACACGTGCAGTCACGGTACACGAAGGACCCCACAATAAAACAAGATCGTAATGGCCGACGACCGACAAGCTTGAAAATGAATGAATTGTGCAGATTCCAAAAGACTGAAATTAAATAAATAATAATAAATAAATATTACGGGACAATCTTACACAAATCAACCTAGGCCCACGGTAAGCTCAGTAAGGCTTGTGTTGTGGGTGAAACAAAAAATGAAACAAGAAAATGAAAAGAAAGTGAACCGTCCGATATTACCTTACGAACTAAATGCCATTCGCAGATGGATCATAAATTTAATATGATACCCCGCCCTGGGCGTATGGTCACATGGTTGTTGGATGATAAATGGCTAGATTACCTAAATGCTCTGGGAATGCCGTATGAGGCGGTGTTGTGGATGCCCTGCCTAAGGATAACCGACTAAGTAATTGCCGTGTACACCTACTTACTACCTGTAATCTGATTTTGGTGCAGAAATGAGTGTTGCTACCTATTCACTGATGAACGACTATAGTAAAAGTGTATTTTATAATGAGTGCAATTGTTAGGTGTGAGAAGATGGCAGCATGTGCAGATGTGCTGAAGCTGAATGAACCGGTGAAGGGTTTTGAGACGAAGGTTTTAGCGGAGAAAGTCGGTTTTGGTAACGAGTAGGGAATGTATTTTGACTATTGTGCAGTTGATACGTGTGTCTAAATATTGTTAAGTTTTGGTGTCTCGCTCGGGGTTACATTGCATTGTCAACGTGTTTTTAATACAGAAGTGAGTGTTGCTATCTTGCTATTGATTAATGAACTACGATAATAACAGTGTATTTTACTATGGGTGCAGAAGTTAAGAGTGCATTAAGATGGTTACATGTACAGATACTAAATAAACAGTGAAGTGATTTGAGTGGGAACTTTTAACGGAGAAGTTAGTGTTGAAAACTAGTTGGTAATGAGTGTTTAATGTCTCGGGGTTACATCGTCAACGTTCACTCCACATCTACATATGACAACCGCGCTAGCAGCAGTGATAAAGGTTAAAAATAACCAAATTTGATTACCTTGCCTAGTGAAGTAAGAAGTAAGGCACCTAACTATATGTCTAAATAAAACAAGTCTTAGAAAGCACCTTCACGAAAGCACTTCACAAAGACACGCACACAGCCGAGCCCCAACTACTGAGGAAAGGAAAAGTCTACAGCCACAGTTACATAAACTTGATACTCGACTCGACCGATGTACATGATACACCAACTCAGCGAATCAAGAGGTGGACATTCATCATTGGTTGACTTCTGAGACAAGAAAGAAGATGAGAACGAAGAAAAAGAGGACACAGAATCATCGTGTCTTGATTAACAATTGCGATAAGCGCGAAGAGGTTCAATGTCAGAACCTGGGGGTTAAATATAAAAAAGGGGAGGGACCAAGCAGTCAAAAACTAATTATCTATATTACACACCAAGTATAGTATCTATCTACCCCACGCTGGCTTAACGATGCCTGTATTCGGGTCGGCTCCAACTCCCGTCTCTCCAACCATCCTGACTGCACACTTACACTCCCGTCCTATCTACTTGGCTCTCCGGTTTCTCGGGCAGGAAGCTGTTGCCTGCGGCCGGGCGGCGGAAGTTGGTTCAAAATGGACATGCAAGCCCGCTTACCCTCATCATTATAGTATTTGCGGTTAAGTCGGTGCTCGGTTAAGGTTCTCATACCCCACTAACTTTCTGCCGCATATGCTACACTAGATGGGGTAAGCGAGCCTTCTTCGTTATTTTGCCCTAACACCTCCTCCCTCCTGTAGTCAGCACTTCTGAGTCCTTGCAGCAGAACTGCTGGCTGGATGAGTCACCAGAACAGAACAGAACAGAACAGAACAGTACCCCAGAGATGTATAATGTCTCTGAGCATCCAAATACAATGAATAATTATTCTAATGTTCTTATAGAGATGTATACTGTCTCTAAGCGTTAAAACAGAAAAAAAGGATCATTAATGTAATATTGTCAGAGATGTACAGGGTCAATAACAATAAAACGTGTCAAGAACAGAATGATGTCTCTCGTCAAAATAATGATAATAACACTAGTATTTAGGTAGTTACTATGCCCTTGCAAGCATGAACAGACCGGACTCCACAAACAGCACCCGATCACGAGTATGACGCATATCTCAGCCATCGCCTCCCTCAACCATATGTTAGGGAAGGTGGCGACCCGATCAACGACGCCACCGTAAGCAAAGCCCTTTAAGCGAGCATGACATATTCAAGCCACACTGGACATTGATAATAGCTTTGATAATAGCAAAGATTAAAGCGACTTGTTCGGCGAGAAAAAGCATTACGTGCTCTCATGTTACATAAAACGGAACAGCTATTTCCGGTACTTATAATAATTACAAAGGTAATACGCCAAGACAATCATACTCGAAGGTATATTAATTCTAATATAATTTGACTGCTACTGGCTTAAAGGCATTTTGTCGTTTATGAAATCGTTGACATTATAATACGCCTTGCTTAGCAAATATTTTTTTATATGAGACTTAAATTTACTTAACGGCAAATTAACCATTTCGGTAGGTATTTTATTGTAAAACGTATACAGTTCCCCACGAACGACGTGCTAACCTTGCGAAGACGACTGTACTGCACTGCGATCTTGTGTTTACTTCTGGTGTTGTAGTCGTGGATATCACTGTTGAGTTTGAAGTCCTGAAGGTTTTTCCGCACATACATAATATTCTCAAGAATGTATTGGCATGCTACAGTAAGAATATTTGCCTCCTTAAATTTGTCCATGAGAAAATTTCGGGCTTTTAGTTCGTAGATGGAGCGTACAGCTCGTTTCTGTAGCACGAAGATGGTCTGGATATCAGCCGCTTTTCCCCACAACAGGATTCCGTAGGACATAACACTGTGGAAGTAACTGTAGTACACCAGCCTGGCCGTCTCAACGTTTGTTAACTGTCTTATACGTCTTACTGCATAGGCTGCAGAACCAAGTTTGCCGGCTAGGGTGTCGATATGCGCATGACATTGTAGTTTTGAGTCCAAGGTGATGCCTAAAGAATAAGAATTTAAGAAGAATAAGAATTTTTATTAATTCACACATAGGTTAACAGTATTACACCAAATCACTTATGTGGTACCTACAAAATACATAACATAACTAAAGATATTTATACACACTTTATGCGAAATTTAAAACATACGGTAACGATATAAAACAATAAACAAAAATTAAAATAAACTCATAAACAACTTCAACAAGAAACATGTCCCAGTTTAAATCTAAACTCTGTTATGCGATAAGAATGTTAATACTTTTCTACAGAACACACCAATACTGTCAGCAAATATGTCTATACCGTCGGCTTCCTGTATTATATGGTTTAGAGCTGTGCGCGCTCTGGCAGTAGGAGCGTTCGCACCGCGCCTCGTGCGCTCGCCGGCTACAGCGAACAGCCGCCGCGGGCGCCGCGCCGCCACCGCGCCGCCCGCGCCGCCCGCCGCGCCAACCGCCGGCCCACTCGCTCGCGGCACCTGCAGGCCCATGCGTTCCAACACGGACGCGTTGTCTACTCTATTATTTAGCAGCTGGTAATAGTGTACTATATGTATAAATTTTCTCCGAGTCTCAAGCGTGTGAAGGCCAGTCATTCCCGAAACAAACAGGGATGGGTACATGAACGGATAGTATCCGTATCGTCGCTTGTAGATATGCCTGGCGAATTTCTTTTGGATTTTCTCCAACATTGTGCTGTATTTGATCTCATGCGGATCCCACACTACTGCACCGAATTCAAGTCTACTGCGGATATACGCATTGTATAGCATGATTGCGACTTTGTAGGTCGAAAATTGGGAAGCTATCCTCATTATGAATCCCAGCGTTTTAGATACCTTTTTGCAGGTCTTCGTAATATGTTGTCTAAAGTCGAGTTGGGTGTCCAGAGTAAGTCCTAAGTCTCTTATTTCGTCGGTCCGTTGAAGTGGGTTGCCGCGAAGGTTGTACTCAGTAGCGATTGGTGAGCGGAGTCTAGCAAAAGTAATATATTCACATTTCGAGGCGTTAAAGTCCAGTCTATTGTTATCACCCCATTCAGCAATAGCGTCTATGTCATTCTGTAGACGTACTCGGTCATTGTCGTCCCTAACACGGTGGAAAAGTTTTATATCATCTGCGAACATTAGACATTTAGCCGTGCTGACGGCGCTCGGCAGATCATTAATCATGATTAAAAACTGGGTAGGCCCTAGCGTGCTGCCTTGACTTACACCAGAGCGAGTGTAGTATGTTTGAGACTCGAATCCAGTAAGTTTGACATATTGTTTCCGATCTTGTAGATAACTGGCAAAGAATTTTAAGAGCCTAGGTATAAATCCTATATCTGCGAATTTGCGCAGGAGGATATCATTATCTACAAGATCGAAAGCTTTGCGAAAGTCAAAGTAAGCTGCATCTACCTGCACTCGAGCATCTAAAGCTTCGGCTATGTAATCGACCAAGACTACGTGATTCGTCGTTGTTGACCGACCTCGACGAAAACCATGCTGAGAGTCATCCATTTTATCTGTGATCTGCTGAGTGATAAGATGGTCCACTATGGATTCGAATAATTTGCCGAACACCGACAGTACTGCAATAGGCCTATACCCTGTCACGTCGGATCCTTCGCTACTCTTTGGTACAGGGGTTACTCTGGATAACTTCCAGCACGATGGATATATGGCACATTGCAGGGAAAGATTGTATATATAAAGAAGTGGTGGTTCTAAGACAGATATACAATCCCTTGCCAAAAATGGAGGTATACCATCCGGTCCAGCCGAAGAGCGCGGCTTGAGTCGCTTGGCGGCACGCCGCAGATCTGTGACGCTGACGGCGTCCACGGCGACCCGTGCCGAGTCAGGCACGCCTCCACTCCTCGCTGCGCTGTTACGTGCTGCTTCTTCAGCGTCTAGATGGGGTACCTCACTATGGAACACAGAGCTAAAATAATCTGCAAAAGCATTCGCGGCATCTTGTCCCGTAACTGTTCTATCCAAGTAAGTGTAGTCGTCGTGTCGTTTCAAGTCTTTGCGTTTGCTTTTTACGTATTTCCAGAACGTTGTCGGATCGTCGGTTATGTCACGTTCAATGTTTTCCTTGTACCTTTTATACTCGATATCGATTAAAAACTTAGCATGGCCTCTATAGTATTTAAACATTTCTCTATTAAATTCGGAACCTGTTTCCTTATGCTTTTTAAAATGGAAATATTTAGTTTGTAGAGTGTGTACAATTTCGGGAGTGTACCAAGTCGGGTAGACGTATTTTCCTATAACAGGTGGTCGGCTGCTTTTACTCGGGACATGCTTAGATATACATTCATTTAACTTAAGATATAATGCCTCCGTCGCATCGTTGACACATCTAGAACTTAACACGGATCCCCAGTCAATTTCAGCCATATTAGCATAAAGTGCACTAAAGTCCGCCTTACGAAAGTTCCATTGTACTCGTAGTGATCGAGATATATTATTAGAAGGCTGTGCGTGGAAATGTACGGTATCGGCTCGCGCACGCGGCAGTGACAGCGTCACCTCGAGCGGCGGGTGGTAACCGTCGGGCGGCACCAGCGCGGTGGCAGCGCGCGACACACGCACTCGCTGCTCGCTCAGATCGCTAAGAACCAAGTCTAGTAACCCATCTTGATGGTTGTGAATGCTGTTGTATTGGTGTATTTGGCAGAACTGAAGAAAACATTCAAATTGCTGGCGGACGTGTACACTACATGAATTAAGGTTAAAGTCGCCTAACACTAACACATCCAACTCTGAATATTTGCATATTGCATTTTCTAGACAGTTCAAAACATTTAAATACTGATCATCTTTATAATTCGGCGGAAGGTAAACAACACAACATAACAACTGCGTACACTTGTACTCTAATTTGACTATTAGGACTTCCATATCATCAGAAATACCATCAATGTCAGTTATTAGGCGCGCAGAATAGTTATTTCGCACCGCAAGTAGTTGTTCTATCTTCAAATTCCAGTTCATCGCCCTATAATTTGATCCTGGTATTGTTTACGTAACGACCTTGCATTAACTTTCTCTTTAGCTTGGTCCATAAACGCACCAGTTTCTTTAGACTAGTAAAATCGGAACTTGTCGTTTCGTGAACAGGGCCACAGCTAATCATCGATTCATTTATGTAACCTTTAAAGAGAGAGGCTATCCGCAGCAGAACCAAGGCTCTCCGAGTCGCTAAACTTAAGTGGCAGTGGGCGGAGCACATTGCACGTAGAACTGATGGCCGCTGGGGCGGGAAGGTTTTCGAGTGGCAACCACGTACCGGAAGGCGCGGCGTTGGTAGGCCTCCCACAAGGTGGACTGATGACCAGGTAAAGGTCGCGGGAGTCCGCTGGATGCGGATGGCGCAGGACCGGTCACTTTGGAACTCTTTGGGGGAGGCCTATGTCCAGCAGTGGACGTCTTTCGGCTGATGTGATGTGATGTGATGTGACGTGAACCTTTAAAGGTCGACTACGGCCGTGGAGTTTGAGAGAGACAGAGAAAGAGTGGAGAGAGCTGACTGGGCTACTGCAGTCACTCCTGGACAATACTAGCTCAGGAACGGAATGGCGTACTCGAGTCATTTACTCAACAGTGGGCGATTAGGAGTACGGAAAGAGAATGAAAAGCTTACATGAGGGTAGTTGGGCAGCAGATCCGGCAACAGCGCCAGGTCGAACTCGGCGCCTGCGCACATCTCGTACAACACGCGGCCGAAGCTCAGTGCCTCGACGTGTTCCGACGCCGCCGGGACGCGCGGCGACGCACCGATCAGGGTGTTCTCCAGGGCGCATATCCTGAGGTACAATATTAATATATCAGAAAGTACAATAAAATACTTAAATAGGTACACTACGCTTTATTGCACATCTCACACCAAGGAAACGGTTCACTAATATTTCCCAACCTAACGTTTGGCAACCTGATTTATTTCGCATCTTTTCATTTCCCAACCTCTTAATATTTCTGAAACTGTTAAGTATTTCAGGATTTTTATAACCTAACCTATAGGGTTCTACACGATGGCCCTGAAATAAATCCTGAAATATTTACAGTTTCAGAGTTTGGGTAATGAAAAGTTGCGAAATGAATCAGTTTGCCAAACGTTAGTTGCGAAAAGAAGGTGTTCCAAAGGAAACAGTTACAAAAAGTAACAAATAATAACTTGTAGGTAGACAACATGCGTAAAGTGTTAGATATAATCGAGTAAGCTGCTCTGCTACTAAAGTTGACCGTCCTATGCTCAAAGAACAAAGTCCATTTAATAAAATTTACGAGTTATCTCGAGACTAGGTACCTACTAATAGCATAAAATTAAATTATCGCCCCAATAATAATGCTAACATGTTAAGTAAAACTGTAACTTGCAGTGTTTGAATATTTTTCTCAAATCTGAACACTGCCCAGAAACCAGTGAATGTTAATAGTTATTTGTTATACAAGGGGGGAAAGTTGTATTTTACCTGCGAGTGTTCATTTGAAACACGAGCCAGCGAAAGGATTCTACGATTGACCACGAGCGAAGCGAGTGGTTCAAAAATAGAATCCTGAGCGTAGCGAGTGTTTCAACACACGAGACGTAAAATAACTTTTCACCCGTTTATAACACAAATCTTTTCACCTCACTACAGCGAGGAAAATAAGAAAAAGGGTAAAAAAAAAGTAAAAAAACCAACAAAAAAAAGTAAAATAAAGTTTAAAAAAGTAAAAAAGTAAAAAAAAAATTAACTAAAAAATATAAAGTAAAAAAAAAGTTTAAAAATAAGTAAAAAAAGTTAAAAAACAAAGTTAAACAAAAATATGTCATAAAATATACCTACAAAAAACAAAAATAAACATTTAACGTTCTACGTCATAGTACTTTTAACGTTCTACGTCTACTTTCTTCACATGTGGATAAAAAGCGATTTTCTCAATAGTTAACTAACATACAAAAAGGCCTTTCCGAGCAAGTGAGGTGAAATAGTACATTATTGCCGTGGCCGGGAAGGAGGCAATTGCAGGCTGAGTATTTTGTTTAAACGGACGAGCTTGCGAGTCCGTTTAATTATAATACGAAGCCTGCAATTGCCATTCCAGCTGAGGCTAATATAGTGCTTTTCTCAAAAATGGGGGAATAAAAAAGACTAAATTTAAATCAAGCGTTATTATTAAATACAAATTGAGGATACTGCAAATTACATAAAATTAAACGTCATATATTTTTTTAAACAGAATCGCAAGTGTATTTTTCCACCGAAAAACACAATCTTTTTATGACACATACAAAAATGTCGCGTTTGCAACAGAAAAATACGACTTGATTTGGCTGAATACGACCTGTGCCGTCTTTTATATGCCAGTTTCTACTTTTTAAAAAGTTTGATACTCGACAAATAAAGGAATTCATATGTAACATTCCAGGCGGCCTGCAATGTTTTTTATTTTTTAATTTTGATCTGGCCTTCAACTATACACTTTACCTTCCAATATGTAGCGAGTTATGTTCACTTTGCGGGCCATTTTTGAGAAAAATATATAGAACACGAGCTCCTAACAAATTTCTACCCAACCTCGTACCCAAAACCCGGTATGCGCATAGTCAACTACGTATCCAATCACAGCTACCCAAAATGTCAGCCTATTTTCAATTACCAAACACAAATGGATGCGATTGGTCAATTTTGGAATACATTGCTCTGGAAGTGAGCACGGCCGGGAAAATAACAATAGGGGCAATCTTGCCCCACCTTGAGAGGTGGATCGGCCGCCGCAAACGCGGTGAACTAAACTTCCACCTGGTACAGGTACTCACAGGACATGGTTGTTTTGGGGAGTATCTGCACCGAGTCGCCGGTCGAGAGGGAAGCCCCCGCTGCCATGGGTGTGGCGCAGCCGTAGATGATGTGCGCCACACACTGGAAGTATGCTTGGCGTGGGGGCCACAGCGGCACAATTTGGTCGCTATAGTGGGTAACGACCTCTCGCTGCCGACCATTGTATCGACAATGCTCGACAGCGAGAGGTCCTGGGAAGCTATGGCCTCCTTCTGCAAGTCCGTAATGGCACAGAAGGAGGCAGCGGAGAGAGAGCGGGAGAACGACCCTTCCGCTCCTAATATCCGCAGACGGAGAGCGAGGCGCGCACGCCGCCGCTATGCGCACTTGCTCCCCCCGCCGTAGTGGTCTGGATGGCAGGGTCGGGGGACCCTAGCCGTCCAATTAGCCCACGGGATGGCAGCGCCCCGAAATTGTCCCGGGGCAGCCGGTGGCAGCGACATGGTTGGACAGTCGCCACCACATACATAGGTACACTCTAGGTGTTCAAAAATATCGGCACATGCACTCTAATACCTTGAAAATAGAGGTGTGTTCCGATGTTTGTGACGTGCTTGTTTGCTCCGATGTATGTGATGGCGACTGGACAATCGTTGGGGGTTTAGTGGGTAGTCTGGGCCTTCTGTCCGGGAGTCCCACACACCTGTCCGGTCCCCACTGACCGGGCGGACGGTGCGTCAAAGCATTCCCCCAACGTTAAAAAAAAAGGAATACATTGGTGTGATTAGCCGTCGTGCGTCACGTCGGACGACAGCCATGTGACAGTGACAACGAAAACGGATAATTGTTGAATGGTTACATGCAACAAGAAGCAACTTAGTTATGATAACGTTCGCGTGATATTTTTTTTTAAGAAGTAGGGCTGAGTCTCGAGGGAAAATAACAAATTATTTATTATTGATTTTTATTTACAATATAATACAAGTAGGCCACACGGTGGGTGAGCAGAGATACGCAAACATTGCTATCTATATTTTTACATATGGATATATTTCCAATTACAACATAAGTCTTCGTTTGTTTACGAAAAAAAATTCGGTACCGAGATTAGTAATGAGATCTAAATATCAAGTTCCTCTAAATAAAGATACTTTATTTAACTTTTGCCTTGGTGACCAAGCATCGGAGTTTTTATCGCAAGCGAGCTATTGAGTCAACATTAGCAATAAAATTTACGAGTGGTGCGACTGTGACTTTTTCCATATTTTCTGATGATCAAATATCCACTTGTGAATAATTGACACGTCTGAAATCGTCAGTGAATGACACATGGTACATACTATTCAATTTAATAATCGGTCAGTACATGACATTAGGTCTATCGCAGCGATGTAGTTTGTGTATCAGAGTATGTATAGTTGTATATTAAAATAGTTAAAGCTGTCTATCAGTTTGTAAACTAATAGAAAAATTATTTTATTGTTAATTTGAATCCGATTTTTAATCACGATCACTATAAAGGCATTTTAGAATTAAATTAATGAGTATAAGTATGAATTCGAGTTGAATTTTATTGCTAATGTCGACTCCATTGCTCGCTAACGTCTTATCGTGCGATATAAACTCCGATGCCTGTTGATGACTAAATCAAGGAATCGTTTTTAGCAATGTAGTGCAGCTGAATCACTAAAAACTGTTCTATTGCGCTTTTAATTATTAGAATTTGATGGCTGCAAGAGTCGTATTTAAATGCATCAGTCACATCTTTGAAGGAGGAAATATAACCAAAACATTTATTTGCAATGAATGCAAGATGAAATGTAAAGAACAAAGAACATCCCTTTTTTGGCATGCCATTTCGAATCGTGTCGTTTCAAACGCACTGCTTCATTCCATATTTCGTTTCTAATTGGACGTGTTGGAAATCTAAAAACATTATTTTTTTTCATTTTATAGTTAGAAAGGCATCGATAAAAACTACAAAATATTGATAGGATATTCAATGGTTAAAATAGAAACCAACTTATTAAAAAAAGTAATGATATCTGTTGGCATAATACCATCCCTATACAAAATGTGATCATAACAATACACTCAAAATAATATGTTTATCGCTGTATTAACTTGTGAAAAGTGATTCCATCTTTTTTGTTGTGCTTGTCCGAACGAGTCACACACCATTTTACGGCACAACAATGCATATTTATTGAAACTGAACTTTTGGTTTATTTAATAGTTTGACACGGTGGCCATGTTCGAACTGAACGGCCGCCAGGCATCCTTTTTAATCCGCGCCTATAAGTGCATCCTTTTTGTGGGGCCAGTTTTCGGCGCTAGTTAGACTTCTAGATATTATCGTTCACTGCCAGAAACAAACACCGGTCGTTGCTTTATGGGTGTGTTTGCGTTGATATGACGTCGAATATGTATTGTGTATAGTAATTAAGTAGGTCCCTATATTGATAGTTTATCAAATTTTCCGTTTTAATGGCGTGTTAATTAAAAGTGATCACGTTTATTTTATCGCCTATTTAATCGGATAGCAACAGCAAACCGCACTCAGCCAGCGCTGCTTTTTACAAGAACGTTATAATAATAATAATAAATCATTTATTTCGGACGGAATACCTATATGACATAGAATAATTCTCAGCCGCAATAATTCTGAGCATATTTTTACATGATCGAGGCGAGCGGTGCAATAAATAAAGTAGAGTAGAGACCTACTTATACTCCACAGTGTGAGGATATGGGCTGCATAAATAAGACAGAGTATAGTCTGCAGATGGGTGAAAAGTCAAAGAAGTCAAAGAAAATTCTTGTGATCACTATTGTGTGAGAAAGAAAAACGAAACTGGTCAAAACTACCTACGGCGGTTCGGGACGCATGTAACAGAAGTATTTTTTTTGTCAAATATGGCCTCCTGTCTCCTATGCCGATCCAGAATCGTAGTCGAGGGAGAACTGCGTAAGTTACGAGAACAATATTCCATCCCAACGTAACCTACGTAAACAAACGTAACACTGGAAGTTCTTGGATCTATTGTATTAAAAAAGTAAGTCTTTGTCATATTTTTTGATTTTACTGTAAACAGCCCCAAGTTGGGCGCCATTAAACTTACCTCGCTCGACATTTTGCATCATTATGTTTACCTAATTCTCTTCAAGGAAAGCGAGGCTGCTTTGACCTTCCAGGCTCGGATGATGTTGTAGATTAGCTTACCTCGCCACGCCATTTTGGACCATCACGTTGCCCGAATGCAGGTGCCGGAAGGGCGGGAAGCCCTTCTCCTTCAGGAAGGTGAGGCCCTCGAGCATCTGGCGGCCGAAGCGGGCGACCTGCCAGGCCGGCAGCCCGGTGCCGCCAGAGTCATACTTGCGGGTGTACTCCTCGTTCCAAGTGCTCTAGAAAATAAGACGATTCATACATAACACAATTGTCAAATCAAGTACCAAAGAGTCAGTAAAAGTGCTAAACTTTAAAAGAACGTATCATATGTGGCTTTTTTAGTCGGACTATAATATGTTTTGGATTTTGGTTCCGCTGGTATTTGTGGCTTATCTTACGGGTTGAATTCAGAATCAGACAGGCGGAACAATTCCGATGTGGCCTGCCTGTAGTAGAACCATACATTTTGTATGGGGACGTGGCCTTTGTTTCGATCTGAATCTGAATGAATCTGAAATTTTTACAAGTCCAAACAGGCACCATAGAGCCAATAACGATTGACCATTTGACCTGTTTTGTAAAATCAGACTTCTTCGTGAAACAGGTATCTCACCTTATAAATGAGATCCTTGAGGCTGCCTCGCGCGTTGAATGGCATCACAGTGAGTGCGTGTCCACTGTACTGCTCCAAATTCAAGACTGGGTATATATAGGGGTGATGTAGAGATCGGAACAGCTCTACGATGAGTCCACGGGAACGCTCGCTGAACTCAATGGGACATTTGCTGGGGAGTGGCATCTGAAAAAATGGAGTACCTAGTAAGTATGATCAGCACATCAGCAGAGCCAGGTTTTTGGTTTGGAAGGGGCTTGATCCCGCTGTTGGTTTTTGGTTAGTACTCAGATGATCTTTGCGTTGTCAAAAGATCAACCAGTGTGGAGAGAGCTGTAGTCTCAAGTGGGCTGCGTTGAGAATAGGCGTGTCCGAGGTTTATATAGTTATAGTGGTCCTGACTCTCAATCATGAATTGTTTTAATCAGACATGCTACGCCTTCGAAGAAACTTATCCAGGCACAATTGACTAGAACTAACAATAAATTTAACTGCGTTCACAGACAGAGAGTGTTCCAGAAGAAAGTTAAAGACAAAAGCATTGGTCTGTGGGTAGGTAAAATAATATTATTGATTTTTAAGTATTTTTTTTATACTACGATGGTGGCAAACAAGCTTATGTCCTGCCTGATGTTAAGCTGGTACCGTCACCTATGGACACTTGTGACTCCAGAAGAATCACAAGCGCACTGCTGCTGCTTGAGGATTCGCTGTGTTGGCAGATAGAGACATGCAGGTCCCTCACTCCCAACACAACGCACCCTAGGGAGCTCTGGCGACCTTACTCACCACCAGGAACACAACACCACATGCTTCATAGCATGCAATAATATAGCAACACTACAAAGCAGTGGTGCTATTATGGCTGCGGTTTTCTGTAAGGTGTACTTCCCCAGTTGAGCTGCTCCACATACGAGCGAGATGACATTCCGCTATGCCCTACCTCTCTTTGAATTTCATATGTAAGTATATCAAAGCCTGGGCTAGTATCTGGATACTAGGTATGTTCTTTAGTTCTCAACCCAGTTCACTTAACCACTAGCAGCGTCACCATGAATGTACCCTAATTTTCACAGACAAGTCACTCACCAAAGTGAGGAGGCGGTCAGTCTTGATGGAGTTGTCGTGGACGGCGAACCAGTGCTTGTTTGATCGCGAGCCGATCATGCTGAGCTGCGATATCAGGTCGTACCTAAAACAATACCATACATTAGCCTAGAAGAGTTTTAAACCTAAAGAACATAAAGCCAGAGTTGTGCGAGGCAGCAGAACGGTTTGCGAGGAAAAATTCCGCCACAGCATTGCTGGCATATCGGTGTTTTTTCCTGGCACACCGCTCCGCTACCTTGCTCCAGCTTCGTTAGGTATTCACCCTAACAGTACGAGCATTCTTCCGTATTATTTTAGTAAAGATAAAAATTGTTAGTGGACAAGCCGGCAAAGCGACAGGGCCTATAAATTGTTCACTTCTTGGTAGGAGTCAGTGTACAGTCTCAGTACTGTACATTTTTCTGTTTACGTTGCGACCTACTTTTAGGCCACGCTACAATATAATATTATAAAGTAAATTAGATCAGTGCAAACATAACTCGCATACGAAGAACATCAACTGAAGGAACGGCTAATTAATCTTACTATTTATACCTTACAAGTAATAAATAAGTTTTATAACTACAACTTAACTTCTCCGTTCTCTCAACGCACTCCAACTCTACTATCTAAGTGTATGGGCTAACTGGCTCATACATTAATGGTCCTTCGAACCTAAACAGGTATTTAGTGTTTTTGTTACTTTATTGCGATAGCGAATCGGTTTGCTGGCCTCCCACAAGCGGGTCTCACCAGTGAATTGAGAAAGCGCATATATCGTACGTAGAGTGCAGGGGCACTATTTACCTGTCAGTGAACTACTGTGAACAAACAAGATAACTGCAACGGCTCATCGCTCTCCGGACTCTGAAGACTAAAGACCGAAGCAGTGAAGCAACACAACCAGCAGAGCTGTACAACCATCGTCGGATAACTATTGAGAAGACTTCCAGAGTTACCACGGTACATATGTAACTTCAACTTATAACTTCAACTTACAACTTATATCGAAATCAACGTAAAACTAACTTCAAACTCAACTCAACTTCAACTTTAACTTTGACAAAATCAACTCAACATGTCTGTCAAGCTTCAACAACAGCAAACCTGCTTTGAAAAAATCAAAACTTTATGTGTTAACTACAAGAAAGACTCCGCAACAAGAAAAACTCATGACTACTTGAACCAGCGGCTAACAAATCTCGACGCCCTATGGGGTGATTTCGAAAACCAACATGCGGTCCTTGAAGAGGAAATCAAGGACAAAAATATCCCCTACTTCCTGGAAGGCATATACGGCAAAACTAAGGCCATGTATGAAAACAACAAGTCAGATATGCTTAAACTAATGCATAACCTAACTGAAGTGAAGATTCCAGTCAAATTTGACCTTACGGGACTACTGGACGACGAAGCGAACGCTGACGTCATTGTGCTACTATGTAAACAAGAATGTAACTTCAAGGCAATTGATCGTGCGATGTCAAAAATCGACACGGTATCTAGCAATGAAAAATGGGAACTAGAAGATAATCTTAACATCTTGAAATCAAAATGGTCAGACATCGACAAACTACACTGGGAAATAGATGGCGTACTTAAAGGATCTCACGAAACTTACTACGACACCTTCGTGGACATCGAAAACAAGTACGACCGTATGCGGAAAGAACTTAACTGCAAGATATGGTCAACTGCTCACCACCAGCAATCTGCGCCTAGGATTGAGATTCCCGAATTTACAGGAAACTATAACCAATGGATTTCCTTTAAGGATCTTTTCATAGAAACCGTCCATAACAACCCAACAATCAACAAAGCGCAAAAAATGCAGCATCTCAAGACTAAGCTTCGAGGCGAGGCGGAGAGATTGGTCCAGCATCTAACTATCAACGCCGAAAATTACAACTCATGCTGGGATATTCTGAACCAAAGGTACGACAATCGACGCCTGCAATTTACTTCTTTCATGAACACTATGCTGAATTTACCTACTATTCAGCAATCTGACGCCTACAACCTAAAGAGAATGCATGACGTCATAACTGAATGTCTAAGCGGACTAAGAAATATCGGCTTAGATACATCAACTTGGGATCCGATTATTGTACATTTAATGACGATGAAACTGGACGCCACTACGCATACCGACTATGTAAGAGACCTTCAAGATCATAGAGAGGTCCCGGCACTACACGACTTTCTCATCTTTCTCGAGAGAAAATTCATGGCTTACGAAACCATGAAACGCTCAAAACAAGAAGTCACCATCCAACAAAAACCAGCATTCGTGAAAACTTTCAACAAGGAAGCTTCTTACCCAGTCAAGAAAACTAACTACAACTTCTACAAAAATAACTCAAAAACATATCATATTACGGGATATGGTCAATGTCCGTTTTGCAACGAAGCACACGTGTTGATGCAATGTCAGAAGTTCATCAACCTAGATATACCGCAGCGGAATGACACTGTTGCGAAACTGCAAGTGTGCAAAAATTGCTTGTTCAGTCACGGCGACAAACAATGCAACTCTAATAAAACCTGCAAGGAATGTAACTTAAGACACCACTCATTATTGCACAACGTTATGAAGAAGCAAATAACTAACTCTTATAATAGAAAAAATAACTACGAGCCCAATCCATCTACTTCAACTCAACAAGCGTCGAACCATCACCTGGCTACAAAGGATATGGAAGTCCTACTAACTACGGTTCAACTTCAAATTCAATCTCATGATGGAACATTCATCAAACTTCGTGCTCTTTTGGACCAGGGTTCGCAAGTGAACTTACTGTCTGAGAATGCAGCACAACTACTGAAACTACCCAGGAAGAAACTAAATGCAACTGTATCTGGAATTGGAGACTTGTCCGGCAACTGCAAAGGAAAAATAGAACTTAACTGCAAGTCATTATACTCCAATTACTCGTTTAAAGCTGAAGCGTTGATTCTCAACAAAATAACGAACAATCTACCTAACTCTACCTTCAAGAAAGGAAACTGGCCGCATTTAGAAAACTTGAAACTAGCCGACATCGATTATAACGTGTCGCGCCCTGTAGACCTACTGCTTGGTGCGGACGTTTACGCCGACATTATTATGGATGGTGTACTGAAGATCGATCAACAAGCTCCTATTGCCCAACAAACTCATTTGGGATGGATACTTTGTGGAAAACTACAAACTTTTAACTGTCATGTAACATTAATTAACATGAATGAACTTACAAAGTTTTGGGAAAACGAAGACATCGCTCAAAACAACGAGGAAATCTCCCAAGACGATTACTGCGAAGACTACTACCAAAAAACTGTTCAGCGAGGTTCCGATGGAAAATACACCGTGAAAATGCCCATGCACGCTAACTTCGAAGAAAAACTGGGTAATTCTAAATCAATTGCCATCTCTCAGTTTCTACAACTAGAAAGAAAACTACAGAAACAAACTAAGCTTGCTGAAATGTATAAAGAGTTCATAAAAGAGTATTCCGACCTGCAGCATATGAAGCCTGCAACTTCCACTTCAGCTAAAGACTGTTTTCTCCCGCATTTTGGAGTCCTAAGGGAAAATGCCACAACCACTCGGTTAAGGGTTGTTTTCAACCCATCCCAAAAGACGAGCGCCGGGTACAGCTTAAACAGCTTACAAGAAAAGGGTCCTAACCTACAGAAAGACATTCAATCACTACTATTGAAGTGGAGAGCCTACAAATATTCCTTCACGGCGGATGTCCAAATGATGTACCGATGCATCTGGATTTCTGAAGAACAACATCACTTACAAAAAATAATATGGAGAAACTCGCCCTCTGAAAACCTTCAGGAGTACTCTCTATGTACGTTAACTTACGGATACAAGTGTGCCCCGTGGCTAGCAATGAGAACTCTCAAGCAGCTAGCCATTGACGACGGATATAAACATCCCGCTGCTGCCGAAATACTGAAAAACGAATTTTACGTCGATGACCTCATTAGCGGTCACAACTCTATGGAAGAAGCAAAGCAACTACAAAAATCATTAATCGAGTTACTCCGAGGCGGCGGCATGAACCTACGAAAATGGTCAGCAAATCACCCGGCTTTACTCGAGCAACTAACTGAAGATCAAATTTCGACAAACATATTCGACTTCAAACACGAAGACTCCACGAGAACTTTAGGACTTGGCTGGAATCCTAATTTGGACACTTTTGTAGTCAATTGGAACTTACCCGAAGAAACTAGATACCCATTAACTAAACGGGTTCTCTTATCAGAAATATCACGCCTTTACGACCCCTTAGGCTGGTATAGTGCTGTAACGGTGACAGCTAAACTAATCTTTCAAAAGGTGTGGACCAACCCTCATCTAACTTGGGACGCAGCTTTACCTGTCGACATACAAGAACAATGGCTGAAGCTAAAAAACGAACTACCTCTATTAAAAAAGGTCAAACTCAACCGATGGATTGGCGGGAAAACAAAGCAGATCGAACTTTTAGGCTACTGTGACGCAAGCGAAAAAGCCTTTTCCTGCGTCATTCACTCTCGCACCAACGACGAAAACGGAAAGCCAAGAACGACATTATTAGCTGCTAAAACTAGGGTTGCCCCTATATCTCAAAAAACTACTCTGCCGAAACTGGAACTTTGTGGATCCCTTTTACTATCACAACTCATGAAGAAGGTGATGGAAGCGTACAAAGACTACGACATAACTATACAAGCATTTTGCGACTCCCAAGTAGTCCTAGCTTGGCTACAAGGAGACGTGTCACGTTGGGAAAAGTACGTGGCTAACCGAGTGACGAAAATTAAACAAATAATACCAGCTGAGAAATGGCAGTACATCAAATCTGAGCAGAACCCTGCTGACTGTGCTTCAAGAGGAATGTACCCGAGCAAGCTGATTAACTTTGACCTCTGGTGGCACGGACCGTCACTTGACGAAAATGACCAGAAAGAAGAACTTTCAAACTTAAATTGTCATTTTACAACTAACATCGGAACTGTGAAAAAAGGAGAGACAACCCTAGCTACAAAACAAGATAATAACTTTATCAATGACCTACTTCAAAATAACAGCTCGCTAACACGATTAATAAGAATCACCGCGTGGATTATGCGATTCACAGCAACATTACGTCGCAAACAGAAACCTGATACCACCTATTTAACTACAAATGAATTAATCGCCGCTAATTACGAAATAATTCGATGCGCACAAAGAATGTCATTTCCGGATGAACGTAAACTTCTATTAAAAAACGAAACACAAAACGACGTACAAACGCCACAAACCAACGAGAAGAAACCTGCACGATACATGCTCAGGAATAAAAACAACAAACAATGTTTTCTAACACTGTTTACAACCTTCATAACCATGTGCGCAATCATAACAAGTTCACGGTCAGCTGTCGTGCCGACGTCAGCTCAAATTACGAACCTGGAACCCGAGCGACCTATATACTACGATACTATAGGCAAAGTACAAGTTATTCATAACGAATGGATATTACTGATGTACTACAACTTAACTAACTATTGGGAAGGAATTGGACGCATCGAGACTTACCTGCAAGGAGTGGACGACTGGTGCCAGAAAACAGACCCGAGGTACTGCAAAACTACCCTTAACCAGCTTTACCATGAAATGGATGTCTTACAACACTACAACACTATGCTACTAACCCCGCAGAAGCATCTAACGAACAGAAAGAAACGCGGACTCGTAGATGGGGTGGGATACGTAGCTAACAGGTTATTCGGGATTCTGGATCAACAATTCGCCGAAAAATATACAAGCGACATAGAAGCCGTGCGTACCAACGAAAACTACTTACTTGAACTCATAAAAAACCAAACGTCCATTGTCGAGATGGAGAACAAGGTTTTGAAGAAACACGAAGCCAACATTCAGGGACAGTTTGAGGTCATAGAAAACTTCATGAATCAAACAGATATAAACTTTGCCAGAGTTGAGTCGGCAGTGGAAATAGCAATGGCCACAAGTTATTTTAACTCCGCCGCTTTGTCAGCCTATCTACTTATGAATAACTTGAAGAACATGCAAGAAATGCTGTTCAACACTTTAACTGATGTCTACAAAGGTCATATCGACGTACACCTTGTAACACCCGTAAATCTGTTGGAACAGATGAATGTCATCGCGGGAAAACTACCCAGAACTTTGTCACTGCCCGTCGATAACATACGAGAAGACATCAAGGACTTATACAAACTATTATATGTCAAAGCGCGAGTCACTGGCAAATATTTTTTATTCGAGCTGCATATACCACTCATTTCGGACGAAGATTTTACGTTACATCGTGCCATCCCATTACCTGTCAAAACGGCTCAAGACCACGTCATAGTTCAGACTAGCGCAAGATACATAGCAGTGAACTTTCAGAAAAATACCTACATTTCGTTTAAAGAAGATGACCTTCAACAATGTGTCCAACTAAAACTCGACAACTTTATATGCAACAAAAACCTGCCAGTATTCAACTTACATAACGATAACATCCCATGCGAGGCAAAACTAATAGGTCATCGCACCACAACTCCATGTGACGTAACACATACGTCATGTAAAGACGCCTGGATCGAGTTGCATTCACCGAACACTTGGCTCGTAATTTGTTGCGATACCTGCACATTACGGGTTATATGTGATGAAGAAGTGACGTCACACACAATGACGTCTTCTGGAATAATAACTTTAGAACAAGGCTGCATGCTGCAATCGAAATACCTGACTATTCACTCGCTTAAACAATATAACAGCAAGGTGAAATTGGACAACGTCATCAACGTGCCTTCACTAACTTCGTCGATCAACCGAATCGCAAATTTAACCTACCACAACATACCCCATCAGTATCTTTCCGAACACAATAATCAAGATATCGAAGAAATTGACAAGAGACTACTCAACCAACGGAGCAAGGAACAAAACTTCCCGACCGTTCTCACAACTCACGATATCCATCAATATATTATTTGCTACTTTCTACTTGCTGCAGCCACCATTACTGCCATTCTTTGGGGAGTGGGAAGACGCTATCCCGATTTTTGTAAGCTGAAGAAAAAGAAACAATGCTCACTGCAATCAGTGAAGCCACACTACGAGGATATTGAACTTCAACCTATACCAGAAGAGAGAAGCCTGCCAAGACCTACAGCGAGGTCAGCGAGCAGCCCGGGACAGCATCCGAGCCGTCATCGAGCCGCCAACGACAACGTCACTTTTAACTTACATTGACTTGAATTTTGTTAAGTAATTTTTGTAATGGCTTTTCCTTCTATTGACAATTATCTTTTTTCTTTTCCCTTCTTTTGGGGTTGCCAGTATGTACAGTCTCAGTACTGTACATTTTTCTGTTTACGTTGCGACCTACTTTTAGGCCACGCTACAATATAATATTATAAAGTAAATTAGATCAGTGCAAACATAACTCGCATACGAAGAACATCAACTGAAGGAACGGCTAATTAATCTTACTATTTATACCTTACAAGTAATAAATAAGTTTTATAACTACAACTTAACTTCTCCGTTCTCTCAACGCACTCCAACTCTACTATCTAAGTGTATGGGCTAACTGGCTCATACAGTCAGCAATTCCGAACCCAAGAACGGTTTATCACAAAATAATATTCTAGAACATGTTTATTTCTGTTTACACTCAAAACTTACAGGTCAGGATCATGAATTAGAATGCTCTTTGATTCGTTTAGTCTAGAGTTCTAGAGCCAACATGGGCTCAGATGCCTCAGAGCATGAGAGCGATGGGTTAGCAATACATATATCCTATATTGTCACTGCAATATTACATTCTTTTTTACCTTGAGCTCTGTGATAAGTATTCTGTGCAGATTGCAAACGCCGCTGAGTTCTCCATGGACCTCTCGCCGACTCTACAAATAAACAAGTTTCTGTCAAAAATATAATTTTGGAGACAAGGTTTTATTGCCGTCTATACTTTTTGTCAGTCGTAAAGACAATTATAACGAGCGCCCCTGACATGACCACCCTATGGCCACCTTTCCTCTCCATTGCATCATCGGACCAGCTCAATACTATAATATTGCATTGTCAGGCTTCTACAGAGGAGTTGAGGCGAAGGAGTTTCTCAGGTGCGCTTCGATTGGACCCATTAAGATATTTTGTGAAATACTTTTTATGTTGAAATGTTACATAACAAACAATTAAGTTAGGGTCGGCAACGGACATGGGACTATATTTGCAAGCATCTATAGGCTACGGTAGCCGTTTACCATCAAGCATTTTTGCCACCGAGTTTTTGTCAACATTGTCAGCTCAAGAAGCTGAAAAATCTTACTTGGGCAAGGAGGGGGGCTTGGAGGGTGAGGACTTTCCTGAACCAGTGCCGCAACCAAGGGAATCTTCTCCAAGTTCTCTTCTGCACACACAGTTGAACATAAATCTTACTTGGGCGAGGAGGGAGGCTCGGAGGGTGAGGGCTTCCCTGGCCCAGTGCCGATGATGGACTCGTTGAACAGCAGCTTCGCCAGGGAGTCGACCTTCTGCGCAACCAGGGGAGTCTTCGCCGAGTTCTCTTCTGCACACAGTTGATCATAAATCTTACTTGGGCGAGGAGGGAGGCTCGGAGGGTGAGGACTTCCCGGAGCCGGTGCCGATGATAGACTTGTTGAACAGCAGTTTCGCCAGAGAGTCGATCTTCTGCGCCACCAGGGGAGTCTTCTCCGAGTTCTCTTCTGCACAGACAGTTGAACATAAAACCCCTGGTCTTGTGATATAATCCAATTTGCCCTTAAAAGCAAAACACAACTAGATACTGACGTGCCGACGGAAGGTTACCAAAAGACCGAAAATTTCCCAACAGAAAGATTTTGTCCTACTCGTACCTATTAGCGTTGGTAGGTATCACTGTTTTATCTTTGCTGTTTCTGTTAATAAGACAGGTATTGGGTCCTCGCTCACTGGATGTCCATACACGTACATTCTAACCATAATGGGGAATGGATGAAAATTTTAGAAACGCCTGTTTTTTTTTGTTGTTGATAATCTTCCTTAGCACGAGAAAAAAGTTGCAGACTTTTCAGATGCGCCAATTATTTTTGAAAAATATAAACAGTTTCCTCACTTACGTTTTGTGGTTAGGACGGCGATTGAGACAATGTCCTTGATCCGTCACATATTACATAAAAATATCATAAAAATCCGTGGTATACTGACACTGGCAATGATATTGACAGCTGCAGCAGCTATATGGGTCATTGCCAGGGTCAGATATTAAAAATATTTTTTGTAATATGAGACGAATCAAGGAAAGTGTCTCATTCGCCGTCCTAACCACAAAACGTAAGTGAGGAAACTGTTTATTATTATTATAAAAGAAATGGCAGCCTCGAGGGCCTTTGCCAGAGTCAGTAGGTTTATAAATTAAACAGTATTATTAGCATGATGTACGGTAGAAGGCCTTCACAATGCACTGGGTGATAGCTGGAGCAGTACAAAGTATAATGGCGGCCGCGACCACGAACCACCGAATGATGCCCGAGAATTGGTTATTCGCGCTTCCAGGAAAATTCTTCATTAACTGTAGCCGTCACCTTTGCCATTCACTGCATAATATGCTATCAAAATTATACTTTAAACAGCAGGATGCAGAAAATAAAAAACACTGTCTGGAGCACGATCCGCCATGTTCCATGGATCATTCGAAAGTCCGAGGAAACAGCTGACAAGTCTGCAACTTTTTTCTGGTGCGAAGGAAGGTTATTCCTATCACCAAAAAAATAATCAGGCATTTCTAAAATTTTCATCCATTCCCCATTGTGTTTTCCACTAACATAAGTAATAATAGTATAGTAGTAACTATAAGTCTTACTAACATAATTTGTATGGTGTAATTGTCCGAAATAAATGCTTTCTATTTCATTTCATTGGTGTTACGTTGACTGCATGGTACATCAGCAATGTTAGGTGAACACTCCTGTCACATAAAACGCCCAGGCACTTTAACAGGGTACATTATTTTTTAGTAAACGGGACTTAATCGCGTATAATTTAATTAACTTATTTATTTACCTCTCTGAGGTCCTCGACGTTTCGGATGTGTCAGAACATCCATGGTCACGGGACAACTCATGAAACTCAGTTGTCCCGTGATCAAGGATTTAGTAAGAATAATGTGTGAGAATTGTGAAAGTTTCAATCAATATAATAGGTAGTACAATACATTGTCAAGGAAGCTAAAGCAGCTAATGAGGTCGGCACTCCGTCTTCTGACAACTGGTCACGCACTACTAAACAAACACCTTTTTTATTACTCTAGGTGTTACAGACAGTCCTCTCTGCAGAGCCTGCATGAAAGAGGAGGAGACAGCCGTCCACGTCATCCTAACATGTCCTGGGGTGGCAGAATACAGGGCAAAGCACTGAGCAACACCGGGGTCACTACCGGAGGCCGTCGGCAACATAAAGGGTCTGCTAGGCTTCCTGGTGGAACTGGGTTGGCACGAATCACAGTAGTGCCAAAACCCCTACACAAAATAGGCGCATTTATGACGTCGAGTTGCGGAAACCCAGCCCGCGTACAACCTATAACCTATACAATATTAACAAAAAACCTTACCTTCGCTCTCATCTCTATCCGTAGACACCGATCGAATACGGAACGCGTCCCTCTTATTAGCCGCAGCAATGCTCTCGGGGTTCAACTCTGCCGCCGACTGCGCCCTCCTGCAGGCCCCACGACGTTTCTTCTTCCTATAGCTAGTCCGGTGACGCTCCTGATAAAACCTATCATGTCCTGTATATTCTGGCTCTTTCTGTTCTTTCTCGCCGCCATTGTTGGCTTGCTGCATGTGCTTATACAAGTTAAACATGTTGAATTTTCGATGGAAATACTGCTTTAACTTGCAGAGGGTAAATTTCATGAATTAATCCTCCTTGTTTTTAGAAACACACGTCACATTTCGAAGGTTAAACTTTGTAGAAACTTTCATGAAACACTGTTAAAGGTAAAGGTTGGTTTTAAAGGGGTTTTATTGTGAATTGTGGCTCGATGTGTGAAACACGCTACCAGTATTGCACAGTTTCTCGACTGGTGAAGTGTGTCAACGGTGATGGTGACTAATTGAATACTTAGAAGTGCGGCTTTGGCTGAGCTATTGACTACATCTACGTAGTTTTGCCGTGGAGTTATGTACTGCTACTGGAAAACGCACTACAGCTAAATGATAAAGAAGGTCCGTTGAAACCTTAGCTGGTTGCTTTTAAAATTGTATGAATAAATGAAATAAAGTTGGAACTAATATTTTTTACAAGCATTCATTTAACTTGCACTGTTCGTATATCGTAGGTACTGTGTCCCAAAAGTCACACAAGATTTGAATGAAGCATAAAGAGAACACGTTTTTTTAGATCTGTATTACATATTTTTTATTGAAAGTTCTTCAAATTCAATTGTTTGCAAATTGGTCAAAGAAAATTTCGAAAAAGAGTGCCTACCTACGTCTCATAGAAGCTGTAGGGACCATTTGCCCGATGTGTAGGATTCAATAACTACAAAATAAAAACAATATGAAAAAAAAACTGTCAAAGATCTCATTTTTGGTACAAGCTTTTATTGCCGACTGTACTTTTCTGTAAACCGTCATCAACTACTAATTGAGATGATTCTAACGAGCCCAAACTCAACGGGGTTACGTCGGTGAAGTACTGAATTCCCATGGCTCATCCAAACTATACCTTTACCCGAAATTTCAGCTCAATCGGTTGAAGATATCGGCTTCGCAATTGAATTGAACCAACCGAACAAACATAGTTGTACATACATAGTTACAAAGTTAGTTAGGTACATACATTGCAAGATGGTTGCCTTTGACGCGATAGCGCGTCCAAACTTTATGAAATATTAGAGCCTCGGCAACGAATGGGTCAATAGAAAGCTTGCAAAAAAACGGTATTTTCGGCAACCACAGAGCCAATTCGAAGTTCGGGTATATCTCCATCTCTATCGCACTTACATTACTCGAGTGACAGGAATGCAGGTGTACGAACTTCGAGTTTCGATGTTCGTGGGTAGCGCCGCTGGTCAAAGGTCAAGTCGTTCTCATTGACTTACTATTATGTCGTTATGGGTCAAGCGCCTCTGTATGCTGCTTCGCTCGCTCGTTTCTGTTGCAAGCGAAGCGAACGAATTTCCCCGTTCAGCTAGTGTCTACTAGACGGTCGCCCCTCCGACCGACCGAGCGACCTTGGTCGGCACCGACCGCTGTAGTATGACATTTTGCTGCAAACAACTGTCTACACCACAGATGTATGAATATAAGGAGATCGGACATGGCGGCCGATTTGTATAGAGTGAGCCTGTCGCAAGTACATTAACCCACACAACGCCCAAGTATTTGACAAGACAAAGCACGCACACATCTAAAACACACACACTTGTATACCTACACGCTTATTTGACAATAAACGCGCATCATATCAGGCATTTTGGGAAAAAACGTAATATTCTCTGCGATCAGCACGCGTGCACAGTATGGCAGTGTATGCCCATTGAGCATACAGCTGCGACACGGCCGCCGGCGGCTTGTCCTCTCTCTAGTATTCTATGCTCTGAGGTCTACACGGTCGGTGCGGACCAAGGTCCGCTCGGTCGGAGGGCGACCGTCCAGCAGATGTTTTAGGCAAAAATGGTTCCGTATTGTCTCTCCGACGGTTCTCATCTGCAGGTTGCATTTCTGAACCGACTTTCGTCACAGAATAAGTAGTTTCGTGCATTATCGTGAGTAGGTTTTATATGCAATGTTTTTGAGCAGTTTTTGTTTTTTGAGGTCTACAACTCACAGAGCCACTACACATTGACTACACACATTAGTAAACTTGTTACCTACTTGTAGCTTCCTGTAAACTACATGAAATGTTGAAAACCTACTGCTAATATATAGTATTTTATCTCTTTTAGCCATACTAATTCTACGGTAATACCCATTCGATGCTTTTTAATGTAGGTATACCCGCGCATAATCCGATTCTCTAAATACGCAAGGTAATGTAAATATGTAAGGTGACGGAAATTAGTGTCAATCGTGCTTTTGTATTCAATTAAAACGTGCTGAATGTTCTGTCTTTCACGGCTGTGCATTGAGGGATTGATGTAATATGGCTTCGATTGCACTGATTACATATACCTTACTGTAATTAACAGTTACTGTAAAATAATGTGATCAAGTAGGTACCTATGTAGTTTAATTTCATTCTAGCTTGTGTCAGCGTAAACTCTCTTATCAATTTTAGTCCCCAATTTCAACCCTTTGAGGGAAGATTCGGGATAAAAAGTATCCTATGTTTTACTAGGACACCTTGCCAGGCAGAATGATGGTAGGTGGACCAAAAAGGTGTCAAATTGGTGGCCACTTCAAATTAAAAGGAGCGTTGGCCGTCCACCAGCTCGATGGGTGGACGATATTAGCAAGATCGCGGGTCACTTCTGGATAAGATTAGCTCAGGATGTGGCGTACCTACTCGAAGGGCTGAAAATGATGATGATGATAGATAGACTAATATTAGTATGCAAAAGTTCATCTTAATCTGTTCAGCCGTTTATGCGTGAAACGCGTGATTGAGTAACATACAACCAGACTTTTACATTTATATAATATGAGTATTTGGTTGGCTGTTCTCCCACCGACCAAGATAACCTTAGGCCGCCCATAAGTATAGGTACTATCGCCCAACGGTACGGGTTCACACTTTCTCACCAAAATCGCCTGCACACACATACAATGCGGTCGAAAAATGACCCTAGAGGTGTGAACCCGTAGCGTTGGCCGATAGTACATTGAAGTCGTTCGAATGTATGAACGCCCGCTGGCCGCCCCACTGGCCGCCCCGCTGGCCGCCCCGCTTGCCGCCCCACTGGCCGCCCCGCTGGCCGCCCCGCTGGCCGCTGGCGTCCGGACCGCTTTCGTGTGTGGACACTTTATTGTTTCTCACCAAAATTCCATATATTAGTAGG
The DNA here is from genome assembly GCA_963854355.1 of Epinotia brunnichana. Lineage (NCBI taxonomy): Eukaryota > Metazoa > Arthropoda > Insecta > Lepidoptera > Tortricidae > Epinotia > Epinotia brunnichana. The sequence continues at coordinate 1,361,802 of OY977953.1, read as the reverse complement.
CATATCATTAAAAAAAACATTAGTTTTCATATAATTTTATTTGTCCAACTCATGTCTTTATTTTTATATCAAACAAGTCATACTTACTTACAAATTTTTGTATGAATTTTACAAAAAAATTTAATCTCCAACTTCCTCACGGAACAAAACAAACAGTTAGGTTCTTAAGTAGACATAACAAAATAACTTAATATTTGTGTGGAGTAAACGAAACTATAGAATCGGATCGGTTTTAATATTGTGACGCGTACGTGCCTCCATACGGAACGAAAAAAACATAAAACAAAGGTCGTACAGTCCCTACATCCAGGCAGATTTTTCCGGTTTTCGATGTTTTGCTAATTAAAGTTCCGGAAATACAGGGTGTGGCCTGTGATAGGAGCAAAAAATTAAACGGTAGATTATTAAGCTTCTGAACAATTATTTCCACATGGTTAAACTTCAAAAAAAACATTTTTTTTTTTAATTTTTTTTTCTTCAAAATAAGTTTAGTTATATTTTTTTACTCTTCTGGAGTGCTATCAGTAACTTTTTATTTTTAAGACACTCAAAATAATGAAAAAAAAATCAAAAAATCACAAAAATATGTTTTGAAAACAAAAATGCAAAAACTATTATGACTCGTTACATGATGTTACCTCAAAATCCGCATTGACTGCTGTGCTATGATGTCGTGGTGCCAAGATACATTACTTGGAGGTCATAACTTTAGATCAAAATATCTACGAATCCAAAAAAAAAAAATGACTGGGGGACACAAGGGGTTACTACAAATGCTCTAAGGAAGCGTCCCTTTGAATATTTGCTCCTATTACAGACCACACCCTGTATTTATAAACTTTGCTAGATTAAAAATACAACCGAAAATTCCTTCGTGCCTTCGTCACCTTCGGCTGAATAGATTCTCGATAAAGATATGCAATATTGCTCAGTGAGAATCTGGGTTAACACCACGAAGTTCTAAGATCTCCATCTCTGTCGCACTTGCGCCATTCGAACGATTGAGGTGGAAATATTACATCTTCGAACTTTGTGCTACGGCCCCTAATAGTCGAATCATAATTTGGTATAGTGCGGACTCTTTTTCTAGACCGGCTCTTATCTTAAGACCCATCGTTTCAACAAAGCAATTGTTTAGCCACAACAACAACACCCACGTGCCATAAACACTTCAAAATAAAAAGGCCATGCATGTTTAATAAATACTATACTCGAATAGTTAAATACAAAATGGTCAACATTGCTTAGTAGTATTTTTTTTATTTGGGACCTCCTTTCCTTAGACATAAAGCCGTGTTTTGGTTGAAAATCTATTGATGTTCACTACTTTTTACAGTATCTCTTAGCGGTTACGCTTTAACAATAAACGACAATTGCTTCGTTTACCACTTAAGGTGGTTCGATTGCCATACAAAACGTTATTTGACATTCGTAGGCTAACGGCGTGATATTTTAAGAAACTTATGTAACAAACTTTCATAAATTGGCTTCCCATTTGCGCCAAATTCCCCCTTTCCTAGAATAAACTTGTATAAACTAGATTAATTTGAGAAATTGGTTTGTCGCGTGATATTTTGGGAAAACTATTTTTCTCAAATTAATCTAGTTTATACAAGTTTATTCTAGGAAAGGGAGAATTTGGCGCAAATAGGAAGCCAATTGATGAAAGTTTGTTACATAAGTTTCTTAAAATATCACGCCGTTAGCCTGCGAATGTCAAATAACGCTTTGTATGGCAATCGAACCACCTTAACAGTGAAGGACAATCGCTTTGTTTACTAAGCACAACGAGAAGTGAATTCGGTCTAGAAAAATAATCCGGTTACCTAGTTCAATAAAGTTAGGTATTATAATCAGTCTGATGTATCAGTAAGGCCTAGACACCCTTTCAACGCAACGTCAAGAACGCCTAAAGGTGTCACGACTTGTCGTGCCCGCAGCGTGACAGCGCCCAGGCCGACACTAGGGGATGGCGTACGATGTAAAAGAGATCTTTTAAGACTTTACTTATTAATAGGAACGTGGGATATCGCGTTCGTGTGAATGAGGTGTAGGGGCCTGGCCACATGTCCACGGCACGGCGTCGCGTCGCCGTAAAACCCCACGTTGCGCCGCCGCAGAAATTCACCGCGCGCGCCGTTTCGCGACTTTACACGACGCCGTGGAGTGTATTTCTATGGTGCCGCCCGCACCGTGAGATTCTACGGCGCGGCGCGCGCCGTGGATTTCTGCGGCGCCGCAACGTGTAGTGGGTTTTTACGGCGTGCGCCGCGCCGTTTCACTGTGACGACGTCGTGCTGTGGACATATGGCCGGGCCCTAACTCTCAGCAGCTCTGTAACAATAACAATGGTGTCAGGGGTAACTCTCTAACTCTCTAACAATGGCGTCATCGCTCATTTACACTACTTTTTCTCTTTATGTAAATTATCGACATCGACATACGCCTCAATGAGTTGGTCCAGAATAACATAAGTGATCATTGTGTGCACCGCCTGCCGCAAATAATAAGGGAGGAAGCCTTTCCACAGGTACCTAAACCCTTTCTTCTTGAGCAGATCTTTGAAAATGTCTCCGGTGCGTAAGTGTCGCTCTTTATAGGATTGATATCTGGCAAACAAAGTAGAAACTATCTGATAACCGTCCGTGAGTTTAATATCCGTTGGATTCAGTTGAACTCGTAAAATACAATAATCGTGATGATCCTTGAAATAAATGATTCGCCACGAGCGGGATTTTAGGGGCATGGGGATGGTGATGGTATTTTACCTCATGTAAAATCTAGAAATCCCCTTAACTGAGACGGCGCCTATCACGAGACATGGGCGCGGGGGAGACGATAAACTATATGAATTTACGTGTAGGTAGTTGTTGGAATGTCATTACCCCGTGCTGCTCGACACCTCGTCCATCCAGCCCGACCGCATCCTGCTCATGGACACCTTCTTCCAGATCCTCATCTACCACGGCGAGGTACGTCACAGACACAGGCACTGTGGGGCTGTCCATATAGACACATGCTGACGCGCGAGGACCTGACTCAGTCGCTGATCATGATCCAGCCGATCCTGTATTCGTACATCTTCGGCGGGCAGTCATTAGGTATATAACTTTTTGGTGGCGGGATCAAAAGGTTACAAAAGTTAACTAAAAAGAAAAATCAAAACAATTAAATAAAGACGTAATTGATTTGGAAGTTGCACAACTCCTGCTAAAGACATTTAGAGAACTGGTGGCAAAGGGTGCTAATCAATGCAAGGCATTCAATGTTCTGGTTCGAATCCAAACTAGATACCGGACCCCCTTTGTCGTCACCCCCCGCGCCCCTTTTTCGTCGATCTGTAGCGGTCGACCTATATGTGTAGATATTGTAATGGTACCTGGTCTTGACCTGGTCGACAGGTAGCGACAGCAACGCGGCGACAATGCTGGAGATGCCGGCAATATAAAAATGGAGATACGGTCCGGAGTAGACGAAGTCGCCCATCGTGAACGCCTTTCGAATCTATATTAAAATAACAATAATAATCAAGTAAGTTCCTGTTCTATTACAAATATTACAATTAGTAGGAACGAAAATGATAACCTCCTATGTTTTTAGCCTTCTGGGAATCAAAATAGGAATCTATCCCTAAAGTATACTTTGGGCATGGGTAATATATACTTATACTTTTGCTATTTCTGTGTGTCTTAACCACAGAAGCACAGAACACTAAATATTATAGAATCAATTATCAAGCGCGATTTCCATCGGGACTGGTGTCGCCGCCTCGTCCCCTCCACGTCCCCTACAACAACACGGCGATCGGGTGACGTTGGTACGAAAGCTTGAGTGCATGCTCAAACTGTAATAGCGCGCGCGCCACGCCCACATCGCCATTCTATAGTACCTATTAAGTGTTCTATGGTCTTTACGTTACCGGCGTTTTATGTGGAAATCTGAGGCCCTAGCACACTAGGTTTTATGTGACGTTTCAGTACATTTTCACCGACATAAAACCTAGTGTGCTAGGTTTTATGTGACGTTTCAGTACATTTTCACCGACATAAAACCTAGTGTGCTAGGTTTTATGTGACGTTTCAGTACCTTTTCACCGACATAAAACCTAAGTGTGCTAGTGGCCTCTGTTGACAAAAAGTGGTATTGTTACCTCCGTATAAACACCGACTTGAGCGGAGGTGACGAAAATGGAACGCACTAGTGTGGGCACAGCCCCGCGCCAACACGCGGATATGCCCTCTGTGCGGGCTAACCTGCAATATCAAACAAAATGGGGAACTTGCATGGGACTTCAATTTGGAATAAATTGCACTCAATCGACGCGGATATACGTAGAGATATCATACAAAAGAAAAAAAAAACGATTTTATTAGTTTTATACCACGTTAAAATGACGAAAAAATATATAATATTTTTTTCGTCATTTCAACATCACATACGTCGATTCACGAGAGCTGGCATGAATGGATTGACCGAAAGTAATGTCACTTGTCACTGTGAGTGGCAGTGTGAGTGCCGTTCTTATACAGGCGCCTCCTAATATTTTAATACGTTTTCATTACCTACTCAAGAAAAAATAAATTATATTATTATATCTGCACCAAGTACCATGTTAATCCTTTTAGTAATTACTAGCTGTTGCCCGCGACTTTGTCCGCGTAGAACTTATACTTAGAAAATATAATGCAAACAAACTTCTACTTACTATCTTAAGGGATGATTTCCGAGGCAAAAACTATTCTATATCCTTCGAAGGGTCTCAAATTATCTCTATACCAAATTTCATCTAGGTACATGGATTTTATCCAAAATTTCACCCCCTATTTCATACCCTTAGGGAATGATTTTCGGGATAAAAACTATCTAAGGTCATTCTTCGGGACTCAAACGACCTTTATACCAAATTTCATCTAAACGGGATTCATCCAAATTTTCACCCCTTTAGGGAGTGATTTCCGGAATTAAAACTATCCTATGTCCTTTCCCAGGACTCAAGCTATCTCTATACCAAATTGTATTAAAATGGGTTCCATCCGAATTTTTACCCCTAATTTCACCCCCTTAGGGGATGATTTCTGGGGTAAAAACTATTCCATGTCCTTTCCCAGGACTTAACCTATATCTACACCAAATTTAATCAAAATAGATTACATCTAAATTCCCCCCCCCCCCTTTTCACCCCCTTAGGGGATGATTTCCGGGATATAACCTATTATATGTCCTTCCCCGGGACTCAAACTATTTATATACCAAATTTCATCTAAATCGGTGCAGCGGTTTAAGTAGCTCCATACAAATTTCCACCCCTAATTTCAGCCTCTAAGATATAAAAACTACCCTTTGTCCTTCTCCGGGGCTCAAACTATCTGTATACCAAATTTCATCTAAATCGGTTCAGCGGTTTAGGCGTGAAGAGGTAACAGACAGACAGACACACTTTCGCATTTATAATATTAATATGGAAGTATGGATTATTAGTATGGATAGTATGGGTTCTTTCCGCTTGTCTTCCAAATAGAGGTGTAGCTGTACACTCACTTCAAAAGAAAGAAGAAACGAAAAACTCATTCAAATATCTCAAAAAATTACGAAGCTACAACCGTTTTAATGTCGCTTGTTAGAGTGAGAAAACGATCAGGGACCGTGACGTCACGATCCTCGAGCGTCATAGTAAAAAACAATCGTTTATTATAAAGGTGCGTTTTGCGGAAAAGAGACGCAACAAACCCCCTCTTAAAACTATATACACTTATAACTTAGTGATTACCTATACGAGTATAGCCTCTTGCATTGTTTTTTTTCGAGATAATACAACATTATGATTATTTTGTTTAGTGTCTACATCCCTATTTTCGTTAAGATAAGATAAAATAAGATTTCTGTATTGTCAGAACTGTGTACATTTAGTTGTTTTGGGTAAAATAAAGTCCAACAGCTTGCCCATTTCGGACGTACAATATTAAACTTAAAGCTAGTCAAATATACTAAAACAATAACAACAATTAGTATTTCCAAATAATTTTAACCATATTCACACATAAAATATTAATTTAGATCTATCCGACATCCGTATTTTCTTTTAAACCACGAACTTCGGAATTCGAAAATATTCGGGTATCTCTATCGCACTAACAAATGACAGGAATGCAGATATACGAACTTCGAGTTTCAGTTTTCGTGGTTTGGCTGAATACGAAAAGAGCGCGCGCGCGTGCCATTAAAAAAAAACCAAGTTTATATTGTTCGAATTTGTTGTTACATTTGTAGAAATTACGCCTTAATTCGACATTTGCGCATATAAGTTCGCATATCAAAATCGATTAATTTTATATTTGCTTTTGGTACCTATGTGTCTCGTCAATGTATATCGTAGACGGGATTAAAATTATTAATAGGCGAAAGAAAGGCAAAGAAATTCCGCCATTTTGTCCGTAGTATTTCTTATTAGTCTGTGATTTTGACGTTTCGTAGATGTGGCGGCGATATACTTTAAGAATAATAAATGAAAAATTAAATGAAGTCGTATATTACGGAAAATAAATTAATTGTCGCAGTCGGATAAAAACTATCCTTAGTTGCAGCTGGAATAATAATGTACCTATATAAAATGTTTCATATTTTTCCGTCCATGGGATGCTGAGAACATTCGTACCGCAGAAAGCTTAGTTTCAAACTGGCTGATTCTTTTTTTAATTTAGAGATTTATTATAAGTGGAGATAAATAGATAGAAGATAATTAAACTCCCATTCAAATATCTCAAAAAATTATGAAGCTACATCCGTTTTAATGTCGCTTGTTAGAGTGAGAAAACGATGAGGGACTGTGACGTCAATATACTCGAGCGTCATAGTAAAAAAACAATCGTTTCATATGAAGGTGCGTTTTGCGGAAAAGGGACAGAACATACCCTCTTAAAACTTTGGACTCTTATAACTTAATCATTACCTATATAACCTCTTGCTTTGTTTTTTTCTCCATTTGACTATATTTATTTTAAATTCTTTTTCGAGAAAATACATTATGATTATTTACCATATTTTCGATTCCTGAGCTATAACCACGAACTTCGGAATTCGAAAATATTCGGGTATCTCTATCTCTATCGCACTAACCATACTCGAGTGACAGGGATGCAAATATATGAACATTGAGTAGGTATCGGTTTTCGTGGTAGCGCCGCAGGTACTTTGGCTGAATGGCTGAATGCGCCGAGCGCGTGCCATTGTCATTCAAAAAAAACAAATTCGTGTTAATTATATTGTTCAAATTTGTTGATTTCATTTATTGAAATTACGACATAAAACGACATTTGCGCATATAAGTTCTCATATCAGAATCGAATATTTTTTTATGGTTTATATTTTAGCATTTGTCTCGTAAAGGTCTATCGTAGACGGGATTTAAATTATTAATAAGTGAAAGGCAAAGCAATTCCGCCATTTTGACGAAAATTTGACGGTTCTTATAGCTGACAGTTGGAGCAGCGTTTGATTTCAATAAAAATAAATGAAAAATTAAATGAAGTCGTATATTTCGGAAAATTAATTAACTGTCGCAGTCGGATAAAAACTATCCTAAGTTGCAGCTAGAATAATAATGTACCTATATAAAATGTTTCATATTTTTCCGTTCATGGGATGCTGAGAACATTCGAACCGCGCAAAACTTAGTTTCAAACTGGCTGATTCTTTTTTTAATTTAGAGATTTATTATAAGTGGAGATTATGAAAGTACTTGTGAATAAAACGTATATTCATTTTTCTGACTTGTTTTTAATGTAAAGAATCGAATGGCTTGTTCGAATTATAATAAATCTAATAAAAGAGCAGACCAAGGAGTCCGTCGTCAACAGAGTTTTTAAATTATTTATATCCTGTTTTCACACTGACGCCTCAATCTACAAAATGACGGCGAAAAGATTCGAAATTCTTACGAAATTTCACTGTCATTTTCGCGTTTCACGGCATCGTCATGGTGCATGAAACATGGTTATAATTCTTATTTTTTTATTTATAAAATGCAAAATCTCTGATACACAATTATCATAATCACTTTTTGCATCAACCTGTATTTAATAATTATGTGATGCACACATAGACATTATCATTCACTCGTTCAATTCATTCGTGCCAGCTCTCGTGAATCGACCTGTACTTTATCATTCGTGCTAGCTCTCGTGAATCGACCTGTACTTTATCATTCGTGCCAGCTCTCGTAAATCGACCTGTACTTTATTATTCGTGCCAGTTCTCGTGAATCGACCAGTACTTTATCATTCGTGCCAGCTCTCGTGAATCGACCTGTACTTTATCATTCGTGCCAGCTCTCGTGAATCGACCTGAACTTTATCATTCGTGCCAGCTCTCGTGAATCGACCTGTACTTTATCATTCGTGCCAGCTCTCGTGAATCGACCTGAACTTTATCATTCGTGCCAGCTCTCGTGAATCGACATGTACTTTATCATTCGTGCCAGCTCTCGTGAATCGACCTGTACTTTATCATTCGTGCCAGCTCTCGTGAATCGACCTGTACTTTATCATTCGTGCCAGCTCTCGTGAATCGACCTGTACTTTATCATTCGTGCCAGCTCTCGTGAATCGACCTGAACTTTATCATTCGTGCCAGCTCTCGTGAATCGACCTGCACTTTGTCCTTCGTGCCAGCTCTCGTGAATCGACATGTACTTTATCATTCGTGCCAGCTCTCGTGAATCGACCTGTACTTTATCATTCGTGCCAGCTCTCGTGAATCGACCTGCACTTTGTCCTTCGTGCCAGCTCTCGTGAATCGACATGTACTTTATCATTCGTGCCAGCTCTCGTGAATCGACCTGTACTTTATCATTCGTGCCAGCTCTCGTGAATCGACCTGCACTTTGTCCTTCGTGCCAGCTCTCGTGAATCGACCTGTACTTTATCATTCGTGCCAGCTCTCGTGAATCGACCTGAACTTTATCATTCGTGCCAGCTCTCGTGAATCGACCTGTACTTTATCATTCGTGCCAGCTCTCGTGAATCGACCTGTACTTTATCATTCGTGCCAGCTCTCGTGAATCGACCTGCACTTTGTCCTTCGTGCCAGCTCTCGTGAATCGACCTGTACTTTATCATTCGTGCCAGCTATCGTGAATCGACTTGTACTTTATCATTCGTGCCAGCTATCGTGAATCGACCTGTACTTTATCATTCGTGCCGGCTCTCGTGAATCGACCTGTACTTTATCATTCGTGCCAGCTCTCGTGAATCGACCTGCACTTTGTCCTTCGTGCCAGCTCTCGTGAATCGACCTGTACTTTATCATTCGTGCCAGCTCTCGTGAATCGACCTGAACTTTATCATTCGTGCCAGCTCTCGTGAATCGACCTGTACTTTATCATTCGTGCCAGCTCTCGTGAATCGACCTGTACTTTATCATTCGTGCCAGCTCTCGTGAATCGACCTGCACTTTGTCCTTCGTGCCAGCTCTCGTGAATCGACCTGTACTTTATCATTCGTGCCAGCTATCGTGAATCGACTTGTACTTTATCATTCGTGCCAGCTATCGTGAATCGACCTGTACTTTATCATTCGTGCCGGCTCTCGTGAATCGACCTGTACTTTATCATCACTGTAGGTTTGCTGTAGGTAACATTCATTTTAAATTTATATTTTAGGTCTAATCTTAAGGTTCACATTGAATAAACTTCATGTTGAATAAAGCTTTTCTATTCTATTATATTCCTTGTAACGATCATAGCTGACCTCAGCAACTGCTGTATGGCCCACTCCGGGTACTGTATCTTCCTGCACGTTTTAGAGCACGTAGGGCTGCACTGCGACCGGCGCAGGCGCCGCACCTCGATCATGCGCACCAGCGCCACCTCCGAGGGCACGCCCACGAACGCCCCCGCCAGCCCCGCCACTATTGCTATGCGCATGCGATCGTTGAACTCAGGATATTTGCCGTGGGTGCTGTGGAGTCAGACTATATGATCAATTCTCTGAAGCCAGTACACCAAACATAACGACGACTTAGAAAAGTTGAAAAACCCCCGCGTTTTCATTCGAAAGTTCAATATCTCAAAAATGGCTGAACCGATTTTGTTGAAACGTAGCTAAGAACCATCTCGACCACGTCAGCTTTCGGATAAAAAACCGCATTCAAATCGGTCCATTCGTTTAGGAGCTACGATGCCACAGACAGACACACACAGACACAAAAAACACACAGTCAGACAGAAAAACAGACACACATACAGGCACGTCATACTTATAAACACCCCTCATTTTCCGTCGGGGGTTAAAAATAACCAATAATGATGAATTTTCTCGAAAAAGTAGGTATTAATAATATTGTCAAATGGAGAAAGCAGGGGATAAAAAATTAAGCGTCCAAAGTTTTAAGAGGAGGTATATTCTGTCCCTTTTCCGTAAAACGTGGTAAAAATCACCTTCATATGAAACGATTGTCATTTACTATGACGAACGAGGATCGTGATCGAGACGTCACGATCCCCGAGCGTTTTCTCTCTCTAATAAGCAATATTAAAAAGCGGCCAAGTGCGAGTCGGACTCGCACATGAAGGGTTCCGTGAAATAAATTGCGGTTTACGATTAATGACGTATTAAAAAAAAACTACTTACTAGATCTCGTTCAAACCAATTTTCGGTGGAAGTTTGCATGGTAATGTACATCATATATTTTTTTTAGTTTTATCATTGCTCACAACAACATGATTTTTTTTTTGAGTTTTAGTCCTGAGTATGGGGACCCCTAAAACTTAATGTTTTTTTTCAATTTTTATGTGAAAATCTTAATGCGGTTCACAGAATCACCACCAACTACATCTACTTACCAAGTTTCAACAGTATGGCTCTTATAAGTTTCGGAAAAAAGTGGCTGTGACATACGGACGGACAGACAGACAGACAGACATGACGAATCTATAAGGGTTCCGTTTTTTGCCATTTGGCTACGGAACCCTAAAAAGGTTGTAGCTTCGTAATTTTTTGAGATATAGGTATGTGAATGGGATTTTTGTCACTAGGCATATTTTGTTGCTTTTCTTTCTTTTGAGTATTATAATACATTTTTATAATTATAACCCCCTTGCCACGACTTTGGTCTTAAGCGACCTGCGACCAGCGTTTTATCTGTTCATTGCGCGTGATCCCAACTAACCACAGTGCGTTGCGCGTCTCGACCGCGCAATGAACAGATAAAACGCTGGTCGCAAGTCACTTAAGACCAAAGTCGTGGCCAAGGCGTAAGGAACCGTCAGCCAGTCCAGTTCGTCTCGGCTCGACAAAATTGAAGTCCCAGCGAAACAAGAGAAGAGACGTATTGAAAGGAGTCGACTTAAACTACGACTGCAAATTCGCACGCGATGGCTTGATCTCTGAGAAGATTAAAGTTCTCGCAGGGCAGAAGTCAGACAAGGCGTCATGTCACTTACTTATACTCTTCCTTGTCGTTCTGGACGACGAGGCAAATGCGGGATTATACGCTGTAGTTTCTTTGGGCATTACCTTTGAAGGAACTATTGCAAATAAACCTATGAATTGCGAGGATGATTTATTCTCAGTAGTTGCTTCCAAAGGAACTAATGCGAATAATCCTGATCCGAAGTGAAGCTTGCCGCCTGAAATAGAACGCGATGGCGGCGCACTGTAGAACTTTAAGACGAAGTTAGTCCGCCAGTCCATAGTAGGTACCAACCGCACCGCACGGTGTAGGCACCGACGGGGCGTCCCTCCATTTACTATCAGCTAGCTCTATCGGCCTGCGACTGACTCGGGTAGGGTTTTGCCACTAGCCTTTACTTATCTCATTCTTCCTTTCTCTCTCTGTGCATTTGCATTGACACTCCTACTTACTCCTTATAGCTGGTGTAGAGCGAGTGGTATACAGCCAGTCGCGTGCCAGTGTACGTTAGCTGTCGCAAAATGCCAGCGGTCAGCCCGGCGTACAGCCCTCTCAGTCCCTCGCACGCCAGGATCCGCTCGAACATGCATACCGTCGTCATTTGCTCCGGAAAGAGCTGGAGACGGACCTTGATCACGTCAAGGGGATGCACGGTTGCTGAGGCTACCGTTCTGTAACGTAACATCAGCACTGATATTTCGGCGTTTCAATCAAGCTAGGTTACAGAAGAAGTGGTAGATAGCAATCTAGTCTAAGAGACTCAGCGCCCCGCCAAGAGCAACTGAGTCCTTAAAAATGTCGAGTTATGATGATGATGATGGCATCCTGGCCGATTTCGACCTCAGCGACTGTTTATATCTGGATTATATGTTACTGGCGTATTGCTGTTCCAGTCTCTGGTGCGCTCTTGGGTGGCTGGCGTACCCGATATTTCTTATAAAGGTACGGGCGCACCTTGAGCAGGTTAACACCCCGCCGACATAATTGTAATGGATAGCAGCTGGTGGACGAGCCTTGAGCTCGTATCGCTTTACGTCAAGCTCGTTACGGCGCTCAGTTTCAAACTCATTAACCTGCTCATGGATGAGCCGTCACCATATATGTTCACAGAACGAATACCTCTTGTCTGACGAATATCGAAGGTCGCTAAGGCATCATAAGTGCAGGGGATTGCCTAGGGTCCTCGTGTACCTATTCACCGCCTCTCAAGCCGCGGAGTCCCTCGGCCTAGAAGAGACCCTGGCATTTCGCCTGCTCTGCCACCCCATAGTTACACCACATAGTCTGCCACATATAGTTACAGCTCCAGAAATGTCCAAAGGGGGAAAAAATCTCCTCACTAAAATCTTAGGATAGCAAAATAAAACGTTCAAGGGTAAACCGGTCTTGAGTTTGACGACCCATTTACTAGTGACTCTAGCTAGTGGGTAGTTGGCTTCATACGGGCAATTATTTGTGTGATGGATATATTTGTCGCTTAGCTTTAGATGTTTTTTTATGTAAGTATTAAGTATTCGTATCTAATCAATATGTTATCTTCGTCTGGCTTACCCCTAACACAACCCTATTCTTACTATAGGGCTAGGTAGATTTGCGAAAGATTATTCCTTAATATACTCACCCACAAAATACTCCCATAGCGACTTTTATACTGGTAGGAACTTTGTCCACTTTCCTCTGCTCCAAATCCATCCGAGTCCAGTTGACTTTCTCCGGTATTGATCTTTTAAGGGTATTCGGCCTCTCGAAATCCATGTAAATCGCGTTTGGCCTTTTTGTGGCTATGGCTAGTCTCTGGAAGGCTGTGAACATAGGCCTTATACCGGGCGTACGTTTTAAGTTAGGGTCTGGTGGCAAAAGAGTTAAAACCATGGGTATTTCAGGTGCTACATCTGTGGATGTGAGCCCTATACATGGTCCTGATCCAGGTGTGTTTATAGGTTTTCTTTCGGAGATTATACCCGCGATATTTGGCCTCACAATGATTGGCTTAGTTTTTGGCGGGTCAAATTTAGTAGATTTGGACATGGTGTTAGATACAGCTAAATGTGTTTTAGTCTGGTAATACCTATCTTTGTTTGAGTTCTTTTCAATGTGTGTCCGTGGGATTCAGAGGGGTTGTTTTCTTATCAGGAGCAGTATTCATGGCGAATTTTATGGAGCAAGAAATCTATTTTGTTGGGAAATTACCAAAATTTGGTTTCTAAACTGAGCCATGTTTTAAGTTCTATTGGACTTCACTGCACTTGTAAATTTAAACAAACATTGTCTGCCAGAAGATTGGGCAGAAGTATATTTCATATGATCATATGGTATTTAGTATTGACATGGTATTGTCATTTTTGACGTGACATAGAGTTAAACCAGTACTTTTAAGGAAGAGGATTAGTTTATAGGACCAGTATGTATATTGTAGTCTTTGTATAGGACCCTGTCCTTGATAAATATCTTGTATCTTGGTATAGTAATAGACCAATCAAATTAGCTAAACCCGGACATAATTCGATAACTGTAATTTTCTTTTTCTATGATGTAAAGTATTGTTAGTTATAGTTAAAATAAAAAGAATTAAACATTTTAGGGTTCCGCGTCATTGTAAAAAAACCAAAAATCTAAATTTTTAACAAATTCTGATTTCATAAGTGCAGCATAATATGTAACTTTGTAAAAGTGCCTCTATTATGATATAACGCTTGCATTCCAGTTAAAGAAATCAAAATTAATCTAATTAATCAACCGGGACTATCAATAATAAAGAAAGTTCAGTAAGTTACACATTTTCTGGCTTATCTTACCAGAAATTATAGATAACTGCAATTTAACAAATTATTCTGAATAGTATATTATGTGTGTTGATAAATTATTAAAAATTAAACAGATTCTCTTTGCGGATTTCTAAAATCACAAATATTGGTAGTTTTTGGAAAACCAAAATACATAACTACTTGGAAAGTGTTTGATTTATGCGGTCAACATATTATTAGTACTATAAGAAACAAATTAAACAAAAAATATCCACGATTATTAATTAATTCATATTTTTTCGTACTTAAGTTTTAATATGAACCTTATCTCTTGCAGAATAAGGCCGTCATTGCTTTGCTCCTCAACTACCGACCGTGCTGTCGCGAGTCGCAGGCATTCAAGGCCGAAACGCACTGACAGCGGTTAGCTCAGTAGTGGAACCGGAATTTGGCCCTAGAAGTTTTGATAATTCTAAAGTCGGAAAAGTTATGCTTATATGGCATATGACTTATTTTCAAGCATATTTGTATTATATGAAGAAAAGTTAGAACGAGGGTTAGATATAAATTAGGTATTTATTTATTTTTATTGATGATTTGTGAATATTGAATTAAAGTGCAAAGTTTAAGCTTCATCGTTTATAATATGTATGACGTTTTACACTGTTAAGTTTTTAGAAAAAAAAAACACCCGCGACTACGTCAAACCAGAATTAGCTTATTATTTAGTCGATATTGAATTAGAGTTTTAAAAATCCACAACAATATCTCTAAATTCTTAAGTTAATAGACAAAGCCAAAAGTTTAGAGGAATAAGATAAAAGCTTTAAAATTAATACGCATTTTTTGTCCTGTAAGATCTAATATTGAATTAGAGTCTATAAAAATAAGTCTAATACTATAAAAGAATATATGCAGCCATATTATGGAAAGTAAGAAATTTCTGTGTATAGCTTGCATCATAAACGCATATTATTAAAAAAAGGCGCGAAAACCAAGCCGCGCTACAAGTTGTAGCTTACAACGCACCGGCGGAGCAGATCTTAGTCGACCTTGCAAGCTATCGCTTGCTAGGTATCCCTCGCCCCGCCCGCGCGCCCCTGTTCAGCCGCATGTTGAAAAAAAAAACATTTTTCGTATTTATATGTTTAAAATAGTGAAGGCACAAAAACTTTTTATGTATAGTTTATGAGATTTTTTTGGGGGCAAATCCCAGATTCGAGCATAGTAAAACATATGTAGAAAAAAATTAAAGTGGCCAGATTCAAATGAAAAAAATATAATATGTTATAAAAATCGTCTATTTAAACAGCTCTTTCAAAAAACTAACCAAAATAGTTTTTGAAAACCTTCCTTCAGGAAAATACGTATTACAGCACTGTGATGGTCCACGGGTAAAGGTACCATAAGGCGGTTTTATGTGTCGGAGATATTCATTGTTTGGAAAAGCGGGTGAAAAGGAAGATTTTTTATTATAGCTATGTCAAAAACTATAAGATGTAACATTAGTTTACCTATTTTTATTTTTATTAAGTTCAATAAAAATTACAGATACTGTTATTTTATGAAAAAATCTGCATGGAATAATGTGAAGTTAATTTAAAATTGTTATTAGTAGCGTCCGGACAAAAGTGGTGGCAAATTTCGCACAGGGAGTAAAATGGAGTCGTTGCTTTTTATTAACTTTTTACGGTTGAATGAATACATTATTTATTTAATTTATATTTTTAGAGTATTAAACTTTAATGTAATTCGGATATCAAAAATAAAAAAATATCCAAATTATATTAAGTATTTTAAATATATTTTATTGCAATTTATGGCTTGCAGTAGTTGCAGTACAGTCGCCATCACATACATCGGAGCAAACAAGCACGTCACAAACATCGGAACACACCTCTATTTTCAAGGCATTAGGGTGCATGTGCCGATATTTTTGAACACCTATTGTGTACCTGTGTATGTGATGGCGACTGTACACGAAACAGTTGATATTGTGACCAAAGACCCTGATAATTGTACTTGCAATAGTCATTTTTGAGATTTTCACTTTTCAGCAAAAATGACATCCCAAGCCTAAAAAAAAAAAACAGGTTTTTTTTAATATTTCAAACATGTTTCTTATCTAACCAAAAACGCAGTACTTTCACAAAAATATTACTTTTGCTAACAAGATCTACAGCATTCAGCATGTGCTAGAAGGTTGTGAAGTACTTGCTACGTTTACTGCAGATTTATTAGGCATATAACTTTTTTGCAACGAATACTAACTAAAGCCAAACGCAGTATTCAAAATTACTGCGTTTGAGTTTAGCGAGAAAACCAAAGAGCTACTCTTGCCACGCTAAAAGTACTTAAACTCAGTACTAATTCCACAGTGCTGCGCTTAAGAGTATCGAGAGGTATTTGAGAGTAACATAAAGCTACGCATGCACGGAAGCCACACGGTACAGTGCCGCATTTCGTGCTTGCAAATCAGAGTGAAATATTCGCACTTGATTTGGTTACTCCTTGTATAATTCAAAAGAGTGATTGATGGCTTGATGAGTGGAGGTGTTTTATATTAAAAGACTGTAATAAAAAAATGTTCCTGAAACACATTTTATAGACTATTAAAAATAATAATTTGATACGCTGATAAGAAAAATATTAATTTTTTCTAGTACCTACCTAAAATCTATTTTATTTCGTCTCTTCGTCACTTCAATATTTGTCTGAAGTTAAATCTTACCAACACTTATTTATTACTAGGTATGAAAATAGAGCATGATTGCGAACTAGAAACGCAGTATTGAACACGTGCTAGGTGATTTTGCAGTAATAAACACAAATACTGCATTAAGCCTTAGTGATACTGTAATGCCTGCAAACCCAGATCATCATATCAGCCGAAAGACGTCCACTGCTGGACATAGGCCTTACTGCAAACCCATATAGTTGATGAAAATGCAGTACTGCGTATTTTATCTAAATAAGGCAGTAAAGTAAAAAATATGTCAATCGAAAGATTTATTTTTTTAACAATTTTTCAGTACACTTCAAAAGCTGTATAACATGGATTTGTTGTATAGATACCAAAAAATATGTTTACCGCGTTTATCTCGAAACCACAATTTTGCAAGTACTGCGTTTGCAATAAGAAGGGCAGATTTGTTAGCGTACAAAGTCGTAAATCTCAACACAATGGCATCTGTAGTCTGTAGTAGACGAAAGATTGATTTTTTTGTGGGAAGATAACTTAAACTTAAATCGCTGTTATCGCCGCAACAAGGCGGCCGAACTTTAGCGTAATACACAGGTTGTATTATTCAAACGGGGCAGTGAGGGAAAATCCGAAACTATAAGAGATACGGAAATTTGCTCTTAGGAGTCACGAGACTTATCCAGTTTATGGTAAACTATGAAAATAAACAGTCATAAATTCTGGAAATGCATAAAATCCAGTTCCGGAATTTTCGATATTCTGAGTGTACCAATTCCGGAATTGTAATATCGGAAACATTGCTCGAGATTCCCGAATTTCGAAAGTCCAGAATTGTAAGGGCTAAGTTATTGTTGCTAAGGAACCCTGTATCTACAATCACAGGAAAATGCCTAATTTCATAGTTTGATTTACGAAAATGGATTTCCCCATACTAAGCTCCTTAGTAAGTATGGGGAGAATAACTGTGGCGTCTGAAACTAGACAAAATTGGTAAATTCGTGGTTTTTTTTAATTTATTTTTATTATTTACACCATTTTTTTCAAAGCTGTAAAAAAATATAATTCCCATACGTACTCATTGTAGGTAGGTACACTTTTTTTGCGGGGAGATCCATTTCCGTACATTAAACTATGAAATTCAGCATCTTCCTGGGATTGTAGATACAGGGTTCCTTAGCACCAATTCTTCCTTACTATTAATTTACGCAAAATAACGCATTCTGATTTTTAGACAGATTTGACCGGGTTCGATTCCCGGCTTTTTTGAAAATCTTTGAATGCAGTATTTTTTTTTTTTTTTAATTTATTGACCAATATAATCTGAGTAGTACATTTTGGTATACATTTTTTTACCAGCGGAAACCTCTTTGATTTTTTCTAAAATCGGTCTCGTAACTCCTTAGAGCAAATTTCCGTATATCTTATAGTTTCGGATATTCCCTCACTGCCCCGTTTGAATAATATGCCCTGTATTATAATGCATGTCTACCCACTATGATTTTTGTACAATTGTTAACACTGTATGCTTAGATTTAGTATTAACTTATAACTTTTCTCATGTAAGTGAATTATGTTGATTCTTTATGAGAAATAAAGTTTTTTAAACATGTACATTTTCATTTCAAAAACTTAATATTTAGTCGCATGAGAATTAAAAAAAATTAAGAGAAATAAATCATTCAATCGGTATTTGTTTAGTCATAAAAATATCTAGGTGACTCTACTACCTTCTGTGTGAAATCTGCCACCAATTGTCCGTACCCTAGTTAGTATGTATATACCTACAATTACAAATATGAATGATTTGCAAATGTTGCAATTATAATTTAGTTGTAAAAAGTTGTATTTTTGTTATTTGTTACCATTGTGTAAGCCACCAATACTTACTTTAACATAAAACTATAAGTAAATACCTACTTTATAATGGACTTTACGCCAACGAAACCGCGGGCAATTCCTAGTATAGTAATAAATAAGGGTAAGTTTCGTCTTTGTATTTCCATTAGCGTACTTAAAACAAAATAACAATTTTCCATTGATATTAGTTTAAAACATGCTTTGCGGTTTTTTTTATGGATGAGTTAAGGGCACCCTGCTGCCCCGCCACCGCTGATCGCTGCCTGGTGCCACAGGCAGCGCCACAGCGCACAGCGCGGCGCACGCATACAATACAGCGCGTTTGAAACGTAGTAATATAGGCACGGAATGCTTACCTATACATATCAGTATTTAGTGTCGCCGTAATTCTATATTTCTAAACTTTTGTTTGGTAACTGAGATCATTGTCAAGACCGTTTATTAATAACTCTACAAACTCTAATTCAATATTGGCTATACTGCTTAACCAGAAATAAATATCTACACAAGCCAATTGTCTACACATCTAACTTTTTTCCAGTATATTAAGTGGATCGATTACATCATAATTTTACAATATCAGCTACTCTAATTCTTTATTTGCAAAATAATTTGCATTTTTTTGTTCACCAAAATGCAGATGTTCCAGACTTCTAAAAACAGATTATTGTAAAGAAACTAAAGTGTTATTGGATATATTACAGTTTTTTGTAACTCTAATTCTATATTTACAAAGTTCTTGGCTAAAATTAAAATATTTCAATATAACCGAAAGCCGAACCTAAAAACTTCTAACTTTTCGTATAAGTATTATTTAACATGCCTCCAATGACATATCAAAAAAGA
The DNA here is from genome assembly GCA_963854355.1 of Epinotia brunnichana. NCBI lineage: Eukaryota > Metazoa > Arthropoda > Insecta > Lepidoptera > Tortricidae > Epinotia > Epinotia brunnichana. Next base: position 1,342,245 of record OY977953.1, on the reverse strand, counting down.
AAAAACTTTAATGTTATAAAAACCCATTTTTGTTCAGCCGCTGGTCTAGGTGGCGAAGCGGCGCGGGGTGGCGCGGAGGCGGTACTTGTAATGTTCGAGCTAATATGAAAGGATCCGAACGCTTTTTTCCCGGCCGGTATTCTGTGCGGACCCATTCGTATTAGATCGAACATTACAGCCGGTACCACCTCCACACTGCGCCGCGCCGCCGCTTCGCCACCGCTGTCAATGCGTTTCGGCCTTCATTTAATATGGATAGGTCAATGATTGTCAAACATTTATAAACACGAACGTGGCGTTTACCACGGTTCGGCTAGGATGGAGATTTATTGAAATATTGTGTTCATTAGATCGATAATAACTAAGTTGTTCAGCATGAGACATAATTGTCGTGGAATGTCGATTACCTATTTATAAGCACTCAGTCTTCTGTATAGAATTATTTAAATAAAATATGTTACTTATGTGGGTGCAGAAAGGGGCATTATTGGAATGATTCTTATTCGAATAAACATTTATTCGCGAATAATTTATTCGTCTACACTTTCGAATGACGAATGATTTATTCTCATTTCATTCCAATAAATCCACGAATAATATTTAAGGATGCGGTTGCTCGTTGTAACACGTACACGAATTTAACACGATCACTACAAGTGTACCTATTTTCAAGTATTAATACCCTTTTCTACTAATTAACAATATTTTTGTGAGTTAAATGAGTCATTTCATGGGGCATTTAACAGGTTTGTTTCAATATGTCATGTGTGTGGGCTTGTCCATATAGTATTACGTCGTCGTTTTTTAAGGTTCCGTACTCAAGGAGTAAAACGGGACACTATTACTAATACTCCGCTGTCTGTCAGTCTGTCTGTCTGTCCGTCTGTCACCAGGCTGTGTCTCAACAACAGTGATAGTTTGACAGCTGAAATTTTCACAGATGATGTATTTCTGTTGCCGCTATAACAACAAATACTAAAAACCAGTTTTTTTTTCTTTTACAATCTCACATAAATCGGCTTAGTCCCAAACTAAGCAAAGCTTTTATTATGGGTACTAGACGAACGATAAACATAATTATATAGATAAATAAATACCTAAATACACAGAAAACATCCATGACTCAGGACTTGGCCGGTTGTTTTTTGTCAATTCTTGACCCCCCCTCCTATCATCATCCTGTTAATTCCTAAATGGACACTACCCGCCTCATAAAATGACTACCGTCATCCAATAGACCCCCCCCCCCCCTGTTTTGAAATGACGTAATTTATGGACAGCCACTGTCTGTAATTGGATCAATGTTATGTTATTAGAGGCGATTACGCATGTAAGATTGTTCAACTATATACCTGTAATTGTACATTGTATGTACTTAATCATGTTATATTCTGATCTGTGTGTTTTTAGGGTTCCGTGCCTCGAAATAGAAAAACGGAACCCTTATAGGATCACTTTGTTGTCCGTCCGTCCGTCTGTCAATACCCTTTTTCTCAGGAACGCTTGGAGGTATCAATCATTAAAAGTTTGAATTTCTGTGCATAGTGTGTGCATACATTATTTTAGAATTAATATTTTTTATATAAATGTTGCTGTGCCCTAACAGGGTTATGCTGGAACTGTATTTATATGTAACATCTTGTAAGACCCATACTGCAACAAATAAATGAATTAAGCTGAAATTTATATCAAATACTCAGGTTTACTGTCTTTTGGAGCTGTGAAAAAATCAAACTTCTAAGCCAACGCAATCAAAAGATACAGCCGTTTATGCCGCAAATTTCCGCAAGTTTTCGAAACCCGCAAGGGAATCAAAACCTACTCCCGTGCACTCAGAAACTTGAAATTTGGTGCGAAGCAACGCCCTATAGCACATATAAAGGAAAAATAGCAAAAACCGTAAATTTTTAGTTACATCACTGAAAATTGTATATCCAGTATATACTGACACGTACTAAGTATGTGTTAGTGAGTGTCAGTTTATAGTGGACTTGGTTTTATTGTACGGGGTGGTCCGGAACCCTCGGTGCGCGAGTCTGACTCGCACTTGACCAGTTTTTTTTTTCACCCGTGGTAAAGCCGAAATAGTAAAAATAAAACAGGTGAAATAATTACAATTAATATCCGTTTCACCATGCACGGCGATGTTAATTGGTACCCTTGATGAAGCGGTAACCTTTTTCTAACAAATTTAGAAACTTGGTATCTCTGTTCTGTCTGTAGGAAATGATTACGTTTTTGAGATATATTCCATTAAAAAGCATTCCTACAATATTCGTTCAAAATATTATTCCCGAAAAGCATTACGAATGATTATGCGAATGAAGAAGTTATTCGCGAATAAATATTGGCGAATAATTATTCGAAATATTTATTCGTCATTCGCAAATAATCCTATTTATTCTTAAACGTTATTCGTATTCGAATAAATTTATCCCATATCTGGGTGGGTGACAATAAGCATATCTTCGCTTTTTTTTGGCGTTCTGGCCTGTCGGCTCAATTTTGCCAATAAGGATATCGACTACCGTAGGCTCAAAGGGCGTAAGGGACGAAATGCCCATGCCCATATCCCGTGAACTCTCAATCTTGAAATTTGGTACGAAGTATTTATAGCACAAATAAAGGAAAAATTGCGAAAACCGTAAATTTTTAGTTACATCACTGAAAATGTGATGTCTAGTATAAACTGACACGCACTAAGTATGTAAATACATACTTAGTGAGTGTCAGTTTATAGTGGACCTGTTTCTATTGTACGGGGTGGTCCGGAACACTTGACCGGTTTTTTTTATGCTAACCACGATCATGACATCATCTCTTTCATTTACTTAACAGTTAAGAGTTTACTTATGTTTTCGATGATAAAAGCAAATCAATCGTTCCTTACGCCCTTTGGATCAGAGTTTTCAAAGGGCGTAAGGGACAAACTGTGATTTTTTCATAAGAGCTAAAAATCCTACAATTAGGATATTCCGTTATATTTGTTTTATTTGTACACGGCGCGGTCGGTGCAAAACACGTAATTGAAATAAACTCGTTAAGACGGGTTCGCCGTGCGCTCGCCCGCTGGCGCCCCACTCTCTCCCCGCCTCGCACCCACCGCATGCATCTGGCTCCACGACAAGGTCGCGAGTATTTTCAATTAAATTTTCAATTTCTTAAGCGTGAAATTAACATGCTTGATTTTGATGAAATCATGATTATCGATCACAAAAGGCTATTAGTAAACAAAAAAATCATAGTTACTATTTATAATTACTGAGAAATACATTATTATTAAAACGTTACATATAAATGTTTAAATATTGTCTTAAATGTCTAAAAAGACGCAATATAGCTTAAACAGATAAAAACATCATAGTTACCATTTTGGCTTGTCTAGATAATGAGATCAGAGGAAAACTGTGAAAAAAAACGTATATGCGAATTTGATTTCAGTTTAATTTTGCTATTAAGTGATCGAATTTGAATGCACCTCAAAGTTATACTAACAAGGTACTTGGTTACCTTTTTTACTTTTAGGAAAAAGTTAGGTAGTGTACGTTAACTCGTGTTTTTTTTAACTACGGTTACGATCGCGGATTTTTTACTTAATATATTTCATTAATATTTGATACTGAATAGTAAAATCCGATAAAACAATAAAAACAACGAGTTTACGAATTATGTCCAGGGTAAGCTAATTTGATTGGTCTATAAGTAGGTATGCAAGAAGTTTAGTGTTAAGTACCTACCTACTTACAAGGGATTTCTCGTCTTTTTTCCTATTCATATATTAATTTATATCTAGTCCGGCTAAGGCTGGTGAGTGCGGCGCATTGCACGTAGAATCGATGGCCGTTGGGGCGGAATGGTTCTCGAGTGTCGACCACGTACCGGAAGACGCAGCGTGGGTAGACTCCCCACAAGGTGGACTGATGACCTGGTAAAGGTCGCCGGAGTCCGCTGGATGCGGGTGGCGCAGGACCGGTCACTTTGGCACTCTTTGGGGGAGGCCTATGTCCAGCAGTGGACGTCTTTCGGCTGATATGATGAGTCCAGCCACATACAGGCGGAACTCTATTGCTTTATTGCGCTGCATAATTCCGACCGCAGCCATTTGATACAAAATCTTTGACCCTACGACAGACATGCAGTAGCATATATACCGTCACAGTAGATTATATTCCGTTGTGTAATTGGGGAATTCCGCTTTTACTTACGTAGCGGAATCCCTTTGGCTCAGCCAGATTTTACCTAGATACAGGGTGACTGGTATTTCGACCTATTCCTTGAAAGGGGTTATACTAGAGCTAATTTGCAACAATTTATGTCCAGTCAACCAGGGGTCAATACACGATTTTTTTTTAATTTTTCCAGTTTTTAAAGCCTTAAAGTGCTGATTGTGACAAAAATGTTTTTTTACCATCCAAATGGAAGTACTTTTGTCATAATCACCAGCTTAAGGCTGCTAGGAGAATTTTTTTCATACAAAATAAAAACTCGAATATCTCGGAAACCAGCGAGTTTCGACCCCTGGTTGACTGGACATAAATTGTTGCAAATTAGCTCTAGTATAACCCCTTTCAAGGAATAGGTCGAAATACCAGTCACCCTGTATATGAAATAATATTATTTTAAAAGTGCGAGTCTGACTCGCGCTTGGCCGGTTTATTTCCGTTCTTGTGGCTTCTGCAACAATTATTAGTGGAACAAACTTACATGCATTGTTGTTCTAAGACCTTTTAAACTGGTAACCATACAAATATAATTATTTTATTTTTGCAAATTTATGTTCCGAACGACCTATTGAAACAGAGTGTGCACGATAGAAAAAGAAACTGAAATGTGCACAAATCGGGGCCACATACTTACAGGGTTAAGGCGCATAACGTCCCTCCACCAAAACTACGTCCCATTCGCAAAACGTCTTCTCTGCAAATGGTCCCTTATGTAAAATACCTCATTTGCAAAACGTCCCTTTCTCAAATGGCCCCACCCCTTTCGCAAAACGTCCCTTCTGAGAAAGCCCCTTTCGCTGAAAGTCCCTACTGCATAACGCCCCTTTCGCAAAACGTCACGTCTACGAAATGACCCATTCGCAAAATGTCGCAGATAAGAGAAGATAAGTCCTGCAGCGTGATTCGGTACGTGTGGATACGTGTCGGAAGCACGGCTTCCAACCAAATCAAGGTCACTCCATACTAGGTTTCCTGTGACCTTGCTTGGCAGTCCTGTAGGTCTAAGTCTCCTTATGAATTCTAAGTAATTAAAAAAAAACGGATAGTCTATCTCGCCGCGACACTGCCGCCGTCCTGGCCCCATAGCATGGTTGGCCTTATCACGCGATAAGTTACAAGATAAGAGCGTCGTCTCGTTCTATCGGACGGTGTCAGCCAGTGACGAATGCTCTATCTTGTCACTTATCGCGTGATAAGGCCAACCATGCTACGAGGCCTGGTCATAGCCGTGCTGGCCTTTAAAAATATTTATATTATCCTGTATTAAATATATCAGTACTTCTAGATAAAAGAACAGACTAGCGTTCTATTATCTAGCTCTATTTAATACATGCAGGATTCCAGTTTCTGAAATAAATTTTATATACAATAATTACATTAGAATAGATTGGAATATGCTTTTATTCGAGAAAATAGCATAACATAGACAGATGTCAGTATACAACAAAAAACATAGTAAATATGTATAAAAAACCACTAAAGGGTATACGGTATCAGTGTTAATGCAGCGGTAAAGGCGCGTCTCCACGGGCAAGCAAGGCAGTTCGCCATGCAGTCTGTCGCGTGATTTGGGCTCAGCGGACAGTTGCAGGCTACACGGCGGCCGGCAAAACTAGACCTTCCTCGGTATGACTGCCATGCTCGCCCGTGGAGATGCGCTTTAACTGCGCTAGCTTTACCAATGCCACGGAAATTGAGAAAACGAAAAGTCATTACACTACACACGTTCCTATAATTCTAACTATAGTTGGTACAGTCAGCAACGAAAGTCCATGAACACATCCAAATTTTCAAAACACCTGCACACTATAATGGTTCTTATGTAACTGAACAGGATGACATTCACATATCCATTGACATTTGCAAAAAACGAATGTTCCACTCCTTTCGCAACACGTCCCTTCTTAGAAAGCCCCTTTCGCCACAAAATAAGTAATAGTACTACGTACAGAAGGTTCTCTGTTAACAAATTCCCTGTTTAGGTACGCCAAACGTGCGTAAATGTGGCCATCCCGTTCTATCGCATGCAACGCGCTGCGACCCGTGCGAGCGTCCTGTACCAACACGCGGCAGCTACTAATGGGCCGCCAATTTGGCGGCCGCCGGCATGTACTTGTAGCGGCGCGACGGGATCACAGAGTGAACCGCCCGTGCTTTCGCTGAAAGTCCCTACTGCATAACGCCCCTTTCGCAAAACGTCCCGTCTGCGAAATGACCCATTCGCATAATGTCCCGTCTGGAAAAAGCTTGTTTAAGTAGAGTCTTCTTATGGGATAAGATAAGAGATGGCCAATAACGGGTCTTCTTATGGGATAATTTAAGAGATGACCAATAGCCACTTTTCGAAATATAATGTCCGGCCACTTTTGGACGTATACTGTCCAGCCACTTTCGGAAGTTTACTGTCCAGCCACTTTTGGAAATATACTGTCCGGCCACTTTCGGAAGTTTACTGTCCAGCCACTTTTGGAAATATACTGTCCGGCCACTTTTGGAAATATACTGTATAGCTACTTTTGGAAATTTATGATATAAATGGAATTTTGTTTTACTTTTGGAAATAACATACTGTCCGGCCTCTTTTGGAAATATACTGTCCGGCTACTTTTGGAAATTTATGATATAAATGGAATTTTGTTTTCAACTATGTTCAGTAACTTATATACAATTAATGTGTCTAGTATCTTTTGTAACTTTATTTTGTTCTGCGACTTTCGTTGCTAACTGTACGTCAAATCGCATCGTTTGTAGCGTGTTGATCACTACTTTCTTGTTGCTGCTTCGTGGAGACCGACATACGCATCAATGAGTTCATCCAGCAAGATAGAGGTTATCATAGTGTGCATCACCTGCCGTACGTAGTACGGTAGAAAGCCCTTCCACAGGTACCGCACGCCCTTCTTCTTAAGCATATCCTTGAGTATGTCAAAGCCGCGACGGTGTCGCTCTTGGTAAGATTGGCACCTGATAAATAAACAAAGTGAAAATTATTATCTCATCATCATCATCATATCAGCCGAAAGACGTCGACTGCTGGACATAGGCCTCCCCCAAAGAGTTCCAAAGTGACCGGTCCTGCGCCACCCGCATCCAGCGGACTCCCGCGACCTTTACCAGGTCATCAGTCCACCTTGTGGGAGGCCTACCAACGCCGCGCCTTCCGGTACGTGGTAGCCACTCCAGAACCTTTCCGCCCCAACGGCCATCAGTTCTACGTGCAATGTGCCCCGCCCACTGCCACTTAAGTTTAGCGATTCGGAGGGCTATATCGGTTACCTTGGTTCTGCTGCGGATAGCCTCATTTCTGATGCAATCACGCAGAGAAACTCCCAACATAGACCTCTCCATTGCCCTTTGGGTGACTTTGAGCTTTCTTATGAGGCCCATTGTAAGCGGCCACGTTTCCGTGCCATATGACATCACTGGCAACACACACTGGTCAAAGACTCTCGTCTTGAGACACTGCGGAATATTGGTCGAAAAGATGTGCCGTAGCTTCCCGAACGCTGCCCAGCCGAGTCGGATTCGACGATTGATCTCTTTCTCGAAGTTGGACCTACCTAACTGGACAGTCTGTCCTAGGTATAGGTACATAATCGTCTACAACTTCGAGCGTAAAGTGTCCGATTATAATGGGAGTTGGTACTACAATAAATTATTATCTCTATAGCCCCAATTACCCCTTGGGTGACTTTGAGCCACGTTTCAGTGCCTTATGACATCACTGGCAACACACACTGGTCAAAGATTCTCGTCTGATGCCCTGGTAAAGGCCGCGGTCTGCTGGATACGGATGGCGCAAGACCGGTCAATATGGCACTCTTTTGGGGGAGGCCTATGTCCAGCTGTGGACGTGTTTCGGCTGAAATAATGTTGATGATAGGATAGGACAATCAGTATCTGATGATGGGATCCTAGAGAAATCGAGGGAAATCTTCAAATTTTACAGGCACACTTGAAGCGGAGTAGGTACTGAATTGAAGTCGGGTAAAACTTGGTTATTAAAATGAATCATTTGTCGAAGGGTTAGTAGAGATAACTTTGTGGTCGTACCTGGTCTTGACTTGGTCGACGGGCAGCGACAGAAACGCGGAGAACATGCTGGAGATGCAGGCAGTATAAAGGTGGAGAAATGGCCCGGTGTAGACGTAGTCGCCCTTGGTAAACACTTGACGAATCTACGATAAAGTACTAAGAATAATTGAACGAGCGAGCGAAGCGAACGAAGTTCTCCGTTTCAGCTTGGGAAAAAAATCTTTCGTATATCCGTCTTGTCTGTCCGGCTGTTCTCCTCTACAGGTCGTATTTGTTTCTCAACCGATTCTCGTGAAATGTTGTGAGCAGGTTCAATAATAATGTAGATTTTTACTGTGGATCATTTTTAGGGTTCCGTACTCAAAGAGTAAAACGTGACCCTATTACTAAGACTTCGCTGTCCGTAAGTCCGTTCGTCTGTTGTCACCAGGCTGTATCTCAAGAACCGTGATAGCTAGAGAGTTGTAATTTTCACAGATTATGTATTTCTGTTGCCGCTATAACAACAAATACTAAAAACAAAATAAAATTTTTTTTAAGGGGGGCTCCCATACAACAAACGTGATTTTTTTGCCGTTTTTATAGACAATGGAACGGAACCCTTTGTGCGCGAGTCCAACACGCACTTGGCCGGTTTTTATTTACGTTGCTTCTTCTACGGCTCACATAGGCACTAGGTTCTATTCAATCGGGACTTCATGGATTCAGATAAGGATAGGATATTAGACTAGGGATTTAAAAAAGTATAATTTGTCGCATTCGTACCTATAACAAATGAAGACGAATCGACAACCTACTTTTTTTGTGGGTCTTTAGTCAAACTGGGAACCCTTTCCTGCCAACCTTTGGATAACGCACCTATAGTTCCACCGTGTCTGTACGTATCTCTTTACAAATCAAGTGTGATATTAGTACATAGCTAGATCTATGCCTACCTCCGTGTAAACGCCGAGTTGAGCGCAGGTGACAAAGACGGAACGCACTAGTGTGGACATAACTCCGCGCCACCATGTGGCCACGCCCTCTCTGCGGGCTATCCTGCAATAACAACACAGAATTCTACAATATAATGTTGACAAATGGACAGGACATTATATAATTTAGTCATTATTTAGATGTCAACATTCAGGGTGTTGAGCCATGCAGCTGCGTCGGGTGTAAGGTGTGCAGGGGGCAACGTTAAACGTTATGTTCCATAAGTAGTTTGGGCTTCTCTCATTCGCACAAGGCATACCTAGGCCTTGCATCCCCACTTGTGCAGGAAGTAGTTGCAGCGGCCGTGGCCAGTCCTTAGCCAGTAATGCGGCACCATTGTTTCCGCGAACCTGTCGAACATATACATATACATTAGAACGATGGCATACTAAATGCCAACAAATATGACTGACCTCAACAGCTGTGGTATGGCGCCCTCCGCGCGCTGCACCTTCTTGCAGGCCGGCGAGCACGGCGGGCTGCACTGCGACCGGCGCAGGCGCCGCACCTCGATCATGCGCACCAGCGCCACCTCCGAGGGCACGCCCATGAACGCCCCCGCCAGCCCCGCCACTATCCCTATGCGCATGCGACCGTAGAAGTCAGGAAATGTGCCGTAGTTGCTGTGGGGAGAGATGAGATGGTCCATTCCCAGTACCTAATCTTCCTTCTTTTGGCCGTTTTACGATTCAGTCAGTTACAATAAGTAGATTGTCTACAGTAGCCATACTTATTCAACTTTTTTTCTACGAGTGCCGCAAAGACATTTTAGCTGAAGAGCCCCGGGCCTCAAAGTACCTCATTCATTCATTCATATCAGCCGAAAGACGTCCACTGATGGACATAGGCCTTCCCCAAAGAGTTCCAAAGTGACCGGTCCTGCGCTGCGCCACCCGCATCCAGCGGACTCCCGCGACCTTTACCAGGTCATCGGTCCACTTTGTGGGAGGCCTACTAACGCCGCGCCTTCCGGTACGTGTTCGCCACTCGAGAACCTTTCCGCCTCAACGGCTATCAGTTCTACGCGCAATGTCTCAAAGTACCTACCCACATATTTATGGATTCTATACTAGGATCGCATGGCGGATAAAGGTCCACTCGCAAAAGCAGCGCGGGCGCAGGCTAAGTAGGTATAGCTGGTCTAAAGGGAGCAACATTATATATTTACGGCAAGGGCGGTACCTATATTGAATCCTGGGTGAAGCGAAAGATTTTACAATAGAATCCTGACTAGGGATAGTAGGGATTCGAGTAGGAAAATTGAAATCCCTCGTTTAAGGGGAAACAATAACTCTTTTCAGAATACCAGAGGCCCTAGCACGACAGGGTTTATGTCAAGTTTTACGTGACGTTTCAGTACACTTTCACCGTAAAACGTGGCGATAAAACTTGACAGTACAACTTTGATTCCTAATTTGAGCGCAACAATTGTTTATTTCTGTATTATAGGTAGCAGGCGTAGAAATAGATTTACAACCCGTAAAAAGATTTATTATTATTAAAAAAAAAAAAAAAAAAAAAACTGCGGCCGCGGGCCTGTCACTTATAAAGTCAAGATAATGTCTATTCTGATCCCAGGCACCCGCTTCACGAAGCTATTACCTGCTTATATATGTAGTTACAATATGTTACAACACTAAACTGGTAACACTGATCAAATGGCCAGTCGTAATCAGTGTTTGTAACTTGATAGCTTCTTGAAACGGACCACTGTACAGAATAGATGATTAGGTAAATCTCGAATCACACCGCTTGCGACGTTAGCCTCTCATATACTGCGCGGCCTGCGGTACTGGTGAGACTTTAATCGCAGTTAATTGTAGCTCGATCAGTAAGAAAAAAATCCTGTGTGCTTATCTTATCTTATCTTATCTAGGTGAGGGCCCTTTCGGATGCACTTCGACCCAGTGGGATCTTTTGTGCATTTGCCCTCTCCTTTATACCTGCTGTCAGGCTTGCTCCATCATTTCCACAAAGCGGATGATGCAGTTCGCCGGGAGCACCTTGAATTCCTTTGGTTGCGGGTAACCGTTACCAAAGTAGTTCATTCTTTGTCTGGCAAGGGCATGATGCTGCAGGACTGCATGCAGGCCTGCCGATTTCGCTCGCGTAGCGTCTCCTTTAGAAAGAGACGGATAGTATATCTCGCCGCGACACAACTCACAGGCCATCCTGTGACGCCGTGCTGTAAGTGGTTAGGGCGCATAGCGTCGTACAGGCTGAATGCCCCTCTGTCCCTTTCACGAAATGTCCCTTTCCTAAATGTCCCTTACGCAAAACGACCCTACTGCAAAAGGTCCCGTTCGCAAAACGTCCCTTCAAACGTCCTGTGTGCTTACTCCTTATAGTTGGCGTGGAGCGTGTTGTAGACAGACAACCTTGCACCGGTGTATGTGAGCTGTCGCAGTATGCCTGCGCTCAGTCCAGCGTACAGCCCGCTCGAGCCCTCGCACGCCAGGATGCGATGCAGCATAGACAGCGTCGACACTTTCTTCGGAAACAGCTGGAGACGGACCTTTACCACATCCAGAGGGTGCACTACTGCTGAGGCTACCATGCTGAAACCACAGATATTTCGACGCTTAATTCCTCGCCTACAGAAGACGTGGTGCAGGTTGCAGCTGTTGACCAATTTCATCCACTTTTTAACAAACAAGTTTACAGCCTACCTGGTGGTAAGCCAACTCTATTGATTTGAGGATTCGTTGTGTTGACAGCTAGAGAACAAAGGGGAATGGATGAATATTTTTAAAGTGCCTGTTTTAATTTGGTGATAGGAATAACCTTCTTTAGCACCAGAAAAAAGATGCAGACTTTTCAGCTGCGTCAATTATTTTTGAAAAATATTTATAAACCGTTTCCTTAATTACGTTTTGGGTTTAGGACAATGAATGAGACACTTTCCTTGATCCGTCTCATATTACAAAAAATAATTTAAAAATCTGACCCCGGCAATAACAAATATACCTATCTGCTGCAGCTGTCAATATCATTGCCAGTGTCAGTTTACCGCGGATTTTTTTGATATTTTTTTGTAATATGAGATGGTTCAAGGAAAATGTCTTATTCGCCGACTTCGCCGTCCTAAACCCAAATCGTAGGTAAGTGAGGAAACTGTTTATATTTTTCAAAAATAATTGACGCAGCTGAAAACTCTGCAACTATTTTCTGGTGCTAAGGAAGGTTATTCCTATCAACAAAAAAAGAATCAGGCACTTCTAAAATTTTCATCCATTCCCAATTTCAACACAGGGTATCCTCGGGATCTCTGGTGACCTTAATCACCAACAGCAACACACTACCAAGTACCTACAAAGCAACTAGTGGGGTTATTATGGCGGCGGTCTGTAAGGTACGTCCCCACCCCAGTTAGGCTGCTTTAGATAATGAGCGAAATGACATTCGGCTGTGTCGGCCTCTCCCAAACAACTCACCCGCACAGTACTCCCATAACTACTTTTATGTTGGCAGGAATCATGTCCACTCTCTTCTGGGCTCGATCTACTCTGGTCCAGTTTACCTCTTTGGCTATTGGTCTCTCGGTAACCAGCCTCTCACAATCCATGTAGGCATTTGGGTTATCTAGGGCTATGACTGGTCTTTGGAAAGCTGTGTACATGGGTCTTAAACCGGGCACAGTTGTTAGGTTATGTTCTATTGGCACAAAAGTTAAAACCATGGGTGTTTCAAGAGCTACATATGTGGATTTGATACATGATTTTGATCCAATTTGAAGCATATTTATTGGTTGTGGTCTCTCGAAGGCTACAGTGCTGATATCTGGCCTTCTAAAAGATGCAGTCGTCGTTTTTGTTTGCTCAAATATTGTGGATTTCTCTGAGAACATTGTTTTAGGTTCTGCCATGTTTGTTTTAGTCTGGAAAGAGCTATATTTATTGGTTTCATTTTCAATGTGATCAGTAATGTGTAGAAATTTGGTAACTGAAGGTTGAAAGACTGTTTTCGTGCCAATTTCATTGATCATAAGCATATGTAAGAGCAGTTCTGTATGGGAGAAGTTGTTGTCCAAAGGAAATTTTGTCTTGGGGGGATATAAGTGTGGAGTATCAGGTTTCTTGAAGTAATTACTAAGAAACTTATCCATGGCGAATTAAATGGAACTTGGAAACTATTTAGGTATTACAGAAAATTTTCATATTAGTTAGGTTGTTATTAAAGTGAGCCATGTTTTACATTTTATTACTGGAGAGGATTTAAATAAACATTGTGTGGCAGAAGCGCCATGTTATGTCATTTTGTCATTTTTGACGTGGATTTGACGTGGATACACCACGTCGATATATAGAGTAGATAGAGGATTTAATAGGTTGAGTCCCAGCGAATGCCCAAAAGGGATTGAGGTAAATTAACCTGACTAGATTGAGAAGGATCTGAAGACTAATACATCCTCGACATCTCATGTCTACCTATACTTTACTCGTATTATATCCGTGACGTCAGTTTCAGTACAATAGTTTGACAGGTGAAAAACAAAAAAAGAAGCGGGTTGTGTCCGAGATACAACCGTTAATTAAGTTTGAGTGGATACTTCTTTGTTGGCTATGGAATCCTAATATATCTGAATAACTTCACTAAAATCTGTATAAGTACAGATAAATCGGTACCTATATATGGCATCATTGACTGACGTAGCTTATTAGACTCGCGGTACATGGAAAATGGCGGTCATTTCATTTCAGCATTATTTTCATGTCCGCCACATAAACCAACTAACATTTAGTGATTAACAACTAATGGCAAATAAAGAAGGATTAAAACATGTAACAAACAATTATTTGAAATCAGATTAGGCTTCTCTACAAAAACCTATTGCGGAAGTCACTTGATACATTTTGAACTGAGGCTCTAGTATAGGTTTTATCGACGCAATACGTTTTCGAACGCGTTTGCGTTTAGTTTCAATTTGTATGGCAACGCGAACAGCGCCTCTGGTGGTAACTATTAGGAACTACGCGTTGCCATACAAATTGAGACTAAACGCAAACGCGTTCGAAAACGTATTGTATGGATAAAACTTATACTAGAGCCTCTGTACCCCTGTACTAACGCGAGCAAAGAAGTAGGGTAGAGGAACCAAAAGATGAACACCACCCAATAGTTGAACGTTTTGTCGTAAAATTTAAATAAAAAAATCGCGACACATTTTACGCCTTCGGGATATTTTTTTCCTAACGCATCATCCCTTTGCCGAGGCTGGCATTTAAACTCCCATACAGTTCCCACACACACACGGCTGTGAGCGGTTGTCGCGTCGAGGTCTCGCGCCAAAATCACCGTTTGTATGGAGATTTACTTAAGGAAAGCGCTCTTAAATTTAAGCTCTAAATTATGTATAAAATTGAATAAAACGTCTACATGGATTGTTTTGCGTGATATAGATTCTTGATTAATGCCTTTAATGGATTATCTATCACAAATTGCGTATTTATTGTTAATTTAAGAGATATTTAGCGTTCAACTAACGGTTCCAACTTTTTGTACCTGAGCCAATAGATGAACGGTGTTCATCTACTGGGCAAGGTATAGTTTTTTCAAATGCTTATATAAATTCTTATTGAAAAGGTACATAAAACTTTTATGGCTCAAATGAATCGTTTTTTAACTGTTGATTTTTGAACCAAAAGTTGAACGTGAGTATCCATTCGCAACACGGTTATTTTGGGCTTTGTTTTACTATGAAAAGCACAATTGTTCAACAAAGAACCGCTGCCCAGAAGATGAACGAATAAAATTAGTTCGTTCAACTTTTGGCTTCGATTCCAATAAGTGAACGCTCTGTTAAATTTAGTCCGTTCATTCCTTTGCCATCGTGCCCAATACATGAACGAACAAAATGTATTCGTTCAAGTTTTAGGCAAGGGTTAGTACAATGAACATCTTAATAACAAAGATACGTAATAAATATGAAATCTGACTTATACATATAAAACCCAACAATTTATCTATTTTAATCTAATGATAAATTAATAAAAAAATGTTTTAATGATTAATATGTAAATAATAATCTCTTATAATTGTAACCATATGAAAAGGGTACATTTGAACTGTTTTATTCTGTGTTTAGTATCAATATTGTGATTGTTAACTAGTATAAATTGCTATAACAATGATTATATAATAATTTGACCAAAAGTCAGAGGCTGCGCGGTGTTACGTTTTTCTTCGTTCAACTATTGGTGTCAAAATGTTCAACTATTAGGCACAGTGTTCATCTTCTGGGCAAAATGACATACTTCAGCATAAAACAATTTTTAATAAAATACTGTATTGTAATAGGATGTTTTAAAATAGTCATATCCAATCTCGACTATATACGAAATCGTATAAAAAAATTAAATGTAAACAAACTAAATCACCACTCCTCGAAAAAAAATTGTAAAGTTGGGATAGTCGCTTAAACGTTCATCTTTTGGTTCCTCTACCCTATCCACTTCAAAAAGCCTATACGCCCTGAGGGATAGGAGATTTGATATTGTATCTCTTTCCCACTTGTGGCATTGTCTATGCATCTTTGTCACACAAGTGTGTATGTGTGAGTGAGTTCTTCTATTCTATCTTTTTTCTATGTATAGAAGCCATAGAGGTAGAATAGAATTGAGGGACTTACCCACACATACACTCATGAGTGACAAGGATGTGTGTATAGACAATACCGCAAGTGGGAACGAGATACACTGTCATATGTTCTGTCCCTCACGTGTACGGAATTTTTGCTTGCCAAGGCCCCTTTTTTACCAACTTGACAATTGTCACCTGACACTGACAATTCGCCATACATTGCTTGTTCCAGAAGTAAAGGTGATCGCTAGGTTACTTGTGGTACCAGCAATGTACCTTTAAAAATATTGTACTGAAACTGACACCACCATGACGTCACCGATATAACACGGCTAAATTATAAATGACATTATAGACGTCAAAAATGTATTAGTCTCTGATACTTCTTAATTTTGTAAGGTGAATTTACCATCGTCCCTTTCGGGTATACTTACGCTAGGACGACATTTATTATTATTATTATTATCCTCTATCTAAGATAGAAGCCATAGCATAGAGTTACACCTCATTCCCACGGTCGGACTTTTTGGGAAGAGGTTATGGGTCAGTATCCACTAGGGTTGCCAACTTTTTTTGGGGGAAATATAGTATTTTCCCGAAAAAAAACGATAATAATATAGTACACCGTAAAAATATAGTACTTGGCTGGGCAATTTGAAGCACTTCGTAAGGTCCTTATATTAAATAGTATTGTATATAGTAAATCTTGTTTATTTTTCTATCTTATGAAGTCAAGTCAGCAAGAGCGAGCGGGCGAGGTCCCAAAATTTCTTAAAATATATTTGCTATTTTGAAGTGCTACGTAAAGATTTATGTTTAACGAAACCGAAAAAAAGTATCTACTCGTGTGGTAGATATATTTTTCTTAGTTTCGTTCACTGTAGAAAAATACACGTGAGGTCTCCTTATACCCTCCCCCTCCTCCAACGTGATCTGTCGTGATTTTTGCCTGACCCCCCCATCGAACCTCGCGTGATTTGTGCACATGCCCTCTACAACAATGTACTAGTGCAGACATTGTTGTAGTTGTTTATAGTTACATATATGGGTTGCCAATGAATGTGTTAAAAAGGAGTCTAGCCTCCTAGCGCCCATGGGCCTACTGGAAGGACTTATTCTCTTAAAGGAATTTAAACAATTTTGGGTTGGAATAGAGTTGCATTTATTTTGTTTTAGTCTTCTTTTGAAACAAACGAAATTCAACTCTATTTCTAACAATAGTTTGATCCAAATTTCAATGTCATTTTGTGTCGTATGGTGGGCCTTAGGGCTAGCTCGTCTCTCCATCGCCGACAAGGTCTGCCACGTCTCCGTTTCGATTTCATCGCTTTCTATTGGTTAATATTTTCTTCGCTCACCGCCTCGCAAACTCGCATAGCTCGTAAGGGTTATCTACCAGAGGCTCTAGTATAAGTTTTATCGATGCAATACGTTTTCGAACGCGTTTGTATTTAGTTTCAATTTGTATGGCAACGCGAACAGCGCCTCTGGTGGTAGGTAACTATTAGGAACTACGCGTCGCCATACAAATTGAATCTAAACGCAAACGCGTTCGAAAACGTATATGTGTCGATAAAACTTATACTAGCGCTACAGATGCGTGACGTAACGGAGCGGCATGCGAGGAAAAACCCCAATTAGCAAGAAATTGGATTTTACAATAATATGAAAATGGTGGTGGCAGTGGGCGGGGCACATTGCACGTAGAACCGATGGCCGTTGGGGCGGAAAGGTTCTCGAGTGGCGACCACGTACCGAAAGGCGCGGCGTGGGTAGGCCCCACAAGGTGGACTGATGACCTGGTAAAGGTCGCGGGAGTCCGCTGGAAGCGGGTGGCGCAGGACCGGTCACTTTGGCACTCTTTGGGGGAGGCCTATGTCCAGCAGTGGACGTCTTTCGGCTGATATGATGATGAAAATGGTTAAGAATTTCTAGTATTCTTTACTAGAACCTGGGAGATCGGATTTTACTCGGCACCGTGGCATACATGATGGAAGCCCAAAAAAATAAATTCCCCCGAAAATCAGACCTATCTAGATCCATTTTTCGCCCATGTAAACCTGAGTTTGCTACACTCGCTTCCATCTGATCAACATAGAGTTGTTTTCGAGAAATCATTTACCAATAGGTATTGCTCGTTACTATAAAATGTAAAATTTGTGTATATAATAGGTTCCGTAGCTCTAGTATAAGTTTTATCGGTACATATACGTTTTCGAACGCGTTTGCGTTTAGTTTCAATTTGTATGACAACGCGTAGTTCCTAATAGTAACCACCAGAGGCGCTGTTCGCGTTGCAATACAAATTGAGACTAAACGCAAACGCGTTCGAAAACGTATAGCATGGATAATACTTATACTAGAGCCATGCATAATGCTTATGTGGGATCGAAACAAATAACATTTTACAACAAAAATATTTAATACAATAACAACAAAACATTAATGTTATATATCTATGTTAGCAGTTTATTATAAAAATATATAATACAATATATACCTAGAAATAATCCATCAGATGGAACATATCGGATGGGCGTATGCAAAATGGTAACCAAAACTCAAATACAACAAAGTCTAAATATAATAAAGAAGTGATTTCATTAGCTTATACTTTTTCCAGAAAGCCATCCTATTAAGCTCGAATGCTAACAGCATGATATCTAATTAAAATACAATACACATATTATAATAAAAGGTCTAAAATGCAATGGTTATGAGATACAACCTATAAAGTTGGTCATCGATTGTATCGCAATTTAAATTCATGGCATTTTGTTAGGTGCCAATTTCAAGTTTAAATGTATTTTTGCCAATAAAATAAACAACAGAATACAAAAAAAATGTTTAAGTAATCTTTTATTAGGTTTTTCCGAAGTGCATATAGTTCTTACCGACTAAAAAAGGTTCACCTTTCGAACGCCAACGACACATAGCAACCTCTACAACGAATGCGTACAACGTGAAATCAACCTGAGTGCCTTTGTTCCATTTTATTGCCAAATCTTTTCGGTTTTTAAAAACGTAATTTATGTTATCAACATGCAAACCATACACTCAGTCATGTCACTCGCCATCCCATTCATACACACACTATTTTGTATATTTGTCTCGCACTGGGGTGGGAAAGTTTACGATCGGAGATATTCGGCCATCTCCGGGCTTGCGTCGGCGCAACCGACAGGAACAGAACACTGTGACAACTCGTGAACGAAACTTGACTACTGTCAAATGTGAAGCGACCGGCCGGTTAATTATGAAGAAAAAGTGAACTAATTGGGGTGAGTTTAGCCATATTTATATATATTTCATCATCACACGGCTTGTAGGTACTCCGGTGTACTTTTCGATGCAAGGCTGGGAGAACTTTGAATATATATATCTAGAACCAGTGCAACGACCACATCGAATCCCATCTCTTTACACCGGCAAAGAGAAGATTTGAAACCATTTTTGGTCCATCGATCGGGATTCATTGTTTCTCCCTGTTTTGTTATCCTAAAGTCACCGAACATAAAACTACTTCGGTGGATTGTTGGGACGTAGGCAATTCGAGCGGTCGAATCGCAAACGTAACCTACAACTAAAATTTCGAATTTTACTTAAAACTATTTACACTACACATCATTTAGCGGTAAAATATGTGTTTTTAGTGTTCGCAACAACCTATTTGATATATATTGACTCCCTCCCATATGTAATTACAATTCACTTTTTACAAATCACATTACACGCACGGTAGGGTACACACAACAAAAGTTTGCATAACATCAAAGTGTTTTGTATAGTGATTGAAGTTATTAGTTTTGGCAATTTAATTAGTGCAATCTTGGGTGTGTTTTGTTATTGCGTTGTTTAAGAAATTGGTCGGATTTCTCAGTTTAATTTTAGAGTGGTTCGATGTTTAACACGAGGCGGAAAGTGTTACTTAAATTCGCCGTTCGTAGTTGGAGACAGCGGAGCCTCGCGGTATAAGGCGCGCTTACGGATCACGAGTTTGTCGGATCGATCCCCAGTGCGGGCGATCTTTTTGTATTTTTATTTTTGGGTATTCCGGTTTTTATGCGATTCTTTGTATTATTTAGCGGGAAATAATACTTAGTTTTCACAAAATACTATTTTTAAGCGGGTTTGAAAACAGAAACTTTACGTTTTCATTATTTGTCGTGCCTGTTGGGGGTTTTTTTTTGTTTATTTGATATTGTTCATCAATTTATCGATAAATATGGCAACCAAAAGGGAATTGATGTTTCAAATGAAGTATGACACGGCAAAAAGAAATATAGATTTTTTGTATGATCTCGCCCAATTAACTGATATATCTTCGGAACAGAAAAAAGAGTTTGTAGTACGGTACATGGATTTAGAAAAATATTATGAAGAATTGGTTACTTTACATTACGAGATTCAGTTTAAGGCGGAAGACAGGGAATTGGACGAGCATAAACAGTCATACGACTCATACAATAATAAATATTACTTTATTAAGATGAAACATTTTGAGTTGTTCAACAGTTCTCCAAAGTTGGAAAACGTCGATGCAAATAAACAACAAGCCGGGAGTCGAGCTGTACTCCCGCGCTTGCAAATACCAACTTTCTCGGGAAAGATCGAAGAATACCTATCGTTTTTGGAGTTGTTTCAGTCGCTCGTAGGTAGTGACTCGACGTTGTCCAACACGGAGAAAATGTACTATTTGACGGGTTCATTAGTGGGGGAACCTAAGTCACTAATACAACACTTATCAATAGTCGGGGATAATTATTCTATTGCAATCGATTTGCTGAATTCGCGCTATAATAATAAAAGATTGTTAGCGGACAGGTTGTTACGTAACCTATTGAGTGTTGCTAATGTAGGGAGTAAAAATTTAAGCGGATTATAGTACATTATGATACAAGTGTGCTATGTTGGTCATTACACTCGAGTCGGTTTTTAAGCCTGAGCCGAAGGCGAAGGCTTAATGGAGACGAGAAGTGTAATTACCAATGCTCACGTGTTTCATACGACGTTTTTCAACACATTTGCGAGGAAAAAAAAAATGAAAATGTTAAAAGATATGTAATGAAAAGGCACTAGTGCGATAATGTAATGTAAAAGTCACGGCATGGGTAATATTCTGCAATATTTTGCTAATATTTAAAAAGATATGTAATGAAAAGGCACTAGTGCGATAATGTAATGTAAAAGGCACGGCATGGGTAATATTCTGCATTATCAGTGTAAATACGCTGTAATAAGACCTACTTTACGAGCAGGTGTGTTGAAAAAATTATTTTTAAATACTTTGTCGGAAAGTACTAAGGCCTTGGAAAAAATGAATTTTCCTGTTGACTCGTGGTCATATTTGCTATTTTATATTAACTTTCAAAAATTGGACAGCAACATGAGAAAACATTTTGAGGACAAGGTGGCCGATAAGGACTTACCGACATTTGCGGATCTAATTAAGTTTTTGGAAACCGAGATACGGATCTTGGAGTCCAGTGCGGAACCCTTGTCCATTGCGCCCGAGAAGCGCGGTGGCGGACCGAGCCATGCGGTGAAGGCTCATGCGGTTTTTAACAATGCGGGATTTTCATGTAGGTTATGCGGTAAGGGCGGGCATTTTATCGCCAAATGCGATAAATTTTTAGCGATGACGCCTGGAGCACGGAAGCGTCACGTGGTTGCACATAATTTGTGTTTTAGGTGTCTGAACGGGCACAATATTGATCGGTGTAACTATAACGGTAATTGTTACAAATGTAATTCGCCCAAGCACCATTCATTGTTGCATTTTGACCTACCGGCGACGGCGTCGGATCGTCAACAGCGGCCTGCGACAAGCAATGGTTCTATGGCTAGGACAGCTCCTGACTCGGCCCCAGCAAGCGTTCCTTCTACAAGTGCGGCCTCGGCCAGTAGTCCTCCAGTGAATGCGGTGCCTGGAACTACGGGCCTGATGGCTTCACATGTTAACAACGATCACGGCGGTTATCAACGTACGGTGTTACTCGCCACGGCGGCGGTACGAGTTCTGGACAGTAGCGGTACTTACCAGGAAGCGCGCGCGCTGCTCGATGGGGGTAGCCAGGGTACATTTATATCGGAATCTTGTGCGAGTAGATTAGGGTTGAAACGGTTTAACTCGAACATGGCTACAGTCACGGGACTTAGCGGCACTCCTGTGAGCGGTTGCAGGGGCGGCGTGAATTTATGTATGATGCCTAAATATGCGGACCGACCTACTCTCATGACTGCGGCTACGGTATTGAATAAAATTACTCATAACTTACCAAGTTTTTCTCTGCCCGCCCACATAGCGGACAGTTTTCGAGGACTGTGTCTTGCGGATGACCAGTTTTTCGTCAGTCGGGAGATAGATATTTTAATTGGTGCGGATCTACTCGGTGATATTTTACTCGGCGGAGATTTTATAAAAATAAATGATCACTTACCTCGCGCGATGAACACGGTGTTCGGACACGTGTTGACGGGCCCGGTAACCTTTACGTCAGTTCACCCTGGCCCTCAGGCTGCAAACATTTCGCAGACGTTTTTCTGTAATGCGGCTACCGACCAGATCTTGGAGAGATTCTGGGAGGTGGAAGACATTCCGGACAAGGTGATAGACCCTAAAGATCTGGAATGTGAAACTGGTTTTGCTAATACTCATCAGCGAGATGAGACCGGGAGATACATTGCTCATCTACCGTTTTTATCGGACAAGCTTCCTTCCCTCGGGAATTCGGTCCCATTGGCCACGAAGCGGTTCCTGGCAATGGAAAAGCGGCTTCAGATTAATGAAGAGTTTCGGGCTAAGTACGTCAATTTTATGCGGGAATACTTAGAAACTGGTCACATGTCTCTCTGTAACGGGTCAATCGATGATAATGCCGCTGGTGCAGGTTACACAATTCCGCACCACGGAATTTTTAAAGCGGATTCGGACAAGATTAGGGTTGTGTTCGACGCTAGCTGCCCAAGTAGCAGCGGAGTCGCTTTAAATGATTGCTTACATGCAGGACCCAAGTTACAGCGAGATATTGCCGAGATCATTTGCAGATTTAGACTACACGAGTTTGTCTTTACCACAGACATCAGAATGATGTTTCGTCAGATATTGATTGCGGAAGATGATCGACCATATCAGCGGATCTTGTGGAGAGAGTCCCCAGAGTTGCCGCTACTTTTTTATAATCTTAATACTGTGACTTATGGAATGAAGTCCAGTCCCTACCTTGCGATTCGGACGCTGAGGCAGTTGGCAGATGACGAGGAGGTGCGCTATCCTGCGGCTGCGCACCTCCTTTGTTCGTCGGTATACATGGATGATATTTTTGGAGGTGCGGAAACTCTAGAAGGTGCTAAGGAGCTCAAACAAGAGCTGACGTACTTGCTCTGCTCTGGCGGCTTCGAGTTGAGCAAGTGGACGGCTAACGATAAGCAGCTTCTGGAGGATGTACCAGCGGAACATTTAGAAAAACCTCGAGTTTTCGACAACGCCGACGGATCTGGCTTTTTTAAAATATTGGGCATCCAGTGGGATCCAAACTCTGATAGCTTTCGTATCATACAAAGTTGGATGACAAAGAGACGACTACGAAGCGATCCATTTTGTCGACTTTAGCCAGAACATTTGACCCATTGGGGTGGATCACACCGGTGATTTATCAAGGAAAGATCCTCATGCAGCGGTTATGGCTGTTAAAATTGTCTTGGGACGAGCAGCCTCCAGCTGATGTCATTGCGGAATGGCAGGGTATACTAGCGGAGTTACCTTTAATCAGCCACTTACGATTAAAACGCCTTGCCTTGTGCAACGGAAGGACCTGTTCCCTTCATGGCTTTGCGGATGCGTCTGAGCTTGGTTATGGCGCCGCGGTCTATCTACGAACAGTAGATCACAATGGGCAGGCCCACGTACATCTAATGATGGCCAAATTACGCGTTGCGGCGGTTAAATCAAGGTTAACCATTCCCAAACTCGAGTTAAGCGCATCGTCTTTGCTTGTGCGGTTAATGAAGTATGTTGTAGAGGCTATTAAAAATGAAGTGGTTATCGAGGAGATTATTTGCTGGTCGGATAGCACCATCGTTCTCTCTTGGTTGCGGATATCCCCCCATTTATTACAAATCTTTGAAGGTAACAGGGTGTCACAAATTGTTAATTGCGGATTAGAAATAACTTGGCGCCACATACCTTCCGAGATGAACCCTGCAGACGTTGCGAGTCGCGGTTGTCGCGCGTCGGATTTACTCGGGCATACCTTGTGGTGGGGACCATACTGGCTGAAAGGTAATGCGGACACCTGGCCTATAAACATTATGGATAAAGAAAAGGAAATGGACTTACCAGGTATGCGGAAAATACCGGTTAAGGTTCACGCATCGACGATCGATGCGGTGGAGTCGATATTTACGCGGTTTAGTTCATTAAGCATGCTACTTGCGGTTGTAGCATACTGTCTTCGGTTTATGACCAATGCTAAAGGTTCGTCAAATAAACTCACGGGAGTGCTGACGGTTCCTGAAAGAAAATTTGCCTTGGATCGTCTGATCAAACTTGCGCAAGAAGCGGAACTTGCCGATGATCTAGATAATCTAAAGCGGGACAAACGATGTTCTACAAGACTGCGAAGGTTGATGCCTTTTATCGGTGAAGATGGGCTATTGCGGGTCGGAGGTCGACTGCAAAATTCCAATTTGCCATTCAGCGGAAAACATCCTGTGGTACTACCAAAGCGTCATCCACTTACTGCTTTGATTGTGGATCACTTTCATATCATATATTGTCACGTGGGAGTTTCTACTCTCCTGGGTATTTTGCAACGGCAATATTGGATTATATCGGCAACACAAGTAGTACGTACGCGGATTTTTAAATGCATCAAATGTTTTAAGACTAAGGCTAAGCCAACTGAACCCTTGATGGCTGCCCTACCTGATGATAGGGTTAATGCTATTGGTGTTTTTCACACCGTGCAAACGGATTTTGCCGGTCCGTTTTTAATCAAACATTCGCGTCTGCGGAACGCCAAAATCATAAAGGCATACCTTTGCGTCTTCATTTGTTCGTCTACTAAGTGCGTTCATTTGGAATGTGTTACTGATCTTTCTACAGACGGTTGTCTTGCGGCTTTGACTCGATTTACATCTCGGCGCGGTCTTCCGAGTGTTATCAGATCGGACTGCGGTACAAACTACGTCGGGTCAAATAGACACTTGAACGAAGTTCAAAAATACTTAGCTTCGCGGGAAGTTCAACAGGGGCTCGTTAACAAGGCTGCTCAGCAAAATGTTACATGGTGTTTTAACCCTCCAGCGGCGCCTCACTTCGGCGGTTTATTTGAGGCCACGGTTAAGGCAGCAAAAACATTACTGCGGCGGGTCATAGGAGAACAGGTCTTGACTTTCGACGAGCTAGTTACGGTATTTACTCGAATCGAAGCGGTTTTAAATTGTCGGCCGTTATGTCCTTTGACTCAGGATCCTCAAAACTTTGAGGTCCTTACGCCGGCACATTTTCTTATTGGGAGACCGTTACTCTCAGTACCGGAATACAACTTTGAGGATATACCTGACTCACGGTTAAGTAGGTTTAACCTCATTCAGGCTATTTCCCAACGTTTTTGGAGAAAATGGAGCGACCAGTACCTCCATTCTCTTCAAATGCGACATAAGTGGACTTCACTGACGGATCCGCCTCGGACAGGTGATCTCGTCCTAATTAAAGAAGAGAATTTACCCCCCCTCAAGTGGAGATTGGGCAGAATTGCGGAATTGCTGCCCGGTAGAGATGGTGTAGTGCGAGTTGTAAAGCTCAAAACTTCAACAGGCACGTTGACGCGCCCTGTTGTAAAGATTTGCAGGCTTCCCCTGGATTAAATATCGAATTGCTTTAGTTATTAAGTCTTGTTTTAGATTTTAGTTTTCACTATTTATTTGTGTTTTTGTTGATAAAGGCCTTTAGCCTTTCTCGGGCGGGGGAATCTTCCATTTTATTGCCAAATCTTTTCGGTTTTTAAAAACGTAATTTATGTTATCAACATGCAAACCATACACTCAGTCATGTCACTCGCCATCCCATTCATACACACACTATTTTGTATATTTGTCTCGCACTGGGGTGGGAAAGTTTACGATCGGAGATATTCGGCCATCTCCGGGCTTGCGTCGGCGCAACCGACAGGAACAGAACACTGTGACAACTCGTGAACGAAACTTGACTACTGTCAAATGTGAAGCGACCGGCCGGTTAATTATGAAGAAAAAGTGAACTAATTGGGGTGAGTTTAGCCATATTTATATATATTTCATCATCACACGGCTTGTAGGTACTCCGGTGTACTTTTCGATGCAAGGCTGGGAGAACTTTGAATATATATATCTAGAACCAGTGCAACGACCACATCGAATCCCATCTCTTTACACCGGCAAAGAGAAGATTTGAAACCAGCCTTAGACTAAAGTTTATTATCGCTCTAAAGCAATCGTATGTAAGCCACGACTGTGTTAACATTTGGAGTTCAAAAGGTTACGAATCTCAAAATCTCAATGTGTAAAGATATCCAAAATTGTTAATACATTTGGACGATTTCATTGTAACACTAAATGTGCTTAACACGTTAATATTTAACATAGCTTAGGTTAAATGATAGACATTATGAACTAGATGATAATCACATTTGCACAAGGTTTTCATATAAGACGACCTCTGTAGCCTAGTTGGTAGTGACCCTGCCTACGAAGTCGGAGGTCCCGGGTTCGAATCCCGGTAAGGGCATTTATTTGTGTGATGAGCACGAATATTTGTTCCTGAGTCATGAATGTTTTCTATGTATTTAAGTATTTATTTCTCAGATTTTCTCTATATAAGTATGTATATCATCGTCTAGTACCCATAGTACAAGCTTTGCTTAGTTTGGGACTAGGTCGATTTGTGTAAGATTATCCCCAAATATTTTTTATTATTTGTATGTCTGTGCCATATCATGGGACCATGCGTGGGGCCGAAGCCAACAGCGCAGAGGCCCTTTAAGACACAAATTATCTAAAGCGAGGGATGCACATGGCGGATTTTTTTTTTTTTTTATGATGATAAGGGTCGATCTACTTTTTCCTGTCGTTATTATTTCCCGGCAAAGTTTCTAAGAAAAATGAGTTTAATATGAAATCTTAGCATCCCCCAAGATTAGATTGATAAACATCTGTCGCAAATACGTATCGAATTAAACCCTACATAATCATCGTTTTAAAGAGTCTTCGATGTGACATGATCAAGAGCAACAAGAAAAAAAATATTGGCCCATTATTAGGTACTTATAATACGGACATTACGTATTGTGAATTGATATATTCTCGCATTGCTGAAAATAAATAAAAAATCAATAAGTAGTTCATGGAATTCGTATTTATAGTCACAATGGATAAAATATAATATTGACACTGAGAACTGTGTCACATTAAACATTTTCAATACGAAATATCAGTCATCATCCACTAATTCAAAAATTGTACGATTTTTCCATTGGTTCTGTTTTGTATTGTATCCTCATAGGTAGTCTAGGACATATTCATAATAGTACATTACTTACCTAGGGCGGTTAAACAAAGAATGTCTCAGATCGCAGGTATTTGACGCCCGAGCCGAAGGCAAGGGCGATAAATATGCGCTCTGAGGCTTTCTTTATTACCGCCCGTGGTGAGTACAAAATTTTACGTCTCTATCTGGCCAGGAAGTGGGGTTTTCCGCACGCATAGCGTGCGGTAATTCCTACTTTATGGCCAGGTATGACGTAAAACCTAATACGTAGTAGCTTTTTGTCTTACCATATTATCACGTCTTTTCAACCCCCGACGGAAAAATAGGGGTGTTATAAGTTTGACGTGTCTGTGTGTCTGTCTGTCTGTGTGTGTGTCTGTCTGTCTGTGTGTGTGTCTGTCTGTCTGTGTGTCTGTCTGTGTGTGTGTCTGACTGTCTGTGTGTGTGTCTGTCTGTCTGTGTATCTGTCTGTCTGTGTGTCTGTCTGTCTGTGTGTGTGACTGTCTGTCTGTGTGTCTGTCTGTATGTGTGTGTGTCTCTCTGTCTGTGTGTGTGTCTGTCTGTCTATGTGTGTCTGTCTGGGTGTGTGTGTGTGTCTGTCTGTCTGTGTGTCTGTCTGTTTGTGTGTGTGTGTGCGTGTCTGTGTGTGTGTCTGTCTGTGGCATCGTAGCTCCTAAACGAATGGACCGATTTGAATGCTGTTTTTTTTATCCGAAAGCTGACTTGGTCGAGATGGTTCTTAACTACGTTTCAACAAAATCGGTTCAGCCGTTTTTGAGCTATTGAACTTTGCAATGAAAATGTAGGGGGTTTTTCAACGTTTCTAAGTTGTCGTTATGCATTGGAAACTGCAACTCTAAGGTACGTAATATAGAACATCGTGCAGTGACTCTGCACGGTATTATCAACTCTATAGTTTTTATCAGAAGATTCAAAATGAATTCAAATATAAAATAGGTACACTATTGTATTACGATAAGAACTAAAATCCTTTGAAACCCGTGCAAAGGAGCATCGTATACGAATATCCCGTGCATCACATATCTATCACAATATCCCTAAACCTACTTACTTAACAGGTAATAAGAATCAAAAATAAAAATCTCAAAAAGCAACAACTAAGAAAATAAACTAAATGTGCATAGAAACGAATAAATGGAATATTGAATCACAACTAAAAAGTTTTTTTTTGGCACTTGGATTTTTCCAAATTGTAGCTCAATTATTAGTTCACTTCAAGAAAATATTTTTAAATCATCTAAATTCATTCATTCTTACTAAACTAAGTTTAAGATGTCATAAGATCCGGTCACATCATTCTTTTCAAAGTTTAACTAACAATCGTTGATTTCATTTCAATTAAAATGAACACTGAATTAGTTTAATGTAAATAGTAATATGATGTTTGATGTAAATAGTTAAAGTCGAAAATCGCTTGGCACGATTACAAAAGTAATCACTACGTAAATTTATAAGGATGACGCAATTATTTATTCATACTCTCTCGCCGGTCATTCAAAATTGGAACAGAGTTTGTTTTATTTCCTTTGATTTTAAAGCAAAATAAACTCTATTACCCATTACAGTAGATTCAAATTTCATCTTGTAGTGGTGGGTAGCTAGATAATAAATCGCTTATTTTTATCGTGCATTCTATATTTTACAGCAGTGCGTTTGCAATACGGGCTTCTTTCTAAATGCAATAATAGCAATGAAATTACGTATGAGAATAATTGATTTAAACCTTGCCAAGCAATTCTCGACTTTACTCCGAGTATACAATGTGGATTTTTATAGTGAATTAAAACTTAGACTTCATAGTTACTTACTGCATTCGCGTTCTTGCAACCAAGACCACGCTCGACGAACTCACAAGCAAACTTGAACTTTAACGACGAAGCATAAGTCTCATTTCGATTTGTACGTAAATGGAGCGTACTTCACAGAACTATCGATAAAAAAACTTCGAAATACATTATGACGGGCATTATGAAATTGTCGTCCTTATAACCGGCACAATTTATGAAGGGTCGGTTTGGAATATAATGTTACGACTGACATGTATGTGTGTTATGACAGGCATGTATGTGTGTGTTTTACACACTGTGTATACACAGTGTGTAAAACAAAAGTCGTTTTTCCTGTGGCCAATAGTCAAGGGTTTTCATAAAAAAATTGTTTTGATTGCATGAAATCATTAAAGAGGAGACGTCGTTTGTGCGGATTAATAATCCAACCATAAATTTGGCTTTACGGCCTTTAACTTTAGCAATGTCCTCATAAAAGTCAGGCTTTATGGCCTTTAACTTTAGCAATGTCCACAGAAAAGTTAGGCTGTATGGCCTTTAACTTTGGCAAAGTCCACAGAAAAGTTAGACTTTATGGCCTTTAACTTTGGCAAAGTCCACAGAAAAGTTAGGCTTTATGGCCTTCAACTTTGGCAAAGTCCACAGAAAAGTTAAGCTTTATGGCCTTTAACTTTAGCAATGTCCACAGAAAAGTTAGGTTTTATGGCCTTTAACTTTAGCAATGTCCACAGAAAATCCGCTAACATGGGCTTACCCAGTTTTTTTTAACGGGTGAGGCAGAAGTTATTTTTTAAGTTTCCAAATGAACGTCAGAAATAAAGGTAAATAATGATCGCTTTAGACCCGTGTAAAACAGTAATTTAAATATTTACCCAAATTAATATTTAATTTTCCTAATTCTTAGCTTCGGGTCATAGAGGATAGGGCAAATGCCCCACCTTGCCCCACCGTGGGTACGCCCACCGGAAGCGAACCTAAATCTCTTTATAACCCGACTCGATATGAAAATCACTGGACAAGGTATCTCTGTTAAGTCTCCCAGTCTTCCAAATCCAATAAATCGTGCAAGTTAAAACTACAGTCTCCTATACTCTGCCTTTCTCCAGGACAGAGCTACAAGTAGTTGAAGTAGGCCGCGTTCATCTGCTCGAGGAATATGAAGGTGAGCACGGTGTGCGGGCCGAGGCGCGCGTAGTACGGCAGGAACCCCTTCCACAACGACAGGACACCCTCGGTCTTCAGGAGGCTGGATACCACGGCCAGCTGGCTCTGGCCCTTGGCCGCGTTTTGGATTCTGGAATATAATTATAAACTTACAATAATAATCATTAAAAGACACAGAGACAAAGGGCGTAATGTTTAAAGTTAGAAAGGTATTAATTAAAATACACAGACATAGGGAGATGTTTAAAGTTAGAAAGGTATTAATTAAAAGACACAGAGACAAAGGGCGTAATGTTTAAAGTTAGAAAGGTATTCATTAAAATACACAGACACAGGGAGATGTTTAAAGTTAGAAAGATATTAATTAAAAGACACAGAGACAAAGGGCGTAATGTTTAAAGTTAGAAAGGTATTAATTAAAATACACAGACACAGGGAGATGTTTAAAGTTAGAAAGATATTAATTAAAAGACACAGAGACATAGGGAGTAATGTTTAAAGTTAGAAAGGTATTAATTAAAATACACAGACATAGGGAGTAATGTTTAAAGTTAGAAAGGTATTAATTAAAATACACAGACATAGGGAGATGTTTAAAGTTAGAAAGGTATTAATTAAAATACACAGACATAGGGAGATGTTTAAAGTTAGAAAGGTATTAATTAAAATACACAGACATAGGGAGATGTTTAAAGTTAGAAAGATATTAATTAAAAGGCACACAGAGACAAAGGGAGTAATGTTTAAAGTGAATGCCTGGAATATACAGTGTGATGACTCACCGGGTCTTGATGATGTCCACAGGCATGGAAGCGATGGTGGTGACCAGACCAGACACCATGGACGCGCAGAAGTGCAGCGTGATACCCTCGGGGACGTAGCCCACGAACACCTCGCGCGCCTGGAATGTCATTTATGTTATCAGGTCCCAAAATATATAATCGTTTGCCTAGTAACCTTAACCCTTTCACCGCCAAAGACGGCCATTCACGTCATCGATAAATCGTGCCATCGTGCCCCTGACGCCAGAGCCATAATAGTAGTTTACCTATCCAAATATCATAAACCCTCCATGATGCGTTCAAGAACCGCACATTATGGCCACCATAAAAATAGACTGGTTTGTTAGAACAAATATCTTATCTGTGAAAATGTTATTATTGCTAAATAATAACATCTATTTCGGTAATATTAATTAATTCAAATTTCGAACGTCTCTGAAAAAGAAAGAAATTTGATTTAACCTCTATTCTAATATCAGTCGAGATGACGTTTAGTTCGAAATGAATTGTCAATTTGCATTCAAATTTGACAAATGTCGCACGTAAGTAAGATATCGAACGATCCTAGTTGGATCCGACTCTAGTTTGTCTCTGAATTAAGAAAAAACTATGACAGCTGCCAGAAAACAACGCCGCGATGCCGGTCATAATATGCGGCTGCTGAATGCATCGTGGAGGCTTATGATATGTGAATAGATAAAGTAGTGTATGTTACTGTATATAATTAGGCATTAAGCCACTCGTGTGATGTTATTATGAAACTCGCCTTTGGCTCGTTTCATAAACCCACACTCGTGTTTAATGCCCTTCATTACGTACATTTTCATACATTATAATAACACTGGCACAGATAAAACGCTCATGTTACGTTACTGGTTGCAATAATGGTGGTTATTATTATTATATATGGTTTGTGAACACATTATAGAAGATTTATGATATGGGTGTAGATTAACCCATCTCATAAATCCCAGAGTTTATCTATATCTATATAGGTTTTGTTAGAACAAATTTCTTATCTGTGAAAATGTTATTATTGCTAAATAATAACATCGTTTTCGACAATAGTAAATAGATTCCCATCATCATTCACAGTAATGTAATGAAGAGAAAAATTATGACGAGTAAAGTTTCAAAAATCGTTTCAAGATAATGATGAAGAATATGACGTAATTTATTATTTCGTTTAATTTTTACACTTTTAATAAAAACATATTTTTACAAACAAAACCTGGAGTGATCACTAGTATATAGAACAAGCATCGATATCGGTAATCGAGTTTAACGATATAGGACCTCCCTACCTGTCATGAAATGTTTCCCCCTGGATTCCTATCAGTGGCGGAGCGCTCATACAAGCCGCTTCCCAAAAAAAAAATCTAGAATGCTTGTCTAAAATTTCTGGCTATACAGGGTGTCCGGTAAATAATGGTCAACCTTCTAACCACAAATAGGGCACCTTAGACTGGTTCAGAAAATCGACTTTAAGGTTTAGTAACTGGTTTTCGTGATATTCGCATTTTTCGAAGAGCAAATTGTACCAAAACAAGGTCACAGAATAAGTAATAGTACTACGTACAGAAGGTTCTCTGTTAACAAATTCCCTGTTTAGGTACGTGCCTAAATCACTTTCTATCGCATGCGTTGCGCTGCGACCCGTGCGAGCGTCCTTTTTTTTTTTTTTTTTTTTTTTAAGAGGGGAAAATGCTTTTCGCATACCACCAGAGTGTGGGGACGGACCCTGGTGGTTATGTGGGACTCCCATGTCGGCTGATGAGGCCTATGGTTTACCCACTAAAAAACCCCTCTATTTGCCGCCTCTACGCTAGAAAGCGAGGCCACGGGAACGCCCTAGGCACACTTCCGCAACCTCGCCAGCGGCTGTCCGCACTGCGGGCTCAACTCCGGGGAAGTAGTTTCCCCCTACCTCTGCAAAGGGGTGCACCGAGAGACGGCACGCCCACCACTCAGGGAACCCGTGCGAGCGTCCCGTACCAACGCGCGGCGCGGCGCGGCAGCTAGTAATGCGCCGCCAACTTGGCGACCGCCGGCATGCACGCGGTAGCGGCGCGACGGGATCACAGAGTGAACCGCCCCTGACAAGGTGTTTAAAAGTAAACATTTATAGCAACATCTTTATTTGCAAAGATGTAAATGGCATGTGTTATACCATTTTAGAATCAGTATTAGATAAACAATTTTTCAGGAAGTGGGCCACTCTGGTCTTTATACATTTTTTTTTCACCACAAGCAATCAAACTTGTAGAACATTATAAAGAAAAATGTGATTTTATTAATCAAGACCTAATTAAACAGAAATCGGTCTGGCCACCATAAAACTCTAATAAACGTTCATCAGCATCACTGTTAGAGAATATTTCCGAGAATTATTAACATCCAGGTAATTACTCGTAAAGTGAAAACTTGCACCTTATTTCACTTTAATAACCTGGACGTTAATAATTCTCACGCGTCGCTACTGATTCCTATGGCTGTTTATAACTTACTTAGGCACATAGTACTTACATACGAATAGAGCAAAGTATATAACGTAGAAATACCCTGACCTGTGAATATGTGCTTAGTTGTGCGGCATTAACGACCATAGCTCGCCCAACGGTGGGCGTAGCGCCGCGCCACAGCTTCAGTACGCCTTCCTCGCGTACTATCCTGTTGACAAACAAATACAATTGGGTAATTTACTGGGTAAAAAAAATATAATTATATTAAGTTCGTCAGTTAGATTTCGATTATCAAAAAATATTGGACACGTATTTTTTTTATTTTTAGAATCAAACAAAAAATGGCGAAGATATGGCCCGTTCAGTTTTATCATTCTCTTATTTTAGAAGTTACAGGGGGGGGGGGACACATTTTACCACTTTGGAAGTGTCTCTCGCGCAAACTATTCAGTTTAGAAAAAAATGATGTTAGAAACCTCCATATCATTTTTGAAGACCTATCCATAGATACCCCACACGTATGGGTTTGATGTAAAAAAAATTTTTGAGTTTCAGTTCTGAGTATGGGGACCCCTAAAACTTAATGTTTTATCGATTTTTGTGTGAAAATCTTAATGCGGTTCACAGAATACATTACCAAGTATCAACAGTATAGCTCTTATAGTTTCGGAAAAAAGTGGCTGTGACATACGGACGGACAGACAGACAGACAGACGGACGGACATGACGAATCTATAAGGGTTCCGTTTTTTGCCATTTGGCTACGGAACCCTAATAAAAAGTACATGAACAATCTTTTTTAACCCACGACGGAAAAACAGGGGTGTTATAACTAGATATAAGTTTGACGTGTATGTGTGTTTGTGTGTGTGTATGTGTGTTTGTGTGTGTGTTCGTGTATGTGTATGTGTGTCTGTCTGTGGCATCGTAGCTCCTAAGCGAATAGACCGATTTGAATGCGGTTTTTTTATCCGAAAGCTGACGTGATAGAGATGGTTCTGAGTTACGTTTCCACAAAATCGGTTCGGCCGTTTTTGAGATATTGAACTTTGAAATGAAAATGTCGGGGGCTTTTCAACTTTTCTAAGTTTTAGTTATTGATAATCTAACTGACGGACTTATCATTTTTTTTAGGAAAGTAGCCAATGGGGAATGGATTAAAATTTTAGAAGTGCCTGATTATTTTTTAGGTGATTGGAATAACCTTCCTTAGCAACAGAAAAAAGATGCAGACTTTTCAGCTGCAAGCTGCGTCAATTATTTTTGAAAAATATAAACAGTTTCCTCACTTACGTCAGTATAATAGGTTTTGGGTTTAGGACGGTGAATAAGACACTTTGCTTGTTCCGTCTCATATTACAGTCTCTGGTCGGCGGGCACCCGGTGCTGCGCCACCTCCGCCGGGGTGCCCACGAGGCGCCGGTGGAGCCCGAGCCACCAGGGTCTCACGGAAGTACCTGATGAGTGCGTCGGCCACGTTCTTGTAGTTCCTCCTCTGGTCGGCGGGCACCCGGTGCTGCGCCACCTCCGCCGGGGTGCCCACGAGGCGCCGGTGGAGCCCGAGCCACCAGGGTCTCACGGAAGTACCTGATGAGTGCGTCGGCCACGTTCTTGTAGTTCCTCCTCTGGTCGGCGGGTAGCCGGTGCTGCGCCACCTCCGCCGGGGTGCCCACGAGGCGCCGGTGGAGCCCGAGCCACCAGGGTCTCACGGCAGTACCTGATGAGTGCGTCGGCCACGTTCTTGTAGTTCCTCCTCTGGTCGGCGGGCAGCCGGTGCTGCGCCACCTCCGCCGGGGTGCCCACGAGGCGCCGGTGGAGCCCGAGCCACCAGGGTCTCACGGCAGTACCTGATGAGTGCGTCGGCCACGTTCTTGTAGTTCCTCCTCTGGTCGGCGGGCAGCCGGTGCTGCGCCACCTCCGCCGGGGTGCCCACGAGGCGCCGGTGGAGCCCGAGCCACCAGGGTCTCACGGCAGTACCTGATGAGTGCGTCGGCCACGTTCTTGTAGTTCCTCCTCTGGTCGGCGGGCAGCCGGTGCTGCGCCACCTCCGCCGGGGTGCCCACGAGGCGCCGGTGGAGCCCGAGCCGCCAGGGTCTCACGTCAGTACCTGATGAGTGCGTCGGCCACGTTCTTGTAGTTCCTCCTCTGGTCGGCGGGTAGCCGGTGCTGCGCCACCTCCGCCGGGGTGCCCACGAGGCGCCGGTGGAGCCCGAGCCACCAGGGTCTCACGGCAGTACCTGATGAGTGCGTCGGCCACGTTCTTGTAGTTCCTCCTCTGGTCGGCGGGCAGCCGGTGCTGCGCCACCTCCGCCGGGGTGCCCACGAGGCGCCGGTGGAGCCCGAGCCACCAGGGTCTCACGGCAGTACCTGATGAGTGCGTCGGCCACGTTCTTGTAGTTCCTCCTCTGGTCGGCGGGCAGCCGGTGCTGCGCCACCTCCGCCGGGGTGCCCACGAGGCGCCGGTGGAGCCCGAGCCACCAGGGTCTCACGGCAGTACCTGATGAGTGCGTCGGCCACGTTCTTGTAGTTCCTCCTCTGGTCGGCGGGCAGCCGGTGCTGCGCCACCTCCGCCGGGGTGCCCACGAGGCGCCGGTGGAGCCCGAGCCGCCAGGGTCTCACGTCAGTACCTGATGAGTGCGTCGGCCACGTTCTTGTAGTTCCTCCTCTGGTCGGCGGGTAGCCGGCCGTCGGCGGTCATCCGGATGAGCGCCACCTCCGCCGGGGTGCCCACGAAGGCACCGATGGAGCCTGCCGCCACACCCAGTAGGGTCTTGGTGCCGAAACCAGGGGCGGCGCCTGCGTTGCGTCTGGAAGGAAAGGTGGATTGGTTATTTTAACTGACGTACGAGAACGGGTCATCATCCATCATATCAGCCGAAAGACGTCCACTGCTGGACATAGGCCTCCCCCAAAGAATGCCGCGCATCCAGCCAACACCCGCGACCTTTACCAGGTCATCAGTCCAAGGATGGGTTGGTGTTATAAACTTCAGTTAAGTGGTCCGTCACAATCCTATCAGACTCTATGATTGTCTTTGGCAAAAAATGACAGCTAACGATATCTCTTTGGCAGTGGAACTTCTGTCCCTTTAGGTTTAAGAATTGCAACACCTAGTAAATAAGTATTCTAGCGATAATTTGTAATTGTAAATCTTATTGTATGTTGTTGACGAACATAAGTATATCTTAGCATAATTACCTATATGGGAAATGAATGAATTATTATGAACTAGCTGTTGCCCGCGACTTCGTCCGCGTATAACATGTTATCGTCTAAAAGTTTGTTTAAGGAATGAATAAAAAAAAACATTGTAATTAGTTTTGTGCCTAGTCTTTTAGTAAACAGTCTAAAACCGAAGTTACAAATCTAATAAAATAAAGTAAGAACTTTCAAAATGTCTTGCTCTCTATACACACTTAGAACCCCCTTTGAACCCTCATAGTAAACAGGCTGAAACCGTACGTAGTTACAGATTTTTAACTTTAAAAATGTCTTGCTCTATATTAAGTATTATAGTATATTTTTAACTTTATTATTATAGTATATTTTTAACTTTAAAAATGTCTTGCTCTATACCCCGTTTTAACCTTCTTAGGCGATGAATTAAAAAAAAAACGCTGAGATAAGTTCTGTAGTATTTTAGCATGTTTGTTTTGTCTAAAACCGAAGTTACAAATCCCTTACTTTAAAAATGTCTTGCTCTCCATACAAACTTTGAAGGCCTTTATAATCCCCTTTGGGGGAAGAATTTCAAAAAACGCTAAAATAATTTTGGTAGTCTAAACAGGCTAAGATCGAAGTTACAAATCAATGTATACTGTCTCTAAGCGTTAAAACAAAAAAAAAATATTAATGTAATATTGTCAGAGATGTACAGGGTCAATATCAATAAAACGTGTCAAGAACAGAATGATGTCTCTCGTCAAAATAATGATAATAACACTATTTAGATAGTTACTATGCCCTTGCAAGCATGAACAGACCGGACTCCACAAACAGCACCCGATCACGAGTATGACGCATATCTCAGCCATCGCCTCCCTCAACCAGACCATGCAGTTTCGATTTCCGGTAATGTGCAGAAATGACACGCGGCTCAACAGCGATAAATATTTGGATTTGTAGTGCCTACCAACTCGGTACAATGATGTCAGTGCGTGCGATCTAATTTTGACAGGGTCTTCACAATTTACAATTAACTAGTTACAAGGGCAATCATACTGCACAATTACTCATACAATTTCCACGACAAATAGATCCAGCGTACTATAAAGTGCAATCAACTGACTGAGCGGTGAAGGTTGAAACCATTTCAACTGCAGACTGCAGTTCTCTTGCATAAATCATGCATGGAGAGAATGATCGGTGAACTTTGGACCTTAACTCAATCCGTTATGATCTAAAATCGATTGAGGATAAACGTGTTATGTTTCGAACGGTTGCAGGCTGGGGGAATCACATATACATTTTAATAATTACGTATTGTTTTGCTTTTATTAATAGATTGACATTATAGGTGATTTCATTTATAGCTAACATTTAAAGCTATTAAATAGGTAATGGTATTGATGTGTTCTTTCGACTTATTTTCTTTCTTATTGTCATTTACTTCCAGTTATTTATTTAATACAACAATGAAATTAAAAAACATACACAAAACTTATTATAACTATATCCAAAACTAAACCGCCGCAACAGCCTCCTGGCCGTTATAGCTGACAGGATGGACAGTCAGCTTGTGATACATTGGATCAGAGTACACTCTATAGTCACCTCGTACACGTGAGTATTAAGTAGGTAAACCTAGATAATAATTTTAACATGTATGGACCCGTGGTTGTCTGAATTAAACGAATTTTATTTTATTTTTTTAAACTACTTATTTATAATAATAATTAATAAATAAATAAAAAGCCTTTATTTACAGACATTAGTTTGTTTCCTTATATTAAGGCGACGTGAGCTCCAAAAACGGATTTAAAAAAATCGTAGCTCTTGTTTGGATTATAATACGGCTGCCTTAAATTTTATTAGCAATCTTCAGGCCTTTCTCGAGGGAAATCAGCTATTCGAATCCTGAGTTTTTAACTTTCACCCGATAGAAAAAAATCATGAACATAGGTCTAAAATACACTTAAAAAAATCGTAACAAATTATACACAACAGCTA
Source organism: Epinotia brunnichana (assembly GCA_963854355.1). Classification (NCBI taxonomy): domain Eukaryota; kingdom Metazoa; phylum Arthropoda; class Insecta; order Lepidoptera; family Tortricidae; genus Epinotia; species Epinotia brunnichana. The sequence continues at coordinate 1,303,521 of OY977953.1, read as the reverse complement.
AACATATTAAAATTGGTTTTAAAAATCGGCAATGTTATGTTTGAGGGAAATCAGCTATTATTTTTTTATATATTAAAACGCACAAAAAATTAAAATTAAAAAACATGAAATCCGCGCTTCCAAACACGCACTTCCATCTCGCTCACGCTTATGCTCAGTGAGAGGGAGAGAAGACCACGAACCTACGTCGCCTTAAACTATTTTCTACTACTTCGCTCTTTTTAAATTTTTTCGTGTCTGTTTGCCCTTCGGCAAAGGCTTCTCCACTCCTCCAGCCTTCTCCACTCGTTCCGATCTTGTGCAACCCTGTTCCAGCGGCGCTACCACGAACTTAGAATCTCGAACTTCGTATATCTCCGTCTCTATCGCACTTATGGTTTATGGTACTCGAGCGACAGAGACGGAGATATACGAAGTTCGAGATTCGAAGTTCGTGGTAGCGCCGCAGGTGCATCCTGCCACTTGCCTTATGTCGTCTTCCCATCTCTCCTGGGGCCTCCCCTTCTTTCACTTTCCCTCTCTGGGGTACCATTGGGTGACCCGTTCGAACGGGTAAGCTAAGCTCCACATTTTGTATAAAATTTTGACACTTTTGATAGCCATTTGGCATAAGAATTAGACCCGCGAGACCGCGAGGCGCGTTCAGTTCCTAGCATTAGGCGAGGACTGAACATTATAATTTTTTTGATGTCTGAAATTTTGTTGGATTTTGTCACTAAGTAACTATTTAATTGATAATAAAGCTTGAATACAGTAAAATGTGGGCACAAGTAAATGCTTATATATTTTTATTTATACAATATGGAAACTTCTTAGTATTATAAATAAAAAGTATTTGATATCATGAATAAAAACTATTATGACAGCGTTCCACTTTGATCATTTGTTTTCACGATGGCGAGCTCTGAACACAAGAAACGTGAAATTATTTTGCGCAAACATACTGAAAATCCCCATTTAAGTTATAGGGCCTTAGCAAAACTTTTAAATTACCGCAATCTTCCGTATGTTTAGTTTTAAAAAGGTTCCGAGAACGATTGACAGTAGATCGCAAGCCGGGAAGTGCAGGTAAGCAAGGCGCAAAGGATAAAAAAAAAGAAGCCCATGTCTTGCGGCTTTTTACAGCGAATCCCAAGTTATCGTCCCGTGATGTCGCAACTAAGTCTAGAGCTGGATTAAAGTCGTTCAAAGCACAAGCTGCACCCAATCGCGACGCTAAGCAAAATCTGTCTGCAAAACAGAGATCACGAAAGTTGTACGACAATTACTTGACAAAATTTGGATGCGTTGTATTGGATGATGAAACATACATCAAAGCAGACTTCAAGCAGATACCGGGGCAAGAATTTTATACTTCTAAGAATCGTAAGGATGCCCAAGAAGATTGCAAGATAAAAAAGAGATCGAAGTTTCCAAAAAAAATCCTTTTATGGCAAGCTATTTGTAGTTGTGGTAAAAGAAGTCGTTCATTCGTAACAACAGGCACAGTAAACGGTGAAATCTACAAAAAAGAATGTTTGCAAAAGCGTCTACTGCCCTTTTTACGCAGTCATAGCTCACAGCCATTATTTTGGCCAGACCTTGCGAGCTGTCACTACCTACTCTAAAGCAGTAGTTGAGTGGTATAAACATAACGATGTCGCAGTGGTACCTAAAGAGTGCAATCCTCCAAATTGTCCTGAAATGAGGCCGATTGAAGAATATTGGGCAATTATGAAAGGGATTCTAAAAAAAGGAGGCGGAGAAGTTAAATCGGCAGCTGAATTGCAAAACAAATGGAAATGGGCTTGCAAAAGATATCCTGACAGTCCTGTGCAAGACTTAATGAGCCGGATTCGACGCAAAGCACGCAGTATGGCATATAGAAAGCAAATTAAATAATTGTATATATTTGTAAAAATGGTTATTAGTCTAGTAAATAAATGCAACAAAAAATTCCTTGAAATATGTTTCATAACATTTTTATTTTTGTTTCTTTATGTGCCCATGTTTTACTGTGTTCAAGCTTTATATCCATTACATACAAAAAAAATCTGCTATTATAAATTATTTCCAAATTTGACATATTTTCCATAGAAGTTCTCAGTTCATTGCCTGGACTAATGAGAGACGTTTTTAAAGCTAGTGTCTCTCCCTCTCACTGAGCATTAAGCGTGAGCGAGATGGAAGTGCGTGTTCGAAAGCCTGGCGCTTTCGTTTACCATATCATGTTTTTCGGAATATTTCAGAAAACGAGACGAAATTTAAGAAAGAAAGAAAATGAAGTTATTGTTCATTACTTTATGAAGAAGATTATACAATTTCATATTTTTCTGATAAAACATGGAGCAGTAAACTGGTTACAAGTGAAATAATAGGGTTCACTTTAGATATTTTTTTCTCTACTTTCTTTTGCTAAAATGGATTTCTACGAAAACTATGTTACTTCTCATATCTTGCTGATTATGATATATTTTTGCCAACGTTACATTTTTACGTCATAATGTATAAAATGGTTACTAAACAACTCATTTTTATGAAAATTTTTAAGATCGTGCCTTAAGCACTATTTCTGTTTAAAGGGCCAGAAGTCAAAATCCGAAGTTTTTGTATATTTGGCTTGTGTTGTGTATAGTTATAAAACACTTAAATATATTTGGACGTCAATGACTGATCGTATTTACTCAACAGAAACTGAGAGTGTTTATAAATATCTCCACTGACAACATAATATCACTATCGCACAATAGTGTTATCATTCGGGGTCGCAGGTTACCTTATAAACTGAACAGGACTGTTATTCGCTACGCGTTAATGCGGCTCACCCCGCCGGTCACCCGTTACGAAACTAGACCTCTACCTACGCTTAATTACTACACATCGCGGTGTCAAGGTATAATTGTGGGTGAGCTTCAAACAAGTTACAGAATAGGGGGGCAGTAGGCCGTGCATATTTATATTCTATGTTGCTTGATTCATTCAATGCGGAAAATGAAGGGTCGAATTTCATAATTCTTAAACATACACATAATGACAAATTCTATTTTACCATTATAAACGTACAATATGTCCATAAACGTACTAGTTATAGAAATGCCAGAAACATATTGTTTGGAGTATAGGTAATAAAAAGATTTGGTTTGAATATAGGTGTTATTTTAAACAATTCTCTGACAAGGAATTTCAAACATTAACTATTTGTAGCATTATTCATCGTGAATTTAGACTTTATGCTACCCAACCAAAATTAAATACCGATTTTATTTTTAAACGACTTCAAAAAAAGGAGGAGGTTCTCAATTCGACTGTACCTATTGTTTTTTGTGTGTTCGTTACGCGATAACTCGATAATTTATATTCTAACAATAGTGTCGTAAGATTGTAATTACTAACCACAATGGATCATCAGTTATCTGAATAAATAAATATTTATTATTATTATTATGAACCGATTTGAAAAAATATTTCTTTGTTTGAAAGCATATACTTCCAGATTGGTCCCGTTGTCACCAAAATCCAGTTCTGATGATGGGATCCTGGAGAAATCGAGGGAACTCTTCAAATTTTATAGGCAAACTTGAAGCAAATCTTTTTGGAAATATGGCGAGATTTTAAAATATTCGTTTTAATATTATTGGATGATGTTCATATCAATATCAGCAAGCGATTTCGTATCTATCAGAAATACTTAATGAAGATGGTTCGTTGAATTTGGAATATGTAAAGGAAAATTCTAATATACTGAAACTGAAAGTCCAATCTCGCCATATTTCCAAAAAGATTTACAGATACTTTATCGAATATGTCCCAAACAGCATTGGTGTTGGATCCATAAGGCGGCATTATTGTGAATGTGCCAACGGAATAATATGTCCCAAACAGCTTTGGTGTTGGATCTATAAGGCGGCATTATTGTGAATAATGTGCCAACGGAATATGTCCCAAACAGCATTGGTGTTGGATCCATAAGGCGGCATTATTGTGAATAATGTGCCAACGGAATATGTCCCAAACAGCATTGGTGTTGGATCCATGAGGCGGCATTATTGTGAATAATGTGCCAACGGAATATGTCCCAAACAGCATTTGTGTTGGATCCATAAGGCGGCATTATTGTGAATGTGCCAACGGAATGCGAACAGTATAGACCAATCAAATTAGCTTACCCTGGACATAATTCGTAAACTCGTTGTTTTTATTGTTTTATCGGATTTTACTATTCAGTATCAAATATTAATGAAATATATTAAGTAAAAAATCCGCGATCGTAACCGTAGTTAAAAAAAACACGAGTTAACGTACACTACTTAACTTTTTCCTAAAAGTAAAAAAGGTAACCAAGTACCTTGTTAGTATAACTTTGAGGTGCATTCAAATGCGATCACTTAATAGCAAAATTAAACTGATATCAAATTCGCATATACGTTTTTTTTCACAGTTTTCCTCTGATCTCATTATCTAGACAAGCCAAAATGGTAACTATGATGTTTTTATCTGTTTAAGGTATATTGCGTCTTTTTAGACATTTAAGACAATAATTAACCATTTATTTTTAACGTTTTAATAATAATGTATTTCTCAGTAATTATAAATAGTAACTATGATTTTTTTGTTTACTAATAGCCTTTTGTGTACGATAATCATGTTTTCATCAAAATTAAGCATGTTAATTTCACGCTTAAGAAATTGAACATTTAATTGAAAATACTCGCGACCTTGTCGTGGAGACAGATGCATGCGGTGGGTGCGAGGCGGGGAGAGAGTGGGGCGCCAGCGGGCGAGCGCACGGTGAACCCGTCTTAACGAGTTTATTTCAATTACGTGTTTTGCACCGACCGCGCCGTGTACAAATAAAACAAATATAACGGAATATCCTAATTGTAGGATTTTTAGCTCTAATGATAAATCACAGTTTGTCCCTTACGCCCTTTGAAAACTCTGGTCCAAAGGGCGTAAGGAACGATTGATTTGCTTTTATCATCGAAAACATAAGTAAACTCTTAACTGTTAAGTAAATGAAAGAGATGATGCCATGATCGTGGTTAGCATAAAAAAAAACCGGTCAAGTGCGAGTCAGACTCGCACACCGAGGGTTCCGGACCACCCCGTACAATAGAAACAGGTCCACTATAAACTGACACTCACTAAGTATGTATTTACATACTTAGTGCGTGTCAGTTTATACTGGACATCAAATGTTCAGTGATGTAACTAAAAATTTACGGTTTTCACAATTTTTCCTGCTATAAATACTTCGTACCAAATTTCAAGATTCAGAGTTCACTGGATATGGGCATGGGCATTTCGTCCCTTACGCCCTTTGAGCCTACGGCAGTCGATATCCTTATTGGCAAAATTGAGCCGACACAGTTGGCCAGAACGCCAAAAAAAAAAGAGAAGATATGCTTATCCACCCAGAGATGGGATAAATTTATTCGAATACGAATAACGTTTAAGAATAAATAGGATTATTCGCGAATGACGAATAAATATTTCGAATAATTATTCGCCAATATTTATTCGCGAATAACTTCTTCATTCGCATAATCATTCGTAATGCTTTTCGGGAATAATATTTTGAACGAATATTATAGGAATGCTTTTTAATGGAATATATCTCAAAAACGTAATAATTTCCTACAGACAGAACAGTGATACCTAGTTTCTAAATTTCAAGTTTCTGAGTTCACGGGAAGTAGGTTTTGATTCCCTTGCGGGTTTCGAAAACTTGCGGAAATTTGCGGCATAAACGGCTGCATCTTTTGATTGTGTTGGCTTAGAAGTTTGATTTTTTCACAGCTCCAAGAGACAGTAAACCTGAGTATTTGATATAAATTTCAGCTTAATTCATTTATTTGTTGCAGTATGGGTCTTACAAGATGTTACATATAAATACAGTTCCAGCATAACCCTGTTAGGGCACAGCAACATTAATATAAAAAATATTAATTCTAAAATAATGCATGCACGCACTATGCACAGGAATTCAAACTTTAAATGATTGATACCTCCACGCGTTCCTGAGAAAAAGGGTATTAACAGACGGACGGACGGACAACAAAGTGATCCTATAAGGGTTCCGTTTTTCCATTTCGAGGCACGGAACCCTAAAAACACACAGATCAGAATATAACATGATTAAGTACATACAATGTACAATTACAGGTATATAGTTGAACAATCTTACATGCGTAATCGCCTCTAATAACATACATTGATCCAATTACAGACAGTGGCTTTCCATAAATTACGTCATTTCAAAACTGGGGGGGGGGGGTCTATTGGATGACGGTAGTCATTTTATGAGGCAGGTAGTGTCCATTTAGGAATTAACAGGATGATGATAGGAGGGGGGGTCAAGAATTGACAAAAAACAACCGGCCAAGTCCTGAGTCATGGATGTTTTCTGTGTATTTAAGTATTTATTTATCTATATAAGTATGTTTATCGTTCGTCTAGTACCCATAATACAAGCTTTGCTTAGTTTGGGACTAAGTCAATTTGTGTAAGATTGTAAAAGAAAAAAAAAACTGGTTTTTAGTATTTGTTGTTATAGCGGCAACAGAAATACATCATCTGTGAAATTTTCAGCTGTCAAACTATCACTGTTGTTGAGACACAGCCTGGTGACAGACAGACAGACAGACAGACTGACAGACAGACTGACAGACTGACAGACAGACAGACAGACGGACAGCGGAGTCTTAGTAATAGTGTCCCGTTTTACTCCTTGAGTACGGAACCCTAAAAAAACAATGGTTCCGTTTCAATTGTTTTTTCGAGTTGTTGAGTCGCCGCTGAAGATGGAATTGTCCCGTAAAAATATTACGACTTTCAAAGTGGATTAACACAAAAACAATGTGGAGACCGGATGATTGCTGCTTTTAGTAATGAAACACCTTCAAAGACGACAATATACAGGTGGTATTCAGAATTTTAACGTGGCCGAGTATCCCTCACGGACGACGCGCGTGAAGGTCGACCAAAATCGGCAGTTACGCAAGAAAATGTCCACCTTGTGAGTCAGCTGATAAAAGAAGACAGGCATGTGACATATCGGGAAATTCAGGAGTCTTTGCGGATTGGAATGAGTCAGATACAAATTATTTTACAGGAAGAATTAGGCGTGCGAAAGTTGTTTTCCCGTTGGATCCCGCACTTATTGTCTGACGAGCAGAAAACGTTGAATAAATTCAACGGAGGAAGCTCAAATGCAGTTTTTAGTGTCGTATCAGGTGACGAGTCGTAGATATACGCATATGAGCCTGAAACTATAAACCAATCTCGAGTATGGGTTAACGAAGACGAGCTTCAAGCCAACAAAAGTTATTCGCTCTCGCAGCAAGGCCAAGAAGATGGTGGCTATGTTTGTCTCCAAATCGGGTCACGTGGCTACTATTCCACTTGAAGATCGTAGAACGGTCAAAGCCGATTGGTATACAAGTATTTGTTTGCCGATTGTCTTTGCTGAACTTAGGAAAAAAGGCCTAGTCGCTGCATCATCGTTCACCACGACAATGCCAGCCCTCACACCGCTCGTAAAACAAATGAGTACCTGGAAAGTGAAAAAGTCGAACTACTGGACCATCCTCCTAACAGCCCTGACCTAAGTCCAAACGACTTTTTCACATTCCCCAAAATCAAGGATAAGTTGCGTGGTGGGCGCGGTGTTTCGGCGGCCGGCAGAAGCAGTGGAGGCTTTTAAAATGTTTAACGACTGGTTTGAACGCATGGAAAAGTGCATACAATATAAAAGAGAATACTTTTAAAAACAATAAAAATACTTAAACCAATGTAACTGCATATTTTTTTATATTCCCGAAACTTTCAGTTTGACCCTCATAGTGACCCTGCCTGCGTAGCCGGAGGTCCCGGGTTCGAATCCCGGTAAGGGCATTTATTTGTGTGATGAGCTCAAATATGTGCTCCTGAGTCATGGATGTTTTCTTTGTATTTATGTATTTATTTATGTATATAAGTATGTTTATCGTCGTCTAGTACCCATAGTAGTTTGCTTAGTTTTGGACTAGATCGATTTTTGTAAGATTGTATAAGAAAAAAAAAGAAAATAAAAAATCTGTTTTTTAGTATTTGTTGTTATAGCGGCAACAGAAATACATCACCTGTGAAAATTTCAACTGTCTACCTATCACGGTTCGTGAGATACAGCCTGGTGACAGACGGACAGACAGACAGACAGACAGACTGACGGACAGCGGAATCTTAGTAATAGGGTCCCGTTTTACTCTTTGAGTACGGAACCCTAAAAACGACGACGTAATATATGGACAAGCTCACACACATGAAATATTGAAACAAACCTGTTAAATGCCCCATGAAGCGACACATTTAACTCACAAAAATATTGTTAATTAGTAGAAAAGGGTATTAATACTTGAAAATAGGTACACTTGTAGTGATCATGTTAAATTCGTGTATGTGTTACAACGAGCAACCGCATCCTTAAATATTATTCGTGGATTTATTGGAATGAAATGAGAATAAATCATTCGTCATTCGAAAGTGTAGACGAATAAATTATTCGCGAATAAATGTTTATTCGAATAATTATTCGAATAAGAATCATTCCAACAATGCCCCTTTCTGCACCCACACAAGTAACATATTTTATTTAAATAATTCTTTACAGAAGACTGAGCGCTTATAAATAGGTAATCGACATTCCACGACAATTATGTCTCATGCTGAACAATTTAGTTATTATCGATCTAATGAACACAATATTTCAATAAATCTCCACCATAGCCGAACCGTGGTAAACGCCACGTTCGTCTTTATAAATGTTTGACAATCATTGACCTATCCATAATAAATGAAGGCCGAAACGCATTGACAGCGGTGGCTAAGCGGCGGCGCGGCGCAGTGTAGAGGTGGTACCGGCTGTAATGTTCGATCTAATAAAGCCGGGAAAAAGCCTTCGGATCCTTTCATATTAGCTCGAACATTACAAGTACCGCCTCCGCGCCACCCCGCGCCGCTTCGCCACCGCTGTCAGTGCGTTTCGGCCTTGAATGCCTGCGACTCGCGACAGCACGGTCGGTAGTTGAGACGTAAAGCAATGACAGCCTTATTCTGCAAGAGATAAGGTTCATATTAAAACTTTAGTACGAAAAAATATGAATTAATTAATAATCGTGGATATTTTTTGTTTAGTTTCTTTCTTATAGTACTAATAATATGTTGACAGCATAAATCAAACACTTTCCAAGTAGTTATGTATTTTGGTTTTCCAAAAACTAACAATATTTGTGATTTTAGAAATCCGCAAAGAGAATCTGTTTATTTTTTAATAATTTATCAACACACATAATATACTATACAGAATAATTTGTTAAATTGCAGTTATCTATAATTTCTGGTAAGATAATCCAGAAAATGTGTAACTTACTGAACTTTCTTTATTATTGATAGTCCCGGTTGATTAATTAGATTAATTTTGATTTCTTTAACTGGAATGCAAGCGTCATATCATAATAGAGGCACTTTTACAAAGTTACATATTATGCTGCACTTATGAAATCAGAATTTGTTAAAAATTTAGATTTTTGGTTTTTTTACAATGACGCGGAACCCTAAAATGTTTAATTATTTTTATTTTAACTATAACTAACAATACTTTACATCATAGAAAAAGAAAATTACAGTTATCGAATTATGTCCGGGTTTAGCTAATTTGATTGGTCTAAGTAGGGTGTTGTTCACATATTTGTCCAAAATCGTTCGGCCTGCTGAAACTTTAAGCGGACTTTTTTTTGAATCACGGAATTCACGTTACTGTCAATGAAGATAGCGATGAGGATTAGAATAAGTGTATTTTTTTTCATTACGTAACTAAAAAGGTGACATTTTCTAGCAAATATCACTGTAACTGTCAAATCTTGTTTATTTGTAAAGAGGATATTATGTTTTGGTTATTTGGATGTGTTAGAATAGCTTACTAATAAAATCCAACCCAGTTATTTATTTCATTTTGACACAGTTGCGTTCCGATTTTATGCATCAAATTAATATGTGTTACAGGACGTTAACTAAGGCTTATTTTAGAAATGGTATCTCTTTCAAAAGTAAAAAAAAAAAAATTTTGACTTACCTATTTTTTTACATATTTAAGTGTTAGATATAGAGAGACCATTTTCATTTAAAACATGAAATTGACTAAGCTTAACAGAATGAAAAAATGATAGTACATTAAAGTTAAATAGTTTTGGAGAAAAAACATATTACATTATTTCCGTTTTTATTTTTTTTCTGCGGAACCGCAATGAATTTTTCATCCAAACTTGACACAGTTACTCTACTAGACGTAACTGACTGTAGAAAAAAAAAACTAAGTCGTAATATTGAAGGGCATTTTTGCTTCCCTTAATCGGAAACGGCCTTTTGTTTTTAAAGTAAACTATTGACCTCTAGTCTCGTTGTTACACATATAGATACCTGCAAACTCAAAGGGCGTAACCGCCATTGCAACAACAGGCTGTTACGCCCTTTGAGTCTGCATGTATCGATATGTTGGAATTTAAAGCACAAACTATTTAATTAAGTTAGATGTACAAACAACCGTTAAGACTCCATTGATCAAAACATTATGACCAACCCTAGAACGGACGAAGAGCCCAGCATATCTTAGCTAAAGCTAGTAGATAATATTATATTTGACATGTGTATTTTATGACGATGCATTAATCATAATCAATGCAAATAAATGATATGATATGATATGATAAACAACCGAGGTTTTGAGGGTCAAAGTTGTCTTAATCTTAAAACAGCATTATAGAAAACCAATGCCACCTCGAGAATAAAATACGTCAGCAGATTCTGAGAATAGTCTAAACGAAGGATCGACCAACGCGGCGGGCGCTGATTTACAATATTTACAGAAATAGATTAAGTGACGTTTATAAAATTAAACCTCTAGATATTCCCGCGCGCTTTCTTCCTAAAAATACATAATCATAATTAGGTCATCATCGTGACATCATATCCCATTCTTGCTGACCAGACTCCTCAATAGGCCCAGAATAAAATAATAGTAGGTACTAGGTAAGTAGAGGAGGTTATCGGTTAACGTGTTAACAAATCCCCTGTTTACGAGTAGGTATGCCGAACGAGCCTAAACGTGGCCATCAAACGCGCTGCGAAAGAACGCGTGCGTACCGTAGCAGCGCTAAAATACCACCTGGTACCGGTAGACCTTTCAAAAATATCTGCACAGAGTCTTTATTGTTACTAACATGAGTTTACATGACACATGTATAGATATTTTGAATGGTTGTCTGTATAGATATTCAGAACTCGACTGCGCTCGGCGCTATCAAATCACGGAGTCAGCAGTCGCTCCTGCCATAGGCTTCTATCACCCGCCTTATGCAATGGTTAATTGGACATGCCTTATTGACAACATTTCAAACTATGTAATGATGCCTAATTCGAAAACCATTTCGGTAATTATGTTACCTGCACGTAATAAAGTAGTTTTCAGATTTCATTTCTCACCCGTTTCTAAGAAAATTGCGAAATTGTATAAATGTGGTTTAAGCCGTGTGTGACGTCAATACAACGACTGTCATATGAAAGCTTTGAGTATTAAGGCTTAGGCCGGGGGCAGCCTTGGATGCACTGCTCGATCTAACGCCACTCCACCTGCAAGTACAAAAGGAGGCGAAGCAGTGCATCAACAGGATATGCACAACTAACAAGGCCAAAATGGCGCTCTCAAGCGCTAAGCAAACTTGAGGCCCTTGTTTTTGATAACAAAAACCTAAGCATGCCCACTGACGACACATACGTGGAATGCAAATTCACTAGACTGTATACAGTTGAAATACCTCCGAGAGACAAATGGACAAATGACCAAATGGTCTTCAAGGAGGGAAGCCACATTTGGTATACAGATGGATCAAAAAAAGGTGATGATGTTGGATGTGGTATCTACGGTGAGAGGCCAAAGTTCAAAGCTAGCGTCAGCATGGGGAAGGAGGCCTCAATCTTTCAGGCTGAACTCTTCGCATTAAATAAATGCGTGGAGATCAATCTTGAAAGAAACCTAAGGAACCAACATATCTACATCAACTCGGACAGCCAAGCTGCTCTGCTGGCATTAGAATCACTAGAGTCCTACTCTAAACTAGTCCAGAATTGTAAAAATAACCTAAACACCCTGGCGAACTCCAACAAAGTCATACTTAGGTGGGTACCAGGGCACTCCGACATTGTAGGAAACGAAAAAGCAGATGAACTTGCAAGGCAGGGCGCAGACACGGCCCTGGTCGGCCCGGAACCGTTCTGTGGCATCACAAAACGGAAAGCATATTCTCTGCTAAATAACGCGGAAAAATCAGAGGCAATCAAGCTGTGGAAGTTCACCAAAGGACAAAAACAAGCTAAAGCCCTGATCGAAGGGTTCAATAGTAAGCTGTCTAAAGAGTTATTACAATTCAAAAGGCACAAAACCTGCGCAGTGACAAGAATCCTGACAGGACATTGCGAATTGGGGGGTGCCGGCGCGTGCAGATTTCAAATACATACAACATCAGAAAAATTAATCATAACAAAGTTTTAAAGCTACAGTTGTTTTAATGCTGGATTATACTTTTGATTCTCGTAATAAAATAAAAAGATGCAAGTTCCCTATTAGATATGATTCATCATCATCATCATATCAGCCGAAAGACGTCCACTGCTGGACATAGGCCTCCCCCAAAGACTTCCAAAGTGACCGGTCCTGCGCCACCCGCATCCAGCAAACTTCCGCGACCTTTACCAGTATACAGATGGATCAAAAAAAGGTGATGATGTTGGATGTGGTATCTACGGTGAGAGGCCAAAGTTCAAAGCTAGCGTCAGCATGGGGAAGGAGGCCTCAATCTTTCAGGCTGAACTCTTCGCATTAAATAAATGCGTGGAGATCAATCTTGAAAGAAACCTAAGGAACCAACATATCTACATCAACTCGGACAGCCAAGCTGCTCTGCTGGCATTAGAATCACTAGAGTCCTACTCTAAACTAGTCCAGAATTGTAAAAATAACCTAAACACCCTGGCGAACTCCAACAAAGTCATACTTAGGTGGGTACCAGGGCACTCCGACATTGTAGGAAACGAAAAAGCAGATGAACTTGCAAGGCAGGGCGCAGACACGGCCCTGGTCGGCCCGGAACCGTTCTGTGGCATCACAAAACGGAAAGCATATTCTCTGCTAAATAACGCGGAAAAATCAGAGGCAATCAAGCTGTGGAAGTTCACCAAAGGACAAAAACAAGCTAAAGCCCTGATCGAAGGGTTCAATAGTAAGCTGTCTAAAGAGTTATTACAATTCAAAAGGCACAAAACCTGCGCAGTGACAAGAATCCTGACAGGACATTGCGAATTGAACAAACACCTGTTTCAAATGGGTATGAAGCAGGACACAACTTGCAGGTTCTGCCAGGAGACAGAGGAGACTGCAATGCACATTCTCTGCTCCTGCGGACCACTCATCCATAAAAGAAGTACCTACCTAGGGCGGCACATAATGCACCCACAAGAAGTACAACATATCACCGCCCAAAGAATCTGGAATTTCCTGGAGGCAACGGGACTTAACGGTGAACTCTAAAACAAGGGCTGCCACAATAGATCACTTGCTGGTCGAAGCGGCATATTAAGGCCCACAAACAAAATAATAATAATAATAATTAAGGCTTAATACTCAAAGTATGAAAGGTGTGCAAGCTGCCATACAGAGCCGTAACGTTGACGTCATAATTTAGTTACGACCTTCTGGAATTTGCTACTCTTCAATTTGATATTTCAGAATGAAAGTTACAATTTAGGGAGAAATAAAAAAACACGAGCCGCTTACAAAAACATTTTCTAGCGAAATAAATCATAAAATGGCCCACTTGAAAAAATGAAATGTTGTGAATTGAATAATATGTATTTATAGAATTGACATGAAAATAATATGTGACGTGTAATATTGATATAATATTGTGAATAAATTAGTATGAGTACCTTATGTATGACCTAGTGCAGATGTAGCAATGGTGCAGTGATTTTGGAGTGCCCCGGGCCTTCAACCTTGCCTGTCATAGAATTGCATGAATCAAGTCAAAATGATTTGACTGCCAACACAGCGAATCCTCAAGTAAATAAAGGGTCGGCAACGCGCTTGTGATTCTTCTGGAGTCACAAGTGTCCATAGGCGACGGTACCAGCTTAACATCAAACAAGCCGTAAGCTTGTTTGCCACCGTCGTGGTATAAAAAAAAAATACGAATTCGTTGTCAAGACCCAAGCCACATATTCACTACTAGCTTTTGCCTGCGACTTCGTCCGCGTGAACTTTAGTCATCATCACCAATGGCCTTTAAGTATATTACAGACTATACAAAGCATTGTCAAGAAAGGAGACAACGTCTTCCAAGGCTGTGTAAGCCAATGCGGGAGCGGCATACATGACCGCAAGCTTGGCAGGACAGCCGCTGGCAAATTACACCTGGTGTAATTTGCCAGCGGCGAAAAATTTTTCCATACTAAGAGAATCGCGGCATGAAAATACACTGCTTTACGTCAATATAATGCAGTAGGTATTCGTTACGTAAGAGGCTACGTAACTCAATCTAAGGTTACGAGTTACGAGCAACATTCTCGCGGGATTTACAGCGTTTTATTGTCACGTAAACATATTTATTACTGAATGGATTCAATTTCAACTATTTGAAGGTGGAATTTAACTTAAGTGTTTGCAGGACACGAGTGTTAACATATTTTTTCAACACACCTGCTCGTAAAGTAGGTCTTATTACAGCGTATTTACACTGATAATGCAGAATATTACCCATGCCGTGCCTTTTACATTACATTATCGCACTAGTGCCTTTTCATTACATATCTTTTTAAATATTAGCAAAATAATGCAGAATATTACCCATGCCGTGACTTTTACATTACATTATCGCACTAGTGCCTTTTCATTACATATCTTTTAACATTTTCATTTTTTATTTTTATTTTTTTTTCCTCGCAAATGTGTTGAAAAACGTCGTATGAAACACGTGAGCATTGGTCATTACACTTCTCGTCTCCATTAAGCCTTCGCCTTCGGCTCAGGCTTAAAAACCGACTCGAGTGTAATGACCAACATAGCACACTTGTATCATAATGTACTATTAATCCTTGATTTAACCCACTTGGGGTAAGAAATGAGATTGTATTGTTCTGCTTAAAATAGGTAATAAATATTACTTACGTAAGTTTATTCATATATTCGGCGCTCAAGTTTATGATGCTGATGAGATGAGTTTATTCATCATACAAGGAAAATCATACACACAGGATAAAAATAAAATGTAGTGTAAGTAGGTGGGGATATAGAGATTACAGGAAAATACATTTCTCGCAAAAATAAATTGTACAAGAACTTACAGGCGACGTCAAAAATATGTTAACACTATTTGCAATAAGGCGAAAAATTTAAACATCTCATCTCTTTGACGTGGACTAAATACAACTCGGTTGGATTTCGGGAAGTTGGTGAAATACCTACAACTTACAAGATTCGACTCGAAAAAACATTTCTCAAACATGCAATGAAAAATTATCTTTACGTTCCTTATAATAGACTCGGAAGTATCCTTTTTCGGGCGCAGCATCTCGAGACGGCCTGAAATGGGATTTCATACAACTTTTCAGGCCTAGGCCTGCAAAGTAACTTTTTAATTTTCATTCCACTATTTGTGGCACAGCATCACGGCATTCAGCCATGAAAATTAGTTTGATTTGAGGATTTTTATTTATTTATTTCATTGTATGTTTGAGAAAAGCACTATACCTACATGCCTCATACTTTTAATTTTCCCATTGCACATCTTTTTGGAGATGAACTCCACTAATATATATGCATGGATGCGCCGGGGGATAGAGCCAGTAGTTAATATGTGTAATTTATTCATTCACATTAGAATTAAGCTAACATTCGATATTCTTAAAACAAACAAAACTTTATCATCATCATATATCAGCCGAAAAACGTCCACTGCTGGACATAGGCCTCCCCCAAAGAGTGCCACAATGGCCGGTCCTGCGCCACCCGCAAACAAAACTCACAAAAAGGTCGCATTTCTCTTCTGGAGTCACAAGTGTCCATAGGCTAAGGTACCAGCTTAACATCAGACATATGCCGTATAAAAAAAAAACTTATCTATCACAAACAAAATTGCCCGCCCTCGACACAGCCCAATGTTGTCCGGGGCATCGTTCCAAAGACTCCCGCCGCGTTTCCCTGTTGGATGCTGGCTCAGCCTTTGGGCGAAGTATAAACTCGCCCTAAGATCGCCTGAGACCCTGATCAATGGGGAACGAATAAATTGCACTCAATCGATGCGGATATACGTAGAGATATCGTACAAGAGAAAATAAAAGTAAAAATAAACTATTGTATTAGTTTTATCTCACGTTAAAATTACGAAAAAAAAATGTTTTTTTCGATAAAAATAACATAACAGTTACACACAATATTGAATTAGAAATTATATTTTGTATGACAAGTATAGACTTAAACGCTAATTTTGTGGAGATAATTTTTGCAAATTATTGACTTACTCCATAGTAAAGGCGCCGAGAATATATGTTGTGACGTCATAGCATAAGCCCGTTTAATATAGAGCGTTTTCGGGGGGTGCCGGCGCGTGCAGATTTCAAATACATACAACATCAGAAAAATTAATCATAACAAAGTTTTAAAGCTACAGTTGTTTTAATGCTGGATTATACTTTTGATTCTCGTAATAAAATAAAAAGATGCAAGTTCCCTATTAGATATGATTCATCATCATCATCATATCAGCCGAAAGACGTCCACTGCTGGACATAGGCCTCCCCCAAAGAGTTCCAAAGTGACCGGTCCTGCGCCACCCGCATCCAGCAAACTTCCGCGACCTTTACCAGGTCATCAGTCCACCTTGTGGTGGGCCTACCCACGCCGCGCCTTCCGGTACGTGGTCGCCACACGAGAACCTTTCCGCCCCAACGGCCATCAGTTCTACGTGCAATGTACGCCCACTGCCACTTAAGTTTAGCGATTCGGAGGGCTATATCAGTTACCTTGGTTCTACTGCGGATAGCCTCATTTCTGATGCGATCACGCAGAGAAACTCCCAACATAGCCCTCTCCATGGCCCTTTGGAATATGATTGTGTTAGACATTCGCGCTAGCACTACGTCACGCGCTACAAAACGGGTATGGCAGCCATAAGATAGCCATGTCCATTTGACCCGTGCCCGTTTAAGCGTTCATTTAGTCAGTAGCGATAGCGTTACTATGGTATCTTGTAGCTGTGACGCAATTTATTATCAACGCACATCTAATTGGTAAGGCCACGCTTCGAATGCGGCGGTTCTTGTGACATTAAAGAGTTAATACCAAAAAGAGTATTCAATTTTATGAACTCTCAAATTATTATTTAGTGAATACCTAATATAAATATCCTAATATAATATAAATTGAGCAAGTGGGCCAGGGAGAGAAAATTAAGAATTACATACCTAGGTATAAGAGACAGCAGTACAATTTCCTATTATAGGTATGTGACGATGATGCTTTAGCCTAGTTGGTAGTTGACCTGAAGTGACGCTGGCTACGAAGCAAGAGGTCCTGGGTTAGAATCCCGGTAAGGGCATTTATTTGTGTGATGAGCACGAATATTTGTTTCTGAGTCAAAGTATGTTTATCTTCATCTAGTACCCATAGTACAAGCTTTGCTTAGTTTGGGACTAGGTCGATATGTGTAAGATTGTCCGAAAATATTTATTGATTTTATTTTATTTGCATTCAAATACCTATATAATTAAATGCTCATACATTACCGGGAATCGAACCCAACTGATACATAATAGAACGAGCGAGCAAAGCGAACGAAGTTCTCCGTTTCAGATTGGACAAAAAAACTTCCGTATGTCCGGCGACTCCGGCGTCTGTCCGGCTGTTCTCTACAGGTCGCATTTGTCAACCGTTTCTCGTGAAATCTTGTGAGCAGGTTCAATAATTATAATTTTTATTCCTCTTAAGTTTTATGAAGTTAAAAGAAAAAAAAAGACATCACAGCCGTGCAGCCCCTTAAGTTGAAGAAACCCGGAATCACCTACATATTTGTTTTGTCACGGTACGGTCAGTCTCATAAGGAGCTTAACACATTTGTACCGTATCGCATTAAACGTCATGTTAAACTGTCATGTGAAGTTGTCAAACGAGTGAAAACGACAAGGTACTTAGGTGTTCAGCTACTTATGAGGCTGACCGTACCTTGTACAGGATACTGTATTTTTGCAATAAGATATACAAGTAGAAAGAGCTATCTCATTATTCTCGTATTCGAGACATGCTGCATAATATGTCACGCAAAAACACGATAAATAAGTTTCTGTCAAAAATGACATTTTTGGTTGGTAACAAGCTTTTATTGCCGACTGTACTTTTCTGTATACCGTCATCAACTATCCATTGAGACGATTCTAAACATTCCAAACTCAACGGGGTTACGTCGGTTAAGTACTTACTGAATTCCCAAGGCCACCTGTCTCCATCATCAGATCAGCTCGATGGTACCATAATATGGAATTGTCATCCAAACTATACTTACACCTAAAATTTCAGCTCAATCGGTTGAAGATATCTGCTTCAAAATTGAGTTGCAAGATTCCACCCGAACACACATAGTTACGAGTAGGTACATACATTGCAAGTTAAAAAAAACTTCATCATCATCATCATCATATCAGCCGAAGAACGTCCACTGATAGACATAGGCCTCCCCTAAGGAATATAGGCTTATAAAAACAGAAATCGCTCCCGCTTCCTCTCAGCTCAACGCAAAGCCACGAATCAGTGCAACTTGTCAAGTTATATATTACTCATGTTAGTTACATTAGACGTACAAACATATATCTATACTGGTCATGCTCTAGAGACGTGATGTGATGATAAGTTAATAATTATCGATAGTAGATTATTTTGGTGGGCATATTAAAATACTTACAGTTTTACACGGGTCTAACGCGATATTCATTTACCTTTAATTCTGACGTTTCGACACGGGTTGCAATAGTCATGGTCGCAGATAACTGTCGTCCCAGAAAGTATGTACTAAAGTATAAAGTACTTACTGTATGTATATACTTAAAATAAAATAAAATAAAAAAAATAAAAAACATTTATTTCAGACCATACAGATCCATAGTTAAACGCAAATGTTGTGGAGATAATTGCAAATTAATGACTTACTCCATAGTAAACACGCCGAGAACATAAGTTGTGACGTCATAGCATAAGCCCGTTTAAGGTGGTTCGATTGCCATACGAAGCGTTATTTGACATTCGCAGGCTAACGGCGTGATATTTTAAGAAACTTATGTAACAAACTTTCATAAATTGGCTTCCCATTTGCGCCAAATTCCCCCTTTCCTAGAATAAACTTGTATAAACTAGATTAATTTGAGAAATTGGTTTGTCACGTGATATTTTGGGAAAACTATTTTTCTCAAATTAATCTAGTTTATACAAGTTTATTCTAGGAAAGGGGGAATTTTGCGCAAATGGGAAGACAATTGATGAAAGTTTGTTACATAAGTTTCTTAAAATAACACGTCGTTAGCCTGCGAATGTCAAATAACGCTTTGTATGGCAATCGAACCACCTTAATATACTTAGAGCGTTTTCAGGGGGTGCCGGCGTGTGCAGATTTCAAATGTGTCCTTCCGGCTGATTCTACACTATACCCAAAATACTCTAGTCATTCTATTAATGACTAGAGTATTTTGGGTATGATGATATTGATGATAGTGTAGAATCAGCCGTAGAGGTCTATACCCTAATTTCAAAATCACCTTCTATCAAAAACCTCTTTTTTCGAAGGACACTACTCTCGATACAACCCAAATTCAAGTGGACTGCGTCCTATAACGAATGAGTCTCATAATACTCTATAACCAAAATACCCTAAATTAGCTACACCTAACAGTGGCGAAATAACCTAATGTCATAATCGCTTAATCACAAAACCCTCTAGTCCCAAAATACCCTAAAATCCCATTTTCGTGAATTTATACCACTTATCAATCAATCGCTTTAAACAGAAGGAGGTTCATTCCTGAAAAGGGTTCCTTTGTTAAAAAGCAAACTTTATAGTGTCGCCGTGTTGTCGGTCCTTCAATCAGTCTGTCCTCGGCTTTATACATATATTGAGATGATTTTAATAGTTCCGTAGCGGAAATGGCAAAAACGGAACCCTTAAATATATTTTCGTCATGTCCGTCTGTTTGTCTGTCTGTATATCACAGGAATTTTACTCAAAAATTGTCAAGGCCTATGAAAATGAAATTTTAAATACAGACTAAAGTATTTTGTGAGCCGCTACATAGTTTCATAGAAAGCTCTTTGATTAAGTTCATAGATTTGGAGAAAATTGCTTTGAAAGTCTTAACTTTCGAACCATGGGGTAAAAAAATGTATGAAAAAAGTCAAGGACAGCATTAGCTTTAAGGTTTTCGAATTGTCACTGAAAAACTGCCGTCCCTAACCAATTATGAGACTTTTTATTTATTAATAGCAGATACGAACCGAAATTCATAAACCTAATATGCGAACCTCCTTCTGTTTAAAGCGATTGATTGATAAGTGGTATAAACTCACGAAAATTGAATTTTAGGGTATTTTGGGACTAGAGGGTTTTGTGATTAAGCTATATTATGACATTAGGTTATTTCGCCACTGTTAAGTGTAACTAATTTAGGGCATTTTGGGAATAGAGTATTTTGAGACTCATTCGTAATAATAAAATAAATAAAATAAAATATCTTTATTTTCAGACATCATGGTCCATAGGTTGTTAGTAAGCAAAAGGAAAAAAAATACTTAATGACCTATGTTAGTAGAGCAAAATTTTATTTTGTTTATAATTTAAAAGCCAGACTTGGCAGCCTCAACGAGGTGCACACGTACTAGGAGCGTGCAGCCCATGTTCACCTGCCGAGCAAGGCGCTGTCCTGCTCCCGCCACGACCTGCAGGAGACTGTTGGGGCTTCCCCTCACGAGGCGTAATAACGAGGCGACTTTGTTACGCATCAACGCAAAAAAATCGTCTGTGTGCGCATCTGCAAACATGCCTGACGCACTGCAGTGTCGAGGAAGCCCCACCATCGCCCGGAACAGGTTGTTGTATAATATACGAAGGGCATGATACGCTTTTTGGGTGTAGCTGGTCCATAGACTGCTGGTGTAAAATGTTTGGCAAAACGCCTTGAAAAGTGTGACTTTGACGTCAAGTGTGCAACCAGCAAATCTACGAACGAGCATGTTCCCTCTTACAGCCAATGCCCTTCGCTCTCTTTCTATGTCGGCATCATCTTTCAACACCTCATCGACAATGTGCCCCAGGTATCTAAATTGCGAGACTCTCTGCAATGGTGAACCATTGAGGTAAACTGGAGGGACAGACGCAGGCGGTCTGTTTTTGCCTTTAAATACAAGGAGCTCACTCTTTTTCGAGTTGTATTTCAATCCATGCATCCATACGCGCCAGCGACAGAGATGCATACATGAACTTGGAGTTACGATTTTCTTGATACCACAGTTAGTGGTGGCGCTGCGATGGTACTTCCATTGAAAATTTGGATACAGAAGTGAGTGACACAATGATTATTTAGGTATGGTATTTCGGCATTAAATTGGAATCAAAATGTTTATAAAAAAGCAGCATGTAGTACTTACTCTTTATAACTATCAAACAGTATGTTGTACACTCCCAGCCTCGTAGTGGTGTAGGTAGCCTGTCGTAGCAGTCCAGCAGACAGCCCAGTGTAGACGGCCACAAAGCCTTCCCTGGCTACGATCTCCCCGGCCACGGCAAAGGAGGACCGACCACCACCGCTGAGCTGCATGCGGGTCTTGATAAGGTCGAGTGGCTGGACTACGCAGGTTGCTGCCATGCTGGAATTAAGATTATCTTATTTACAGGTGCCATTGAAGACCACGTACCGAAGGCGCGGTGTGGGTGGCCCCCCACAAGGTGGACTGATGACCTGGTAAGGGGGCGCAGGAGTCCACTGGATGCGGGTGGCGCAGGACCGGCCATTGTGGCACTCTTTGGGGGAGGCCTATGTCCAGCAGTGGACGTCTTTTGGCTGATATGATGATGATGATTGAAGATATGGTCAGAAATTATGAAGGATTATAAATTTATAAGGGAATGTACCACTTTGTTTATGGCAGTTAGTAGTGACAAATTGTTAAATTGATTATTGCATTTTTTTGGTGCATAAAGGTAACATCAGTGTCAGTTTATAAATGCATATTACTTAAAAATATATATTTGGGAGCCATAAAAAAAAGTAAGATACAATTTATCTTTGAAAAAATCCAAACACTGATTACTTAATATTTAACTTACTTATTACTTAATTTTATATATATTTCACGGCTTCTGTAGCCCAGTGGGTAGTGACTCTGCCTACGAAGCTGGAGGTCCCGTGTTCGAATCCCGGTCAGGGCATTTATTTGTGTATTTATCACGAATATTTGTTCCTGAGTTATGGATGTTATATATGTATATAAGTATCTATATGTATGTATCTATTATATATATCATCGCCTAGTACCCACAACACAAGCCTTACTGAGCTTACCGTGGGCCTAGGTTGATTTGTGTAAGATTGTCCAGTAATATTTATTTATTAATATGGATTTAATAATAAAAAAAACTCACATTTTTTAACAAAACATCCCAATGGACTTTAGAAAACATATATTTTTGAAATAGATTTGGACCTGTAAGTTTTAGAGTTTACATAAAGCATTAAACAGTTTAAAAAACTGTAACCTGACTACAGAAAAATAACTGAAGAACAAGATCGTTTTCATACAAAAGGTAGTCTATGTCACCCGGACCATACTTTGTAATCGATTGACACCTCATTTATCGAAATCGGTTCAGTATCTTTAACGCTACAGTGGAACACACGTAAATACAAACATAAGACTGCTAACATCATATCCTTTCCTTTTGGCTCTGCCATAGTTGGGCAAAAAGTAGCTGATCAGGCCCCGTAGCATGGATGGCTGTATCACGCGATAAGTGACAAGATAACAGTGTTGTCTCATTCTATTGAACGGTGTCAGCCAGGGACGGATGCTCTATTATATCACTTATCGCGTGATAAGGCCATCCATGCTACGGGGCCAGATTGATTTTTCCATAGACTAAGTAATGTAGACTATTTGCATGATTCGCACAAGTTTATACAAAATGACCTATCAGATGGACAGAGCTGTATGGGAAATCTAGTTTAAAATATGCATATATAACAAGTTGCTATACAATTGAGCATATTATTTGAATACATAACATTATAATGGATGTGACATTATAAGTACTGTGAAATCATTTAGTTTAGGGTTAATATTATTCTAGGCATCCTAGGTTCATGGAAAATGCCTAGACATTACGTAATAAAGTAAAAAAGTTACAGGTAATATTTGGGTACTAAAAATACAAAAATGCAACTATAGACAAGGTCAAACTTTCGCTAAGAGTTTCGACAATGAATACGAATTCCTTTCCAAGAATTACGAAATTATGAACCCTTTCAAAACCTAAAGTGTGCAAAAAATCACGATAATATTCAGTATATAAAAAAGAATATAATATAATAAAACAGCTGTTTGTTTGGACGCGTTAATGACATTGATTTTGAAATCAAGGACAAATTTAGGAATCTAATAATATACAGTACCCAGCAAGTCCCCCGAAAGCGAACTTGAGTCCATTGGGGATGTACCGCTCCTTCGGCGGCTCGGCTACGGCTTGACTCATTGTGTATATTTATCACTTAAATCACAACACTTATTAGAAGTTTTTAGAATAAATATGATTCTAAAACACTGCACCCAAACTTGAAATGTGACAGGCTACCTCCGCCCGCCGCGCTGTCGAATTTTGCAGCTGGTTTTGACTTTGACGTTTCCGTTTGACGTAACGCTACACAGATAAAGCAACCAGAGTGAAAAATGGTGAAAACCTTTCCTTAAAAGGTTAAAATACTACAAGAAAATAGTTAAAAGATAATTTCTATTAATTCACTTACTTTGTTTCGTATCGTATATCATGTAAATCATGTGACTTAAAAATATGATTTGTAATTCAACTTGTAGATCGTACATTCTCCCAGTCAATATGGATTCGATTCAAAATTAAATCAGGTTGACCAACATAACACTATGTACAGAGTAGTCTATGGTTTATAGTCTCGGAATCCCAACTTGATCCCAACAGACAGGAATCGTCCTCCTCCCCCTCACCCGCGCCGCGCAGGTTTTAACAATATTTATTGCCTTTTCGGCACTTTTCAATTCATACAGTTTTCGGAAGTTTAGCAAGAGTGACGCGATCATTTGAATTTGATAACGATACGCAAAATAAAACGA
This sequence comes from Epinotia brunnichana, assembly GCA_963854355.1. Classification (NCBI taxonomy): domain Eukaryota; kingdom Metazoa; phylum Arthropoda; class Insecta; order Lepidoptera; family Tortricidae; genus Epinotia; species Epinotia brunnichana. The sequence goes on along the minus strand of OY977953.1, from coordinate 1,279,064 downwards.
GCTCGACATTTGCAATTTAGTTTAACGATACTTTGTTTCAGTTTCCTGTTTGAAGTAACGTCGGGATTATTCCATTTTATAATATTTTCTACCCGACCTTATCTTCCCTGTAAGCAACTAATTCAACAAGTAAGTATTCAAAATAAGGATAATGTGAATAAATCATGTACCTAGTAACATTCGATCACGTCGAAGAATAACATGAATTGTTAATTATTTACAACTGTTGTTTTAGGGCCAAAATGAGTTTCCAGAATCCCATGTTTTATAACGAAGTGCTGCACCGGAAAGGTCTGTTAGATGATATTTATAAAGCCGTCCATTCACTAGACGGGTCAGCTGTATTAGAAGCATATAAAGTCCTGAACATCACCAAAGGTTTTCCTCAGCTACACTGTCATGTGAAGAATTATGACAGATCTTGTATATGGCGCAATAAAGGGAATGATTGTTACCAAGTGCAGGAATACCAGTCGGCGTTGGAAATGTATAATAAGGCTCTACTCTTTGCCCCAAAGGGCTCCCTAGAAATGCTGCAAGCTTATGGAAACCGGTCTGCGCTACTGTTCCACCTATCTGCATATACCGCATGCCTCAAAGACATAGAGACTTGCCGCAAACTAGGCTGCACAGGGAAGCTGGCCAAGAAACTGAATAAAAGATATGAGCAATGTATGGAATCTATGTGGAGAGAAAATTTGAAGAACAACATGTTGCTATGCAATTTTGCTCAAGAGTATTTCAAGTTTAATGTGAAGAAACACCCTGATATACCCTGCCTTTCTGCTGATGTGGAAATAGTCACTGATTCTGGCGAAAAGACAGCTGTCGCTGCTAAGGATATAAAAATTGGTACAGTGATAGCCGTAGAAACAGCATTCACAACTCATGCTCTTCCCGACAAGTCTCTAATCTCGTGCTATTATTGTCAAAAGGTGACTCTCAACCTGATGCCTTGTGATAACTGCTGCGCTGCACTCTTCTGCAGTTTGCAGTGCAAGGAACGCTGCCTGACAGAGTACCACAACATAGAATGCCAGATCATGGATATCCTGGTAACAATTGATGCTGGCCACAAGTTTCGTCTTACAATTCAAGCGTTTTTGAAACTTAAATCTCTCACCAAGGACTGGAGCACTTTAATCAAAGAAACGAATAACATTGGAACTAAAAGACTAAAGGAGAGTTCTTTGAGCGAAATATATAATGTCGAAAACTACTCCTCAATTTTATGCTTCAAAGATGATAGACGTTTTGTCTTTGGAACTCTATATAACAGCTGCTTCATGTACGCTTCAGTGTTGCAGCACCTAGAGAAAGTTTCTGGATTTTTTCCACAGTCAAAATCTGAAAGTTTAGAAGCAAAGAAGTGCTTTGGGAAGCTCTGTCTATTTCTCCAGCTGAACTGGGTGGCGACTGAGGTGGTGACATCGGCTGAAGAGCTGCAAGTGGGTGAGATTGTGACGGATATGCCTTGTCACTACGGTTGGTTCCCATTTGCGGGGCGGCTGAAGCACTCTTGTGAGTCGAACCTGTTGGTGCTGGGGCTTGATAACCGAGTGGCGCTGGTGGCTGTGCGGCCGATCAAGAAGATGACGGAGTTAACAGTGTCTTATGTGTAAGTATAAAGGATTTGCATCAAAATTAGTAGCAGCAAATAGGGGACAACCAAGGCTCGAAAGTCAAGTTTTTGTATGGAGCGAGCGCCTGCCCGTATTTCCTCTTAAATTTAAAGATTTTTACTGAACATACTTCTATAAACTGTATTGCAGCTAAATACGCCCACATCATACATATGGGACATGGGGTGAATTATGTTATACATAATTATGTTTGTGATTGTAACTAAAATTTTCTCTTGAATCTTTCTTTTTACCAGCAGTGCTTATTTGATAATTTTTCGATCGTTCAAAAATATCAGCTCTAAGAAAACTTTTTTTCAGAGGCCACTGGTACGAGCATCTCTACGAAGAGCAGCGGCGAATGAAGCTGTATCAGAACATCCTCAACGTGTGCAGCTGCCGGGTGTGCGCGGGCGACTGGGGACTGCACAGCTTCCAGCGGACCCAACTTGATGCCAAGCTGAAGAAGGTCAGGAGATGGTAGACTATAGAGATTATTCACAGTAGTTCCTTTGGCCAGTATTTTTGAAGGAATGGGGAACTTCCATGGGACCTCAATTCCGAATAAATTGCACTCAATCGATGCGGATGTACGTAGAGATACCATACAAAAGAAAAAAAAACCGGCCAAGTGCGAGCCGGACTCGCGCACGAAGGGTTCCGTACCATTATCAATAAAAATATTTATTATATTTTGTTTTTAGTATTTGTTGTTACAGCGGCAACAGAAATGCATCATCTGTGAAAATTTCAACTGGAACTATCACGGTATCAGTGAGATACAGCCTGGTGATAGACAGACAGACGGACGGACGGACAGCGGAGTCTTAGTAATAGGGTCCCGTTTTACTCTTTGAGTACGGAACCCTAAAAACGATTGTATTAGGTTTGTCTCACGTTAAAATTAAGAAATTAATAAACATTAGTTCCCACTGGTAAAAGGTGGGGAAAATATTCCAGTGGTAACACTGGTATAGTCCGGATCTTCTCAGGTGCATTTTTCGCTCCGAGCCCTAATCTTTCAAACAAAGCCCATTGTTTCTATTATCGCATAGCCGCCAGCTACCGAGTAAGCACGTGCTACTACAACATTCATGTTGAAAAACAAACCGTATCGCCATAGTATTAAGGTTCAAATTTAATGTCACTGATATTCTACATATTACGTTTTGGTAGTGTAGTACGATAGACTGCCCCGAAGCAATTAGCAAGCAAATTATAACAACCCAAATTACACTGACGCGGCGTTATGCAGGATTGTGTTTAATACAGCTTAATTCCAATCTAGTAGTACTTTTCCCCCATTTTTGGGGAAAAGCATATACAGATTTATTTAGGTACAATGCTAATGTTACAAATACTCTTGATTGCACACCTGAATAGTAATAAAACAGTAGTACAGAAAACAGGGATTATAAGAGCAGAGGCAAACAACAGGCAGTCTTATCGCTAAAGACCGATCACTTGCAAACAACCTTTGGTATCCTTTGGTTTTCTATATATCATCCTCGGCTGGAACTGGAATGGCAATTTTTATTACGTGGGACTAGGTACCAAGTGAGCCAACACGTAGAGGCCCTTTTGACAATTTAATGAAATGCAAGGAGTACACCGCTGGGGTGTATAGGGACTATTGCTGGTTGATGGAATCTAAAGAAAACGGGTTATTGGGTGAAAATGATGGACTAGTGGCTGGGCTATTGGGTGAAACATCGGACGCCTGCCTAATAAACTGTCTCATTTTATCTCTGGCAGACGGTATACGGTACGGTATCTCTGCTAGATGGGCCCCTATTAATAGCGACATTAAAAAATTACCCAAGGGCAACACCAGTCAGTTATTGTGTGAATGGCATGCCCTTGCCAGACAAAGAATGAACGGTTACCCGCAACCAAAGGAATTCAAGGTGCTCCCGGCGAACTGTATCATCCGCTTTGTGGAAATGATGGAGCAAGCCTGACAGCAGGTATAAAGGAGAGGGCAAATGCACAAAAGATCCCACTGGGTAGAAGTGCATCCGAAAGGGTCCTCACCTAGATAAGATAAGATAAGATAACACCAGTCAGAGAGGCTGGGGGGGGGTGGCACTGGACTTTAAACATATAGTCAACTAGCCACTTAGGTGTCCACATCTACCCTCGAGCTAGTATTATTGTTATTACAATGGGGAACTTGCATGGGACTTCAATTTCGAATAAATTGCACTCAATCGATGCGGATATACGTAGAGATATCATACAAAAGAAAAAGAAAAACGATTTTATTAGTTTTACTTAACGTTAAAATGACGAAAATTAATTTTTTCGATAAAATAACATAACAGTTACATAGAATATTAAATTAGAAATGATAATTTGTATAACAAGTATAGACTTAAACGTAAATTTTGTGGAGATAATCGCAAATTAATGACTTACTCCATAGTAAAGGCTATGCTGTGACGTCATAGCATAAGCCCGTTTAGTATAGAGCGTTTTCGGGGGGTGCCGGCGCGCGCAGATTTCAAATGCATATAACATCAGAAAAATAAATCATAACGAAGTTTTAATGCTGGATTATACTTTTGTTTTTCGTAATAAAATATTAAGATGCAAGTTCCCTATTGTCAGTTTTGTATTAACACATCGTGCTAACAAATTGGTACTAAGCTCGAGCCGATACCGTGTTGTCCCGCTAAGTAGAGGAAACCTACGAACAGAGCGCCCGCGCTAGGCGGGTTTCTGACATTGAATAGGGCGTTTATGTGCACCACAGATGTATGAATATAAGGAGATTGGACATGCCGGCCGATTTGTATAGAGTACGCCTGTCGCAAGTACATTAACCCACACAGCGCCCAAGTAATTGACAAGACAAAGCACGCACACATCTAAAACACACACACTTGTATACCTACGCGCTTATTGGACAATACACGCGCATCATATCAGGCATTTTGGGAAAAAACGTAATATTCTCTGCTCGCAGCACGCGTGCACAGTATGGCAGTGTATGCCCATTGAGCGACACGGCCGCCGGCGGCTTGTCCTCTCTCTAGTATTCTATGCTCTGAGATGTGCACACTGCAGCACTGGCGCCACTGGTAAATAATTGTGATTATTTAAATTTAACGATAGATATTTAAAAAGCGGCAAAGTGCGAGTCGGACTCGCCTATGAAGGGTTCCGTAAAATAAATTGCGGTTTACGATTTATGACGTATTAAAAAAATTCGGTAGAAGTTTGCACGGTAATGTACATCATTTCTTTTTTGTTTTATCATTCTCTTATTTTAGAAGTTACGGGGGGGGCACACATTTTACCATTTTGGAAGTGTGTCTCGCGCAAACTATTCAGTTTAGAATAAAATGATATTAGAAACCTCAATATCATTTTTGAATACCTATCCACGCACGGGTTTGATGAAAAAAATTTTTTTTGAGTTTCAGTTCTAAGAATGGGGAACCCCCAAATGTATTGTTTTTAGGGTTCCGTAGCCAAATGGCAAAAAACGGAACCCTTATAGATTCGTCATGTCCGTCCGTCTGTCTGTCAGTCTGTCCGTCCGTATGTCACAGCCATTTTTTTCCGTAGTATAGAAAAAAATGATGTTAGAAAGCTTAATATCATTTTTGAAGACCTATTCATTGATACCCACCCCACACGTATGGGTTTGATGAAAAAAACATTTTTGAGTTTCAGTTTTGTGTATGGGGACCCCTAAAACTTAATGTTTTTTTTTAGATTTTTGTGTGAAAATCTTAATGCGGTTCACAGAATACATCTACTTACCAAGTTTCAACAGTATAGTTCTTATAGTTTCGAAAAAAAGTGGCTGTGACATACGGACGGACAGACAGACATCAAGAATCCATAAGGGTTTCGTTTTTTGCCATTTGGCTACGGAACCCTAAAAAGGAAGCCGCTATACACTGTATTTCGTATTTAAGTACCTTGCGAATAATCACAATTATTTACGAGTGGCGCTAGTGTGCACATGAACGCCCTCTTAATATCATCATTTTCTTGCCCTTATCCCATTTATTTGGGGTCGGCGCAGCATGTCCTTTTTTTCCACGCCCTCTTAATATGTTATTGTTAATTAAAACAAAAATACTATGCTTGCTTCCATGCCTGACAATGTACTGACAAGTTTCTGTTAAAATTTACATTTTTAAATTTTTGGTACATGCTTTTATTGCCGACTGTACTTTTCTGCATACCATCATCAACTACTCATCGAGACGATTCTAACGAGCCCAAACTCGATGGGGTTGTGTCGTTTTATTGCGGAGTTCCTATGACCACCTTCCAGCTCCAGCATCAGATCAGCTCCATGTCATCATAATATTGCATTTTCATGCGATATACAGATGCATGCAAAATTTCAGCTCAATCGCAAAACGGTCGAAGACGAAGTGGGTCAAATTTACCTTGCAAGATTTGATTACAGACAGACAGACTACGGGACAGGTGAAAGTAAATAAAAGCTTGCAATATAATTAACTTCTGATGTATTCTCTAGGTTTATTTCTCCTGGGAGCATTTGAAAAAGACCATCTGATCTATTTTCTAGGTGTATTTCTCCTGGGAACACTTGAAAAAGAGCATGACCATGCCCCGAAAGGACCACACTTTCTTCAAGGAGACCTGCAAAGCGCTTGCCATGTTCGACGACCTGGCTAATACTAAGGAACACTACGAAATATTCAGAGAACTAAGGACTCAAATGAGCTTATGCCAATTTGCTTTTACTACTAATATGATGATTAGCCGTAATTAAATTTATTAAATATAACAATTTTGACACTTTCACTGCCAGGGACCGTAGCGGGCGCCTACGCCGTAGTCACTTTCCGCTACATACGGAGAAAACCACGAGATCGGATACGAGCGTAGCGATGGGGAACTTGCATGGGAATTCAATTTCGAATAAATTGCACTCAATCGATACTTAGAGATATCATATATAAGAAAAATAAAATAATAAAAACGATTGTATTCGTTTTATCTCACGTTAAAATGACGAAATAATTTTTTTGATAAAATTACATAACAGTTACACAGAATATTGAATTAGAAATTATATTTTGTATGACAAGTATAGACTTAAACGCACATTTTGTGGAGATAATTGCAAATTAATGACTTACTCCATAGTAAACGCGCCGAGAATATAAGTTGTGACGTCATAGCTTAAGCCCGTTTGCCGGCGCGTGCAGATTTCAAATTCCTTAATATCAGAAAAAGAAATCATAAGAAAGTTTTTATGCTACAGTTGATATTCCTCCGGATCATACTTTTGATTTTCGTAATAAAATAAAAAGATGCAAGTTCCCTATTGTTGGCAGTGAATGTGTTAAATAGAAAACTCCCGTTAAGACATACTAGAATGTAATAAACGGGTCAGACAAGTCTTTAAAGTCTAATATCGCTCGACATCTTACGAATCGCGTCGAATCATTAAGTCCGCATTAAGCTCGGCCGAATTTCTCCTTCCCATACAAACGGAGTTTCGTTCTCATTTTACGTGTTTGATTGTAACGAAACTTTGCATATACAATGACATGAGGTATATCTAAGTCCACTCCACTTTATAAAACAAACGAAATACAGCAAATATAAGTTTAAAAACTGAAATTTGCTGTATTTTTTTACTATGGTATCTGAAGCTACATAAACTAATTACAGACCTAGATGGTACTTAACTTATTCTAAGTACAAAGTTTCAGAGCAAACTAGATAGTCGTATGGAGAATTAGCTTGCTGCGGACTCTTAAAACATATATGTACCGACTTAATTCTTAAAATTTGAACCCTGTGAAACGGATGTGAAATATATCTGTACCGACACTAAACTTCAGGGTGCTCTAAACTATCTAATCCTGGAATCTTATATACGTATATTAATACCCGTGACTGTACGATTCCCACCGAACGCGCCGGGTCGCGTCAAGGCCGAGCCACACCGACTGCGTGTGCAGCACGTACACCGCTGCGTTGTAAAGTATGAATCCCCATACGACATGTCACACCGGATGCGTCTGCGTAGACGTGCACGCACACGCAACGCAACGTGTGACATGTCGTATGAGGATTCATACTTTACAACGCAGCAGTGTACGTGCTGCACACGCAGTCGGTGTGGCTCGGCCTTCATCGCAAAGGATGCGCGAGCACCCGGCGGCAGCCGACCGCGTTTTAAATCTACTTCGTACATTTTGAAGGCCCGTGGCTCAATATGCAGGTAGCCAAAATGACATTTATTACCAACTTTTTTTCATAAATGTGACATTTACATGCTAGATTCTGTCATTCTGAACGCATCCACAAACTATTGACAGTATTTTTTTGTAGTGTTATATTTTCAATCCACATTTCAATCTTTAGCGCGTAAGTCACTACACCGGTCGCCGCGAATTTTACAAAAAATCATGCATTTAAGGGTCAAGAGTGCAGTAGGCAAAAGCCGGACGGAGCCGGTCGGACGCGCCGGCAGCCGAGCGGCCGCAAATCCATTCAAATATCAAATGTAACGTCTGTATTAGTTTCAACTACCTTTGGCGACGTGTAAAATGCGGCGCGGACCGGTCGGTGACAATCGTACATTACATTGACAATCACAGTTCAGATATTTGTGAGCACAATGTCCGCTTCCATATGGCATCTGGACCAGGTCGAAATATTTCAAATAAAACAATTTTTGTATGAACTAAGTAAGCTTGATTTTCAAAGAAAATACTTGTGACGCACTCACTAAACTACAATTTTAAAAATCTGAACTTGCAACACCGGTCAAACAGTCAAGCAGCTGTGTTACCTGTTGAGACTTTCGAGTTGAGACTAGCCTTCTAGAACTGTTTTGTAGCTTCGTGAAAAGGGCCACTGATTTATGTTATTATTATTAAATATTATTAAATGCTTACTCATAATTTGTCATAATACATTTAATAACTAGATTGTAAGAAATAAATAAATTGATATAAGGTTCATTTATATGTTTTGTTTATTTTCTTATCCCTATCATCGACCATAGGTACGGTCAAGGACATTAATGGTTAAGCCATTTAGGTGTAAGTACTAATTTTGGGTTTTTATTAATAGTTAGGTAAGCTATGAAGTGTCCTGTATAAAGTGAGCTCTAAATGGATCAACAATTAAGTTCTGGACTGTACAGTCACGGACTTTAATTGTTGAGCCATTTAGGTGTCAACTAATTTTGGTTTTATAGTAAGCTTTGAAGTGTCCAGTATAAAGTGAGCTCTAAATGGCTCAACAATTAAGTCCTGGACTGTACAGTCACGGACTTTAATTGTTGAGCCATTTAGGTGTCAACTAATTTTGGTTTTATAGTAAGCTTTGAAGTGTCCAGTATAAAGTGAGCTCTAAATGGATCAACAATTAAGTTCTGGACTGTACAGTCACGGATTTTAATTGTTGAGCCATTTAGGTGTCAACTAATTTTGGTTTTATAGTAAGCTTTGAAGTGTCCAGTATAAAGTGAGCTCTAAATGGCTCAACAATTAAGTCCTGGGGGCTTACTCCGAGGTCTTAATTCCAGGCTTAAAATGAACTGCATGGACATAAGGTTACCGCGAGCGTCTTAAATCCAGTAAATATCCATATTTTTTCACGGTCACGTGGTTATCACGTGACATTATCCAGCCAGGTTAAGTTGGATGGGAATAGCCGTACCATGACGTCTATTTTGACGTCTCGCTGCCTGAGTTACTTGTCAAAATACGTCAAAAGTAGCCATTCTGAAAAAGCTGATACTGAGTAGCTTTTATTGAATTGTTTGGTAAAACTTTTCAAAATTTAGAGAGTATTAAGCTGCGAGTTTATGGTTGACTGTGTACATTTGCTATCCAAATATAACGCTTTTAAGAGAAATTAGATTTTTAGCTAGAAAAAAGATTTTTGGTACATATGTATGTACGGAAAATCCGAAAAAATCATTGGTACGAGCCGAGCCGCATGCCAGAACCACTAGGCTACCGTAGTTATATGATTAATTACGTTTATTTAATGCTGCGATGTTGATAAGTAAATATGTATATTCATAACTTCCTGAGGTGACAAACAAGCATAGGTATGACCTGCCTGATGACAACTGTTGTAGCCTAATAGACGCTGAAGAAACACACTGTGTTATTGATTCAATGATTCGTTGTTTTGATAGCTAAAGACGAATGAGGTCCCTTACACAGCGCGTTCTCGGGACTTACCACCAGGAACACAACTCTACATATCAAGACATGATATAATTTCCTGTAGCCGAGTCTGTTTTTAAAGAGATTTCAATAGATGGAGAGGTGATTTACAAGTCGTTTTAGTAATAAGAGATGAAACTAAGAATGCGAATAAGATTTATGAGAATATTAAAGAATTCGTTAGTCTAATTAGCAAGTCGAGTAACAAACTTTTTTTTCAAATTTTCTAAATGGGCACAATTTACCGCATTTTTTTGTAACGCGACTCGATGGCAGGCTATATGTGTTTTGATAACTCAGCCATTTTTCTATTCGCCTTTGACTACATTAATTTCTTGTAATATTTGCTTACATGACTACATGCCCATCATTTTGGCTTTTCCTTCATGTAGAGTAGATAGATGAATAGTCCCAATCTTCAACAGCTGTCTGGCTAGCTTCAGCCTCTGTATTATACTCGCCCTCAACCAAAAAGACGACTAGGGCAATAAAACCCTTGAGCTCGCGTTATCAGTTTCCCATTGTATTGCACGGAGCGGATTTATGGCCTCAGTCGTCTTTTGGGTTGAGGGTGAGTATAGTATATGGCTTAAACCTCTGGAAGGAAGAGAGGGAATGAAATAAGTGTTCAAGTTGACGCAATGCAAATGAGGACTATGGTAATGTTTGCTACGAATAAAAATAAATGTTTTCTGTAAATAGTTTATTCATGTAAAAAACGGTATCACTACATATTATAAAACAAAGTCGCTTCCCGCTGTCTGTATTTCTGTCCCTATGTATGCTTAGATATTTAAAGCTACGCAACGGATTTTGATGCGGTTTTTTTTAATAGATAGAGTGATGCAAGATAAAGGTTTATATGTATAATACAATATAATACATGCATGCATTATACATATAAACCCGTGCGAAGCCGGGGCGGGTCGCTAGTAATGGATATGATGCTCACTTGTCATTTGTGGCAGTAGAACTAGTTAAAGATACTTATCCCACTAAAAACATAAATGTGAAAATGCGAGCCAAGTTCAATATTAAGAATATGCGTGGTTGTCAACTTCGCCGACAAAAGAATTGAGATCTAAATGGGTGTCAAGTTCACCCACCTTGGCTCCCATTTTAACATTTATGTTTTTAGTGTGATATCATAACTTTTTGTAAAGATATTTTTAGTATTCAAAATATTGTGTTTCTCAAGAGATAATGCACGAGTTACTATACAAATTACCCAAAAAAATTTTTTGAATGGGACCCCCCCCCCCCCTATTTTTAAACTTTTTTTATTTTTAGATTTTTTTCCTACGCTTACACACAATTACCGAGCTGGGTTCCAAATTTCATCCTTCTAGGTCATCTGTAAGTAGGTTAGATTTAGGTACTATAAGTCAGTCAGTCAGTGCTAAAATTTGCGACTTTTTGACCTTTATATCTTTACTAGCTTTTGCCCGCGACTTCGTCCGCGCGGAACTCGTTTATATCGTAACTTTCTCCCCCTTAGGTGATGAATTTCCAGATAAAAACTATCTTTAGTAAGGACTCTTTGGGAAGGCCCCGGAATTCAAAGTATCTCTATACCAAATTTCATCTCAATCGGTTCAGCGGTTTAAGCATGAAAAGGTAACAGACAGACAGAGTTACTTTCGCATTTGTAATATTTGGATTGTATGACCCTTTCCTTCATACAATCCATACTAATATTACAAATGCGAAAGTAACTCTGTATGTCTGTTACCTTTTCATATAGATGCATGTAGCCTTTTTTCAGTATTATTTTGCATATTTTCATATCACACGGCCGTAAGGACCTTTTTTACTAAACCGTAGGTTTCAATTAACTGACTTGTAATTTAAACATTTTATATTAAAAAAATAAAAATACTTCAACAAAATGTTACATCTAATAGTTTTCAAAATAGCCATAATAAAACGTCTTTTTTACCCCGTTTTACCCTTGGAACGTCACATACATATATTTACTTATGTAATGTTCCCATTCCCCAGGACTCCCAACTACCGCTATACCGTAAATGGGTTCCATTAAAATTTTCACCCCCTATTTCACCTCCTTAGAAGATGATTTTCGGGATAAAAACTATCCGTTGTCATTCTCCAGGACTCAAACTATCTCTATACCGAATTTCATCTAAATGGGCTACATCCAAATTTTCTTACCCATTTCACCTCCTTAGGGGATGATTTCTGGAATAAAAACTATTATATGTCCTTTTCTGGACTCAAACTATCTTTCAACCAAATTTTATCAAAATGTGTCACAAACAAATTTCCACCCCCAATTACACCCCCTTAGGGGATGATTTTCGGGATAAACTATCGTATGTCCTTCCTTAACTATCGCTTCACCGTAAATGGGTTCAATCCAAATGTTCATCCACCATTTCTCACCCCCTTAGGGGAGTATTTCCTCCTTTTATATGTTCCGGAATAAAAATTATTCTATGTTCTTTCCTAGGACTCTACCTATATCTATACCAAATTTCATCTAAATGGGTTCTATCCAAATCTTCAACCCTCCTTTCACCACCTCAGGAAATGATTTTTCGGGATAAAAACTATTTATTTATTATTTATTATTAAAAACATGTTAACATAACATTACAGTCCTAAAACCAATGCGTCATGAAAACGATACTAGACTATACAACAAAACAAACAAAACACATATAATTACATTGGTACAGTTGATTGCCTGTCATCCATCTCCTCACAGAAGCTCAGACGTTCACCGCACACATACATCCATCGCCACGCAAGTAAGTCACACTCCGGTGCTGATGCCTCTTGCGCATTGAGATGTGAGAGAGCACGGATCAGCGGCGAGTTCCTGCGTGACACAGTGCGCGCGACAGGCACCGCCAACAAATCGCGTCGCCGTGGCCTAAGGGTTATCTTTGGGATATCCGGAGTATAGAGCCGCACGAGGCGACTCACTAGCTCCGGACAATCTGACTCACCGCGTATGATCCGACACGCAGTCACCAACAAATTGTAATTACGTCTTACCTCCAACGAATTATAACCTAGGGTTCCTAACAGGTATTTGGTGGGATACATAAATGGATAGTTCCCAAAAACTTTCCTATTAGCCCAATAGTGGAACCGGATTTTTGCCCTAGAAGTTTTGATAATTCTAAAGTCGGAAAAGTTATGCTTATATAGCATATAGCATATTTTCAAGCATATTTGTATTATATGAAGAAAAGTTAGAACGAGGGTTATATATAAATTAGGTATTTATATATTTTTATTGATGATTTGTGAATATTGAATTAAAGTGCAAAGTTTTAGCTTCATCGTTTATTATAATATGTATGAAGCTTTACACTGTTGAGTTTTTAGAAAAAAAAAACACCCGCGACTACGTCAAACCAGAATTAGCTTATTATTTAGTCGATATTTAATTAAAGTTTTAAAAATCCACAACAATATCTCTAAATTCTTAAGTTAATAGACAAAGCCAAATGTTTAGAGGTATAAGATAAGAGCTTTAAAATTAATACGCATTTTTTGTCCTGTATGATCTAATATTGAATTAGAGTCTATAAAAATAAGTCTAATACTACAGAATATATGCAGTGATATAATGGAAAGTAAGAAATTTCTGTGTATAGCTTGCATCATAAAAGCATATTATTAAAAAAAGGCGCGAAATTCATAACCACGCCGCGCTACAAGTTGTAGCTTACAACGCACCGGCGCACGGAAGCAGATCTTAGTCGACCTTGCGAGCTATCGCTTTCGCTTGCTAGGTATCCCTCGCCCCGCCCGCGCGCCCGTTCTGCCGCCTTTTGAAAAAAAAACTATTTTTCGTATTTATGTGTTTAAAATAGTGAAGGCGCCAAAACTTTTTATGTATAGTTTATGAGATTTTTTTGGGGGCAAAACCCAGATTCGAGCATAGTAAAACATATGTAGAAAAAATTTAAAGTGGCCAGATTCAAATGAAAAAAATATATGTTTTAAAAATCGTCTATTTAAACAGCTCTTTCAAAAAACTTACCAAAATAGTTTTTGAAAGCCTTCCTTCAGGAAAATACGCTGTTACAATATTAGTGATGGGCCACGGGTAAAGATACCATAAGGCGGTTGTATGTTTCGGAGATATTCAATGTTTGGAAAAGCGGGTGAAAAGGAAGATTTTTTATTATAGCTATGTCAAAAACTATAAGATGTAACATTAGTTTACCTATTTTTATTTTTAATAGTACATAATAAAAAATTACAGATACAGTTATTTTATGAAAAAATCTGCATAGAATAATATGAAGTTACAGAAGTTAATTTAAAATTGTTATTCGTAGCGTCCGGACAAAAGTGGTGGCAAATTTCGCACTGGGAGTAAAATGGAGTAGTTGTTTTTTTATTAAAGTTTTACGGTTGAATTAATACATTATTTATTTAATTTATATTTTTAGAGGATTAAACTATTGTAACACCTCGGTGTTGCCAGTCTCGCAGCCAGCCAAAGCCACGTCATCCCCCCACCACCATCAGCCCGCCTTGCTGCCAAGCCAAGCCTCGGGGTGGGGCGATGACCAGCCAGCCAGCCAGCCTATAAAGAGGGGTGCCGCCACTACAGCGCTCACTTTGTGTAAAACCGAATTACAAGACGAAACTCTGTCCAATTTAACGCAGATAAATAAATTGATTATTGTGCACCAAGTTTATTCAATTTCGCCTGCCCACTCTTAGGCTCTTTTTACACTCAGAAGTGGGCATACTTACGTATCACGTATAATGATGACGCGATCGACTACAAAGAAGCGACCACGACCACCTGATTGGGATAATACGAGTAATGACCACGTGGCTGCTCCCTCCGATGGCGCCGATTTTGATGAACCCTCCATAGACACCGACGATGATCAAAATAGAAGAGAAGGAACGTCTACGCCTCCTGCGAGGAAGATTCTTAAAAGTCTCTTGACGCAAGAGGTACAAAAAGCCTTTCAGGCCATGGAAGACGACATACCTGTTCTCACGCGCGCAAAACATCACCGAGCTGCATCTTTGATCCCCGAATTTGACCCTGACAGCGAGGATAGCACCGTCCAAACTTGGCTGAAGAAAATCGATCAATTAGGAGATATTCACGGTTGGGATGATAAAACCAAATCATTTCATCTCCAAGACAAGTTACGAGGCCAAGCTCGCAAGTGGTACAATCGACTAGAAGAATACGATCATTCATGGGAAGAATGGAAAAGAATGATCCTTCGTGCCTTTCCGAAACACCGTGATTACTCCAATATATTAGAAGAAATGCTAAATAGGAAGAAACTACCAAACGAAAGTATGACCAAATACTATCAAGAAAAAATTGCTATGTGTCATCGATGCAAGTTATCCAATCCCGCTACGGTATCTTGCATCATCCGCGGCCTGCCAACAGCGTTGCAGTCTAACGCGAGAGCATTCCAGTGCGTTCAGCCCGAGGAGCTATACGAACGCTTTCTGTCTGCTTTGGATGACTACAGGGCGCCATATCACGCCGGAGAATTCGCTCGAATCCCTAACAAGGAAAGTACTCGTCAGCCTATGGAAAAGAAAGCGCCAGTGAACGTGGACACAGATCCGTGCCCCCGCTGTAAACAAACTGGGCACTTGGTACGAAATTGCCCTGTTCCTGACCAGCGCATCTGTTTCAAGTGTGGTGCAAAAGGTCACATCGCACCACGTTGCCCAAATAACCTTAAACCTGAAGACAAGACTAGCAGTGTCGTCAAGGAAGTTAAATTGATCCAAAACTATAATGACGTCTACAAGAAGACTGCTCAAATCAACGGCACCTACGTGAAAGCTTATTTGGACACTGGTAGCCAAGTAAACATACTCAATTCAGAAATCGCCGAGCTTCTCAATCTGGAAGTGAAACCATCACACATCGCACTCAAAGGGTTCTATGGCGACAGTGTTCCAAGCAAAGGTGAAGTAGAATTCAGACTTCAACTCGACGGCCTTAATCTAACCTGTAAAGCTCAGCTTACAGACGTGAAGATGAATGAGATCAACTTATTAATTGGCCAACCTATTATAAACGGTGATGGCGTGTCTCTGATAGTCCACAGCGGCACTGCCACTCTCAAAACCAATGTGCCTGATTTTACTGCAAACATGGATGTGACAAGCGAAACCCAACGCTTCAAGGTTGTTACCGCGGTTAAGGAATGCTTGCCGCCAGGAACCTCTATCATAAAGGTTCACATCCTAGGAAACCGACCAGATAATGACGTCATGACACCTGCGCGCCATTTCGACTTGTATGGAGTCACCTACTCGCTACCAGCTACTCTACTTCGTGGCAACGCAGGCTACCTGAAGGTTGTCAACACGGGCAGCAAGAACGTCGAGTGGTGCGAGGGCACCGTACTACTCCGTGCCGAGAGCTGCGAGGAAGCCCAGGTCAGTCCAAATGATAATTCATTGCCATCTGCCATAGCCCAAAGCCTTCTATGTATTAATTCGGCCGAGCTCGATAACACGGAGCACATTGGGGGCGTAAAAATAGTGGATTTAAACATAGGTCCCTTAAATGAAACACAACATAAGGATCTTATTTCTTTATTGACCGAGTATAGAGATTGCTTTGCCACTGACACCAAGGATTTAGGCTGTTCTAATTTAGTCCAGATGCAAATTAAATTAAATAGTGATACTCCTATTTACTACCGTCCCTATAGACTTTCTCTCAGTGAACAAGCGGTCCTTAAATCTAAGATAGCGGATTTGTTAGGCGCAGGCATTATCAAAGAGTCAGAATCTAGTTACGCTTTCCCAGTAATTCTAGTCAGAAAGAAAAACGGTGATCACCGTTTATGTGTCGATTATCGCGCACTCAATGCTATTACAATACGTGATCGATATCCTATGCCCAACATAGATGATCAGCTGTCGCGATTGGCAGGCAAGAACTACTTTACTAGTTTAGATCTGGCTCAAGGTTACCATCAAGTTCCTATAAGTCCTGAGGATACGCATAAGACTGGGTTCATAACAAGTGAGGGCCATTACGAGTATAATCGTGTCCCATATGGCTTGGCTAATAGCCCGTCCGTTTTTATGCGGTTGATAAATAAGCTCGTACAAACCTTAGGTGACTATGAAATATTGGCCTTTCTCGATGATATATTGTTACCATCTGTTGACATTGAATCTGGCATTGAGTTATTAAAAAAAATACTGTCCAAGCTGAAAGCTGAAAACCTGAAATTAAATATGAGCAAATGTTCATTCCTGCAAAAGAAAATCACATATTTGGGGCACCAGATTTCTCTCAATAGCATACAACCGGGTGAACTAAAGTTAGCTGCCGTGTCTCAGTTCCCAGTCCCGCGTAATGTTCACGAAATAAGACAGTTTATTGGTCTCTGTAGTTATTTTCGCAAATTCATTTTTAACTTTGCAACCATAGCCCGCCCACTAACGACGTTAACAAAAAAAAACACGCCGTGGACTTGGGGTGAAAAACAAGCTCAGAGTTTTGATGAACTTAAACAGAAACTATGCGAGAAACCAGTACTAGCAATTTATGACCCCTCACTGCCTACTGAGATACACACGGACGCGAGCAAACTAGGTATTGCTAGCATTTTAATGCAAAAACAAGCAGAGGGTACGTTGCGTCCTGTAATGTATTTTAGCCGTGTCACTAGTAGGGAAGAAAGCGTTTATCATAGTTATGAATTAGAGACATTGGCAGTTGTTGAATCATTGCGTAGGTTTCGCTGTTATGTATTCGGCAAGAAGGTTAAGGTAGTCACAGATTGCACTGCTGTCACCGCCACATTAACGAAACGCGATCTAATACCGCGAATTGCCCGTTGGTGGCTTTTGATTCAGGATTTTGACATTGACATTTACTATCGACCCGGTGAACGAATGAAACACGTGGACGCACTTAGCCGCAATCCCGTGGATTTAAATTCGTTTGTAAGGCAAGCTACATTGGAACGTGTACCCGAACGTTCTGCGCCGGCCATGGACAGTGTCAATGTCAATCGTCTCGAAGTGTCAGATTGGTTCCTAACGGTTCAAAGGCAAGACGAAAAGCTAAACAAAGTGATTGAAGTGATAAATAGTGGTTGTACGGACTTAGACATAGTTAACAATTACGCGCTAATTGATGACCGATTGTACCGCAAGACACTTAACGGTAACCGCCTCATAGTACCAAGTTTCGCGCGTTGGAGAATTCTTCAAATGCACCACGACGATATCGGTCATATAGGGTTAAAACGATGCGAACTCATTAAATCAAAATATTGGTTCCCGAAAATCACGCGTTTCGTTAGGAAGTACGTCTCATCCTGTCTTCACTGTGCATATGGGAAAGGCGACTACGGAAAGAAGCCAGGTAAATTACACCCTATTCCTAAACCGTCAGAACCTATGACAGTAATACATATCGATCATCTCGGACCCTTTTGTAAAACGAAAAAAGGTTATCAGTATATGTTGGTACTCACAGACTCATTTTCAAAGTTCGTCATTGCTGAACCCACTCGTACAGTTAACTCGGTTGAGACTATTCGCGTCTTAAGAAAGATTTTCAGTTTGTTTGGGGTACCTGAGCGCGTCGTATCAGATCACGGAAAGGCCTTTACCAGTCGGTACTTTAGGAGTTTTGCAACTGAAAAACAATTTCGACACACCTTATGTACTATTGCTTGCCCACGTGCTAATGGCCAGGTGGAGAGGACAAACCGTACGATTCTGGATGCCTTGAGGGCTACGGAGCCCAGTGATGCTAGTAACAACTGGGACAATAGTTTGCCTAATGTGGTATGGGGTATTAATAACACATCTAACGCCTCCACCGGTTACAAACCATTTGACTTGATGTTTGCTCGTGCTAGTAGGTCTGTATGTGATGTTGTTATCCCAGGACAGGTTACCGAACCCATACAAGCTAGGCGTGCAAAGGCAGTATCTCGGAACAAAGCCGCTAGCGCTAGGATGAAACAGCAGTATGATAAAAAGCGTAAAAATTGTATTGTTTACAAAAAAGGTGACCTTGTCCTCTGGAATCAGGCCCCAGTGAGTAGTGCTAGTAAAGTCAATTCGAAGCTGGATGATATATACTCGGGACCTTACATAGTTGTTAGAGTTTTAGGTAAGGATAGGTACAGAATCCGGAGCATAAAAGGTATGAGAGGGTATAAAAAATTCACAGGGCTTGTATCCGTGGACGCAATTCGCCCCTATAAGAGTGTAGCCCCCTTAACTGATAGTGAGAGTAGTACAGATGACCAATTAGAAACGGAAGACCTTATTGACCTATTAGAAAGTTAAATAATAAATAATTGCCTTGTGTCATACTGTTTATATTGTTCACTGATACTTGTCAACTCCCCATTGCGGGAGCAATTGTTGCAGGAAGGCCGAATGTAACACCTCGGTGTTGCCAGTCTCGCAGCCAGCCAAAGCCACGTCATCCCCCCACCACCATCAGCCCGCCTTGCTGCCAAGCCAAGCCTCGGGGTGGGGCGATGACCAGCCAGCCAGCCAGCCTATAAAGAGGGGTGCCGCCACTACAGCGCTCACTTTGTGTAAAACCGAATTACAAGACAAAACTCTGTCCAATTTAACGCAGATAAATAAATTGATTATTGTGCACCAAGTTTATTCAATTTCGCCTGCCCACTCTTAGGCTCTTTTTACACTATAATGTAATTTGGATATCAAAAATAAAAATATATCCAAATTATATTATTTTTTTTTTAATTTATTTTATTGTAATTTATGGTTCGCAGTATTTGCACTTCACGAAACAGTTGATAATGTGGCCAAAAGCCCTGATAATTGTACTTGCAGTAGTAATTTTTGAGATTTTCCTTTTTTTTCAAAAATGACATCACAAGCCTAAAAAAAATTTTCAGGTCTTTTTTTATATTGCAAACATGTTTCTTATCTTACCAAAAACGCAGTACTTTCACAAAAATATTACTTTTGCTAACAAGATCTACAGCATTCAGCATGTGCTAGAAGGTTGTGAAGTACTTGCTACGTTTACTGCAGATTCATTAGGCATATAACTTTTTTGCAACGAATACTACCTAACTAAAGCCAAACGCAGTATTCAACATTACTGCATTTGAGTTTAGCGAGAAAACCAAAGAGCTACTCTTCCGACGCTAAGAGTAAACGCAGTACTTATTCCACAGTGCTGCTCTTAAGAGTATCGAGAGTATTCAAGAGTAACAAAAAGCTACGCATGCACCGAAGCCACACGGTACAGTGCCGCATTTCGTGCTAGCAAATTAGAATGAAATATTCGCACTTGATTTGGTTACACCTTGTATAATTCAAAAGAGTGATTGATGGCTTGATGAGTGGAGGTGTTTTGTTCCTGAAACACATTTTATAGACTATTAAAAAAATTAGATTGATTGTTATAATGCGCTGATAAGAAAAATTCATTTTTTCTAGTACCTACCTAAAATCTATTTTATTTCGTCTCTTCGTCACTTCAATATTTGTCTGAAGTTAAATCTTACTAACACTTAGGTATCTATTACCAGGTATGAAAATAGAGCATGATTGCGAACTAGAAACGCAATATTGAACACGTGCTAGGTGATTTTGCAGTAATAAACACAAATACTGCATCTAGCCTTAGTGGTACTGTAATGCCTGCAAACCCAGATCATCATATCAGCCGAAAGACGTCCACTGCAGTGCTGGACAGGCCTAACTGCAATGCAAACCCATATAGTTGATGAAAATGCAGTACTGCGTATTTATCCAAATAAGGCAGTAAAAAGTAAAAGTTGTATAACATAAGATTTGTTGTATAGATACCAAAAAATATGTTTACCGCGTTTATCTCGAAACCACCAGTTTGCAAGTACTGCGTTTGCAATAAGAAGGGCAGATTTGTTAGCGTACAAAGTCGTAAATGCCAATACAATGGCATCTGTAGTCTGTAGTAGACGAAAGATTGAAATTTTTGTGGAAAGATAACTTAAACAAAAATCGCCGTTATCGCCGCAGCCAGGCAGCTGAACTTTAGCGTAATATACAGGGTGTATTATTCAAACGGGGCAGTGAGGGAAAATCCGAAACTATAAGAGATACGGAAATTTGCTCTTAGGAGTCACGGGACTTATCCAGTTTATGGTAAACTATGAAAATAAAAAGTCATAAATTCTGGAAATACATAAAATCCAGTTCCGGAATTTCCAATATTCTGAGTGTACCAATTCCGGAATTGTAATATCGGAAAAATTGCCCGAGATTCCGAAATTTCGAAATTCCGGAATTCCGGAATTGCAAGCCCTAGATGTAAGGGACAATTGTTGCTATGGAACCCTGTATCTACAATCACAGGAAAATGCCTAATTTCATAGTTTGATGTACGAAAATGGATCTCCCTATACTAAGCACCTTAGTAAGTATGGGGAGAATAACTGTGGCGTCTGAAACTAGACAAAGTTGGTAAATTCGTGGTTTTTTCAAATTTATTTTAATTATTTACACCAATCTTTTCAAAGCTGTAAAAAAATATAATTCCCATACTTACTCATTGTAGGTAGGTACACGTTTGTGCGGGGAGATCCATTTCCGTACATTAAGCTATGAAATTCAGCATCTTCCTGGGATTGTAGACACAGGGTTCCTTAGCACCAATTCTTCCTTATTAATCCCACTATTAATTTACGTAAAATAACGCACTCTGATTTTTAGACAGATTTGACCGGGTTTGATTCCCGGCTGTGTATGAGGCTTTTTTGAATGCAGATTTTATTTTTTCTAAAATAGGTCTCGTGACTCCCTAGAGCAAATTTCCGTATATCTTATAATTTCGGATTTTCCCTCACTGCCCCGTTTGAATAATATACCCTGTATTATAAATACATGTCTACCCACTATGATTTTTGTACAATTGTTAACACTGTTTGCTTAGATTTAGTATTAACTTATAACTTTTCTCATGTAAATGAATTATGTTAATTCTTTATGAGAAATGAAGTTTTTTAAAAATAAAATGTAAATACATGTACATTTTCATTTCAAAAACTTAATATTTACTAGCAAGAGGGTTAACGCATTCACTGCCACCGACGCGTATGTGCGTTCCAGTGACTTTCACCGTGTGCCATCGACGCACAGACGCGTTCGTAATTACGTAAAGTGCATTACATAAAGTACATTTTAAAAAGTGTGGCACCTGGCGAATGCCCAGGAAAAGGAGGTGGCAGTGAATGCGTTAAAAAAAATTAAGAGAAATAAATAATTCAATCGGTATTCGTTTAGTCATAAAAATATCTAGGCGACTCTACTGCCTTCTGTGTGAAATCTGCCACCTTGCCACCTGCCACCACTTGTCCGTACCCTAGTTATTAGGTATAATACCTACAATTACAAATATGAATGATTTGCAAATGTTGCAATTATAATTTTATTATAAAATGTTGTATTTTTGTTATGTGTTACCACTGTGTAAGCCACCAATACTTACTTTAACATAAAACTATAAGTAAAAACCTACTTTATAATGGACTTAACGCTGACGAAACCGCGGGCAATTCCTAGTATAGTAATAAATAAGGGTAAGTTTCGTCTTTGTATTTCCATTAGCGTACTTAAAACAAAATAACAATTTTCCATTGATATAAGTTTAAAACATGCTTTGCGGTTTTTTTTATGGATGAGTTAAGGGCACCCCGCTGCCCCGCCACCGCTGATCGCTGCCTGCTGCCACAGCGCCACAGCGCACAGCACGGCGCGCGCATACAATACAGCGCGTTTGAAACGTAGTAATATAGGCACGGAATGCTTACCTATACATATCAGTATTTAGTGTCGCCGTGATTCTATATTTCTAAACTTTTGTTTGGTAACTGAGATCATTTTCAAGACCGTTTATTATTAACTCTACAAACTCTAACTCAATATTGGATAACGGCCTCCGTAGCCCAGTGGGTAGTGACTCTGCCTACGAAGCTGCAGGTCCCGGGTTCGAATCCCGGTCAGGGCATTTATTTGTGTATTTATCACGAATATTTGTTCCTGAGTTATGGATGTTATATATGTATATAAGTATGTATATATTATATATATCATCGCCTATTACCCACAACACAAGCCTTACTGAGCTTACCGTGGGCCTAGGTTGATTTGTGTAAGATTGTCCCGTAATATTTATTTATTTATTTATTATTATTATTTATTGGCTATACTGCTTTTTTTTTTTTTTTTTTTTTTTTTTTATAATTTGTTTAATCTGCGATCAGTCAAAACAACTATGAGCAGATGAGTGGAGAGAGGTTGGCGATTGGCAAGGTAGGGCCATTACCCCAGCTTCCCTTAGTCAGGCAGCACATTGGCTCTCTTGAGTCTCTTTATTGGGTTTGGCTTTAGAAGCGACTGTGATAGAGGGTTTGGATGAGTTGCTAGTCGGTCCTTGTAGTTAGCTGTGTAGCGTTTTGCCTCTTCGAGTATGGTTGGGATTTCGAGATACTCATGGATTTCTGAGTTGCGAGTGTACCAGGGCGCTGATGACAAGACCCTTAAGATGTTGTTTTGAGCTCTCTGGAGAGACAGTATATTGGATTTGCTGGCCGATGACCACAGTTGGATGCCATATGTCCATATTGGTTTCACTATTGCGCAGTAAACATTCAGCTTATTGGGTAGAGATAAGGCCGACTGTCTGCCGAGAATCCAGAGGAGATTTCTGAACCGATGATTCATTTCGTCTCTCTTTTTCTTTATGTGATATACTGCTTAACCAGAAATAAATATCTACACAAGCCAATGGTCTACACATCTAACTTTTTTCCAGTATATTAAGTGGATCGATTACATCATAATTTTACAATATCAGCTACTCTAATTCTTTATTTGCAAAATTATTTGCATTTTTTTGTTCACCAAAATGCAGATGTTCCAGACATCTAAAAACAGATTATTATAAAGAAACTAAAGTGTTATTAGATATGTTACAGTTTTTTGTAACTCTAATTCTATATTTACATAGTTCTTGGCTAAAATTAAAATATTTCAATATAACCGAAAGCCGAACCTAAAAACTTCTAACTTTTTGTATAAGTATTATTTAACATGCCTCCAATGACATATCAAAAAAGAAAAAACTTTAATGTTATCAAAACCCATTTTTGTTCAGCCGCTGGTCTATATATAAAAACCGTAGGAACGTTTTCTGAACCTTCTCCAGTAATAGGGCGTAAGTTGATTCATAAGGGTGCCATATGATTGACGAAGCTTCCAGCTTGCTTCTAACGAGTGCGTTATAAACTAGCCTGATGGCCCCGGGATAGTGTTGTGGATAACGCTCATTTTGAGGCTTCAAGACTCGAACCTTAAAGACTCCCGAGGCTTAAAGACTCAAGTGACGAAAAGTCAATATTTTGCATTCATATGCGTAGAATAAGCCAACACGGTTCTTAAACAGCATCGAGTCTTTAAGCCTTTGGAGTCTTTAAGGCTCGAGTCTATAAGCCTCGAAATGAGCGTTATACACAACACTACCCCGGGATCATAAAAGTCACGAAGGTTGCGAATCACAAAGCCTAATCTTCGATAGCAGCTTTTAGAAAGTGATAATATGTGCTCATGGAAAGTAAGCCGCATATCGAAGACCACGCCAAGATCCTTAACGCTGGAGACACGGTTGATAGGCTCTACTCCAAGCATGTATTGAGCATGTATCGGGGTACGTGCACGGCAAAAGGTGCAGACACAACACTTGGCTATGCCATTATGCTGGCTAGCCAGTTCCTTTGCTTGAACTTGGCTTGACACGCCGCCTCGTGTCTAGATACGATAAGGACACGGCCCGTAATAGTTCGTTGATGAAATCCATACTAATTATACACATGAAAATCGGCCAAGTGCGTGTCAGGCCACGCGCAGGGTAGGGTTCCGTAGTTGCCTGTCTGTCTTTGTTACGACACGCGCGCGCCAACAAAGTGGTGTGGTTGCGTCGGCCGAATTTGTACGAAAGTTGGCCTTTCCAAGTACGTTTTTAAGTTGGTCGACTATCGCTCGGTGCCCAACTAGTTATATGTCTACTTAGCCGTGATAGTTTTTCTCTTAATTTCATTATAAGCACTGCCACTAATTCCCCTACTACTTAGTCAGTAGGTAGATATGCTTGCGATTTATGAAACCCTGAACGATCAAGTGTGATGTTATTTCATCAATGTTTAGAATCCGTTTTAAATGTATACATTACGAGTATAAGCACATTTGAAAACTGTAGTATTGAAATTGGCGTTAGGGCTCATGCCGTGTGTACTTAAATAAATTAAGGCGACAACTAGGTGTCGCTATTATATGACGCATATAGTACGAGTATTATAACACACAGCGGCAGCAGCGTAAATGTGAAGAATCCTGGCTTGCTTTATTACTTTCTTCAGATTGCGGCATTATCTGAAACAATACAAACTATTGTAAAACAAGTAAAAAAAAAGTGTAGACGGATCACTAATTTTACCAGCTTTATGATTTAATGATGGAGATGGGTGGCCATAGAAACTCTTCTATTGAGCATAACTATGTGATGAGTGATGAAACATTCATACTGTTCCTGTCACACACACAATGTTTTCGTTCTGTCACATTTGGCGGGAAAACCAAATAAACTTTTTATTAAACTTAATTAATATTTATCTATAAGTCTATGATGTGAGGCGCGTAAGACAAACGGGCCTTCGGCATTCAGCCACAATTTAAAATCACTGTTGGAGGGTATGTAATGTTCTTATTGGTGGGTAATGTGTTGAGTGAGGGGCGAGCTCCAACCTGTCAATCTAATATAACATAACAAATCTTCAAATCAATAAAGGTTTAGGAACGCTCTTGTGAATATTAGGTCCGTTAAAATGAATTCGGATTTTCTATGACCAAAATGGAGATTTCTTTTGCATGCGGTTACTTGCCTGAAATACTGGTAAGTTAAGTAGTAGTAATTGGTAAAGTACTTATTTAAATTGAATGTGAACAAATTAAACCCTCCAAACCTGACCTGACTTTATGACTTCCAGCCTCACTATACATATATATATACACCTGTGTGGGTGCGGGTGGAGCAGGACCGCTCATTGTGGCACTCTCTGCGGTTGGCCTATGTCCAGCAGTGGACGTCTTTCGGCTGATATGATGAAACCTAATCGTAATCTGGTAAAGATCGCGGGAGTCCGCTGGATGCGGATGGCACAGGACCGCTCATTGTGTTGTGGCACTCCTTGGGGATGGCCTATGTTGAGCAGAGGATGCCTATCGGCTGATATGATGATGACGATGAATCTTGACTCGTACCAATTAGAAATTTGGAATCATGGCTTTAGATATTTAGGTACCATAAGCTTTTGGGGACGAAAACCATCAAGAAGAAAACTGCATACAATATTTATTCTTCAAGTAGGCCTCTAAGGCTCTTTTTAATTGCCTTCAATTGCGTCTGATAACACAGGTAGGTACAGTCGCCATCAGATACATAAGTACACTATATGTGTTCAAAAATATCGGCACATGCACCCTAATGCCTTGAAAATAGAGGTGTGTTCCGATGTTTGTGAGCTGCTTGTTTGCTCCGATGTATGTGATGGCGAATGTACGGGTAGGGGACAGCATCTGTTGCTTTTCCTTTAATTTTATTGTTAAAAGGGCCTCTAAATTTTGTCTCTACCTGCCACGATTGCATAACATATGTACAGTAAGGGAAATGTATATTTACGTACCACCGTAGAATCCTGTCGCAAGTGACAGGCCGCCGTCACTAACCTCGAGTTATATGTCACCTTATTGCGATAGGGTTCTACGGTTGTACGTGAATACATTACCCTTACAGTACGTAACAATGTTATGGCGACCACCTGCCCATTACTCTTTCTACGTTCCATACTCTAGCTAATGTAATCGTGAACTGCTCCATCTTAACTCGTTCGGCGACAGTACGTCGACAGGCGGGCCAGCCATATGTATGTAGGCTTAACAACGCTTAATTGATGGT
This sequence comes from Epinotia brunnichana, assembly GCA_963854355.1. NCBI lineage: Eukaryota > Metazoa > Arthropoda > Insecta > Lepidoptera > Tortricidae > Epinotia > Epinotia brunnichana. Next base: position 1,252,251 of record OY977953.1, on the reverse strand, counting down.
ACTGTCAACGAAAGTAAGTTCCTTCCTAGCAGCAATACCTTACAAAACGAACAATATGATAGGTACTCCTAATATGTATACTCGAGAGCTATTAAAACGGGTACGTACCATTTGACCTGTTTTCATTATCAATCCAGTCCGATCATCAATATTTGTTCGTAAACTGCAGAAAATAGCTGGATCCATCGTTACATCAATAACCTGAAATTAGTTATACAAACATATATTTTATCTAATGTTATCGTCAAACACTGTTTAACCGTACAAACAATAAAGTTTTTCTATTTCTATAACAAAAACCGTCGCAAAGTAAGTTCAATTAGGTAACGTATTCCTAAGTAATACATATGTTATGAATACATATATGTATGTACGAGTATGTATTATATATAATACATACTCGTAACACAAATATATTTTTCACTTCTCATGCTTTAATTTGCTATTCTGCTGGATGTAAGCTGCGCAAAATTCCACTTTTATGCTCTAGTGCACAAAGCATTTTATTTTTAAATACTAAGATATGCGGGCCTAACAGCCTCGCGCACATTAAAACTTCGTAGAATAATCTTGTTATTTTATTTCGTTTTCTTGCCGATATAAAATAGAAGTCAACTAAATATAAGTGTCGTTTTATTGCGGTGTTCCTATGGCCACCTTCCAGCTCCAGCATCAGATCAGCTCCAAGTCATCCTAATATTGCATTGTCATGTGATATACATATGCATGCAAAAATTCAGCTCAATCGGATAACGGGAAGTGACTGAAAAATGGATTGCAAATTTTGAGGGACAACTTACATACTTAAATATTTACATACATACGAACAGTGCAAGTTGTAATTATTTAAGTCTTGTAATTATTTACAAACGTATCGAAACATTAAATTAATTTTGCCGTATGAAGTACCCAAGTCTAATATCACATGTCAAAAATTCAACATAAAAACTTTAAAAAGTTACGGTGTCGGGAATTAGCTTTATTTTGTTCAAATACTTGTTATTTTCTCGCAATCGAAGTGAAAGTCAGTGTGTATAACTCGGACATAAATTAGCCATTTTACCCCTCCGCTAAACTATCCACCCTCGACGGTAACTCGGGCGTATATAAACGTCTCAGGTAAAAATGGCTCATTTTATGCATTTGTTGTACAATTTACTATTTTGCCTTTGTGCTGGATGTATGCTGCACAAAATGTCACTTTTATGCTCTAGTGCACAAAGTAAAATTGTTTTAAAGACTAAGATAATAACAGCCACACGCACAATAAAACTTCGTAGATTATTACAAGTTTATACTTGTTATTTTATTTGATCAGCATTAATAAATTTCACATCCGTGTTTTTTATTACTAAATTAAAAAAACCAGATGAAATAGAAGCCAATTATTATTTTAAAACGTATCGAACTATTAAATTACATAAAAACTTAAAAAGTAAAGTGGTGGGATTTTATTAAATTTTGCAAATACTTGTTATTTTCTCGCAATCGAAGTGAAAAGCAGTGTGTATAACTCGGGCATAAATGAGCCATTTTATCCCTCGACTTAACTATCCACCCTCGCCGGTGGCTCGCCTGGATAAACGTCACGGGTAAATGGCTGGTTTTATGCACTTGTTGTACAATCTACTATTTCACACCTTTCATTCGGAAAAAGTAAGTTTTGCTCCACGACGAGAGGGATCAAACTGCTACTTTTCTGTTCAAGCTCCTTTTTTATTTAATTTATTCATTGGCATGTAATGTAGCATTTACGCAATGTGCCAATTGAACACAGATCTTAATAAAATAATCGATTGTAATTTCATCGTAATCGATTAAAAACGATTTTTTTTTAATTATCTTCTTAATTTTTTTTTCATATACAGAGTGTTTTTTTTTAATGGGACAGTATGGGGAAATCCGAATCTAAAGGAGATAGAGGAAAAGTGTCCAAGGAGACATTAGGTGTTTTTTTATGTAAACAAATTTGGCTCATTAAAATTTTTGGTCAAGCGTGAGTTGTTCTTAAAAAATTATAAAGTTGGTCAATTTTTTTTTGACGCGGGTCGGCTCTGTTTCATGTAAGGATTATTTCATTGTATGGAAAGAAAACAATCTGAACAGCAGAAGTTGGTCAAATTAAATGAAAACTAATCTTCATACAGTTGGTTTATTACTTGAGTAAATGTTCGATGTGGCCGCCGTCTTGTCTTATGCAGGTACGACCACGCTTCAAGACACTTCTAGTTGCATTTAACAGAAACTTATGGTGAATTGTGTTTAAAGTGTTGTAAACAGCATCTTTTAATTCTTGTACGGAGTTGTATCGGGATTCATAAATTCGACCCTTAAGGTAACCATAAGAAAAAAATCTAAATCAAATTTGAATTCTTTTTTTTATAATTTCAAGACTATCGCGTGCCATGATGTTTACGAAGATTAAAAAAAATGTTCTTCTCTTGAATCATCTGGAGCTCTTATCGATTATCGAAATTTAAAAATGGAATAATTTTAAATATTTTTTACACGCCTAGGCACTTGTAACAATAATAAAAGGCGAATACTGCAATTGTATGAAGATTAGTTTTCATTAAATTTGACCAACTTCTGCTGTTCAGATTTTTTTCTTTCCATACAATGAAATAATCCTTACATGAAACAGAGCCGACCCGCGTCAAAAAAAAATTGACCAACTTTATATTTTTTTAAGAACAACTCACGCTTGACCCGAAATTTTAATGAGCCAAATTTGTTAACATAAAAAAACACCTAATGTCTCCTTGGACACTTTTCCTCTATCTCCTTTAGATTCGGATTTCCCCATACTGTCCCATTTAAAAAAAACACTCTGTATATATATAATCGCTAAACTTAAGTGGCAGTGGGCGGGGCACATTGCAAGTAGAACATCAGTTCGTCAGGCCGTTGGGGCGGAAAGGTTCTCGAGTGGCGACCACGTACCGGAAGGAGCGGCGTTGGTAGGCCTCCCACAAGGTGGACTGATGACCTGGTAAAGGTCGCGGGAGTCCGCTGGATGCGGGTGGCGCAGGACCGGTCACTTTGGAACTCTTTGGGGGAGGCAGTCCAGCAGTGGACGTCTTTCGGCTGATATGATGATGATGATGATGATGATGGTATATATATTCTTCCTCATAGCCGGAGTGAAAAGTTGTACGTGTCACTCAGGAGCAAAATTATTTTCGTCATGGGTGTTAACGCTTGAATCCTTCATTACGCTCAGGACTCTAACTTGGAATTAAAATTCTTCGCTTCACTCTGGATTCAATGTACCGCCCTCGCCGTAAATAAATCATTTTGCTCCCTTGAGGCACAAATAACTATGTCGTTTTCATGAAAAAGGACTCCAGTTGCAAATCACCCGAGTCTCTTTTCCCAGAGATACACTTACACTTCATATTATAATTTCAAATTATCATTCAACTAGGCCGGACACTCTGGAGGTATTTACTTGTCACACACACTGCCGGAGTGACAAGACTACTCTCTAGGACTCCGTTTGGATGAGCGGGTATATATTATATAGTCCCCAGAATATCACTAATCTAGGCATTATATTCTGACGATAAAATGCTTCTGCTATACGAGCGAACAGCAGCTTCAACACGTAAACGGCTTTCCGGGAGTATTGGGGTGGTTAGTACTGGATGATATCCAAAACGCTGTATGTAGGCCGATAATATTTGATGGGTTGGGCATCTATACTTCTAATATACGATGTGTTAGATTATTTACATTGCCTTTTTTCAAGATCCCAAATTATAATGTTCGTCTTTCTTCATGTAGCGATTTTTCATAAAGCGTTTTAAAATGTTCGCGATTTTTTTTCGTATATTTTACCAGAAGAATATTTTTCTTGGTAGGAAACTAGTAATGTACAAAGTTATTTTTTCCTAGGAAACGAGTTACCTACGATATTTTGTAATGATTATTCACTACATCTGTACGTAGCGTTGCTTTCGTCGGTGGTCGAAGGGGGTACCTATATCTGCGACTGATAAAATATTCTACTGGTAAAATATACGAATAAAATAATCGCGAGCATTATAATACGCTTTGTAAGTGAAAAATCGCTTCATGAAGAATGACGAACATTATGATTTGCGATCGTGAAAAACGGACTCGCGCACGAAGGGTTCCGTACCATTATCTATAAATATTTATTTAATTCTGTTTTTTAGTATTTGTTGTTATAGCGGCAACAGAAATACATCACCTGTGAAAATTTCAACTGTTTTCTGTCATGGTTCATGAGATACAGCCTGGTGACAGACAGACAGACAGACTGACATACAGGCATACAGACAGACAGACAGACAGACAGACAGACAGACAGACGGACAGACGGACAGCGACATCATTATGATGATGATGATATTTAAGAGATGTACTTATACTTTAATACATAGAAAACATCCAAGACTCAAAAACAATTAATTATTCATGCTTATCGCACGAATATTTGACCTTACCGGGATTCGAACCCAGGACCGTCGGCTTCGCAGGCTGGGCCATAAGTTAGTGCAATCATTACCCTAGCACCCTCTAGGACCGCTGCGCCATACGTAAAGCCGCCCCTGGTCAATAGTTTAGATAAGCAGGTAGGATTCCGAGCAATCGGATCAGAAATTCCGGAGATTACCCCATACATACGAACTTCCTTAAACTTCAGAGCAAGAATACATTCCGTTGTAACCTACCTGCACAGCGGAATGTCATCTCGGTCGTATTTGGAGCAGCCCGACCCCCCAACCGTGTCTGCTTACCATGCGTCTCAAGCGGGTGCGTGTGAAGCCCGGTCATTTATTTAATGTCATGCGGGTCCCACACCACTGCACCGAATTCAAGCCTACTGCCAATATATGCATTGTATAGTATAATTGCGACTTTGGAGGTTGAAAATTTGGGAAGCAATCCTTATTATGAATCCCAGCGTTTTAGATACTTTTTTGCAGGTCTTCGTTATATGTATGTTGTAGTTACAGCTTTCTAGTAGTGAGAGACTAGCGCTAAGCCGCAGACGGGTGGACGGACAAACGGACATGGCGAAACTATAAGGGTTCCTTGTTGACTACAGAACCCTAAAATAAGTTTAACTTGGACAGCTTGCGTGACCGGCGGCGAGAGCAATTAAAACGGGTACGTACCATTTGACCTGTTTTCATTATCAATCTGATCCGATCATCAATGTTTGTTCGTAGGCTGCAGAAAATGGCTGGATCCATTTTTACATCAATAACCTGAAATTAGTTAAACAAACATATTTTATCTAATGTTATCATCAAACACAAACCGTCGTAAAGTAAGTTCAATTGGGTAAAGTATTCCTTAGTAATATGTTATGAATCCAACATACATACATAACACGAATATATTTGTCGTTCTCGAGTAAAAGGGATCCAGATTGATCACCACAACATCATATCAGCCAAAAGACGTCCACTGCTGGACATATGTCTCCCCCAAAGAGTACCACAATGACCGGTTCTGCGCCACCCGCATCCAAGAGCAATGTAGAGAGCTATGCTGGGAGTTTCTCTGCGTGATCGCATCAGAAATGAGGCTATCCGCAGCAGAACCAAGGTAACCGATATACCCTTCCGAATCTTAAAACTTAAATGGCACTGGGTGGGGGCACATTGCACGTAAAACCCATGGCCGTTGGGGCGGAAAGGTTCTTGACTGGCGACCACGTACCGCAAGGCGCAGCGTGGGTACTGACCTGGTAAAGGTCGCGAGAGTCCGCTTGATTGACACATAATTTCATATCTTCAACACATAAAGTGCTTTTCGAAAGAAAATGTATTCTGATTCATCGTTATGATATCTTATCGGAAACTGAGAAGTACCTACGTAATTGGGGATATGGTTTCATTGGTCATTTGATCTATCATCAGTTGCACTTCAGAAAGTCTGTTGATTTGTAGAGAAAATACTGATATACTATTAGAAACTATCGAAATTGCTATAAGATACCTTAGGATACCAACCTGCTGATAAATATTATAGAATTATCAAAATCGGAGTAAACGGTAAAGACAGACGGACATCAAATCTTTTGTACCACTGTCTTTCTAACTGTTTTTGCTGCAAGTCCAATATCTTAATTATGGTTAATTCATTTATAATGCTTAATTCTCTAGTGTGTTATATTTAGTGTATATGTTAGTGTATATATTTACCTTTCGCTTTCGTGTTACATTAGTATATATATTTACCTTTCGCTTTTGCTGTTTCCACAGTCCATATTAAATGTGACATTTGGGTGTAAGCGTGAAGAGGTAACAGACAGACAGACACACTTTCGCATTTATAATATTATTATATTATAATATATACTAGCTTCTGCCCGCGAATCCGTCCGCGTGGATTTCGTATATATAGTAGCTCCATACTAACTTTCACCCCCTTAGGGGATGATTTCCATGATAAAAAGTATTCTATGCCCTTCCCCGGTTTTCTTCTTCGGTATTACTGCTTAATTTGGTTGTAAACTTTTAACGACCGGTTAGCCTAGTGGGTAGTGACCCTGCCTACGAAGCTGAAGGTCCTGGGTTTGAATCCTGGTAAGGACAAATATTTGTGTGAAGAGCACGAATATTTGTTTCTGAGTCTTGGATGTTTTCTATGTATTTAAGTATATATATCCATTAAATATATCGTCGTCTAGTATCCATAACACAAGCCTTATTGAGCTTACTATGGAGCTAGTTCGATTTGTGTAAAAATTGTCCTATAATAATATCATATTATATTAAACTAGTAACGGATTATTGCTTACCGCGTCTGGGAACGGCTCCACACGAACGCCTGGCAATCCCAGACCATAATTTGGTCCCAGAATCCGGAGGAACATCAGCTCCACATTACTGAGTTCGAACCGCCTCCTGTACGGCCCGCATCCGCACGAACCGCTGCTGCCTTTTTCTTCAATTTGGCCTTGAAATCTACCCAGTACTGTAACACATTAACTCATAATTAAAATTACATGAAAAATCTAATTATCTGCAACATGCCTAGATTTATAGAGTCAATGGGTAACGACGACATAACTATCAGGCGTGCCGTATATAATACAAGGAAACTATATTTCTGTCACCTAAGTTTAGATGTGTCACTAATCTGCAATACCCTAATTATAGTATGTAGTAATCAAAAATGTATCTGAGTATAAATCATCAGATTAATGTTAATATTTATGTATCTTAAATTATAGTTTGATCACTTTTTTCTATAGCCTGAATATAAGATCTGTCACCTAATAAATAGATCAATTCCTTAATGTAATGAAAAAACCGGCCAAGTGCGAGTTGGACTCGCACACGAAGGGTTCCGTATATTATCTATAAAAACGGCAAAAAAATCACGTTTGTTGTATGGGAGCCCCCCTTAAAAAATATTTTATTTTGTTTTTAGTATTTGTTATTATAGCGGCAACTGAAATACATAATTTGTGAAAATTTCAACTCTCTAGCTATCATGGTTCTTGAGATACAGCCGGGTGACAGACAGACGGACGGACGGACGGACGGACAGCGAAGTCTTAGTAATAGGGTCCCATTTTACTCTTTGAGTACGGAACGTATATGTTTTAAAAAACTTAACCATGACTGTATCACAAGCAACTGCACTGAATGCATATCATGCATATGTAGCTTCAAATTTAAGATATGCGATTATACTTTGGGGAAATGCTCTCGGTACACACATAAATAAATATTAAATAAATATTATGGGACAATCTTACACAAATCAACCTAGGCCCACGGTAAGCTCAGTAAGGCTTGTGTTGTGGGTACTAGGCGATGATATATATAATAGATAAATACATATAGATACTTATTACATATATAACATCCATAACTCAGGAACAAATATTCGTGATAAACACACAAATAAATGCCCTGACCGGGATTCGAACCCGGGACCTCCAGCTTCGTAGGCAGAGTCACTACCCACTGGGCTACGGAGGCCGTGCATGCACATGCTACCTTTATTCCGAACACAGAAAAAATGTATTAGGGCTATGTGTTTCTTGAATCAAAGGGAATCATGTAGACATTGACCCTTACTTCTATATATATTTACAATATGGATTCATTTAAAATCCACGAATGTCAATTCCCAAGGCAAACAAAAAATTCGATAACAATCTTGCCGAACTGTCTACCTAAGACTAGCTTCTATCAAAACTCATTTTTTATGATGGGACTGAGATTATTTAACCACTTGCCAAATAATTTAAAAGAACTGCGAATGCCTGTATTTAAGCAACGTTTACGCAAACTCCTCATCAAAAAATGTTATTATGACCTAAAAGAATTTTTCGATGATAAATTGTGATAATAATAATGATTTTTATGCTATTCTTATTTGTTGTAATTTGGATTATTAACATGATGTAATTTAAATACCTAGTCTAATAATTAATGTTTTGAAGAATTTTATACTACTGTTGTTTTCTTATTTATTATAATTTTGATGTAACATAGCAATTTAATATAGCATGCTATTAAAAAAAAATATAGATGTACCTACTTTTAATTTTAAGGACATTGTATGCCTTGTAGGCAGGTTATAATGCACTATAAATCATGTAACATCTGTATTACTAACATATAACCGACAATAAAGATTTTGAATTTGAATGGCTAATATGGGCGGAGTCAAATTGGCGGTCTATAAGATAATTTTTATTGTCAAATTTATGTTGCTATAAAAATGTTTATCATAATGACTTACTCAACATAATTTGTCAATGCTATAAATTTCCGAAGGTACAAGTTGGTTTTATCATAAATAACTTTAGATATATATAAATGATTAAAGTTAACAAAACCCGAATCAGCGCACCCCACTTCCACGTGGGCATGTCTGTCCTATCTCTAAAATGTATATAAAAGCCCGCAGAGCCAGAAGCTCCTGAGTTGAATGTGAAACAAAGTTTCTGGCAGGAGCCCGGGCGGAGGGTGGGAGACTGAGTCCCAGAAAATAAAGCGGGGCTCAGTCAACTTCTGGGCAGTCATTGTTATATATATATATGAATAGCAAAAAAACACATTATATCTAACGACGTTACGGACCCTCAAATTTCAGTTGAATTATTTGATAATTAATGATAAAAAAGGGCTTTCCAAGCTTAGCTCGGACAGCAGGGAACGTGGCCCCACAAATGGTCTCACCGGAAGACCACCGCTGGCTCATGGGCCAGCATTATGCTGAGGTGAGACCATTTCGTGACAAACTGCTTACTTAGTATATTATATCATACAGTATGTTAAGTTTTACAATACGCAAAAAACGCAGCCAAACCCGCGAGATGAAATATAGCCTTTGTAGGGTCAAGGAAATTGAATGTTTAGTACTTTTGGACTCTATGTATAACTATAACTCTAGTTCGCTATAAAAACTCACCATTGACCACTCCTTCCATGTTTTTTGGGACCCCTCGCCAACTGAATTCAGGGATGTTGCGGCGCGCTCCCAGACTTTTCTTGCCCGCGCTCGCGCCTGCGCCGCCTTGTTGAATCCCAACGCAACATCTGTGTTGGCCGTCAATATCTCTGCCAAGAGATAAGTGACCCTGCGTCTCCTAAAAAATAATAACACGTTTTTAAATGATTGCCACAGTTCTGGCGACAAGTAAGTCTACGTGTGCTGTGTTTATGTGTCCAATGATTAAAGTTTTTAGTTTATCTCAGCACTCCTAAACATTATATATTGTTACTAAAAACTTTAAGTCTATACTATAAGCTATGTTACTATAAGTTTATATTAGAAGCACGAGACGTGCGAGATGGGTCGCGGCGACACACAGCTCACGTGGTGTTTTGCGCAAGCCGCACAGTCTTGTTTTTAAGACATGAATATGTTTCGTAAGCAACAATATTATTATAATAACTATCTATCATATTAAGTAATTGTCAATATACACAGATTAATGTATAAGACGAGAATGAATACTTACGAGGATGGCGGCATCGTTTCGATAAAATATATATCTTCGAACATCTTCTTCTTTGAACACAAACACACGGCAGGAACGATGATAGTTTTAAGTTAAATAATTATGATTTATGATCGACAAAAATCGCAGTCTCGCGGGCCTTTGACGGTGAAGGAGTACAAAAAAATTAACACGTTAAAATGAAAAGTTAGGCCTTTGTCACATTTAAATTCGAGGAGCGTTCAAACCTCTTATCAAAATACCACAAAATGCATAGAAAACTGTGACAAAACTAATAATACTAGTAATATCATATGTTTTAGTGTATTCAAGATTCGATAACAACTATATACATATACATATGCATTTAATTCTCAACTTGTTTTCGCAATCGCAAAAACCGGTAAATTACATAAAATCCACGATAACTTTCAGAACGCCACTACCACAGACGTTTGAATTGTGCTAGTAGCCATAACCAATAGAGTGAAGTGAAGTGAATAAAATATAGCCGCCCAGTGAAAGTCAGCCACGCCGATTTCCTAGGCAATTATCAATGGCAATTCCTAGGTGGGAGTAGGTTTATATTCCAACCAGTTTCGCGACGGTTACTGAATTGCTCGAGAATTGGCTGGCTGGAATTAAAGGTGATGGTAGATCCCCTGGACTGTACAGTCACGGACTTTAACATATTTATTAAGTCTAAATTTGTTATTAACATACTATGGACCAGTGGTCTGAAATAAAGGTTTTTTTTTTTATTGTTGAGCCATTTAGGTAGGTAACTAATTTTGGTTTTATAGTAAGCTATAAAGTGAGCTGTAAATGGCTCAACAATTAAGTTCTGGACTGTACAGTCTAAGACTTTAATTGTTGAGCCATTTAGGTGTCAACTAATTTTGGTTTTATAGTAAGCTTTGAAGTGTCCAGTACAAAGTGAGCTCTAAATGGCTCAACAATTAAGTTCCGGACTGTTACAGTCTAGGAGTTTAATTGTTGAGCCATTAGGTGTCAACTATTTTTGTTTTATAGTAAGCTTTGAAGTGTCCAGTATAAAGTGAGCTCTAAATGGCTCAACAATTAAGTCCTGGACTGTACAACGCACGAATGCGTGTGACGGTGGCAGTGTAATAAGCAAAAAGCCCACTACAACGCATGGTCAAGTCATAATATGGTATTTCAATAGGTACCGTAAAATGGGGTGAGTAGGGTTCGGCGGGGAGAGTTGGGTTATGAATGGGGCGAAAAGGGTTGAAAGTGGGGTGAGATGGGATTTTAGTGCTACTGCTACAAAAATAATGTATTCCAATTTAAAATGGAACTATAGTAATACTCATAATTAAAAAAAATTATCCAACAATCTTCCAAAATCACCTTTGTATGAAAAGCCATCTCACCCCAATTACGAGGGACAACGGGGTGATGTGGGTTTTCCTGTTTATCATCAAAGTTATAAAATGGAACTACCCAAAATAAAATACAAACGTCCGGAACACTTATTTATTATATACACCATTCAGTTTGCATACGTAAAAATAAAATGTTATCGAGGTTTGAATGTATGTTTTGACCCTACTCACCCGATTTTACGGTGCGTATTTAGTTAAATATAAGCATCACGTAAGTATGCGCACCCTGCCTATATAGCATATGTATGCTGAGAATAAATGCCAGTTCATAGTAAAACTTTTTCTTCCAACCCTTTCACTGCCATTCGTTACACGCCTACAAAAACACTCGCATGCCAAATTACCAACACAATAGGGGTGTAGACACAAAATAAAATTATCAATAATGTTGTATTTTTTCGAAAAAAGTATTAAAAATGTAGTCAAATGGAGAAAAAACAACGCAAAGTTATAAGTGTCCAAAGTTTTAGGAGGGGGTATGTTCTATCCCTTTTCCGCAAAACGCACCTTCATATGAAACGATTGTCATTTACTATGACGCTAGAGGATTGTGACGTCTCGATCCCCTAGCATCTTCTCTCTCTAGCTAGCAACATTAACGGTTGTAGCATCGTAATTTATTGAGATAATTGAATGGGATTTTCGTCATCGGGCATATTTTTTGCCTTCTTTCTTTTGAAGTAATAATACATTTGGAGTCTACACCCCTATTCCTTACAAATATTGGAGTGTCCATAATGACAAATAGGAGTTCTAAGCTTTGAAAGGGTTTATTGCTAATAAGGGGCAGGTAGATAAGAACTACAAACTTAAAGTATTATTATGTAATTAATTATTAATAATCAACAATAAGGCTCGCCACATAGGTACTGCGATCGGAATCACTCGCCGAATTCCGCAAGGCTGAATCCGATCGCAGCTACTTCATACAAAATAAGTGCTTATAGACTTGAGCATTCGCCGAATGCTCACAGTAAAGGCTCACAGAATAAACAGGAGTGTTTTAGCGAAACGACAGTAAAGGTCCATCATGGGCAACTTCGTATGGAAAGTGGACCAAAAACGAACAGAGCTCTGAGAGTTATGTCATTAAATAGGTCTTTACATGTAGGGTCATTATGCCGGTTACGCGACCACCTTCGGTTAGCGACCACCTGGAGGACAATGTTTTTTCAATTGAAGATAACATCAAATTTTACAGAGCCTATTGAAACAGTTAGCCGTATGCATTATTGTTTGTAGCTATAGAATAGGACATTACAAAAAAAGCGACAAAATATGCTTTCAGTTCGCCAACTCAGCTAAGTGGTCGCGGACCGGCTGATGAAATTAGGTGGTCGCCAACCGGCGAAATTTCGTTCTGTCTATGGGCTCCAAGGCGAATTCCATTGCAGAACTGAGATATAATTTATAAAGCGGTTTTATCTTAGAGAATTCACATAATTAATTATTAGAGTAGATACTGAAGAACTGTTTAAGTTTTTATTTAAAACAGAATAACAATAATTAACTTGCTTAGATGACCTGCAGGATGATTAAATACAGAATGAGATGTATTCTCCAAATGAAACCCGTTTTCTTAGACCTATTAGACCAATATTCATTTTGACTAATATATAAATTTCTCAGTTCTGCAATGGAACAAAATGTTTCAATTTTCTTGGATGGCTAATTAAATTACTTCCACACACGTCTGTGCTCCACGTTTGGGTCACTATGAAACAACCAGGTACGCACTCGGATTATTATAATATACATTATAGAATGCTATTTCATATCTAACTAAAATATGAATTGACAAATCAGAATTGCCTTTATAAGCCTTTTATTGAATGCAGTAGGAATAATTATAGGATTTGAGTGCGTACCTGGTCGGCTATAGTGACCCATGTATGGGGCACTGGACTGTGAACGTGTTAAATACCTATTTAATGACCTAACTCAAATTTAAAAACGGCGATAGCTCGATGGTCTGTTAACTGTGAATGCTCAAGTCTATCAGCAGTTTATGGCTCCTACCACCTGCGGTAGTGCCATAAATTGTATATAAGTAGAGAGGCTGTGGTCAGACTCAGCCAGACAGTATGGGCCCGACTTCCTTCGCTCGCACCCGCTGCAACACAACATTCTTCGTATAAACATGTTGCAGATGCAATAAACACGCACGCACCCAATTGTAAACATTCGAATACTCCACCGAAAATGGCACGTCTCGCAACTCCGCCAGAACTCTACAGTGATTCTTGAAAGGTACTGGTAACTTGCGAAAGTCGAGCTCGTTGAATTTGACTGTGTTGTATGTCGCGCGCTGTGTGGCTGTGAGGGTGTGGTGCACTTGTTGCCAGTCGCCCGAGCAGATGACACAGGTGCACACGGAGCCCCACAGAAAGAGCATGTGCCGGTGCCTTAATGGGGTGTAGTTGGTGCCCTTTTCCAACCAGTGGTGCCTGAAAATAAAAGCAAACATTCATTTGTGATGAACATCTGAAATAAACGATTTTTAATCTGCAAGTAGACCGATAAGAGTTAAAACTATTTTTGAAAGAGTAGGTAGATAATAAAAAAAAACAGTGGAAGACGTTGGAGCCCTTTGCCAAGAGGGACCTGACACATGGAACTTCGGACTATAAGAATCCTCTAACTCAGGACAAAGGGCTTATAAATAAATAAATAAGAAAAGTAGATAAAAGCTACTTACAGGTAACTAACAGTAATCTCCGTCCCTCGTGGGATAGGCTCCAGCGCCACGAGCGCCACCCTGTCGTTGAGCCCCACCGTCAGCGCGTTGGCGCGGCACGCGTGCCGCAGCTTGCCCACCAGCGGGAACAGCCCCAAGTTGTGCATGTCATGGTACTCTACATCCTCAGTATTGTGGATCAATGCACCGTCACATATTATCGTAGGAGACCCATACAGTGCCAGGTACAGCATTATCCTCCCAAGACACTTAATAGCTTCCTGTCTCTCGTTGTAGTCATGTGGCAGGAAGTTAGTCTTCGCCATACAGTAAAGTATTGCTGCTATGAAAAAACTAGCATTATACATTGCTCCATATATGAAGTGCCTGTTTTCTTTAAAGGTTAACATAGACAAGTTTTCCCGAATGTCATATATTTGACTTATGGAACTGTCCTTTATGCGGTCCATGCCATACACTTTAGAATCATCGATTAATTTCTTCCATGTGCTGTGGAGTTTCATTTTGATTGCAGCTTTGACTGCTAGTCGCAGTTTCTCTTTACACTCCACTCTACATCCCGTGGACTCAAAAAGCCCTATTATTTTACATTCCACCGTATGGTATTGGTTCAAACATTCATTCATACATTTTTCATCACAAAACATTACGTAACAGCAGCTTTCGCATGGTATCAAGTTGTAATTAAGTTTCAGGCAGTTGTAACAGGCTATATCCATATTATCAGAGTCTATATCTATTACAAAGGCCTGTTCAACAGCTAAAACCGTCCCTACTTTGACATATCTTGCAGCTACTATTTTGTGGCAGTTATCCTCCATTATAACGCCTACATCCATAGTTGCGCTGGATATCTGTGGATTGCGTGGCTCATTTAGCATTTTGAAATAACCTTTAGCAAATTTGGGCACAGGCAAGCAATTATCTTCTGTCTGATGCAGGCCATCAAAGGCATCCTTCTGCCTCTGTTTCAGCCTGGACTCGATCTCAGGGGGGCAGCCCATATTAAAACAAGTGTCAATGTCATCTATACAGGCGGCGTAAGCTTTCACTGTTAAAAAAAGCGCAGATCTATTACTGAAAGCTAATTTCATTGCGCGGGACTTGTTTGGCGCGAATTTGAGAGCCTTGTTGTATAATACGAGTGCCTCGTGGTATTTTTTATTTAAATAAGCCTGGTTACCGAGTCTTCGGAACTCTGTTGACTTAGCATCCGACTTTTTATCGCTTCCCAATAAAGGTACGCTTCCCGTCTTCTTTATTACATCCAAGGCTGTATAGACGACATCTGCTAAATCACTACTACGCATAGCATTGTACATATCGTCGAGGCACCCATATTTTTTTAGTAATTCTTCATTAAAACCGGGACTTTTCCACATTGTGTTTTGACGAACAATGCGCGGGCTGAAATCGAATAAAGGCCAAGATTACTGAATGAATGTAGCTAGAAAAAGCTTTTCTTCCCCTCAGTGTTAGTATCATATCGTATCTATTGTCTATGGCTACTGTGCAACTTAAGCACAATTCTGCCAGCATCAAGTGTCCAGCTTTGCACGGTACATATGAAAGAGGGTAGACATATATCAGGCTACTAAAATTTACAAACAGGGGTGATTCCTGAAAACAGATGACAAACACAAACATATAACATTAACCGTAACCAGATTAGTACAAGTAGATGTGAGACTTGAAGCAAGGGAACTAAGTAGGTTACATATTCGCTACCAGCTACAATTTTATGTTATTTTTTTCTATGAACTTACCCAACGCACATATAATTTTTTTGTTATCAATTCGGCATAAAAGAGAGGACATATTCATAGGTAATGGGACACCGAGCTTAGTGATTAGGGTATATAGGTCACGGGACTTATTGTTAAGGCGGCAGTTAAAAAAGATGTGGTCGACAGTACCTACTTCCTCACCGCACTCGCACATGGGAGAATCTTTAATTTTGAATTTATGGAGCTGCTCTGGCGAGCAGACTCGACCTAAACGGAGTCTAATTATTATACTGGTATGTCTAAGTATTAGTCTTATAGTCGAATATACAATCAATAATACAGCTCACCTGTAATTTTGTGCCCACAAAGCGGCAACTTAAACTTACTTGATGAGATGACAGTAACGTAATGAAATGACAGTTATTGGAGAAAAACCACAGAAAAACGGGACCCAATAATGTACGGCCAAAAAATGTACGGCCTGATATTACGCGTCTACTTTTTGTGGACTCGAGTTATTGGGTCGTACATTATCAGCCCGGACAAATGTGGCTTCCAATTATTGCCCCGTACCGAATTTGCTCAGGGTGATAATGCACGGCCCAATAATGTACAGCCCTATAATACACGTCCACTTTTTGTGGACTTGAATTATTGGGTCGTGCATTATCAGGGCGGCCAAAAATAGCTTTCAATTATTACCCCGGACCAAGTTTGCTGCCTATCAAAAGCGAACTCTGCCTTAGGTCGGTTAAGTTAGGGTTCACTTGTGTCCCTGAGACCGGAAAAAGCGAAGCGGGGTGGCGTCGACCCGCTGGAGACTTTTTAATGGACGCCAATTATTGGGCTGTACATACATTATCAGGTCATACAAAATTGGCTTCCAATTATTGCCCCGTACCGAATTTGCTCAGGGTGATAATGCATGGCCCAATAATGTACTGCCCCGATAATACGCGTCCAATGGACGCGTATTATTGGGCAGTACATTATCATGGCTGTACATTATCATGGCCGTGCATTAACCGGCACCGAGAAAAACCCTATGGTCGCACCCTTAAGGTCGCACCACACTTGGCGGTGTTTGCCCAAATATTCGTGTTGCATCTTTTTCCTTCCTAAGGCAAATGAAAGAGAGGCAAAGACGCAACGCGAACCACGAAGTGTGGTGCGACCATTACAAGAGTTGGTACGTTCGGAAACATAATTACCCATACAAATCACACATCAATCAAATCGATCGACGTTAAATATGGCGCCGACAGCCGCCATTTCATAGAAACTTGTCGAACTTTCCATACAGTCAGATTTTAATGAACAGTCGCTTACGATTAAAGACGGTTTGGTGGATCCCACCCTAATACAAAGGACGCTAAAGCAACGGCCAAAATTAAAGTATGATACAGTCTGAACCGGCCTTTAGCCCTGGCTAAATGCAGAGCTATAACCAAAGAGAACTATGAATAATATAGAGATACGTCAGTCAAGGTTTTGCATGCCGCGCGTCATCTAGTTTTATCCGACTTCAATAGCCAAAGAGTGAGCTCTAGAAAGTTCATATGTGTGCGTCAAGTGTACGCATGTGTGCGTGAACGGAGATACTCACACACACATATACACTTTACCTGTACCTACATATGCATACATATTGATGTATAATATGCATACATCGGGGTTTTCGGAGCGGGAATGATTTGAGAAAGAGTAGAGATAAACAGATATGTTAGTCTAAGAAAATATCTTATTATGCCTAATGAATAACTACCTCTCTGTGAGTTGTATACAATCTGTGACAAAGTTTTATTTTAATTTCCGTAAAAGTCTTATAACTTATAAGGTAACAATAAAAATAACTTTAATTAATTACCTGCTGTAAATTGAATAGTTGACACGATTTTCAGAATAAACTATTAATATTTTTTCTATATTTGGGACAGTTAATCTACGGCGTCTTGCTGTAAATATCCATTTCAAGGAGCTAATAAATGATCTTTCCACGTCGACAGTTGTAATAGGTGCATATTTTTTTTTTTGTAGGAATCAATTGATGCACGAGAAGTTTGAGATTGAAGTTCTATTTCTTTGCCTTGTACCAACTCATTTATAATTTTTAGTGTGCTATAGCCAGAATTCTTCTTTAACACCAACTTCAGTTTATCATAAATCTGTTTTCCTTTTACGCTCATGTTTAATTTGGAAACATCTCTATAGGTTTCATGAACTATTTTTAAACTATCGCTGATGGACAGCTTCGCATCCTGTAGTTTTTTAATAGCATTTGGGATAGTAATCAAATGATTTGCTATGAAATTTAAGTCGCTTTTTATATTTGCATTTCCAAACGCTCTTTTTGCCTTTCTAATACTCTGGGCTTCGGTGGGACTGAATGTAGGGTCGTTTCGCCGGTAACGCGACCACCTTCGGTTGGCGACCACTTGACGGACTAGGCTGCTTCAATTAAAGATATTAACATTTCTACAAACCCAACAGAAAACTAATTAGTTATTAACTATTCTTGAATAGTGTCAGAATAAGAATAAATACACTTTAAAACCCAAAGCTTAATCCAAAGCAAGAAAAAATAACCTCAATTCACACATTTCACACATTGCTGCCGAAAAGTGTTGACGTGCATTGAATCTGTAAAAAAAATAACGCGACAGTTGGCGCGAAAACTTTAGTTACGTCACTTAATTTTATTATTATGCTGAAATTAGTTAGTTGATTGCTTAAATGATTTAGCTATTGTAATAATTTCGTTGAAATTCGGCATATTATAAAAATAGATTTAAATAAAATGGGGTGGTCGCGTACCCAAAAAAATTATTACCAAAGAAGTCGGATAGCGACCACATCGTTTTTCTTTTTCTTTCCTTATGGATTCTTGCGGCACCCGCGAAATTTAGCTTGGCAAGCCAATTGTGTCGGTAGGTATTTAAGCCGCGCCAATCCATGCTATGTCTATAGTAGGTATATGTAATATAATAATAATATATAATTATAAAATGAATAATTCATATGATTATATGATATGGTTATATTACAAATGCGAAAGTGTGTCTTGTCTGTTACCTCTTCACGCTTAAACCGATGGACCGATTTTGATGAAATTTGGTATGGAGATAGTTTGAGTCCCGGGAAAAGACGTAGGATAGTTTTTATCCCCGAAATAATCCCCTAAGTGGCTGAAATAGGGGTTGAAATTTTGTATGGAGCTACGATATAAACGAGACATACGGACGGAGTCGTGGGCAGAAGCTAGTGTAGGTAAGTAGAATTTAATCTAAAAGTTACATAAAAGCTTGTAAAATGGTGGCATTTAGATACCTACTATGAACGACATGTGTGACTGTAATAGCAATATATATAATAGCACTATGGTGTGAGCGAGATGGCGCGCCGTTTTCGATTCTATTTTGCATTGACAAGAAATATAAAGTAGATTTAGAAGAGTAACAATTTGTAGTAGTATAAGGGCAGTCAGGTCAGGTAGGTCCAACTTTGAGAAAGAGGTCAATCGTCGAATCCGACTCGGCTGGGCAGCGTTCGGGAAGCTACGCTATGGCACATCTTTTCGTCTCGTGTCTGAAGACGAGAGTCTTTGACCAGTGCGTGTTGCAAGTGATCACGTGTGGCACCGAAACGTGGTCGCTTCAGAAATCATAAGAAGCATCATAAGAAGGCTCAAAGTCACCCAAAGGGCAATGGAGAGAGGGCTATGCTCGGAGTTTCTCTGCGTGATCGCATCAGAAATGAGGCTTTCCGCAGCATAACCAAGGTAATCGATATAGCCCTAAGCCGCTAAAGTTAAGTGGCAGTGGGCGGGGCACGTAGAACCGATGGCCGTTGAGGCGGAAAGGTTCTCGAGTGGCGACCACGTACCGGAAGGCGCGGCGTGGGTAGGCCCCCCACAAGTTGACTGATGGCCTGGTAACCATCGCAGGAATCCGATGGATGCGGGTGGCGCAGAACCGGTCATTATGGCACTCTTTGGGGGAGGCCTTTGTCCAGCAATGGACGTCTTTCGACTGATATGATGATGATGATGATGCATCGTTTTATTAACTACTTAAACACTATTTGCAAGAGTGGTCGCCAACTAGCTAACAGGTGGTCGCAAACCGACTAAAGCGGTCGCTATCCAGCCAATTCGCTATTTTGAAACCTTTTCCATATTTTTTCCTAATCTATGGATGAAAGTGCTATATTTTATTGTAGGTTTCAAAACTTGACTATACTCAGAACCTATACGAATACCATCTATTATGTGTGTACATTGAATAGGTATACATTTACTAATCTAAAGTGAGCAACTCGGCTAAGTGGTCGCTAACCGGCGAAACGACCCTATTTAGAACACGTTTCACTTCATCGTAATGTTTGCTGTAATACGTTGCAGCTTTCTATCCAGGTTCCCCACCGAATAATTGTTGGTCGAGGTGGTAAAGGCACTCCGGGGAGCATTTCTTTAAACTTTTGTATTCTTTTAGGAGATTTCAAAAATGTCTTCTTAATATTTGCGATTAAATCATTCACATCTGGATAAAGTTTTCTTACTAGTTCAGCCACTCTATTTAAATTTTAAACCATGAGCCAAACATGTGACGTGCAAAAGATTGGGAAAAATACATTTTAAATTTCTTCCAGCCTTTAGCATGTAGCCCACACCGTCCGTTAAAAGTAAAAGTACTTTATTGTGATTATTATGGTTAGCACCCCATAATTCATCAAGAGCACTTGTGACCGTATTGGATATTGATACATTGTTCATGCTGTCTAACCGTTTACTGGATATCAAGTGTTGAGTGCCAATGTGATCATCACGTAATGCTCCCACTATTACGTTAGCTATTTGACGACCATAATCATCCGTGGTTTCGTCAACACTCACATATATATATTCATTTTTTAGCTCGCTCCGTATTTTATTCATTTTTTCATCGTAAGCTTTATTTAAATATTCCCGTCGCAGTTGACATTCCGAAGGAACTTTTGCAGTTTTTCCAAATTTACCGGTAACACAATTTTCGATAAAATCTTTAAATATCGGATTGTTTACCTGCGTCCATGGTATATTACAGCCCACAACAAATTTCAAGAGCTCACTATTGAAATCATATTTCAAACCTGTATGTTTATTAGATGCGACATGTCGCGTTACACTAGATTTCGTTTGAGCGAAGCTCACATTGCACTTGGTGCAAAATAATAAAGAATCTCGAACCTCTATCTCTGGATTATTTTCTATCCACGAACGCATAAACTCGTAACGAGTTTTTTTTCTCGGAGGCATATTTGTGTTGACTGATTATTTACAGTTTTTTAAAATACAATTGCATATAAGTTTATCTACTAGACAAGCAAGGGTAACGGTTGACAATAGGTGTCTAATACAATGTCAATCTTGACGCTCGATATCTATGAAGCATTTTCTTATAAATGAATAGACTTAACTGAAGAGGTTGATAATGAATGACCAATATAAAATATGTACCTATATGTATGATTAATCTTTATTTATTTTTCAATCAATTATTCATTCGGTAGAAACCTACTAGGGTACGATCTGTTTTTAAGTAAATACCTACTCTTTGGCTAATGTCAAACGTTCCCGCTCCGAAAACCTCGATGTTTGATAATATGCCAATTCCTGCTTAACGAATAAATGTAAAATAATAAAGACAATTTATGAGTTATAATATATTTTATTCGAGGAATCACAGTCAATTACGAACATGAAACAGTTATTCAAGCAGTAGGTACATCAGTTTGGTATCCTATTAGGTACTAGTTTGGTATAATATTATTGACTTACAATCGTCAATAAGCAAATCAAGGTCCAAATGAGAAAACAGCAGGTCCAAGTGATCAGCGCACCCGCAGCACACGATAATAAACGATAAATAATAATTAAAGGCAATTATGAAATCATTTTCAGAGTTACGGTGACAGTCTGACAATGACGTGACGTGAATGACGGAAACATAAACTAGACGGCAAGTTTACGTCCCATTTCATGTAAAATGTTCTAACCGTAAATTTAATGTTCTGTTTTAATAATAAAGTATCTATAAGTAGTAAGTTTTTTTAGGAGAATCAATTGTATAACGAATATACTAACGTGGAAATGTAGTCTCAGTTATATTCAAACTACGTAAAATGGAATTATTCCTGAATGTCATACTTAGGCAGGCCTGTTTCCGCTTCCGCTTTGGACTGCCACCTGCAGGCGCCGAAACAGAACTACGATAGGTCTCCTCAAACTCGCCACTATTTTGACGTATAAACGTCAAAATAGGCTTTATAAGGCACTGAAAACACCGTGGCTATAACCACGAACTTCGTACATCTCCGTGTCTATCGCACTCATGGTTTATGGTACTCGAGCGACAGAGACGGAGATATACGAAGTTCGAAGTAGCGCCACAGTGCACTAACTGAGGGAGGGGAGATAACAATAATATATATACATATATATATCAGTTCTACGTGCAATGTGCGTTGCACGTAGAACTTATGGCCATTGGGGCGGAAATGTTCTCGAGTGGCGACCACATACCGGCGCGGCGCGGCGTTGGTAGGCCTCCCACAAGGTGGACTGATGGATGACCTGGTAAAGGTCGCGGGAGTCCGCTGGATGCGGGTGGCGCAGGATGGAGGTTTAAAAACAAAGTTTTAACCGACTTCAAATCAGTAGCCAAATTGCTTCAAGTTTGCCTATAAAATTTGAAGAGTTCCCTCGATTTCTCCAGGATCCCATCATCAGAACTGGATTTTGGTGACAACGGAACCAATCTAGAAGTATATGCTTTCAAACAAAGATTTTTTTTTCAAATCGGTTCATAAATTACCGAGTTTATCGCGTAACAAACTTACAAAAAAAAAACATACAGACGAATTGAGAACCTCATCCTTTTTTGAAGTCGGTTAAAAAGTAACACAAAAGAAAAATAATCACTAAGTTATAAGTGTTCGAAGTTCTAAGAGGGGGCATATGCTGTCCCTTATTCGCAAAACGCGCCTTCATATGAAACGATTATCATTTACTATGACGGTTGAGACCCGTGACGTCACGAGTCTCGAGCGCTTTCTCTCTCTAACAAGCAACATTAAACAGTTGTAGCTGGGCTATTTTTAGGGTTCCGTAGCCAAATGGCAAAAAACGGAACCCTTATAGATTCGTCATGTCCGTCCGTCTGTCTGTATGTCCGTCCGTATGTCACAGCCACTTTTTCCGAAACTATAAGAGCTATACTGTTGAAACTTGGTAAGTAGATGTATTCTGTGAACCGCATTAAGATTTTCACACAAAAATCGAAAAAAAACATTAAGTTTTAGGGGTCCCCATACTCAGAACTGAAACTCAAAAAAATTTTGGGGTATCTATGGATAGGTCTTCAAAAATGATATTGAGGTTTCTAATATAATTTTTTTCTAAACTGAATAGTTTGCGCGAGAGACACTTCCAAAGTGGTGAAATGTGTGTCCCCCCCCTCTGTAACTTCTAAAATAAGAGAACGATAAAACTAAAAAAAATATATGATGTACATTACCATGCAAACTTCCACCGAAAATTGGTTTGAACGAGATCTAGTAAGTAGTTTTTTTTTTAATACGTCATAAATCGTAAACCGCAATTTATTTCACGGAACCCTTCATGTGCGAGTCCGACTCGCACTTGGCCGCTTTTTGAGATATTTTAATGGGATTTTTGGCATTAGACATATTTCTTTGCCTTTTTAACCGACCGCAAAAAAGGAGGTTCTCAATTCGTCTGTATGTTTTTTTTTGTGTGTTTGTTACGCGATAAACTCGGTAATCTATGAACCGATTTGAAAAAAAATATTTGTTTGAAAGCTTATACTTCTAGATTGGTCCCGTTGTCACCAAAATCCAGTTCTTATGATGGGATCCTGGAGAAATCGAGGGAACTCTTCAAATTGTATAGGCAAACTTGAAGCAATTTGGCTACTGATTTGAAGTCGGTTAAAACTTTGTTTTTAAAGTAATTTTTTTGAGATATTTTAATGGGATTGTTGGCATAAGACATATGTCTTCGACTTTTTCGTTTGGTGTAATAAAAAAAATATCGTCCCCAGCCCTATTCGGTCAGGATCAGGTCATCATCATTAAGCTTCTATGACGCGGCAGCTGCAGCGTTCTCAGTCGCCTGTGTGTACTGCTCACCCCAGAAGTCCGGAGTTTTTTCAAATGCCTGCAGAAGAAATGAAAACAACTTATTTTTTTGGTACCGTTGATCGTCAATATAAACAATGCACCCTTCTCGCATTTGTTTGCTAGAAATGTGTGGTACTGTCGACTGCAAATAAATCGAAACGCCAAAAGTTACAGAAATATGTATACACGACCTTATTGTTATGGTCGCACCACACTTGGGGGTTCGTGTTCGCGTTGCGTCGTTGCCTCTCCTTCATTAGCCGTAGGAAGGTAAAAGATGCAACACGAATATTTGGGCAAACACCGCCAAGTGTGGTGCGACCATTAACCCTTTTCCAGGCCGGCGATTGCAAAATGACAATCAAATGTCAGTCTTATTCATTGACATTTAGATACACGTTTGACAGTCTGTATGTGGTCGATATAACGCCTCTGTCTGGAAAAGGGTTAAGTCAATACAGTTGTGTAAGTATACATATTTTACAAGCTTTTTATTAACTTGCAATGTATGTAAGTATGTATGTAATTTGTTCGGGTGGAATCTTGCAACTCAATTTTGAAGCAGATATCTTCAACCGATTGAGCTGTAAATTTGGGTAAAGGTATAGTTTGGGTGACAATTTAATATTATGGTACCATCGAGCTGATCTGATGATGGAGACAGAAGGTGGCCATGGGAATTCACTACTTAACCGACGTAGCCCCGTTGAGTTTAGGCTCGTTAGAATTGTCTCGATGAGTAGTTGATGACGGTATACATAAAAGTACAGTCGGCAATAAAAGCTTGTACCAAAAATTTTATTTTTGACAGAAACTTATTTTATTTAATTTTTCATAATAAGAATGACATGTTTGACTTGTCTTACCTCAGCCATCTTGTTCATAAGGAACATTTTGGGCACTTCCTCGTCAGCTCTCTGGCCCCACTCAAACACGTTCCACGCCAAGTCCCCATCACCAACCTGCATATACAAATGTATACATTTTAATAGGGAACATTACTGCAATGTTCTCCCGCCAGAGTGCAGCACTACCACTAACCGTAAACCAGTAGAGGAAGATAGGGATTCGCACACACATGCACAATTGATTGTTAAACGAGTGACAAGGATGCTTGCATAGAGGATACCGCAACTGAGAACGAGATACAAAGTCAACTCTGCTAGTGTCGCCACCACAGATGTATGAATATAAGGAGATCGGACATGCCGGCCGATTTGTATAGAGTGAGCCTGTCGCAAGTACATTAACCCACACAACGCCCAAGTAATTGACAAGACAAAGCACGCACACATCTAAAACACACACACTTGTATACCTACACGCTTATTAGGCAATACACGCGCATCATATCAGGCATTTTGGGAAAAAACGTAATATTCTCTGCGATCAGCACGCGTGCACAGTATGGCAGTGTATGCCCATTGAGCATACAGCTGCGACACGGCCGCCGGCGGCTTGTCCTCTCTCTAGTATTCTATGCTCTGAGGTCGCCACCTACGAAGAGTTTTGCGTAATGTTCCCTATTAGCTGAACACATACATACATGTACTGTCACCAGAGCTACTGTCTGCCGTAACGAAGCGAACTAATAACGCATGTAATTTCTACTTCTATTCGACAGTTACATATATTTCTAACTAAACCTTTTTTAGGGTTCCGTAGCCAAATGGCAAAAAACGGAACCCTTATAGATTCGTCATGTCTGTCTGTTTGTTCATGTTCATTTCTGTCTGTCCGTCCGTATGTCACAGCCACTTTTTTCCGAAACTATAAGAGCTATACTGTTGAAACTTGGTAAGTAGATGTATTCTGTAAACCGCATTAAGATTTTTACACAAAAATAGAAAAAAAACAATAAATTTTGGGGTTCCCCATATTAAGAACTGAAACTCAAAAAAAATTTTTTCTTCAAACTTATACGTGTGGGGTATCTATGGATAGGTCTTCAAAAATTATATTGAGGTTTCTAACATCATTTCTTTCTAAACTGAGTAGTTTGCGCGAGAGACACTTCCAAAGTGGTAAAATGTGTGTCGTCCCCCCTGTAACTTCTAAAATAAGAGAATGATAAAACTAAAAAAAATATATGATGTACATTACCATGCAAACTTCCAACAAAAATTGGTTTGAACGAGATTTAGTAAGTAGTTTTTTTTAATACGTCATAAATCGTAAAAAGCAATTTATTTAACGGAACCCTTCATGTGCGAGTCCGACTCGCACTTAGCCGCTTTTTTATGTTGGCATGATTAACACTCAGTCATCCACTTTCCCGCTCTTTTTTTCATAAAGGTTGTATTACTGTCATGTGATTGTCTGTGATGTCCATAATTTCTATTTGTTTTAGGTTTCCGGACTGATCCTTCCCCCAAAAACAGTCAAACTTTTACCGAACATTCTCCTCGTGTGTAAATATGTCAACAACAGTCAACTGATATTGGCAAATCCACCTTGCTAACACAGCAAGGAGTAAAAGCCATCTATAAAAAAAAAGCGGGTAATAGTACGTCCCTAATAATTTGTCAGTCACAAAAACAAAAATCACCTTTCCGGTGGTCAATAGTTAAGGGCTTACGCTCACATATAATATGTTTTTACGTCATACCTGGCCATAAAGTAGGAATTACCGCACGCTACGCGTGCGTAAAACCCCACTTCCTGGCCAGATAGAGACGTAAAATTTTGTACTTACCACGGGCGGTAATAAAGAAAGCCTCAGAGCGCATATTTAACTTATTTTAGTCAAATACCTGCGATCTGAGACATTCTTTGTTTAACCGCCCTAGGTAAGTAATGTACTATTATCACATAGAATTATAGAAGGGGCAACGCCGTTTATGCCGATTCAGAGTTCAACAAAATTAGGTTTTTTTTTTTTTTTTTTTTTTTGCGGACAATCTTACACAAATCAACCTAGTCCCAAACTAAGCAAAGCTTGTACTATGGGTACTAGACGACGATATAGATACTTAAATACATAGAAAACATCCATGACTCAGGAACAAATATTCGTGCTCATCACACAAATAAATGCCCTTACCGGGATTCGAACCCAGGACCTCTTGCTTCGTAGGCAGGGTCACTACCAACTAGGCTAAAGCGGTCGTTTTATAGCCCTTAACTTTGGCAATGTCCACCGAAAAGACGCGAACCTAAATCTGACAATGATCCATAAAATAAGATCTATGGGACAACAAATTAGAAAAGTTGATAAACCCCCGACATTTTCATTTCACAGTACAATATCTCAAAACCGGGCGAACAGATTTTGTTGAAACGTAGCTAAGAACCATCACGTCAGCTTTCAGATTAAAAAACCGCATTAAAATCGGACCATTCGTTTAGGAGCTACGATACCACAGACAGACACATAGTCACACAGACACGTCAAACTATAAAACCCCACTTTTTGCGTCGGGGGTTAAAAATAGTCCTGTCAGATATTTGTGCACGCTTCCTTGTGTTGCAGTGGCAGTAATTAAGGCGCTCTTATTAGACGATCTTTAGGTATTTGCGGAGGTGAGGCAGACGGAGTGGGAGACGCGCGTCCCGCGCACCCCGCTAACGGCCTTATTCTGTTAGCATCCGTATTCGGCTCGTTTTTGCGGATCATATTTTTCATCTTGAATAATTGTTTTATTTTTCAAATATTGGTTGATTTGTGTAAGATTGTCCCCAAATATTTATTATTTATTTATTTATTTAAATCTATTATTTTAGAAAATAAGGAATAATAGGTAGTTACAGTTCTTAAGTGCATCGTAGTATGATGACATCAATTATGGACACTTACTTTCCAAAGATATGTTAGTACATATTTCTTCATCATCAATCCACCTAGCATTTTCCCAGTTCCTAGGTGGGTGCTTCCGTTTTCCAAATACGTAGAACTGATAAAATAATAGTACATCTTCACTTCCAAAGGGTGAACGTCACCAATTATGGATTGTACTAATATATTACAGTTTTTTTAAACCGAAATAAAATCGATTACTTCTAGGTAAAGTTATAGCGCCGGCTAACGCCCGCTTAAGAAACCATCAAAAATAATAAACAAATAGCTATGTTCATCTATTTATCTCCTGGCAAATTATATTATTACCTATATTACATATGTATGACTGACTGATCAAAAACTGGATAATTAGACCACTGTTAGTCAGAAGAGCATTTTATTATACAGGATGGTTATTTTAAGACCAGCAAGTTCTTCAGTACATGACTATGCCTATTAAAAAATGTAATTTGACCAAACATCATATAAAAAGAACAATTTCAATTAGTCTCTTAAATACCTAAACGTGTTATGTCACTGCGCTCGCGCGGCGCGTGCTGCTTACCTTGCTACCTCGACCAGCGGCCACACCGAGATGGACCTTGATAATCTCAACAAGCCAACAAGATTGGACTTACACTTGTTACTTGACTCTATACTCCAGGCAAAATACGGTTTCGAAAATCAATAATTTATAATAGCGTTTTTTTGTATATTTCATTTTTAATCGTTATTCTAAGATGCTTTATTCAAGAATCCAACAATTTTTCCAACTGGAAGTAATTATACAAATTTAAATTAAGCTTTAATTGTCTTTTTTTGGTTGATTTATTTATATTGAATATTTATTTTTTAAAGCAAATGTAAATTAGGGTAAAAGCCTCCTCAATCTCATGCCATTTTTCTCGGTCTTTAGCCAACTGCATCCAGCTAGGTCCGGCGACCTCAGTTATGTCATTGGTCCAACGTCTTCGTCGTCTACCTTTCCTTCTATTGCCTTCGGCCCTGACCAGTTTGTTGCTTCCAGTGCCCATCTTTTCTCCTAATATCTGGCGATATATGTTAAGCGATATAAGTAATACGTCATTTTAATGGATAAATGACGTCAATGATAATTATTAATTAATAACATAAGTAAACAGATATCTTTGAGTAACAGTGCTTTAACCTGATCCATTGAATTAATCATTTAAGATTTCATTGTTTTCCTTTCATTTAATTTATAAAGTTTGTTAGAGAGATTTTATCCTTATAATTGGCCCTAACGATCGATACAATAAAAGTACAGGGTGCAACTTTTTAGTCGGTTCGATTACCGGGTGCGACAAGCGAAATTTTAAAAATCTTTGAATGCAGCTTTCTTTCTTTAAAAAAATAAAGGAATGTTTTCTTTGAGTAAAATTTTCTATCTACAGTATTAAGAGTACTTCCGCTTCAGGTGGCATTACAAAATTCCACCCTGTATATATAAACTAGCTGTTGCCCGCGACTTCATCCACGTATAACATGTTATCGTCTAAATATTTGTTTAAGAAATTTAAAATAAACATTGAAATTAGTTTTGTACAGTCTGCATCAGATAGTTAATAGCAGCCTAGGTAACCAAATATATCGCAACACGTCTTTATTACTATAGGAGTAAGGATGTGTTACGATATATTTGGCTACTTTGGCTGCTACTAACTATATGACGCTGACTGTACCTATTCTTTTAGTAAACAGTCTAAAACCGAAGTAACAATTTTCTTACTTTAAAAATGTCTTGCTCTCTATACAAAATTCGAACCCCCTTTTAACCTTCTTAAGTGATTCTTCTTTTTTAAATAGGTAAGTATTTATTCTACAAAATATCAAGCCTCTAGCTAAAAAAAGTGTTTCCCATACGAACCTTGCACCGCTTTTTAACCCCTTAAGGGGTGAAATTTTCTAAAACGCTGGTAGTACTTTTTTTGTATTTTAATAAGTAGGTACTTAATCTTTCTACAAAGTTTTAAGTTTCTACCTAAAAAAAAGTTTCCCCCATACAAACATTGCACCTCTTTATCCCCATCTTAGCGGGTGGAATTTTCCAAACCACTGAAAGTAATTAACCTGTATATTTGTATTCTAATAAACGCAATAACTGTCAAAGGCGACGGGTGTAAATTTTTTTTCTCTTCGTATTTATTTCAGCAAAATATCGTATAAATACATATTTAATATTAATATTTTCGCACCGAACCAATAAAATACCTTAAGTAATTCATTCGATGATACATTTTTATAAAGATTTAGCGGCGCGCCTAAAAGAAACCACTGGTGACCAGAGGGCTGGCCAATACTTTGCACAACGTGTCAGTATCACTATACAACGTGGCAATGCGGCCAGCCTTCTGGGCACACTACCCATCGGCACTGATTTGGGAGATATTTTTTATTTATAGGTAATTTTTAGTTTTTTATTAATGTCAGTTTTACAATTTTAATTGTTCTAATAAATAATCAGAAAGATTATTTATTAGAACAATGTCAAGTCTCTAGCTAAAAAAAAGTTTCCTTCATACAAATTTTCACCCCTTAGGGGTTGAATTTTTCAAAACGCTGAAAGTTCTTTAGTTATATTTAAATAAGTAAGCTTTCTACAAAGTTTAAAGTCTCTAGCTAATAAAAAATGTTTCCTCCATACAAATGTTGCACCCCCTTATAATCTCCTTAGAGGCAGAATTTTCCAAAGCGTTGAAAGTACTTTATTTTAATTTTAATAAGTAATCTTTCTACAAAGTATTAAGTGTCTTCAGTCTCTTGACAAAATAAAAAAGTTTCTCCCATAAAAAAATTGCACCCCTTGTTAAGCCCCTTAGGGGCAGAATTTACCTAAACGTTGAAAGTTGTGAACCATTTTTTAAATCTCTTAAGATATTAACACTGCCTTCACTGTATATCCTAGAAGTAGGTATTTTTGTCAAGACCAATCCAAGCATGTTCAGTAACGTTTCAGAAGGCCGCAGATTTCCGACACGTAAACAATACAAACATAAATTGAAAGCTTTGCAGGGTAGCAACAACACAGCGCTAATCAGAGGTGGAATCTTGGGAATGGGACCGAACATTTTCAATAAAATTCCAGACCGAATTAAAACACTGGATATTAATAAATTTAAAAGACAATTGACTTCATATTTGATTGAAAAGTGTTATTATACCATTAAATATTACTTAAACGACCCTACGACATAACATGGTTCCATTCCAGACATTCCTTAGTTATAGTATTCTTTAGTTATAGTATTTTTTGAGAGTTTTTGACATGTGTTTGAAGTATTTAACACCAATCACTGTATTGAATTTTTTTTTTCAATTTTTATAAATATATTAGCTGGCTAAAGGAATATTTTGTAAACCTACATTGTGGGTAAAGCATAGAGGTCTTATATTTTGTATGTTTAACAAAATACATTGAATTAAATTGAAAGTACTTAATCTGTATTCTAATAAGTAATCTTTATGCAAAAAAATAAGTCTCTAGCTCTAAAAATAAAGTTTCCCCCATACAAACTTTGCACCCCTATTTACCCCCTTTAGGGGTGGAATTTCCAAAAATCCTGTTTAGAGTTGCCTCCGTTGTAAAAGGTAGTTCTGGTGTAAATTTCAACTCTCTAGTCTTAGTAGTTTCGGCTGGCGTTGATGAGTGAGTGAGTGAGTGAGTCATATCAATAACTCCATACCGACAAAAGGTATGTTCACTTAGTGGTGCAGCGGGACAAACCTTTTAATCGGCGCCAGCCAGCAATCCAGTATTGCGTTCGTGTTTCAGCACACACGAAAGACTTTT
This sequence comes from Epinotia brunnichana, assembly GCA_963854355.1. Lineage (NCBI taxonomy): Eukaryota > Metazoa > Arthropoda > Insecta > Lepidoptera > Tortricidae > Epinotia > Epinotia brunnichana. Next base: position 1,220,704 of record OY977953.1, on the reverse strand, counting down.
GTTATTTCACAGTAAAACACTTATACTTTGATAGTCACTTGTGGTTTTTGTATGCACACTTGTAGGCTTTTTGAGTTTTTCAACAGTTTTTGAGTGAGAGTTAGCGCGCGCGCGACGGGTATTTTTTGTGCACTGAGGTTTGGGTGGGGGGTGAAGGAAAGTTGCCAGGTATGGCGTGTAATAGTATGCGTTCAAAAATGTGTGGTTGTATAATAAAAATATAAATAAAGTAAATGAGTAAAATTAATAATAATGTGTAGGTATTGGCGCAGCCAACTTCGGGGGGCCTAGAGGTTTCCTCTACATTGCGTTATTTGCGTTGAAATTATAATATTTCTAATTCTTAAGAACTAAGTTTAAACAATTAAAAATTAGTTTATTGAGTAGGTAACGGACATAGCCGAGTTACAGGGCGTATATAAGTTCCTGAAGAAGATTTAACTCTAGCGACGCGAATGATATTATCTTTTCCGGGGAAAACTTCTGAGACAACAGCGAGAGGCCAAAACATAGGATGAGAATGATTATCTTTAATAATGACAACTGTTCCCACACTCACAGGTTTGGAGGGTGAATTCCATTTGTTGCGTTGTTGGAGCGAAGTAAGGTACTCCATACTCCAGCGTTTCCAGTAACTTTGTACTATTTTATTTAGAAGTTGATAGCGGGTTAATCTATTTTCTGATACAGCGGGGTCTATATTTTCTGCAGGTAGATATTTGAGTGGAGTAATATTTAAAAAGTGACTGGGACTTAATGCGGTCGGATCAGAAGGATCTGACGACAAGACACAAATTGGACGGCTGTTTAGCAAACCTTCAATTTGTACCAAAATTGTATTAAGTTCCTCATATGTGAGAATTTGACTTCCGATAGCTTTGTATAAGTGAGTTTTAACCGATCTGACATTAGTCTCACTCAAACCGTTAAAATGCGGGCCATAAGGCGGGCTGTGTTGAAACTGAATCTTATTTTGTGTGAGATAATGACTCAGATAGTTATTATAATCAGTGGACTGTATAAGCGGGTAAATTTCGTTCAATTTGCGTTTCGCGCCAATAAAATTGGAACCTCCGTCGCTATATAATATTGAGACTGGACCTCTGCGTGAAATAAAGCGCTTGAACGCGGCAAGAAATAAATCTGTACTTAGATCGGAGACCAGCTCTAAGTGAAGCGCTTTTGTTGTTAGACAAACAAACAAACAGATATAAGCTTTGTGGCTTTTTACGCCTCGCTTGCGTATGTGCGTAACGTAAAAAGGTCCGGCGTAATCGACGGCCGTATGCACAAAGGATTTGACTTGAGAAACCCTAATGGACGGAAGGTCACCCATGGGTGGATTAGTAGAAAGCGGTTTAAGTTTAAAACAAGAGTTACACTTGTGTACTCTTTGGCGAATTAAATTGCGAGCGGAGAGAATCCAGTATTTCTGCCTAATCAGAGATAATACTAAAGCGGGTCCTGTGTGTAAATTCGATGAGTGATAATAATCTACCAAAAGTGACACTATTCTACCTTTAGCTGACATCAATATTGGATGTTTTTGATTAAAATCCAACTGAGAATGGGTCAGTCTGCCTCCTACTCTTATGAGTCCTTTGTCGTCAACAAAGGGGCGGAATTTTAACACTGATTTGTTTGGGCAAATTTTATTATTGTTAAGCGCGTCGAGTTCTTGAGAAAAGTGGTTAGATTGTTCGTGGCGTAACACATAGTCTTCTGCGTGTTCTAAATCGTTCAAAGTGATATCTCCTTGAGATTTGAGTAATTTTGAGAAACGAAGTAAGTATACGAATGAGCGAATGAATTTAATCCACGTCGAGCATCGTTTGGCGAGATCTTGAATTGGGTGAGTATTTTCTGTTATAGATGTAGTTTGCGTGTGAAGCGATGTAGTTTTAGTTTCCTGTAACTCTATTGTTTCGTTATGATTAATTTTATATTCTTTTACAGGCCAGTCGCTAACGGGAGCGGACAGCCACTGCGGACCATGGAACCAGAGCGTGTTATTTAGTAATCCTGTCGGCGTTACAGGGCGAGAGACAATATCTGCGGGGTTTTGTACACCACGAACGTGGAACCAGTGGGATGCGGGTAAGTATTCGTTTATTTGAGCTATACGGTTAGCTACGAAGGTATGAAACCGATGAGCGGGCGAGTGGATCCAGGTAAGAGTCACAGTGGAATCAGAGAATGCGTATATTTTATTTATGTTACAGCGCTTGTTGAGGACATCGCGAACTGAGTTTATTAACTTAGCAAGCAAAACTGCGGCACAGAGTTCTAACCGAGCGAGGGTTTTATTAGGATTGGAGACTTTAGATTTAGCGGTGAGTAATTTCACAGAGTCTGCGGGCGCGTTTTCATCATTATCAACGCGGATGTAGATGGCAGCACCGTAACATTGCTGACTGGCATCCGCGAATCCGAGTAAAGTTATTTTATTTGTAGAATTTATGCCTATGTGACGCGGTATTTTTAATTCCGATAAATGCGGTAGTTCCTTGTGGAACTGTTTCCATTTGGAAATAATGAAATCAGGCACCTCGTCATCCCAAGAAAGTTGTAATTTCCAACATTCTTGAATGAGGAGCTTCATGTAAGCGACAACGGGGCTAATGAGACCGAGCGGGTCAAATAAGCGCGCGGTGACAGAGAGAATCGAGCGTTTAGTACAAGTTTCAGGGAAGTCTATGTTGATTTTAAAATGAAAATTGTCATCAGCAGGTTGCCATTGCATACCTACGATTTTAGTATGTGCGTTGGGATCATCATCAAATTTAATAGCGAGCGGGCTTTTGTGTGCGGATGGAATACGCGACATGAGTTGATTATCATTCGAGATCCATTTTATTAAATTGAAACCTCCAGATTTGAACATAGCGATCATTTCTTTATAAGTATTTTCAGCGGTGTCTACACCATCGACGGAGGTGATATAATCATCTACGTACATATGATTTTCGGCTTCATAAGCGGCGAGCGGGTAAGTATCGCGACTGTCTGCTGCGAGCTGACGCACGACACGCATGGCGAGATAAGGCGAGCTTGACACGCCAAAACAAACTTTATTGAATTGGTATACGTCAATAGGTGAATTGGGATCAAATCTAAACAGGATTCGTTGAAACGTGTGATGATTTGCGGAGAGTTTAACTTGAAAGTACATTTTTTCAATGTCGGCGGTTATGGCGGTTGAGAACATGCGGAGATTGACAAGTAATTCGACGATGTTATTTTGTAGAATAGGCCCTACATAAAGCAAATCATTTAGAGATTTGCCTGACGTAGTCTTGCAACCAGCGTCCAGAACAATTCGAGTTTTCGATGTTTCTTTATCAGGACGGTAAACGGCTCTGTGGGGTAAGTGATAAGCGTGAGTTTCTTGAAAATCGTTTTGATCTTTGGTTAAATACCCTTGATCAATGTATGTTTGAATAGTTGCGTTATAATCAGCGCGCAAGTCCGATGAGTCTAATTTCTTTTCTAGATTTAACAGACGGTATTTCGCTGCAGTATAAGAAGAACCTAATTCGGTAGGCGAATGTTTGAACGGGAGGTCAACCGTGTATCTGCCGGTGTCATCGCGTGAGTAAGTTGCTTGGAATATTTTTTCACAAGCTTCATCGTCGGGACTGAAATGTTTTTTATCAGGGACGTTTTCTATTTCCCAAAAGCGTTGCGTTAATTGATCGAGTGAGTTGTCTTGCATTTGACAAAAAAATGTCTTGTCAGAGTTGTGCGAGTGAGTAGCGGGTTCGTCGAGAGTGCGAGAATGAGCGTGTGATGAGCGCGGAAAACATTGGGCTTTACCCATGGCTACATATCCGAGAGTAGTTTCTATACCTACGACCGAGGAGTTCGGCGAGGTCGATTTATTCGATCCGAGTAAAAGCGGGAATAATTCGTTGCCTATTAAACAGTCTATTTCACCTGGTGAGTAATAATGGTCATCAGCCATCGGCAAATGTTGTAGATGAACTAATTCCGTTCTATCCACTTCCGCGTTGGGTAAAAAGTCCGTAATTGTGTCTATAACTCGAGCGCACACTGTATAAGTACAGCGCGAGTCGAAGCGAGAGTGTATTTGAAATTGCGTTATTCCGAGAGAATGATTTTCTACTTGACCGATACCTTTGACGACAGAGGGCGCGGGTGTTACCTTTAAATTTAAGCGTTCACAACATGATTGTGTAACAAAGTTACTCATTGATCCCGTATCAAGAAATAAACGCATTTGACTTGATTTATTATTACTATGCACGTTAACGGTAGCGGTGGGCAATAATACTGTCGTATCACAATTTGAAATGCGCGCGGGAACAGTAACAGAAAGCGCGAAGTTATTATCATTACTTGTGTGAGCGCGCGGCGGCGGGCCGCCGTGAGTGCGAGCGGTGCTCACCGCAGGCGAGCACTGTGACTGCGAGTGCGAGTGAGAAGGCGCGGAATCATACGTTCGCGGCGTAGGCGAGCGCGGGACGCGATTCGAGTTGCTATTATCAGTGTTATCAGCTGATCGCGGGAAATGAGATGCATTTGAATAAGTATCGAAATGCAGTAACGAGTGGTGTTTGCGGCTACAAATTGAGCATTTGTTTGTTGATTTACACGAACTTATATGGTGAAAACCTAAACAATTAATACAGAACGTATGCTGACGTACGATATCGTTGCGCGTTTGAGTGTTTTGATTTAGAAAATATTCACACTTGAACAGTGGATGAGCTTGTTGAGAATTACACACTTTACATGGTCGAGACTGAGAAGTAGTATCAGATCTGTCAGACTTATAGAAAGTCTGAGGTTGAGGAGCGGTATTCAATTGCGTACAAAACGTTTTTGTTTTGTTAATTTGCGGTGCGGGTTTAGAAAATTGGGTGCGAGTATTATTACTTTGAGAGCGGGATGGTGCGTGGAGTAGTTGGAGTTTATTCTGCTCAGTTAGGAATTTTTTCAAATCACTAAATTGGGGTATATTGACATGTCTATGAGCTTGTTCAAATAAGTCAAGCATAGGTTTTTCTAGCTTGCTTAATGCAATATGAGTTATAATGAAATCTGACAAATTGTCAATCTTTAAGCGTTGCAGCGCTGCTTCAGCGGAGCAAAAGTTGTCAAGCATATTATCAGCTGACTGCCCAGGCTTTTGTTGTAACATTTGATCTAGATAGCCAGAAGCTTGAACCCTGGTATCATGGTATTTAGATAGAAGAGCTTGCCAGATGATGTCATAATTTTCTGAGGTAGCGGTGATTCCAGAGCACACATTTAGTGCCTTGCCGGAGAGACAGCCAATTAGGTACTGGACCTTTTCAGCACTTGTGAGGCGAGTATTAATGTGTATAACACTGCGGAAATTTTCATAAAATATAGGCCATTTAGAAGGAGTACCATCAAAACCTATGAGATTGAGTGGGGGCAATTTTGTGTTATAATTATCATTTTTCTTTTTGTCCTCAAGTTCCTGTCTCAGATTTGTTTCTGTCTGCTTAATAAAACAATATAACTCATCAAATGTATTGAGAATACTGTAACTCGGTAGAACATCGGGGTTTTCTTTGATCTTCTCAATCATAAGTTTATCTACAGTGTCTATATAATCTGAACGCGTTTTGTCGATAGATTGAGCCCTAGCTAGAAATTGTATGCGTGTTACATCATTGGATACCTTTAGGCTTAACTTATAAATCTCCTGGATTATTTGAAACAAACATTGTTTTTTGTGTTCCAAAAAAGTTATCATGACAGAATCTTCATCTTCACTAGCAGTATTACCACCCATATTGGTAGGTAAATTAATTACTAGTTATGTATGCGTCGTTTCAATTTAAAGCGAAAAAAGTTGAACGTTCAAATGTCAGAGAAATACGCGAGCGCCAAGTAAAAAGCAATGGCAGGTAGGTAGGTATTTAGCGCGCAAGCGATCAAACTAGTTTACACTATTTTTTTCGAAATATGAGTGATCTACAAGAAATATATATACAAACTTATAGAATGGGTATAATAATTGAGTTTTGAGAATGATTTACTGCAAAATAACGTAATATGTTGGCGATGCGAACAAATAAAGTTTGGTAGAATGGCGGTGCGTAAACGTGTTTGTATAAGGTAAATTACGTAAATAATCGTTTTATAATTATATAATTTGTGTATGAGTGATTGGAAATGAGATTATGTGTATGAGGTAGGATCAGGATCGTAGGACCACGACTTGGTGCAGCGGGACAAACCTTTTAATCGGCGCCAGCCAGCAATCCAGTATTGCGTTCGTGTTTCAGCACACACGAAAGACTTTTGTTATTTCACAGTAAAACACTTATACTTTGATAGTCACTTGTGGTTTTTGTATGCACACTTGTAGGCTTTTTGAGTTTTTCAACAGTTTTTGAGTGAGAGTTAGCGCGCGCGCGACGGGTATTTTTTGTGCACTGAGGTTTGGGTGGGGGGTGAAGGAAAGTTGCCAGGTATGGCGTGTAATAGTATGCGTTCAAAAATGTGTGGTTGTATAATAAAAATATAAATAAAGTAAATGAGTAAAATTAATAATAATGTGTAGGTATTGGCGCAGCCACTTAGATAACGTCACATTTATTTGCTTTTTTTAGAGAGGTATTTATTTAGAGAAGCAGCGGCGGCAGAGTGAGTGCCAGATGTGAAACGGCATACTTAAGTGTTTTGTGATGGGTATCATGTGCACAAACAGCTGGCAAAGTTTTGCAGCTGTATAGGGGAACACCCTGTAGTACTTTGTACCCGACTGCCTCAGAAGGAAGTTTATGTTTTTCGAGCGTATGTATCATCATCATATCAGCCGAAAAACGTCCACTGCTGGACATAGGCCTCCCCCAAAGAGTGCCACAATGGCCGGTCCTTTGCCACCCGCATCCAGCGGACTCCCGCGACCTTTACCAGGTCATCAGTCCACCTTGTGGGGGGCCTAACCACGCCGCGCCTTCCGGTACGTGGTCGCCACTCAAGAACCTTTCCGCCCCAACGGCCATCGGTTCTACGTGCAATGTGCCCCGCCCACTGACACTTAAGTTAAGCGATTCGGAGGGCTATATCGGTTACCGTGGTTCTGCTGCGGATAGCCTCATTTCTGATGCGATCGCGCAGAGAAACTCCCAGCATAGCCCTCTCCATCGCCCTTTGAGTGACTTTGAGCCTTCTTATGAGGCCTATAGTAAGCGACCACGTTTCCGTTCCAAATGTCATCACTGGCAACACACACTGGTCAAAGACTCTCGTCTTGAGACACTGCGGAATATTGGACGAAAAGATATGCCGTAGCGTATGTATGCATGTATGTATATGACGAAGATGAGGAAGTGCCGTGGCCTGCTGCTGGTGGAGTGGCAGGATCTTTTTCCGCACTCGTTTTTAATAGAATTTACTAAACAGCAAGTAAATATACTTCAGTTCACCAACTCGTTTACGACTTTAGACTAGGTAGTCGCTATCCGGCGCAATAGCCCTAAATGCTTTTGATATATTTATGTATGAATAAATAAATCTATTATTCGTACATAATTGGTACCATTACCCCCCCAACCATGTGCTCGTGTCCGAATCCGATCTACACTCGACTACTTACTACCTAACAGTTCTACGTATTCAGGATAACTGAAGATTTTTATTGACATCTTGTCAATATGCTCCAGCTACCTATTAATACGTTTTAGGTGCGGATGTAGAAACGCTTTACTGTAGTAAATATCGCATACCTTATATTTGTTATTCTATCATTTCGAATGTGTTCTCCAGCATGTATTAGCGTTTCCTATTCCTTTAAGTATTTTTATTTACCGTGACAACTCGAAATAATTGCTGTAAAAAGGCGTATTTGCGTGCCAGGTAAACATTTACAGGTCCGTCGTCGGCAGTGGCCACGGGCGTACTAAATCGTAGACGCCACCGCGCATGCACGACGCGGGCACCCGGTTTTCAGACAAATGACCAAATGTATTGACATATCAAACATATTGAAATTCTAAGAAGCCGGTAGATAGATCTACCAAAAAGCTACCTATCACAACAAATTTCATTGTAATGTTCCAAATAACTTTTGAGATATTTCGAGTTTGGTGGTAAAAAAGCACTGTTTTGAAAGGCAAAATCTATCAAGGTTTTTGTAAGCAATCGTAATTCTACGAAGCACGAACATAGCCAATGAACTGAAGATATACATATCAAAAATTTGGATCTCTAGCAATAGTACAAGTATACTAATAATCGGTTTGGAAAAGGCCCTTTTTCGATGCGCAGCTGCATACAGCGCCTTAATGCCGAGTTTTGTCTGTCAATAGTTCTTGTGACATGACTACAATAACGCAATAGTTTGTGTAGTCATGTTCATTAGGTACCGTCAACTGGGGTTACTTTGATTCGCGGGGGCGACTTTGATCAAATAGGTTTTTCTCCGAAATCATTGTTTTTACTTGTGGGTGAACTGTGGCAGTGAATATATTAGTTATCTATCTTGCTGTATACTCGATTAAATCTTCTTCATTTCAAATAGTTTTGCTTTTATACTACATTCTAAATGATCAAAGTAATTTTTTCCTAAAGTAACCCCAGTCTACCGGTAAGTTTTTTGTGTTTGTTTAATCATCCTCCTAGCGTTATTCCCGTTTGTGCCCCTAAAGGAGCCCGGGGTCCGCTTTGACAGCTAACCCCAAGATTAGGCATGGGCACTAGTTTTACGAAAGCGAGTGCCATCTGACCTTCCAACCCAGAGGGAAAACTAGACCTTATTGGGATTAGACCGGTTCCTCACGATGTTTTCCTTCACCGAAAAGCTAACGGTAAATATTCCGTACTACATAAGTTTCGAAAAACTAATTGGTACGAGCCGGGATTCGAACCCACGACCGCCGCATGATTTTATCGCATAAAATTATAGAAGAGGTGACGCCGTTTATGCCGATTCAGAGTTCAACCAAAAATTAGTCTTTACAGCCCTTATCTTTGGCAATGTCCACCAAAGAGACGGAAACCGAAATCTGACAATGTCCCAATTCGTCAGAATCTTTTATTGTTCATGTATGTTTGCGTGCCTGATAGACTGATTTGGAAAGTTCTTTTCTTTTTTAAAGTGTACCCTTCCCAGGTTATCCCATGGTGACCACGTCAGGATCTAATGATGGGATCCTGGAGAAATCGAGTGAACTCTTCAAATTCGTCATCAAGTATCAGCCAAAAAGTGACAATCACCCCGGTGGCCAGGCGCCACTGAAAATCAGCGCTGCGAAATATCACAATTTCGTGGCACAAAGCTGAGTGGCAACCATTTTAGCATGTTATGATTGTCTGTATTTATCATTTCTTATAATATGCTAAATAAATGTAATTTCTTGCCGATGACAATTCAATATTATGGTACCGTCGAGCTGATCTAATAATGGAGACAGAAGGTGGCCATGGGTATTCAGTATTTAACCGACGTAACCCCATTGAGTTTGGGCTCGTTAGAATCGCCTCAATAAGTAGTTGATGATGGTATACAGAAAAGTACGGACGGGAATAAAAGCTTGTACCAAAAATTAAATTTTTGACCGAAACTTATTAAAGTAAATTATAGCTAAAATAGGTTTGATGAATGTTAATACAACTAAAGGCATAAATGTACCTTAGTGAAGGTCAAGTATGATTGTCTAGTGAATGTGGTTGTGAAAGTTTTCCTCCCAGCAAAGTCATTTTCCTCCAGCAGTTCCGCCTCTGTCATGAAATTCCACAGGTCATCTGGAATTTTACAATTGTTGACATTAAAAGCTAAAGTACACCAAAAATAATGCAATTTGTCACCACAACTGACAGAGATGCAGCTATATTTGGTATGAGACAGCAATACATACCTTTCATACTAACTATAGCTGTATCTCTATAGGCCTAATAACATAATTTAAACCACAGACGCATAGAGGGGAGCTTTGAGGATGTTAGTGATCAAGTAATTTTTCCACATGACACAACTTGTTGTAATTCTAGTGCAGAGGTCGGCAACAGGTGGCTCGCGGGCCGCACGCTGCCCGCGAGGCACTTGCTTGCGGCCCGCGAGCCTCCCTGGCGGTTTTGTAGGTAAAGGTAATTGAATTCGGAATTTTGGAATTCCCTGATAAAGCCACAAATAATTGAGAAGTGTGGCCCGCGTAATTTTTGTTAGCTCCTATATGGCCCTTGGTTACTAAAAGGTTGCCGACCCCTGCTCTAGTGCATGAATGGACCTAGAAATAGACCTTTAATTGCAAGAAAGGCTACTTTTCTAAAAAGATTATTGTGTATCTGGGTCATGGTATGTCCACATCCACAAATATAGTCAACATAGCGTATTATTGTGCGAGACGCACCTATGACTGGCTCTGGGCTGGGTAGAATTGAAGGGAAATCCTGCACCTTCGGCGTTGGTCGTTACGGCTTAGCAGGAACTTGGTCGGGTCGGGGTTCTGAATTGAAAGGCTTGTTTACTTTTTCAAGTAATGTCACTTCGCTGCTACTGTAGGTACTGAATTTCATGGGGCCTGGCCGCCCAATTTATACTATCAAGTTACCTCGGCCGGACGCCCCTTCGCCCCGTATTTTTGGCGGGAAAGCGATTTGCGCGGGAAATTTTGGCGCGAAATGACATGTTCATTTATTACACTTCAATCTTACTCTAATACATTATTTACAGTGCTTATACCTATTTCTATGCTATTTATAATACATTATTACACGAGATCCCGCTCGTTCGGCGTCAAAATGCATCTGAAACGCGGGGATTTCGTGTCGGCCCGTATATACGTACCTCGTCCCCCACCTGAGGTATAAATACCGGGGTTCCCCCCTCGCTCGCCCATCAGTCGTTGCCTGACTGGCGCGCGAGTAGGATCTCTAGGTTTCCTTTAGTCTGTCAACATTTCTTAGTGGAAACTTAGTGTTGTCCACTCTTTATTTAGGAATCCAGCGGTATATTACCCTTTTTTTACTATGTAGGAATGAAATGTGAGGCCTATTATTCTTTATTTCAGGTGCCAATTATATAAGGCAATAGTAGCGCAATGCCTATGTTATAAGAGGTTATAAGCTAGATTACAAGTTAGGTCGCGACTGACAATTTTATGTTTATAACGGGTTTTATTCTATGCCGTCCTGCACATCTCTCCCGCCGACCATCGTTCGGGTGAACGTTGGATCTTCTTTTGCGTGCAGGTTCTCAGGCTCCGTCGGCAGGATCACCAGCTTCTTGGTTGGTCTTCTGAAGACTCCGCCCTTGGTGGTCACGTCCACTGCTCGCGTCACGCCGTCGGGGCCCGGGTATATAGCTGTAACCCGGCCTCGTGGCCATGTGTTGCGAGGCAGATTCCCGTCGGCCACTAGCACGATGTCGCCGACGTTGATAGGCCGCCCATGACCGTAGGGCTCCCGCCGGTACTGGAGTGAGGGCAGGTACTCCCGGAGCCAGCGGGCCCAGAAGTGCTCGGCCAGGCGTTGGCTCGTCCGCCAAGTCGCGCGGCCGATGAGTGCGGTGTCGTCGAATGTCCCGGGGTTGGGGGCCCGGGTTGAGCCACCGAGGAGGAAGTGGTTCGGCGTGATGGCTTCTGGCTCGTCAGGATCAACCGCCACGTGAGTGAGGGGGCGGCTGTTCACTGTATATTCGGCCTCGGCGAGCAGAGTAGTCAGGGTCTCCTCGCTGGGGCGGCGCTCGTTGAGCACGGCGTGTAGGGCTCTCTTGACGGCTCGTACCATCCTCTCCCATGCCCCGCCCATAAATGGGGCTCCCGCCGGTATGAAGCGCCAGCTGATACCGCGTTGCGCGGCGTCGGTTTCGAGGGCGTCGCCGTAGGCCACGCGGAGCTCTTTGTCGGCAGCGTGGAAGTTACTTCCGTTGTCGGTCCAGATCTCGGTCGGGCAGCCGCGGCGCGCGATCATGCGTCGGAGCGCCATGACCGCGGAGTCCCCGCCGAGACTTGGTATTACTTCCAGATGTACTGCGCGCACGGTGAGGCACGTGAAGAGTGCCACGTACCTCTTCTGAGTCCCTCTACCGACGGTTACTGTTATCGGGCCAAACAGATCGAGGCCCGTGTAGGTAAACGCTCGCTGGTGGTGGGCGAGCCGGCACCGCGGGTGGTCGCCGGTGGGCGGCACTGACGGCATTGCTTTCTTTATCCGGCACGGCAGGCATCGATGCACTATCATTTTCGTCACGGGTCGCAGGCGTAGAATACTATAATATTGTTTACACTCGTTTATAGTAGCCTCGGCGCCGTTGTGTTGCATTTGCCTGTGTATAAAGTCTATATATAGCTTCACTGCCGGATGATTTCCATCGAGCACGGGTGGCCGTTTTTGTAGTTCGGTGATGTCCACTGCTGCGTTGATACGCGTCTTGATAACAATAACGTCGTTCACTAGTTCGACCGCCATGTGTCGTAGGCGGCTATGTGAGCCCGGTGGCTTTTTGCTTTTACTAACAACTATGGACAATGATCCGAAATAAATTATTTGAATTGAATTGAATTGAATTATTTCTGAGGTCACTGAAGTCGTCATAGAATGACTCCAGCTGACTGGCGCGTATCACTAAGCGTTCCGCTTCACGTAGGTATGTGGCATCGAGTATTTTATACTTTCTATTATTTTGTAGCCCTTTAGACGGCGGCTGCGGCGGGGCGGGCTTGCTTCGTTTATTCCAGTCTGGATCGGCCTGTTTGTTCCGCGTAGTGCGCTTGTAATGTGCGCGCGCCTTGCGGGTTCGGCATAGGTCGATGAACTGTAATACTCTGCCTATAGTTCGCAGCAAGCGTTCCCACCTCGAGAATCGGGCCGGGTCTGGTAGCCAGGCGAGCGGGCCGGGTTTTCCCTTTACGACTGATATTGTGTGTACCTTTTCTTCACTTATTTCGGACTCGTGCGGTTGTGATGGCTCTGTGGGCCACGTCTCCGGGTCATCACGCAGGAAGGCTGGGCCCTGGAACCACCGATGATCAGTGTTGAACTCGAGCGGGACTGTGCGCGTGGCTTCGTCAGCGACGTTGAGCTTGGTAGGTACCCAGCGCCATTCTTTGACAGCCGTGTATTCCTCTATGGCGGCAATGCGGTGCGCGACAAAGGGCCGGTACGTGCGCGCCCCGGTCCTCAGCCACGCGAGTACTGTGCGGCTGTCGGTCCAGAATGTCTTCGTGTCTGGTTTGAAGTCGTGCTCTTCTATTACTGCGGCCGCCATTCGACTCCCCATCGCCGCGGCCTGCACCTCTAGGCGTGGGACTGATATCACCTTCAGGGGCGCGACCTTAGCCTTCGCAGCTATCAAGGACACGTGCACTCGCCCGTCGCCCGTAGTTATGCGCCAGTATAGCGCGCTTGTATATGCAGATTCGCTAGCATCGACGAAGATGTGCATCTCACGCTTGGTCGCGTCACCGTAGTAAGGGTAGGCGCGCGGAATCGCGAGGTCTCGCAATGCCCTTAGGTGCAGCGTCCACTCCGTCCATTGGCGCGCTAAGTCTGCATCCAGCTTGTCATCCCAGCCAGTTCCGCGCCGCCACACCTCTTGTAGGATTTTCTTTGCTATGATGGTTACCGGCGCCGCTAGCCCGAGAGGGTCGAAGATCGACATTGTTATTTTCAATATTTGCCTTTTGGTAGGCTCGATGTCGTCCAGGGCTCCGGGAGGTAGGCGGCTGAGGTCCAAGTTGAAGGCGAGTTCGTCGCTCGCGGGTTTCCATATTTGTCCCAGGATTCGTTCATTTTTCATTTCGCTCTTATTCAGTTCGACGGGCGCGGACGTGGCGTCCTCCGAAGTGAGGGCTCGGAGGACCCGCGTGGAGTTAGAGGTCCATTGGCGTAGTTCGTAATGAGCCTCTCTATGTATATCGCGTACATCACTTGACACTCGAATCGCGTCTTCTTCTGTTTTGAAGCTGTGTAGGTAGTCATCGACATAGTGATGTCTTATTATTGCTTTGACGGCCTCTGGATGCGTTTCTTCGTGTTTCTGGGCGTTGACGTTCTTCACATATATTGCTATTGACGGTGAACAAGTAGCGCCAAAAATGAGTGAAGTCATGCGATATTCTTGCGGCGCATCGTCGCCCCGCCGGTCGCCTCGCCATAGATAGCGCAGGGCGTCTCTGTCTTCAGACTTGACTTTCACTTGCATGAACATTTCTTTAATATCCGCCCCCACGGCGACTGGGTGTTGCCGGAAGCGCATAAGGACGCCCGGCAGCGACTGTAGGAGGGCCGGGCCTGTCAGTAGGCGGTCATTGAGCGACACGCCCCTTGTAGGCGCGGCGGCGTCGTGGACGATTCGGACTTTCCCGGGCTTGCTAGGATTCAGCACCGGGAAATGGGGGAGGTACCACACTCTCGATGACTTGGTGGGCGGCGCAGGCTCGGCGTAGCCCTTCGAGACAAGGGCGTCCATTTCTTCACTATATTTGCCTTTAAGCTCTTTATTTTTGTCGAGTTTCTTTTCTATGTTATGAAGTCTTCTCAGTGTGTTTTCGTAGTTGTCAGGCAAGCTGCTGTCGGGTTGTTTCCATAATAGCGGTGCTTCATAATGGCCGTCGGCTGTAGTCTTTATTGACTGGGCTAACATGATACGCGCCCGCTCTTCCGGGCTTGACTGGGGTAACTTCGGCTCGATAAGTAGGTTTTCGAGCGCGAAATATTCACTGAGTTGTAAATTCAAATCTTCATTTTTCTCGGCTTCTTCAATAGTGGTCAAGCGATGCGTCGCATGTACTTGTTTGCCTGTGATGCGTGTGTGTGCACCGTGTAGCACCCAGCCTAGCGGCGTTAGGGATGCCGCTGGCTGATGCCGCTGGCCGCGGCGCGTTTCATTACTGACGAGTAAATGCCAGTTATCTTGTCCGATTAATACTCTAGGTCTCGCTGACTCGTACCGCAGGCTATCTTCTATGTCGCATAAGTGTGCGCACTCGCGGAGATCCTCCTTCTTGACGGACTGTGGTGATAGGCTCAGATCGTCTATGGTATGCGCACCGACCCTATAAGGTTGGTCGGTGCCGCGGATGCTGAGCGTAACACGGCGTGATCTCGATGCGTCGATTTTTTCTTTCGTTATAGCTTCTATTTGTAGCGGCACTGTCGGGCCGTCCAGGCCTAAGTCGTTCGCGAGCCCTTCTTGTACAAGTGTTATCGTGGAGCCGTCGTCGAGGAGGGCGTAGGTCTCGACGGTTCCCGCCGGTCCAGAGACTGTGACCGGGATAATTTTCAGATAGGCTCTCGCTTCTCGGGAGGCGCGCGTCGATGTGACGGCCTCGTTTCTTTCTTCAATTCTTTGATAATGTAGCAATTTGTGGTGGAAGTATTCGCAGCCGTCTCGCTCGCACTTCGTGCGCTTGCATGAGTGCATCCTGTTCTTGTAGCGCAGGCATCGGAAACATAGCCGTTGATCTTTGGCTAGTTTCCACCGGTCTTCAACGGCTTTTTCGATAAACTTAGTGCATTTATCTATTGGGTGACCGGTGTTGTTGCAGGCGGCGCACTTAGGTGAAGGCTTGTCTGTGGTCGCGAAGGCTCGGTGTGTCCTTTTTGCAGGATGAGGATTTGCACCGTCGACGTTCTCGGGCTGCGCGTAGAGTGCGCAGTAGTCCGCCTCGCGTTGCAGGAAGGCTGATATCTTTATTAGCTCAGGCTCGTCGTTTTTCTGCGTATTCGCGTAGTCGAACCATCTGTAGCGTAGGGCGGGCGTAAATTTCTCCATCATTGCCCGTGTCGTCTCCGGGCTGTGTAGATAGTGAGCGCGGTCAAGAGCCTTGAGTGTGGCTATGACGTTGGCTACACGGCTGGCGAAGACACAGATGTCGAGCGGCCCGTCGTTAAGGCGCGGTAGGGCGCGTAAACGCTCGAGCTCGGCGAGGGCAATGGCGTCTGGGCGGCCGAAGCGGGCTTCTAGGCTTCTCATTACTTCGTCTGCGCGAGCGTTGTAAATGAGGAGGCTCTCGACGGCTTCTTTGGCCCTCCCTTTGAGGCATCTTCTTAATCTTGCTATATTATCCACTTCACTATAATTTGCGGTGGTTCCGTTGTAGGCGGCTTTAAATGATAGCCATTCTTGATGCGAGCCGCTGAATGGCGGCAACTCGGCGTGATAGCGTGATGACTCTCTCGGGCCGGCACGCGCGGCGATGGCGATGGCAGAGGCGAGCTCACTCAGGTTCACACTTTGTTGATTCTTCATTACTATGGCGCTATCTTCTTGCGCATTCGCTTGTGAATACATTAACGGCGGCGGATATGCGTCTGTTTCGCGTGGGCGCGGCGGCGTTGGCGCGAAAACGGGAGCGTGGGTTCCCCCGGCGGGGGGAGGGGCGGGGACGGCGGGGCGCACGGCAGCGGCGCCCTGTCCCGCGCCCTCGGCGGGGCTCCTCTCCCGAGCCTGCTCGGCGTACTGTGGGGTTGCAGGCTCGGGTTCTTCGATGTAAGGTGCATTGGAGATGGCGAGGACATGTCTCTGGCTGGTCTCGAGCCATTCATCTATGCGGCGTTCTTGTTGGACTGTAGATATTGTGTCGGTGTCATCGTCGCTGTCTTCGGCTTCTATGGCGGCTATGCGCGCTTGCGCGAGCTCCAATTTGATTCGGAGGGCTTCTTCTCGCGCTTGTGCGAGACGGCGGACGCGATGACTCGACGTTGTTTTCACCGATTTTGACGGCGGCCGTGCGGCAGGATGCTGGCTTGACTGTGGGGTTTCCTGCCGCAGTGTTGCTGCAGGGTGTAGGCTCTCCTGCAGCAGCGGGACTATGGGTGGCAGCGTTGACTGTGGGGTTTCATGAGGCAGTGTTTGTGACTGCGCGGCATCATGATGCTGCCCTATGGGTGACCTCGGCTGTGGGTCTGGACGAGGCGCCGGCGTCGCAGGAGTGCTCGTTCGTGAGGTCTCCTGCGAGGGCCTCGAAACTTCTTGAGTCGTAGCAGTTCCCGACGTGGACGTGGTTGCTTGTTCCAGCATGGCTTCTCTTATGTTCGCTGCGATAAGTTGACCGAGTGTGCGATTTCCTGCTTTCGATCTTGTAAGGGGCATCCTCTATGTAGAATCCGGTTTTCGATGGACCAGCATGTGCGAGACGCACCTATGACTGGCTCTGGGCTGGGTAGAATTGAAGGGAAATCCTGCACCTTCGGCGTTGGTCGTTACGGCTTAGCAGGAACTTGGTCGGGTCGGGGTTCTGAATTGAAAGGCTTGTTTACTTTTTCAAGTAATGTCACTTCGCTGCTACTGTAGGTACTGAATTTCATGGGGCCTGGCCGCCCAATTTATACTATCAAGTTACCTCGGCCGGACGCCCCTTCGCCCCGTATTTTTGGCGGGAAAGCGATTTGCGCGGGAAATTTTGGCGCGAAATGACATGTTCATTTATTACACTTCAATCTTACTCTAATACATTATTTACAGTGCTTATACCTATTTCTATGCTATTTATAATACATTATTACACGAGATCCCGCTCGTTCGGCGTCAAAATGCATCTGAAACGCGGGGATTTCGTGTCGGCCCGTATATACGTACCTCGTCCCCCACCTGAGGTATAAATACCGGGGTTCCCCCCTCGCTCGCCCATCAGTCGTTGCCTGACTGGCGCGCGAGTAGGATCTCTAGGTTTCCTTTAGTCTGTCAACATTTCTTAGTGGAAACTTAGTGTTGTCCACTCTTTATTTAGGAATCCAGCGGTATATTACCCTTTTTTTACTATGTAGGAATGAAATGTGAGGCCTATTATTCTTTATTTCAGGTGCCAATTATATAAGGCAATAGTAGCGCAATGCCTATGTTATAAGAGGTTATAAGCTAGATTACAAGTTAGGTCGCGACTGACAATTTTATGTTTATAACGGGTTTTATTCTATGCCGTCCTGCACAATTATTATTTATTATTCTGGTAGTGGCTTCCGGGCTGTCAAAGCCCTTGTATCACTGCGACCATCGCTGATCTATTGTGATCGCCACTTACTACAATTCTTGGTTAAGTCCTGCAAACTCAAAGAATTGCAGGATTTTGTTGATCTCAAGAAATTTGATCTCCACCGGGCACATGATGTGTTTGCCCAAGAAGGAGTTACGACTGCGCATGAGGCAAGGGCAATCGGTTAGGATGTGTGTAGGCGTCTCCTCTGCTCCAAAGCAGAATCTGCACTGCCTTGTGTCACACAGTCCTATCGTTTGCATGTGCTTATTTTATAAACATAGCCTATGGATACTCACAATTATGTGTGTCACATGCACTTGATGCACTTTGCCATATTTTGTTCTTAAGAATACGTGGTTAGTTGAGCCAGTTTATAATAAACACTAAATTTAAACCTCACCTTCCTTAACACTTCCTCCGGACATGAAGATGTGTGTCAGTGCAGCCATCAACATGGTTCTCAGCTGCGAGTCAGACACACTTGACGGTAGTGACTCGCAATCCTCCGCCAACACTACCATGTACTGCAGCCCACTTTTACCCTTCACCGATACGAGCTTGTAACCATAGACCTTAAACAAAAGTTTTTAATGTCATAATTCTATGATGTGATCCCTATATTGGTCCAATAATCCACTTATCTTTCTCTCTCTCTTTATGCATGGGTTAAAAAGAGAGTGGTATAGTGGACGCGGATATTATTTGGCTCAATATAGGGATCCAATCGCTAACGGATTGGAATACAGTTTCTAATGAAAAAATTGCTCATCACTTACCTATAGACTGAGATAATTAATAAGGCAAGGCATATTGTCCTACTACTTTAGTTTCAGGAATAAAGCATCTTATAATACAGATTTAGAATATATTCTCATGTAAGTTATACAGATTGGTTGTTTTACTAAGAACAAACCTTTTTCAGTAGTTTTTCAGCAGAACTAATAACACTGGAGACATACTGCGACGGTGTCTGGCACGCAGTAGCCAAGTGCTTGGCAATGTCCGGTTTTTTAATAGGAATTTTGCTTCCTTCCCGACTTAGGATAAACCGAGCGCACTCCTTTACGGCATCATGCATGTTGTGGTCAGGTTCATCGTCTGTACTCCCTTCGAGAGAAGCTGCTGACTGTGACGCATTCGCCGGCGGCAAAGACTTCTGATGTTTTCTTTTACCCATTTTGAGAATACAGTATTAACAATTTGAGTAATTGGAGTAAATAAATATCGCAAATTTTACGCTCAAAACGCAAAACACTCAAATCAAATGTCAATGGTGTGTCAAATCAACGTCAAACGGCCAAACTAAAATAGTTTAATTAGTCTGAGACTAAAACAGAAAAATAACCATAGAGGGCATAGAGGCTTTTTAATGACAGAAATACACTGGGCGGCCTACAGCCCTAAGGGCCTACCGCGAAAGGCATTCGAAGTTTCCCCTCTCTGTCATACTTACGAGTTCGTACGTATGACGCAGAGAGGGAAAACTTCGAATGCCGTTCGCGGTAGGGCCTCTACACTTTCAATTTTACTACGCATTCATAGCTATATCGATCTCATCTTTTTCATTTGAGATGAAAAGTAGCTGAAATTGCGTGAAATATTGATCAACTTCAACTGGGACTGTCTGTGTCTGTGGAATAACTAACAACACGAGGAAGTTGTTACTCCATGATAATTGCAGCATTGGTTAGTTTTAAGGGTTCCGTAGTCGACTAGGGACCCTTATAGTTTCGCTTTGTCTGTCCGTCCGTCCGCGTATAATTTCAGTAACCGTTAGCACTAGAAAGCTGAAATTTGGTACTAATAGACAAATTTTACCTAAAAATAAAATTTATATTAAGTTACTTACCTTATTCCAAGCCTATACAATTGAGATGGCAACATCTATTTCCACAGGCAACACTGCCTAGTTCCAAGTGACAGCTGCTATAATTCAGGTTTTCTCCCCACCTAACCACCTTTGAACCAGCAACGGCTCGACATCGGCTGCGCGCCGCGGAGCCATCATTGGATTCTCAATTGAGTCTACCGTCCAATATGAAATAGGTGGACGGTAGGTAGCCACTGTAATTAGACAGGTGGCGATGTAGCCACGGTCGGCAGACCGGTGGCAATACTATGTTATGTAAACAAACACCGCATTGGGTGTAGGTGGTTGGTTTTGAAGTACACAAATTATGGTACTTTATAGGTACCGCTGAAATTAGAGCTTAAGTACTAATATGTTATCCTGAAATACAAGCTTAAAAACTAGGTTTAGTGGCTGAAATATAAGCTTAATTACTAAATTGTGTAGCTGAAAAATAAGCTTAAATACTAAGATATACCTTTGAATGTTATAAAACATAGAAGGGTATTTGAGCATTCGCCAGCAGGCAGCAATGAAATTAGGCTTGGAATAAGGTAAGTAACTTAATATAAATTTTATTTTTAGGTAAAATTTGTCTATTAAGTATTGTACCTTATTCCAAGCCTATACAATTGAGAAGTGTTTGTTATCGGCTGCTGGTTCAATTAAGGATTAAAAATAGGTAGAACTGTATAGATTCGTTAGAACGCCAATGTGAAAAAGTTATTAGTTAGATTTATTACAAGAAAATTTGTACAGCAGTAAAAGTTTCATATACAAACTCAGGTAATTTCAATTATCAATCATCTTGCATTGACTAACTTACAAAAATATCAAACTACGAAATCGGATATAGATTGGTTTTAAAAGCCGAAAGTTTTCTTATAAACATCCTGAAATATAGCAGCATTGAGCACCTATTGTAATGACTTACCTCGTTCCAAGACGATTAGGTACCTACTAATGAAATAATAATACGACTGTCAAGAGTGTCAAACCAGCTTGACTATCGCGTAGGTACCTATTGTTCACACTACTAGATATGTGCATTAGCATTCTTAAGAAAAGCATGAATGGATTGTTCATGAAGCTGGCTTAACAAAGTCACATGTTCATAACTTCATTATCTTTATACGAGTATCCTCATTGTACCAGGGACAAATAACGTCAGTCTATGTTTTGATAAGTGGGTCGATATTTGGATTAAACACGTGTAGCTAGCTAATTTTTGAATAATTATGTAATTCATAGGAAACCCTAGAGCCAAAATCGAGTCAAAAATTTATATGATCAAATTCATTGTTACTTCCACCTAAAAGTCTCAACTATCGAGCCACGTCAATATTACCCACTTGGGATAGTTGGGATGATGTAACTTTGAAAACAAAAATGTTCAGCCAGGAAAAACTATTGTGGCCGACAATAAAGTGTGAACTAAACGGTGGGTCCGTGTTCGGCCACAGAACTACATGATAAAACCTGTGTAGGTATTGTATATATCTGAGCGTAATTTAATCCTTGAGCTAAGAAATCATCTTTGGGATTGGATGGCCCACTACTCATCAGCCAGACTTTTACAACTATCTAATAAATAGATTAGTGGTAGGTATCTCTCACAAACAAAGTGTGTAGTATTATGACTCTCCATGGGATAATTATATGCGGGCCGCATTCCACAGGTCACTGAGATAAAACGCCAAACTAGCTAATAGGTATGCAAACATTCAGATCAGATAAACCGTGATGTTTCGAGTAAGACTGAGTAAAGGACTAGTCGACGCCAATAGTACCTAGGTACTTACATCTAACTCTGATTTAAATTACTAACTTTAACTAACGTTGAACTTGTTACTATGTACCAAAACTACTTGGACTTTCTTCGACGCGAAGATATCTGACAAATACTAAATTCATTATATGTTGAGCCCCTTGTTGAATAGAGTGGATGCCACTCCTACTGACATTAAAATCTTTAAAATCGATCTACCCTGGTGGTGTATGACCTACGACTGTAATATATGTAGTAGGTACCTACGAAGGCTACCGGCGGTTTAGCACGAGATACTGAATGTGTAGGTACTCTGAACTCTTACCGCTTTTGTTGACTAAGTACGATACAAATGTTTGATTATCTGACACGATCTGATAGCGATGAGTTTGTCAGTCTATTAATTTCCCTTAGGTATCGGTACTGGCAACATGTCAGGAAGAATAAAGTATCTGCAAGATTCACTATAACTTGCATTAGCAGCCGTTAACATTTCTCCTTTTGGATAGGACTCTTGTCTAACAGAACTGACGCCAGTAAAAATGGTGATAATATTGAACGATAATACAAGTGGTGATCACAAGGTCGCCCAGCTCGAGAACTAGAATTACAAACAGCTTTAAGCTTTGTTGGATATTATTCATAAATGACACTTACTCGAAGATTGATGCTTTGCATATGCCGAGTCTGTAAGGTAACCGTCCCAGTGCTCGACACGGGGCCAATGCTTGGTCTTTCAAACTTATAACGTACTAAAGGCGAGCAATATGGGACTTATTAGAATAGAAGATGTCCAATATTGGGACGTTTACCTTATAGGTACTTTCCACTCATCTCGTGAAAATCTTGTGCTTTGTGCTAAATCCCTTCAGCTGAGAAGGACTTAATGTTAATCGCCAGATCTCCCTGCAATCCCAGGGACTCCATGGATCGCTAGCCCTAAATCGTTCAGCTAACCTTTAGCTATGCAGCAATCTTCAGTTCTGGCGTGCACAGGCAACGAGCCTGGTACTTTGAGATCTGAGGACCTCAACTACCTGAATGATGAGCGAAGCTGCCGCCGAAAATTTGAGAGACTAAACAAATATCTAAATCGAAGTATATTACCTTCAGCAATTGTCGTCGTATGTTGTACGACATGAATGTACATACTTGAAGTATACATACACGCCCAGTCTCACCATCCAATCACGTGATCAAAATCGGGAACCTTGAAAAAGACAATAAATGGAAAAGACCCACGTATACGGACATGAAGAGTCGTTTCAATAATTAAGTACTCCTTCAACATGCCCTTTTTCAAGACCAGAGAAATTATAGTCCTGGCCCACCCGGCTCCAATAAAAACTCATGGTTCGCAAGGTCTCTCGATATCTTCCGTCAATGATTCTGACAACATTTGTGAAGGGCAGTGTACTGGAGGACAGCATTTAGACTGTCCTGATTATTACAAACTGCTCCATGTTGGAAACTGCGCAGTATCCCCACCTTCAACCTACCTTGTTTGCTTGTACGTAGCGTGTACCTACGTAATTTTGTGTAACTCGGCAGAGCCAGCGGGAACTTTAAGCTGCGGAAAGTACTCGACACAGTCAATTTCCAGCCGGGAAGGATAAACAAGGACATCTTATTATGCTTTGACTGTAACATTCGCAAAAGTGTGCTTTGTAGCAACTCCTTGTGCAGCAGTGACTGCTGAACGGGTGGTAGCAACTCCTTGCGCAGGAGAGACAGCTGAACGGGTGGTAGCAACTCCTTGCGCAGGAGAGACAACTGAACGGGTGGTAGATGTGCAGGACGGCATAGAATAAACCCGCTATAAACATAAAATTGTCAGTCGCGACCTAAATTGTAATAATCTAGCTTATAAACCTTCTTATAACATAGGCATTGCGCTACTATTGCCTTATGTAAATGGCACCTGAAATAAAGAGTAATAGGCCTCACATTTCCTTCCTACATAGTAAAAAAGGGTAATATACCGCTGGTTTCCTAAATAACGAGTGGATAACACTAAGTTTCCACTAAGAAATATAGACAGACTAAAGGAACCTAGAGATCCTACTCGGGCGCCAGTCAGGCAACGACTGATGGGCGAGCGAGGGGGGAAACCCGGTATTTATACCTCAGGTGGGGAACGAGGTACGTATATACGGGCGGACACGGAATCCCCGCGTTTCAGATGCATTTTGACGCCGAACGAGCGGGATCTCGTGTTATAATGTATTATAAATAGCATAGAAATAGGTATAAGCACTGTAAATAATGTATTAGAGTAAGATTGAACTATAATAAATGAACATGTCATTTCGCGCCAAAATTTCCCGCGCAAATCGCTTTCCCGCCAAATATACGGGGCGAAGGGGCGTCCGGCCGAGGTAACTTAATAGTATAAATTGGGCGGCCAGACCCTATGAAATTCAGTACCTACAGTAGCAGCGAAGTGACATTACTTGAAAAAGTAAACAAGCCTTTCAATTCAGAACCCCGACCCGACCAAGTTCCTGCTAAGCCGTAACGACCAACGCCGAAGGTGCAGGATTTCCCTTCAAATTCTACTCAGCCCAGAGCCAGTCATAGGTGCGTCTCGCACATGCTGGTCCATCGAAAACCGGATTCTACATAGAGGATGCCCCTTACAAGATCGAAAGCAGGAAAACGCACGTTCGGTCAACTTATCGCAGCGAACATCAGAGAAGCCATGCTGGAAGAAGCAACCACGTCCACGTCGGGAACTGCTACTACTCAAGAAGGTTCGAGGCCCTCGCAGGAGACTTCGCGAACAAGCACTCCTGCGACGCCGGCGCCTCGGCCAGACCTACAGCCAAGGTCACCCATAGGGCAGCAACCTCATGATGCCGCGCAGTGGAGAACACTGCCTCATGAAACCCCACAGTCAACGCTGCCACCCATAGTGCCGTCAAGAACTACGTGTCAAGACGGCTCGAGGCCCTCGCAGGAAACCCCACAGACAAGCACTCCTGCGACGCCGGCGCCTCGTCCAGACCCACAGCCGAGGTCACCCATAGGGCAGCATCATGATGCCGCGCAGTCACAAACACTGCCTCATGAAACCCCACAGTCAACGCTGCCACCCATAGTCCCGCTGCTGCAGGAGAGCCTACACCCTGCAGCAACACTGCGGCAGGAAACCCCACAGTCAAGCCAGCATCCTGCCGCACGGCCGCCGTCAAAATCGGTGAAAACAACGTCGAGTCATCGCGTCCGCCGTCTCGCACAAGCGCGAGAAGAAGCCCTCCGAATCAAATTGGAGCTCGCGCAAGCGCGCATAGCCGCCATAGAAGCCGAAGACAGCGACGATGACACCGGCACAATATCTACAGTCCAACAAGAACGCCGCATAGATGAATGGCTCGAGACCAGCCAGAGACATGTCCTCGCCATCTCCAATGCACCTTACATCGAAGAACCCGAGCCTGCAACCCCACAGTACGCCGAGCAGGCTCGGGAGAGGAGCCCCGCCGAGGGCGCGGGACAGGGCGCCGCTGCCGTGCGCCCCGCCGTCCCCGCCCCTCCCCCCGCCGGGGGAACCCACGCTCCCGTTTTCGCGCCAACGCCGCCGCGCCCACGCGAAACAGACGCATATCCGCCGCCGTTAATGTATTCACAAGCGAATGCGCAAGAAGATAGCGCCATAGTAATGAAGAATCAACAAAGTGTGAACCTGAGTGAGCTCGCCTCTGCCATCGCCATCGCCGCGCGTGCCGGCCCGAGAGAGTCATCACGCTACCACGCCGAGTTGCCGCCATTCAGCGGCTCGCATCAAGAATGGCTATCATTTAAAGCCGCCTACAACGGAACCACCGCAAATTATAGTGAAGTGGATAATATAGCAAGATTAAGAAGATGCCTCAAAGGGAGGGCCAAAGAAGCCGTCGAGAGCCTCCTCATTTACAACGCTCGCGCAGACGAAGTAATGAGAAGCCTAGAAGCCCGCTTCGGCCGCCCAGACGCCATTGCCCTCGCCGAGCTCGAGCGTTTACGCGCCCTACCGCGCCTTAACGACGGGCCGCTCGACATCTGTGTCTTCGCCAGCCGTGTAGCCAACGTCATAGCCACACTCAAGGCTCTTGACCGCGCTCACTATCTACACAGCCCGGAGACGACAAGGGCAATGATGGAGAAATTTACGCCCACCCTACGCTACAGATGGTTCGACTACGCGAATACGCAGAAAAACGACGAGCCTGAGCTAATAAAGATATCAGCCTTCCTGCAACGCGAGGCGGACTACTGCGCGCTCTACGCGCAGCCCGAGAACGTCGACGGTGCAAATCCTCATCCTGCAAAGAGGACACACCGAGCCTTCGCGACCACAGACAAGCCTTCACCTAAGTGCGCCGCCTGCAACAACACCGGTCACCCAATAGATAAATGCACTAAGTTTATCGAAAAAGCCGTTGAAGACCGGTGGAAACTAGCCAAAGATCAACGGCTATGTTTCCGATGCCTGCGCTACAAGAACAGGATGCACTCATGCAAGCGCACGAAGTGCGAGCGAGACGGCTGCGAATACTTCCACCACAACTTGCTACATTATCAACGAATCGAAGAAAGAAACGAGGCCGTCACATCGACGCGCGCCTCCCGAGAAGCGAGAGCCTATCTGAAAATTATCCCGGTCACAGTCTCTGGACCGGCGGGAGCCGTCGAGACCTACGCCCTCCTCGACGACGGCTCCACGATAACACTTGTACAAGAAGGGCTCGCGAACGACTTAGGCCTGGACGGCCCGACAGTGCCGCTACAAATAGAAGCTATAACGAAAGAAAAAATCGACGCATCGAGATCACGCCGTGTTACGCTCAGCATCCGCGGCACCGACCAACCTTATAGGGTCGGTGCGCATACCATAGACGATCTGAGCCTATCACCACAGTCCGTCAAGAAGGAGGATCTCCGCGAGTGCGCACACTTATGCGACATAGAAGATAGCCTGCGGTACGAGTCAGCGAGACCTAGAGTGTTAATCGGACAAGATAACTGGCATTTACTCGTCAGTAATGAAACACGCCGCGGCCAGCGGCATCAGCCAGCGGCATCCCTAACGCCGCTAGGCTGGGTGCTACACGGTGCACACACACGCATCACAGGCAAACAAGTACATGCGACGCATCGCTTGACCACTATTGAAGAAGCCGAGAAAAATGAAGATCTGAATTTACAACTCAGTGAATACTTCGCGCTCGAAAACCTACTTATCGAGCCGAAGTTACCCCAGTCAAGCCCGGAAGAGCGGGCGCGTATCATGCTAGCCCAGTCAATAACGACTACAGCCGACGGCCATTATGAAGCACCGCTATTATGGAAACAACCCGACAGCCGCTTGCCTGACAACTACGAAAATACACTGAGACGACTTCATAACATAGAAAAGAAACTCGACAAAAATAAAGAGCTTAAAAGCAAATATAGTGAAGAAATGGACGCCCTTGTCTCGAAGGGCTACGCCGAGCTTGCGCCGCCCACCAAGTCATCAAGAGTGTGGTACCTCCCCCATTTCCCGGTGCTGAATCCTAGCAAGCCCGGGAAAGTCCGAATCGTCCACGACGCCGCCGCGCCTACAAGGGGCGTGTCGCTCAATGACCGCCTACTGACGGGCCCGGCCCTCCTACAGTCGCTGCCAGGCGTCCTTATGCGCTTCCGGCAACACCCAGTCGCCGTGGGGGCGGATATTAAAGAAATGTTCATGCAAGTGAAAGTCAAATCTGAAGACAGAGACGCCCTGCGCTATCTATGGCGGGGCGACGACGCGCCGCAAGAATATCGCATGACTTCACTCATTTTTGGCGCTACTTGTTCACCGTCAATAGCAATATATGTGAAGAACGTCAACGCCCAGAAACACGAAGAAACGCATCCAGAGGCCGTCAAAGCGATAATAAGACATCACTACGTCGATGACTACCTACACAGCTTCAAAACAGAAGAAGACGCGATTCGAGTGTCAAGTGATGTACGCGATATACATAGAGAGGCCCATTACGAACTACGCCAATGGACCTCTAACTCCACGCGGGTCCTCCGAGCCCTCACTTCGGAGGACGCCACGTCCGCGCCCGTCGAACTGAATAAAAGCGAAATGAAAAATGAACGAATCCTGGGACAAATATGGAAACCCGCGAGCGACGAACTCGCCTTCAACTTGGACCTCAGCCGCCTACCTCCCGGAGCCCTGGACGACATCGAGCCTACCAAAAGGCAAATATTGAAAATAACAATGTCGATCTTCGACCCTCTCGGGCTAGCGGCGCCGGTAACCATCATAGCAAAGAAAATCCTACAAGAGGTGTGGCGGCGCGGAACTGGCTGGGATGACAAGCTGGATGCAGACTTAGCGCGCCAATGGACGGAGTGGACGCTGCACCTAAGGGCATTGCGAGACCTCGCGATTCCGCGCGCCTACCCCTACTACGGTGACGCAATCAAGCGTGAGATGCACATCTTCGTCGATGCTAGCGAATCTGCATATACAAGCGCGCTATACTGGCGCATAACTACGGGCGACGGGCGAGTGCACGTGTCCTTGATAGCTGCAAAGGCTAAGGTCGCGCCCCTGAAGGTGATATCGGTCCCACGCCTAGAGGTGCAGGCCGCGGCGATGGGGAGTCGAATGGCGGCCGCAGTAATAGAAGAGCACGACTTCAAACCAGACACGAAGACATTCTGGACCGACAGCCGCACAGTACTCGCGTGGCTGAGGACCGGGGCGCGCACGTACCGGCCCTTTGTCGCGCACCGCATTGCCGCCATAGAGGAGTACACGGCTGTCAAAGAATGGCGCTGGGTACCTACCAAGCTCAACGTCGCTGACGAAGCCACGCGCACAGTCCCGCTCGAGTTCAACACTGATCATCGGTGGTTCCAGGGCCCAGCCTTCCTGCGTGATGACCCGGAGACGTGGCCCACAGAGCCATCACAACCGCACGAGTCCGAAATAAGTGAAGAAAAGGTGCACACAATATCAGTCGTAAAGGGAAAACCCGGCCCGCTCGCCTGGCTACCAGACCCGGCCCGATTCTCGAGGTGGGAACGCTTGCTGCGAACTATAGGCAGAGTATTACAGTTCATCGACCTATGCCGAACCCGCAAGGCGCGCGCACATTACAAGCGCACCATGCGTAACAAACAGGCCGATCCAGACTGGAATAAACGAAGCAAGCCCGCCCCGCCGCAGCCGCCGTCTAAAAGGCTACAAAATAATAGAAAGTATAAAATACTCGATGCCACATACCTACGTGAAGCGGAACGCTTAGTGATACGCGCCAGTCAGCTGGAGTCATTCTATGACGACTTCAGTGACCTCAGAAATAATAAGCCCCCGGGCTCACATAGCCGCCTACGACACATGGCGGTCGAACTAGTGAACGACGTTATTGTTATCAAGACGCGTATCAACGCAGCAGTGGACATCACCGAACTACAAAAACGGCCACCCGTGTTCGATGGAAATCATCCGGCAGTGAAGCTATATATAGACTTTATACACAGGCAAATGCAACACAACGGCGCCGAGGCTACTATAAACGAGTGTAAACAATACTATAGTATTCTACGCCTGCGACCCGTGACGAAAATGATAGTGCATCGATGCCTGCCGTGCCGGATAAAGAAAGCAATGCCGTCAGTGCCGCCCACCGGCGACCACCCGCGGTGCCGGCTCGCCCACCACCAGCGAGCGTTTACCTACACGGGCCTCGATCTGTTTGGCCCGATAACAGTAACCGTCGGTAGAGGGACTCAGAAGAGGTACGTGGCACTCTTCACGTGCCTCACCGTGCGCGCAGTACATCTGGAAGTAATACCAAGTCTCGGCGGGGACTCCGCGGTCATGGCGCTCCGACGCATGATCGCGCGCCGCGGCTGCCCGACCGAGATCTGGACCGACAACGGAAGTAACTTCCACGCTGCCGACAAAGAGCTCCGCGTGGCCTACGGCGACGCCCTCGAATCCGACGCCGCGCAACGCGGTATCAGCTGGCGCTTCATACCGGCGGGAGCCCCATTTATGGGCGGGGCATGGGAGAGGATGGTACGAGCCGTCAAGAGAGCCCTACACGCCGTGCTCAACGAGCGCCGCCCCAGCGAGGAGACCTTGACTACTCTGCTCGCCGAGGCCGAATATACAGTGAACAGCCGCCCCCTCACTCACGTGGCGGTTGATCCTGACGAGCCAGAAGCCATCACGCCGAACCACTTCCTCCTCGGTGGCTCAGCCCGGGCCCCCAACCCCGGGACATTCGACGACACCGCACTCATCGGCCGCGCGACTTGGCGGACGAGCCAACGCCTGGCCGAGCACTTCTGGGCCCGCTGGCTCCGGGAGTACCTGCCCTCACTCCAGTACCGGCGGGAGCCCTACGGTCATGGGCGGCCTATCAACGTCGGCGACATCGTGCTAGTGGCCGACGGGAATCTGCCTCGCAACACATGGCCACGAGGCCGGGTTACAGCTATATACCCGTCGCGACCTAAATTGTAATAATCTAGCTTATAAACCTTCTTATAACATAGGCATTGCGCTACTATTGCCTTATGTAAATGGCACCTGAAATAAAGAGTAATAGGCCTCACATTTCCTTCCTACATAGTAAAAAAGGGTAATATACCGCTGGTTTCCTAAATAACGAGTGGATAACACTAAGTTTCCACTAAGAAATATAGACAGACTAAAGGAACCTAGAGATCCTACTCGGGCGCCAGTCAGGCAACGACTGATGGGCGAGCGAGGGGGGAAACCCGGTATTTATACCTCAGGTGGGGAACGAGGTACGTATATACGGGCGGACACGGAATCCCCGCGTTTCAGATGCATTTTGACGCCGAACGAGCGGGATCTCGTGTTATAATGTATTATAAATAGCATAGAAATAGGTATAAGCACTGTAAATAATGTATTAGAGTAAGATTGAACTATAATAAATGAACATGTCATTTCGCGCCAAAATTTCCCGCGCAAATCGCTTTCCCGCCAAATATACGGGGCGAAGGGGCGTCCGGCCGAGGTAACTTAATAGTATAAATTGGGCGGCCAGACCCTATGAAATTCAGTACCTACAGTAGCAGCGAAGTGACATTACTTGAAAAAGTAAACAAGCCTTTCAATTCAGAACCCCGACCCGACCAAGTTCCTGCTAAGCCGTAACGACCAACGCCGAAGGTGCAGGATTTCCCTTCAAATTCTACTCAGCCCAGAGCCAGTCATAGGTGCGTCTCGCACAGTAGCAACTTCTTGCACAGGAGAGTTAGGTGATCGGGTGGTAGCAACTCCTTGCGCAGGAGAGACAGCTGAACGGGTGGTAGCAACTCGTTCCGCAGGAGAGACGGCTGAATGGGTGGTAGCAACTCCTTGCGCAGGAGAGACAGCTGAACGGGTGGTAGCAACTTTTTGCACAGGAGAGTCAGGTGATCGGGTGGTAGCAAGTCCTTGCGCAGGAGAGACAGCTGAACGGGTGGTAGCAACTCCTTCCGCAGGAGAGACAGCTGAACGGGTGGTAGCAACTTTTTGCACAGGAGAGTCAGGTGATCGGGTGGTAGCAAGTCCTTGCGCAGGAGAGACAGCTGAACGGGTGGTAGCAACGCCTTCCGCAGGAGAGACAGCTGAATGGGTGGTAGCAACTCCTTGCATAGGAGAGACATCAGCTGAACGGTTGGTAGCGCGTAACGTAAGCTGGAAAATGTCTTATAGCTACTGAAATTCAAACATATGAAACGTGTCAAAACGGAACTCGAACAAGCGTCCGCTGCGTAACAGTCAACACATGGCTGCGCACTCATGATTATATAATTAAGTAGTAACTCTTCATTAGATATTATAGCGGAATATACGCAACAGTTACTCTCAACGTCTGTCTACGCGACGACTAAATATAATTTGTAGGTTTGTAGGTACTAATTGAACCGGGAAATCGGATATAGATTGGTTTTAAAAGCCGAAAGTTGAAAATCAACCAGCAATACTTGCATCGATTCACAAACACTTGGTTAATAAATATAATTACAAGGCAAGGTAATTTGAATAAGAATTGCATCGGCAAAACCGGAAAATAATACGAACTTATTTTTTATGTAGGTATTTCATTTAAATCGACACTCGTATGGCAGCTAATTCGTAAGCATGTAAGCACCGCCCAGAATATTAATTAATTTAGGTTCGGTTAGATTGACATATATATATATATAACGACTTGAAAATAATAGTCGAAACTGAAATACGGTAATCACACTACGTACCGGTGTGCTCCTTAGAAAATGGCAGTACCCGATGAGTTGAGGGTAGTTTCAAATTTGAAATCAATTTCCTTCAAATGAGCACTGGCATGGGTAGGCGGTGCCAGTTTTACTGGAGGAAGAACTTAAGGGGGCTTCCAGGTCATCGGGTACGCAAATTGACAAAAACCTTAATCATCAAAATTGCCTTCATGCGCGAGGAATAAACGACATTGAAGCACTTACCTCCTGCATGAGTACTACTCACGATTTTCTCCAATACAGGCATCCGTCCGTTGCCAGGCGGTGAAGAATTCTCGCTACTCGCGAGCCTTTGTTAGCGGAGCACAATCCTGCACCTTCATTTCGTTGATTACTACCAATTTTGTCACTATCATGGAACATTTCAACAGAAAATTGCAAGGAATTTTCCGTTTTATAAGCATATTATATGTAGTACTGCCGAAGTTAGTACTACGTGTTGCCTCTGCAAGAAAAAGAACGCCAATGATGGCTCCGCGGCGCGCAGCCGATGTCGAGCCGTTGCTGGTTCAAAGGTGGTTAGGTGGGGAGAAAACCTGAATTATAGCAGCTGTCACTTGGAACTAGGCAGTGTTGCCTGTGGAAATAGATGTTGCCATCTCAATTGTATAGGCTTGGAATAAGGTACAATACTTAATATGTATATTAATCACGCCGACAAAGTGGTAAAATAAAAAGTGTTTTATTTTATTTTATTATGGTACCTCCCCTATACGTAACGTGGGGAGTGTTTTTTTTTTCATTTCAACCTTAACGTGTGATATATTGTTGGATAGGTATTTAAAAATTAATAGGGGTTAGCTAAAATCATTTTTTGATAATGTTAATATTTTCGGAGATAATCGTTCCAGGAGTAAAAAAAAGAGAGGGCCTCTACCTTTTGAACCATAAGTTTTAAAAATATGAAAAAATCTCAAAAGTAGAACTTTATAAAAACTTTCTAGGAAAATTATTTTGAACTTGATAGGTTGAATAGTTTTTGGAAAATAATTATTATTTATTTATCGTATGGCTTGTTTTTTATATCTCTACTTCAAAGATTTACGGTTTTCAAGTACGCTACCGCGTCTTTAGTTAAAGTTGGAAAATAATTTCATATACTTACTGTGACGGACGAAAAACTACGGAACACTGAGCGTGGCCCGACACGCTCTTGGCCGGTTTTTCAGTTATAAGCATACTTGTCTATGGCTGTTGACAAAGAGAATATAAACACTACGTTGAGTTTTTTCATCTGTCACAAGCGAGTCTCCACGAGATGTCATTCGCTAATTTACAAGTTTTGAATTTGTTTTCTTTTGTATTATTTCTCAAATGATCGTAAATAGTTTAGTACCATGCCAAATAATTTGTGAATAGTGTAAAGCAGTTACAGCAAATTCCTGCAGAGTAATAATGAGTTCCGCAGAGATGTTGTATCACATAAAAATAAATCGATATAATTTTCGCAAGAAAATTTTCGTATAAAACCGTCGACGGCAACTTTTATAGTTCAATTAAAAACTAGTCAATAGAAAATTTGAATCGATCCAGTGCAATTTTAGAGCCTTCGTAATATAATATATTATTGCTAATCATGTAATTTCGCAGATTAGGGAAATTATTTAAAACGAGAAAGGCTGATGATAAACAGGAGAGTCAGGAGGGCAAAGAAATGTAAGTAATGTAAATAATAAACATTCAACAAGTGTTGTAAATAGAAAATCGTTAGTGCGTCGGCGCGTATGTGTCCTTGAAACTCTGTAATATATTTTTCAGCACCAAAATAGCTCATCCCATACAAACTTTTATTTTTCGTCAAACCATCTAGGCGGCCAGTAACGGATATAATGCGTTGCAACGTCCCTGCGTGGCCTGGATTAAGGGCAGCAAGGGGAAAAATAAAGAACGACGATAAGGTTAAGGTTGCAATGACGCGCTCGGCTCGGGTGAGCCACTTGGCCGAGCATACGGATGCTCGGCCGCACGGCTCAGGCGCGCCGTGTCTCGCCGAACGACGTCCACACCTAGCGCGCACGCTAGGGCGAGCCGCGCTTGGCTGAGCATGCGTCTGGTTTGGACTCACCTATTGATAACATCCATTTTTATTTGTTCACCAGGTTCTTCATTGAAAACACCAAAATTGTATTTTAAACAGTATTTGATGCCAATGAGATGTTACAATGTATTTCCTAATTCTAAAACTTTGTGATACCGTTATCACTATCATGCAAGCATTCGTAGGGTACAGTAGGTACCCCCTGTAGTTTAACAAAACTACAAGTTAAAGATATAGTGGATGTGGAATATTGGGCCATACATTATGTATATGAACTTGTATTGTCCTGTGAAATGAGACAGATGTGGGTGGCTGCTAGTTTAATTGAGAAGTAGCCCAAGTAAACCATTTATTTCCAGCACATTGCCGACAGAAGGCTTCAACAGGAGCATACAGATGTTGCTGGCTTACTCGGGGCAGCATGCGGCAGAGGCGGGCTTGGAAACCAGGGAAGGTAGATACACTTGGAGTTTTTGTGATGAATGGATTTTTATATTAAACTAGCTCAGAGGGGTAATCACGTAACGTTCCGAACGCGCGTTAAGACAAACCAACTGTCATTTTTCCATATAAAATTTAACATTTGGATCTACCTGACGCGCGTACAATGCATCACGTGATCGACCCAGCAGGATCGAATTCGAATTGGTGGAATTTAGTTTTTATACAGTTTCAGTAAACACAACAGTTTGATATAGCCGACTTAATCATAAGATGTATGGCTTATAAAATAAATGAGATTAAAAAAAAAAAAAAAAAAAACAGTTTGATATTCTTAAATCGATAAAGTATAATATAACCATGACATATTACCTTCAGCAAGCTTGTGTTAATAATATTTCGGTGAAATATACGATTTGCATCATAGCATATCGTATATACCACCGGCCACTGTGGCACTCTTTGGGGGAGGCCTATGTCCAGCAGAGGACGTCTTTCGGCTGATATGATGATGATGATGATGATATCGTATATATGGCGCTAAAATCTTGTTTTTTTTAATTATCTGCAGTGTTAGTGGGCGAGTTTCGCAGCACACATCTTCACAGCGTGGCTGTACTGCGCTGTCTCGGGCGAAGCCGCGCGCTCGCCGGCGCAGACCCCTTCGAGGACCTCGAGATAGACAAGATGGCCGACGTGTTCATTGACCTGTTGAACAGTGAGTCAGTGGTGAACAGGGTGCCGCGCTGTCTCGCGGTCTGTAAAACACTGTCGGAGTCGCGCAGGCAACTAGAGTAATATCACAGTTTAACAACATACAGTTGGGCAACGAATGTACTTGCGCAGAGCAACTGGGGGGGCTGTCGCGGGGAGCGGCCGCCGCGAACTCGCTCAGTCTGCGTTCTCTAACTGTCAAGGCAGGCACCTACATGTTTTTGAGTTGAGTGAGCGGTGGCGGTGAATGATTTTATTAAGTAGGTACAATCACAGTATTACAATATGTACAATGGTGCGCACCTGTTCCGTGTACGGATGTACCTCAACAATAACAGTAAATAAGGATTTAAGGTTTCATAGATTACCCCGCGATGAGAGGTACCTAAGTTAGTAAACTTAATTACGTAGGTACCTAACTTCAACCTATGTTGGAAATAATATAGTCTACTAATTACCTATCTCGGTTCGATATTGAAATTACGATGGCATGGCGTTGAATTGCCGTGAAAACCGTATTTTTTTAATAGTTTGGATCGCGCTTTTCGTTTTTTTTTCATTATACCTACAGCCTATAGAGTCGTTAATATTACTTGTAGCGAGTTACGTATTTGTTCACAAAAATTGATTTACTAATAAGTGGCAATGGAATTTTCATATGTACCTAACAGCATCTTAAGCGCGACTTCGGAACTTTAGTGTGGTTTGTTCATACGTACTAGGCAAAATAGAATTTAAGTCACTGCCATGCTTATTATGCTTCCCACAAACATTTATGCTCAAATTGTTCATACGCATGCGAATAAATTACATACAATTGTAATTTCGATAAAATTAATCTTGTAGGGAAAACTCGTTTTGCGTTATTGGTTTTTTGAGCACAATTTTTCCAATTTTGCTCTTATCTAAAAATAACAAGCGGCCAAGTGCGACTCGGACTCGCACATGAAGGGTTCCGTGAAATAAATTGCGGTTTACGATTTATGACGTATTAAAAAAAACTACTTATTAGATCTCGTTCAAACCAATTTTCGGTGGAAGTTTGCATGGTAATGTACATCATATATTTTTTTTAGTTTTATCATTCTCTTATTTTAGAAGTTACAGGGGGGGGGGGACACATTTTACCACTTTGGAAGTGTCTCTCGCGCAAACTATTCAGTTTAGAAAAAAATGATGTTAGAAACCTCAATATCATTTTTGAAGACCTATCCATAGATACCCCACACGTATGGGTTTGATGAAAAAAAAAATTGAGTTTCAGTTCTGAGTATGGGGACCCCTAAAACTTAATGTTTTTTTTCGATTTTTGTGTGAAAATCTTAATGCGGTTCACAGAATACATATACTTACCAGGGTGTCCACTTTCTGGAAAGTCAGGGAAAAGTCGGGGAAGCTCATGGTGGTCAGGGAAAGTCAGGGAAAGTCAGGGAAGTTCTAGACAGGTCAGGGAAAAAATCTATCTAGAAGGAAAAAATATAAATATAAAAATCAAAGGGATCAACAAATGTATCTTGAACTATAAATATGTTGATTCATCATCGTTATGTTGTCCATTAACTAAATTTAGAAAGGTAAGTATAGATCTTAGTTAGTTTGATTTTAGTTTTTATTCAGTGTTTCAGGCCATTTTGTGGGGAGATACCTCGATAATTTGCCTTGCAAAAGGTGGAGAGGAAGATGTTTTGATTGATATTGGTTGAGTATGAGGTCATAAGTTTCCGACCTCGGGCATGTGTGGGTTAGCCACCATCTTCATTTGTTGCTGGCACTTCACTTGGCGTTGCGTGTTCGGCGTGGTTGCCTCTCTCAAAGGGGTAATCTTTTTGGTGTTTTAGAAATAGCACTTAATTTGTTATTTCTATGACAAAGGTGTCTATGCCAAGTTTAAGGATGATAAAAATGATTTTTGTCATATATCACAACAACATATACAATTTAAGTCTTACAGAAAAAAGTTGTGAAGGGCGTAATAAGTAGTATTTAAAAAAAATCTCTTGTACAAGTGTTTCTTGTGCCAAAATTGTACGCTTCGGATTAAAAGCATTCTATAATGGGTACTTATTTTTGAATGTTGGTATAGCCGCTGCGTTTCTTTAAAGCATAGGCACTGATTCAGAAACATACTTTAATTGAGCAAACAACATAACAGACACCGCCTATGACAATACCAAACTAACTACTTGACATATTCTAAAACAAAAGTACAAAATAATACAAAAATATATAAAAAGATAGAAAGCTTCCAAAAACGTGCGTCGTGCACAGTTGGAACAACTCGGATTCATCCCATGATCGCGGGAAGATAGGTAGGTAAATGTGGTAAAAGTAGGCTTTGCCTGCGATACGGCCTTCTCTAAACTATTATTGCTACAGCTTATGGGGTATAGTTATCGACTAAAACAGACACGGGGAATTAATTTTTGGTGAAAAAAGGTAGTTAGAAAAAAAAATAGTAAAAAAATGTCTGAAAAAATAAATAAAAATAAAACTTGCTGTCGAAGGTAAGATGAGGTATATACCTGTCTAATATATATTTTTGAAAACAATATCTAAAAGGCTGTTTAGTTATCAGAAATATGTGTGCTTTTGGGCGCTATAAACTATTATTGCTAGGGCTTATGAAGTATAGTTATCGACTAAAACAGACACGGGGAATAATTTTTTTGGTGAAATAATGTATAGTTTTAGAGAAAAAGAAATGTCTGAAAAAATTTAAAATAAAACTTGCTGTCGAAGGTAAGATGATCATATCTAATACATATTTTTGAAAACAATATCTAAAAGGTCGTTTAGTTTTCATAAATATGTGTACTTTTTGAGCGACGTCCATACAAAAACTTCAAAAAATCCAATATTGTTCGCATCAAGGTAAAGTAGCGTTATGCCTTCAGAATATATGTTCAGAATTATTGCTTTCAATATCTAAATTATGAATTTTTATAATCATCATCATTATCATATCAGCTGACTGCTGGGATAGGCCTCCGCCAAAGAGTGCTACAATGACCGGTCCTGCGCCACCCGCATCTAGCGGACTCGCGCGTTTATGGGGGGGGGGTCTACCGACGCTGCGCCTTCCGGTACGTAGCCGCCACTCGAGAACCTTTCCGCCCCAACGGCCATCGGTTTTACTTGCAATGTGCTCCGCCCAGTGCCACTTAAGTTTAGCGATCCGGAGGGCTACAACAGCGGATAATCTCCCGGCATAGCCCCATTTTTAGGTGACTGAGCCTTCTTATGAGGCCCATAGTAAACGAACACTATTCAGTGCCATAAAATAATACTTAATTCGATTCAGATAACAAAAAGGTTTATCACTGGCATATATGTCATCATATGGCAATACACACTGGTCAAAGAATCTTGTCTTGAGACTCTGTGGAATATTTGACGAAAAGATATGCCGTAGCTTCCCGAACGCTGTTCAGCCGAGT
Organism: Epinotia brunnichana; assembly: GCA_963854355.1. NCBI lineage: Eukaryota > Metazoa > Arthropoda > Insecta > Lepidoptera > Tortricidae > Epinotia > Epinotia brunnichana. The sequence continues at coordinate 1,182,264 of OY977953.1, read as the reverse complement.
CGGATTCGACGATTGACCTCTTTCTCGAAGTTGGACCTAGAAACCTCTCGACCTACGTCTTAAATTCAAGACATTTTATTAATACCTATCAAAATGCAAGTTGTAAAATTAAAATTATCCAAGTTTTTTTTATAAGTACCACGTCAAAATAACGACCCATACAGACAGAGTGTATTATTCAAACGGGGCAATGAGATACGAAAATTTGATCTTAGGAACATGAAAAAAATTAAATTGCATGGTTTTTTTTTAAAGAAAGCCATGCGTGCAATATTTTATTTTTCCTTTTCGTCATATTATATGTATTGTATTGTTCGTCACATTTAAAAAAAAATCTATAAAAGAATACTTTGTTTCGTGAAAAGTTAATTCCTCGTGCCGATAACTATAACTATATTTACCGCACAAGCCCAGTAATAAAAGTTTATCAAGGAGGTCATATCGTAGGTGACGCCTGCTGTTTCCACATTCACACCCATCTTCCCTTGTAGATGGGGTGAATCCGAATTGTTACAACATGCAAAAATCTCTCCATCAATTTGATGCTTCTATTTAATCCGAAGCTTACAAATTTTGACGCAAAAAACACTAGAACGAGATTTTGAAAAATAAAAATTCCGCCCCTCAACAATTTTTCTTCAAGATTTTCAGATAAATGATTTATGACAAAAAATTAAATAATTTTATCATCTTTAAACATGAAACTATGCTTTCACATATAATAGAAATAACAAATTAGTTAAGTGCTTAATGTCAAAGCACGAGTAGGTGTAGTAGCTGCAGACGAATTATGCGTCCGACAGCCTTGCAAACGTCTAAAAGGCTGCGGTGACACAGCATCAGGCAGGCTGTGTGCTTGTTTGTCACCACCGTAGTGAAGTTTAAAAATAAAAAGTTTTGCTTGCGCTTCATAGTCATAAAGAGTTTCGAGTGTGACATGCGTACTTTGAAATGGCGTTAAAGGTTAATCAATTGAGATATTTTGTAACATTTTTGGTCAGGGAAATTCGAAGGGAAAGTCAGGGAAAAGTCAGGGAAATATTTTCAGGGTTTGCAGTGGACACCCTGCTTACCAAGTTTCAACAGTATAGCTCTTATAGTTTCGGAAAAAAGTGGCTGTGACATACGGACGGACAGACAGACGGACGGACATGACGAATCTATAAGGGTTCCGTTTTTTGCCATTTGGCTACGGAACCCTAAAAACTGAAATGTTAAGCTAAAATGCTAGATATCATTTGTGTTGTACATTACTTTAATGTATCTTTTCTAGTTTTGCCGCAAAGTTGGAAAGTCCTTAGATTTTTGCAAACTGATTGTGATATGTTCGTCTATATTTTTCTTTTTTTCTATGAAACTATGCATTGAATATCTCAAAAATGAATTCCTCATGCCTGATTTATCAGAAAATGATACCACACTTGAGATGTTACGTAAATAGAAGCTGATATTTTTTTCTGAAGCGCGGCGGTGTGTAATTTTGAATGCCCCCCCTGCCTACCCTCCAGGGGGTGGCCGATGGCTACCGGGCTAAATTAGCTTAGCTTTACGTATCTTACATCTGTGCTAAGTGAATTCATCCGATACCAAAATTTGTACCTTATGCCACTACTTCCCGTACTAGTAGGGAATATATTGTAATACTTTACTGTGGTACTATACAACGTGTTTTTGACAATTTCCGTTAATAGGGAACATTACGCAAAGCTCTTCGTAGGTGGCGACACGAGCAGCGTTGACATTGTATCTCGTTCCCACTTGCGGTATTGTCTATGCAAGCATCCTTGTCACTCATTTGACAAACAATTGTGCATGTGTGTGTGAATCCCTATATTCCTATACTGGGTTACTATTAGTGGTATTGCTGCCTCTGGCGGCAGAACATTGCAGTAATGTTCCCTATTGCAGGGGGTCATAGTTTAGATCAAATAAAGTTAATTTCTCCAAGACAGTAGTATCTTAACTCTTACTGTTATCAATTTAATCAGTTTTGCAGATTTAACCAGTGGCTCTTAACTGTGACGATATAACAGCTTTTAAAATTTGTAAGGTTCCTATACACTACAAGAAGCTTAGGTTTAGAAAGTGAGTTCGTTCGATATTACATATTTTTTACATACATTTTTAGGGTTCCGTAGCCAAATGGCAAAAAACGGAACCCTTATAGATTCGTCATGTCCGTCCGTCTTTTCCGTCATGTCCGTCTGTCTGTCTGTCCGTCCGTATGTCACAGCCATTTTTTTCCGAAACCATAGGAGCTATACTGTTGAAACTTGGTATGTAGATGTATTTTGTGAACCGCATTAGGATTTTTACACAAAAATCGAAAAAAAACATTAAGTTTTAGGGGTCCCCATACACAAAACTGAAACTCAAATTTTTTTTCATCAAACCCAAACGTATGGGGTATCATTGGATAGGTCTTCAAAAATGATATTAAGGTTTCTAAGATCATTTTTTTCTAAACTGAATAGTTTGCGCGAGAGACACTTCCAAAGTGGTAAAATGTGTGTGTGTGTGTGTGTGTGTCCCCCCCTGTAACTTCTAAAATAAGAGAATGATAAAACTCAAAAAAATATATGATGTACATACCATGCAAACTTCCACCGAAAATTGGTTTGAAGGAGATCTGGTAAGTAGTTTTTTTTTAATACGTCATAAATCGTAAACTGCAATTTATTTAACGGAACCCTTCATGTGCGAGTCTGACTCGCACTTGGCCGCTTTTTTTATTTCATGTGTTTCAAGACCCTTGTACAATAAGACAACAACGGTTAATGCTACACTACCGGTCAAAAGTTTAAGTTCACTCTTTGTTTTAGGTACAAATGAGTACTTTCAGACAATATTTTTTTGCAGTTCGGAAGCCGAAATTTGTTTCCAACTGATCTGTTGTTGTTTCCAGAGATTTGTTTAATTAGTCAGACACAATTCACGTACATTTCTAAACAACGCATTCCCTGAAATCTTATAGGAATGACGGCAAAGGCTGGGCCATATATGGCCTTGCCACTTAAAACGTACAATGATCAGATACAATGTTGGTTTTTAGGGAATCAGTTGTTTAGAAATCTACGTAAATTGTGTCTGACTAATCAAACACATCTCTGTAAACAATAACGAATCAGTTGGAAACAATTTTCGACATCTGAACTGCAAAACATTATCGCACAAAAGTACAAATTTGTACCAAAAACAAAGGGTGAACTTATACTTTTGACTGGTACTGTAGTACATCAAATCATTTAGTATAAAAATCGAAAAAAAATATTTTTTTAGTTTCTTTTTCCATTAATTAATTATGCTACCAATTTTTTTTCTGTGAATGTACTCTGCAATATGCCGAAGTTAACGGCAATTCCCGGAAACACCGTGTATAGAATAGAGGTCGAGTTACAGTGTACTTTCTTTTTTTTTCGTCTAAATCCGTTGTAATTGTGTGTTCCAGAGATCCAAGCCCTAGGCACTGAAGAGCTGGTTTCCAAAGCCGACACGTTCGATGAGCAGGTGGCACTGGTCTCCCTCGCCAAGTTAGACGCAGTCGTGGCTACAAACAGGGGGCATCTAGCACTTAGCAAGGTAAGTACCTACCGTGAGCAGATGAGCTTGAAAGAGGGGGGGGGGGGTCTACAAATCGCTTTGTAGGACCAGAACCATTTGTGGGACTCTCGCAGGGAACCATAATATCGGCCTTTAAAGCCTACGCCAAAACCAAACACCAACACGAGTGGAGGAATGAGGCTGGCTTAAGGCTTTCTAAGCTATTCATAGAAAGAGTGGACTCAGGCTGGACCAGAAAACTCTGGAAATCCAGTAGGAAGCAACTCATAATTATATCTCGGGTGTTCACAGGTCACTTCGGGGTCAAGGTTCTCTTGGCTGAGATGGGACTAGTGGATAGTTTAGTTTAGACTGTAGAATGTGTGGCGAGGAGGATGAGACTAGCGAACACTTATTGTGTGAATGTCATGCCCTTGCCAGACAAAGAATGAATCATTTTGGTAACGGCTATCCACAACCAAAGGAATTCAAGGTGCTCCAGGTGAACTGCATCATCCGTTTTGTGGAAATGATGGAGGCAAATGCACAAAAGATCCCACTGCGTCGAAGTGCATCCGAGAGGGCCCTCATCTAGATAATATCTACCGTGATGATCACTGGTACCTAATATAACTTTTAGCGCAAGAACTGTGTTGCGCGATTTACATTTTAATACAAAATATGTTTTTTCCGCAGCTAACTTGGGCGGACTTCCTCTTAGCAGGCATGTGGGGGCACGTAAAACAGGCACTAGACATATCTGACGACAAATTCAGCAACATTGAGCTTCTAATACAGCAGCTGACGACAGTTCCATTTGTCAAGTCTGTGTTGGAACGAGAGAAGGAACCTAGTACGAGGGACGACTAGATACATCGCTGCATAACCTTTTTTCTTCCAGTGCCAGTAGCCAGGGACTGCATAAACGAAAAATACCGGTATTCTATTTTAACGATATGACGTCATATAGGTTTTCAAATAGCAGTTTTGGTAGCGGAACCTTTATATTTCGCTATCGAAATATAAAGGTTACCTTTTATTTTTCCGGTGCCGTAACCGCTTTTTAAAGGTTACCGATATATCGACTTTGGCCTGGCGTTGTTGCCAAACCCCTGTTGGCACTGCTGTTTTGTCTTTAAATGTTTAGTAGCCAATGCTTCCTCTGTAGAGTGCCAGCTCGCTTTTTTTTCGGTTAACTTTATAATACCGGTATTATAAAGGTTTCGGTAGCATTTAAAACGTATACCGGTAACCGTTATTTCAAAACGGTTACGGTACCGTTCAGTGGCGGCGCATGAAAAATTTCGATTGGCAACCCGGAACAAAACAAATTATGAAAGTGTTTAGAGTATATAACTAAAGGCTTGCCTAAAAATAAATTTTAAGCAAGCCGGTGGGAATCGGCATGTATGGGCGCTCCGCCACTGGTACCGTGTTATATTATATTAGCGCGGCGCGCATAACCTTTACGACATAACGGTACCGTAACGAGGCCATAAAGTAGCAATTACAGCACTCGATTTCCTGGCTAGGGAGAGACGTAAAATGTTGTACTCACCACGTGCGGTAAGAAAGAAAGCCTCAGAACGTTATCTACACTGTTCTGAAAACCCTTGGGGTTCTAGCTCTCCGGCCGAGTAGGGCCTAGATTCCCATTGACCCGCATGCTGCCCTGGTAATCGCAAATGCAGTACTTGCAAAATGGCGGTTTCGAGATAAACGCGGTAAACATATTTTGTGATACCTATACAACAAATCTATGTGGTATAACTTTTGAAGTGTACTGAAAAATAGTAAAAAAAATCAAGCTTTTTATTGACGTATTTTTTTCTTTACTTTACTGCCTTATTTGGATAAAATACGCAGTACTGCATTTTCATCAACTATCTGGGCTTGCGGGCCTTACAGTATTACTAAGACTAAATGCAGTATTTGTGTTTATTACTGCAAAATCACCTAGCAAGTGTTCAATACTGCGTTTCTAGTTCGCAATCATGCCCAATTTTTGTACATAGTACTAGTTAAAAGTATTGTTAGGATTTAACTTCTGGATATTTTAAGTGACGAAGAGACGAAATAAAACAGATTTTAGGTAAGTTCTAGAAAAAATGTTTTTATTATCGAAATAACTTTCAAAATGTTACTTTTTACGTGACTTCCACTTAATATGAAAGTACAAAATTCCTTACGATTTCTGGGATAAAATCGATTCTTTGTACATATCCGGTACTCAAACTACACTCACGAGCAAAATAATTGCATCACTTAGCAATTTTTCATCTGCAACCCATTACTTTGTAAATTGTTACCCATAACTGACAAATGAGGTACCACATGAAAGCTGGCAGTAGAAAATGTAAAAGTTTTCAAGGAAATTCCAGTCCAAAGACTGAAAAACGTCGGAAAATTGAAAGCAGTCGGAAATGTATAAAACATTTAACTATGAAAACAGACAATAAAAGGACAATTTAACAATCATATAATGTATTACTACAAATTAATACCTGGTGTTGCCATCCCTAGCTCTTATGACACAAGTTAGGCGCCTTTGCATGGATCTTATCAACTTCCTGACGTAATCCTGAGGGATGGCATCCCACTCCTCCAGCAAGGCTTCCTTCAGCTCCTCAATGTTGGACAGGGCAGGTTTCCGCTTCTGAACCCTGCGTTTTAGGCAGTCCAACATGTGTTCGATTGGATTAAGGTCCGGGCTCATCGCTGGCCAGTTCATCGTGGTGATGTACACCTCGGAAAGGTTGGTGATGGTATCTCTTGCGGTATGGCAGGGGGCATTATCCTGCATAAAATGAACATCTCATCAAACATTCCTTTGTAAGGGACAACGTGCATCTCTAGGATCGCGGTGATGTATCTTCCAGCGTTCAAACCACGTCCATGACCCCCAGAAGGCACGAAAACCAGCTCGGTCCGCCCGTTGTAAGAAATGCCGCCCCAAAACATTTATTTATTTTATTTAAATATATTTAGACATCATTACAGATTTACTTAAATACACTGTTGAACGAAATATAAAATTAAAGGAATTACACTATACAATAAAACTAATCAACTGCGTATACTAGTCGTTCTTTTGCTCTCCTGTAGACTCGCCCTCTTCTGTCGCTGCCGTTCAGGCACATCCTGCACTCGTCCGAAAAAGAACCGGGTCCATTGCTCGATGGTCCAGTTCACGTGATTTGCAGCAAATTCACGTCGTGTTCTTCGGTGTTGTGGCAGCATTCTGGGCCCCGTCGTTCTTCTCGGTTTCAAGTTGACTTTCTTGAGTCTTCTCCTGACTGTCCACACGCTGGCAGTCACTCCTCGGACCTCACGGAGTTGCTCCTGAAGGGAAACGCCTGTCTGGTGACGATCTCGGAGAGCTGACGTGACATTGAAGCGGTCGTCCCGCTCCGATGTGCACCTTCTGCGGCCGGTTCTTGGTGTTGAAGTGACTGCCTTAGTCTGCTGGAACCTCGGGTAGACTCTACAAACTGTAGATTGCGTTAAATTCAGCTCGGCAGCTACTGATTGTTGGCTACGGCTCTCTTGCAGCTAATTGACGACTGCGGCGACTTCAGCTTCAGTGGTATCCATGTTTTCAGGTTCTTCTTCACGGGAAAATATGCGGAGATGTGTACCGGTTGACTTCTGATAAGTGACTGATAACCCTCCCCCTCCTGTACCCCCGTTATATAGGCGACAAAGGGAGCTCGTGCACCTACTAAGGCGGTAATGCACACAAACCAAGAAAATGCCCATAATGTTAAAAATATTGGGTCAATTTTCATGTTTGTTAGCTTTTTGCAGAGTTTAGATTTCAGGTAACAAAAACTCGTTAAAATATTTTATAAAATAACCCCGTTTACAAAATTATAGGGTGCAGATGAAAAATTGCAAAGTGATGCAATTATTTTGCACGTGAGTGTATAGATTACATAACCTAAAATGTACTTATTGAAAATCTTGTCAGCACAAAACACGCGTCGTTGAAAAACGTTAAAAGAGTAATTAAATAAAACAAACCTAATTTAAATAAAGAAAATGCAACATGTAGCGCACGGCGGCTCAGCCGGCACACGCGTCTCGTCTGCGAATGACGTCGACGCTCTGATTTGCTAGCACGAAACGCGGCACTGTACCGTGCGGCTTCGAAGCGTACGAATATTTTTGTTACTCTCGCTACTCTTAAACGCAGCACTGTAGAATACTGCGTTTAGTTTAGCATCGCAAGAGTAGCTTTTTGTTATTCTTGCTACACTCAAATGCAGTAAAGTCGAATACTGCGTTTGGCATTAGTTAGTATTCGTTGCAAAAAAGTTTATAAATAAATAAATAAATAAATATTTGCGGACAATCTTACACACATCAACCTAGTCCCAAACTAAGCAAAGCTTGTACTATGGGTACTAGACGACGATATATATACTTATATAGAGAAATAAATACTTAAATAGATAGAAAAACATCCATGACTCAGGAACAAATATTCGTGCTCATCACACAAATAAATGCCCTTACCGGGATTCGAACCCAGGACCTCTTGCTTCGTAGGCAGGGTCAGGGTATGGCTAATGAATCCGCAGTAAACGTAGCAAGTACTGCACAAACTTCTAGCACATGCTGAATGCTGCAGATTTTGTTAGCACAAGTAATATTTTTATGCAATTACTGCGTTTTTGGTTAAATAAAAAACATGGTTATAATTAAAAAAAAATGAAATTTTTTTTTTTATGTATAGATTAGGCTCTTGGGATGTCATTTTTGCAAAAAAGTGAAAATCCCAAAAATGTCGATTACTGCATTTGCGATAATCAGGGCAGCATGCGGGTCGGCAAGTGTAGTCTCAGCGGTCCAGCAGTCAGACACCTGAGACGGTGTTTATTGCTCCTGTAGAGGGATCTTCAACCAGACATGCATGTGGGTCAGTGGGATTCTAGAGTACCTAAAATGGGCCCCCCACGGGACAATCCGTCTGACTCATATATGGGTCCATGGGAGAGGAAGGGTTTGTGCCAGTGATTGTTAATGATATGCCCTCGCCACATTTCGTACTGTACGTAATTACTACACTTATATTTTAGAGTGACCAGCGAGTCGTGACAGTGAAAACTGGCGGCAAATTTAAAAAAAACGCATGCTGGTAACACGAAATGTATGGAGGCGTCATAGGTACTTACGAGTATAACTGACAGTTAATTTCATAGGTAAAATTGTTGCCATATAAAGCATTTGATAAAAATTCTAATGTCACGACTCGCTGGTCAGACTCTACGCTTCTATTGCAGCAGCTGACGACGGTCCGTAACGTCAATTGCAACGAATGCGCAACGAAACTAGTACTTTAAGACTTACTTAGTTTCCGTTTTAAAAATTGTTCTGATTGTCTATGATTAACATTTGGGCCGTCATGGCCGCAGATATGCGATGGAAGTATGTCTATCTCCCCCTAAAGCATAGATGCGTCCAGTATGAAGGGCCATTGTGTATCCTTTACATGCCTTTGGAGCCTTTATATAATGCCCAGACTAACTATTCGCGTGTAGCTAAAGACGCGAATCGCGAAACAGATTACAACCGACAAAAATCGGAAATAATTAACAAGAAAAGTTGAAAAGCTCCGACATTTTCATTTCAAAGTTGAATATCTCAAAATCGGCTTAACCGATTTTGTTGAAATGTTGCTAAGAACCGTCCCGATCATGTCAGCTTTCGGACAAACAAGACTGCATTAAAATCTGTCCATCCGTTTAGGAGCTACGATGCCACATACAGACACAGACATACAGTCAGACACGTCAAACTTATAACACCCCTCGTTTTGCGTCAGGAGTTAAAAAACAATGGTTTTGCGAATCGATTCTACATAAATTCGTATGGTTAGTGTCTGCTCGCTTTAGCGTAGTGTGGGCGAGCCTAAAGTAATGTTATTTTATAGAATAGAAGACTATCTGTGCATTTATATTTGTATTGTTAAAGTAATTCAAGTAAGTAAACGAAAACTTGTGCCATGAAACCTAATTAAGAAATTATTAATTATAGCATTTAATGGAATATATTTACCTATTTATGTCTAGAGTTTACAGCACGACGATCTTAATAGCTATCAGCTGCGTATAGCTATCCCACTCACTCTAAAATCTGACAATTGGGTGAAATGCAAAAAAATTGCCCATAGTTAAGAGCCTTAATCTAATCTACCATTTAACTTTTATCATTTTGTTACGGCAATTACCACATTGTATGGGTAATTGCCGTTACGAAAATGATAAATTAAGGATAAATAGATTAAGGCGACTATGGGCAATTTTTTTGCAATCCACTCAATTACCCAGCACGACTATCACAAGACGGCGCGAGCTCTCTCGATTCTTCTCGCACTATTCGTCTCTTTTTTATTAGAAAACTTAGAAAGAGAGGTATCATCAATTCATCATCATCATCATCATATCAGCCGAAAGACGTCCACTGCTGGACATAGGCCTCCCCCAAAGAGTGCCAAAATGACCGGTCCTGCGCCACCCGCATCCAGCGGACTCCCGCGACCTTTATCAGGTCATCAGTCCACCTTGTGGGGGGCCTACCCACGCTTAAGTTTAGCGATTCGGAGGGCTATATCGGTTACCTTGGTTTTGCTGCGGATAACCTCATTTCTGATGCGATCACGCAGAGAAACTCCCAACATAGCCCTCTCCATTGCCCTTTGGGTGACTTTGAGCCTTCTTATGAGGCCTATTGTAAGCGACCACGTTTCAGTGCCATATTGGTCCACATATACCACCATACTGGTCAAAGACTCTCGTCTTGAGACACTGCGGAATATGGGACGAAAAGATGTGCTGTAGCTTCCCGAACGCTGCCCAGCCGAGTCGGATTCGACGATTGACCTCTTTCTCAAAGTTGGACCAACCTAAGTGGACATCGTCTACAACTTCGAGCGTAAAGTGTCCGATTCTAATGGGAATTGGTACTACATGGGCATTTGACATGATTTTCGTCTTATCCATGTTCATTCTTAGACCAACTCGCTCGGAAGCTTTACTGAGGTCATCGAGCATCGTACTTAAGTCCTCCATGGTCTCAGCCAAGACCGCAAACCTAAGAAGAAAGAGAGGTATAGAGCGAGAAAAATCGAGAAAGCTCGCGCGCCGTCTAGTGCTAACCGTAGTATTGTCAGTTATATTATAAGTATTGGCGCTATTACTTAAAAAATCTAAAGGGGCCAAACACCTCGCTAAAGTAAATGCAAGTTTAGTATGCATAGATATTGGTATTTTTCCGTTTTATTTTGACTCAACAGCACGGTTTTCACGGCGACATAGACAGAGGTGTGTAGCGGCGACATAGACTTTCCGTCTCTTTCTAACTATAAAGATACCGATAGTCTGTCTCGCAGGCCATGCTGTGATAGCCGTGGGGACTAGAATAGAAAAAGTGGGAAAATTGACCAATTAGAGGCCAAGTGGCGCCACCTATTGAGAATGTTTAATGTTACCTTTAAATATTTGTTGTTACTAATATAAATGTGATGTATTTAACTTAATATAATACCTCCTTTTAGGTACTGTTTCTAATTGTAATTAGCACTTTGAGAGAGATTTGTAAACGGCTGTTATTCTTGAATACTGTCTTTGTGATGAAAATAAATGAAATTATTTTACATTTGTCTATGATCGTATTTTTTTTGAAACCCTAGTGTTCTCGGCAAACGGCTCGAGCTGAGCCTAGAAACCCGCGCTGACCTATATATGGGTCAATTGCATGTTAAATTCCCAAAAGAAGTGGGGGGCTGGTACAAATCATTTTGACCCATATATAGGTCGCTGGGAGAGGAAGGGACAGTCGAGTTCATTAATATAATATGTACGCTCCCAAAGGTTCAAAAATCACTTTTCCCTATATAGTGTTAGGGAATATTACGCAAAACTCTTCGTAGGTGGCGACACTAGCAGCGTTGACATTGTATCTCGTTCCCACTTGCGGTATTGTCTATGCAAGCATCCTTGTCACTCATTTGACAATCAATTGTGCATGTGTGTGTGAATCCCTATATTCATATACTGGCTATGGCAGAACATTGCAGTAATGTTCCCTATTTATTCCTTATTCCATATAACATTAGAAACATCGTACGATTTCAAGGAAAACCATTATGAAACGCAAATAAGTACATTAGTATTGTTTTGCTTGAAAAGCAATTAATAATCTAAATAAGTAAATCTAGTTCAATATTTCCTAGATATACGAAGAAACGTAGGAGATTTTGTTCGTTAAAATTATATTATTATAATATGGAATGATGAGGTATAGGTAGGTATATTAAATACCTGTAAATAAATATAAGCTTCCTACCGTTATTCCCGGTTGTGCCCCTAAAGGAGCCCTGGGTCCGCTTTGACGCCTAATCCCAAGATTTGGCATTGGCACTAATTTTACGAAAGTGACTGCCATCTAACCTTCGAACCCAGAGGGAAAACTGGACCTTATTGGGATTAGACCGGTTTCCTCACGATCTTTTCCTTCACCGAAAAGCTAACGGTAAATACAATATTAGGGGACAATCTTACACAAATTGAACTAACCACAGGGCCGTAGCCGCATAACCATAGGGCAGCCGTAATTACAGGTAGGGCACAAGTCAAAATTTAACTTGATCTAATATGTGTGAGGCAGTTTCTTAAGGAAGGGCAATGGCATTTTAAGGTAAGGTAGCCCCATTGCACCCCCCTAGCGATATAGTAAGCTCAATAAGGTTTGTGTTAGGTATATTGGATAATTGGAAGCGCGTGAGTGCCTGTGAGAATTGTTGCCCTCACAAGAGGGAATTAGATTTTCCTCAAAATCCTCCCGGTGTGAAAAGGAGTAGGTAGCTGTGTCGCTGGGTAGCAAAATTATTTCTGCCTAGGGCGCAAACATTAGAATCCCTCGTTACGCTCAAGATTTTACTTTAGAATCTATTGCAGAATCTTTCGCGTCACTCAGGATTAATATACCGCTCGATCGGTTTCTAAGCAAATAATCGATTCTACAATCGATGTCCAGTATCCCGAGTATCCCGACTCTAGCTTAGCTTGACAGTTGACTTGACAGTGACAACCCTGTGACAACTCGGACCGGAACTCGCTCGACTGGCGCTGAGACTGGCGCACGGGCAACATATTTATTAGTAATCTGTATCTGTGAGCAGAGCAGATCAGTCAGCAGACCGACCAAGCAGACATTCTGTGCGCGACACAGTTCACTTCACACAGTCGTATCGAATCGTCAAGTTTTTGCCGATTATCGTTTTGAATTGGAAGTAAGTACCTTGATTTATTGAATTCGCTCTTCCTTGTACTACTACCGAGTGTTCGCCGCTGGAGTGGCTTTGGCGGATGACTGCGCTCCCACGTAGGCCACGTATAATTATATAGCGTTACCGGCCGGCTCATTGCACAGGGTTTCTAAATTTTAGGTTATAGTTTTGTAACTTGCTGTTGGGTTAATATTAACACGCTCTTTTCCACTTTTTAAGCTCATTTCTAAACACAAAATATAATTAAATCCTCTTTAGCATGTGTACGAGAGGAAATAATGTCTGCGCAATATCATCCAGAAATTGTTCATGACAAAGATTACTAGCATTACTATATGACCTTTATCCCGCAAGAGTTAACTTGAGACTCGAATAACATCATAAGAAGTTACGAACGAGGTCTCAGGTTAACTCTTGCGGGTTTATACCTAGGTAACTATGAGCTTTTCGTTCGTAGGTAGGTATAAAACATTTTTTTAAACTTCTGTCCAAGGAATCCTGACTCCTGAGTAGGTAAACTTGATTCACACGGCAAAGTTACCTTACATTATTACTTTATAATTGTAACAGTAGTTAGGCCTACAATCAATTAATTCATCATTTTCGTCATCTGAATCATATATGAGAAAATTTAAAAGGCCCTAGCTACCTAATAGTAAAAAAAAATGTTATTCCGCGTTTTCTGATAACCCTATTCCTGCATAGCAACTAACGAGGCGCTATCGGATTTTCGGCAAATATGAAAACAGATAACGATAAACGTTGAACGGTATTCAATTTAGATTAACACTTAGCAACCCATCCGCAATCAATATGTTGCGCGGACTCTTTCACGGTATGTGGCAAAGATGTCAATATATTAAGCGACTGCAAATAAATGTATATACGTTTCTAAAGGTCCAGATTTTTTTTAATGATATATTTTTTGTTGGTATTGTAACAAAAATACTATTGTCAAATACTTATCGTAAGTATTCTAATGATACACCATTAAAATAAATAAAATAAAATAAAAATATGTAGATACCAGTATTAATTGTCCCTACATACCTACAATTCATTGGAGTGGTTTCCAGTCTATAAGAACATTAAGAATGCAATTCAAGTCGTTTAATTCCGTGTTATAAGTTTAATTACATCTGTATGTAGGTACATGTGTCGCCATTGTCTCCCACCCGCATTGACTCACTGCTTATTCCCTATCATCCATCAGAGGAGGATTGTGCCAATTGTGCCCAGCAGCAGAACGCTTATAGATAATGACCTGTATGTCTGTCTATGGCATCGTAGCTCCCAAACGGAACCGATTTGAGTGTGTTTTTAAATCAAAAGTCTTGTCTGTCGAGACGTTAGCTAGGGACAACAAGTCCCTAAAGTCACAGTGAAGCCGAAAACGGGTGATAGGCCAAGTTATAACAGTTATCAAAAAATATCCAAGTCATGCCTAAAAAAATATAATCATTCAATACAAAATAAAATTGACACCCTGTAATTATGTTTAAAGTACTAGGGCTGCGTTTGCTTCTCTTCAATATTTTTATTGGTAAGTAAGAGTTTCGAGACTTGGCCTATTTTTTAGACTGAATGTTTTTTATGAGATCTCATTACTTTTTGTAGACTTTGTTTGGGAATGTTATTTTAACACCCGCAAATAACGTTTGTATAGTTTTGCAGGAAGGAACAGCAAAAGTAACTTTTATCGCATGTATTTGTATAGGATAACAAACTTACTTATGCAGTGTGTATATCTCTGAAACGTGACTAAAATTGCAATATTTTTAGGTTTTTTATGAATGAATATAGACTAAAAACTAATTATGTTGGAAATTTGGGAGCTTGTGAGGCTGCTAGAAGTACTTTATAATTATGTTGATCTAAGGAACTTTGACGGGCAATCGTTCTTAAACTAAAAGTTCAAATTGAATATTATTGACAATCTATGTAAGCCATATTGTGCCTTGTATGTTACTGAAAATTCAGGGTTCTAGCTTTAGCCAGCACAAAATTACAACAGGATGTTGAAAATCGCCTGAATGGCTTTGAGAAAAGGATGTTACGGCCATGCTTCTTTGTTTTGCTCGACTTGCTATACTAAAGTTATTTAAAACACAAGTGCCACTATTTTAAATAAAATGCCACATTTTTTCTCAAACATGTAATTAAGATTTAACTACTAAAAAAAATGTAGGGTCTACACTAATTTGCAAGTACACTAACCTTCACTTGCTAGATTATTTAAGAACAACTTGTTTTTTTTTAAAGAGTGTGTATGCATGTTTTTACATATAATACGACAGGATAATATAACTTGTGACTTGGGCTATCATCCGTTTCCGGCTTGACATTGACTTTTGGAACATCATGTATACTTCAATATTTCAATGACCTGAACCTAACACTTCAAATAGCATAACTCAACAACTTGATTATTTTGCCGGTGTTTTTCCCACGTCCAACGCCACGTCATCATCGCGAGCCATCACCTGCCCCGCTATTCTGTAACTTGTTTTAAGCTCACATCAATATATCTTGACGCCTCGATTCTTAGTAACTAAACGTAGGTTAGAGGTCTAGTTTCGTTGGGCGCGACGGGTGAGGTCAGCAGCGTGAGCGTGTGAAGAATAAAGCTGGAAACGCACAGACAGCGGTGGCGGGGCGGTGCAATGCGGCGCGGAGGCGCCGCGGAGGCGGTTGTAATGTTCGAGCTAATATGAAAGGGTCCGCAGAATACCGCGCCACGCCGAGCCGCACCGCGCCGCTCTATGCGGATCCTTACATATTAGCTCGAACATTACAACCGGTACCGCCTCCGCGCCGCTTCGCACCGCGCCGCCATTGCTGTCTGTGCGTTTCGAGCTTAACAGCCCAGTCGAATAGCATCGCTTTAACAGCGACGACATAAGTTGTTGTTGTTAGCCTTGCTTGGGTTGCAGTCGCGTTGTGTGCTATCCGGTTCTCTATTGATTTGTGAGTTTGTTTAGTTTTAGTGTTTTACACACGTTTTGCGCAAGCACTCGGTTAATTCGGTATCGATGTTTTTTATTCGTGTAGTGATGTAGTGTGTTAATAGTTCAGTACCTCCATATATAAAAAGCAATCACAGTTAGTTTTTTGCCTGTTGCTATGGTATTTTAAAGCTGTGTGCATACAAATTAGTTTGATTCTCTACAAGGTATACTTGTATCGTAGTAAAGTGCTGCAACGTTAATATTAATACAATATACCTACTACCTATCATTGACAGTTTATGATCTAAGTCCCGGCCTGTTTCTGCCGGTGTCCCCTTATTTCACCGACGAACGTTTCACCGAAAGCATTGTTTCGACGAATTTTCATTTCATCGAATTTTTGTTACTCAGAAACCGTTAACTGTTTAGGTAAAGCTATAAGGTCATGCTGTAGAACCCATTATGTTAGGTTAGGCTTGTTATACCAATCCTGAAAAGTTAACTGATTCTGAAAAAAATGGTTTTTGATTAAATGAAAATTCTGTGAAACATAAATGTACATTCGATGGAACATTTGTCGGTAAAACAACACTGTGTCAGTCACTTGAGTTTGTTTCAACGTTTCTTCTTGACAGTGGTGTTCTTTTCCAAAAACGCTTGTATTTTGATTTTGACTTGTAAAAGTGCCAAGAATAAGGTTAATCCATTTCCATACTTCCATACTAATATATAATAATATATTACTAGTGGCTCTGTGAGGTAGAGAACACGTGCGCGAACCTGTTTCCAAAATATTTTTTTAATTTTGAAAATATGGCTCTACAAACAAAACTATATTTAAGTATAATCAACGAACCTGCTCACAAAAATTCACGAGAAAGGGAACAGAACTGAATCTAACCATAACTATTATGTCCAGAACCGCCAACAAGATGCCGAAGGTCGAGTTCTACTACTTCCCCATCAAGGCGCTGGGTGAGCCCATCCGCATGCTCCTGGCCTATGGTGGCGAGGACTGGAAGGACAACCGGGTCGCCCCCGACGACTGGCCTAACTTCAAGCCCAGTGAGTTTTTTTTCTTGTATATATTTTCAGCAGTCACAGAAAACCCAATCGTTGCTCTCACTCCGCCATAAACAGAGCCACATGGCTACGCATTGCAAGAGCTGCGGTGATGCAAAAATCGACCGTGACATGACTGTCTCTATTGTCGAGGCGTTAGAGACGTGTGCAGATATTTGTGAGTACTTTGGCCGCTCCGATATGGTTGTACCTTGTTTTACCGACAAATGTTCCATCGAATGTATGTTTGGCAGAATTTTCATTTCATCGAAAACATTTTTTTTCAGAATCAGTAAAATATTCAGGATTTTTATAAAACAAACCTAACCTAAACTAATCGGTTCTACAGATTGACGTTTAGCTTTACCTAAAAAGTTGACGGTTTATGAGTAACACAAATTCGATGAAATGAAAATTGGCGAAAGAATGCATTCAGTGAAACGTTTGTCGGTGTAATAAGGGGACTCCTGGATACTACTCACCCTGATAATTTACGATTCATCATATCAGCCGAAAAACGTCTACTGCTGGTATGTCCGGCTGTAATTTACGATTACTTATTTATTTAGGAGACTAACGAGTAAAAATTCTTATGTTTAAACAATATGATACAGAGAACAAATATACCTAATTAAAAAATAAACCGTCATCGTCTGAATCCCAGGATAAGACTCGAACTTGTGCCCCCTGTATCGAATCTTGTCCTGGGCTTCAGACAATTTAATTTTCCATTATATTTTTGGTCCATATCGTATCGTTTTAAATTTGAGTGTAATAACTTCCACGTTATATTTTTTTTTAGAAATAGAAATATTTATTGCGTGTCACATTACAGGTTACAGATGGAGAAAATAAAAAACATAAAGGTATATTGACACGAAACAAAAATATTTAATAATAGTAGATTGTTAACCAAGGGTTGAAAGTGACTCGAGGGTAAAATGGGTAATTTCACCCGAGTTAAACACTCTACTTCTCATTTCGATTGTGAGAATAGTAAAATACTACACGTACATTTTATAAAACAGGTATACTTATTAAGAGTAATCAGTTAAAATACCTACATATACTGCCAACTAAAAAGCGTATCTGATCGAATAGTTTAATAAAATTGTTTTTTGTATTTGTGTAATTTTATAAATAAATAAACAGAATTATATGTATAATATGAAATAAATAAATTATTAGAATTTAGATATAGGTACCGGTACTTAAATAAAATTATTAAAACTATATCCAACCTCCAACCTATTCGCACTGGCCACTTGCCACGGCCTACTAGATTGTAATCGAGTACGCCGCGACGCAACTAATGTAGAGGACCATGCCGAAACGTGAAAACAGAAAGTATCATGGCATGGCGGGCAGCCGAAATTTACAGGAATGATTTTGAATGTTAATTATCAATAATTACGAAAAAAAAAATTACAAACTGTACAAGGATTTTATCAACATCTTCGCTTAATGTATAGCTGAGTCTAGATATTATCTAAAGCTTTTATTTTCATAATATGACGTAATTCAATTATCTTTGCTCAGTGGCTGACGGTAACAATAAAAAAAAAACTTTCCACCCAAAGGTAGAAAACGCTATTTTCCACCCGGCTTTATGCTCATGAAAAGTCAAATTTTAGAACAAAAGAGATGAAAAATAACTTGTTTCGTTAAGAAATGTTATCTGTTTGTTGCAGAAACCCCGTTCGGCCAGATGCCAGTGATGGTGGTGGACGGCAAGCAGTACGCACAGAGCATGGCGATCTGCCGCTACCTCGGCCGCAAGCACGGGCTGGCCGGCGCTGACCTCGAGGAGGACTTCCTCATCGATCAGAACATCGAGTTCGTCAACGACATCAGAGCCAGTAAGTATCCACACAAAGATGCAAGTTACATGTGTCAAGCATTTGCACAAGTATTTGATCTTACTTCCTGCGTCAAATCAAAAGGCTACAATGTCAGCTAACCATGTCGCACGCCGTGTGCATGTTTGCCACAGCCTTTGTATAAAAAAATAGTCCCCTTACATTTTTATAAACATTGATTATGTTTCGTAATTTGATGTGGAAAATACTTACTTACACCACAACTTTATTGTACCTATTGATTCAAAGATCAAAGCACAAAAAATAACATGGATCGGTATACCAGATAGACTGGATTCTATTCCAGATCATGTAACTTTTAGAACGCTAGTTAGGACAGCTCAACTGTCATTTTCCCATTCAAAGAGCGCCATTAGATTTATAATATTTGACGCGCCTACAATGCGTTACGTGATCGACTGGCCAGTCTGCTTCGTTAGTGAGTGTGCGAACCATACAATTTAATTTTGGCAATTAAATTTGTTAAATTGTGTTAGGAACTCTCCTAAGTCGATCACGTAACGCATTGTAATCGCATCGTAATTTTAAAACAAAACTTTTGTTTTAAAATTTGATCGAAAACAAATGCAACACTGTTTCAATTTAGAATGGTATACATTCCATTGAATAGCCTTTTAATAGGCAACTCAAAGGAGTGGCTAGAGGATATTACGGTCTTTATCGTTTAAATGAAGTTGCTTGCTTGTGCCTTTTTTTTAGTCGCATTAAATGTTTTTGACCGCGACTTTGCTTCCATCAGAGGCCGCCACCGTGCAATACGAGAAGGATGAGAAGCTCAAGGCCGAAAAACACGCGGATTTCTCCAAGAACGTGTACCCCGACCTGCTCGCCAAGCTCGACAAGATCCTGCAGGCCAACAACGGCCATCTCGCGCTCGGCAAGGTCGGTTCCATTATCATCCTCCTAGCATTTCTACCGGTTGTACCCATAAGGACCCTTACAGCAGTGGACGTCTTTTGGCTGATATGATGATGGTGATGATGACTACATAATATAGCGTAAAAGCATCTCATCTCACCGCATGCTCGGCTCACCAAATTCTCTTCTCACTACATGCTCAACTCACCACATTCTCATCTCACCACATGCTCAGTTCACCAAACTCATCTCGCCACATGCTCAGCTCACCAAATTCTCAACTCACCACATTCTCGTCTCACCACATTCTCAGCTCACCAAATTCTCTTTTCACCACATGCTCAACTCACCAAATTCTCATCTCACTACATGCTCAGCTCACCAAACTCTAATCTCACCACATGCTCAGCTCACCAAATTCTCATCTCACCACATGCTCAGCTCACCAAATTCTCATCTCGCCATATGCTCAGCTCACCAAATTCTCATCTCACCACATGCTAAACTCACAAAACTCTAATCTCACCACATGCTAAACTCACCAAACTCTCATCGCACCACATGCTAAACTCACCAAATTCTACAAATTCAATTAGTATTTTTAACATACTTACTCGTGGAATTTTACGTTGCAAATAAAATTAGCCTAATGATTTGATATAAAATTTAATATAATTGATTACGAATTTAATTCTTACAATTTCTCATTTAAATATTCATTTACAGTATAATAGCATTTAGAAATTATGAATGCTTTGGTTATTTTTATAAACTAATAATAGGCCAGTAATTGGCAATTTAGCCGCCTACTATACTTCGATTTTTTTAGCATTAGAAAGACCTTGACAGAAGTAAGTGTAAGGTTTTTTATAGAACACGTTTTACGATACCTGCCGTAAATGCGGCGGAATAAGTGGAAAACTATGAAAACATTTTTTAAAGCATATTAGACGATAGCAAAATGTGTAATTTGCATTTACTTAAAATGATTATTTAATAATACAGCATTAATATTTTATTTGTGTTATTTTTAATGTATCGCAAAAAAATTGCATGATAAAAAACCCAGAGAAGCAGAGGTTTCAAACAAACGGAACGTTTTAAACGCATAAATTGCGACTAAATTGAAGAGATCGTGTCCCACATCAATAAGAGTTTAGCGTTTTGACATTTGCAATCGGTCGGATAAAATGTCCGCCATTACATTGTTCATGTTTGTTTTTAAACGTCACTCTCATCTCGTACAAAGAGTATACAATCACTACGTTTATCTCGTATGTCATGCGAATGCAAGTGCGATACTTTGTCATTATCCCAGAATCTTGTTGTTTTGAGTTTTTAAGTTTCATTGTTTTCCGTTAAAGTTATTTGTTATTGTTGTTGTTATTGTTATTATCTTTCGTTGATAGTGCGGTTCAATTCAGGTGCCTGAGTGCGGCCCTTACTCTGATACTATTTACTAAATAATAACTACAAGGTTACATCGCACTAGTGTGTGGTGGAGGTGGACGAGGTCGGCAAAGCTACAAATTAAGCTAAAATAGGTTCTACTTACTTATTTCAGAGAGACCACTTGATATGCATGCATTTTAAGGTTAAAACCACCCAATTTAATGTAGTGAAAGGTTAGGTTAGGTTAGGAATAGTTAATAATAATATAGGTAATTATATATAATATTTACAAACCTTAGTGATAGGAAATGTGAAATCATTGATAAGTACATACCTATGATGTAACAAACAAAAATACACAGTAATTTAATATTTTATTATTAACTTCTAAAGAAACAGGTTAACGACACCTGCTTCTTTGTTTATCGAATTTCTAATGCTAAAAAAATCGAAGTATAAAGATCAGAGATTTTATACATATTTAATTCCAGCTGACCTGGGCTGACTTCATATTCGCCGGCCTGTACGCATACCTGAAGGTCATGCTGCAGGCCCCCGACCTCGACGAGCGCTACCCCAGCTTCAAGAAGCTCGAGCAGACCGTGTACGCGGTCCCCAAGGTCAAGGCCTACGCTGACGCTGCTCCTAAAACAGACTATTAAACAAATGCTGACTATTTGAGTCCCCTTTGTTATTATATCGGGCCCGTATACCATAGATGGGTCTTACGTAAATGTATCGATATGCCTATGACCAATAGAGAAGGCTATGGTCAACAACAATCAATACTTTCGTACAGAAATAGAAATGGTGCTTCATTATACTCGCATGCCGTTGACTCTTCTGAAGTACCTTTTAAGGCCGGTGACGTAAAGGCGTACCTAAACCTATTGTGGTCCAATCTTTCGATTATTAAGATTATTCCCCAACTGAATTTGTTAAGTTATGTAGGTATATCTTTATTCTATATATAAGTACAAGTTGTGCGTGTGTATTTTGTATAATTGCAATAAAGTTGTATTTTTTTAAACATCAATAAAGGATTCATGTTTTATGTGTGACTATTTCACTTCAAAACCTTAAAATAAGACTCGCGTATGATATTGTAGTGGCTTAAGTGGCAGTGGGCGGAGCACATTGCACGTAGAACCGATGGCCGTTGGGGCGGAGAGGTTCTCGAGTGGTGACCACGTACCGGCTTGCGCGGCGTGGGTAGGCCCCCCACAAGGTGGACTGATGACCTGGTAAAGGTCGCGGGAGTCCGCTGGATGCGGGTGGCGCAGGACCGGTCATTTTGGCACTCTTTGGGGGAGGCCTATGTCCAGCAGTGGACGTCTTTCGTCTGGTATGATGATGATGATGTATGATATTGTAAATGGTGTTAAGTTAATCAATCAGTCAAAAATCATTTTTGGTACAAACTTTTATTGTCGACTATAAGTAGGTACTTTTTATTAGCTCAGTTGATGTTGGATGTGGTATCTACGGTGAGAGGCCAAAGCTCAAAGTTAGCGTCAGCATGGGGAAGGAGGCCTCAATCTTTCAGGCTGAACTCTTCGCATTAAATAAATGCGAGGAGATCAATCTTGAAAGAAACCTAAGGAACCAACATATCTACATCAACTCGGACAGCCAAGCTGCTCTGCTGGCACTAGAATCACTAAAGTCCTACTCTAAACTAGTCCAGAATTGTAAAAATAATCTAAACACCCTGGCGAACTCCAACAAAGTCATACTTAGATGGGTACCAGGGCATTCCGACATTGTAGAAAACGAAAAAGTAGACGGGTCTATTGGGTGTAGTTTAGGAGTCGCCATATATGGCCTCCTGTCTCCACTCCATCATCAGATCACCTGTTGGTGGTGCCATAAAATTGCATCAACTTACAGTTTACCAAAGGCAAGTTGAAATAAAAGCTTGTAAACAAAATAAAAATATAATCTATACTTGCCATTGTATTCTCATTCTTGTTCGCTCGTCTACTGACTTGCCAAGATTGCAGGGTGGCTTCGGGTGAATCTGTGAAGTGAATCTCTTCCCTAAATATTAGTAAGACGAACTATATCTGCTTCACGAACTATAATCGATCGCAGGATACATGAATACAAACCTTAAAATCAGGATCCACACATGCCTCAACCCTGCTCAACCATCACTAAAGTTGAAAGCACGAAATACCTAGGAGTTGTGGTTTACCAACGTTTAAGGCGCCGTAGGTTCAGCGAAGTTAAACGAACAGAGTTTTTGTAACAACATAATGCGCCTGTTTATAATAAATATGGTTTCAAAAAAATACGAATAGTAATCTTGAGGCTTTTCTGCAGGGAGATCAGTGATTCGAAACATGAGAAAAAAATCACGAACACAAATTATGCACAAAAGCTAAACATATTGAATTGGTTTCTACTCGTAATACCTACCTATAATTGCAAACGTTTGAAATTTTGGATGATTGCTACCTAGGTACTCAGACACCTTCAAAGGCAGAACACTTTTAGGGGAGTCTTGCCCCACAGGTAAATTGTTTATATTTTGCATTAAGACATTGAATACTAATTTTACCTAACGGTAGTTGATGAAATAAGAAATGGAACTTAATACTTCGTTCACGCGGACGAAGTCGCGGGCAAAAGCTAGTACTTCAATATTTCAATGACTTAACCTAACACTCAAATAGCATCTTCAACAACTTGATTATTTTTGCCGGTGTTTTCGCCACGTCATCATCGCGAGCCGTCAGCTGCCCCGCTATTCTGTAACTTGTTTTAAGCCCACATCAACGCTCACCCACAAATATATCTTGACGCCGCGCCGCGATTAATAGTAACTAAGCGTAGGTACTTAGAGGTCTAGTTTCGTTGGGCATGACCGGTGGGGGGAGCCGCACGAGCGCGTAAAGATAACAGCCCAGTCGTTACAGCGACGACGACATTATAAAGGCGAGTTGTTGATATTAATTAGCCTTGCTTGGGTTGCAGTCGCGTTGTGTGTGTGAGCTATCCGGTTCTCTATCGATTTGTAAGTTTGTTTAGTTTTTGTGTTTTACACACGTTTTGCGCAAGCACTCGGTTAATTCGGTATCGATGTTTTTTATTCGTGTAGTGATGTAGTGTGTTAATAGTTCAGTACCTCCATATATAAAATGCAATCACAGTTAGGTTTTTGCCTGTTGCTATGATATTTTAACGTTGTGTGCATACAAATTAGTTTGATTCTCTATTTACTATACTTGTATCGTAGTAAAGTGCTGCAACGTTAAAATTAATATAATCTACCTACTACCTTTCATTGACAGTTTATGATCTAAGTCCCGGCCTGTTTCTGCCGGTGTCCCCTTATTTCACCGACGAACATTTCACCGAAAGCATTGTTTCGCCGAATTTTCATTTCATCGAATTTTTGTTACTCAGAAACCGTTAACTGTTTAGGTACAGCTAAATGGTCATTCTGTGGAACCCATTAGGTTAGGTTTGTTACAACAATCCTGAAAAGTTTACTGATACTGAAAAAAATGGTTTTCGTTGAAATGAAAATTCTGTGAAAAACATACATTTGTCGGTAAAACAACACTGTGTCAGTCACTTGAGTTTGTTTCAACGTTTCTTCTTGACAGTGGTGTTCTTTTCCAAAAACGCTTGTATTTCGATTTTGACTTGTAAAAGTGCCAAGAACTGGAAATCTCATTCTAATAAAATAAACATTAGACTAGCTAAAAGTTAAATACTAATTAGTATCATTTAAAAATAATTTCATCTGTTTAAATAAACAGATTAATTTGCGGGTATTATAATTAGCAGGTCGAGACACGCTCAAGGCACACTCGTGTAAACACATACATGCATATTTCGATGTAGTTGCTGAGTTATTGGCGATGGTACTTTTGACCCGTGGTACTATTGACCCCGGTCTACCTTACACAGTTCAACAAATAAACGATCTGTATTTGAGTTTTGACAATGAATGGCATCTATCTATCTAATAAGGTTAATCCATATCCAATACTTCCATACTAATATTACTAGTGGTTCATGGAGAACACGCGAACCTGTTTCCCAAAAAAATAAAAAATAATTTCGAATTTATGGCTCTACAAACAAAAACTATAAGTATAATTAACGCTTACAAAAATCACGAGAAAGGCAACAGAACCAGATCTAACCATAACTATTATGTCCAGAACCGCCAACAAGATGCCGAAGGTCGAGTTCTACTACTTCTCCATCAAGGCGATGGGTGAGTCCGTCCGCCTGCTGCTGGCCTACGGCGGCGAGGACTGGAAGGACAACCGGATCGCCCCCGAGGACTGGCTTAACTTCAAGCCCAGTGAGTTTTTCTTGTATATATTTTCAGCATCATATCAGCCGAAAGACGGCCATTGCTGGACATAAGTCTCCCACAATAGTGCCACAAGAGCGGTCCTGCACCACCTGCATCCAGTGGCCTCCCGTTACCAGCCCCCCTATTCTGTAACTTGTTTTAAGCTCACCACTACGCTCACCCACGATTATTATACCTTGACACCGCGATGCGTAGTAATTAAGCGTAGGTAGAGGTCTAGTTTCGTAACGGGTGACCGGTGGGGCGAGCCGCATTAACGCGTAGCGAATAACAGCTCAGAGGGACCAGAGGGGTGATCACGTAACTTTTCGAAAGTACGTTTGAACAACTCAACTGTCGTTTTCCCATACAAAAAGTGACATTTAGATCTACTTGACGCTCGTACATTGCGTAATCCACTCGTACTGTACAGTACAGTATACCCAAGCTTCACGCTGCGCCTTTCGGTACGTGTGGTTTCGAGACGCTTTCCGCCCCAACAGCCATCGGTTCTACTTGCAATGTGCCCGCCCGCAGGCAGTGACTTTCCTACTAGAGTACGAGCAAGAGCGAGGGACTTTGTCTCTAGTTGTGAACACAATTAACGAATCCTCAAATCATTAAAGGGTATCGTGTGCGCGGGGCCTCTGCAGTTGCAGGCGTCCATAGGCTCACGGTCTTTGCTTATCATCAGACAGGCAGTAGCTTGTGTGCTGTCTTGGTATAAAATAAGTTTCTGTCAAAAATTAAATTTGGTACCAGCTTTTATTGCTGACTGTACTTTTCTGTATATATAGGTACCGTCATCAACTACTCATTGAGATGATTCTAACGAGCCAAACCAAACTCAACGGGGTTACGTCGGTTAATACCCATGGCCACCTTCTGTTTCCGTCATCAGATCAGCTCGATGGTACCATAATATTGAATTGTCATCCAAACTATACTAATACCCTAAAATTTCAGCTGAATCGGTAAAGCTCGTCTGCTTCAAAATTGAGATGTTAAGATTCCACCCGAACCAACATAGTTACATACATAGTTAGGTATACGTATCTTACCTACATCCAGTGGCGGAGCGCCCATACAAGCCGATTGCCACCGGCTTGCCTAACATTTTTTAGGCAAGCCTCAAGAATTCTGCGCGTTGTCTACTTGTCTCATCTCAGACAGTTCTTCTTAGAATTTCATTCTTATCATAATCGTTTCCTCCAGTGTAATGCATGAGTTCCCACACAATAAGCCCATGGAAAACTACAGTGGCCACTGTTATGCAATCGAAATTCAAGAGAGCGTTCTTGTCGTTGCGATAACATAGGCGATAAGACTGGTAAATATGCGACTAAATAATATAGTACTTATAAGTAAATACTTCGAAGAGTTCGAAGGGGGCCCCTGATAACTTGTTTCTAAGAGCTTACTTGGGAAATGCATACTCATGTAGTAATCTTATCATTCCCATACGGCATAAGTATGTAAGTTGAGCATGGTTACACGTGTAGGTATTTATTGGTTGAAATTAGTTCAAGGTCTGACAAATAAATAAATCTATGACTAAGTCAGCGCCAGTCCTCGATAATGATCGTGCCACGCCGCATATAGCGATCGAACTGGCATCACGGACAGGATTATTGTCGCCAATAAGCCTGTTATCGTGCTGTCAGATCGATCGAAGCGCCAGGCAGGTTCGTTAATGATCATTATCACATAATTATTTATGTTGAACTGGCCATCAGATAATGTTTTATGTTTGACATGCATTTGAATACTGTGTTTGTTTTGTTAGGTTTTATATTAGCCTATATTGTGTCCCACTGCTGGGCAAAGGCCTCCCCTTGTTTTCGCCACTCGTCTCCGTCCAGTGCTAATGTTCGCCAATCTGTACAAAATGTATCAAGGTCGTCCCGCCATTGCATTTTCCGTCTGCCTCTACTTCGGAAACCATCTTGTGGGGTCCATTCGGTGGCTAAGTAATTTGGCCCATCGTTCCGCGTGCATTCGGCAGACATGTCCAGTCCAGTCCCATTAAGCTTCGCGGTCTTGGCACCCACATCTACGATGCCAGTTTTGGTACGCTGCTCCGTATTCCTGATCCGATTTATTAGGTTATCGGATTTTGTACAGATTTTGTGTAGGTATGTAACCCTTTTATTACGATTCTTCATTTTTGGGATCAGTTTTACAGTTTAATTTGTGTTTCGCAAATATGAGCTGGTATCGAAATTCGATATAAACCGGCAACTTGCTACTTATGCACAAGCTGCAAGATATTGTGAAAGGCGTCGGAATTCTTCCTGTGCCACCTAGAAAAGAAGCACCGGCTGACGAAATAGCAAGTTATCAAAGGAAACTTACGCAATATGAAGATCGTGACGCATTAATCCAATGTATAGCGTCTCCACAGAACCTAAACGTCATATAGGTACCTACTCACTGCTAAATCCGTTAAGGAGTTGTGGGATATACTTCACTCGGTATACGAGCAGAAGAATAACAGACAGCTAGATTTGTTGTATTGTAAAGCAAGGCACACTGAACCACCATCATCTAGGCTACGGTAGCCTAGTGGTTCAGGCATGCGGCGGTCGTGGGTTCCAATCCCAGCTCGTACCAATGAGTTTTTCGAAACGGAATATTTACCGTTAGCTTTTCGGTAAAGGAAACATCGTGAGGAAACCGGTCTAATCCCAATAAGGTCTAATTTTCTCTGGATTGGAAGGTCAGATGGCAGTCGCTTTCGTAAAACTAGTGCCTATGCCAAATCTTGGGATGAGGTGTCAAAGTGGACCTCGGGGTCGTTTATGGCATAACCGGGAATAACGCTAGGAGCATGATGAGTATCCTCACGCCTAAGTACGCTTAGCCCCAATATAAACTTTCTCTATGTAGGCCATATCCACTAGAAGTTAAAGTTACAAAGAGGTACAGTTGTAAGTTTGTTTGTATGTAAGGGATAAACCCCGGAACGAATCATAGGATTTCAAAAAATCTTTCACCAGTTTATAAAATTGACCTTGAGGACGGCCATCCATTCTAATCCATACTAACATTAAAAATGCGAAAGTGTGTCTGTCTGTCTGTTACCTCTTCACGCTTAGCTTGAATCCCGGGGAAGGACATAAGATTATCTCGGAAATCATCCCCCAAGGGTGTCAAATGGGGGGGGTGAAAGTGTGTATGGACCTACGATATTAACGACTTTCACGCGGATGGAGTCGCGGGCAGAAGCTAGTAGGCTAATATATTTTATCCGCGGTTCTTTGTGATAAACGAGTGGAGCGGGTAGCTAGTTGCAAATAAATCGCTCGAAAACAGTACTGGGAAATGGATACGTAATTATGTCGAATGGAAACTGCCAGTTATGTTTCAATATAAGCATGTGTCAAATCAAATCAATCGCTGATATCAAATCAGTGATATGATATACGAGTAAATGATATCACGATGACTAGCGGATTCACCCCCTCGTACCTGTTGCAAAGAATATAATTTACTTTAAAAACAAAGTTTAAACCGACTCCAATTCAATACTTCGCCAAGCCACATGGTACATGGAAATTTCCACACTTCCTTTCCAATTCACCACATGAACTAGCTCCCCGAGAATGCGTTGATTATTACAGAAAAAATCCAAGTCGCTACCTATATGTGGGTTGGTAATGTTTGAGGAGTTCCGTCGATTCCTCAAGTATCTCAGAATTGACAATTTCATTAGTTGCTAC
This sequence comes from Epinotia brunnichana, assembly GCA_963854355.1. Taxonomy (NCBI): domain Eukaryota; kingdom Metazoa; phylum Arthropoda; class Insecta; order Lepidoptera; family Tortricidae; genus Epinotia; species Epinotia brunnichana. Next base: position 1,153,252 of record OY977953.1, on the reverse strand, counting down.
TTCAAAGGAATCATTTCAGAATCTTTGACGTACTTTAAATCCCTAAGGAGCTCTACAAGTTATCTGTGGTCTTCATCATCAGTTCCACTTGACCAAAATTGTGATTTCCGAGGTTAATTACACGAGTTATACCTAATACAACATTCCGAAATCACTACACGCGTGCCTATAAAATTTGTGGGTTGCCCTCAATTTCCCAAAACGTAACTTACATTTTACAACGCTACAATCATGCAGACTTCCTCTTTATGATATTAGTAGGTAAGTATAAGATTTATACAAATATTGCTCATTTAAAAGGAAATATTAGAATAACGATCAAAGTGGAATATTTTAAAATTATTCGCCTCGAGTAGCGGGATTTGAACCCGTGACCTCTGGAATCCGTCCATTGCTCTTATCCAACTGAGCTACCGTGGGTCCCGCTAGTGGCAACGAAAATTTAAATCCCTTCACTCTTCTAATGAACTTTTAATCCCTTCACTCTTCTAATAAATTTACTGCTAATATGGGGTAGCGCATTGTTACGAACGATTCTCAATGTAACTTGGGACGTTAGTGCCGTATCAGAAGATGTAACAACTTCGCGGTATATGTCGCTACGAGCTTAATTAGAAGAGTGAAGGGATTGAAAGATTCGTTGCCACTAGCGGGACCCACGGTAGCTCAGTTGGAAAAGAGCAATAGACGGATTCCAGGGGTTGCGGGTTCAAATCCCGCTCGTGGCGAATAATTTTTAAATTTTCCACTTTGATCGAAGCTTAGAATTTTGTTACCGGCGGACGTTTCTGCTTAGTATAAATTTACTATTAGGATAACGTCCACAAATAAATGCAATAAATACCTATACTGCAGAGTCAATTTTGGCACACTACACTACTCTTTTGACAGCGCATCCTATTCCTAGGTATTCAACTATTGCAATTGTATCAATTGGATGATGTATGACTTATATGAGCTTCCGGATCTTTTGCAAGTCACGCTGACTGACAACAAAGGTTGCAAGGCCGTCGTGACTCATTCGTTGTGAGGGAACTATTATCGTGGCCGCGACAAGCGTTTGAAAAATGAAATAGATATAAGCGTAAACATATAATATCGATTTGATTGTTGCTATGAGCGAACTATACATAGTAGGTATTATCATAAATAAAGTATAAGTATATTTTCTCTATAGTATTATATAATCACTGTTAAGTTGTAAGAATCGTTAGTTTGTAATGTAAGATTATAAACCGACGGTTGGGATAGGTTAGTCTATAATCTTACGCGTAAGTTTATAAAATATCGACTTTCACAATTTTACGATACAATACACATATTGCAATCATCTGTACATGTCACATGGTACAAGATAGAGAAATATATCGGAGCGGCCAAAGTGCTCACATTAATCTGCACACGTCTCTAATGCCTCGACAAACAGAGAAGTGTGAGCATTAGCCACTCCGATATATCTGATGGTGACTGTACAAGAATTTCACATACAAGATGGTTTCATATAATCGCCACCTCACAGCTTGACAGCTACGTATCAAATATAATGGTGGTACCTTGTTTTACCGACAAATGTTCCATCGAATCAAATGTATGTTTGGCAGAATTTTCATTTCATCAAAAACGATTTTTTTCAGAATCATTAAACTTTTCAGGATTGTTATAAAAAAAACCCAACCTAAACTAATTGGTTCTACAGAATAACCTTTTAGCTGTACCAAAAAAAATACAGTTTCTGAGTAACAAAAATTCGATTAAATGAAAATTCGACGAAAGAATGCGTTCGTTGAAACGTTTGTCGGTGAAATAATGGGACACCGGCAGAAACAGGCCGGGACTTAGATCATAAGCTGTCAACGATAGGTAGTAGGTATATTGGATATTCACCGTGATAATTTACGATTCATCTTATCAGCCGAAAGACGTCCACTGCTGGTATGTCCGGCCTCCCCAAAAGAGTGCGACAATGACTGGTCCTACGTCAATGTACGATTGGGTACATTTTACTTATTTATTTAAGAGACACCAAACCCGCGCGTGTACAGTCAAACCCGCGCGTGTACTAACGAACTAACAAGGGAAGATAAATAAAAGCTTGTAAGTAAAAAATCCCTTATGTTTAAACGAACTATTCATCAGCATATAAACCCCAGAGGTTTCCGCTGGTGAAAAAATGTATACCAAAATGTACTACTCAGATTATATTGGTCAATAAATTAAAAAAAAAAAAATGTTTGTTTTATGGAAAAATAAACCGTCATCGTCAGAACCCCGTTCAAAAACAATTTATTAGAAGCAACATCAAATCTAGCGTTACACAAAAATGGACCTTTTTCCATGTCAATAAGGATCTATAATACTCGTAAGATCATATATATAGAATCATATAAATAATGACTAATAAAAATAAATGTATGAATACCCATGGAATACCCTAAAAAAATCTAGTGTCTTCTGCGCAAATGCTTATTACGCAGTAAATTAATATTTAAATCGCAATAAATAGGTAATGACTATTATTTCACACACAATGCAAATTGTTTGTGAATAAATGAATTAAAATGAAATCACAATTGATATAAAGTATTTTACGTCATACCTGGCCATAAAGTAGGAATTACCGCACGCTATGCGTGCGGAAAACCCCACTTCCTGGCCAGATAGAGACGTAAAATTGTGTACTCACCACGGGCGGTTATAAAGAAAGCCTCAGAGCGCATATTTATCGCCCTTGCCTTCGGCTCGGGCGTCAAATACCTGCGATCTGAGACATTCTTTGTTTAACCGCCCTAGGTAAGTAATGAACTATTATCTACACCCATATCATAAATCCTCTAGAATGTGTTCGGAAACCATATATAACGACCACCATAATTGCAACCAGTAACGTAACATCAGCGTTTTATCTGTGCCAGTGTTATTATAATGCATGAAAAATCATAATAACATCGACAATCGATGTTATTATGGAAATCAGGTCCGGTCCGTAGGCTTCGGCTCGTTTCATAAACCCGCACTCGTGTTTAATGCCCCTCATTATGTACAGTCACATAAACTACTAATATTTACGAAGTATTATCATGATAAATGTTTTTTTTTCTTTTTAAATCGAATTTTAATTTTCTTGAGACATGTTGAAATAATGCTACAAATAATCGGTTTAACTCACAATTAAATGTCATTACGGGCGCCATGTTTCGAACCCTTCGGGAGTTCTTCAGGATAAGTGTTCTCGCGGCTGTGTCGCTTACTTATTTTTATTTTATTTATTTATTCTCAAAAAAAACAACAATGGCAAGTACATCCTTTCCTGCTTCGCCAAACTGAGGACAGTTTGTCGGCGAATGTGCGCTCCCTTCCAAAAGTCAAACATTGTTGTGTTTACCTACTTACTAAATTACCTACTTAATTTACTAACACTAAACTTAGTGTACCATCGACGACACACTCAGCCGACCATTTGTGAATCACTGCCCGCGCCCCCGCCCGCTCCGATCGCCGAAGAACCCCCAAAGGGTTCGAAACATGTCGCCTGTAGTGACATTTAATACGTGAGTTGAACCGTATATTTGTAGCATTATTTAATGTTTAGTTATTAATGTAAGGAATGATTACTATCCATAATATTGCAATGCTCTCACAGGGCTGTGTTGAAACATGTAACTATTTATTTGTACACACAAAGCAATGAATAAATGAATGAAGACTCGAACTTGTGCCCTCTGTATCGAGTGCGTTGTGTCCTCTTGTCCTGGGCTTCAGACGACGGTTTATTTTTCCATTATATTTGTTCCCTGTATCGTATCGTTTTAAATTTGAATGTGACAACTTCCACGTTAAATTGACACAAAAATGTTTAATAAAATAATTTGTTTCGTGTTATCTATCTATTTGTTGCAGAAACCCCGTTCGGCCAGGTGCCTTTGATGGTGGTGGACGGCAAGCGGTACGCACAGAGCATGGCGATCTGCCGCTACCTCGGCCGCAAGCACGGGCTGGCCGGCGCTGACCTCGAGGAGGACTTCCTCATCGACCAGACCATTGAGTTCGTCAACGACATCAGAGCCAGTAAGTATCCACTCAAAGATGCAAGTTACATGGTAGATAGATACGCACAGAGCATGGCGATCTGCCGCTACCTCGGCCGCAAGCACGGGCTGGCCGGCGCTGACCTCGAGGAGGACTTTCTCATCGACCAGAACATTGAGTTCGTCAACGACATCAGAGCCAGTAAGTATCCACTCAAAGATGCAAGTTACATGGTAGATAGATACGCACAGAGCATGGCGATCTGCCGCTACCTCGGCCGCAAGCACGGGCTGGCCGGCGCTGACCTCGAGGAGGACTTTCTCATCGACCAGAACATCGAGTTCGTCAACGACATCAGAGCCAGTAAGTATCCACACAAAGATGCAAGTTACATGGTAGATAGATACGCACAGAGCATGGCGATCTGCCGCTACCTCGGCCGCAAGCACGGGCTGGCCGGCGCTGACCTCGAGGAGGACTTTCTCATCGACCAGAACATCGAGTTCGTCAACGACATCAGAGCCAGTAAGTATCCACACAAAGATGCGAGTTACATGGTAGATAGATACGCACAGAGCATGGCGATCTGCCGCTACCTCGGCCGCAAGCACGGGCTGGCCGGCGCTGACCTCGAGGAGGACTTTCTCATCGACCAGAACATTGAGTTCGTCAACGACATCAGAGCCAGTAAGTATCCACTCAAAGATGCAAGTTACATGGTAGATAGATACGCACAGAGCATGGCGATCTGCCGCTACCTCGGCCGCAAGCACGGGCTGGCCGGCGCTGACCTCGAGGAGGACTTTCTCATCGACCAGAACATTGAGTTCGTCAACGACATCAGAGCCAGTAAGTATCCACTCAAAGATGCAAGTTACATGGTAGATAGATACGCACAGAGCATGGCGATCTGCCGCTACCTCGGCCGCAAGCACGGGCTGGCCGGCGCTGACCTCGAGGAGGACTTTCTCATCGACCAGAACATTGAGTTCGTCAACGACATCAGAGCCAGTAAGTATCCACACAAAGATGCAAGTTACATGGTAGATAGATACGCACAGAGCATGGCGATCTGCCGCTACCTCGGCCGCAATACGCTGGATTCTATTCCAGATCACTTAACATTTCGAACACACGTTAGGACAACTCAACTGTAATTTTCCCATTCAAAAAGCGGCATAGATGTAGGTACCTGACGCGCGTACAATGCCTTACGTGATCGACTTGCCGGTCTACTTCGCTGGTGTGTGCGTACATTTTTTGCTTTATACATTGCGGCCTCTAGCCGCAGCCGCCCACCATTGGGTTGGGGACTCTAATTTTAATATAACTCCAAAAGAAAGGACGCAATAAAATATGACGAAAATCCTACACAAATATCTCAAAAAATTTACGTCACGGCTCACGGGTCTCGAACGTCATAGTAAATGACAATCGTTTCATGTGAAGTTGCATTTTGCGGAAAAGGGACAGAATAGGTATAGTTACTCTCTGTTAAAACTTTAGGCACTTATAACTTTGTGATTATTTATTGTTTTGTGTTACTTTTTTCTTCATGTAACTATATTTTTAATCCTTTTTCGAGAAAATTCAACATTATTGATTATTTGGTGTCTACCACTGGTTACACCCCTATTACTTGCGTCTGGTCACTTCTGGAAGTATCATTCAATCCCTGTTCAATTTTTGCATTTTTTGAGTCAACTTTGTTGGGAGTTTGTTTTGTTTTAAAGTCGAACGAAAACAAATGAAACACTGTTCTAATTTATATAATGTTTACATTCCTTTCCATTGAAGAGGATGTGGCCTTTTAATAGGCTTTTGAGCGGCTAGAGGATATGACGGTATTTATAGTTTTAAAGAAGTTGCTTGACTTGTACCTTTTTTGTTAGTATTAAATGTTTTTGACCTTGACTTTGCTTCCATCAGAGGCCGCCACCGTGCATTACGAGAAGGACGATAAGCTCAAGGCCGAAAAACACGCGGATTTCTCCAAGAACGTGTACCCCGACCTGCTCGCCAAGCTCGACAAGATCCTGCAGGCCAACAACGGCCATGTCGCGCTTGGCAAGGTCGGTTCCAGTATCATACTCCTAGCATTTCTCCAAGAACGTGTACCCCGACCTGCTCGAAAAGCTCGACAAGCTCCTGCAGGGCAACAACGGCCATGTCGCGCTTGGCAAGGTCGGTTCCAGTATCATACTCCTAGCATTTCTCCAAGAACGTGTACCCCGACCTGCTCGAAAAGCTCGACAAGCTCCTGCAGGGCAACAACGGCCATGTCGCGCTTGGCAAGGTCGGTTCCAGTATCATACTCCTAGCATTTCTCCAAGAACGTGTACCCCGACCTGCTCGAAAAGCTCGACAAGCTCCTGCAGGGCAACAACGGCCATGTCGCGCTTGGCAAGGTCGGTTCCAGTATCATACTCCTAGCATTTCTCCAAGAACGTGTACCCCGACCTGCTCGAGAAGCTCGACAAGCTCCTGCAGGGCAACAACGGCCATGTCGCGCTTGGCAAGGTCGGTTCCAGTATCATACTCCTAGCATTTCTCCAAGAACGTGTACCCCGACCTGCTCGAGAAGCTCGACAAGCTCCTGCAGGGCAACAACGGCCATGTCGCGCTTGGCAAGGTCGGTTCCAGTATCATACTCCTAGCATTTCTCCAAGAACGTGTACCCCGACCTGCTCGAGAAGCTCGACAAGCTCCTGCAGGGCAACAACGGCCATGTCGCGCTTGGCAAGGTCGGTTCCAGTATCATACTCCTAGCATTTCTCCAAGAACGTGTACCCCGACCTGCTCGCCAAGCTCGACAAGATCCTGCAGGGCAACAACGGCCATGTCGCGCTTGGCAAGGTCGGTTCCAGTATCATACTCCTAGCATTTCTCCAAGAACGTGTACCCCGACCTGCTCGAAAAGCTCGACAAGCTCCTGCAGGGCAACAACGGCCATGTCGCGCTTGGCAAGGTCGGTTCCAGTATCATACTCCTAGCATTTCTCCAAGAACGTGTACCCCGACCTGCTCGAGAAGCTCGACAAGCTCCTGCAGGGCAACAACGGCCATGTCGCGCTTGGCAAGGTCGGTTCCAGTATCATACTCCTAGCATTTCTCCAAGAACGTGTACTCCGAACTGCTCGCCAAGCTCGACAAGGTCAGTTCCAATATCATCCTAGCATATTTACCGGTTGTACCCATAATGACCCTAGGATCCGCACCCCAAGATTTGATGTAGGCACTACGTAATATATTGGGGCGGAAAGGTTCTCGAGTGGCGATCAAGTACCGGAAGGCGCAGCGTGGGTAGAAGGAGGTCTGATGACCTGGTAAAGGTCGAGGGAGTCCGCTGGATGTGGGTGGCGCAGGACCGCTCATTGTGGCACTCTCTGGGGGAGGCCTATGTCCAGCAGTGGACGTCTTTCGGCTGATATGATTAAGTTATAGCCACCATTATTTACTGATGTTCGGTATTTTATTATAATTTTGTTTAAAGACACACAGAGTCTTTGCTTTCTACATATTTTGCGAAGCGGCTAGTTATTGGGGGATGGCCAGATAACAATTTAGCCGCCTACTAAAAATCAGACATTTTATACTTATTTACTTCCAGCTGACCTGGGCTGACTTCTACTTCGTGGGCATCTACGAATACCTCAAGGTCATGCTGCAGGCCCCGGACCTCGACGAGCGCTACCCCAGCTTCAAGAAGCTCGAGCAGACCGTGTACGCGGTCCCCAAGGTCAAGGCCTACGCCGACGCCGCGCCTAAAACTGACTTTTAAAGATGGCCGCTAATTGTCTCCCGTTTGGTCTTATATCGGGCCCGTATACCTTATAGATGGGTCTTACGTAAATGTATCGATGTGCCTACGACCAATATGCTATGGCTATGGTTAGAATAAGGTAACAATCTTTCTTAAAAAGGTAAAAATTATGCTTCATTATATGGACTATTCACTGCCTTTGTATGTTCTGAAGAACCTTAAGACCGGTATAACGTAAACCTATTGTGGCCAATCTTTCGGTTATTAATATATTTTGGAACTGAATTTGTTAAGTTATGTAGGTTTATCTTTATTCTATATATAAGTACAAGTTATGCGTGTGTATGTTGTATAATTGCAATAAAGTTGTATTTTTTTAAACATCAATAAAGGATTCATGTTTTATGTGTGACTATTTCACTTCAAAACCTTAAAATTAGACTCGCGTATGACATAGTAAATGGTGTTAAGTTAATCTGTCAAAAATCATTTTTGGTACAAACTTATTACCGACTGTACTTTTTATTAGCTGAGGCGTCAACTACTCGTTGAGAGGGTTTCGTTTCGATAAACTCAAAAACAACGGGTTTATTGGATGTAGTTTAGCAGTCGCTATGGCCACCTGTCTCCACTCCATCATCCGATCACCAGTAAGGGTTGTTTCACACGTGCCACAACCACACGACAACCACAACCGCAACCACGGGGTTGCCTTCCAATATGTGGTCGCCTCTCGAGAAGCTTTCCTCCCTAACGACCATTGGTTCTACAAGCAATATGCAACAATATAAATCTTAAGAATAAGAATACTTTATTGCTCTCATGTATAGACATATCAGGTCTTAAATATCTTACAGTCTATAGTAGGTACACTCAGCGTCAAATACTTTGTAGCAACCAAAGGAGTCAAATAGTTCAGTACACCATATATTTAGTTTGGTGTACCGAACTATTTGGCCACTTTGACTGCTACAGTGTATTTGACGCTGAGTGTACAACATGACACCCTGTAAGGGTATTGCAAATCCTTCGTCTCAAAACGTAGGTATGTACACATTACAAATTAAAAATTATAGTACCTAAACTAAGATTTACATGTAGGTAGCTATCAATATCTAGGATAACATTTGCTAAGATCATTGCATCAACACATATTGCTAAAGTCTTTCAGTGAATAAAAACTGTTTTTTATTAAATATGATTTCAAGTTTTGAACGAATTTAGTGTATTTGACCTTATCAGCTATTTCTTTAGGAAGGCTATTTCTTTAGGATGCATTAAAAGGTCTTGCATGTGGGGCCTCGATCTGCAGTCGCATACGTGCTCACGGCCTTTGCTTACCATCAGACATGCAGTAGATAGATAGTGTGCAGTCTTGGTATAAAAATTGTGTCCGGCTCGAATGAATCAAGAGAGGTAGGGCACAGCGGAATGTCATCTCGCTCGTATGTGGAGCAGCCCAACTGGGGAAGTACCTCCACCTTACAGAAGACCGCAGCCATGATAGCACCACTGCTTTGTAGTGTTGCTATATTATTGCATGCTATGAAGCATGTGGTGTTATGTTCCTGGTGGTGGTGGGTTTTTACGAGTCCGATATAGGCACTTGTCCCACCGCCGGCGAGTAGCGAGTACTCTCATAGTAATTCTTACTCGCGCGAGTAAAAGCGAGTAAGAATTACTATGAGAGTACTCGCTACTCGCCGGCGGTGGGACAAGTGCCTTAAACCTGGTAACGTGTTTTTTTATACTTTTATTTCTGCAGTTTAGATGTAAAATTTAATAAAGATCATGACAGGATTAAAAAACTGCACAACCTTGCACTATTTTAGGAAATATGACGGTATTTCACTGACCCGAAACTTTTGCTCTTGAGTGTAATAAAGAGGTAGTTGTTTTAATATTTATTTATTTTGATTGTTGCTATGAGCGAGCATAGTAGGTATTCTATATTACTGTAAAGTTGTAAAGTACCCCGTAAACGATCAAACATATTTGACAAATTTACGTTTTGTTTGTACGTTTTCATCAAACATCAGCGCACACCTTCAAACATTATGACAAACACCTTCAATCAAATCTCTCAAACAAACAGCCACACACGTAGTTTGTTTGACAAACATGTGAAACATGACCGCAGACTGTCAAATAATTTGCCAAGCACGTAAAATTTGACAAATTATTTGAGCGTTTACCATGCAGCTACATAAGAACCGTTCCTTTATAATTTTATTAATGTTACTCGTAAGATTATTACATTTATAAACTGACGGTTTGGTTAGGTGAGTTTGTAATCTTACGCGTAAGTTTATAAATTATCGACGTTCACAATTTTACAGTAACATAATTAATAATTAAATATATACATTCTAAAATCTACTTTGCTCTCTTGTTGAACAAATAACTATTTTTACTTCATATTAATAAATAGCTAAGCAGGGTCTAAATTTCAATGGCCGTCACAATTTAAAAGACGAAAACATCACCTGTAATGTTTCTTATAAACATAGGTTAGGTACGTGACTTTTACACGCTGTAGTACAAGTCACATATAAGAAAGATGTGTGTTGATATAAGTATTTAACACCTCACAAGTTTGACAGATAGGTATATCTATCTATATCTATACATATATATATATTATTATATAAATACATATCTACTTAATACATATTATAAAACAAAGTAGCTGGCCGCGTACGTCTGTGTGGATGTTATTGATAAACTCGAAAATTACTGGACTCATTTTTATGCAGTTTGGATTTATACGTAGAGAATTTTACGGTGGTGGTTTTTGCATAAATAAAGTATAAGAAGATATGTCAACGCCATACCATAAATAATAGTAGAATGCCGAGGCAGTGAAGTAAGGGATTGCTGGACGAGTTTAGACGTGGCCGGATACAACGAGTAGAAGAAGAAATGTAGGGAGCTAGGGAGCCTCAAACAAGAAACTTCATGTCTTCATTTCGTGATATTAACGCATACATTTCCGAGCATGTTTGAGAAAATTATATTTTCTCTATGACCAAACTTAAGTACAGTTATCAGTATCAGTATCTGCTTTATCGACCGAGTGTCAGACACATTCCGTCATAATGAATGTCATTTCACTCGTCATTTCACTACACCTCTTTGAATTTTGGAAAACGAGTTAAAAAAAGAAAAAAAAAACGTATACAAGAAATAGCAATTTATTTATTTATTTTATTTATTAATCACACACAAGTTTACAGTTTATAACCAAAACACTTATGAGGTAGGTACACATTCATAGGAGGTAGCATCACTATAAATAATACAACAATTTAGGTAGGAACAATTCAAAAAGAAGCAATCATAAAAATAAACTAAATATACCTAAATTACCTAATCAATCAAAGATTGAGCTGAGCAAGCATTGTACAGACTCGTGAAACTAGGTAAGTATGGCTAAAACTTTTCTACAAAATACGCCAATACTGTCGGCAAATATATCAATGTCGTCGGTTTCCTGCATGATCTTGTTTAGGATGGTTCGCGCTCTAGCAGAGGGAGCGTTCGCTCCGCGCCTGGTGCGCACGCCGGGCACCGCGAACAGACGCCGCGGGCGCCGCGCCGTCACCGCGCCGCCCGCGCCGCCCGCCGCACCGACCGCCGGCCCACTCGCACGCGGTACATGCAAGCCCATTCGCTCCAGCACGGACGCATTGTCAACTTTATTGTTGAGCAGTTGGTAATAGTGCACTACATGCAGCAGTTTGCGCCGTGTCTCAAGAATGTGAAGCCCAACCATTCCTGAAATGAAGAGGGACGGATACATATACGGGTAGTATCCGTACTGTCGCTTGTATATGTACCTGGCAAATTTCTTTTGAATTCTTTCCAGCATTGTGATGTATTTAAACTCGTCCGGAGCCCACACTACCGCACCGAATTCGAGCCTACTACGAATGTATGCTTTATATAGCATGACTGCTATCTTGATGGTAGAGAATTGGGAAGCCATCCTCATTATAAATCCCAGCGTTTTAGATACCTTTTTGCAGGTCGTCGTTATATGTTGTCTGAAGTCAAGTTTATTATCCAAAGTCAGTCCTAAGTCACGTATTTCGTCGGTCTGATGAAGTGGCATTCCGCGAAGGCTGTATTCGGTAACGATAGGTGAGCGGAGTCTAGCGAAGGAAATGTGCACACATTTCGAGGCGTTAAACTCCAGCCGATTAGTCTCACTCCATTCAGAAATAGCGTCTATGTCGTTCTGTAATTGTACTCTGTCATTGTCATCCCTAACACTGTGGAATAGTTTTATGTCGTCTGCAAACATTAGGCACTTAGACGTGCTGACGACCCTCGGGAGATCATTAATCATGACAAGAAATTGTGTAGGTCCTAGCGTGCTGCCTTGACTTACACCAGAACGAGTGAAGTATTGTTGAGACTCGAATCCAGCAAGTTTGACATATTGTCTCCGATCCTGTAGATAACTGGCAAAGAAGTGTAAAAGCCGGGGCGTAAATCCTATGTCTGCGAATTTACGCAGGAGGATATCGTTATCTACAAGATCGAAAGCTTTACGAAAGTCAAAGTATGCAGCATCTACCTGCATTCGGGCATCCATAGCTTCAGTTACGTAATCAACCAAGACTATGTGATTAGTTGTTGTTGAGCGACCTCGACGGAAACCATGCTGAGCATCGTCCATTTTGACTGTGATCTGCTGAGTGATAAGATGGTCCACGATTGATTCGAACAATTTCCCAAACACAGAGAGCACAGCAATAGGACGAAATCCAGTCACGTCGGACCCTGCACTGCTCTTAGGTACAGGGGTTACTCTTGATAACTTCCAGTACGATGGATACACGGCGTGTTGTAGGGATAAATTATAAATAAATAAAAGAGGAGACTCTAAAACAGATATACAATCCCTGGCCAAAAACGTGGGTATTCCGTCAGGTCCAGCCGAGGAGCGCGGTTTGAGCCGCTTGGCAGCGCGCCGCAAATCGGCAGCATTGACAGCGTTTACTGCGACTCTCGCTGCGTCGTGTGCATCCCCCCGCGTCGCTGCGCTGTCCCGCGCCGCTTCCTCGGCGTCCAGGCGAGGTACCTCACTATGGAATACAGAGCTAAAATACTCGGCAAAAGCATTTGCGGCGTCCTGTCCCGTAACAGTTCTGTCGTGGTAAGTAAAGTCGTCAGGTCGTCTCAAATCCTTGCGTTTACTTTTTACATAATTCCAAAACTTTGATGACATTGACAGGACCTGTTACTCACATTTATAGTTTTAATAATTTTAAGCTAAGAGGATTTAATCATTAGATTTATCAAACTTGACACAACGTAATGGCAAGATCAAACTAATAAAAACCGGCCAAGTGCGAGTTGGACTCGCGCACGAAAAGTTCCGTACCATTATCTATAAAAACGGCAAAAAAATAAATCACGTTTGTTGTATGGGAGCCCCCCTTAAAAAAAAAATATTTAGATTTTAGTATTTGTTGTTATAGCGGCAACATAAATACATAATCTGTGAAAATTTCAACTCTCTAGCTATCACGGTTCTTGAGATACAGCCTGGTGACAGACAGACGGACGGAAGGACGGACGGACGGACGGACGGACGGACAGCGCAGTCTTAGTAATAGGGTCCCGTTTTACTCTTTGAGTACGGAACCCTAAAAAGGTTTTAGTTCAACTATTAATAGGCAAGGAAAATTCGTCTAAGTAAATTTGAACTTTGTTGTCAAACAGTTGAACATAATTTTTAATACATCACTCTCGTCTGAAACACAGTTTAAAAAGGTAACATGTGCTTGCAACGCGTAAATGATTTGATTTGAAAACTGATCAACCTTTTCATTCCGCCACTGTACATAAGATACCTAAGATCAATCAGACATCCACAAAACGGCCAGGCCCATTTCACCAATGCGACCATTGTCGCCTGACAATGACAATTCGACTTATATGGCTGCGTGGAATTGTCACTGTTAGGTGACAATTGTCAAGATGGTGATTTCACCTATTTAGGGCTCTAAAGAATGCTTTGCAAATTTTGAACTACAACTGAAGTACCTACATACATGTTTGCAATAATGATTACAAATAATCAACCTTATACCATTGCGATTAGTGTCCAAATCAGAATATCACCAGGCATCTCAAACAATTTTATCAGTAAGTATTTGATTTAATAATACGTTGATGTAAATTAAGAAATGTGATAAGTCACACGAACTTGTCGTGTTACGTTCAACCGTATTACTCAAGTGATAGAGGTCAGAATTGTGACGATATAGGTATCGTAGTTTACAATTATGTTACGTCATGTTGCATAATAGTTGCTAACAGATGTACGAACATCGCGATGCATCGGTCATTATCAAGGTCGCGAAAAACAGGTATTTTCGACATTTAATGTGATCAAAGTGGGAATTTCTCATTTTCGCATACAGTTAGATAGATGTGCTAACGATTTTGATTATTTTTACAAGATTTTATTTAACTTGACCTGTTCGTTTGTTTGTTAGTGTGGGGACAAATCACGGAACTGAATTTTGAACCAGTTTACCGATTGAGCTGAAATGTTGGGTATAAGTACTCGTAAGTATAGTTTGGATGACAATTCAATATTATGGTACCATCGAGCTTATCCGATGATGGAGACAGAAGGTGGCCAATTGGCCATGGAAATTCAGTACTTTACCGATGTAATTTAATGGGAGTTTGGGCTCGTTAGAATCGTCCCAATGAAGTAGTTGATGACGGTATACAGAAAAGTAAGGTTGGCAATAAAAACTTGTACCAAAGATTACATTTTACATTACTTTGCAAACCATTTTTCAACCACTACCTGCACTCCACGCACATAATCTCGCATTAGAGATTTGCAAAAGGATGTAATTTAGTTAAGTACTTTTTATCTGAAATAAATAGATGTAACTTTTTTTTATATCCGATTGAGCTGGAATTTGGCATAAGTACTTATGTAAGTTCGGTGACAATGCAATATTTTGGTACCATCGAGGTGATCTGATGACGGAGATAGATGGTGGCCTTAGCGATACCTAAATTCACAAAATAAACTCTTGTTTAGGCTTACTGGAACCCTCTTAACGGAGTTGTTGATGATTGTGCCAAAAAGGTAACCTCGGCAACAAAAGCTTCTTCATGTACAGACGCCATCACATACATCTGTACACTACAGGATGTTCAAAAATATTTGAACATGCACCCTAATTTTATTTATTTATTTGTCTCAGCTTTGGTCTCAGGCAACAAGGCTCATATTCACCTTTACCTTTATTTATTTTTACCTTACAGACTAACATACGTATCAATATACAAAACTTATAAGTAACACAATGACATATAGTAGTTATGATTTGACATTGTAGTGATTATGCTTTGAAAATAGAGTTGTGCTCAGATATTTGTGAGTTGCTTGTTTGCTCCGATGTATGTGATGGCGAATGTACCAAACATTTACTTTTATGACTTTATTTCACTTCAAGTCCAGATACCAGAGCAGGTTTTGAGTTATATTATACTGTTATACCTTTCTATCAGGGCATTGACAAAATGATTGTTGAGGGCAATGTAAAAAAAACGATAATTTCTAAAAATATATTTAATTGTTATTATATTAAATCTATAATACATTATTTCATTTATCATACAATAATAGATTAATTTAAATAATATAATAGTCATACTTCAGTACAATAAACATGCACACACTTTATTCGTGTCTTTGGAAGTTTAATAAACAATAAAGGCCTATACAGACGTAGCAATTTATCACCACAACCGACAGAGACGTAGCTATATTTTGAATGAGACAGCAATCTCCAATGTTTATTCTAAGTATAGCGTCTCTGTCCGTTGTTAAGATACTACAGTTGTAAAGGTCATAAGTACCTACCCATAATTAGCAGTTGGGTATTACATAATTGTTAGATTGAAATTACATAAATATTAAGGAACAAAATATCAATTTAATAATAAACACTCTTCTACGCTAGATCAAATAAATGCACGAATTTTTATTAGTATTAATTATAGATTCAAATAACGATCGAATTAAAAAGGTAGGAAAAATATAATATTAACCAATGGTTACCAATGACACATACTTTCATTTATTTACATCACCCCGAACGGTAAAGCGGCAATTACAGCCCGTCGACAGAATTATTGCCATCTGTAATTAACTAAAACCGTATCAATGCATTCATAGCTGCTTATAGGTATAAAGATAATAACGGGGAACTTCGGTTTATTGAGCAATATTGTTAGCAAAAGGCACTATTGTTAACCCTTCCAACGCCATCGACGCCTGCGGCGCTACCACGAACTTCGTATCTCGAACTTCGTATATCTCCGTCTCTATCGCTCGAGTACCATAAACCATAAGTGCGATAGAGACAGAGATATACGAAGTTCTAGATTCGAAGTTCGTGGTTATAGCTCTGAAGTCGTCGCGACTTGTCGTGCTCGCGGCGCCAAAAGCAACAATATGTAATAGGGGTCGACTCGAAATTTATTATTACTCCAAAATAAAAAAGGCAAAAAAGTATGCCTAGTGACGAAAATCTCATTCAGATATCTCGAAAAATTACGAAGCGTACGTTTTAATGTTGCTTGTTAGAGAGAGAAAACGCTCGGGGATCGTGACGTCACGATCCCCGAGCGTCATGGTACATGACGATCGTTTCACATGAAGGTGCGTTTTGCGGAAAAGGCACAGAATATAACCCCCTCTTAAAACTTTGGACACTTATACCTTTGTGATTATTTAATCCCCTGCTTTACTTTCCTTTTTCGAAAAAAATAAAAATTGAAATATTATTCATAGTTGCTTTTCCGCAGTCGGGATATAGTTTTTTAAACTTTTCATGCTTGTTGAGAATTCCCTGTTTGTATTGGGTTGGGATGTGGCTGACAATTTTGTACGCGAATGTAACGAACGGCGGCGTTGAAAGGGTTAAATAAGTAACGACGTCAAAATTACAATTTGAACACTAAACCTTTGTTAAGGTTTCATAAATAACCCCTCATTGTATACAATAATTATTGCACAATTATCAATGTTATATCAAGTTGTAGAAATTAAATTAAAAAGTCTCGGTTCGCAATACAAAAATATGACACTATTTTCATCTTCAGAGGAATCTGTCATCATAGCACATCATATACCAGAAGAAATAATGCATTATTTATTAAAATTAATAACTAACATATTTATGAATAATCTAATGTGCTTTGTTACCTATCTAAGCGACTGAAAACCATTTATTAGTCAATTGTACATAGGTACCAATTTCTTTCTTATCTTATAGAGCATCCATATGATAACCAGTATCTCAAGCATAGATACTTATGAGTACATGTCCATGACGCATAACTAAAATAAATGGCTTATAAAGTTGTCAACAATTACGCAACGAACAATAATATGTATAATGAATGTACGTACCTATACAAGGTGTCATACAATCATGCCATTCGTTAGTGGCGCTTATAAATGATAAATAAGCGCTTTTAACGTTTAGGAAAGTTATAGAATTTATACTATAGATGTCTATAAGACATGATTGAACGTCGTTGGCGTTTAAAAGTGACAGAGAATTAAATTGTTTTTTTTTCTGGTCTTTTAATGTTAGCATTGTCAAAAACGCTAGGAAAATTATAAAGCGTCGTATGCGTTTGTAAGTGACTGAAAATTGTGTTTTTGTTAAGGTACTTTGATGTCGGGGCTATAATAGTACATTACTTACCTAGGGCGATGAAACAAAGAATGTATCAGATCGCAGTTATTTGACGCCCGAGCCGAATGCATAGGCGATAAATATGCGATTTGTGGCTTTCTTTATTACCGCCCGTGGTAAGTACAAAGTTTTCCGTTTCTCCCTGGACAGGAAGTACGATTTTCCGCACGCGCTAATTGCTACTTTATGGCCAGGTATGACGTAAAGTTACATAAAGTGTTCTAGGCGTTGGGGGCTGTCCATATATGACGTCATTTCAAAATATGGGGGGGTCCATTCAAGGAATTAACAGGATGCTGATAAGGGTGGTCAAAATCGACAAAAAACGATGACGTAATATACGAACAAGCCCTTGCTACAGACGTGGTAAGGTAAGGTTAAGGTAATTCACCGCGCGTACACCTGCAGCTGCCCCGCCAGCTGGAACAGCGTCTTGAGTCCCGGCAGGAACGCCGCCACGGCCGCGAAGTCCGAGCCGGTCGCTAAGGCTGTGGTCACGTGGAGAGCGTTCTCGTACTCCGAGGACTGCGCGTATTGCACGCACGCGTGGAGCGAGCTTAGCGCTGTTTCCGATAGCTGGAATGGTGTGTTCAATTAATTAATGTTAGCTGACACGGTTGACTTTTGTATGCCTAAAGATTCCCAAGACAAATACATAATATATTTATGAGTCTGCATCCTCTCGGAGGAATAGCAACATTAACGGGCGGTAATAAAGAAAGCCTCAGAGCGCATATTTATCGCCCTTGCCTTCGGCTCGGGCGTCAAATACCTGCGATCTGAGACATTCTTTGTTTAACCGCCCTAGGTAAGTAATGTACTATTTCAACACATTTGCTCGTAACGTGCCTCTTATTGTGCCGCTTTTGGGCTCATAATTCGGAGTATTAAACACGCGTGTTTAATAATATTACGACACTCGGGTAGTTATGTTTATATCCCGATTAAGACACGATGGCACCTTGCAGCACGGTGTATGTATGTACTCGGCGCATTCTTAAATTGACCGGGTTATACAGGTTTGTTTTTAATTCTCCGCAAGTGGATTCTTACTCGACTAAACAAATTAAATCCTTCTTGTGGATTAATTGATTATTTCTTGTTGGATATCATATAGAAACGTTTCATTTTTTAAAACTATTTACTTTTGATAACATTTTACATGAATTTATATTGAATAAGAAAATATTTATTTTATTTTGTATTGCCTGTTTAGAGATTTCATCTAAGCCTCGCTGCGGGCGCACTGCGCAAACTTCACGAAAAAAATTGTTGCGCGCCATTATAGGTAATTTCACTGTAAACATTGATGATGCGTGTTTGGTTATTGTTAAAAATGTTGACTCGTAGTGAATAGAAAAGTGATAAATAGAATTGACACCACTGTACATTCTTGGAGATGTACAAATATGTGAGTAAAAACCTGTTGTCATCAATAACTAAAGGAAATAACTTAGGAGCCTGTACTGTAACATGTTCATTTTATGAAAAGGATTTTTTCCTCGCAAATGTGTTGAAAAACGTCGTATGACTCGTGTGAGCTTTAATAATTACATCCTTGGCTCTATTATTACGCTCACCTGCGGTTCGCGTGACAATTCCGCCTCTAATGTAATGATCAACGTACCTCACTTGTATCATAATGTACTATTATCTACACACATATCATAAATAATCTAGAATGTGTTCGGAAACCATATACAACGTGTTCCCGGGAATTTCCGTTAATTGCAAGGGGGCATAGTTTAGATCAAATAAAGTTAATTTCTCTAAGACAGTAGTATCTTAACTCCTACTGTTATCAAAAGATTCAATGTTTAATTTAATCAGTTTTGCAGATTTAACCAGTGTAAATGACTCTTAACTGTGACATATGACGTCACAGTTAAGAGCCATGTAATTTTGTAAGGCTCCTATACACTACAAGAAGGTTTACAAAGTGAGTTTGGTCGATATTACATATTTTTACATACATATTTTTTTTATTTCATGTGTTTCAAGGCCCTTGTACAATAACACAATATCCGTGAATGCTACATTAAATTATTTTGTAAAATAATGTGAACGAAGCCACCCTGTATAATGACCACCGTTATTGCATCCAGTAACGTAACATCAGCGTTTTATCAGTGCCAGTGTTATTGTAATGTATGAAAAATCATAATAACATCGATTACATTATGGAAATCTATTAGTTGGTCGTGATTTGAAATCTAGTCGGACATGGCGGTGCAATGGCGGTTATTCTAATGGTTCCCGAACACATCATTGAGGATTTATAATATGTGGGTAGATAATAGTAGTTTATGTGACCGTACATAATGAAGGGCATTAAACACGAGTGTTTTAATGCCTAATTATGTACAGTTACATACACTAATTTATCTATCCACATATCATAAGCCTCCACGATGCATTTAGGAGCCGCTAATTATGACCGGCATCGCAGCGTTCTTTTCTGGCAGCTGTCATAGTTTTTTTTTAATTCAGAGACAAACTAGAGTCGGATCCAACTAATCTAACTCTCATATCGTTCGATATCTTACTTACGTGCGACATTTGTCAAATTTGTATGCAAATTGACAATTCATTTCGAACTAAACGTCATCTCGACAGATATTAGAATAGAGGTTAAATCAAATTCTTTGTTTTTCAGAGGCGTTCGAAATTTGAATGAAATAATATTATCGAAATCGATGTTATTATTTTGCAATAATAACATTTTCACAGATAAGAAATTTGTTCTAACAAAACTTGTCTATTTTTATAGTGGTCATAATGTGCGGTTCTTGAACGTATCATGGAGGGTTTATGATATTTGGATAGATAAATAAAATAAATAAATAAATATTTGCGGACAATCTTTCACAAATCAACCTAGTCCCAAACTAAGCAAAGCTTGTACTATGGGTACTAGACGACGATATAGATACTTATATAGAGAAATAAATACTTAAATACATAGAAAACATCCATGACTCAGGAACAAATATTCGTGCTCATCACACCAATAAATGCCCTTAAAGTAGTGTATGTAACTGTACAAAAAATGGGCATTAAAACACTCGTGTGATCCTATTATGAAACTAGCTGACGCTCGTTTCATAAACCCACACTCGTGTTTAATGCCCTTCATTATGTACAGTCACATAAACTACTATAATCGTATGGCATACATCATAAGTTTCACATTAACAGTAAATATTAGATACCAGTGTGACAAATGGACTGGACATGAATTGTCGACATTCAAGGTTTTTTATAGTGACATGACGGTCAGACATTATTTCATTATTTTCGTTGGTCGATTATTTTTGAGTGGTTGGTCATTGTAATAGTGGTTGTTCAGTTTGAACAGCTCTTCGACCAATCACAGGGCGTCGAGCGGGAGGAGCGGCGTGTGAGTGTTCTTTAAGTTCATATCAGAAAACGCAATTTTCCGGTAAAATTGTATTTTCTACATAGTTTTGTTCCAATATTAAATCTGTCGACTTTTATTCCTTTTTTTTTGGGTCTCTCTTGTTAGACCTAACAATTTTAGACCTAATGTTTCACTAGACTTAATGCATTTTCCTTCAAAACAGTGAACTTTTCGGGTTTTCTTTGAATATCATCAAATATAAGTCATTAGGTTAGGTTAGGTTTGTTTTGTAATATCCTATAAAGATTACTATTTAACTAATGAAACATTAGGGGCCTAAAGTTGTTAGACCTAACAAGGAAGAACCTTTTTTTTGGGTGCTTTAATAAATTTATGTAATTAAAATTCATTCACTGGTGCACTCTGGTTGCGAAACGTGGATCATGACGCAACGGGACTGATAGATACTGGCGGCGTTTGAAATGTGGCGTTGGAGGAGGTTAGAAAGAACCAGTTGGACGGAAAAGAATAGTACATTGTTGTAGAGGCTAGAAAGTAAGCAATAGATGGACGAGTTAGTTCGAGGCGTAGCGGAAGCCCTAGAAAGTACGAGTCCAGCTATTGCACTTTCGGCCGAGGCTTAACATAGTTTCACGTCTACTGCGAGGAAATTGCAAATAATCATAATTTTAAATCAAAATTAAGTTCCTAATTGAAGATCATAATATTCATAATACTAATCAAAAAACAAAAGAAGCGCGGCACCGCTCGCCGGCGCGGCGGCGCCGCACCTCCCGCTCGACGCCCTGTGATTGGTCGAAGAGCTGTTCAAACTGAACAACCACTATTACAATGACCAACCACTCAAAAATAATCGACCAATAGCAGAGTAGAAAATAAAAAAGGCCGCTAAACACTACATTTTACTTTGCAAATCTACATTGTTTGACTGTTTTTGAATTGTACTACTAAGAACTACTTTCTACTCTCATTTCAATCCATTTTTGGCCATATTTCCGAGCAGTGGCGTGAAAAACTAATGAGGAGGTTCTATATATAGTCAAGGAAAAAATAAATCTAATAGAAATCATTGAAAAGAGGAGAGGGAAAATGATAGGACACATGTTACGCCACGACCACTGGATGAAAACAATAATAGAGGGAAAAATAGAAGGGAAAAGAAAAAGGGGAAGGCCGAGGATATCTTACATGGAGCAAAAAAAACCGGTCAAGTGCGAGTCGGA
Organism: Epinotia brunnichana; assembly: GCA_963854355.1. Lineage (NCBI taxonomy): Eukaryota > Metazoa > Arthropoda > Insecta > Lepidoptera > Tortricidae > Epinotia > Epinotia brunnichana. Next base: position 1,131,107 of record OY977953.1, on the reverse strand, counting down.
CTCGCGCACGAAGGGTTCCGTACCATTATCTATAAAAATGTTTGTTTTATTCTGTTATTAGTAATTGTTGTTATAGCGGCAACGGAAATACATCATCTGTGAAAATTTCAGCTGTCAAACTATCACTGTTGTTGAGATACAGCCTGGTGACAGACGGACCGCGGAGTCTTAGTAATAGGGTCCCGTTTTACTTTTTGAGTACGGAACCTTAAAAACGCTTTATCTTATAGAGAAATCAAAAGAAAGGCGCAATGTAGAATAAGTTGGAAGTTACTCCACCGTCAAGAGCCTAGCTCTTAAATAAGAAGGAGAGAGATGTGACAGCACTCACCCTGTACTCTCGCAGCATGTCGTACAGTGTCTCCAACCTTCGCTGCACGTCTTCTAATTTCCTCTTCATTTGCTAAATTAAGCAAACATTCATAGTTATTAATTTTATTATTATAAACAGACATGTTGACAAGTTGTCACTAATCAAAGTACATGTAACAAAAATGGTGGCGATCCGTTTAAAGGGTTAATTGGTAGTGCATTGTGACTAGAAATATAAATAAATAAATAAAAATAACTTTATTGGTAAGGAACAAGACTTACACTGTAAAAACTTTTATAAGGTAAGCATACGCAAGTATTGATTGCTGATGGTGTAGGTAATCAATTACGTACATATGTAAATATATTTTTTGTAATACTATGAGTAAGTTTCCTCTGTTCCCCGTACTAGTAATTATACTGTATCACGGTGGAACAGGATTCGCCATCATCGCTGTTTAAATGTTGTTTAACTTAAATAACTACATACTAAACATGAGATTTATTTGACAAAGGGTATAGCCGTGATTGTATGGCGAAACTGCCTTTGACGAGAAAATGGTTTTCCTTTTGCTCGGATAATTATCTTTATATACGTTGTAATTTCACCAAATATCAGCCCCAAAATCGTCGTGATTTTTGAGATAATTAAAAAAAAAGGTAAATCGTTTTTATTTATTATCTACTAAACTAGCGGCCCGATTTTTTTGAAATTTGTATATATTATGAAGATAATAGAGGACTTTTTATAAAAAAAATGACGTTGAATTTTTTATATTTAAGTTAAAAAAAAAA